>CM044322.1:24911404-26163904 GCA_024291935.2 Okapia johnstoni
AGCGGTAAAAAATAATGAAATAATGCCATTTGTAGCAACACGGATGGACCTAGAGATTACCATACTAAGTGAAGTAAGTCAGAAAGAGAAAGGCAAATACCATATGATATCACTTGCATATGGAATCTAAGACACAAATCAACCTATCTATGAAGCAGAAACAGACTCACAGATATAGAGAACAGACTTGTGGTTGCCAAGGGTAGGGTGAGTGGTGGAGGAATGGAGTGGGAGTCTGGAGTTATCAGAAGCAAATTATTGATATAGAATGAATGGACAACAAGGTCCTACTGTATAGCACAGGAAAATATATTCTTACTTTGATAAAACAGAATGGAAAAGAATATAAAAAAAATGTATGTATATATATAACTGAATCATTGTGTTGTATAGTAGAAATTAACACAATATTGTAAGTAAACTATACGTCAAATAAATAAATAAAATACCCTCTATTTTAAAGTGGTCTGACTGTAGACAACTGGTTTGTAGCACATGTCATACTTGGTTCGCCATACAGGTTCAACAGCACCCAAACTGGTCTGCAGTAGAGGCTTTCTACTCCAACAAGATCAGTCCTCAATCATGACCTTGGATGTCACAGCAATATCAAATTGCCATAAAAGTTTCTTAGTATTTACTTTCAATTTCTGCACTTTTTGTCATGAATCAGTAACAATTTTTAGACTACCACCAGTCCACCAATGAATCAAGTACAACACCCAACTCTCTCTCTTTTTTTTAACAGATGACTTCATCCAATCATTCATTTACTCAGCAAATAGCAGCTGAACATCAGGCATGTACCAGACACCAGGGCTAGAGGAGTGAATACTTCAGAGAAGGTCCCTCCCCAGACAAACACAAACAGGCAATATACATTCAGATTGTGACAACTGGTACTCAGAAACACAAAGCAGAGAAAGGGATGAAGAGAGGAGGATGGTAAGGGTGCTATTCTGAGACACAGTGGGCTTGGAAGACCTCTGAGTAGGTGGAAATAGTTTACATCTGAGTCAAGAAATGAAATGAAACATGGGCGGGGGGCTGTGTATGGTCCTGAGAGAATTTTGGTGTTTGGAGGAAAACAGAAAAAGGCCAGTGTGCCTGGTGGACTGAGTGAAAGAGAGAGGAGTTAGGAAATGAGGACATGTGGGACTTCCCTGGTGGTCCAGGGGTTAAGACTTTGCCTTCTAATGCAGAGCATGAGAGGTGAGCTCCTGGTTAGGAGACTGAGGTCCCACATGCCTTGAGGCCAAAAAATCAGAACATACACAACAGAAGCTATACTGTAACAAAGTCAATAAAGACTTTAAAAATGGTCCACATCAAAAAAAAAAAATCTTAGAAAAAAAGGAAAATTAGAATGCAGAAGTGAGGGGTGGCTAGATCACATAAGGCCTTTAGGTAAGAAGTCTGGTTAAGACTTTAGATTTTATTCTGTGTTATGAGGAGCTGTTAGAAGGTTTGGCGCAAGAGAGTAAGTTTGATGTGCAAAAAAAAAAAAAGTTTGGATCCAGTTAAAGTGAATAAATCTATAGGAATGACACCCAAGTTTCCTCATCTTATGACATTCACACCCTGTGTAGACCTCTCCAACATAAAACAGGTCTGACCTTTGTAACTAATAGAATATTGCAGAAATGGAAGAGTGTGACTTCAGAGGTCAGTTCATAACAGTTCGTGCAACTTCCTTCTTGTTTTTACTCTTGGGAAAAGAGTGAAAGTCAGCTGCCATGTTGTAGAGATGCTCAGATGACCCTCTGGAGAAGTCCAGGCCCAGGGATTGAACCCTCATCTCTTGCATTGGTTGGTGGATTCTTTACCACCGAGCCACTGGGGAAGCCCCTGGAAAAGTCCACGTGATGGATAACTGAGTCCCCTTAACAACCAGCACTGACCAGTCAGCCACAGATGGTTTAGCACTAGCCACCACTGCCACTGGCCACAGCCCAGCCGACAGCCTGACTGTAACCTCTTGAGAGATTCTGAGCCAGAACCTCCCCACTAAGCAGCTCCCAGGTCTCCAGGCCATGGAAACTATGAGATAACATGAGGTCTTTTAAGATGCTGACCTTGGAGTAACTTGTTATGCAGCAACAGATAACTTATACAGGGAGTACTTTTGGAATCTTGGAGACTATTTTATCAATGCAACATACTGGGTAAGGGGATCCTGAAAGAAAAGCTGACTGGTACACCAAGGTGAATAGCACTTTGAAAGGGTGCCAGCCCCAACCTATATCACTGAGAATTCTAGAAGGCAAGATGAAAGTTGCATTGGGGAGATGGAAGAAAATGCAGAGGTTGGCTGTCACATGGAATACTTGGGAAAGCTCAGGGAAGATCCATTTCCCACTTAGAGCAATTTCTGAAAAGAGAATAACTGATCCTGGTTGGAAATAAGGCTGGAGAACTGTGAGTAGACCACTATTCATTCAAAAAATATTTGCTGAGAACCAACTATGTTCCAAAAATGTGGACAATATCATATACTAACAAATATATGTGGAATCTAGAAAAATGGTATGGTGAACCTATTTTCAGGGCATGAATATAGACACAGATGTAGAGAATGGACCTGTGGTAACAGCGGAGGAAGGAGAGGGTGGGGCGAACTGAGACAGTAGCAATGACATATATATGCTACCATGCGTAAAATGGATAGCTAGTGGGGTGCGGCTGCATAGCACAGGGAACTCAGCTTGGTGCTCTGTGATGACCTAGAGGGGTGGGAAGAGGGTGGGCGGAGGCTCAAGAGGGAGGGGATGTATGTATATGTATAGCTGATCCATGTTGTTGTACAGAGGAAACCAAAACAACATTGCAAAGCAATTATCCTCCAATTAAAAATTTAAAAAAATGTTTATGGAACGATGAAATTTTTTTTCTTTATGCTTAAAAAAAAAAAAAAAGGTGGTAAGTGTCAGAAATGGAACAGGACACATCCCATTTGGATGGATGTTTCTGTCATGGGGGTTGGAGACACCAACAGTTATCAAATAATCCCACTAGCAACTAGGAGGTGCAGGTGGGCAAGTACATTGAAGGAGAAAAGGATATAAAAATACACGGCAGGGACATGAAAACTAGCTTGAGGAAGTTTTCCTGAAACTGAAATGTTTGTGTTGGATCTAAAGGAGACCTTCCTGAAAGGCTTCCTGAAAAAGTAATGTTTGAGCTGGATCTGAAGGTCTAACAGGATTAGGAGGCATTGACAGGGGAGAGGAACATTCCAGTGGAGGGAGCAGCATGGAGGGAAGCCCAGAGGCAGAAAAGATAGAAAGGCCTTTGAGGAACCAAAGGCCGGTATGGTTGGATGCAGAGAGCAAGGGGAGTGAAACCAGACAAGGTCAGGCAGTGGGTAGGGCCAGGCCAGGCCCAGCCTCATAGAATGTTAAGGATTCGGGTTCTTTTTTTTTTTTTTATATTTGAGATTTTAAAAAATTTATTTAATTTTAATTGAAGGATAATTACTTTACAGAATTTTGTTGTTTTCTGTCAAACCTCAACATGAAGGATTCAGTTTTTTAACCTAGTAGCAATAGGAGACCAGAGAGTCCTGGTTCTGCCATCGGTTCCCACTAAGATCAACTGATATTATATTGACTTCTAATTTGTTTTTGTGTTTTCTTCCCATCGTATCCCTCTGGGACATCAACCTAGTCCCCAGATGAGATGATTGTTGGTTGACAATGGTAGAAGATGGTGCCCGGAGGAGGCTCAAGTTGATGCTTTCGAATTGTGGTGCTGGAGAAGACTCTCAAGAGTCCCTTGGACTGCAAGGAGATCAAACCAGTTAATCCTAAAGGAAATCAGTCCTGAATATTCATTGGAAGGACTGATGCTGAAACTGAAGTTCTGATATTTGGTCACCTGATGCAAAGAACTGACTCACTGGAAAAGACTCTGATGCTGGGATAGATTGAAGGCAGGAGGAGAAGAGGATGACAAAGGATGAGATGGTTGGATGGCATCACCGACTTGACAGACATGAGTCTGAGCAAACCCCGGGAGATAGTGAAGAACAGGGGAGGCTGGCACACTGCAGTCCAAGTGGTCGCAGTTGGAGACGACTGAGCGACTGAACAACAATAGCATTGCTCTGGGTTGGAGCTTTGGATGAAATTCAGCCCATCTATTGTTGTTCCAGAGTCTCCTTCAGGAAAAAGGCTGTGTCTCCAGCCTTGCATTGAGCCTGAGAACCCAAACAAATATTTGCATGCATTTTTGTCAGATGATGTTCAACATAACCTACGATGGATGTTAATTCTTCTTCAAAACAAGCAGTTTTCTTGCCTCTGAATGTGCATTCAGGAAATGGAAACAATCATTTCTTCAAGTGAACTGTTGCTCTGGAAACTTATAACATTTCACGCTGCTGTGGGGACAGTCTGTCCACAACTATAGATTTGCATGCCAAGGCAATGTCATTGGGAAATCAATTGCATGCTCAGTTGCTCAGTCGTTTCTGACTCTTTACAACCCCATGAACTGTAGCCCATCAGGCTCCTCTGTCCATGGGATTCTCCAGGCAAGAATACTGGAGTGGGTTGCCATTTCTTTCTTTAGGAGATCTTTCCAACCCAGGGATCGAACCCCCGTCTTCCGTGTCTCCAGCGTTACAGGGAAATTCTTTACCACTAAACCACCCGAGAAGCTGGGAAATCATGGGGTTGTATTGAAAGGACTTTGACGTTGCCAGCAATCATTAAAGCAACAAGTCTGGCTGTCAGAGGGGGCAGAGGGACACAGAAGCTACACCATGTGGTGCCAAATCTCCCTGGCTCCCAGCTCATTGGTGATCATCTCCAAACTCTGAGAGCAGATATCATAGGATGAATGCTGCTGTAGCCAGTGAGGACAGTTTGATCCATAATGAGATACTGCACCTTCCTCTGGCCATTGTCACTGCACAGACTTGTCATCTGTAAAGAGAATGGGTCATCCGTGACTGATTCCTCAACATCCATTATCCCTGAACAGTCATTCTAGGTCAGTCTCCTGGTCAGTGACTGATTGAGAACAGCTGTGCTATGCACAGTCTCTCACTGTGTCCGACTCCTGGTGACCCTATTGACTGTAGCCACCAGGCTCTTCTGTGCATGGGATTGTTCAGGAAAGATAGGTTGCCATTTCCTTCTCCAAGGGATCTTCCCAACCCAGGGATTGAACCCAAGTCTCCTGCATTTCCTGCACTGGCAGGCAGATTCTTTACCACTGAGCCACCTGGGAAGTCCCTGATATAGAACAGGTGTCAGAAAAAATCCAGACTGCAGAGAAGACAGAGGAAGTCTTCTGGGGCTACAGCCCTTGGGATAAGGAGCTTTAATTTTGAGATTCCCTTTCTTCATCTGCATCTTCCTTAAAGAGTTACTTTTGAGGATTAGTTTCCTGCTTATTAAGAAGTAAAAGGGGTCATTTCCCTAGAACAGTGACTTTCAAACTTTTTGATCTCAGGACTGCTTTGTATTCAAATATTATTTAAAACCAAATACCTTTTGTTTAGGCTTCCCAGGAGGCACTAGTGGTAAAGAACATGCCTGCTGATGCAGAAGATGTAAGAGATGGGGGTTCGATCCCTGGGTGGGGAGGATCCCCTGGAGTAGGGCATAGCAACCCATTCCAGTATTCTTGTCTGGAGAATCCCATGGACAGAGGAGCCTGGTGAGCTACAGTCTGTAGGGTTGGGAAGAGTCAGACACGACTGAAGTGACAACATACATGTTCATTTCAAAATACAGTTTAAAAAAACCCATGATATAGTAACGTAACTAGCACGTTTTTAATGAAAAATAACTATATATTCCAAGACGAAAACAATTTTGTGAGGAGTGACATTGTTTTTCATTTTTGCAAATCTCCTAATGTCTGATATAACAGAAGACAGCTGGATTCTCATATTTGCTTCCAAATTCAAGCTGTCGGTTCGAGGTTGAAGTACATGAAGAAAATCACACAGATAAGTGAGAAAACAGAGCCCCTGCCTCTTAAAAGGCTTCCAGGATCCCTCAGGAATTCTTGGACCACATTCTAGTATGCTCAGAATCACTACTCTAAAAAACCAAATATCCACCAGTTGATCCAGAGACAAGGTACTGTGTTTGCTAGAAGAGAAGTCTTCCAGATAGGAGTCGAAACTGAGGGTAGTCGTCAGTTAGATCTAATAAACTGGAACTTGCTTAATAAATAATGACCTATAACCTGTCTTCGATGATTGGGTTCACTTTAATTGTTTTACAAATACTTGCGTGTCCTCCAAGCCTCATGTAGCCAAAACAACAGGATGTTTGCCGGAGTTGTTTTTCAGGAACTTGGAGTCAGCTGTGTCCAGTTTGAGCTTGAGCCTGTTGAGTCTGGTTAGGACTACTGACCCTCCGACTGGTCTTGCCCAACAATCCGCCCTCAGAACATGCTAACACTCCGTTTTCTGAACATCCATCACATGAAGAAGCCTGTAGCTCAGTTTGCACCTGTGCAGAAAGACAATAACCTCACCTTCCAATCACCTTTCCCCTGAATCTTTATCCCACTAGTGTTCTGAGCCCCAAGCCCTGAGGGAGACAGATGTGAGATTTATTCTCTCATCTCTTCACTTGGCTGCCTTGTAAGTTAAACCCTTTCTCTGCCGCAAATCTCAGTGTCTCAGCATTCGGCTTGCTGTACATCAGGCGAACAAATCTGACTGGTTAACCATGTAAGATGGCTGTCCAGTTACAGAACAGAAGTCTGGGGATTTTTAAAACTAATCTGTCAACAGACTTCCATGCTGTCATTTAGTTTAGAACATACACTGACATTCTGATGGACAATGCCTGTGGTACACTGACAACTGATTCAAGGAATCACAGGATCTCAGGGTCAAAAGGACTCTAGAATTCTCTGCCAGTTCTGTGTCCTATGCCATAGTTAAGGTTCTGTTCGAGCACCTCCCATAAGAGGACATTTGCTGCTCATGGGACAGTTCAAAGAAGCAAGGGGATTGGGAATCACCTGAACAAAGTCTTAACCTACCATTAAGGAACTTTCCAAGATCACACAATTCATTGTTGACACAACCCAGTGTTTCCTTACTTTGTATATTAACTGTTTTTGAGCCCAGTTTATGAAACATTTGTCCTTGTTTGTGTTTACACTGAAGAAATATTTCCTTCTGGAAATAAACCTACCACTTAGTTTTGCATGGTATAATTTAAGCAGCCATAGCAAGTCTAGGAGCTGTGGGACACTTCTACTAAATGAACTGAATTGGCCTGTTAAGTTAAAGACAAGGATGGTTTCCAAATCAAACGTTTCTTGAGTATGTATTGAAGACACTGCAGCTCACATGGCCAGTTGGAGCACTCCCACCTGTCTTTGAATGGCCCTTCCCTTAACCCCCTGCAAAAGTCACTGTCGGCAGCAGCGGGCAGGAAACTTCCTGTCCAGAAGGTCCATCCAGTGGCGAGATATTGATCTTCCCAAATCTTTTTGGCAAAGAGCCTCAACGATTCTGTTTTATTTTTTACATTTTTATTATATAAGTTGTCATAACAAAAGCACAGTGAATAGGATAAACCCCCATAGACCCTTTCCTCCAGTTTAGTAATTTCAACACTTTCATTTCATCGCACTTGCTTTATCAAACCATTCTTTATCCCTCCCTTCTTCCTTTCCTTCTTTCCTTCCTCTCTTTCTTCCCCACTTTGGCATTTAAATCTTATCCTCAACACTCTGTCATTTTGCCTTGAAAAATTTCTGTAGATACTTCTAACATATAACGCCATTTTCCCACAATACCATTGTGTCATTTAACCTACACATTCCTTAGATGTACTAGTCTATTTATACTCTAATTTCTCATTGTCTCTGATGTCCTACGGCTATGAAGCTCTTTTTTACTCTGGAACAACCACTGCTTCTTCCCTCTGTTCTTCTTATGCCCTTGGACTTGTTTTAGAAACTGGACCAGTTTTTCTATAGGATGCCCCACATTCTACATTTGTTCCATTTTTTTATTCCGAAGTCCTTTAACATATTGGTTTGTCTCTTGTTTCTCCTGCAAACTAAAGCTGCGGTCTAAAGTCTTGATTAGATTCTTTGGCAAGAATATCTCACAGTGGTATTTTCTATTGTGTTCTATTTATGGATGCACTTTCTATTTTATCTCATATCATCCAATCTGGTTGTCCTACATTTAGTGATGCAGTCTGATCCCTCTGTTGTAAACTTCCCTGTCAATCATTCTCCATTAGGTTTTGCATCAGTTCAATTTCTGGACCAATTATACAATTAGAAGTTGCAAATAGTGATTTTTTTTCTACCACTTACACTCTATTATTTCTTCTAAGTGCATTAGCTGGAATTATCTCCAGGGATTGAACTGGGATCTCCTGTTCTTATTAAGGACACTAATCCCACCATGGGGGCTCCACTTTCATGACCTCAACTAAACCTGAGTTCCTCTCAAAGTCTCCACCTCCAAAACCTTCACATTGGGGGTTAGGTCTCAACATAGGAATTGGGGGAAATACAAACATTTGGTCCATAACAGTGTTGGTGCCCCAGCTACCAGTAGTGGCTTCAGTGAATTTTGTAGAGCTACTATTTCCATTCTTCGTTCTCGCTCTGATTATTATTGTGAACCCATTGATTCACATGAATATATATATATTGGTTTGTTTGTTTTTTAAGTTGCAGCACGTGGGATCTAGTTCCCTGATCAGGGATCAAACCTTGGCCCCTGCATTGGGAGCCCAGAGTCTTAGCCACTGGACTATCAGGGAAGTCCCTCACTGTGGTTTTAATTTATGCTTCTCTACTGACATGATATTGAGCATCTTTTTATATGCTTGTTTGATATCTATATATCTTCTTTGGTGACTTGAATGTTTAAATCTTTTGCTCATTTTGAACTGGATTGTTTGTCCTATTATTGTTTTTTAAAAAGTGTTCTTTGTATACTCTAGATACAAGTCTTTTAAAAAAAAATTTTTATTTTGGCTATGCTGGGTCTTTGTTGCAGCACTCAGGCTTTCTCTAGCTGTGGAGCACAGGCTCTAGCGCACGCCTGCCCAGTAGCTGCGTCACGCAAGCTTAGTTGCCCTGCAGCATGTGGGATCTTAGTTCCCCGACTGGGGATCAAACTCAAGTCCCCTGCATTGGAAAGCGGATTCTTAACCACTGGACCACCAGGGAAGTTCCCTTATATATTTATTTTGTGTTAATCAGTTCTAGTCGTTATTCTTTCTGACACACAGATTGTCCCATTTCGGGCCACGGCAACCTCACAAACTTGAGTTTTTGACATGGCCCCATTAGTCTCTAATGACATCCTTCCTTCTGGCATGAGAAGCCCCAGGATCAACTCAAACATTTCCTGCTTCAAATTTGAACACAGCCATTTCTCTACAAAGCCCTGTTTGTTTTAGCAGGAAATGGTGTGTTCATTGCTATCGAGCTGTTATGCTTCTGTTAATTTATTTAGGAAATACATATTTTTCAAAGAGAAAAAACCGAAAATATTCACAGTGATTTTTCTGCTTCAAATTTAACATCATTGGGGTTTTTCTTAACTTCTTTGATTTTATATTTGTGTGTCTTTTCTGCTATACTATAAATTTTCATTCCTAAGAACAATTTTTATTGCTGCAATGACTCATTAAAATGTGATACACATATAATAATTTCAAAATTGCAATGCCAATATTGCTATTAACAAGACTATTGAATGAAGTTTACATTTTCTTTGCAGTTCGATTTTTTGACCTTAGAATATATCCCAGTAATGATGCACAGTTCAAATGTTACATTCAAAAGTGACTTGAAGTAGCTCTAATATCTTTGTGATATGACATCAAGTTGACATGTAATTTAGTACTAGCTTTTATTTGTTTTCAATTTTTAGGGAATGCTTCTCCCCACTGCCCTTCTCTCCTTTTGATTTAATTTTCTTTTTTGAATTTGTAAAATAATTCCTGATTCCAACCTCAAAGCTTTCTAGCAATATATATTCAGAGAAGCCTCATTTCCTTTCCTGTTTCTGCCTCTCATTCCCCCTTCTTCCCAATATTTCTCCCATTATTCGTCCTTCTTGCTTTGAAAAAGCAAGAAAATACGAGAAAGCGTGTGTATGCATGTGTATTTCCTCCCCACCTTCACTCAAAAGGTGATATACTAGGACTTCCTTGGTGGTCCAGTGGTTAAGAATCCATCTTGCAATGCAGAAGACGAGGGTTCCTTTCCTGGTCAGGGAACCAAGATTTCACCTGCTGCGTCTGAGCGTCATAACTACTGAGCCCATGTGCCACAGCAGAAGATATTGCATGAGGCAACGAAGATCCTGCATGCAAAACTAAGCCCCAACACAGCCAAATACATAAATAGATATTTTTTTAATGTGCTATACTAGATACACTGTTTATAAGGTGATATTTTCGTTTCTCTTGCCAATATATCTTGGATAGCCCTCCATATATATATGTATATTGAGATGTTGCCTCATCATTTTCATGATATGTTGTGCTCCACTGTGTGGGTTTTTCATAATTTAGTCAAACATTTCCTTATTGATGGGTATTGGGTTGTTTCCAATCTTTTACATTATAATGAATATTGCAATGAATACATAAACATGTCATTTTCTTTGCAAATATATCACCAGAATATATATATTCCTAGAACATATTTTTCTAGGAATATATAAATATATATATGCAATAAATATATTTTATAAGTAAATATATAATTTGTTTATATTTATATTTATAAAATATTTATATTTACAAAATATTTTATATTTATATTTAATTATATATTTCTATAATAATATATAAATATATATTTCTCTATATAGAAATATATTTATATATATTATGAAATTTAAGGTATATATTTTACAATATATATTATATATTTATTATATATAATATATATTATATTATATAATTACAATTATATTAATTATATAAATATATAATTAATATAATATATATATATAATATATGATAATATAATATAATATATAATATACAATAATATAATATATTATAATATATTATTATAACTGTAATAATATATTATTATAATTGAATTAATATTTATAAAATTTTAATATTTTAACTTATAATTATATAATATATTTTATAATTATTAATATATTATAAATATTAAATAATATTAAATATTAAAATAATATAAATATTATTGTTAATATTAAATATTACCTGCTGGCTCAGACAGTAAAGCATCTGCCTACAATGCGGGAGACCCGGGTTCAATCCCTGGGTCGGGAAGGTCTCCTGGAGAAGGAAATGGCAACCCACTCCAGTATTTTTGCCTGGAAAATCCCATGAACTGAGGAGCCTGGTAGGCTACAGTCCATGGAGCTGAAAAGAGTCGGACATGACGGAGTGACTTCAACTTCACTATTATAAATAAATAAATATTAATAAATATTTATTTTATTATTATTTATTTGTATAATATTTATAATAATCATAATATATAATATTATTAATATATAATAATACAGTAATATAACATGTAATATAATATATATTATATAGAAAAATATATATTTATAGGAATAAATATATTCCTAGAAATAGAATTGCTGCATCAGGGGATAAACGTATACGGAGTTTTGCTAGATACTGTCAAATGGTTCCCCATCTACCGAGAATATAAGAGAATTCCAATTTCCCCCCCACATTTGCCTATGGTGTGTGCTGTCAAAGTTTTCACTTTTTGTCAGTTCGATAGGTGAGAAATGTTATCACAGTGTGGTTTTCTCATTTTGTGAGTAAGTCTGAGCATCTTTTTGTGTCTTTAAAGACCATTCATTTTTCATTTTCTATGAAGTGTTTGAAGCTTTCATCCATTAGAGTAAAAACCAATGGAAGCTCCCCAGCAGTTTAGTGGTTAGGATTCAGCCCTTTGACTGTCATGGCCTGGGTTTAATCCCTGGATGGCAAACAGAGCTCCCACAACCTGCGTGGCATGGTCAAAATAAACATAAAAAATGAAATAAAAATCACTCCTTTTCTTCTCAACTTTTGGAATTACTCTCTATAAATTTTTTATCTGTGATATAGGCTGCAGCTATTTTTTCCTGTTTGTTATTTGTTTTTTGGATTTGCTTATACTATTTTCATCTTTTAAAAAGTCTTTGTTTTGTTTTTGGTAGCTGAATTCAGTCTTTTTTTTTTTCTATTGCTTCTGGATTCCAAGGCATAATTAATAAGGTTTTTCTCCCCTTCTACATTACGAAGGAGTTCACCTACTTCTTTTCTTGCACTTACATAGTTTAATTTATAATTTAGATCTTTGGTTCACCTGGAAATCATCTTGACATACTACATGAGTGACAGAATATTTTCTTAGTGCCTGTGATTGCTTATCTTTTCGACTCAGTTGAAATGACAGATGTTCTGACTCATTGGATATTCATCGTTAACATAGATAACATCTTTTTCCAAATTTTCAGTACCTTATCATTGATAGGTTAAAATTCAAGAATATTCTAAAGGTTACAAGTCAACATTATGGGGGAGAGTTGTTAGCTTCTTTCTACCCTGTCATGTTAGAGCTGTTTCATTGTACTCGTTACATTTCTATCTCAATACCAGTGCAATGCATAATGTTATACAGGAAGCCAGGAAGAGAAAACTATTCTTCTCAGCCAAGCTGCTGAGACCATCTGCTTCCCCTCGATTTTGGATGCAGTATCATACACCAGATACAGCTGGGGATAGAAGAATCTAATATTTGCTGTTGACAAACACAGAGGCTCACGCATGTCACAAAACATTGCCCCTAAAGGACTTCCTTGGTGGTCCAGTGGTTAACATTCTGTGTTCCAAATGCAGGGGGCACAGGTTCAATCCCTGCTCAGGAAAATAAGATTCCTCATGCCACACAACATGGCCAAAAATAATAGCAATAATTGCCCCTGAGCACATCTTCTGTTTTGTAACCCCATCGGAAGAATTGCTCGAAGTTACTTTTACTAATGCTGAAACTGACACTTTAGATACATTAATTCAGAATAATCATGCAATGGATATTTCTGAACTTGGTTCAATGATTTTTAAAGAATTTATAATGATGATAGCATAATAAAATGAAACTCAATTTGTGAAAATTTCCTAAGTATTTTGAAAGGTGATATATGCATTTAACTCAAACAGAAATGGAATTATCAGCATACTTTTATCAACAGATGAAACTTTTCTTCTGCACTTTTTTTTGTCATAAAATCTGTGATTCTTCACCTCTTGAAGATAACAGAAGTTATCAACAGATTGCAGGGCATGAACTCCTGTGTTGTTTTTTCAGTAATGGTGAAAGACCCCACATTTGCCAAATGCTTTCAGGGGCCTCAGTAAGGTGGCTGAACCACAGCCATAGACTTCAAGGAAGTTCATCTGTCTAAGAGAAAATCAAAATGTCAGCCTTAGGGACTTCCCTGACAGTCCAGTAGTTAAGACTCTGCCCTTCCACTGCAGGGGTGCAGATTTGATCCCTAGTCAGGGATCTCCTGTATGCTATGAGGCATGGCAAAAATAAAAAAAAAGTCAGTCTTGGCCTGATTCATGCTATCCTCTCTTCAACCAAACCCACTACTGAATTAAAGTTAAGTAATGCATTTATTACCAGTAAAGTGATTGATGGTGAAGGAGCAGAGTGAAAGAGCCAGCTTAAACTCAGCATCCAAAAACTGAAGATCATGGCATCCGGCCCCATTACTTCATGGAAAACAGAAGGGGAGAAGGTGGAAATAGTGGCAAATTTCCTCTTCTTGGGCTCTAAAATCACTGTAGCTGGTGACTGCAGCCATGAAATCAGAAGTTTGCTTCTTGGCAGGAAAGCTATGATAAACTTAGACAGTGCGTTGAAAAGCAGAGACACTACTCTGCCAACAAAGGTCTGTATAGTCAAAGGCTACAGTCTTCCCCAGTGGCTCAGATGGTAAAGTGTCTGCCCACAATTCGGGAGACCTGGGTTCCATCCTGGGTTGGGAAGATCCACCCCTCCAGACAGACAGGGTGCTGCAGTCCATGGGGTAGCAAAAAGTCAGACATGACTGGGTGACTGAAAAACAACAAAAGTGATTGCTAACTAAAAATGACATTAGTGAGTGGGTAGAAAGATCACCCCACAAAAAATATCACAAGGAAGGCAATAATAAAGAACAGAAATAATTGGAAACAAGTATTTAGAGAGAATCAATAAAACCAAAAATTAGTTCTTTAAAAAATGTATCAGATTGACAAACTTCTATGATTTGGAAAAAAAAAGAGAGAGAGAGAATTCACAAATAACCAATATCTGGAATCAAAAGGAAAACATACACTAGGAATTTCCTGGCAGTCCAGCAGTTAGGACTCTATGCTCTTCCCTGCCGAGGGCCTGGGCTTAATTCCTGGTCCGTGATCCCACAGGCTGCAGGCCACACTGCCCCCTCAAAAGGGTACACTAGCAGTATCATAGATATTAAATAGAAAATAAGATATGATAAACAAAAGTATGGCAATGAATTTGAATATTTACGCAGAATGGACAAATTCTTAGTAAAAGAATAGCAAAATTGACTTAAAAGGACCAAACTCCCAGTTATAAAATAAATAGGTCTTCCCTGGTGGCTTAGATGGTTAAGAATCCGCCTGCAATGCAGGAGACCTGGGTTCCACTGCTGGATTGGGAAGATCCCTTGGAGGAGGGCATGGAACCCACTCCAGTATTCTTGCCTGGAGAATCCCCATGGACAGAGGAGCCTGGCGGTTGTAAAGAGTCGGACACAATCGAGTGACTAAGCACATAAAATAAATAAGTCGCAGGAATGTAATGTAGAGCACAGGAGTTAGGCATGCTCAGTCTTGGTCGTATCAGTCTCTTTGCGACCCCCTGGACTGTAGCCCACCAGGCTCCTCTGTCCATGGAATTTCCCAGGCAAGAATACTGGAGCGGGTTGCTTTTCCCCCTCCAAGGGATCTTCCTGACCCAGGGATTAAACCCACGTCCCCTGCATCTCCTGCACTGGCAGAAGGATTCTTTTACTGAGCCGCCCGGGAAGCCCACAGGGGATATAGTCAACATTGTATTTGCTATAGAGGGCATAATCTATAAAAATACAAATCAGTATGCTGCACACCTGAAACTAACATAATATTGTAAGTCAACTATACTTCCAAAGATTTTTTTTTTTTTTAAGAAGAGGAAACACAGCACCTGAAAGTTTCTACAACCATTGAAGAAATTGAATTGGGAGTAAAAATTTTTTCCATTATAAATTCCAGTCTCATAGTTCTAATGAGGTGGATGAACCTAGAGCATATTATGCAGAATGAAGAAAGTCAGAAGGAGAAAGACAAATATCATATATTAACTCATATATATGGAATCTAGAAAGATAGTAACAATGACCCTACTTGCAGAGCAGCAGAGGAGACACAGATATAGAGAACAGAGTTTTGGACACAGTGGGGAAAGAAGAGAGTGGGACAACTTGAGGGAATAGCTCTGAAACATATACATTACCATATGTAAAATAGATACCCAATAAGGAGTTTGATATATGATGCAGGGAACACAAAGCCAATGCTCTGTGACAACCCAGAAGCATGGGATGAGGAAGGAGGTGAGAGGGAGGTTCAAGGTGGGGCACATATGTGTACCTGTGGCCGATTCATGTTGATGTATCGCAGAAGCCATCACAATATTGTAAAGTAATTATCCTCTAATTAAAATTGTTTTGAAAATGAAAAATACTTCCTGACTCAGATGGCTTTCCTGGTGACTCTCACCAAACTCATGCAAGACATTATTCTAATCTCACACACAATCTTTCAAAGAAAAGAGAATTCACCAACCCTATTCTGTGAGGCTAGCATAACTTCAATACTAAACTCAAAGAAGACAGACAAGAAAGAAAGAAAATAAGCCAGTCAATCTATTCCTGAACCTGGAGATAAAAATTCTATTAAAAATCATTAACAAACCAAATCGAGCATTCTATTTAAAACAGATAAAAAACCAAGTAGAGTTTATTTTTTTATACCAGGAGTGTCAGTTTGGTTTATCCTTTAAAAAATTAATGAATGCATTCACAACACCTGAAAGTAAAGGAGAAACATCAAATACTGGTTCAATACATGCAAAAAAGCATTTGATACAACCTGCAGCAAATGCGTTAATAGTGAAATGGTGAAAAGTCTTCGTTTGCTATCAGGGACAAGACAAAGATCTAATCATTGCTAAAGGAGTCCAGAAATACACAGTAAGACAAGAAAAAGAAAAATACAGTGAATTGGGAAAATATAAATAGGAAACAGAGGAAGAAGAACCCTGTGGTATTGGATTGAGAGTCTAATGGTGAATTCATATGAAAATAACATAAATGCTAATTGTATCATATGTGTTCATGTATCAATATTTATTTTTATCGTTGTTCAGTCGCTCAGTTGTGTCCAACTCTTTGCAACCCCATGGACTGCAGCACACCAGGCTTCCCTGTCCATCACCATCCCCCAGAGCTTGCTCAAACTCATGTCCATTGAATTGGTGATGCCATCCAATCATTTCGTCCTCTGTTGTCCTCTTCTCCTCCTGCCCTCAAGCTTTCCCAGCATCTGGGTCTTTTCTAATGAGTCGGCTCTTCACATCAGGTGGCCAAAATACTGGAGCTTCAGCTTTAGTTTCAGTCCTTCCAATGAATATTCAGGACTGATCTCCTTTAGGATTGTCTGGTTTGATCCAAGGACTCTCAAGAGTCTTCTCCAACACCTCACTTCCAAAGCATCTATTCTTTGGCACTCAGCCTTCTTTATGGTCCAACTCTCACATCCATACATGACTACTGAAAAAAACATAGCTTTGACTAGATGGATCTTTGCTGGCAAAGTAATGTCTCTGGTTTTTAATATGCTGTCCAGGTTGGTCATAGCTTTTCTTCCAAGGAGCAAGGGTCTTTTAATTTCATGGCTGCAGTCACCATCTGCAGATATTTTGGAGCCCAAAAAAATAAAGTTTGTCACTATTGCTATTGTTTCCCCATCTATTTGCCATAATGATGGAATCAGATGCCATGATATTAGTTTTTTGAATGTTGAGTTTTAAGCCAACTTTTTCACTCTCCTCTTTCACTTTCATCAAGAAATTCTTTAGTTCCTCTTCACTTTCTGCCATAAGGGTGGTGTCATCTGCATATCTGAGGTTATTGATATTTCTCACAGCAATCTTGATTCCAGCTTGTGCTTCATCCAGTCTGACATTTCGCATGATGTACTCCACATATAAATTAAATAAGCAGAATGATAATATACTGCCTTGTCGTACTCCTTTCCCAATTTTGAGCCAGTCTGTCATTCCATGTCCAGTTATAACTGTTGCTTCTTGATCTGCATACAGGTTTTTCAGGAGGTAAGTAAGGTGGTCTGGTATCTCCATCTCTTTAAGAATTTTCCACAGTTTGTTGTGATCCACACAGTCAAAAGTTTTAGTGTAGTCGATGAAGCAGAGGTAGATGTTTTTCTGAATTCTCTTGCTTTTCCTATGATCCAACAGATGTTGGCAGTTTGATATATATATAAATTTATATATTTGTATCGGGCCTCCCTGGTGGCTCAATGGTAAAGAATCTGCCTGCTAATGCAGGAGATGTGAGTTCAATCCTTGAGTCGGGAAGTTTTACTGGAGAAGGAAATGGCAACCTACTCCAGTATTCTTGCTTCGGAATTCCCATGGACAGAGGAGCCTGGTGGGCTACAGTTCATGGGGTCACAAAGAGTCATGACTTAGCGACTGAGCACACACACATACATGTATATGAATGTCAAATTGTAAAATAAAAAGAGTTCTGGCTATCTAGCCTTGTGGTTTCCTTCAAGCAGGACTTTAACCACACAAATCTGGGGATTAATTTTTTTCAGTTTTTGAAAGATCTTATTTTTATAACAGCTTCACATCACAGCAAAACTGAGCAAGGGTACAGGGATTTCTCTTAGAGCACCTGTCCTTACACATGCATAGCCTTTCCCCTTTATCAATATCCCTTGCCAGAGGGACACAGTTGTTAAAACTGATGAACCTACCCAGACACATCATAAGTCCATAGTTACATTATGGTTCACTCTTGGTATTATACCTTCTATGGGCTTGGAAAAATGTATAATGGTATGTATTTGTTGTTGTTTAGTTGCTCAGTCATGTCCGATTCTTTGTAACCCCACAGGCTGTAGCCCACCAGGCTTCCCTGTCTGTGGGATCTCTCAGGCAAGAATACTGGGGTGGCTTATCATTTCCTTCTCCAAATGACACATATCCACCATTATAATATCATACAGAGTAGTTTCGCTGCCTAAAAAATCCTCTGAGCTCTCCCTAGTCATCTGTACTTCCTAAACACTGTCAATCACTGATCATTTTACTGTCTTTTCATAGTTTTGCATTTTACAAGCATACTTGGGAATTAATATTTTTTTAGATTGCCTTTGTCTTTAAGATCTCTTTTGTTGTTCAGTCGCTCAGTTGCATCCAATTCTTTGCGACCCCATGGACTGCAACATGTCAGGCTTCCCTGTCCTTCACCGTCTCTAGCCAAAACAAATCACTATGTGTAAAATTTCAGAGTAATAAAAATAAGTTTCTGTCTTAGAAGTGACAATGAAATCAGAAACTTCTAGTGTTGAAATAGACTTTAAAGTTTGTCTCGTTGAAAAGGAAATCTTTTCTGTTGGTAAGTGCAGCTGAGGGTGGCAGGCTTGGAAGACCTGCTTCCTCCACACTGGAAATAACATAAGGGCATGATGTCAAACAAAGAGGAATGACCCACTTAGGGTGACTGATCTGAGCTGATTCAACATAATTGCATGTTTACTAAATGGTATCCTAGCACCAGCTAGTGGCAAGAATTAATGAAGACATTAATTGCCAGGAAAAATAGAAAGACATTTGTCAAAAGGAAATCTAACAGTTTCTCAACCATTTTTAGGTGCCTTTCATAGTACATAGACGGGGGAAAAGAGGAAATAGTGACAGATTTTATCTTCTTGGGCTCCAAAATAACTGCAGATGGTGACTGCAGCCACGAAATTCAAAGATGCTTGCTCCTTGGAAGGAAAGCTATGACAAGTCTAGACAGCACATTAAAAAGCAGAGGCATTGCTTGCTGATAAACGACCATATAGTCAAAGCTTTGGTTTTTCCAGTAGTCATGTACAAATGTGAAAGTTGGACCATAAAGAATTGATGCTTTGGAAGTGTGGTGCTGGAGAAGACTCTTGAGAGTCCCTTGGACAACAGGAAGATCAAATTAGTCAATCCTAAAGGAAATCAACCCTTAAGATTCATTGGAAAGGACTGATGCTGAAGCTCTAATACTTTGGCTACTGGCTGCAAAGGGCCGACTCATTGGAAAAGACCCTAATGCTGGGAAAGATTGAGGAAAGGAAGAGACAGGGGTGACAGAGGATGAGATGGTTGGATAGCATCAGCAACTCAATGGACATGAATTTGAGCAAACTCCAAGACATATTGAAGGACAGGGAAGCCTAGCATGCTGCAGTCCATGGGGTTGCAAAGAGCCAGACACAACCTACTATGTACTAAAACATAGTACATGATTTTTATCCTCTCAACTAAATAACACAAAAATCTTGATTTTAAATGCTAAAGAGTGCTATTTAGCTAAAAATGGATGAGCAACTTACATGGCAGGGTTGTCAGAATTCCTGGAGCAAAGCCAAGATAGGAGTGGCTAAGGAAGGCGATGAAAAACCTTTGTATTTGGGAAAAAAAAAAAAACTACCCTTGAATATGTACAGCTGCAGGGAGCGCGTAAGTACATACCAGTGTCTTGGTATCTCACCCTGAAGGATATTCTAGCTATCCTTGAGAGCAATTATTAACCATTGGAACACAGCCCATGTATCACATCCAACACCCTGTGATGGAAAATCTAGAATTTCAAATAGACTTACCAATCACATTCTGAGCCAGCTCTGACACTGTCTTGCAGGGTGTAAATAGACAGAGAATTAAGGACTTCAATGGCAAAGTTAACATTGGTAACTAGCCTGCTTGGCCACTGTCATGAAGCTTACTTTTGTGACTCAGTCATTTCCAGCTCTTTGCGATCTCATGGACTATAGCCCGCTAGGCTTTTCTGTCCATGGAATTTTGCAAGCAAGAATACTGGACCATGTTGCCATTTCCTACTCTAAGGCATCTTCCGGACCCAGGGATCGAATCTGTCTCTCCTATGTCTTCTGCATCAGCAGGCAGGTTCTTTACCACTAGTCCCACATGGAAAGCCTGTTTACACACCCAGAAAATCTGTGGAGCCCAAATACATGTAGTATTAGTTCATGAGGGTCATGAGGAAGGATTAAACTGGATGCAGTGTTCATAGATTTGGACACAACTGAGCAACTAACACTTTCACTTTCACTAATGCTCATCTTCTGTGACTATAAAGGAAAGGACTGGAAAACACACTTTTGTTATCCAAGGGAGGTTCCTGTCAGACTAAAACCCCAGAAATAAGAATTACCTTTGTAAAAGTTAAAACACAGTTCAAAAGATTGTTACTGAAGGATAAAATTTACTGGTAAGGCTTTTGTTCTGTAGTGGTCCTAGGATCTAACACATATTTCAAAAAAGATACACAAGCCTACTGTGTAATTTGTTTATACTAATAAATTATATGTGTGTGTGTGTGTGTATGTGTGTATTAGTCACTCAGTTGCATCTGATTCTTTGATTCCATAGAATTCTTTCCTGGAGAATCCCCATGGACAGAGGAGTCACAAAGAGTCAGATTTGACTGAGCGACTAAGCACACACACACACATGGACTATAGCCCGCTGAGCTCCTCTGTCCAAGGAATTCTCCAGTCAAGAGTACTGGAGTAGGTAGCCATTCCCCTCACCAGGGGATCTTCCCCACCCAGGGATTCTACCTTGGTCTCCCACATTGCAGGCAGATTTTTTACCATCTGAGCCACCAGGGAAGCCCTGTGTATATATATATGAATATATTTATAACATCCAAATATACAGTGGAGTTCCTATGGGTGTGCTTTTGCCTTCTGAAAGATAATTGGCTCAAAGTATATAACAATATTGAAAGGTTGTTGCTGAGCCATGAAAGATGCCTGAATTCTTGGGCTCTGGAGGAGAGGAATTCAATCCAGGGCCAGTGACGAGGCTTGATGGCTCAGAGCTTTTGTGTAATAAAGTTTTATTAAAGTATAAAAGAGATAGATAAAGCTTCTGACACAGACATCAGAAGGGGACAGAAAGAGTGCCCCCCTGCTAGTCTTTAGCTGGATGTTTTATGTCTGTTAGAAAGCTATTGATCAGATAAGAGAGACACCTCAAGGCTGAGGGCGTTTCACCAGGCCCCTCTCCCACAATACGCATTTTTGAGATAGGATGGCCGAGGTGTGTCCTCCCCCAGCCATAAAACAATTGATATGAATACTGGTTTGTTGAGCTATTATCAGCCTAAGGTTTGAGAAAAGAAAAAAAGTTAGTCTTAGGCGAAACCATTTTGAAGAAAGGCAAATTCCAAAGCAAATGCATAGTTTCATTAACATAGCTTAAGAAAAACATTTCCATGAGAAAAACGCCTTGGTTAGCTCAAGATTTGAGAAAAGTTAAGCTCAGGTGGAACCAGGTGTCACCATGGCAACACAGAATTTTAAGAGAAACCTCCTTTTAATTTTGTATAGAGAAGGAAAAAATTCTGACACGTGTAGTTTGTTTCCTCCTGCCACTTAAGGGAGAGATAAAATTGTCTGACACTTACAGCCTATTTCCTCCCTTTGGAAACCCCTGGCCTTCCTGCCCATTACCTTCTCAATATTTTTTTATTGCGGTATAATTGCTATACAATGTTGTTAGTTTCTGCTATACAGCTATGTGAATCAGCTATAGGTGTACATACATCCCCTCCCTCTTGAGCCTCCCTTCCACCCCTCTAGGTCATCACAAAACCCTGAGCTGAGCTCCCTGTGCTATACAGCAGCTTCCTATTAGCTATCTATTTTAAACATGGTAGTGTTTATATGTCAGTCCTACTCTCCTAATTCATCTCATCATCCCCTCCCCTTCCTGTGTCCACAGGTCCATTCTCTACATCTGTGTCTATTCTTGCCCTGCAAACAGGCTCATCTGAACCATCTTTCTAGATTCCATACATATGTGTTAATATAGGATAATTTGTTTTCCTCTTTCTGACATACTTCACTCTGTGTGACAGACTATAGGTCCATCCATTTCAGTACTAATGGCCCAATTTCTTTCCTTTTTATGGCTGAGTAATATTCCATGGTAGATATGTACCACATCTTCTTTATCCATTCCTCTGTTGATGGACATCTAAGTTGCTTCCACATCCTGATTATTGTAAACCGTGCTGCAATGAACATTGAGGTGTGTGCATCTTTTTGAATTATGCTTTTCCCAGGGTATATGCTTTTTAGACAATGTCCTTTAATGACTGCGGCTTATAGGACTTTCAGATGTTAAAGACTCCCTTCTTGTTGAGTTCCATTGTGATGGCAAGCTCTTCTGGAGCTCAACTGCTACTCACAGGTGGAAAAGTAGCTCACAGACTCTGCATCTCCAAGAGTCAGGCAGATAGAGTCTCAGCAGCCTGCATACCTCCCACAAGACCAAAACAGGAGAATCACTAAACACAGTCACAGCCAAGCCCAGCTCTCCCTCCAGGCAGAGTCCTACATCATTGCTGCCTCCACACCTACCTCAGCCCCAGTGCCTAGGACTCCCAGCTCACCGAGTCTACAGTCAGTAGGACCACAGTTCCCATCACATTCATACCTCCCTTCACTCACTGGTTCATCTGTTTTTTCAACATATGCTTATTTAAAATCACTATGTGTTAATATACAGTATTTGTTTTTCTCTTTTTGACTTCCTTCACTCTGTATGACAGACTCTAGACCCATCCACATCTCTACAAATTATCCAATAGTTCATTCCTTTTTTATGGCTGAGTAATATTCTGTGGTATATATGTATGACATCTTCTTAATCCATTCATCTGTCTGTATGACAGACTCTAGACCCATCCACATCTCTACAAATTATCCAATAGTTCATTCCTTTTTTATGGCTGAGTAATATTCTGTGGTATATATGTATGACATCTTCTTAATCCATTCATCTGTATATATATGTACAAATGCATATGAAGACCAGGTTGGTCTTCCCAGGTGGCACTAGTGGTAAAGAACCTGCTTGTCAGTGCAGGAGACATAAGAGACATGGGTTTGGTCCCTGGGGTCAGAAAGATTCCCCGAAAAAGCAAATAGAAACCCACTCCAGTATTCATGCCTGGAAAATCCCTTGGACAGACAAGCCTGGCAGACTACAGTCCATGGTATCACAAGAGTCAGACACAACTGAAATGACTTAAGACGGATATGTACCCCATCTTTATCTATTCATCTGTATCGTATATTAAGGCATATATGTGGAATCTAGAAAAATGGTACAGCTGAACCTATTTCCAGGGCAGGAATAGAGACACAAATGTAGAGAAAGGACATGTGGACACAGAGGGGAAGGAGGGTGGGATGAACTAGAAGATTAGGATCGACATACACTACAGTGTGTAAAATAGATAGCTAGTGGGAAGCTGCTGCATCACACAGGGAACTCAGCTCGGTGCTCTGTGATGACCTTGGTGGGTGGAATTGGGGAATAGGGAAGTGGAAGAGAGGTCCAAGAGGGAGAGCATACGTGTGTGTGTGTGTGTGTAGCTGATTCAGTTCATTGTACAGCCGAAAAGGACACAATATTGTAAAGCAATTATGCTCCAGTTAAAAAATAATAAATAAATAAAACGACTATATGGTGAATGCTGACCTTTCAGAGATAAAACCCTCAGAACCTGTCCTTACTGGCTTCACAGTTTAGCAGCCAGAAAGACACATCAACTGACAAACAAAACACAGTGAAGGGAAATGTTCTTTAATTTCTAAATCACACTAGCACCAGAATAAGAGATTTACACAGATGACCTCATTTAATTCTTGCACAAAAATGGGGTGAATACCAATACCATCTTCATTTTACACGTGCAGAACAAAAAGAGGCTCCAGAAAGATGACTAATTTGCCACAGGTGACAAAGTTAGAAGTGGTAGACATAAGAGAGGATGTCATCAGACTCCAGAGTCTGTTCTAATGCATCTCTAACAGGCAACTTTTTTTTTGGCCCAGCAGCATGCAAGCATCTTAGTTCCCCAACCAGGGATTGAACCTGGGCCCTCAGCAATAAGAATTCAGAGTCCTAAACACTGGACTGCCAGGGAATTCCCTCTAACAGGAATTTTTTAAAAAAAATAAATTTAAAAACATTTCTCATCCTCTAACCCAAAATAGATTTATGTATTATTCCATATTGACATATATTGACCTGGAATCATAAGTTGCGATGATGCTGGGAAGGATTGGGGGCAGGAGGAGAAGGGGACGACAGAGGATGAGATGGCTGGATGGCATCACCAACTTGATGGACATGGGTTTGGGTAGACTCCGGGAGCTGGTGATGGACAGGGAGGCCTGGTGTGCTGAGATTCATGGAGTCCCAAAGAGTCGGACACAACTGAGCAACTGAACTGAACTGAACTGAACTTTGGTTTATAATTCAAATGCTTCCTTATTTATTTTGTGGTTCAAATCGTTCCTTCCAGCTTTGGCCACTGGGAGATTGTGCAGCTGGCTCATGTATTCTTCTGGCATATCCTTATTGCTGCGTTTTTTAATTCATTTGAACTCTGTCTTATTTTCTGGTGCTCACTATAAGATGCTTCAGTCTCATCTTCTGTATTTCCTTGTTGGTCACGCTTAAAACCTGAATTAATTCTATTTGAGCAGGTGAACTGTAAGCCTCTGTATGTAAAGTAACACAGATTTGTGGCTATACATGGAGTTTTCATAGTAATTTATTTCTGAATTTCCACTTTCCTTTCAGACGGTACCAGCAGGCCTCTGAATTTGACCACAAATCTATGATTCGATTTGAACCCTTGACCTAACCGGGGCACTGATTTACACAGACAGACTTCCCTGGTTGCCCAGTGGTTCAAGACTCTGCACTCCCAATGCAGGGGATATGAGTTCGACCCCTGTTTGGGGAATGAAGATCCTACATGTTGCACAGAACAGTCAAAAAAAAAAAATACACAAGGGTTTCCCTGGAGGCTGAGCTGGTGAAGAATCCACCTGCAATGCAGGAGACCCCGGTTCAATTCCTGGGTCAGGAAGATCCCTTGAAGAAGGGATAGGCTACCCACTCCAGTATTCTTGGGCTCCCCATGGACAGAGGAGCCTGGTGGGCTACAGTCCATAGAGTTGCAAAGAGTCAGACATGACAGAGTGACTAAGCACACACATAAGATTACAATAACAGAGTTAGTTCATTTCTTTCCATTGGTCCCCAAAATTGATGAAACTATCAGTCTCATAATATCATACTCACTATATTCTACATTTTGCTTTTGTTGAACATTTCTGGAAAAGTGCAAACACCATTCCATTGCAGCAACATGAAAGTTTAAATTAGTTGTTTTGGAGAAAAATGAGACCAGAAGAACATGCCCCTCTATGACATCTGCAGAGTTCCTCAGCTTCAGCACTATGGGTGTTAAGGGCTGCATGCTTCCCAATCATAGGAGCCGTCTTGTCATCATGGAATGTTTAGCATCATCCCTAGCTCTACACACTAGATGCCTGTTGGATATGGATGTGTGTGTGCTCAGTCGAATCCTACTCTTGGCAACCCCATGGACTGTATCCCACCAGGCTCCTCTGTCTGTGGAATTCTCCAGGCAAGAATACTGGAATGGGTTGCCATTTCCTCCTCCAGGGGGTCTTCCCAACCCAGGGATTGAACCTGCATTTCTTATGTCTGCTGCATTGGCAAGTGGATTCTTTACCACCCAGTCTCCTGGAAAGCCCCACTAGATGCCTATATCACTCACCAAGTTGTGACAATCAAAATGTCTCCACACATTGTCAAACATGCCCGTTTGACAAAATCACCCCCAGTTGAGAACCACTGTTAATAATAATGCCAACCCGAGAGCTTTCTATGTGCAGCATTGCTGCAGAAAGGAGACACCAAAGTCTTGAAGTAAATAGTGGTTTACCATGTCAGCTGATCTGCTTTGATTCCCTGAGCGGGACTCAACTGGACAAGTCTGGACACAGGCTACCTCCCAGGACCAACAGGGGTGGCGCTTGGGTAATTTGAAAAGTGATTAAAAAGGCCGGAAGGTCACTCTGGTTCACTTGTTCAGACACCTGCATCTGGTGGGTGGGAGCTCGCTGTGTGGCCCTGGCCCACTGCCAGCCCAGGTGACTGCAGTCTCTACCTTCTTAGTTTCCCTTCCAATTTCCGTTGTGCACAGTGCCTTTCTTTACTTCTGTTCTACCCTGCATGACTAAACCATAATTATTCTCTTAGCTTCCAGCAATTAGTTAGAGGATATTAATCTGCAATTTGTTTGTACTGTTTAAATCAGCAAAGCACTGGAGGATGAAAAGGGCAACTTGAGTTTACCAGTTTGGCTCTGTGGGATGTAATGGTAGAAAGAAAAATTGCCTTTAAATAACCTTGCTAAACGAGAAGAGTTAACCAATTGTTCATAAATCTACACAGGGCTTCCCTAGGTAAAGACCCATCCTAGAGGGACTGAGACCAAGCCAATCACAATGTCCAGCACTCGCTGTTAATACGCATTTGCTGCTGCTGCTGCTAAGTCGCTTCAGTCGTGTCCAACTCTGTGCGACCCCATAGATGGCAGCCCACCAGGCTCCGCCGTCCCTGGGATTCTCCAGGCAAGAACACCGGAGTGGGTTGCCAGTTCCTTCTCCAATGCATGAAAGTGAAAAGTGAAAGTGAAGTCGCTTAGTCATGTCCGACTCTTCGTGACCCCATGGACTGCCCATGGACTGCCCATGGGATTTTCCAGGCAAGAGTACTGGAGTGGGTTGCCATTGCCTTCATACGCATTTGAAGGACCTACTATCCTTAGGTAACATCTTCACCCAGCTTGCCTCTGATCAGATGCCTTGCCCTTTCAGGAAACTGCACCATTCTCCAGACTTTTCTTAATCTTTGTTCCCAGGTAAATACTGTCAGCCCTGTATTTTAACCCCGGTAGAGGCCTGTCTCCATGCAGCAACAGTGAATGGGATAAACCATGGGGAACTTTGGAACAGAAAGTTTGGGTCCCAAGAAATCCTTCAGTTCCAGGCAAACTGGGTTGACTGGTTACCTTAATTCTTTGAAGGCAACCTTTGTATCTCGTCTCCAGTGACCTCAATCCTCTCTTTACACACCTCCCACCGTTAGGTCAGGAAGTGATATTGCATGTTTTGTTGTTTTTGTTGTTGTTCAATCGCTCAGTCGTGTCCGGCTCTTTGCGACCCCATGGACTAGACAGGCTTCCCTGTCCCTCACACTCTCCTGGAGTTTGCTCAAACTCATGTCCATTGAATCGATGATGCCATCCAACCATCTCATCCTCTTTCACCCCCTTCTCCTCCTGCCCTCAATCATTCCTAGCATCAGGATCTTTTCCAGTGAGTTTGCTCTTCGTATCGTATCGGGTAGCCAAAGTATTGGATCTTCAGCTTCAGCATTTGTCCTTCCAATGAATATGCATCTTTTAAATACCTGAAGGAGGGAAAACGGAAATTAGCTGCAACTCTCTGGCCGGCCACGAGAGGGCGTATCATTCCGCGTAAACAGTGCTGCACATAAAGGAAGGAATATTCCAGGTTGGGAGGATCGAGTTAAAACGGCTGTCAGTGAGTGCCCTAGGGGTAGAAATTTTTAAAAAGTCAATTCAGTATCATTTCTGCCTCTTAAAATAACAAAACAAAAACCAGTGCTCATGAAACTGATGCTCCAGGGGACTTTCTCGGTGGTCCTGTGGTTAAGAACCGGACTTGTAATGCAGGGGACGTGGGTTCCATCCCTGGTCAAGGAACTAAGATCCCATATGCTGTAGAACAACTAAGCCACATGTGTCACAACTACTGAGCTGGGGCACCACAGCTAGAGAGTCTGAACGACGCAAAGAAAGATCCACATGACACAATGAAGATTCCATGTGCTGCAACTAAGACCCATTGTAGCCAAATAAACAATTTTTAAAAAAGAAAAAAAACATGGAGAGAACAAGATGGAGGAGGAGTAGGTGGACATGGAGTATATCTCTCTCCAGTACATCAGGAATACAACTTTAGACACAGAAGTGCATGCAGAACATGCAGAAGTGCTGAGAGCGGACAGGAGTACCTGACCAGCAGAAAAGAAAATATAGAACCATGCAAAATTAGGTAGGACAATGAACTAGGGTGAAAAACAGGAGTGTTAGTAGGACTGGACCTGCCCTTGGTGGGTGAGGGAACTGAAGCAGGGGTCCGATCCCCACATGAGGGCAATTATCTGAGTCAGGGGAGAAACATTTAAGGCTGAGAATGAAACAGCTGATCTGTGGCAGCCTAAATGGAATGAGAACCAGACAGTCTTTGCTGCAGCCGTACATAACCCAGACGGGGACGCAAGTCGCCTGGGAGGCACAGCGGCTGGGAGCTGGAGTTTAGGGATTGCGGAGGAATCCCAGGGCGCGGGCTGCTGTTGACCGCAGAGAGATGGATAGAAGGGATGATCGAGGGAATGTGAGGGAGGAGATTGTGGTGGGAAATGCCTGTGGAGGAAAGCTGGGCAGCCATGGAAGCAAAGCAATACTGCTGAGTCACACGTAGGGGATGGAGCCATCACCATAGCGTCTCTCTCCCCATATACCAGCATTGGCAGCTGAACAATAGAGAGGCTGGCCCATCAAATGCCTGGCACTGAACTACAGAGGAGGACCACACCCAGGGTGCCCCTTTAAGTGCCTGACATGCCGAAAAACAGGGAAAGACCCCAGGCAAGGGAGCCCTCTAAGTGCCTGAACGGGTGGTACTATGGAGAAAGACTGGCCAAAGAGGCCTTCTGATCACCAGCTACAAGAGGCTCGAAAAAAGACTCTGATAGGGCCATAACTCCTGCAGCAGAGGCAGTCTGTGTCCCTGCACACTTGGCACCACCAGGGGCCCCACAAGCCAAGCAGCTGTGTCACCTTCACGCTCAACTCTCACTGGGGCAGAGCTGCCACAGGCAAAAAATGTCTTGCGTCTATGCGCACAGGGTCGCTTCAGTCGTGTTCCACTCTTTGCGACCCTGTAGACTGTGGCCTGCCAGGCTTCTCTGTCAGGGAGGGAGGTTTTCCAGGCAAGAATAATGGAGCGTACTGGTTGCCATACCCTTCTAGAACACTATATTTCCTGCTGCCCTAGCTCAGAGACATCTGGGACAATATCAAAACACTAACATTCGAATTATAGGGGTCCCATAAGAAGAAGAGAAAAAGAAAGGGTATGAGAAAATTTTTGAAGAGATTATAGTTGAAAATCTCCCCAATATGAAGAAGGAAATAGTCAATCAAGTCCAAGAGGCACAAAGAGTCCCATACAGGATAAACCCAAGGAGAAACATGCCAAGACACATACTAATCAAACTAACAAAGACTAAACACAAAGAAAGAATAATAAAAGCAGCAAGGGAGAAGCAAGAAGTAACATACAAGAGAAACCCCCATACACTTAACAGCTGATCTTTCAGCAGAAATTCTGCAGGCCAGAAGGAAATGGCAGGATATATTTAAAGTACTGAAAGGGAAAAATATACAACCAAGATTACTGTACCCTGCAAGGATATTATTCAAATTTGATGGAGAAATAAAAAGCTTTTCAGACAAGCAAAAGTTAACAGAATTCAGTACCACCAAACCAGCTTTACAACAACTGTTAAATGGGCTTATATAGCCAAGAAATACAAGAGAAGAAAAAAGATCTACAAAATCAACCCCAAACAATTAAGAAAATGGAAATAGGAACATATATATCAATAGTTACTTTGAATGTAAATGGATTAAATGCTCCAACCAAACCCTGAATGGATACAAAAAGAAGACACATACATATGCTGTCTACAGGAAACCCACTTCAGACATAAAGACACGTATAGGCTGAAAGTGAGAGGATGGAAAAATATATTCCATGCAAACGGGAAGCAAAAGAAAGCTGGAGTAGCAATCCTCATATCAGACAAAATAGACCTTAAAATAAAGAAGATTACAAGAGATAAGGAAGAACACTACGTAATGATCAAGGGATCAATCCAAGAAGAAGACATAACAATTGTAAATATATATGCATTCAACATAGAAGCACTTCATTACATAAGAGAAACACTAACAGAAATGAAAGGAGAAATTGATGGTAGCACAATAATAGTAGGAGACTTTAACACCCCACTCACACCAATGGACAGATCATCACAACAGAAAATTAATAAGGAAACACAAATCTTAAATGATACATTAGATGAGATGGATCTCACTGATATCTTCAGGACATCCCACCCAAATGCAGAAGAACACTCCCTCTTCTCAAGTGCACATGGAACATTCTCCAGGATAGACCACATGTTGGGTCACAAATGAAACCTCAGTAAATTAAGAAAATTTAAATCATTTCAAGCATCTTCTCTGACCACAATGCTGTGAGACTTGATATTAATTACAAGAAAAAACTGTAAGAAACACAAACACGTGAAGATTAAACAACACATTTCTAAATAACCAACAGGTTACTGAAGAAATCAAAAGGGAAATCAAAAAATTTCTAGAAACAAATGACAATGAAAACACGACAACTCAAAACCTATGGGGTGCAGCAAAAGCAGTCCTAAGAGGGAAGTTTATAGCAATACAATCCTACCTCAAGAAACAAGAAAAATATTGAATAGACAACCTAAATTTATACCTAAAACAACTGGAAAAAGAAGAACCAAAAAACCCCCCAAAATTAGTAGAAGGAAAAAAACCATAAAGATTCAAGCAGAAATAAATGAAAAAGAAATGAAAGAAACAATAGTAAAGATTAATAAAACTAAAAGCTAATTCTTTGAGAAGATAAACAAAATTGACAAACCTTTAGCCAGACTATCAAGAAAAAAAGAGAGAAGAATCAAATCAACAACATTAGAAATGAAAAACGAGAGGATACAACAGACAATGCCGAAGTACAAAGGAGTATAAGAGACTATTATGAACAACCATATGGCAGTAAAATGGATAACCTGGAAGAAATGAACAGATACTTAGAAAAGTTCAATCTTCCAAGACTGAACCAGGAAGAAATATGTTATGAACAACCCAGTTACAAGCACTGAAATTGAAGCTGTGATCAAAAATCTCCCAAAAAACAAAAGTCCAGGTCCAGATGGCTTCACAGGAGAATTCTATCAAACATTTAGAGAAGAGCTAATGCCTATCCTTCTAAAGCTCTTGCAAAAAATTGTAGAGGAAGGAACACTTTCAAACTCATTCTATGAGGCCACCATCACCCTGATACCAAAACCAAAGACAACACACAAAAAAGAAAACTACAAGCCAATATCACTGATGAACATAGATGCAAAAATCCTCAACAAAATTTTAGCAAACAGAATTCAGTAACACATCAAAAAAGTACCATGATCAAGTTGTGTTTATTCCAGGGATGCAAGGATTCTTCAATATACACAAATCAATCAATGTAATACACCATATTAACAAATTGAAATATAAAAATCATATGATAATCTCAATAATGCAGAAAAAGCCTTTGACAAAATTCAGCACCCATTTATGATTTAGTTCAGTTCAGTCGCTCAGTCGTGTCTGAATCTTTGCGACCCCATGAATTGCAGCACGCCAGGCCTCCCTGTCCATCACCTATGGAAAACACAAAAGACTTCAAATAGCCAAGGCAGTCTTGAGAAAGAAGAATGGAGCTGGAGGAAGCAACCTTCCTGACTTCAGATTATACTACCAAGCTACAGTCATCAAGACAGTATGGTACTGGCACAAAAACAGAAATCCAGACCAATGGAACAAGATAGAAAGCCCAGAAATAAATCCATGCACCTATGGGTACCTTATTTTTGGCAAAGGAGGTAAGAATATACAATGGGGCAAAGACAGCCTCTTTAATAAATGGTGCTGGGAAAACTGGACAACTACATGTAAAAGAATGAAATTACACAAAGATAAACTCAAAATGGGTCCAAGACCTAAATGTAAGACCAGAAACGATAAAAGTCTTAGAGGAAAACATAGGCAGAACATTGGGTGACATAAATCAAAGCAAGATCCTCTATGACCCACCTCCAAGAGTAACAGAAATAAAAACAAAAGTAAACAAATGGGACCTGATTAAACTTAAAAGCTTTTTCACAGCAAAGGAAACTATAAGCACAATGAAAAGACAACCCTCAGAGTGGGTGAAAATAATAGCAAATGAAACAACTGACAAAGGATTAATTTCCAAAATACACAAGCAGCTCATACAACTCAATACCAGAAAAACAAACAACCCAATCAAAAAGTGGGAAAAAAAACCTAAACAGGCATTTCTCCAAAGAAGACATACAGATGGCTAATAAACACATGAAAAGATGCTCAGCATTGCTCATTATTAGAGAAATGCAAATCAAAACTACAATCAGATATCACCTGATACCAGTCAGAATGGCCCTTGTCAAAAAGTCTACAAACAATAAACACTGGGGAGTGTGTAGAGAAAAGGGAATGTTCTTGCACTGTTGGTGGGAATGTGAATTGATATAGCCACTATGGAAGATGGTATGGAGATACCTCAAAAAATTAGGAATAAAACCCCCATATGACCCAGCAATCCCACTCCTAGGCATACCCTGAGGAAACCAAAATTGGAAAAGACACATGTATCCCATTATTCATTGCAGCACTATTTACAATAGCTAGAATATGAATCAACCTAGTTGTCCATTGACAGATGAATGGATAAAGAAGTTGTGGTACATATACACAATGGAATATTACTAAGCCATGAAAAGGAAAGCGTTTGAGTCAGTTCTGATGAGGTGGATGAACCTAGAACCTATTACACAGAGTGAAGTAAGTCAGAAAGAGAAAGATAACATTGTATTCTAACGCATATATACAGAAACTAGAAAAATGGTACTGAAGAATTTATTTACAGGGCAGCAATGGAGAAACAGACATGGAGAATAGACTTACGGACATGGGGAGAGGGGAGGAGAGGGTGAAATGTATGGAGAGAGTAACATGGAAACTTACATTACTGTATATAAAATAGATAGCCAATGGGAATTTGCTGTATGGCTCAGGAAACTCAAACAGGGGTTCTGTATCAACCTGAAGGTGTGGGATGTGGAGGGAGATGGGAAGAAGGTTCAAAAGGGAGGGCATATATGTATCCCTATGGCTGTTTCATGTTGAGGTTTGAGAGAAAACAACAAAATTCTATAAAGCAATTATCTTTCAATGAAAAAATAATTAAAAAAAAAAAAACGAAATAAATTGACCCTCCAGTCTGAGTACCACCAGGTCCCTGAAGCCTTGAATCCATTATTCTCAGTCCTCACAAAGATCTTGCCAACTGGCAACTGTGGTTAAGTAGCTTAAAGTCACAAAATTGAGTGACACCTCACAAAAACCACCATCTTTCCACTATATCACATCACCCTATTATTTCAAAGAGCCATGAAATGGGAGCATTCAAAACTGCTCCATTGGGGCTTCCCAGGTAGCTCGGTGGTAAAGAATCTGCCTGTCAATGCAAGAGACACGGGTTCGATCCCCTGTCTGGAAAGATCCCACAAGCCACGAAGCAACTAAATCCAAGTGCCACAACTATTGAAGCCTGTGCTCTAGAACCTGGGGAGCTGCAACTATTGAGCCCTCACGCCGCAACTACGGAAGTCTGCATGTGCTAGAGCCCATGCTCCACAACAAGAGAAGCCACCAAAATGAGGAGCCTTTGCACTGCAACGAAGAGTAGTCCCCACTCGCCACAACTAGAGAAAAGCCTGCGTGGCAACGAAGACCCAGCATAACCAAAAATAAAATAAAAATAAATGCATTAAAAAAAAAAACCAGAAAAAACCTGTTCCCTTGACTTAAGACGGGGAGGGGGCTGTGATGCGGATGATGCCTGAAGGAAATCTTAGTCCATGCCCACCATGTGGAGCCTAGTGGGGGGGGGGTGGAGGGTGTCGGGCATCACTTCCCAGTGTGCACACCAGCAAGAGGCTGGGTAGGAAATGGGAGCACCCCGGCCCCAGAGTGATGGGGAGGCAGGGATCCCCAATGTTTGTCCCTTTTCTTTTTCAGGACAGCTGAGAGCGGAGGTTATTATCAGTGCTGCACCATGTTTGGGAACTCAAAGAGCAAAGCAAATGTGACTTAGACACAGAGTCCGGGGCTGTTCAGCATGAGAGCTAACCAAGGAGTCCATGATGGAAACCCAGGGAGGAGAGCCAGGTGGGAAGGCATGGTGCTTCAGGCACCCAGCCACCTGTGACTGCTGCCTGCCAAAAGGAGCTGGCAAAGCCAAGGCAAACTAAAATCAGAACTGAAATACCAAGCATACTTCTATGGGGAAAAAGAAATACATCTGATGGTTGATGTTAAAGCAAAGACAAAGAGCATGGCAATTCTACTAATAGGCAAATTAAATGTCTTAACCCTGGGTTGGTGGGGAGGTGGGGGTGGGCTTCTCTTAGAAATCTAAATTCAGTTTGATTTAGATTCCTTGCTGCTTATCACCTTACAGATGTGTTCAGGAGTCCTGGGGTTCACTTGTTCTTTCCTCTCTTTTTTAATGAGAAACCTCAGCAATAGGTTTCACTGTGCAATAGAATTGATTTTCTCTGTTTTTTTTTTGTCAGTCTCTACCATTTTGGCAGTTGCAGCTTGGGAGACCTGCTGAGCTGTCAGGGAAAGGGCTCATCTTTGCATTACTTTAACCAAGACAAATATGGTTTTAAAAACTATAAACTAGATTACCGTATCAGTCCCAACTTACTTGGCTTCCACCAAATGAACAAGGCTAACATTTCTGAATTGCAAATAATCCTTTCCCGTGGATATATTTTTATCCAGGGCAATATCCCTCTAATTCAAGGCTTGAAAAATGAAGCCCACATGATTTCAAGAAGATGAGCACTTTTAAGTTGCAAAGCATGATGCAGCCTAAAAAAGAAATATATAGCCTTCCAAGAAAATCATCTCTCCGGTAACCAGAGGAAAAAAATTTCTGACTGACAGCTCTTTTCAAGTGCAAATAAGAGTGACAGCAAGAAGAGGTTTAAAATTCTCATTAAGTGTGATGGTACTTTTACTCTTTCCATGTAAATATTGATGTGTAATCTGGTCTCGCCCTTCCAAAAGTCACTCATGCATACAAAGACGCTCAGTTTTTAATACACGTGTTCTCAGTTCCTTTCCTAAGTCCTGTAGTCTTTTCTTTATAACACCCTTCTCAGAGGAGCAGACAGTGTGATCTATGACCAATTTCAAGATGGAAGCACAGAAGAGCAACCAAAATATTTGCCCATAAACCAGCAAAAGGACCAATGTGTTTACATAAATGAAAGTCTTACCCCATTAAAATTTTTTTTCAACAGGCATCCTGAAAAGGAGTCCAAAAGACATACTTCCAAATAGAACTGGAATGTCATAAATCCACTGTGGAAGGGAATGGGACACAAGGGGAAAACTTCAGTCTGGGTTTCTCAAACTAGCAGCACCTGTAGGATGTTTAATGGCTTTTTGATGTACAGACAGCTCTCCAAATTCATTTTAAAATTCAGCATATTTTAAATTTTATTATAGTTCTTTACGTTGTAAACAAAATAAAGCACATTTCTAAAATTAAGAATAATACTTGTTTTTGTACTTCTCTGGTGCCACAGTGGATAAGAATCTGCCTGCAGGGGACGTGGGTTTGATCCCTGGTCCAGGAAGATTCAGCATGCCACAGAGCATCTAAGCCCATAAGCAACTACCCCATGCACCGCAACTACTGCAAGTAGTAGTCCCCACTCTCCAAAATTGTGTCCATGTGGCAAGAAAGATGACCCCAAGCTACTCTAGACTTACCTATCTTATTATGTAAGGTATCACATGATATATGCATAATATATTAATATACATACCTTATTGTCTATGTTTCCAAAAGGACAGAAAATATCTCCTTCAACAAAAATTTTGCCCAAGAAAAGGGACTTCTCCAGTGGTCCAGTGGTTAAGACTCTGTACTTAACACTGCAGGGACCACAGGTTTGCTCCCTGGTCAGGGAATTAAGATCCTACATGCTGCATTGTAGGCCAAAAATTTTTTTTAAAGAAATAAACCTTAGAAAAGTCTCCTGAAAGGCAGATCCATGACAGACTCATCCTCCTAGATCTAAACCAGTGTCTGTCCCAGGAAATGCAGGAACCCACTGGGCAGGCCTGGATTCCTCCCCATCCTTCACACTTAGTATGGCAGCCACATGAATGACATGGTTTGGGTGCAAGGAAGGGCAATTTCCCATAGAAAATTTAGGACATGAGTTTGAGCAATCTCCGAAAGATGGTGAAGGACAGGGAGACCTGGTGTGCTACAGTCCATGGGGTCGCAAAGAGTTGGACACGACTGACCAACTGAACTGATATATGTATAGTTACATAGATACATATAGATATATACACACACACCTCTTATTACCATTACTGCCCTCATAAAATGATGCTTACTGCTCTGAGTGAAATTGAGCCCCCGAGAAGCAGTATGTTGAAGTTCCAACCATGCCCACTCATATCTCAGAATTTGACTTTATTTGTAAATAGAGTCACTGCAGATGTAATTAGTTAAGAGGAGTTCATACCAGAGCAGTGGAGAAGGCGATGGCACCCCACTCCAGTAGTCTTGCCTGGAAAATCCCATGGACGGAGGAGCCTGGTAGGCTGCAGTCCATGGGGTCGCGAAGAGTCGGACACGACTGAGCGACTTCACTTTCACTTTTCACTTTCATGCATTGGAGAAGGAAATGGCAACCCACTCCAGTGTTCTTGCCTGGAGAATCCCAGGGCCGGGAGAGCCTGGTTGGCTGCCGTCTATGGGGTCGCACAGTGTCGGACATGACTGAAGTGACTTAGCTGCAGCAGCAGCAGAGCAACTGAACAACAACAGCAAATTAATATCAAAAGTGGGGCCTAATGTCTGGCAGGGAAAAACAACATTTGTCCAGTTCATAGACTAAATGAGAAGTTCCTCACTAACAGTTTGCACTGTTGAGAATGGCAGTGGGTGGCTCACTCGGAGTGTAATGAGCAAGCTAGAACAAGGACCAGAAATCACAGGCAGGTCTCCCAGAAAAGCTACTTTCCAGGGCTCATTCCCGATCTACCACACCAGAATGTCACTTTCATTCTGGAAGATTCCTATTTCCGCTTGGGAAGGAGCTGAGTGAATTCCTGTCCCCTTTTCAGTAGCTGTTGGCATAGCAACCATTTCTTCCTGTTGCCTGAAGCATTTGGATGTGATATTAAGATTATTTTCAACAGCACATCAGGGAGTTATTTCTTCAGTGAGTGTAGAAAAGTATTGTTTTTTTTTCAGGGGAAAAAAGCAATCACTTAACTTTTGAACCATGTGCACCAGATTTTTGTTGTTGTTTTTCAGTTGCTCAGTCACGTCCGATTCTTAGCGATCCCATGGACTGTAGCACGCTAGGCTTCTCTGTCCATGGAATTCTCCAGGCAAGAATACCACAGAGGTAGCTATTTCCTTCTCCAGGGGATCTTCTAGACCCAGGGATCAAACCCGGGTCTCCTTTTTGGCAGGAAGATTCTTTACAGTCTGAGCCACGAGGGAAGCCCAGCAAGTCAAGAGATACCTGGAATAACAGGCAAATTTGGCCGTAGAGTACAAAATGAAACAGAACAAAGGCCAACAGAGTTTTGTCAAAAGAACATGTTGATCATAGCAAACGTGCTTTTCCAACAACCGAAGAGATGACTCTACAATGGACAACACCAGATGGTCAATATCAAAATCAGATTGATAATGTTTTTTTGCAGTCAAAGATGGAGAAACTCTATACAGTCAGCAAAAACAAGAACTGGAGCTCCTTATTACAAAATTCATGCTTAAATTGAAGAAAGTAGGGAAAATCACTAGGTCATTCAGGTATGGCCTAAATCAAATCCCTTATGATTATATATTGGAGGTGATGAATAGATTCAAGGGATTAGATCTGGTAGACAGAGTGCCTGAAGAACTATGGACAGAGGTTTGTAATATTGTATAGGAAGTGGTGACCAAAGAAATAGAAATGCCCCACAATTTGGTCTCCTTATAAATCCAAATCTCTTATGGACTTAATGTTAAAGACCATGCCATTTCATCTTCAGGTAAGAGGTTCCGGCTTGCGGAATATTCCACTTAAGCACAGCACCAATCATGATAGAAATGGTCTTTATTGGATTATCAAGTTTATGGAGAACTGTTTTCGTTATCCTTCAGTTCTAAGAATTTCTTAATTTCCCTTTTTCATTTTCTCTACATCCTATAGATTGTTTTAAGATATAGTTTTCCAGACATATGGTATTTTTGTAGTCATCTTGCATTCTGAAATTCTAATTGCATTATGGCTGAAGAACTTGGTCAATATGGTGTATGTGATCTTGGTTCCTTTGGAATTTATTGAGGGTTCTTTTATGGCCTAATTCATGGTCTACTTTTTTGGATATTTTTTCCATATGTACTGGAAAATATGCAAGAAAAAGATGGTGTGTGTTGTTTTTTTTTTTTTTTTTTTGGTCCCTTCTCTTTCACTATATACTATGCCGAGCAAAGATCTGAAAATTCAAAAAGTGCAATTAATAAATTCAAGATGTATAAATATCTGTAGTATTACATATATATGCATACATATCATATACAGCAATGCCTCAGCCCAGCAGAGACTTGTGGTACCCTCAAACACCAGTGACCCAGAATTTCCACAGGGAAAGGGAGATAATCATTGTTTAAGAGCATTTCGGGGAAGAATTGAGAGCAGAACTTTGAAATCTTTCCTCCCACCTGACCCCTTAGTGACACTGCAGTGACACTTCCACCACCCAGGCTAGAATCACATATACCCACAACCACATCAAGACAAGTTTTAGCCAGAGTTTCCAACCTTTTGTTACTGTTTTCTGTTCTTTATAGAAGCCACATCTTTGTGGCTTGTTCATTTTTTAATAGTTTCTGCAAGATTGGTTTTGGGAGGAAAGAAAGAGCAGCCCGTATTATCTTGCCATTTTGACACTCTGCAGATCAAAGAAATGTATTCACTTAGCATTCTTTTCAGAGTTTTCTGGGAAACACTTGCTGTTGGTATATTCCAGAGTACTTCCTGTTCATTTTATTGCACACTATGCTCAAAGTATGTAAGTCAACGACAGACATCTGACTGTCTTTACAACTGAAAAGTTGAGATCTAATTCACATACTGTACTTCTTTAAAGTTCAAAATTCAGTGATTTTTAGCATATTTACAAAGTTGTACAACCATCTTCATTATCAAATTTCAGAAATTTTTCATCACCCCCAAAAGAAATCCCATGCTTATTTGAAATCACTCCCCATTTCTCTCTCCCCCTAACCCTGGCAAACATTAATCGGATTTCTGTGTTATGAATTTGATTTACCTATTCTGAATATATATTATAAATGAAAGCACACAAATGTGGTCTTTGGTGCCTGACTTCTTTCACCTAATATTTTCAAGATTCATCAGTGCTTCATTCTGTTTTATGACTAAACAACATTCCATTGTATGAATTACAACACATTTTGTTTACTTGTTCATTACTTGATGGGTGGTTTGCACTTTTGGATATTACACACAGTGCTGTATTGATTATTCATGTACAAATTGTTGTGTGGACGTATGTTTTCGATTCTCTTGGATATATATCTAAGAGTGGAATCGATGGGTCCTATCATAACTCTGTGTTTAACTTTTGAGGAATTGCCAGTTTTCCAAAGCTGCTGCACCATTTTCAAGTCCCACCAGCAATGTATGAAGGTTCCCATTGATCTAATTGCTCCCTGCCAACACGTGTTATTGTCTGTCTTTTTGACCATAGCCATTCTGGTGAGTATGAAGTGGTATCTCACTGGGGTTTTGATTTGCATTTCCCTATGACTAATTAGGTAGAACAGCTTTTCACAGCTTATTGACCATTTGTAAGTCTTGTTTGGAGAAGTCTCTTCAAGGCTTTTGCCTTTTTGAAAAATTGGGTTATTTTTCTCTTTATTGTTGAGTATACATTCTGGATTCTAGACCCTTACCAGATATATGATTTGCAGATATTTTCTCCCATTGTCTGAGTTGCCTTTGTACTTTCCTGATAATGTGCTTTTGATGGACACAAGTTTTAAATTTTGATGTAGTCTGAGTTATCTTTTTTTTCCCTTTAGTTTCTTTTGTTGTCATGTCTAAAAAACCATCTACTTGAGTTTCATTTCATGAAGATTTACTCTTACATTTTCTTCTAAGACCTTTACAGTTTTGGCTCTTACATTTAGGTATTTGATAATTTGATCCATTTAGAGCTGATTTTTGTGTTTGGTGAGAGAGGTATGGGTTCAACTTCTGTCTTTAGCCTGTGGCTTTTCAGTTGTACTGGGCTTCCCAAGTGGCCCTAGTGGTAAAGAACCTGCCTGCCAATGCAGGAGATGCAAGATATGTGGGTTTGATTCCTGGGTCAGGAAGATCCCCTGGAGTAGGAAATGACACCCCAATATTCTTGCCTGGAAAATTTCATGGGCAGAGGAGCCTAGTGGGATATAGCTCGTGGGACCACCAAGAGTTGGACATGACTGAGCGAATGAGCACACATTCACTGTTTCAGCATCATTTGTTGAAAAGACTACTCTTCCCCTATTGTATTGGCTGGCACCTGTGTCAAAAATCAATTAACCACAAATATATGGGCTTATTTCTGGACTCTCAGTTCCATTCTACTGATCTATGTCTGGCCACAACAACTGAGCCCACATTCTTGAGCCCTAGAGCTGCAACTCCTAAGCCCACGTGCCCAGAGCTCATGCTCTGTAACAAGAGAAGCCACTGCAGTGAGAAGCTACACGCCACAACGAAGAATAGCCCCCACTCACCACAACTAGAAAAAGCCCCCATGCAGCAACAAAGACCCACTGCAGCCAAAGAAATAAATCTATTTTTAAAAGAAGAATAATAGGTCATATTAGGAACATTAAATGACCCATTGGGCTTCCCTTGTGGCTCAGCTGGTAAAGAGGAGAAGGGAAAGGCTACCCACTCCAGTATTCCGGCCTGAAGAATTCTGTGGACTGTATAGTCCATAGAGTCACAAAGAGTTGGACACGACAACTGAGTGATTTTCACTTTTACTTTCAATTTCAAATGAGTCATTTGAGTTTGATTGTTAAGATTTTTTTTTAAATGAATTTTACCTTCAATACTTTTCTCTCTGAAATTCTGAGAGAATAAGAATAAATTGTTTCCCTTATTTTTATTACCTTGGCAAGATGTAATGTCAACTTCAGTCTCATCTAGTTTCTTTCTCTGCATCAGAGGGAGGGATGCTCTTCAGGTTCATTTTCACACCACACTGAACTCGTCATCTCATCTTTCATTTATTCATTCTACAAACGTGCTTGAGCACCTGCTATAGGTAAGGCACAGTGACAGATACAGAGCAGATAGAAAGGGATTCTCTGTTTGGTGAGCATCTTGCTAATATGTGACAGATGTGGTGACAAATGCTTCATATACATTGTCTCTGTCTTCACAACCCCCTGCTGAGGCAAGATTATTATTATGATCATACCTTTGGTATTATTCTTGTTATTCACCGAGGCCTAGAAAGGTTGAGTGGTTTGTCCAAGATCATCCAGCTAATCACTGGTGGAGACAGGATGCAAACACAGGACTAGCTAAGTGCAGAGTCCAAAACAGCCCTGAGAACTAGAGCCGGCTCTCCATATTACAGAGGTAAGTAACTCACAGTCCTTACCCTCCTGCTTCTAATAGCTTCCTGGGAACAGACTGACATATATACCAAGTAACTGGAGGACACATGCTAACACAAGGGTGGTTTAGAAGAGACACACACTCCAGGGGATCCAAAGAGGGCTTCCACCTGGGGGTCAAGAAAAGCAGTAAGCTGAAGGTAGGAAGAAGAAGGAGGAGAAGGAGAATAAGGAGGATGAGGAAGAGAAGAGGAAAAAGGAGGAGGAGGGGAGGAGGAGGGGAAGGAAGGAAGAAGAAGAAGAGTAAGAGGAGGAAGAGAGGGAGAAGAAAGCAGTAAGTTGAATCTTGATGGCTGGGGACACTCCGAAGCAGTGAGTGAGGGAAGAATATTCTGAAGAGCAGTAGTGTTGAAGTGATGCAGGTGCATGATGCATTTGAGGAAATGTGTAAACTGTCACTCACTATGTCTGCATGTGGGGGGGGCGGAGCTAAGGCTGGATGGGGAGATGGGAGCAGATGCCGGGAGAGCAGAGCAGAGGAGGGGACAGTTTGAGATGTGAAGGAGAGGGTTGGGAGGGGTGGATTTCTGCACACGAGGAAGATAACCATCTAGGCTGACAGCCATTTCATTATTGTCTCTGTGAAGGTCGGCTGGGTCTGGAGAAGGTAGGGACCTGAAACACTTGTTCCTCACCCTTGCAGCTCAAGGTTCTGGATCCAGACTTTCATATGTGATTGAGATATGGTTAATTAGATCCTTAAACATCTAAGATTTAAGACAGGATGAAAGTTGTTCTTGAAAACCTTTACAGAACTGGAAAGTTGGTGTTTACACCCAAATTCACTTTTCAGATCCGACTAAATGAGGGTAATTTACTAATCCCATCAGTAGCATCTATTGTATGCAGGGTACTGTGTGACAGGTTTTGTGACAGGACTAAACTTAGCCCTGGACGCTGTCCTGAGATCATTAATAGTCTAGAGAGAGAGAATGACATGTATACTGATAATTAGGATTACAAGGTAGGAAGGTGTAAACGCAGTAAAAGCAGACCATGAGCCCTAGGAAGTACAGGGAGTTTAGAGGTGGGGGTGGGAGGGGCGGGATTTCTCTCCACCATGGGATGAGAAAGGGCCAGGGAATGGCTCACAAAGAGGCAGGTGAAGACCGAATAGGATGTGAACACGTGGACCTACAGGAGAGGGGTTTCTTGGGAGAAGAGCTGGGAAGGAAAGCAGTATGGAGGAGGGGTAGGGATGAGTCAGAGGGAATAAAGAAGACAAGGCTGCAAGGTTAGTTAGTGATCCTCACTTTCAGGGAGAGCAGACTGTGCCTTAATCCACTGACTGAATTCCAATCCCATAGAGCCAGGACCAGGGTCTGTCTTGCTTTCATGAAATTGATGCTGAGTAAATGAATGAATCTACACTAACTAAACCTTACTTGGACACCTGGTCAGTTTAGTGATACTGTTAGCAACTATGTAATGATTCTGGCTGAGTTAATCTAAATGTGAACAGGGGGTAAAATCAGACAAAGAAGGCAAAGTGAAAGGAAAAACAGGGTAAGGTACATCAGGTTCTGTTCCTAGGGAGTTTCAAGAGAAAAAAGTTACTTTAAGAGTAGATAATTTTACACTTGGTGCACTATTTATTTGTATTCTTATTTTTGCTTTTAGATGCAATCTCATATAATATTTTTCCTAATAAATGCTGTGTGTGTGCACATGCATGCTGGAAAAAAAAGAACTTTCTTCTAGAAATACATTTCTTTCTACTTGTTGATAATAGTCTTTAAAGATGTTTATAATAAAAAAATAAATTAATGTGTGTTATAAAATATTCCAAAGCAATAACAAATTCTCCCAAACTTCACATCAAGACTTGTCTGAGTCTCACATGTTAATCTGTAGCTAAACACGTGAAAATGCTAAAAGAGGTATAAACATGATGAAGCTTGTCTTTTCTTTGATTTAATGCATTTTTTTCCTTTTCATAAAATAATCCTCACTTAGAACTTCACATGCATGGATAAAGAACAAAGTGTAACCAAGTACAGAAGATTCAACAGCAAGCATTTCATGCTACACTTTAAGGAGAAATACTGTAAGTCTGTGAAAAACCAAGTTAACCTGCAATCATAGCCTCCAATATAAAAATCACTGACAGGAAAGAAAAAAAAGAATTCCAGCTGTCAGTTCAGTTCAGTTCAGTCGCTCAGTCGTGTCTGACTCTTTGTGACCCCATGAACCGCAGCACGTCAGGCCTCCCTGTCCATCACTAACTCCTGGAGTCTACCCAAACCCATGTTCATTGAGTCGGTGATGCTATCCAACCATCTCATCCTCTGTCATCCCCTTCTCCTGCTGCCCTCAATCTTTCCCAGCATCAGGGTCTTTTCAAATGAGTCAGCTCTTCACATCAGGTGGCCAAAGTATTGGAGTTTCAGCTTCAACATCAGTCCTTCCAATGAACACCCAGGGATGATCTCCTTTAGGATGGACTGGTTGGATCTCCTTGGAGTCCAAGGGACTCTGAAGAGTATTCTCCAACACCACAGCTCAAAAGCATCAGTTCTTTAGCGCTCAGCTTTCTTACAGTCCAACTCTCACATCCATACATGACCACTGGAAAAACCATAGCCTTGACTAGACAGACCTTTGTTGACAAAGATTACTTTGTCTCTGCTTTTTAATATGCTGTCTAGGTTGGTCATAACTTTCCTTCCAAAGAGTAAGCGTCTTTTAATTTCATGGCTGCAGTCACCATCTGCAGTGATTTTGGAGCCCCCAAAAATAAAATCAGCCACTGTTTCCACTCTTTCCCCATCCATTTGCCATGAAGTGATGGGACCGGATGCCATGATCTTAGTTTTCTAAATATTGAGCTTTAAGCCAACTTTTTTACTCTCCTCTTTCACTTTCATCAAGAGGCTCTTTACATTCTAACTGTACTGTTACCTAATATTATTATAATATACTTAGTACCAATGCTACATTTTCATTATATTAAGCATGATCAGATGCCATTTTATAGTATTACTATATCTTTGTGATGATTAATTGTATGTATCAAGTTGGAGGGTGTTTTGGATGAGATTAGCATTAAGGGACTTCCCTGGTGGTCTGGGCTTCCCCAGTGGTGCTAGTGGTAAAGAACCCGTCTGCCAATGCAGGAGATGTAAGAAATGTGGATTTGATCCCTATCCCTAGTTTGGGAAGATCCCGTGGAAGAGGACACAGCAACCCACTCCAGTATTTGTGTCTGAAGAATCCCATGGATAGAAAAGCCTAGCAGGCTACAGTCCATAGGGTTGCAAACAGTCAGACACGATGACTGAAGTGACTTAGCAGCAGTAGCAATAATGTTCTCCATAGTGGCTGTACCAATTTACATTCCCACTAACAGTGTAGGAGGGTCCCCTTTTCTCCACACCCTCTCCAGCATTTATTGTTGGTGGATTTTTTACGGGGGCTTCCCAGGTGGCACTAGAGACTGAATGGCTTTCTTTGTTTTGTGTATGTTTGTTCACCCTCCATATGTCACCCATAATAAAAAGTGAATTGCATATGATTTTCACTTAACTATTTTTTTTTAAATGTGTACTTTTGGAGTGTTTCTCACAAAGTAAGAGATAGCCCAACTACTCTATTTTTAACCCAAAATACCCCCCTTGTCAATTATGAAACTTTCAATTATGAAGATTTTCTGCAGTTATTTATACAAACAATCAGAATAATAGATCTTCGAACTAGAAGATCTTAGGGATTTGGTCTAGCTCCTTAATTTCACAGGTATAAAAATCAGACCCAAAGATATGAGGCACCAAACTTTAAGAATGTGTATGACCTTTAGGAAATCATACACCTTCAAAAATTCTTAACCACAAATTCTTAAAAACAAAAACAGAACACTAAAATAGTTTTATAATACTGAACCAAGTATTTTAAAAAGAAACACCAGAGCCAGCTTTACATTGAAGAGCCTTTCATAATTCTACATAAAAGATTGGTTTTGTTGTTGTTCAGTTGCTCAGTCATGTCCGACTCTGCGACCCCACAGACTGCAGCATGCCAGGCTTCCCTGTGCTTCACCATCTCCAGGAGCTTGCAAGGAGTAAAAGATTTTAGCAGGGAGTAAAAGATTAGTTTACTCCCTGCTAAAATATTTCTTTGCTTGGCTGTAACTATAATTGCCATATTTCACCACAATCAATGATAAAATGTGGTTGGGGTATTGCAATTTGCCACATCACCTAAGTAAATAAGAAGCAATTCATAGGAGTGACTATTGTTACTTTTAATCCTATCAGGAGAAAAAAAAAACGTTCCAAAAACATTGCCCAGGGTGTGTGGCTTTCTCAGGCATTGGGTGCTATCTCTGAAAGTAGATATAACCCTGACTGGCATAAAAAGATATTAAGAGGTTTCAGTCTTACTAGTTAATTTTTTTTGACATTTGTTCTCACATATTGTTACTATTAAGCTTTCCATATTGCCATCTTTATATACTGCATCATGAAATACATATGGAAATAGGCAAGGTCCCTCTTTAGTCCAAGTGGAATCTGAGTTTGCTGATATCTGTAGTTTAAGTAACAACAGCATGAGGTTCAGTTTTTCCTCATTGTTAGAGGCTTCCAGCTGGTTTTGGGCAAGATGCCTCTTTGGCTCTGCTAAGCGTAGTCCTGATCTTATAATGGAAATACATTTGGCATGAACAGCATTCATTATTAAAAATAATAGGGGGAATGATATGTTATGGATACAACATCCCTATTTTGATCAATGTATTCAATCTTTGTGCCAATCAATTTTTTCTCCCTTATCCAGAATGAAATTGATTGGGTTCATACATTCTCAGTAGGGGCAAAAATTGGTTTCTTGGGAGATACAAAAATCTAAGCCACAAAACATTTAAAAATTCTTGGCTGTACATTCTAAAAACAAAACACCAAAAACTTTTCAAAGTCTGAAATAAATATATTTAAGAGGAAATATAGGAGCTAAATTTATATTTAAAAGCCATTTATAAGCCCAGAAGTAAATGGTTGCATATAAAGTCAAATTATTTTCAACAAGGGTGCCAAGATCATTCGATGGCAAAAATACGGTCTTTTGAGGACATTATGCTAAGTGAAACAAGAAAGTTACAAAAAGGCACCTTAACACTACTGAACTGTACACTTAAAAATGGCTAAGATGGTAGATTTTTATATTATGTGTATTTTACCACAATTAAAAAAAACTGTTTAAAACCTTCATAAAAGATTAATTTATTCCTTGTTACAATATTTGTTTGCTCATAAATAACTACAGCCATGGTATTCCACCAGAGTGTAAAAATCTCAGAAGTACAGATCTTCCTGACCCAGGATTGAACTCAAGCCTCTAACATTTCCTGCGTTGGCAGGTGAGTTCTTTACCATAAGTGCCACCTGGGAAGCCCCCAAACAGATATAAGGTATAGCTATGATATTAAAATTTCATGTCAGGGGAAGGACATTAGGGCGGAAAATGTCTAAAAAGACTTCTGAAATGGAGAAGGTAAGGAAAAACAAGTTGAGAAATACTCCTTTTCCTTAATGAGTTACTGCTTTGTACTTCAAAGGGGCTTCCCTTGTGGCTCAGTTGGTAAAGAATCTGCCTGCAATGTGGGAGACCTGGGTTCGATCCCTGGGTTGGGGAGATGCCCTGGAGAAGGGAAAGGCTACCCACTCCAGTATTCTGGCCTGGAGAATTCCATGGACTGTACATACAGTCCATGGGGTCACAAAGAGTTGGACACGACTGAGTGACTTTCACTCGCTCACTCACTTCAATTGGACAGACACATGTCTAATGGTGAGGCTGGAAAAAAGCAAAATAATCTACAGTAGGGTTTCTCATAATTTGGACATTTTGGGCCAAAACAGTTCTTTGTCATGGAGGGGGCTATCCTGTATATGGTAGAATGTTTAGCAGCCTTCCTGGGTCGGGAAGGAAATCCCTGGAGAAGGAAATGGCTACCCACTCCAGTATTCTTGCCTGGGAAATCCCCTGGAAGAGGAGCCTGGAGGGCTACAGTCCATGGGGTTGCAAACAGTCTGACACAACTGAGCCACTAACACACAGACACACACGCGCACACACACACACACACACACACACACACACTGGCCTCTGCCACTAGAGTCCACTAGCACCTCCATTCCAGCTATAATAACCCCATTTATCTCCAGACATCCACTTGGGGGCAAAACCACTACTCCACAATTAATGAAAGTTAATCATAATTTGGACAATTGGTAGGTTCTGAGTAGGGGCTCAGACTCAGGTGTCTCAGCCCTGGTGGGTATCAACAGGTGCTGTTTTCAGCTGTGACATGTGTATGAATGCCTTATATTAAATGTTGATCTCTGTGAAAAAGGAATGCCATGCCTCCTGAACCTGTTTGGGAAGCTTTGGGAAGGTATCATTACTTCTATTGTTAGCCAGAGAATCTGGCAATGACAACAAAGTTTAAATGTTTGGGAGGGGTGGAGGAGGCAAACAGTCAAATTAAATTGGAAGAAAAATGAATTCACAACTCAGGCCTAGAGTTCCTGCTAACATGGCTAGTGGAGGTGATAGAATTCCAGTTGAGCTATTTCAAATCCAAAAAGATGATGCTGTTAAAGTGCTGCACTCAATATGCCAGCAAATTTGGAAAACTCAGCAGTGGCCACAGGACTGGAAAAGGTCAGTTTTCATTCCAATCCCAAAGAAAGACAATGCCAAAGAATGTTCAAACTACTGCACAATTGCACTCATCTCACACGTTAGCAAAGCAATGCTCAAAATTCTCCAAGCCAGGCTTCAACAGTACATGAATTGTAAGCTTCCAGATGTTCAGGCTGGATTTAGAAAAGGCAAAGGAACCAGAGATCAAATTGCCAATGTCCGTTGGATCATCGAAAAACTAGGGAGTTCCAGTAAAACATCTACTTCTGCTTTATTGACTATGCCAAAGCCTTTGACTGCGTGGATCACAACAAACTATGGAAAATTCTTAAAGAAATGAAAATACCAGACCACCTTACCTGCCTCTTGAGAAATCTGTATGCAGGCGAAGAAGCAGCAGTTAGAACTGGACATGGAACAACAGACTGTTTCCAAATCGAGAAAGGAGTACGTCAAGGTTGTATATTGTCACCCTGCTTATTAAACTTATATGGAGAGTACATCATGAGAAATGCTGGGCTGGATGAAGCACAAACTGGAATCAAGATTGCTGGGAGAAATATCAATAACCTCTGATATGCAGATGACATCCCCCTTATGGCAGAAAGTGAAGAACTAAAGAGCCTCTTGATGAAAGTGAAAGAGGAGAGTGAAAAAGTTGGCTTAAAACTCAACCTTCAATGGCAACCCACTCCAGTATTCTTGCCTGGAGAATCCCATGGACAGAGGAGCCTGGTAGGCTACAGTCCTTGGGGTCACAAAGAGTCGAACACAACTGAGCAACTTCACTCTCACTTTTCAGAAAACTAAGATCATGGCATCTGGTCCCATCACTTCATGGCAAATAGATGGGCAAACAGTGGAAACAGTGGTTGACTTTATTTTCTTGGGCTTCAAAATCACTGCAGATGGTGACTGCAGCCATGAAATTAAAAGATGCTTGCTCCTTGGAAGAATCCAGTCTAGACAGCATATTAAAAAGCAGAGACACTACTTTGCCAACAAAGGTTCATATAGTCAAGGCTATTGTTTTTCCAGTAGTCATGTATGGATGTGAGAGTTGGACTATAAAGAAAGCTGAGCACTGAAGAACTGATGTTTTTGAACTGTGGTGTTAGAGAAGACTCTCGAGAGTCACTTGGACTACAAGGAGATCCAACCAGTCCATCCTAAAGGAAATCAGTCCTGAATATTCATTGGAAGGACTGATACTGAAGCCGAAACTCCAATACTGACTCCAATCAGTTCTTCACTTGATGTGAAGAACTAACTCATTGGAAAAGACCCTGATGCTAGTAAAGATTGAAGTCAGGAGGAGAAGGGGATGACAGAGGATGAGATGGTTGGATGGCAATACCAACTCAAAGGACATGAGTTTGAGTAAATTCCTGGAGTTGGTGATGGACAAGGAAGCCTGGCGTGCTGTAGTCCATGGGGTTGCAAATAGTCGGACACAACTGAGTGACTGAACTGAACATGGCTAATGTGCTTTTATTTCACAGTTCATGTTTAAATTACAAGACAGTGCACAGGTTTATCAATCTATAGTATTTATTGAAGGAACAAGTGTCTACCACTGTGCGGATAATGCAGGCATGTGCAACCTTGTTTTCACTCTAAGTGGTGTAGAATATGTTTGAGATTTAAAATATACTTATGCACTCCCATCACTAGCATTTGATTAATTGCTGACAGTGATGGTGTAGGGATTCACATAAAGATGAAACCCTCAATATGGGCTCTACTTCTATACTGGGCTTAATAGTGTTCCCCCTCCCCAAAATTCATTTACACCCAGATCCATGTGATCTTATTTGGAAATACTGGGTTTACAGATGTAATTTGTTAAGATGAAGTCATATTAGATTTCTTGTTGTTCAGTTACTAAGCTGTGTCTGACTCTCTGCAACCTCATGGCCAGAATCATGCCAGGCTTCCCTGTCTTTCACCATCTCCCAGAGTTTGCTCAGACTCATGTCCTTTGAGTCAGTGATGTTATTGGACTAGGGTGGGTCTAAACCCGATGACTAGAATTCTCACTAGAAGGCCATATGAAGACACAGAAAGACAGAGGGAACTTGACCATGTGAAGGTGAGAGATTTGGAAAGTTGTATCCTCCCAGCCAGGGAATGACAAGGAAACCACCAGAATCTAGGCAAGGCATCGATAGAGAAGGACAGGGAAGCCTGGCACTGCAGTCCATGGGGTCTCAAAGAGTTGGACATGATTTAGTGACTGAACAGTAGCAATAGCCTCCAGAAATATGAGAGAATACATTTCTATTGTCTTAAGCCATCCTGTTTTGTGATACTCTTTTAAGGCAGCCCTAGGAATCTAACGTAACTTCTAAGTGGGGATTTCATCAAAACGCTGAGAAGAGAAGAGGTGATGAGTGAATTCTAGATGAAAATCAAGGTGAAGGAAAACAGAGAGCAAAGAGTTTCCAGGATGTAGGTGTGGGTGGTGAGAAGTGGGAAATCAGTGTGACACATGGTTCAGGTTGATGATGAATGAGCTCTGTCTGGGTAGGTAGGACGGGGTGTCCTGTCTGTGGACACCCTGGGAAGGGACACACAAGAGCTTCCAATCTGCAGAAACAAATGCAAGTCGAGGCTTTACCTCCTCAGTGGTATCTGCATATTTCTCTACCTGATTTATTTTCTATTCCTTCTCATGCTGCTTGCTATTTCCTGCTGAAAAATATTTTCACTTTATGTCTTTGTTGCCAACCTATATGTTTTATTCATGCTCTCATGGTGGTGTATCAGTGAATTAATTCTGCCTTCAAGGAAGATGAAGTCTTTAATAAACTTCCCTTTGTATTCTCTAGAACAAAACTACACTGGGTTTGAGCTTGTGGTTCTGAAATAGGAGTGAATGCTGCTACTTAGGGACTTCTGTGTGGGAAATGCAGTACTTTTTAACAGATTTATTAACGTGTTTGGTTCTAAAAATGTGGTATAAGAGATGTGATGAAAAATCTAGATACAGCATTCTGAATCTTTTTAGAGGATGGATTACATTTATTTTAGGGGTCATGAATTTTTAGAAATGTTAGCATGTTGTAGTCGATTTTCTTTCTCTTCTTTCTATATAATTCTTTGCTGCAGTTCCAATCCAGAAAAGGTTACTAGACAAACCACAACTGTACAAAATAATAATTCATTCACTTTTGTGCAGCCCCTCCCCAACATTCCTTCCTTTAAAAAAAAGGTGACTTGAGGGACTTCCCTAGGGGTCTAGTGGTTCAGATACCATGCTTCCAATGCAGGAGTTGCAGAATCAATCCCTGGTTGGGGAACTAAGATCTCACAAGCTTCAGGATGCAGCCAAAAAGTAAATAAATAAAATAAAAAATAAAAAGCATTTAATATTAGTTATATTACAAAATGACCACTATAATAAGTCCAGTTAACATCTGTCATCACACATACAGAAATTGTTTTTCTTGTGATGAGAACTTATAAGATTTTTTCTTAGCAACTTTCAAATATGCAATACAGTATTATTAACTATAGTTGCCATGCTGTATGTTTCATGCCCATGACTTATTTGATGACTGGAAGCTTGTACCTTTAAACTACTTTCATCCATTTTGCCCGCCCTTCACTCCCACCTCTGTTCTCTGTATCTATAATCTTTTAGTTCTGTTTTATTTGATGTTGTTGCTGTTTTATTTTTTAGATTCCACATATAAATGAGACAGTATATTTATCTTTCTCTTACTTCACTTAATGCCCTTGAGGCCCATTCATGCTGTCATAAATGGTATGATTTCATTTTTTATGGCCGAGTAGTATTCCGTTTTGTTTGTCTGTGTGTGTGTACTGCATTTCTTTATTCATTCACCTATTTACAGGCACTTGGGTTGCTTTTGTATCTTGGCTATTATAAACAATGCTGAATTGAATATGGGGGTACACATATCTTCTTGAATCAGTGTTTTCATTTTCTCAGATAAAAATCCAGAAGTGGAATTGCTGGATCATATGGTAGTTCTGTTTTAATTTTTTGAGAGAACTCCATGTGGTTTTCCATAGCGGTTGTACCAATTTACATTAACACCAATAGTGCACGAATTTCCTTTTCTTTACATCCTTGCCAATATTTGTTATTTCTTGTCTTTTTGACAGTAGCCACCACGGGTATGAGGTGATGTCTCATTGTGGTTTTGATTTTCATTTTCCTTATGATTAATGATGTTGAGCCCCTTTTCATGTGCCTGTTGTCCATTGGTATGTCTTTGGAAAAGTGTCTACTTAGATCCTCTGCCCATTTTTTAAATCAGATGGTTTGGGTTTTTTTTTTGTTGTTGTTATTGAGTTGTATGAGTTCTTTATATATTTTGGATATTAACCCTTTATCAGATCTGTTTTCTCCCATTCAGTCGGTTGCCTTAAAGTAATATTGAAAAATAAAAAAAGGAGTGGGGAGCAAACCCTCATGGAATACATAAGGAGCAACAGGATGCTATTCTCATCTTAGTCTATGGCCATACCACCTTGAATGTGCCCAATCTGGTCTGTTCTAGACTTACACTGTGCCCTGCTGCACTTTTGTGAGCAAGTCCAGTCTGCTCCACTAGACCCTAAGTTCTTGGTGTGCAGGTTGGTGTACCTCTGTGCTCTTCCTAGTGCCTAGAATGTGTATTGCTAAGAGCACCTTGATGCCTGGGAAGTGGTCTGGCCAGTAGAGCAACTGTGGACTTTGACCCTGGACAAGTGCTTGAATTCTGCCTCTCCACCACTGTGCCCCCCACAGCCTGTGCTTTGGTGTCTTCACCTGAAAAACAGCAGCCACTGTTGCTGCTGTCATGAGGATTACAAGAACATAGTATCAAGTTCACACACAGACTAACCCTCCGTAAAGGTTCCCGCCTTTCCCCTTCTTACCGTTACATCTCACCACTGTTAAGATTCCTCTATACATTTGGAAGCTGCAGAAGTCTTTTCACTGAAAGTATGCAGCCAAAAGTGTCCATGATGCAATAACTTGTCTCTTTAGTTCCTAGAGTTTCTATCTTTGAACTTCATTCATTTATCTTTAATCTGAACCCAGAATCCAAGTTTCAAATCTTCTGGTTGCTGGTGTGCTTGCTCAGACGTCATTCCTTGTTTGGGTAAGTGACTTGGCAAAGGGATGGTGAGCAGGGAGGGTGAGGTAGAGAAACTGGGAGAAGAGACCCTGGATCTCATTCAACACAACTTGCAGTCATGAGGAAAGGGGGCTCAGTATTTCTAAAAAAAAAAAAAGTAAGTGATGTGTTATTTGAACAAAATATGAGTTCATTTGATGTCACTGCCCTTAGACACTTCATCCTTTTTCTCCTCATGTTCTTCCCTGATAGTCCAGGGAGAGTATTTAGAATGGTCTCTTTATGCAGGTGGCTCAGCTGGCAAAGAATCTGCCTGTAATGTGGGAGACCTGGGTTCGATCCCTGGGTTGGGAAGATCCCCTGGAGAAGGGAAAGGCTACCCACTCCAGTATTCTGGCCTGGAGAATTTCATGGACTGTATAGTCCATGGGGTCGCAAAGAGTCGGACACGATTGAGCGACTTGCACTTTTCACTTTGTGCAGGTATTAAAAAAAAGTACTTCCCAACTACTACCCCAACTATCTTGGGAATAAACAGTTGCGAGCATGTAGTGACAGAGTTGCCTAGAGCAGTTCTCAAACTTTTTTTAGTTGGGGGAGTAAGTTAATTTGTTAGACAGCTTAGTAGGGAGCTAAGTTGTCTAGGTTCAAAACCTGGTTCTGAGAACTTCCCTGGTGGTCCAGTGGTTAAGAATCCACCTTCCAATCCTGGGGATGTGGGTTCTATCCCTAGTCAGGGAACTACGATCCCACATACCTTGGGGCCACTAGGTCACGTGCCACAACTACACAGGCTGCAAGAAGATCCCATGTGTTGCAATTAAGACCCGATGCAGCCAAAAATATATATTTAAAAACAAACACACCGATCACCCCTCACCCCCCAAACCTAGTCGTTACTAAGCTTTCCTGGCCTCCATTTCCTCATCTGTAAAGTGAGGACAGTGCTTATAATGTATGGTTGTATGAGGGTGAATGAGAGAGTCCATGTAAAATACCCAGAATGGAAGCCAGTGGAGAGTTACCATTGTTATCATCCAGGTAATTTGAAGTCCACTGACTTCCCCATTGGCAATGTGCTGTAAGTTCTTTAATCTTGGCAGTAAAGTCTTTCATCTTTTTAGGAGCACTGCTGTAGGTCTCCTGGCTGGATGCTTAGCAGGAGCTCTGTGGTTCCTATTGTAACTATATGCTGTCTTTCCAAAGCACAATGTCTTTGGTCCACACATATTTGCTGAAATCCAGCCACATCAGAAGCAGCAGGGGGAAGACTTTTTTTTTTTCCCCATTAAAAGGATCTGTCTAGCATTTGTTACGTGCTAGACACAGTTCTGGGTATTGGGATGATAGATGACGACTGTCCTCTGTAATGGTTCTGCACACCAAGGTACAAAATCGGCCAGGTACAAAATCTACCTGTGCTAGATGTATCTGTGTAGAATGGAGTTTCATTCCTGTTGTAGATCCAAAGACTGCATTTTACATTTCCATCCCTTGATATAGAAATGGCCCATGAGATGTGATGAAACGTCTCAAAATCCTTCCTTCTTCCTTTAGCAATATTTTTGCCTTTTAAAACCTTTTCAAAGAGAGAAAAGAGTGATATTTAGCATATCAGACAGATAATGAACACTCATGAAATCACATTGTATTATCAATAGTTCATATATTTTTTGGATTAAATTGAGAAAATATTTATTATTTTTCCTGAGAAGTGGCACCAGTTGAAAAATATAAAATATTCAAGAAACATATGCAGATAGAAAATACACAATGGCTGAAGAAGAGGTGGAATTTAGGCATGCTAAAGATAGACTCAATGTAGCAGGCTAAATAATGTCCCCAGAATACAAGTTTGAACTTCCCAGGTGGCTCAGTGTTAAGAATCCACCTGCCTATGCAGGAGACTTGGGTTGGACCCCTGGGTGGAGAAGATCCCTTAGAGAAAGAAATGGGAACCTATGCCAGTATTTTTGGGAATGTCAGAGAAATCCCATGGACAGAGGAGCTTTGTGGGCTGACTGACTCAACAACAACAAAGATATGTTCATGTTCTAGTCCACTATGGAAAGAGGATTTTGCATACGTGATTAAGTGAGAGATTTTGAGATGAGATTATATTGGGTTACTTGAGTGGGTCGCAAATGCAATTACATGTGTCCTTAGAAGAGGAGGGCAGAGGGAAATTCAGCTACACACAGAGGAGGTAATGAGAGGATGGAGCACAGTGTTAAAGATGCTGATCTTGAAGACTGATGTAGCCACAAGCCTAGGTATGCTGGCAGTTGCTACAAGCTGCAAGAGGCAAGAATCTCCCCTAGGGTTTCTAGAGGGAAAGTGGTCTTGTTGATGTCTTGATTTTGGCTCAGTGATACTGATGTTAGACTTTGGGCCTCTAGAACTGTGAGAGAATGTATTTCTGGTGTTTTAAGCCACCCAGTTTGCAGTAATTTGCTGCAAGAGCAATAGGAAACTAAAACACCCATTTAAATGAATGACAAGGAGGACAAGAATGACAATGACGTTCTGGCTCACTGTGTCACTTTTAAGTTATATGTTCCTTTATTTTCCTTTGCATTCTTTTGAATGCCAGATGGCACATAGCTTTTTTTTTTTTTTAAGTTTATTTGGATACTGGTGTTTTGATTATGGGTGGAATATGGGTGGTGGAGTCTCCCTCACTTATTTATCTGATGAGGTTATTATCTTCATTTGTTCACTATACGGACTAAGTCTTACCATCATCTCTTCACAATAAGACGATAATGCATGTTGACTCATCATGTTTTCTTAAAATTAAACCCTAGTTACATAAACAGATTTGTACGCTCCTTCAGAAGTTTCCAAAGAGAGATCAACTGCATCTAATTTAGTGTGTCTCCTCCTTAGGGTGGGTCCTTTCCACAGGCACCTTATGCCGCCCATTTCATTTAGATTCTTCCTGATTCCATTCTCAGGGCTTTATCTTCAAGTCGTCATGGCCTTAAATACCATCCATATGGGATAGAACCCAACTTTCTATCTCATCTTCAGTTCAGTTCAGTCGCTCAGTCGTGTCTGACTCTTTGCGACCCCATTAATTGCAGCATGCCAGGCCTCTCTGTCCATCACCAACTCCCAGAGTCCACCCAAACCCATGTCCATCGAGTCGGTGATGCCATCCAACCATCTCATCCTCTGTCGTCCCCTTCTCCTCCTGCCCCCAATCCTACCCAGCATCAGGGTTTTTTCCAATGAGTCAACTCTTCGCATGAGGTGGCCAAAGTATTGGAGTTTCAGCTTCAACATCAGTCCTTCCAATGAACACCCAGGATTGATCTCTTTTAGGACTGGATCTCATCTTCAGCCTGCAGCCTTCTCCCCCACTTTGGACTCCTTGCCGACAACTTCCTGCTAGAGGTCGCTCCTTGGCAGTCTATAATAGACATCTCCGACTCAACCGGGCTCATCTCCATGAGAGCATTCATTCATCATCATCCAGGCTGTCTAATTCCTCATTTGTAAACAGTTAAGTTCCACAGGACAAGGCCAATGTCATGTTCTGTGCATTACTCCCAGCACGTAGCACACTGCTAGCCACATGGCCAGCAGGAACGAAGGGAACAAATAAACTCAGCTGCATCCTCCCCTTGGAGCTGGATCTTTTGCGGGTAGGCCAGACTGGTCCTTTAGAGAGGAGTGAAGAAAGGGGTCTACGTTTCCTCATTTGACGGGGACTTAGTGATGGAGCCCTTTTCCTTTTCCCTCCAGGTTCTCGTAGTAACTTTCGATTGCGCAGAATCCCAAGCCTTTGGTGCAGGCAGACTGGTGGTGGCAAGCCCGGGCCTGGCCGCCGGGGTCCTCGGGGTCCCTGTGAGGACAGCCGCGTGTCGGGACGTGTGCAGTCCCGGTCGTCGTGCCAGCGAGAACCGAGGTCGGGGCTCCCGGGCGAACACACCTCGGAGCCAGGGCGGCCCGGGTCGGGGCCCTCGGGGCATGTGAGGCCGGGGTCGGGGTCCTCGGCTGGGGCGCGTCCGGGTCTGCGCAGTCGGGGGTCGCGGCCCTCGGAGACGGCGCGGGCGGCGCGGGTCCCGGAGGTCGCGCGGCCGGCGCCGCCCGACGTCACTTCCGACCGGAGCCAAGATGGCGGCGGCGCGGCCGCGGGCGCCGGGGCGGGCGGAGTGGTGGCGGCAGATCGGGCGGCGGCTCTCGGCGCTCTGAGGTGCGGGGCGCGGCGGGCGCAGCCAGGTGAGAAGCAGCCAGAGCGGGTGGCTTCTGGGACGGCGGCGGGCTCCGCGCCGGGACTCCCGTCCCTGTCCGCGAGGAGCGAGGCGGCGGCGGCGGGAGCGACACGCCGGGGACCCGGGCGCGCAGGGCCGGGCGGGCCGGCGGGCGCGCCCCCTTCGAGGTCTCAGCGTCCCGCGCTCGCGGGGCCCCCAGCAGCGAGGCGCGGCCCGCGGGCGGCCGGGGCCCGTCCCTCCCGCGCCGAGCACCACGGCCCGGCCTTGGGCCCCCGGCGCGGGGAAGTTGTGGGGTCCGCTTTGTCGCCGTTGGTTAGCCGCGCGCCCCGCGGAGAGGACGCGGGTGGGCTGCCGGGCGGCGGCGCCGGGCTCGGCTGCGACTCGGGGGGATCCCGGTCCCGGGCCCGCGAGGGCGCCCACTGGTCCCAGGGCCGTTCCAATTTCAAGTGGTCTTGCTTTTCTTTTTTTGTGTTCCAACCCAACGTGTCTCTCACACTTACATTCTGAATTTGTTCAGTGTTTCGCGTCTTTGTGTTTCCTAAATCCACCAAGTGAAGTTTAAGCGTGGAAACGTTCTCCCTCGATAATCCCATCACAGACGCACCGGTGTTTTTGTGTTTAACAGACAGTGCATTTATCTCTTACGCATTTTGTTAGCAAAGATGCCCACGAACCTATTTTTGATGGTGGCAAGTGAAACACGAAGTAGACCAAGCAGGTCAGCGTCTTTCCCCTCACCGTGGTGGCTCCTGACCCACGCGTGAGCCCCTGGCCACCTTGTGTCCAGACAGGACCTTCGGGAACAATCCCACGTCGACCCGGGGAGTCCACAGTACCTCCACTACGCAGCTGTAATTTCCCCAGAGAGAGGACACGCATGCTGGCCCCTCATCTTCCATTGAGCGTTGTGTTGGGGTTTTGGTTTTCAGAACGCCTTTTGGTGAATCCCAGTTAAGTCCTTTAAATCCCTCTGATCAGACACTAAAATGGCCCTACCCAGAAGGCGATTAAAATATTAAAGTTTTTGTTTACTACAGGTTTATTGTTAAAAGCAGTCACAGTCTTTTAACAACAGACCCTTTCAGTGGTCCTCTTAAGATGCCAGACTTCATCTCCATTTATCAGTTGCATGCAAGTATGTTAGGGAAATGTAGGCCTTTAAACATTTTTTTTAAACATGGTATGAAATGTGTTGTACAGACATTAAGGAGGAGGAACTGAGAGACATATTGTATGTTCCTTTTTAGCAGGGTCTTGTTTTTGGGGTGGCATGCAGCTGCCCCTTGATTTTCCTGTAAGCTTTCTTACACTCGTTTGCCCACATTGTTTACAGATAGAATCTCAGTATAGCCTTGAGAGAATCTTTAAAGATAGTCCAGCTCCCTCATTTCAAGCATTGGAAACTGAGATTGAAATTCATAGTGGTACTGACGTTTGTTCACAGCTTCTAGTATTCCAGGGCTCTTTTTACACATCTTTTTTGGTTTGGTTTAAAAAAGTTAATATATTTGAAGTGCTTAGAAAATCACCAGGTGCATAATCAGAGCACTCAGTAGAGGTTTGTTTTTGTTGATTCTGAAGATGGTTTTTTTCATTGAAAAGTTGGCAGGTTCACATTTGTCTTTTCTCATTTTGTGGACAGTTCCTGAAACAATTGGGCGTAAATCTGTAATAACGTGTTAGTTTTGTAAGTACAAAACGGAACAAAAGATTCTCACTCTAGGACAGTTTGAAAATGGAGAAAAACACAAAGAAGGAATAGAAATAGACCATTCCCTTCCTGCTCAGATAACCACTGTAAACATTTTGGCAGACCTCCTCCTTGCTGTCTTTTGGTGTGCGTGTGTGTATTTTCTTTCCTTGTTTATATTTATTCACTTCTACATGTTTGCACTTTGTACAGGATAGATAGCATATGCTATATATTGTTTGTAATCTCTCTTCCTTTATGATATTGTGAGTATATATCCATGCCACTAAATCTTTAATGCGATTTTTAATGGCCATATTGTATAGGGTGGGCCATAATTTATTTATCAGTTCCATATTGATCAGTAAGGTTTCAACAGCTTGAGATTTTCTTTTCGTTAAGATTTGTTTAAAAGTTTTTTCCATTGTGGATTTTCAAGCCCTGTCATCTTTTAAGATACGTGAAAAATGTAAATTCTGTTTTCTAGCCTCTAAAGACTCATTTTCCCTGCCAGTGCAGTTGAAGAAATAGCGCTCCCATTTCAGCTCCGTTTTATTCTCCCTCAGCTGGGTCTGTGCAGTTACATACATATATCTGCACGAATATTCTTTTGATGATTATTTTACGTTAGATGTTTGTTTATTCATGGGACTGTTTCTTTAAGCTGCCCATCTCTTTTCAAGTTCCAGATCTGATTTACAAACCTTTTAAGTCTGTTAAATCACAGACTTCCGGGATGGAAAGCACCTTAGGTTATTTACTATTTTCATGTCTTCTGACTTGCTTTTCATGCTATTTTTAATCCTCGTGCAGAAGAAAAAAAAGCCCGTGGGCTGCGTTAGAAAACTCCATAGTGGGGAGCAAAGAGGGAGTAGGTGGACAGTGGGGGGAAATTGTCTAGCTTGTGTGGCAACATGTAGATCCAGGGAGTTTCCAGGTGATGGGGACATTACCCAACAGTGGTGACTGCTGATCCTGCTGACGTCTGTCTAGGGCTGTACAGTTAGCCTGGAGCTCATCAGCTATGCCTTTGCTCCTCCGAGCATTTGCTTAGAGGTCTGGGATACTGTTCTGGCCCTCTCCTTTTGAAATTAGATGCTTATACTTATAGCCTATAAAATCATCTTCATAGGGTGACTGAAAGTAGTACTTAGATCCCATTGAAACAAGGTTTCTTAACCTCAGCATGGTTGTGGGGCTGGATCATTCTTTGTCGCGGGAGCTGTCCTGTACCTTGTAGGATATTTGGCAGCATCCCTGACCTTTGCCCACCAGATGCCAATGGCACCCCCCCCAAGTTATGACAATCCATAAACCCTCCAGACATTGCAAGATGTCCCTTTAGGGCAAAATCACCCCAGTTTTCAGCCACTGCTTTAAAGGAAAGCCCATCTCACTGGATGGTTGAATCATGGAAGCGGTTTATGGAATCTCTTTAGTCAAAGAACTGTAAGAATATATGCCACATGGTTTATGTGAAGTTCCCCTTGAAGCCAGGGAACAGGCTTACTACAGGTGGAAGTTCTTTTCCTGAGTTTGGTTTTATGACTTTGTCCATTTAATTTTTGTTTTTTTTTAATCTTTGGCCATGCTGCATGTCATGTAGGCTGTTTGTTCCCCCATGAGGGATTGAACCCATGCCTTCTACTTTGGCAATGCAGAGTCTTAACCATCGTACCACTAGGGCGCTCCTGATTTTATGACTTTGTTGAATGGTCACTTTCGGCAGTTTTACTTTGGTGCCCCTTTCATGGCAAGAGATAAAGGAGTTTGAGGTAACATGGAGACTACGGAGAAGTTTTCCTGATATAGGATCAGCATTCCCAGTATGTAGATTAAATTATTATGAACTTTAAATTTCCATAGAATTGAAACATGGTGAATAATTTAAGCTTGTGGTCTATTACACTGAAGAGCACAAAAACAGTGGTCTTTTCTTCTAGAAAATGGAACTTGGTGGAGCCGCCCCTTGAAGATTGCTGGGAGAAGCCTAACTAATTTTTCTAAAATTTCCTTTTTTTTTTAAAAGAAAAAAAAAAAAAAAGCAATTCAGGGTTATGAACTGAAAGTGAAAAATTTGTCCTGAAGAAATAAAGTTTACTTTTGCAATGTTTAGCTAACTTGATTACTTTTTAATTTAAAGATAGGTTATTGATATTCGTGACAAACCTGCACCTTCCCCTAGGGGGGAAATATAAGTTGTCAAGTCTTTATTTGAATTCTTTAAAAGAGTAGATAGTATAGATTGAATTTTTATCATGGCATAAGTAATCTTTAATAAGTTATAATAGTAATAATAATAATGTTAGAACTCACTGATAGAACAGAAAAAAAGAGAGACGCTCTTGGACCACATTTGGTAATGGAGTTGTTTTCTGAATGACAGAATATCTGAATGTACAGAATCACATTCATTCACTGAAATGAATGCTTGTGTCATTTAACTATTTTTTCTTAAAGAGAATGCCTTTCTTTCCCCACCTCCATTTCCCTGAAGCATGAATTAGAGTTATTGTATGTAATAAATCTGGTTCATTTGGAGTGAAATATGCTTATAATATTTTTCTCAGTACTGTATAATATTTTTTCTTAGATTCTTGGTTCATGTCATCTACTCTGTTTTCATTTATTAGTCCTTTGGAACATGCAACTGCATACTTATGTATTTGCCAGCCATTTCAATGAAAAGAATATTTTGTACCTCTTGCAATAAATCATATGATAGGCTTTGCTTTGAAAGAGCTAAATTACTTCTTGGCGTAGCTTGCCTGAAATATGGAAAGCAAAGTGCAACTGTTAGTTTGATTACAATGGGCAGCCTGTCTGGAAATTGGTAAAACCTACAGATTTTACATGTGCTTATATGTAGTTCCACTAAGACTATGTTAAATTCTGGTGGGGAAATTCTGTGGCCTTTTCAAGTAATTTAAATGATGCCATCAGTATTTGAAAAGAGTTGTGAGATTCATCAGCCCTTATTATATACAAGTATGAATGTTACCCTCTGCACTCTTTTCTTTACCACTGAGCCACCAGGGAAGCCCATTGAAGGCTAATGTGGCACGAGGATTTCTTGGAAGAGAAATCCTTCCAAGTTATTTCTGAGTCCTAAAGCTTTTTGGTTATCCCATCCTCCCTCTACTGAACATGGTGAAAGGGGGGACTTTTTTCCTACTTTCTTCCATGCCTTTCACAAAGCCCAGTCCTTCATCTTCCACACTCTGGCTGAGTATTTTTTCCCTTGGGATTTCCTCTGTCCCTGGGTCTTCCCCTGGTGGCTCAGAAGGTAAGGAATGCCTGCAATGCAGGAGACCCGTGTTCAATCCCTGGGTCAGGAAGATCCCCTGGAGAAGGGAATGGCTACCCACTCCAGTATTCCTGCCTGGAGATTTCTATGGACAGAGGAGCCTGGCGGGCAACAGTCCGTGGGGTTGCAAAGAGTCAGACATGACTCAGCGACTAACACACTTCCCTCTGTCCCTAGGCACCCCCTTGTGGCTGAAGACTTCTAAATCTCAGTCCCCCTCCTTGAAGACAGTCTGTGCTGGGACTTTTTCCCCCGTTTGATGGATGTGGCTTTCCGTGGATGTCTGGCCCCTCTTCTCAGAGTCTCTAAAATGGAACTCATCACCTTCCACTTAAATACTACCCATACTCCTGGCTTATCTGTCTTTAAAATACACTCACATTCTTCTTGTCAGTCACATTCCAGATTTTGTTGAACTCATCTTCACCATCTCTTTTTACCTCCTATTAGGTTAGAAAACGCATTCTGTTCATTCTTCCTCTGCAGCATTAGTCACATTTTTCGTTTCTTTTCCGCTATCATCAGGGTTTCAAAGGTTTATTGCTTATCATCCAGATTCTTAGCTGCCTTGCCTGGCCCCAGTCTTTCTGGCTGCCCTTTACTCTCCTGCCTCCTCACTCTTAACCTGTCAGTTTAACCTTCCTATACTGTTAGGCCTCACTTGGTTTGGGGCAGTTCTCAGAAACTTTTCTGGGGCGTGTTACCCATCCCAGGGCAAAGCTGCCCTCCTGATGGGCAGCCCTGAAAGCAGGCTGTTTCCCTGGGCTCCTGCTCGCACATGTTCACTGGCTCTGCTTTTAAGAAAATCCCTGTTTCCATCTTTCTCTAAAGACCCTTAGGACTTGTGTCAGGAGAGGGCTGGGTGGATACTAACTCCTCCTTCACTATCTTTGAGGAACATTTCCTACAGGTCAAGTTTACTTTTAACCTGGAACTCAGACACCACCCCTTATGCTGGGAAAGATTGAAGGCAGGAGGAGAAGGGGACGACAGAGGACGAGATGGTTGGATGGTATTACTGACTCAGTGGACATGATTTGAGCAAACTCCAGGAGATGGTGAAGGACAGGGAAGCCTGGCGTGCTGGCGTCCGTGGGATCACAAAGAGTCAGACATGACTGAGTGACTGAACAACAACAACAGATGCCCCTAGAACTGTCCCATCTGCGGTGGGACAGAACCACAGTGCTCGGCGCAGACCCTCACTTGAGGGGCACTGTCTGGCTTATTCCAGCCGGTGGCACCAAGAGGTGGTCCTTCATCCTCTGTGTCATACATTGAGGCCCTGGGTGGGGGGAGGCATTCCTCTTTACCTTGAAACAAGAACCACTAATTATTTATTTTGAGAAAATGTGTTGTTCAGTTACTGAGTTGTGGAGAAGTTGAGGAAACATACTTTCCTTTAAACAATAAAAATTCATGTCTGTGTAAGAGCTTCTGAAACGGTAGAGCAGTGACAAACATCACTCTGCAGACAGTTTCTGTTGTTGTTGTTTCGTCGCTAAGTCGTGTCCAACTCTTTTTGCGACCCCATGGACTGCAGCCCGCCAGGCTCCTCTGTCCGTGGGATTTCTCAGGCAAGAATACTGCAGTGGGTTGTCATTTCCTTCTTCAGGGGATCTTCCCAACCCAGGGATCAAACCCAGGTCTCCTGCATTGGCAGGCAGATTCTTTACCACTGAGTCACCAAGGAAGCCCCTGAAAACAGTAGGTGTTGCTGTTACTTTAAAATGCTGTTGAGACTAGAAATAGTTACATATTTAGAGGGTAGACTCCAAACTTCAGATTTCATTTAAAGTAGAAGAGTCGCTCCCTACCAAAACAATAATAAACTCCTGGGAGAAAATCTCAAGAAATGCATTGATTGTTGACCCAGGCATCTTAGCGAAATATAGTTGTTACTCTTACCTGGTATAACTTGTAATTTTGCTATAGGTTGTTCACTTAATGAGTTTCAGAAGTCTCCTTGTCATTTATTTGTAGTTTGTGGAGGGGAAGTTTTCCTATATACTTTATTGTATAGGAGAAACCAGAAAGCCTCTGAGCAGCCACTTGTAAGATGACTATATTGACGCTCAGATTTGAAAAGATGCATACTTGAGTGGCGAGACCAGTCCCTCACAGTACTGAAGCTTTTGTCCCCTTTACAGAAAATTCACAAGTATTTTGCAGGGTTCCTGAAAGTCCCTCAATTTTTTATGTTTAATCACATCAGTTACATCTGCATTGGGAACTCCAGTGGAAGAATAGTAACTCAAAGGGTTAATTGAGAGTTCATTTTATTTGGGAAATTGTGAAGTGAGCTGTCATGGGGCAACTCCACAGAAAGTCTGTGTTTGAGTTGGAAGCTTGGCATTTGAGTGTGAGAAAAGAATCAGCTTAATTTTCCTTGTATAATAATTTAAAGTTTTTATGCAACTAACATGGGAAAATACTACAAAAGCATCATGTTATAGGAAATTCTTTGAGTTTAATGCTGTTTTTGCAGAATATATAGAGAATATATGGTCAACAGTTGGTTAGTTATAATTTTCAGCAGAGAGATGGGAATTGTAATAATGATCTTGAATCTATGCATAGTTCTTATCAGACAGCAGAGACTGGATAGAAAGCATTTGTAGAATTTTTGTAGAAACTCAAAACCTAAAAGTTTTGGTGTAGTAGATTACATGTTCAGTATAATATAATGACATAGGTGTATACATTTAATCAAAAGAAGAAGAAAGTGAAAGTTGCTCAGTTGTGTCCGACTCTTTGTGACTGCATAAACTGTACAGTCCATGGAATTCTCCAGGCCAGAATACTGGAGTGGGTAGCCTTTCCCTTCTCCAGGGGATCTTCCCAACCCAGGGATCAAACCCAGGTCTCCCACATTGCAGGTGGATTCTTTACCAGCTGAGCCACCAGGGAAGCCCTTTCACTTTCACTTTTGAGTAAGAGAGTGTATATGATAGCAATCCCTAACATTACCAGGTAAATGATAAATAATCAGCAATTGCTATACATTTATTGCTAGCTCTTTATTAGTGAATGCTTGGAGAGGTGTTTCTTGAAAATTTTTCCTTATTTTATTTTCTTTTTCAAGTAAAAGATATTCTAGGGGAAGAAAAGGCCCCTAGAGTGCCATAATCTAAATTTGGATTCATATTACTCTCCTAGTTTATCTGCTGGTCTCTTATTAAACATTCTACTATGGTGTTGTTTAACTTAGAGATATTTCAGACAAAAGTAATCAACCTCATCCCATCAGAGCTCTGTGGCTCTAAAGCCATTCAAAACAGCAGACCTTCTCGTCTTCCTCTCAGTTCTGGGGGAACTGTGTTGTCAATATGAAGTTCTCCTGTGTTGTGTTAGTTGCTCAGTCGTGTCTGACTCTTTGCTTTCCGTGGGCTGTAGCCCACCAGGCTCCAGTATTCCTGTAATTTCCCAGGCAAGAATACTGAAGTGGGTTGCCAGTTCCTTCTTCAGGGGATCTTCCCAGCCCAGGAATTGAACCCAGGTCTCCTGCATTGTCGGCAGATTTTCACCATCTGAGCTACCCTACCAGGGAGTCGGTCAAGTTCTCCTACCTGGAGTAGATTCTCTAAACTCTGCTTCCTTATTTAGGTTGGTGTCAGGACACTCTGCTCTGTGAATTTGGGGAATCAGGCCCTGGGATATTTGTCTGTGGTTTTCAGGGTATCACTGAGGAAACCAGTTTATTGAAATGGGATAAATTACTGATTTATTTGTGAGCATTAAATTCTTTGTATTTCTTAATACACACTTGAGTTTGGGAAATTCCTCGCTTGATGTGCTCTGTTATACTATTGCTTTTTGCCTTGGCTAGAAATCATTTTAGAGGGTGAGAGGCATGAGCAGTTTCAAGCTGTAGGAGTTCATATTGTCTGATTTACCAAAGGGTTGTTACCTGATAGCTCAGTTGGTAAAGAATCCGCCTGCAATGCAGGAGACCCTAGTTCAATTCCTGGGTCCGGAGGATTCGCTGGAGAAGGGAAAGGCTACCCACTGCAGTATTCTGGGCTGGAGAATTCCATGGACTGTATAGTCCATGAGGTCACAACGAGTTGGACAAGACTGAGCGACTTTCGCTTCACTCACCAAAGGGTTGCCAAATCTTTGCTGTATTCTCAAATCTGTTTTTTTCTCTTCACACACACACACACACGCACACACACACCTGTTACGAAAGTGATAAACATACCAGTTTTGATTTTTCACTCTAGCTTATTTAATTTGGTGACGTAGTCTGTCTTTTTAAAGGAAAGTTGGGGGTATATTTTTCAGTGTGAAACTAAATGTTCTGGATGATTATTCGAGTGAAATTTTATGTATTATTTTAGAAAAGGAAAATGAATGACTTCATTTAGCAAATTCCTAGGCATATTCAGTATTTATGAATTATGTGATTCTTCCTAAACCCCAAGAATGGATGCTAAACGTTATCATGTCGATAGCTAGAGTTTATAGATTGTAACTTGATGATTCCATTCTTCTGGTAGGAATTGTGAATGGTAGTTTTTGATAGTACATTAGCTGTGTTTGTTAATGAAAACTGCCTTTGAGAAGGTGGCATGTTTTAGATATTTTAATTATTTTTCTAAAAGTTTCTGGGGACTACAAGAATCTTTTGGTCAGAGAAAGTTAAGATTTACAGTGTAAATCTGTAAATCTACTCTGCTAAAAGTTTGATTATCTTGGTGTTTGCCACAATGATATTCATTTACCATGAGAGGTCTACTTTATGTAGTGATTAGTTTTAGAATTACTTTTCTCTTATGTAGGTCATAAACGTTCTAAGACTTCTTCTACAAAATGATATTTTTAAAACTTTTTTTTTGCTTTTAGTCCATGGTTTCAACATATTTTTGATTTTTAAAATTTTGCTGCAGTCATGCCAGTTCTCTTATTTCTGTTTTACTGTTTGTCCATAAATTATGTGTTGCTTTCTGCGTCTTGAAAGTTAGTTTCTTCTGAGTCTTGTTGTTCTTGCTGTTCAGTCACTAGGTTGTTCCTGACCCTTGGACTGTAGCACACCAGGCTTCCCTGTCCTTCACTATCTCCTGGAGTTTGCTGAGATTCATGTCCATTGAGTCAATGATGCCATCCAATCATCTCATCCTCTCTCACCCCCTTCTCTTCCTGCCTCAATCTTTCCCAGCATCAGGGTCTTTATGAGTCAGCTCTTCCCATCAGGTGGCCAAAGTATTGGAGATTCAGCTTCAGCATCATTCCTTTCAATGAATATTCAGGCTTGATTTCCTTTAGGATTGACTGGTTTGATCTCCGTGCAGTCCAAGGGACTCTCAAGAGTCTTCTCCAACACCACAGCTCAAAAGCATCAATTCTTCGGCAGTCAGCTTTATTTATGGTCCAACTCTCACATCCGTACATGACTACTGGAAGAACCATAGCTTTGACTAGACAGACCTTTGTCAGCAAAGTAACATCTCTGCTTTTTAATATGCTGTCTAGGTTGGTCATAGCTGGTTAGTTGCTATCATGTGAAATGAGCACAATTGTATGGTAGTTTGAATATTTTTTGGCATTTTCTTTCTTTGCGATTGAAGTAAAGACTGACCTTTTCCAATCTTTATGTTACAATGTGGAATTTGTAATCTAAGAAAATAATTATAAAATAACATTAGTGGCCTCTAAGTGAATAATTTATTTTCCAAATAGCTCCCAAACCTAAATTGAGTCAAAAGAAAAGACCCTGATGCTGGTAAAGATTGAAGGCAGAAGGAGAAGGGGACGACAGAGAATGAGATGGTTGGATGGCATCGCTGACTTCATGGACATGAGTTTGAGCAAGCTCCAGGAGTTGGTGATGTCAGATGTGCTGCAGTCCATGGGGTTGCAAAGAGTTGGACAGGACTGAGTGACTGAACTGACCTGAATATCAGTAACTTATAGGTGGGCTTCCCAGGTGGCGCTAGTGGTAAAGAACCCGCCTGCGATGTAGGAGACACAAGAGATACCGTTTCGATCCTTGGGTAGGGAAGGGCATGGAGGAGGGCATAACAGCCCACTTCAGTATTCTTGCCTGGAGAATCCCATTGGCAGAGGAGCCTGGCAGGCTACAAAGTGGGGTCGCAGAGAGTCGGACACAACTGAAGTGACTTAGCATGCCCATAGTGAATGTGCGAATCAGATATTTATATTCCTAATTCTTTGCTCTTCCTCTCAGGCTAGTCTTAATGAATCTGCTATTGCTCTTTCTTTAAAGGCTTTTCATATTGTTTTGTAGGCTTCACAAGTCTACAAAGGACAGATACGACAGTTTGATGTGTTATATGTATTGCATTAATGTTAGTCTGTGTCTGTCTTTTGTTTGATCTGCCTTATCTCAGAGGATGTGATATCTCTGTATGGCTGGGCCTGCAGGGATGTTCTGACCCTGGAACTGCCTGTTTCTATGGGGTTTCCTGAATATTTCTAGATTTTCTGGTCTCTGGCTGCCATGTCAGATGACAGCAGCTTAATAGTTGTTCAGATTGTCTTGATCTTCTAAGGGACAGTATTTGAATAAAGACCCTCCTAATGATTTTATTGTTGCTGTATTCATACTGATCATGCATAGTTAAATCATGTTTATGATATTACTAAATTAAATATTAGTACAGATGATTTGTCCTAGAATTTGGAAGCAGTATCTTGAAAAGTTAAGTACATGTATGTTATTAAAACCTTGGATCAGTAAAATCAAGATCAAACTTTTAGTTTTCTAAGAGTATGTGCTGTTAGTGAAGTATATTTGGTGATAGAAATTCACATGCTCTAAATTTGTGAATCTGTCTAATGTAGTTATCTGAAAAACATCAGCAGGTGGAATGGAAGGAAACGTAGACATTTTAAAGAAGATTTGGTCAGGCATAGAAATCCAAACAAGAAACTAAGAATCTACGGTCAGAGAAGTCCAGGATTTTAAGTTTTTCATTATTTACTATTGGAAAACTGGAGGCACTTAATTATTAAGCATTTTATTTAAAGTTTGATAGAATTCCTCAGTTTCAGTGGTAGGTGTGGAAAGATTCCTCTCGGCCGCTACACTGATATGATTGATACTTCAAGTTACCATGTTTGATAAAACACAGACCCTGAGATAATTGTGTTAGAAAGGTGGGTATATAAATCAGTGCTGTTAAAGTCAACACTGAATGTAAAAGTTATGTAGAACTGCCATGCACTTCCACAGGGGTTTTGCAATCCTGGAGGAATCTTAGGGAAGTTATTCCAATAACAGAGTTTAGAATCTATAGTTGCTTTAAAATGTATTATCATAGTGCAGCTGGTACATGATTACTACTACAGTTCAGAGGTTCTCCACCAGAAAGGGATCTGGGGATGTGTGTGTGGGTAGTTTTGGTTGACAAGATGCTCAGAGGGAGCTGCTGGTTTTGCAGTGCAGAGCTAAGTGGCCTTAATGAAAGGGACAGTCCCGCACTGGAGTGAGTCCTCAGCTCAAAATGCAGTGGTCCTGTGTTGAGAGACACTGCCAAAATCTTGGTTCTTTTCTTGTAACATCTCTTGTTTTTAGTATAGTTTAGTACCCTAATTGAAAGTATTATTTGAGAAGTCAGTGTTAGATTTGCGATGTTCTTGATTATCGTAAAATATTTTAGATATATAATCTGCTAATGTTGTGAGTCAAGAGAGAGAAAGAAAAAAAAAGGGTCTTGTTTTTAGCAAGTAGGATTAGAAGTGATAGAGAGGAGGGTGCAAGCATACAGCATCGGGAATAAATAGTGAGCCCTTAAAGATGTTAAGGTCCTTCTAGTTTCTGGAAAGAAATGATATTGTTGCTGCTATTTAGTTGGTAAATTGTGTCTGACTCTTTGCGACCCCATGAACGATAGCCTGCCAGGCCCCTCTGTCCATGGGATTTCTCAGGCAAGAATACTGGAGTGGGTTGCCATTTCCTTCTCCAGGGGATCTTCCCGACCCAGGGATCGAACCTGCATCTCCTGCTTTGGCAGGCTGGTTCTTTACCATTGAGCCACCAGGGAAGCCTGAAGAAAGGATGAATGCCATCTAATTTGGACAGAGGGGGAACAGACAGTGTAGAAAGTCAGAGTATTATTAACTCATGTAACCGTTTTTTATTAAAAAGTTGAGATTCATTGAAATAAATGAAAGAGTGAGATGTTTTAAGTGCTTTAATATTTTAGCTATTCATTTTTAGATGTCACAGTATCTGAGCTGTTTGGTTTGTGCCTGTGAGCTGGCAACTATGAAAGGGGAGGAAAAGGGAGGGAAAATGTATTAAATAAAGAGGGAAAATAAGTGAAAAGCAGATGGAAAGAAGGAGGTAGCATTTCAGAAAATGGTTGCTCTATCTTTTCATGTCCTTAGGATGAAAACCCTGGTGTCATCATTGACTTCCTCTTTTTTTTTCCACACATAGCATCAAATCTGGCAGCAAATCCTGGGGACTCTATTTTAAAAATAGATCAGGATCTGCTGACTTCTCACATCTTTGCTACCTGGGCCAAGGCCCCATCATCTCTTGCCTGGATGAGGACATTAGCCTCCTAAGAGGTCTGCTTGCTTCCACCCTACTGCCTTACAATCTCCTTTTAAATCTAAGTCACGCTAGGTCGCTTCTGCCACCTTAAGCCTCCCAGTGGCTTTCCATCTCTATATGAAAAAGCTGTAGCCATTCTGGTGAACAGTGCTTACCTTGCAAAGCCTGTATACTTAAATCTGTCTCTCCTTTTCCCCACCCCACCCTGTACCATTCTGTCCTGCAATTGGCTTCTTGTCTGCTGTGTACAGTCTTACTCCTCCTGATGCTTCTCCTCCATCCCTTCTTGACTCTCGGCTCCTCACCTTCTGCTTTCTCAGTGAGACCTTCTCTGACCATTCTGTGGATTCACTGGCCAGTGTTGAGATAAGAGATTATAATCCCTGTCTCCCTCTCCAGGTGCCTGTTTTTCTCTAAAGCACTTTGATTATCTGACATACTACACCTTTTGCTTGCTTATTTGTTAGAGGGCAGGGATCTGTCTGCTCACTGCTCAAAAGCAGAGCTTGGCACGTAGTAGGTGCAAGGTGAGGCAGGAATAAAAAGCTGGTGAAATATGGTTCAGAAGCCATAGCAGAAACTAAAGTTACTGAGTAATTTTAGCTTCCTTGAATCCCTGTCAGTAGTTGAGAAACTAGCCTTGTGAAAATTAACCGAGCTGGTTTATGTGACGGTAGCCCAGAGCCTGCTTGTCTTAGAAGCTTCATAATGATAATCAATGATTCTTGCGAGAAGGAAAAGACAGAGCAAAGGAAGTGGTAAAACATCTTTCCAAAGATCTTTCTCATTAAAACATTTGCATTTTACTGCAGGGGTTTTTTTCTGCCCCCTCAAAGCTAGTTCTTCATGGTCAGTGTTAGTAAGTCCATTTATAACAGTGTAGTGAGAGGGTAGATGAAATCCCTGCCATTTCTTTCACTCCTGGTGCCTCGGGTGTCACCAGGGCCCTCCTGGTGGAACCGTATAGCTGTAATAGAAAAGGGTTAATTTCAGTGAAGAATATGTATGCTAAGGAAGGACATGTTAAATGTATGTGAGAAAGATGCTGAATATTATAAACTTAAAGGAATGAACTTCATGGGTTAATTACCAGTTTTCTGAAATCGTATTCATTGCGTATTTACTTCTGCAGAGTGTATGTTGACTTGGTTAGCACTGAGCTTTCTAACAAATTGCAAGTTGCCAAATACATTACCTGTGCCACTTATGAATAAAAACTAGTTCAGGTGACTAGGCCTTAACTTAAATATAGTGCCTTTGATTGTTAAAGGTGTTCAGGTGAGTGTGGTTAAAGACCTCAAGGAGAAAAACCTGAAATAATCCTTACGAATGAAACAGGGAGAAATGTCAAAGCACTGTTCTTGATGATAGGAGGCAGGCAGTATGTTTTAGGATGAAGAATGTCCCTAAGTTATAATTTCCTTGGGGTATTAGCAGTTAGAACATGAAGTTACAACATGGGTCTTGTGCGTCTAGGAAAGAAACATGAATGTAGGTAAATCCGTGAAGAAATAGAATTTAATGATGTGTATGTATGCGTGATGAAAACAAGAATATTACAGTGGCAGTGCTACTTTCATGATTTTCATATATTATGAATGACTCCTAAGATAACTTTGCAGAAAGGACTATCTTCAGAGATTGTTCTTTAGAAACAAGTATGTCATTTACATTTGCAAGAAATAATTCTGTCTTCCCGTTCCTGTACTATGAATAAGTTGAAGAAAAATTTTAAGGGAGTAATTGTAGTTCTTTCCAAACAGCTTTTATTAAAATATTTGCATTTTACTACAAGGTTTCCATTCTTTTTCTCAAGGAGAAATCCCATGGAAATGTTAGTAAACTCACTCTTTCTACTTCAGTAACTTGAAAAACAAAATAACGTATAGGGGTCTAATTGTGTTTGTATTCAACACAGTATTGATATAAGTCAAAGAAGAACCTTTACATTGCTTAATAAATTACTCAACACTGCTTTGTGTTTCTACTAACAAAGCTAATTTATTTCTTCTTAGGCATGCTTCAGTTCCAAAGCAAAAATTTGATGTCCTTCTAATGAGTCTGCTTTCAATTGTAGAGTACAGTGAAGCCCCAGTAAAGGATAGTAAGACATCTATTTTATTGTAGATAATAAATCTGCAAAGTAAGTTCTTCGCGTAGATTGAAGTTCATCTAGCATGGAGTTGCTTTATGAATAGCCCTTTGAGCAGACTCTACAGTTCTGTATGTGGTTTTAAATCACTGTAAATTTGTAGGCAGGTACATATCACAATTGTCTGTTTTTCTTTTTAGGGCTCATGTAATCAAAGAAGTTTCTTTGTTGTGTGTATCTTTTCAGAACACAACAGGAATTGAAAATGAATCAGGTGAGTTTAAAAATAAGAATTTATACAAATACATTATCTAGATGTTAGACCAGTTCTTGATTTTTAAAAGATAGTAACACACACCTTCATTCCTCCTAGATTTTCCTTTCTGTTGCTTAATACCATTCATTAGTTCGTCATTTTCACAGTGTGTGTTTGTTCGTCGAGTGGAGTGTGCATTGTCTTGGCGTGAGTTGGCGTTTCTGTGAAATTCTTAGGGACCTTAGTTCAGACTTACTTTTTTTTTTTTTTTTGCTTTCCCTGGTGTTATTTTGTTTTTCTTTTGAAGCTTATTAAGCTTCCATTTTTAGTGCTTTTTATTTTGTAGTAACTCGTTTGTTGCAAGGAGAAAATTGAATTATTTTTAGAGACCAAAACTGAATGGGAAACTTTAAGCCTCTGTCCTTGAAAAACCAATTTAGAATAAAAACAAGAGGATGGATATTGAAACATAAGATGTGTTTCTCCTTACAGGAGGATGTGGGATTACCTGGAGGTTAAATAATTCTGTAGCCTCAAGGGTGTTCTGATAAGTACAACCAGTTATGTAGATTTTATATATTCTAAGTAGGATTCTTGTTTTCTAGTCCTAATATCCTTTCACTTGCAGTTACAGGAATGTATGGATATTAGAAGCATTCTCTCTTGAAAACTTTTTTTTTTTAATATGAACAACAGAACTTAAAAATGTGAAGTCTGTAATTTTTGGTGCTTAGCTTAAAACTCTCAGGCTTGAAAACATTTTGTACTCTTTATCAGCTGAAACTTCAGACACCTTTTTTTATCCTTTACAGGTGCCTCTAGCTGGAGATCACAAGTCCAATTTCATTAGGTGACCAGGTTTAATACATTCAGTCCTCTGTTAGGATTGAAAGATGTGTAATTTTGGGAATGAGTCCTTTTGGTTTCTTTTCATTACTTTCTTTATCAAAAATTTGTTGATTTTAATGCAGAGGACCATACATCATAAAAAATGAATCTGGCGAACACATGGGGCACATGGTTTCTGTTATTCTTAAAGCTTGCAGATTTACTGACATGCTTTTGAAGGCAAATTATTTTTGAATTGGTGAGATGGGGGAGGGAAAAAGAACTGAATGGATTTTTTTTTCATAGTCACTGTCCATCGAAGTTATGTGCACATACATGTCATAGAGTCCATTTATTTTCCTCTTTTAAGATTGAGTCTTAATGCTGACCTTGTCTCCCCATGGAACTTGCTTTTCTACTGTCTCAGAGTTGTTGTTAGAGGAGTCTTGATTCTGGACTGGAATGATGGTGAAAGCTTCCAAAGCGGAATCTAAATATTGACATCACCTTAGGTTGTATCACTTCAGCAGTCGTTTATTTCAGGTGGCTAACTATACTAACCTAGTAATATTTTATTTCAAGTATATTTAGACCTGTTTGACACCTCACACTTTTGCTTTAATATTGCAGTTATATCAGAAGAACTTGCGTTTAAGGAAGGTCCACATGCCATTCAAAGAGTTGGAGCAATAACCAGTTCTTTTTTTGGCTCTTTTTCAGTTTCTTGCAGGGGACTCCCTTTGATGCCAAGTATCACTGGAACAGTGTCCTCTTACGTTTCTGATGGCTAGTGCATTTCTGATTCGGGTGTAGCTTTAGTGCTCTGGTAGTGATGAAACTTATTTGGATTATAAAAATGTCCACTTTTTATAGTAAAATTTTCAGCATATTTAGTTATATTTTCATTCTTGGAAGAGTTATTAGTCTCATGATACTGAGACCTGATTATTATATCATGACACACAATCTGTATTTTTCAACAATTGTCCCATCTCCATGATTTTTAAAAATTACGAGTTGTTTCAGGACATTTGCTGTTTTTCCCTCTTGTGCTTATTTTTATTTTCAGCCAGTGAAATTGAGCAGTAAGTGCCTGAAAAGCCTCAAAATAACGACACAAAAATTTAGATATTAAGCAAGTTTTAACTTGAACTGGCTTAATTTTTAATGAAAATCCTGATGATGACTTTGGGGTTAGATATTTCTCTCTAGGGCCTGATCAGCATTGCTTTGGTGAATCTTACGGTTGGTATCTAAGTTTCTAAGACAGTAGCATGGAGTCTGTCATTTATACATGCCTGACAGCTGAGTTTTAGGGACTGAAGGATCCTGGGAGTCAGCATACCATATTGTTTACAAGTGAGTCCTTTAGAAGAAACCACAGAGTCCAAAGCCTCCTGGCATTTTAAGCACCGACTGTTGAAGCTGTTGAAGCAGCGTTTTGAACTGCTGTCTTATCAATCAGTGTTCCAAGGTGTAGCACGCCAGGCTGTATCTCCACCCTTAGCCTTGGGCTCCACAAAGCTCCAGGCTCACATGCTCTACTTTTTTCTCCTTCTGTCTGTTCTCAGCACTTAACCCTTTCTTACTGTCTCTTACCTTCCTAATTTAGAACCCAGCCTTTCCAGTCACTGTACCTTCTCCCCTCACTCTCCATTTTCTTTTCTTTCTACTTTCAAATCATAGATATCCTTTGCTTGCTTCACTATCATTCCACACCCATCCCTGTTAACTTTGAGATGTTCTACAATTCTTATCTTTTCCTAGATTTTTCTAGGAGAATCCAGAACTTTATAAATGGCTGTCCCAGAGTTTAGAATGCTTTACTTTATAGAATATCCAGGACGACCAAAGTTCCGTAATATAAATATGCTCATAGTGGCTTAAAGTAGATGTGCTGAAGTTTAATGCCACTTGCTATCTAGTGAGTACTTAATCAACATGCCAGGCACTGTAGTGTGTGTTACATAAATATTCTTCCAACTCAGTCTTTGCTGTATGAAGAGTGTGGTGGTTTGGTCACTAAGTTGTGTCCAACTCCTGTCCAGCTCTCTAAGAAGAGTAGGTATTATAAGTATTTTATGGATGAAGACATTAAGGCCAGAGGCCCATGATCTCTCAAACAGTAAGTGGCAGAGCTCTGAGTCACACCCAGGCCGGTCAGATTCCACAGCCCAGGTTCTTGATTCCCATGCTGTACTGCTATACTGGTCAGGATGAGCTGTGTTATGCTGCACTTACAGACAGGCAGCTCCAAAATCTCAACATCTTACACAGCAACTGTTGATTTCTTGTTCTTGCTAATATCCACTGTGGATCTACTATTGTATTAATAGTTACTTAAGAACCAAGGATGATGGAGGCTTTGTGTCAGTACACATTTCTTTTACTTAATTGGCCAAAGTTACTCCTATGGCTGTGAAAGTGCTGCACTCAATATGCCGGCAAATACGGAAAACTCAGCAATGGCCACAGGACTGGAAAAGGTCAGTTTTCATTCCAATCCCAAAGAAAGGCAATGCCAAAGAATGCTCAAACTACCACACAATTGCACTCATCTCACACACTAGTAAAGTAATGCTTAAAATTCTCTAAGCCAGGCTTCAGCAATACGTGAACTGTGAACTTCCAGATGTTCAAGCTGGTTTTAGAAAAGGCAGAGGAACCAGAGATCAAATTGCCAACATCCGCTGGATCATCGAAAAAGCAAGAGAGTTCCAGAAAAACACCTATTTCTGCTTTATTGACTATGCCAGAGCCTTTGACTGTGTGGATCACAATAAACTGGAAGATTCTGAAAGAGATGGGCATACCAGACCACCTTACCTGCCTCTTGAGAAACCTGTATGCAGGTCAGGAAGCAACAGTTAGAACTGGACAGGGAACAACAGACTGATTCCAAATAGGAAAAGGAGTACGTCAAGGCTGTGTATTGTCACCCTGCTTATTTAACTTATATGCAGGGTACATCATGAGAAACGCTGGGCTGGAAGAAGCACAAGCTGTAATCAAGATTGCTGGGAGAAATATCAATAACCTCAGATATGCAGATGACACCACCCTTATGGCAGAAAGGGAAGAAGAACTAAAGAGCCTCTTGATGAAAGTGAAAGAGGAGAGTGAAAAAGTTGGCTTAACGCTCAACATTCAGAAAACTAAGATCATGGCATCTGGTCCCATCACTTCATGGCAAATAGATGGGGAAACAATGGCTGACTTTATTTTTCTGGGCTCCAAAATCACTGCAGATGGTGATTGATTGCAGCCATGAAATTAAAAGGTGCTTACTCCTTGGAAGGGAAGTTACGACCAACCTAGGCAGCGTATTAAAAAGCAGAGACATTACTTTGCCAACAAAGGTTCATCTAGTCAATGCCATGGTTTTTCCAGTGGTCATGTATGGATGTGAGAGTTGGACTATAAAGAAAGTTGAGTGCTGAAGAATTGATGCTTTTGAACTGTGGTGTTGGAGAAGACTCTGGAGAGTCCCTTGGACTGCAAGGAGATCAAACCAGTCCATCCTAAAGGAGATCAGTCCTGGGTGTTCACTGGAAGGACTGATGTTGAAGCTGAAACTTCAATACTTTGGCTACCTGATGTGAAGAGCTGACTCACTGGAAAAGACCCTGATGCTGGGAAAGATTGAGGGCAGAAGGAGAAGGGGACGATGTAGGATGAGATGGTTGGATGGCGTCATTGACTTGATGGACATGGGTTTGGGTGGACTCTGGGAGTTGGTGATGGACAGGGAGGCCTGGCGTGCTGCGGTTCATGGGGTTACAAAGAGTCAGACACGACTGAGTGACTGAACTGAACTGAACTCCTATGGCTACATCTAATTTAAAACTCAAGAGGAGAAAGCAGTGCAAACCCATCAGGTGCTTAGGAGGAGAAGAGAACTCGACTATTTAGGTAGAGCCCCAATGATTTTTCCCTGCTTTATCGAGATATAATTGATGTATAACATTGTGTAGGTTTAAGCCCTAATTGTTTAATACAGCTGTCTTGATTACTAACTTACTGAGTCACAGTTTTTTTTTTAAGAATCATTATATACCTCATTGTTATGAATATATGAACCTTGCTATCAGTATAGTAGATTTGTGATTTGCTGTTGTTGTTTTAGTTGCTGTCATATCCAACTCTTTGCGACCCCGTGAACTGTAGCATGCCAGGCTTCTCTGTCCATGGGATTTTCCAGGCAAGAATACTGGAGTGGGTTACCATTTCCTTCTCCAAGGGATCTTCCCAACCCAGGGACCAAACCTGCGGCTTCTGCCGCATCTCCTGCATTTCAGGTAGATTCTGTACTGCTGAACCACCAGCAGCAACTTAATATACTGATCAATCATCCATGGTATTGTCAGTAATGAGTAGCAAAGCAATTTAGCCTGCCAAACTTGTTCTAAAATTTTACATACTGAAGTAAGCTTTTAATCACTGATGCTGCAGATCCAACTCTTAGAATTGTGATAAGCTGTCAGAATAGTGGAAAGACCCAGAGTGCATTACTTTAGCTGTTCTGAATGTTCTCTCATCCCCTCTTGCGTCCTGCGTAGACTGCATCCCATGTGTTGTGAATTCTGCCTGCAGGGAACTAGACAGGCAAGGGCTGTGCTTTGTAACTTACCTTCTCTTATAGGGAGACAGTTAAAAAGCAGGATGACAAACAAGATAATTTCAGATAGTGAAAAGTGCTGTGAAGACAATGAAATACGGTAATGTGATAAAAAATGATGGGGGAAGATGGGGAAGGGTTCTCTGGATTACATAGTCAGGGAAGGCTGTTCTGAAGAACTGACTAATAATAGAACAGAGACTAAGTAATAACCAAGAACCAGATGTGTGTAGCTCTGGGGAAAGAAAATTATCGGCAGCGTGAGCAAATAGTGAGTGCATAGACTGTGAGGTGAGAATGAGCTTGCTGGTTCAAGAAACAGAGAGCAGCCAGGGCTGGCCCTTGGCGAGCCTTAGGGACTCTGGATAGGATGAAGTTGGTATGAGAGGTGAGGGCCAGTTTTGTAGGGCTTCCCGGGTATCTCAAATGGTAAAGAATCTGCCTTCAATGCAAGAGACGTGGGTTCAATCCCTGGGTCGGGAAGATCCCCTGGAGAAGGGCGTGGTAACCCCACTCCAGTATTCTTGCCTGGAGAACTCCATGGACAGAGGAACTTGGTGGGCTCCAGGCCATGGGGTTGCAAAGAGTCGGAGACGACTGAGCAGCTAACACTTTCACTTCACTTTTAAGGGCCATGAGAAGTTATCTTTTATTCTGAATGCAATGGGGGGCCTTCCCTGGTGGCACAGTAGATGGGAATCTGCCTGCCAATGCAGGAGACATGGGTTTGATCCCTGCTTCAGGAGGCCATATGCCTCAGAGCAACTAAGCCCATGTGCTGCAACTACTGAACCTGTGCTCTAGAGTCCAGGAACCGTAGCTACTGAGCCCATACACCTAGAGCCCCTGCTCCACAACAAGAGAAGTTAACAATAATGAGAAGCCTGCACGCAGCAACAAAGAAGACCCAGTGCAACCAAAAATAAATACATTAAAAAAAAAATAAATGTAATGTGAAGCCACTGGACAGAGACATACCCTGATTTCCAGTTTTTTAGAATGTCACTCTTCCTGCCCTGGGGAGATGAGATTGTTAGCGGGCAAGAGTGTGCTAATATGTTTGTTCACTATTAATACCATACTTGAAGACAGTTTCTTCAGCGGGACAGCCTAATGGACCTGCTAGCCTTCTGAAAGAGGGCACTTCTTAATGTTTTTGGAACTGTTTGACTGCTGTTCTTTTGCAAAGATGGTGTATGCGATTTTTTTGTTCTTTGTCTTATCTGCTTATCCTTTCTGCAGTTTCACTGATTCTTTAACCAAGTACAATTTAATGCTATTTCAGGAGACTGAAGCTCGTTTTATTTTTTTCCCCCAGCATTTGCCTCTAGAACAGTAACTAAGAATATAGTTTGCAAGTCTAAACAAAGAAGAATTGTTCATGGAATTTGAATGTTTTAATATTCTCTGATTCAGATGTCTTTTGCTGGTGACAATTGCTGTGGTGATGAGTATTAGTCTGTTGTGCAGGAATATGTATTGTATTGTGAATATGCTATGTTGTGTACTTAATATTAAGGGATATTGAATCTGAACTCTCCTGTCACCCACTGCTGTTTCCCCACCCCCAACCCCCACCCCAGTGCTCATTTTGGTCAAATTGATATTTTAAGAAACAAGGTGCTTTAATTAAATAGGTTAAAACTGATACAGTGACTTTCAATCAATCTCTGGGTGAAGTGTATAAAAGGAGTTACTGATAGAAATTTAAGTAAAATGTCAATAAAGCTTGGTTCTTCTTATACTTTTAAAAATAAAGACATTAGTATGAGGCGTCACATGCAGCCTTATGTAATAGCAGCCAATGCCACTGCTCTGCTATGTACTAAACCCAGTGACAGTTCATCTGAGAGTGTGGAGAGAAGGTGGAGCAGGCTGGTTCCAGGCCACATGTGGTGTTGGATTAGACCTGCAGTCATTGTGAGGACCAGAGTGGACTTTGCTTAGGGAGATGGGACATTTTTGGAGGTTTTTGAGCAAAATAATGCTTGATTTGGGTTAAAGAAAAACCTTGAAAAAAATTTTCTATGGCGTTGACATTTTTGTTCTTTATTTTCTTGGAGCACTAAACTTTCATTTTTGCTGTTGTTTAGTCACTAAGTCATGTCTGACTCTGTGATCCCGTGGACTGCAGCACACCGGATTCCTCTGTCCTCCTCTGTCTCCTGGAGTTTGTGCGATTCATGTCCATTGAGTTGGTGGTGCTATCAAACCATCTCATTCTCTAACGCCTCTGTCTCCTTTTGCCTTCAGTCTTTCCCAGCATCAGGGTCTTTTCCAATGAGTTGGCTCTTCTCATCAGGTGTCCACAGTATTGAAGCTTCAGCTTCAGCAATAGTCCTTCCAATGAATATTTAGGGTTGATTTTCTTTAGGATTGACTGGTTTGATCTCCTTGCTGTCCAAGGGACTCTCAAGAGTCTTCTCCAGCACAGTTTGAAAGCATCAGTTCTTCAGCACTCAGCCTTCTTTATGGTCTAACTCTCACATCCGATCATGACTACTGAAAAAACCAAAATTTTGACTATACGGACCTACATTGGCAAGATGATGTCTTTGCTTTTTCATAGGCTGTCTATGTTTGTCATAGCTTTCCTTCCAAGGAGCAAGTTTCATTTTAGCATGATTTAAAGAGAGAGTGTAGGATTCACTTAGTTATTTTACTTAAAAATCAACTTTGAGGTGTAATTTACATATAGTAAAATATACTCATTCAAAAGAGTGTGACAAATGTTCACACTCATGTCACTACCCACTGCTCTCAAGATACAGGGCGTTTCCATTACTCCCGAAAGCTCCTTCTTGCTGCTCTGCACCCCTCAGCCTCCACCCCAGGTGACTGCTAACTTGCTTTCTGTCCCTATGGTTTGGTCTTTTTCTGTTCAAGAATTTCAGGTAAATGAAATCATATGGTATGTGTTCCTTCGTGTTTATCTCCCTTTGGTCAGCATATGTTTTTGAGATTGATCCATTTGTTCTGCATATTAGTGGTTTATTTATTCCTTTTACAGGAAATCTTTTATGGGAGACCATCTAACCATCTGGATAAATCTGTTTGTAATATTTCTAAAGATTTGGTGAAACTGTGGGATGGCTGCTATCTTTCATTTTCGGTGTCTCTCCTGCTTTTTTTGTAATCCTAAAAATATGTATGGTGTGAAATATCAAAACCACTTTTGCTGTTGTAGCATATTATTAATATAGAATTTTATTTTTTGTAGGTAACTCTAAATACCAATTTGATGTTAAAGACTTAAAAAAGCCTTCCAAGTAAAGTGATTCCAATGTGTTGTTATAACTTGAATGTCAATTAGAGAATGTATAGTTTAGGAAACTAATGCATTGAATAATGACAGCACTTAAATCTCATTTTGAATCATGTATTCTACTAGGTAAATAGCAATTTTTAGAAAATCCGGGACATTGTCTTTCGGTTAGAAAATGTTAGTTTTTTTCTGAAATTTGAAAAATAAATTAGCAACTCGAACAGTATTTCCTTACATAACTGTGGAGGGAACTGTGACAGAAAGAAGGCTTATCTTTCTTCTTGTTTAGATGTTAATACTTCAGTAGAGAAGGTTACAGGGTGGTTCGGCTCTGCCTCACCTTTGCTGTCTTGTGACTCATATTTCTCCTTCAGTGCTGGCTTTGCCTCTCCAGCTGTGTGAACTTGGGCAAGTCACTGCCTTCTTGGTGTTTGTTTCTCACCTGTTAAATAGGGATAGTAGTGGTTCCCATCCCATGTGATTGTGGGCAAGAGTAAACAAGTAATAAACATGAAGCACTGAGGCTTTCTCGTATCTTGTCACTCCCCTGCCCCAAACCCTGCAGTGCCCCATGCTCTCCAAAGGCTGGTCTCTGAACCTTGGTGGTGAAGGTGCTGCAGCATCTGGTGGCGGCTACCTCCGCTTTCTCCTGGCTCACTCTGACCTGACCTCTTTTGGTTCGTAAACTTGCCAAAGCCTTTGTCTCCACAGGATGTTTCTCTGGAATGCTTAGTCCTCCCACATGGCTCATTCTCATCTTTCAAGACCATGTCTCTGTATCATCTTCTCTGAGATGCGCCGCCTCACCCCCAGCTACCCTAACTAAAACAGAGCTCCCTCCTTCTCTCTGATGATCACAGGCTTCTTTCACTGGTCCCAGTGGGAACTCCCCACCAGTCTCCTGCATTAGCCAGTGGGCAGGACCCCGCCTCCCCCTTGTTGCTTTCTTCGGTTCCTAGGGTAGCTGGTGCTGGCATGAGGGGCACCGATTGGCCATCTGTTGGAAAAGTGGGAACTGCTGTGCTATTTCAGGTTTCAAGGAAGGGCAGTGGGCATTGGAGGGAGGGATCAGATACAGCAGATTTTAAAGGCTCACCAGCAGTGTTTGACTGTTGACCTCCCTCTGTTCCCTGAACCTTTTCCTGGCCTTTCTGACACCATGCTCCTGGTGCCCCTCCTGCCTCTGGGATATCTTCATCTAGGTCTCCTCTGCTTCTTTGACCCTGAAACAGTGGTGTCCTGAGGGCTGGTCCTCACCCTTCTCTTGCTCTCTGCTCCCCAGTCTCATCCACTTCCTTGGATTCCGTTACCAGCTGAGTCTGTCTCCTCTTAAAGCCATCACTGCTCTGGTACCTCTTGGCACTTGACTGTCAGACACTTGTTTGTTTGATTGCTCACAGTGACCACTGCTCTGAGCTAGGCATCTGTGCTGGGCTCTGGGTGTGAGGCAAGTGAAACAGACCTGCCGTGTGTGTCTGGGACCTGTTTGTTAGAGAGACCATCAACCAGGCCAGACTGTAAGTGTGTCAGAGTGCAGTGTGCAATGAAAGGCAAGAGTGGGAAGCAGGCCTGATAGGGACCCTGCTGGGTAGGACTGTGGGGACAGGCTTGCTCTGGGTGGGGAGGGGCGTGGAGTGTACACACACACACACACACACACACACACACACACACACACACACACACACACACACACACACACACACACACACACACACACACACACACACACACACACACGCTACCTTGGGAATCCCCAGGCCTTTGCTGAAGTTGCAGCAGCCCCACCATCACACAGACACACACAGACACACACAGACACACACACACACCTGTTTGGGAATCCCCAAGCCTTGCTGAGATCATAGCAGCCCCACCATCTGGGGCTTAAAAGCAAAGGGTAAGAAGTATTCCTTGTCCATTCTTACAGGAGCCCAAATGGGACAATAAGCTGTTTCCTTTAATATATTTCAGTTTGTTCTAGTCTCTTTTACTTGTTTCTTCTTTAGTGATTAGCCATGAAACCCTTAAAAAAGCCAAACCCTTGTGCCTGTAGGGGAGCAGCCCCTCCCATTGTGCTTAGGAAGCTGGGAGGGTGAGGGGGCCTGAGTGTGTGGTTTGGCCTCCTCCGTTGCTCCCCTTGTCACCACACACTCCTGTTCTCTGCCTCTTCGTCATGAGCTAGGAGGTGCCAGAAAGTGAGGGGTGGTTTTCCTTAGTCCAGCCATCCTCAAGATTTTTGTTTAAGTGGATTATGGATTTAGATATTTCCCGTGAAATTGAAACAAATTTTAGGGAGAAATAATAATAGATTCACAGGAAATTGTAAAAGTATTAATAGTAGAGCCTTGTGTGGTCCTTTGCACTCAGCTTCCCCTGATGGTAACACCTTTACTCTAGTGCAGTATCAACACCAGGGAATCAACATGGTCCAGTGATGTTAGTCAGAATAATAGGCCTTATTCATGACTCAGAAAATTGAAAACACGAGGTTAAACAATCGCACATTCCATTAACCAGTGGAATGATGACATCATATGTCAAAGACTCCAGAAAACTCCCCTGTACACACCTGAGAGTCAAAAAGGCAGGTGACATCTTAGTATGATTATAAAAATGGCCCTGACCACATGGATGCCCGAAGGGGACTTTCCAGGCATCTCCAGGTTGCAGTGATGGTTTAGTAGTGAAAATGTGGACACTTGTATGGGCTTACTTTGGCTCCATGACTCTGTGATTTGGGCAGATTAATTGACAGGGTTCCCCTGAGTCATGGTGTTTGCGAGTCTTGCCCCTGAAGCTGACTGTTGAGGTTTGAATCCTAGCTTTGCCACTTACTGGCTGTGAGGACAGGCAGGTTTCAGTTTCATCTGTAAAATGCGATTATAAAAGGACCCACAGTCGAGTGGCAGTGTAAAAGTTACATGAGGTGCTGTAGAAAGAGCTTGGAATTGTGCCTGATTAGTACCCTAAATACTGTCAGTGTTTGCTGTGAATATGGTGAGGACTCGCTGAGGCCATGTGTGGAAGGTGCTTGGTAGTGCAGAGCTTGGCCCAGAGGAAGGAGCGAGAGTCCTGTTCCCTGAGCTGCCGCCATCCAGCCTGGAAGGTCACCCTTGGTCAGAGGAAGAGTATTACAGGAAAGCATAGAGGACCTTTTGAGAGGCTTTGCAGCAAGGTCAAAACTGGAGACTCCAAATACCTGTAAGGTTTTTTGTGTTAGAAAGCAGAGCAGGAGCAGTTCCTCTGCTGGTGGTCTTGAGGAGGAGGCCTGGGTCAGCTGTGTTAACCCTTGTGTCTTCACTGCCAGCATGTGCCAGCACTCGAAAAGTGTTGGTTAGTGACCGAATGATGGGCAGGATGCTTGTGGCCATTGATTGGGGCAGAGAGGGGATACTGACTTTCTTTGACTTTGAGATAGAAATTTGTGACATAGAATTAAGGAGATCAGTTAATAGTTAATAACTACATAACTTACTAACTTAATCTTACTACGTTAAATCTGATACTACCATTCCAGATCAGTTCACTGATACTTGTTTCACTAAGTAGGGAATTCAAGAGTTCTTATGCTTTCTGTTACATAACGGGTAAGTAGAGAATCCTCATAGTTTCCACTGTACTTGTCACAGTGATCAGTGTCCGAAACCTTTGAAACGGACCTGTGCCTTGATTCTGGGCTATTTCAAATCCTAAAAGATGATGCTGTGAAAGTGCTGCATTCAATATGCCAGAAAATTGGAAAACTCAGCAGTGGCCACAGGACTAGAAAAGGTCAGTTTTCATTCCAATCCCAAAGAAATGCAATGCCAAAGAATGCTCAAACTACTGCACAATTGCACTCATCTCACATACTAGCAAAGTAATGCTCAAGATTCTCCAAGCCAGGCTTCAACAGTACGTGAATCGTGAACTTCCAGATGTTCAAGCTGGATTTAGAAAAGGCAGAGGAACCAGAGATCAAATTGCCAACATCCGTTGGGTCATCGAAAAAGCAAGAGAGTTCCAGAAAAACATCTATTTCTGCTTTATTGACTATGCCAAAGCCTTTGACTGTGTGGATCAGAGCAAACTGTGGAAAATTCTGAAAGAGATGGAAATACCAGACTGTCTTACCTGCCTCCTGAGAAATCTGTATGCAGGTGAAGAAGCAACAGTTAGAACCAATCATGAAACAACAGACTGGTTCCAAATCGGGAAAGGAATACGTCAAGGCTGTATGTTGTCATCCTGCTCATTTAACTTATATGCAGAGCACATCATGAGAAATGCTGGACTGGATGAACCATAAACTGGAATCAAGATTGCTGGGAGAAATATAATAACCTCAGATATGCAGATGACACGACCCTTATGGCAGAAAGCGAAGAAGAACTAAAAAGCCTCTTGATGAAAGTGAAAGAGGAGAGTGGAAAAGGTGGCTTAAAACTCAACCTTCAGAAAACTAAGATCATGGCATCCAGTCGCATCACTTCATGGCAAATAGATGGGGAAACAGTGACAGACTAGTGTTTTGGGCTCCCAAAATCACTGCAGGTGGTGACTGCAGCCATGACATTAAAAGACACTTGTTCCTTGGAGCATTCTTTGGCATTGCCTTTCTTTGGGATTGGAACGAAAACTGACCTTTTCCAGTCCTGTGGCCACTGCTGAGTTTTCCAAATTTGCTGGCATATTGAGTGCAGCACTTTCACAGCATCATCTTTCAGAATTTGATATAGCTCAACTGGAATTCCATCACCTCCAGTAGCTTTGTTCGTAGTGATGCTTCCTAAGGCCCACTTGACTTCACATTCTAGGATGTCTGGCTCTAGGTGAGTGATCACACCATCGTGATTATCTGGGTCGTGAAGATCTTTTTTGTACAGTTCTTCTGTGTATTCTTGCGACCTCTTCTTAATATCTTCTGCTTCTGTTAGGTCCCTACCATTTCTGTCCTTTATTGAGCCCATCTTTGCATGAAATGTTCCCTTGGTATCTCTTATTTTCTTGAAGAGATCTCTAGTTTTTCCCATTCTATTGTTTTCCTCTATTTCTTTGCACTGATCCCTGAGAAAGGCTTTCTTATCTCTCCTTGCTATTCTTTGGAACTCTGCATTCAGATGGGAATATCTTTCCTTTTCTCCTTTGCTTTTCGCTTCCCTTCTTTTCACAGTTATTTGTAAGGCCTCCTCAGACAGCCATTTTGCTTTTTTGCATTTCTTTTTCATCTCACACTAGTAAAGTAAGGCTTAAAATTCTCCAAGCCAGGCTTCAGCAATATGTGATCCGTGAACTTCCAGATGTTCAAGCTGGTTTTAGAAAAGGCACAGGAACCAGAGATCAAACTGCCAACATCTGATGGATCATCGAAAAAGCAAAGGAGTTGCAGGAAAACATCTATTTCTGCTTTATTGACTATGCCAAAGCCTTTGACTATGTGGATCACAATGAACTGTGGAAAATTCTGAAAGAGATGGGCGTACCAGACCACCTTACCTGCCTCTTGAGAAACCTGTGTGCAGGTCAGGAAGCAACAGTTAGAACTGGACATGGAACAACAGACTGGTTCCAAATAGGAAAAGGAGTACGTGAAGGCTGTGTATTGTCACCCTGCTTATTTAACTTATATGCAGAGTACATCATGAGAAACGCTGGGCTGGAAGAAGCACAAGCTGTAATCAAGATTGCTGGGAGAAATATCAATAACCTCAGATATGCAGATGACACCACCCTTATGGCAGAAAGGGAAGAAGAACTAAAGAGCCTCTTGATGAAAGTGAAAGAGGAGAGTGAAAAAGTTGGCTTAAAGCTCAGCATTCAGAAAACTAAGATCATGGCATCTGGTCCCATCACTTCATGGCAAATAGATGGGGAAACAATGGCTAACTTTATTTTTCTGGGCTCCAAAATCACTGCAGATGGTGATTGCAGCCATGAAATTAAAAGGTGCTTACTCCTTGGAAGGGAAGTTATGACCAAACTAGACAGCATATTCAATAGCAGAGACATTGCTGTGTCAACAAAGGTCCGTCTAGTCAAGGCTATGGTTTTTCCAGTGGTCATGTATGGATGTGAGAGTTGTACGGTGAAGAAAGCTGAGTGCCGAAGAATTGATACTTTTGAACTGTGGTGTTGGAGAATACTCTTGAGAGTCCCTTGGACTGCAAGGAGATCCAATCAATCCATCCTAAAGGACATCAGTCCTGAGTGTTCATTGGAAGGACTGATGTTGAAGCTTAAACTCCAATACTTTGGCCACCTGATGCAAAGAGCTGACTCATTGGAAAAGACCCTGATGCTGGGAAAGATTGAGGGCAGCAGGAGAAGGGGACGACAGAGGATGAGATGGTTGGATGGTATCATTGGCTCAATAGACATGGGTTTGGGTGGACTCTGGGAGTTGGTGATGGACAGGGAGGCCTGGCGTGCTGTGGTTCATGGGGTCGCAAAGAGTCAGACACAACTGGGCGACTGAACTGATACTGATACTGTTCCTTGGAAGAAAAGCTACGACCAACCTAGACAGCATATTAAAAATCAGAGACATTACTTTGCCAACAAAGGTCTGTCTAGTCACAGCTATGGTTTTTCCAGTAGTTGTTTATGGATGTGAGTTGGACTATAAAGAAAGCTGAGCACTGCAGAAGTGATGCTTTTGAACTGTGGTGTTGGAGAAGACTCTTGAGAGTCCCTTGGACTGCAAGGAGATCCAACCAGTCCATCCTAAAGGTAATCAGTCCTGAATATTCATTGGAAGGACTGATGTTGAAGCTCAATCTCCAATAGTTGGGCTACCTGATGTGAAAAACTGACTCATGAAAAGACCCTGATGCTGGGAAAGATTGAAGGCGGGAGGAGAAGGGGATGACAGAGGATGAGATGGTTGGATAGCATCACCTACTCAATGGACATGAGTTTGAGTAAACTCCGGGAGTTGGAGATGGACAGGGAGACCTAGTGTGCTGCAGTCCTTGGAGTCGCAAAGAGTCGGACACGACTAAGCAACTGAACTGAACTGAACTGAACTTGATTCTGGGACAGCAGAGATGGGGTCCTGGGAAGCTGTTGGCCCCTCTGGAAGGAGGAGTGTGCAACCTGGCCTCTGCCCCTCTCATTCTGTGTGGTTCACGTCTCTCTAGTGGCATTACCCTGCTTCCTTCCCCCGCCAGAGCTCTGGCCATGCTGCTGTCCCCTGCCCTGCTCTGGACATGTCAGTCTCTGCCTGTATGTTCCCTGAACTCACCACACTTATTCCTGTCTCAGCAAGGTCCTCTCCTGGCCTGTTTTTCCCGCATGTTGTCACCCAATTTCCTTCTTGCTTCTCTAGAGGTCTCCCATGAGCACTCTGTCTGAAATATACCCTTTCTTTTCTCCCTTCACTGTGTCCTCTTCTCGTGCTTGATTTCTCTTCAGAGCAACCAAACACTGTATATCTTTGTTTAATTTTGTCCATCTTCTTCACTAGAGTGACATAGTATTGAGGCATGTGTGATGGTTAAAACATTAACTGGCCCACAGAACGGACTCAGAAATCTTCTAATAAATTGAGACGCTCCAGTTTCTTTTAGACAAAATCAACCTGAGTAGTCGTCCCAGGACTGTGATTCTTCAGTGCATGAACCAAGGTGACCCTGTTTTGAGTATGGTATTACATATAATACATATAATATATATATATACATGTATATACATATAATCCCAGTTTCCCAATTATGGATATGTTGGGAAGTGAAATTTTCTTTTAAATATGCTTTTGTTCCAAAGGTTTACTTGTCAAATGGTTGCTTGAAATTGAGAGCATGCCACGTTTTCTAAAAAAGGATCCTTACATTGACCCAGAAATACCTATCTCAAATTCAGGCATGCATAGAGAAAATGCTTTCAGATAGATGACTCAGCTGTGCTTTCCTAGCCTTCTTTTTTCTAAAAAGTTTAAGTTAGCTTGCAAGAATCACTTACTCATTCAAGTATTTAAGTGACAAACGTTTCATGTCTGCTGCTGAGTATTGGGAATGGAGCATGGAGTAAGGTGGACACCATCTGTCTTCCCTGCAGTCTGATGGGGGAGGTACAGTAAACATAATTATACAAGCAATTATTTAAAATTGTGATAAGAGTTATGAAGGAAAAATAAGGAAGGAGAGAGGATGGTTCTGTTTAGGCAAGCCATCCTACCTCCTACTTCCAACTTCCTAAAAATGTTCCCTGCAGTTTCCAGCAGTAGGCACCGCAGTAGAGGTTCCGACAGCTGGGGAGGTGAGAGGAAGGCCCTGGAGCTGGCCAGTGTCTGGAATGAGGTCCTCGGGTTTTAGTTGAACCCTGTTGTTGTGTGAAGGATACTAAAATAAACAGGAAAAAAGCTTTCCTCTTGTAACTAAAGGAGCCCAAATTAAAAATCATGGATTTGCTGAAGGCAAGTAAGTATGTATATGGGAATTTTTCTTGTTTCTTTTTCCTGTGGTACTTCTGCTGAAGTCCTTTATATTCCCAGGTGTCTCAGAAATTTTAATATAGAGGTCTCCAACTTAGACCCAAGTTACAAATTTCCTGTGGGGATGACCATTCCTTCCTTAGGTTACCATCTTCTGTTGACATTTCTATGGAAATTTGGAGATTTTAGGGCAGAAGTTGTAAGATTGTACTCCAGCGGAATCTTTTCCTTTTGAAATCTTTGCTTTACTGAGGTATAATTGAGAAATTGTAAGGTATTTAAACTGTGTACATGGTGGTGGTTCGATATACGTACACACTGTGTAAGGATCCCTACTGTCCAGTTAATGAACGCACCCATCAGCTTGCATATTTCTCTTTCTTTCTTTTTGGTGGGAGGAGGGAGCATTTAAGTTCTACTCTCTTAGCAATTTCAGTTCTGTAATACAGTGCTATCAACAAGAGTCACCACGTTTTACATTAGGACCTCAAAGCCGATCCAGCAGAATTTTAACCGTAAACACCACAGTGGTTATGGGCTTGGGCTCTGGGGTTAGACAGACAGAGACTCAATTCCTATCCTTGGGCAGCTTGGACCACTTCCCTAAGCCTCAATTTCCTCTTCTGTGTGTGTGGTAGGGGGGCAGGGACCTGGGAGGAGGCACTGACAGGACCTTCCTGTTGGGCTGTTTGGAGTAAACTCTGTCTTGCACACAAGATGGTTACCACAGTGCCTTGCACTGAGGCCCAAGGAAGTTCCAGAACACATTAAGTCATTAGTAGTATCGTAATAGTGCCTGGAAGTATCAGTTTGAGTTAGCTGACACACTGTCTTTTCAAAGTTCCTGGGAAGGTTAGATGGTGTCAAATCCTTTAAAATCTTTTCTAGGGTTCACTCTGAAAAAGGGGAAGGAAATTCCCACTTGCCATACTAACTGACTATGTGCTAATGACTGTGGCTATGGCTTGTTAATATTGTTTAATTTATCCAAGTTAAAAATTATTATGTAGCCTGGGTATCAGTTACCAATGTAATACCCATTCCCTCTTTTGAAAAATTTAGTCACATTTCCGAAATTCTGGTTTATAGATTAAAATTTTTTAAAAATGAGAGCACTGTATTTAGAAGTGAGAAATTTGTGTGCTAAATTTATTCACACCTTAGCTACTAAAAAATACCATAAGATCATTTTCTGGGGCAGTTTTGATATTTGTTTAGGAAGGTGTTGAGCTTGTGCTTGGTGATACTGTCAGGACCAAGGCTTAATCAAGCAGGATGGAAGTGTGTGTGCTTCTGGAGTGCATGCTGCGTCACATCTGCCCTGTCCAGGGAATGATCCCCAGGCCTTACGCGCCCACTTTTGCACGTTCCAACTCAAAATAGCAGAGTAGACCTTCACAATGACTTGTTTGTTGTTGTGGGATCTATTTCTTTCCAAGCAGCCTGTTGGTATTTTTTTTAAGTTGAAATGCCAGGAGTACAGAAATTTGAATGATACTCCCTTCTTGGCACAAGCATTCTTAAAACTATAAGATCTTCATTGTGGGAAAATTAATCATTTTATCTTGGAGTTTGCTGCTTCCCTGGTGTCACAGAGAGACAGGAAGGAACCTGTCTGTGATGCAGGAAGACCCGTGTTTGGTCCCTGGGTTGGGAAGATCCTCTGGAGAAGGGAATGGCAACCCACTCCAGTATTCTTGCCTGGAGAATCCCATGGACAGAGGAGCCTGGCGGGCAGTAGTCCATGGAGTTGCAAGGAGTCGTACACGACTGAGTGACTTAAACTTCCACTTTGCTGTTTGCCTGTTTTGGTTCCTTTGAAGGTCCTTCAGAAATATTTCCCTTTTTGAAGTGAAATAAAGAACATTCAGACTACAAAACCTATCATTCTTAGTAGGGTCATGATCTGCACATCAGTTCTTCAGGGTCTATGTGGTGCCAGTTAATAGTCACCTGATTTTCCTTTGATTTGAAAGTTATTTTTATAATAACAGTCATGAACTATGAGTTGACTCGGTTCTCCCCTTTCTATTCTCTTAGATTTCTATTTCTTTTCTATTCCCTTAGATACATATCTAATAGAAATCTTTAATATTTACAGTGAATTTTCACATATACTTAGTAATTTCCAAATTCTCTATTTCTCTGAGACTGTGTGATTTTGTGGGGGTGTTGCTGTTTAGTTACTTGGTGTACGGTGGTATAGTATTGTTTCCTGGAAAGGTCACACTTCCATGGAGGGCCCAAAATAAATTGTAGTGTTCTTGCTGGAAATTGTCAAGCCCTTGTTGCTGGAGGAATGAAAGCATGGATGGGATGGGGGTCCAGTTGGCTGGCATGGGCTTTATAGCATGTGCCAAAAGTGTTCACTTAAATAGGGAGTGTTAATTTTTTTTTTTAACATCCTAAGATGCTGATGGTAGTCTTTGATTTAAAAGTAAGCTTAAGATGTAATTTGCTACCAGATTCTGTGGGAGATTAAAACGGTATGGTGCCGAAGGTTTACATGGTTTTAAAATGGTCACAGGTGGCTGGAGCAAACGAGATGAACACAGACGTGCTTGAAGGTTACAGTGGTTTCCTTTGGAGACTCACAAACAAGCAAAATAGCACCTCCTGAAATGCTTGACATCATCGTTTTAGTCTGGCTTGCCAGCTTTAGGTTTCACTTACATTTTTGCATATTTGTCTATTGGACCAGAAAAAAAAAAATCAAAACAGAACTGGGTTTTCTTCTTTTTGCTATTATCCTTCTGTTTCTTAACTTGCAGAACGCAGCTGAGCCTGTGGCAGCCGCGGAGACCCTGGCCGAGGTACCTGAACATGTGCTTCGAGGACTTCCGGAGGAAGTGAGGCTTTTCCCATCTGCTGTTGACAAAACTCGGATTGGTGAGTGCTGGGGTCAGGGGAGGAGAGGGCAGGGAGAGCGGGCTGTGGCCAGGCTTCCTCTGGGGGTTCTCAGGTGGGGAGCTCACTGCAAAAGCAACACATCTATACTCTGATTTGTTTTGAAGAGTTTGTTTTCCAGTTAAGAATCCAGGGTGGACAGGAACACCGTCACACCCACCCACCCTCCGTGACTCAGCCTGAGCAGCCCCTTCCTTCCTCCGTGTCTCCCCAGGGTTCTTCTTCCCACAGAATGTATTGCTTCCGCCTCTGATTTCATTGTGATTTGAGTGTGATGATGGTATTATGTTTATTTCATTATTTTGTATTTGTTTTCATATCCATCACTTGCATTGATCGTGAGTGCCTTCATTTCTTATTTACCTTCATGCCTCCAGTAACTGACGCTCTTCATGGGCCTTAGTGGGTATTTGAGTGAATGATGAGTGTGTCCCAATGCTTCTTGCTAGAATTTCTTGTTGAATATAGCCAAGCTTTTTTGTATTGAGTCTTGTTTTTGTGTTCTAATCTTTAGACAGAAGGCTAAGGAAGTAAGTTACAAAAGTTAGAGTACAGTCTTAGAAGAAATTATGTTTATGTCCTGTTTTCTTTTTTTAAAGATATTCTTCTGATATTCTGGTGTATATGTGTGTGAATAAATTTTTAATAAATTATTTTCCTAATTCTCGTTGAAAATTATTCAATGAGTAATTTGTTCATGAAAGTATTGTTCATGAAAGTGGTTGATTTTATCTCTCCACTAAGTAGTTATTAGCTGGGATATCAAATGGGATTCATAGCAGACTTACAAGTGGTGGAATTAGTTCATCATAGCTGAGCCACTGGCTGAGACCACAGCCTTCATCTATATGTGAGGAAATTGAGCCCAAAAGGTAAGGGAACATGTTCAAAGCAGGGCTGTCAGTAAGAGACACCCTGGCACTGGGTCCATTGACTAAGGTGTCTCCTGCTGTTTACCCACTGCTTCTGCATCTTGTTTGCCTTATGGTCGCTGTGAAGAATATAGAAATACCCCTGAGAATACCACAAAGCAGCATACATCTTGGTTGTTTTAAACTCTGAAGAGTGAGTTGTTTAAGCTTTCAGGAAACAGAGCAGAGAGGGTTTTCCACTTTGAGCAAACAAACTTCAAAAATATTTACTACAGGACACTATATTTCGAACTCTGTAAGAGTTGTGTTTTTTTTTTTTTTTGACAATTTGAAATCTGCAGAAAAGGAGAAAGAGGAACTTTGCATTTTTACTGCATTTGATATTTTTTTCTCTTAATTGTTGTGATTATCTCTTCTCCAAGTGTTTGTGATTATGCTGTCTGGGTAATTTTACTTGTAAAGATTAAAAAAAAACCCATAAGATAATCTTTCCCACTTACAAAACAATATAGATTCTTTACAGGCTATTAGGAAAATACAGAAGACTGTTAAGAAGAAAAATAAAAATCCCCTTTGAATACTTGATTTAATTTGATTTTCTGTGATCTCAGTTAACATTGTCTTGCTTTTAGAGTGACTAGTCTTTTCAGTATTTTGTGAAATTGAATTGCTTTTAGTGCTTTAGTCTTTAAAATACCACAAGGCATTGTGAAACTATTGGTTTTATTTTCTAGGTGTCTGGGCCACTAAACCAATTTTAAAAGGCAAAAAGTTTGGGCCATTTGTCGGTGATAAGAAAAAAAGATCTCAGGTTAAGAATAATGTATACATGTGGGAGGTAAGAAATGATCCTTGTACTTTGCTTATCAGAGTTCAGTACATTTTTAAAGATTTCATTCTATCTTCTCATTCATTTGACCTTCTAAAATTAATCAGTCAACTTAACACGTTCTTTAAAATCAAGAATACTTTTACTAGAAAATGTGTTTCCTCGGATACAGATTGCTGTTTACATTTGTAGTTTGAAAGTGCTTGGCTGTCCTCAACAATAAATGTCAAATTGGTGTTTTATTTGCCTGATTCAGGTTGCTTTGCTTTGCTTTGCTTTGCAGCCAAGAGTTTGGTCTGCCATTTTATAGGCTTGCAGACGAACGCCAGTAAAAGACACACCAAAGTGGCCACTAATATCAATAAAGCACAGTTAACGATCTTTTCTGTTATTTAGGAAGTAATCTCTGTGTTGCTGGAACATTCAGAGTTGGACATACTTAGCACACTGTGTAGTTATATAGTTGTTGTTGTTTAGTCCCTAAGTAGTATCCAACTCTTTTGCTGCCTTATGGACTGTAGCCTACCAGGCTTCTCTGTTCATGGGATTTCCTGGGTAAGAATACTGGAGTGGGTTGGCATTTTCTTCTCCAGGGAGTCTCCCTGACCCAGGGATCGAACCTGCATCTCCTGCATTGGCAGGCGATTCTTTACTACTGAGCCACCTGAGGAGCCATGTTTATATAGTGCTTTGAAGTTTTAGAAAGGCTTTCATTCTGTTTGTTTCACATCCTCTCAATGATCCTGGAAGATGGGGAGTGTTCACACAACTCCTTATACAGGGAAGCTGTCTAGACCAGAGCGGGTGGCTCCCTTCGTGGGCACACGTGCTGAGAGTGTTGTCAGAGTAGAACCACAACCCCCATGTGTCCTGCTGCCTGACAGTGAGGCAGTTAGAAATGTTTCATTGGTTTGGTGGTGGTGGTGTAGTCACTAAATTGTGTCCGACTCTTGCGACCCCATGGACCTGCCAGGCTCCTCTGTCCATGAGATTTCCCAGGCAAGAATACTGGAATGGGTTGCCGTTTCCTTCTCCAGGGCATCTTCCCCATTCAGGGGTCAAACCTGGATGGATCAAACCTAGGTTGGCTGTATTGCAATCAGTCTCCTGCATTGCAGCTGGATTCTTTTACTGACTGAGCCAGGGTTCAAATCCTGTCTTTGTGACCTAGGTAGGGCCTTTAACCTTTGGGCCCTAAAACCCTCCATTTAAAAATGGGGAGAATAAAAAATAATCTCATGAAGAAAGCTGTGAAGGTAAAATATCTTATTATTGTTTCCTAAAGAGTTGCCTATGAATTAAGCATTTCTGTTAAATTTAATTCAGGTCAGGAGCCCCCCATGAAACTCCTCAGGTTCTTGTAGAACTCAGTGGCATGACTCCCTTTAAACCCAGAGAAGTTTTTTTTGGTGAGGAAAAGCATTTCTGTCACATTGTCTCAGGTGGAAATCACATCTGTTTCACATGTAAACATGTAAACGCCTAAAAATAAAATGCACCTGGGAAATGTCTGGGGACAGTTTCAGTCAAGAAGTTCTGTGGCGTTTGTCTGTCTGAGGTATGTTGCTGTTTTTCTTAGTGCTGTGAACAGTGTTTCTTGCCTTGAGAATTCTGACAGTTTCTCTCAGTAATTTTGAGTCTCTTTGAATCTCTTATTAAATATAGTGCTCTTTAACCCGAGGGGACTTAGGAAATGATGATTTTCCGTGGGAGTAATTACTTTGTTATTTCGCAACTTTCTAGTTAAAAGAGTGCGGTATTTGTAGAAAAAGGGCCCAACCGAAAAAAAATTAATTCTTCAAGATAATGGCAAAATGCTTAAAAATGTTTTAACCACAAAGTTATGTTCCAAAATAAACTGTATTTTTAATTTTAGAAGTTTCACAAGGGAAACCAACAAACATGCTCTATCACGTTAGCATTAACCCTGGTGAGGAACCAGAAAACACGTCCTCTAGTTCTATGTGTATATAAGGTTGAACAAATGTCATTAATATTAAACCTAAGTTTGTGGTACCTGCTTTACTCAACATAACAATTTTATATTGTTGGACATTTTATATAAATTATTAATAGTGCCTTTTGTAAATTAGGTTTCATTTGCCTTGAAATTTTTAAAGTATGAATTCATAGTAGCTTGTTTAAAAAGTATAATTTGGAGCCATGATGTATTAGATATTAGAGATTCAGTTTTTCCTGTTGACTTGTTAACATGCCATTGTTAATTTAAGATACTTCTCTTTATGTTCTGCCATAGTTAGGAATCCTTATAACACTGCCAGTTCTTGTTAGTCAGGTTTAAAGATTTAGTTCTTGTCAAGGCTGGGTTTTCTTCCCTGCAATTAAAAAAAAAAAAAAATCTGTGATGTCATTCAGATGATTTCAACTCTGAGGTCTGTATTCCATATAGAAACCTCTAAACCTTTTTGTTCTGTTAAAATAGAAGTAGATATATTTGACATACACATGTGGAAGTATGTATTTGTCAAAGTATAGGAAGCAAAAATTATAATGTACATGTTTCTTATAAAGAAAATAAAAATCCAGGTAAAATTTAGTGTTTCCCCATTAACTTATTCTAACTTTGGTGTTATCCTCTGACTTGCATCAGAATGCCTCCTCTTAATGTCACAGATACTGCTTATCATTAAAGTCTCGTTTGGCATTTGTTCTTCCATTAAAGTGCCTTAAGACCAGTTTATCTTTTAGCATCCTGGTCTTTTGCCTCCACTAGAAGTTTATTTTAAAGCTAATCTATGAGAAAGTGCTAAATTGCTTTTCTTAAGCCCTTGATTATCTTATGCAGCCTTCTGTCCTCTAAGTTTCCACTGAAAGCATGCTATTATATCAGAAATAATAGGAGAGAAACAGGAGAGTATCCTCAGGGTGAATGCATGGAACAGTCAGGTTCTGGAAAGAGGCGAGTACTCTGTGGTCAGTTCCTGGTCGGGAACTGCTGGCAGGCCAAACAGCGGACTTCATGTATCCCCCACTGCCACCCACCCACACCACACCCCCCCACCCACCCCCCCCCCACACACACCCCCCCCACACACACAGCAACTTGCAGTATTCTAAAGCCTTTCACATTCACTTCTGTGGGGCTCAGATTGTTTCTAATGAACAGAACTTTTGAATTGTTTACATGTTTTAATATGTCTTTTTAAAAATAGCCTTTAGTTTTTACAGCACTTTAGGTTAACAGGAAAATTGAGCAGAATGTTGAGTTTCTATATTTCCTTCTCCCCCCCCCCCCCCCCCCCCCCCCCCATGAGACATGCACACACTGCTTCCCTCACTGGCTTCATTTCCACCAGAATGGGGCATTTGTTACAGTAGATGCACCATTATTGCCCAGAGTCCATGGTTTACATTAGGGGCCACTCATGGTGTTGTACCTTCTAATAAGTGTTTTTTAAATTATGAAAGTAGTGCATGGTCATTGCGAAATAATATAAACAGAAAATGATAAATGAGAAAGTAAAAATCACCTGTCAGCATCATGGTGTGCATGCTTTTAACTCTGCTTCTTTGCCTCTGTTTTTCTTCTGTCTCTCTCACACGGGCACCTATACAAACACCATATCTAGACATTTCACACACAGTTGAGATCAAACAGCATATGTATGCAGTTTTGCAACACGCTTTTTTTATCTTAATATGTTGTAGATGTGTACATGTCAGATGTACATCCCACGTCAAATGCTTGTCCACATCATTATTTCTTATAGCTACCTAGAATTCCATTGTATCCTTCCACTGTTAAACCAGTGGACGTTTAAGTAGTTTTAATTTTCATGATATTAATAATCCTTTGGGAGAGAAGGATTGGGAGTTTGGGATTAGCAGATGCTAGTATAGGATCAGAGAGCAAGGTACTACTGTATGGGAGAGGGCATTATATTCAATATAATGAGACAGAATATACATATGTATATAACTGAATCACTGCTGTACCAGCAGAAATGAACACAGCACTCTAAGTCATCTCTACTTCAATAATAATAAAAAAGAAACCCAAAGTATGAAACTAGCTGTATGTGCACATTTGCTCACTTGTCTGGTTATCTTCTTAAGATAAATTCCTAGAAGTATAGTTGTTGAGTCAAAAGTTATGTACATTTTAAGTTTTGGTAAATTTTCCTAACAGACCTCCAAAGATATTGTACTAATTTACATAGCCACCAGGGGTGAATATTCCTTCCTAGCTTTTTAAAACCAGTGTTGTTGATATTTTTTGATAGTTTCCCCCCCTTTCTTATCGATGAAAACTGATAGTCCACTGCTTCGATTTATACGTTACTATTCAGGCACAAAGTTTGAGTCCAGAGGGTAGAGAGAAGAAATAGAATTGCATTTCAATTAAAATTGATAGAGAAATTATTTCTGTATAATGAGGAGACTTTAAATATCGAATAGTTTCTTTTTTTCAGAAGTGAAAACAAACTTTTTATCATTCAGCACTGTTTTGATCAGATACTAACAAGCACATTTCATAATTTTTGCTGTCTCAGTTCTTCTAATTTCAAAGTATTTCTAATTTAAAAATGGAGCAAAACTATGAAAGAGTAGAGAAGTCAACCAGCTGATTCTGTAGAACCTTTTGTCAGAAAGTACCACTCAGCTCTTACTGCTCCTTTCCAACTTCTAAACCATTCAGAATGTCCTAAGAAAAGACCTAGCTCATGGGGGAAATCCAACCTGCCACCTGTTTTTTGCAGTCCAAGAACTGAGAATGGTTTTTACATTTTCAAGTGGTTTAAACAAAGATCAAGTGTTTTGTGACACATGAAAAGTATATGAAATTCAAACTTCAGTTCATTAATAAAGTTTTGTTGGAACACAGCAATGTTTGTTTACATATTGTCTGGGGCTGCTTTTGCCCTGCAGTGGCCAAATTGAGCAGTTGTGACTGAGACCATATGGCTTGTAAAACCGAAAATACTTCCTGGCCCTTTGCAGAAGGTCTGCTGAGCCCTTGTCTGTGTGTGTAAGAGAGAGGGAGTGAACGTGGTGATGTCTGGGATCTTAGGTTTACTCTGAAGCAATGTGGTTAATAGAAGTGCAAAGATTTTGAACTTGTTACTTAAAAGTGGGCTAGCCATAGAGTTAGTTCTTTGTCACAGAAACTGCAGCACCAGTCTTATTCTTCTCTTAGGACCTTCAGGAGGGTGGGGACGTTGAAGTACAGAGAATTAAGCCATCTTTCTGAATAAGTGAACCTGTAACTAGATTGACAGCTTGTTGTAGTGCAAGAAAAAAATTGAGAGCTTATTTACTTATTTAACCCCTCTTTGTTAAGCTTACCGTGTGACGGACACTGTCCTCAGTTCTGGAGCACTGAGCTTGGCATGTAATACTGGTGGTATTATATAGACGGATGACAGTACCCCGTGGGGACTTTTGTTTGTGGAATAAAAGAATACCAACAACACCCTAAATCTTTCCACAGATGATAGATCTGAGAGCAGGTGGCCTGCTTGGGGTCTGAAACTGTCAGTCACGGTGCCCAGGTTTCACGGTTGCCTGTTCAGTGATCTTCCCACTAGCAGAGTCTACCTAGAGATTCTTAGTCTTTGGTGTGTTGGGGACCCCTTCGAAAATCTCCCCAGCAAATATACAAATGTACATAAACGCACAACATTTTGTGTATAATTTCTAGGGTTATGTGGAATTTTTAAATAGCTCACTGGTAAAGAATCTGCCTGCAATTCAGGACACATGGGTTCGATCCTTGTGGTGGGGTGATCCCCTGGAGGAGGAAATGTCAATCCACTCTGAGCGACTGAACATGCTTGTACTAAAATATGAATTTGCATTATTTTATGGCTTTTGAAATGATTGGATTCACTTGAATTGAGTGACGTGAGAATTGCATTCTGTTTGACAGTGAGTTAATAGCTAGTTTGTTTAGTGGTAGGGACAGAAAAGAGGTTAGGCCTTGATGACCTAGGGAAGGTTAAGGATGGGATGAGGAAATTGGAAAGAGAAAAGAGACAGAAATGGAGGCACAGATGAAAGAACCAGGTTTGAATCCTGACTTTGACTTTCCCTCATAGTTCAGTTGGTAGAGAATCCACCTGTAGTGCAGGAGACCTCTGTTTGATTCCTGGGTCGGGAAGATCCTCTGGAGAAGGGATGGGCTACCCACTCCAGTATTCTGGCCTGGAGAATTCCATGGACTGTATCTATAGTCCATGGGATTGCAGAGTCGGACACGACTGAGTGACTTTCACTTCATTTCTTCACCTCTGAATTTTAGTGACTTCACTGTTCTAGTACCGACCATCTTTCCCTAGTGTCCCCGTTTATAAAAGGGGCTTAATAATATTTCACAGGGTTCTTGTAAAGGTTAACAATGCTTGGTGTAGAAGTGCCTCCTTTTCTTTCTCTCCAAGTAGAGTACTTCTGTTTGAAAGTCAACTTGTGAAAATTACAGTAGTACATAATCAGGTACCCTTGCTTTGTAAAAAAAAGACTGTTTACAGAGGAAAAACTGTTGATTATATGGAAGTATCTCTCCTTAGGATCAAGTCAGCTGAGTATTTCTTGGTCCTTATAAGGATGTGGAAATAGATTTGTGATGTAACATTGTTGAGTTAGAGCTGGGGAGTGAGTGTGGCCTGTCTCTGCGCTGTCTGTCCCTGAAAGGACTTGAGTCTCATTCTCCCTGTCCTTCCCACCCGGGCTTCCTGCTGTGGTGGTACCTGTGCAGTCTCATAACTTGCACATATGTTGGGCGTAATTCTGTCACATTTTAGAGACAGGTTCTGTGTATCAGTCACTGAAGTTAACTCTGGTTGGAAACCAGTTGGAATTCCAACTAAGGCACAAATTGCGTGAAAACATTTTCATCCCAGTTCCAATTACAGGTGAGACTCAGTGAAAATCAGACGGCTACATATTTTTTAAAGATGTGTGTGTAGTGATGATGGTGACAGTGATGGGAAGAGGATGGGAGTGTGAGCCTAGCATTCAGCAGAGCTTGACTACCTTCCTAGCCTGCTCTCCTCACCCTCTTCCCTTTTTACTTAGAGATTACACTAAATCGGTAGAGGGAAGGTAGAAAATTCAGATAAGCAGAAGAGAGAAAATGAAAATTATAAAGAATCGCATTTTTCCGAGGAAACCATTATTAACATATGCATTTAGATTTCAGATCATTTTTCTCTTCATATAGTCATATGTTTAAGCCATACTTTTTATAAATGGCTTTATTCAATCATCAGTGTATTAAGACTGTGCTTTCTACTGGTTATTTATATTTCTGCATCTTCTGTTCATCTTTTTCTCCCTAATTGTAGAGATAATGTGTGTTTACTGCTGAGAAAATTCTTAAGAAATATAAAGATTACAGAAAGTAAAAGTTTCCACATGAGTCAGTCATTCATGCAACAGTATTTTTTAAGTTCTGCCTAGTATTCCACTATATTCTGATATTACCGTACTGAGCTAATCTGTGGTGTTCTCCATTTCAGAATGAGTCTATGCTAAACCACACTGCTGTGGACATCTTTGTACATACATCTTGGTATGATTGCCCAGTATCTCATGAGAATAAATTCCTACAAGTGTATATGCTGATTAAAGTGTGTGCATTTTAAAGTTCTTCAGTCAGTATTGCTTAGTTTGATCCAAAAAAAGATACCAATTTATTCTCTGATCAGCATTTTGGGAGAATGTCTGCTTTCTAATTCTGTAGGGTTTTTTTTTTCCCTCCTTAAAAAACAATTTTTACCATTTTGCGAGTTTAAAAAATTACTTATTTTTGATTATTAGGTAAATTTAATTTTTTTCCTTGAGATTTTAGCCATGTGTATTTTTTGTGAATTACTAGTTTGCACATTTTTAAAATACTGAAGTGTTCATCTTTTCTATAAAATTGAGCATTTTAGTTTAAGTATGACTTAGTAGATTCCTGGAAAATCCCATGGACAGCGGAGCCTGGTAGGCTGCGGTCCATGGGGTCGCTGAGAGTCACACACGACTGAGCGACTGAGCGACTTCACTTTTCCTTTTAATGCATTGGAGAAGGAAATGGCAACCCACTCCAGTGTTCTTGCCTGGAGAATCCCAGGGACGGGGGAGCCTGGTGGGCTTCCGTCTGTGGGGTTGCACAGAGTCAGCCACGACTGAAGCTACTTAGCAGCAGCAGCAGCAGTAGATTCCTTAGTCTCTTTTGTAACAAAATGAGTTCTACATAAAAACTTTACTCAAGTGGAACACCTTGCTCTTTGCAAGGGTCATTATTGACCTGCAAGCCAGGAAATTCCGGCACAGTTTTATTGGTATCCTCCAGGTGGTTGGTATACTCTTGTTACTTCTCTCCAGCTGCCTTTAACTGTGTGGGATTTTCCAGCACCATCTCTGCAGTGTTTGTAGCTGTGTCATTATGTGCGTGGGAGTGTGTGGGAACTCTGCTGTCTCCTATGATAAATCAAAACAAGACTTTTCATCCCTAAGTTAGTAAAAAGTAACCAGTATGGACTGACACTCTTAAAAGACCAACTAAATTTGTTATTTTATCATACTGGCAAACTTGGCAAAAGTATCTCATAAGCATTTTAAAGTAAAGCACCTTAAATTATTTTGGTGTGTAAAGTTTAAATTTTGTATTGTGATTCTGTCTCTCCCACACATATCATGTGGGCCTGCACTTTCTCTTTGTTTTCAAGGGTGAAGAGTGTGTGTGTGCCTGCTCGTGTGTGCACGAGCTGAGAGTGAGTGTGACAGTGAGTTTGAAAAGGAGTCAAATGTGACCTGTATAGCCTCTTTTTAGGTGGTGCAGAGAGGTGTTATAGTAAACAACCAGCTGCTGAATAAACTCACTGTGGGTACTTACAGGATAGTGAAAATACTCTCCTTGACACTTTGTGGGGAGTAAATAAAGTAACTGCAAAGCACTTCCTAGCATGATCCCTGTCACATAGTAGGTGCTCATTAAATGATGACAGTTATACATTTGTATATGATAATATCATTTCATTAATTTCATAGTTGTTTGTTGAGAGCCTACTCTCTGCCAGGCACTGGGCAAGGTCTTAGAGGTACTACAGTGAATGAAAAGACTCAAATGTCTTCTCATGGAGCTAATACTCTGGTGTGGGGAAACAGTTACTGAGTAGGAAAATAAGAGCATAAGTACCATGAAGGAAAATAAATCAGGAGATGACTAGATGACTGGGGGTGCTGATGGGAAGAGAAGGCTTCATAGTTTTAGCTGGGATGGTCAAGGAAGACACTGATAAATAGAGGTCAAGCAGAGCTGGGATTAAGGTCATCTTTAGTACTCACTAACTGAGTGACTTTGGGAAAGTTATATAATCTTTGATCCTTAATTGCCACATGTGGCAAAAAGGGGTAATAATGAACCTGATGCATAAGGTTAAATGAGATAATATGGAAAGCATGCAGCATTATGCCAGACGTCTAACCCCTAGCAGAAAGAAAGTGTTGTTCATGGCCGGTAAGGTGGGTGCCACCCTGGCAGTCCTGGGCTGGGAGACATAGGCATGCACAGAGGAGCCAAGAGTGGGGGCTTTGTTCCTGAAGGAAAGGAACCTGCAGTAAACAAACAGTGTTTAATGTGAAAAGAAGACATGAGCAGTGAGGGTCTTGACTGTAGGAAAGAAATGGAAGCATCAAGATTCTGTCCTTTGGAACAAAGGAGAGAAGACTCATTTCTTTTGTTTTTCACAGACTGTCACCAATTGATTGTATTTCAGTGCCTAATCAAGTGTTTTACAGTCTAAATTTGGGAAAGTAGAACATAGATGTATGTTTGTATGTATCTACAAAGTAAGAAATAGCTGCTCAATAGACTCTCTTTAAATGAAGGAATGAGAGCCCGAGGCCTCTAGGAGGAAGAGTTGATCGAGAGTGGATGATCAGGGAGGGCTTCTATCTTGCAAGTGTGGAATTGATCTGACTCCTCAAAGATGGGTCAGGATTTTGGTCTTGTTTCAGAAGGTAACTGATATTTCCCAGAATACAGATTCTCTGGGTAGAGAAATGTTTAAGGTCAACAGAGTCTGCAGAAGAAGCATCATTCCCTGTCACCCACATGGAGGTTCACACTGCATGCTTCCTTACTGAAGTTTCTGTCAGCACTGCAGCAAAAGCACCTGCTGAGCTGTGGACCCCAGCAGGACTGGACCACCACTCTTGAATTGCTGAACACCCCAGGAGGCTCAGGGCATTCGGGTGCTGGGGAGCACTGCTGCAGGCTCACACTTCCTCTGTTATACGGGGAGGAGAGCTATCATTAGGCTTTGTGTTCATGTTTGTGAAGCATTTGAAGACCATCAAGTACATTTATTATATAGCACATAAAGTTTAGGAGAAAAAATTATACCCAAATAGAAAAATAACTAATGAGGATTATATCATTTTGGACCTCATTTTTCATTTTTATTTTCCTTTTTTATGCTGCTTATTCTGTTGCTTTGAAATGCTTTATAGAGTACTTCCATATAATGAACAGGAATTGTCTTAGAAGTTGAAAATGGAAACATTTAAAAGATTTTAACAACTGTCCTTTCCCCCCACCCAAGGTCTATTACCCAAATTTGGGATGGATGTGCATTGACGCCACCGATCCAGAGAAGGGGAACTGGCTGCGCTATGTGAATTGGGCTTGCTCAGGAGAAGAGCAAAATTTATTTCCACTGGAAATCAACAGGGCCATTTACTATAAAACTTTAAAGGTAAGAATGTTAGAATTAGTCTGCTGTTAAATATTCTACATGCATTTCTGCAAATACTGTCCTTAGTCATGGCTATCAATAACGACTTTGAAAACTTTGAAAGGGTTATATTTGAAAGGGATTCACCACCCTGAAAGGTGTGTGTTTTAATTATACAGTTGCCACTGCTTATGTGAGGAAGGGCACTAAAGCATGAAGATTGTGTTAAGTAATTACATACGGCATCTTTATTGATACTGATGAGTTAAGCACGTGGCAGATACTTCTCTCCTCTTAAGACACAAATGCACTGGGAGCTTTCTGACGGGCCAGTTTATCTAACTGTGTGGAACTCTCAACAGCTCTGGTGGTTCTGTGTTAACAGAAAACACGTTGTTAGTCTTCAGTCTAGTGTAGCTTTGGATTAGCTTTTCTTTTGCCTAAATCTTTTTAATATAAGTGTATTTATTTTTTTTGGCTGTGCTGGGTCTTTGTCGCTGCTCAAGCTTTTCTTTCGTCACAGTGAGCAGGGGCTACTCTCTAGTTGCAGTGCAGGCTTTTCACTGTGTGGCTTCTCTTGCTGCAGAGCATGGGCTCTAGCACATGCAGACTTCTGTAGCTGCAGCACGTGGGCTCAGTAGTTGCGGCTTCCGGGTTCTGGAGCACAGGCTTAATGGTTGTGGCACGTGGGCTTAGTTGCTCCATGGCATGTGGGATCTTCCCAGATCAGGGACTGAACCCGTGTCTCCTGCCTTGGGAAGCCGATTCTTTACCACTGAGCCACAAGGGGGGCCCCATCTTTTCCCTGAATTTTATTCAGAATGAAAATTACACAGACCATGTTTCTTACTTCTGCTAAAGTTTTATTTGGAGTTTAATAGTGGAGATGAAAAAAAGAGGAAAATCATTTTTTAGAGTTTGTGGTGAGGTCAGAGGTCACTGAGTACATTCAGGGAAGTTAGAATTTGGAAGGGTTGTTATCTCTGCAACAAGAAAGCCCACATCTGTCTCCCTCATTTCCATGTTCTCCTGGAAGGCAAATCTGCACTCATCGTGCAGGGAAGTGTTCCCAAAGGCTGAGTGAGTCTTGAAGCTCTAAAGAGAGGATTGTTGCTCTTCGCTTTTTGGATTAGATATGTTTGCTAAAATTGCTGCAAGGCAGGTTTTTCTTTATTTACTTACTTCCATTAAAAATGACATAGATTGAGGGCCAGTCCTTGAAAAAACTTAATCTCCGTGGAGCTGAAAACTCTTTGATGAGCAGGCATTTAAGATGATGGTCATCTTTGCAGCATGCTGAGTTTTGACTGTATTTAGCACTAGAACTTGGCAAGTTATCTAGAGCTGTTTAGTTTTCCTTTGCTTTCGTTTATATTTTTCCCTGTCGGTTAGCCAGTTGGTTTGTCCTTTTTCTCATCTAAACCCACATTCTTGCTTCTAGTTCCTGCAGGAACTATTTCTTCGTAGTACTTTCTTATTTAAAACTTCTGTAACCTTCTTTCCTATTTTCTTTCTGCTGGATGATTTTTCTGGCATGATTTCCTAGTAGGCATTACTGTACAGTTTTGTTACACTGGAGTCTGAGATTGGATTCACAATTTGATTCAAGAATTCTTTCTGTTTCTCAAATTTATTTAAAGTGGAAGTTACATCTGATTACATCAGTGAGGAGAGTCCTGGTGGAGAGGAAATACCAATGAGGGGTGCATATGAGACAGTCAGGGAAGTGGAAATGAGGTTCCAGAGCAGAGGAAGCCCAGGGAGATGCTAGGACACTTGGCAGTGCTTTCATCAGACTTGAAGCTGAGATGTGTTCATTTCTGATGGCAAAGCCGAGAACCGTTGAGAAGCAAGAGAGAATAGTGTTTGGGAGTGAACTCTGGAGCCAGACTCCTGGATTAAATCCTCACTTGCTCTGTGACCCAAGGTAAGTCACTGTGATTTTACCAGATGTGCAACCTTAGGCAAGTCACTTTCCGTGCCTCAGTTTCCTTATTTGTAAGATACAGATAATTGTATATTGACCTCAGAGGGTTACCAAGAGGATTGCATAGGTGATTGTGGGTAGAGTTCCAGCACGTGATAAGTACTAAATAAATGGTAGCTGTTATTTTTGGCAAGGCACAACAGTGTCATGAATAGGAGTAGGGACTCTGGAGCAGACTGCCTTGTGAGCAAATTTTGCCTTCGAGAGAAGCACAGGGAAGAAGATGGGGAAGTGTGAGAAGTTACACCTTCTGTCTTGATTTTCTCATCTGTAAAAATGGAGGTAATAGTAGAATTAATAATGTTGTTGTTATTGTTTAGTTACCAAGTCATGTCCAACTCTTTTTCGACCCTATGGACTGTAGCTCACCAGGCTCCTTTGTCCATGAGATTTTCCAGGCAAGAATACTAGAGTGGGTTTCTATTTCTTTCTCCTGGGGATCTTCCTGATCCAGGGATCGAACCCAGGTCTCCTGCATTGCAGGTGGATTCTTTACCATCTGAGCTACCAGGGAAGCTGAACATTAATAATACAGTCATGAAAATTAAACAAGCCAGCGTGTGCAAGATTCTGTGAAGAGTTCCTTGTCTAACCTAAGTACTCAAAATGTTACTAACTAGCTGTACTATCATTTTTACCTTTCTTTGTTGGAAGTAACGTAGCTCTGATCTTTGTAGACCTCCTCCAATCCTGACCTTTGGTTTTGCTCAAGTATGCATCAGGCGTTTTATATTCTTTTACTAGTGATTATATTCTGCGAGGTTAAGCTTTCTATGGGTTAAGTTTTGTAAATAACTTACATGTAATGATATTCTTCTGGGCTCTGTATCACCTTCTGAGCTATCAACTGGATAGCTGAGAAATCTCAGCACTGGTTTTGTTTGTAATATGATTAAAAACTGTTTTAAATTCCTGAGGATTAATTGTTAGCCTGCTCTCCATTCATTCACCTGTTCATCAGTTCTTCATTGTTGTTGTCCAGTCTCTTTTAAGTTGTGTCGCGACCCTGCATCCCCATGGCCTGCGGCATGCCAGGCTTGCCCGTCCTTTACTATCTCCTGGAGTTTGCTCAAACTCATGTCTGTTGAATCAGTGATGCCATCCAACCATCTCATCCTGTCGCCTCCTTCTCTTCCTGCCCTCAATCTTTTCCAGCATCAGGGTCTTTTCCAATGAGTCGGCTCTTCTCATCAGGTGGCCAAAGTATTGAAACTTCAGCTTTAGCATCAGTCCTTCTAATGCATTTTCAGAGGTGATTTCCTTTATGATTGACTGGTTTGATCTCCTTGCTGTCCAAGGGACTCGCAAGAGTCTTCTCTAGCACCACAGTTTGAAATCATCAGTTCTTTGTTGCTCAGCCTTTTTTATGGTCCAACTCTCACATCTGTACATGACTGCTGGAAAAACCATAGCCTTGGCTATATGGACCTTTGTTGGAAAAGTGATGTCTCTGCTTCTTAATATGCTGTTTAGGTTTGTCATAGCTTTTCTTCTGAGGAGCAAGAGTTTTAATTTCATGGCTGCAGTCATCATCTGCAGTGACCTTGGAGCCCAAGAAAATAAAATCTGTCACTGCTTCCACTTTTTCCCCTTCTATTTGCCATGACATGATGAAATCCAATGCCATGATCTTTGTTTTTTGAATGTTGAGTTCCAAGCCAACTTTGTCACTCTCCTCTTTCACCCTCATCAAGAGGCTTTAGTTCCTCTTCACTTTTTGCCATTAGGGTGGTATCATCTGCATATCTGAGATTTTTGATATATATTTCTCTTGGCAGTCTTGATTACAGCTTGTGAGTCATCCAGCCCAGCATTTTGCATGATGTACTCTGCATAGAAATTAAATAAACAGGGTGACAATATAGAGCCTTGTTGTATTCCTTTCCCAATTTGGAACCAATCCATTGTTCCATGTCTGGTTCTAACTGTTGCTTCTTGACCCGCATACAGGTTTCTCAGGCAACAGGTAAGAGGTGGTCTAGTACTCCCATTTCTTTTAGAGTTTTCTACAGTTTGTTGTGATCCACACAGTCAAAAGCTTTAACATAGTCAGTGAAGCAGTATATGGTTTTCTGGAATCCCCTTGCTTTCTCTATGCTCCATCAAATATTGGAATTTGATCTCTGGTTCTTCTGCTTCTTCAAAACCCAGCTTGTATTTTTGGAAGTTCTTGGTTCACGTACTGCTGAAGCCTAACTTGAAGGATTTTGAGCATTACCTTGCTAGCATGTGAAATGAGTACAATTGAACAGTAGTTGGAACATTCTTTGGCATTGCCCTTCTTTGTGGCCATTGCTGAATTTTCAAAATTTGCTGGCATATTGAGTGTATCTCTTCAACAGCATCATCTTTCAGGATTTGAAATAGCTCAGCTGGAATTCTATCACCTCCACTAGCTTTGTTCATAGTAATGCTTCATAAGGCCCACTTGACTTCACACTCCAGGAAGTGACTGCATCATCACCGTTATCCAGGTCATGAAACCTTTTTTGTACAGTTCTGTGTATTCTTCCTCCCTCCTCTTAATCTTTTCTGCTTCTGTTAGGTCCTTGCCATTTCTGTCCTTTATTGGACCCATCCTTGCATGAAAGTTCCCTTGGTATCTCCAGTTTTCTTGGAAAGATCTGTAGTCTTTGCTCTTCTGTTGTTTTCCTCTATGTCTGCATTAATTCTGCAAATGCTGAGTGTCTGCTACATAGCAGGTATTCTTCTGTAGTAATGAACTGAACAGACAAGGTCTCTGGTCTCATGGAGCTTCCAGTTCATGGAGGAGGTGACAGATAATAAACAAGTGAACAAGTAAACAAGGTAACTTCCAACAACAGTAAGTGCATTGAAGGTAATATAATGTGATGGAGTGACCAGATGGTGAGGGAGCTGCTTTAGCTCTTGTAGGTCAGGAAAGACCAAATGTGGACACACTTCCTCCCTCCCCATGTTGCCATGAGATGGAGCCAGACGTGAGATTTCTACAGGAAGAGTATTTCAGAAAGAGGGGCCGTGGTAGAAGCAGAGGTATTGAAGTGGGAGTAAGCTAGATGGGGGGCAGCGGTTGTTTGGTTTTTCTTTCTTTCTTTCCTCTTTTTTATAAAAGGAATGAAAGCCAGTTTGGCTGGCGTGAGGAGAGGAGTGGTGGATGAGGCTAGTGAGATAGGCCAGGATCAGATCAGGGGTGGGGCTTCTGGCTTGTATGGAAACTAGTTTTAGTCTTCAGTTCTATTCACCATTTGAGAGTTGAGTCTGTCTGACTGTTGACTTTTTAAAAGATCATGCTGCAGGATAGATTGTAGGTGGGTAAGCATTTGTGTGTTCTCATAATTCTGGAGTATTTCTCTTAATCTGTCCTAGTGTCAGGAATATTGGTGGAAATTATTGCCTGTAGCTAATTGCCCTGGTAACATTTCAAGTTTTTATTTACTAATATTTAGAGAAGAGAGAAGTGCTTAATTCTATAAGCACTCTTATAGAACCTTTTAGAACCCAAAGGACAAGTTTAAAGTCTTTATGTTGTTTTTTGTTAAATATCAAAATATATTTTTAAAAAAGATTGTTTGGACTTTTGACTTTATGTTTTAAAATGTGGGTTTATATTTCCCATGTCTAGGGACATAAATTTTCTTACAAAACCTTAAATGTGCTTAGCAGTGCAGAAGAAATAAACAGTACAGTAGAGACCCAAGCAATCATTGATTTTAAAAGGTGTGTTATTTTCCCCTTCATAAATGCCTGTTGTTTGTGTAGCTGTCTTACTAGGAAGTTGGGAAGCATATAGCTCAATAAGGTAATAATTGTCTCAGTTGCTACAATTTTGAAGGGTGTTCAATAGCTAACAAATCAGGTTGCTCCTAATCTAGCTACTCCCCATCTCATTAACCATTTAGAAATTTGGTATTAGTGGTAAACACAGATATTGGGATGTTTTGTGTTTTTAGCATCTACAAAGAGTACCCTCATAAGTAGAGAGTTTGTGCAGATATTTATCAACTTCTTCCCGTTGCTAGTACAGTTAGTACTCTGCAGAAGGTTGAAGTGGAATAAATGTGAACACTTGGGCTGAGTCGAGGAGGAATCTTGAAGATGTCTGGTGGGTTCTTCTAGCCAGTGTTCTGGTTATGCTGTTTTGTTTAGGAATAAATGGGTGATAGATTTTTCCTCACTCCTTTTCATGTTTTTATTTTGGTTTTATTTAACACTACGTATTTCTACAAACTAATCACTTCAAGTGATTATATATATATCACTTCACCATTTCATAAATATGTGACTTGGAATAAAAACATAGAGAAGCATACTATACACTTGGAACTAGAATTAGTTGACTTATAGAAGCTCATTCCTTCAACAGAAACAAGTTATCTCATAAGGGTGCCAGAAGGCATCCGTAATGGATATTTTAATGCATTAAACTTTTATATGTTTTATATAATTTTATACATGTTTTAGTTTTTTGGTTTAGGTATAACTGATTCAAGAAAGGAAAACACATTGGTTTAAAGACAAAAACAGCAGGTTTTAGCCATCCTTGGGGAAACGAAACAGTGGCTTGTTCTTTTATCTTAAAGAATTTAGAATATTTTAAAATTTGGATAACATAAGCACTGAGCTCTGCAAAGAATGAAACAAAATATTTACTTTCAAAGGCTTTATCTAGAATAGAAGGTATGTTGAAGAACTATGTTGTTTCTAAGCTGACATCTTAGATGGAATTTCTCCTGCTCCTAAAACGAGGGTATCCAATCTTCTTTTGTTAGTGCAGTGATCAAAATCGGGAAGCTTACACTAGCACAGTATTTTATTAGTTAATCTGTACACTCCAGTATTCCTGGGGCTTCCCTGATGGCTCAGATAGTAAAGAATCTGCCTGCAATGTGAGAGATCAGGGTTCGATCCCTGGATGGGGAAGATCCTCTGGAGAAGGGAATGGCTGTCCACTTTCAGTATCCGTGCCTGGGGAATTCCATGGAGAGAGGTGCCTGGAGGGCTACATTCCATGGTGTCCCAAAGAGTTCAACATGACTGAGAAAATAACATACTTGTACACTTTATTCAAATTTTGTTAATTGTTCCAATCATGTCTTTTTAGGCAAAGAAAACTCCATAGCATTCAGTTGTAATGTCTCATTAGTCTCCTTAGTTTGGACAGCACCTTAGTCTTTGTCTTTTATAACCTTTCAGTTTTGAGAGAACTGATCAGTAATTTTGTATAATGTCCCCACAGTTTGGCCTTCTGTTAAGCTTCATTATGATTAATCCACATTTATGTATTTGGGGCAGAAATCTTCGGAGGTGATGCTGTGTTCTTTTCTGTGCATCATATCAGGAGGCATATGATGTTGATATATTATACTGTTTTTCATTTGGTCATTAATGTTTTATGGGAAGATATTTTGAGACCATGCAAATACTATATTATTCCTCAAACTTGCATCTACTAGTTTTAGCATCTGTTGATGATTCTTGCCTGAATCAGTTGTTACTGTCATGAATGTCTAGTTGTGATTTTCTAATCCCATTATTTCTTTTTCATTGATTAGCTGGGATCTACTGAAGGAAGAGCTTTCCTTATTTACTTGACTGTTCTTTCATTCGTATCAGTTTGGACTCATGGATTTTTATTTTATTCACGGGGTTATAGGTGGAATATTGTTTTGATACTCTTGGAACTTTTTGACAGATGAGTCATTGTGAGAGAAACCAATAAGCCAATTGCTTCAGTTTTATTTAGGAATGTAATCTTTCCACTCAGTATTATCTTTTCTTCAGGATCTTGTTCTCTAGGTATAATCCGCATGATGGTGTTACACATGGCTTTAAGAATTAATGTCTTAGGAGCTGACACGTGAGGTATTTATAGGCATTTCCTTCTAAATTTCAAAGTTGTCTTGTAGACTCGAAGTGTAGTTCAGAGGGTAAGGCAGCGAATCCTCTAAGGACCAGAGCAGATTGGCAGCAGCGCAGAGATAACGCGCTGCCAGGGCGCTCACGTCCTCCACACCGCCTCTTTTAGCATCTCCGTGATATAATTAGCGGTGCGTTTATAAGTGTGCAGCGGCATGTGGTTCTTACGCTTAACTTGCTCTTGGACTCTTGAAACCTGCGCTGATAACTAGTTTTCAGCACTTCTCTTTCCAGACTACCCGGTTCTTTTAAACTACGCTTTACATTTCTCATCAGCTTAGATTTCATGGGCAATATGGTTCCTTGGGTTTTTGGGTTTTTTTTCCCTCTTCTTTCTGCGTGGGTAGTCTTGAGGCTTCTAACAGTAAGATTCCTAAGCATAAAGCAGTTTTAAGTTTAAACCGGTCCTATCAGATCCCGACCTCCACCGGACAGAGTCCGGGGGAGGAGGCGGCCAGGAAGTGAGGTCCTCCCTCCAGCAGAGGGTCCCTTCCCCGGCCGCCCGGCTCGCTGCCGCCGAAGCGGAGGAGCCCTTCCTGCCGGGTTGGCCTCCGGCGCGCCGCCCGGTTGAGAGCGCCGCCCGCCTGCCCCCCCCGCCCCGCCCCGCCCCTCCAACAAACGCCGCTCTGATTGGCCCGTCGCCTGTCTCTTCTTTCCCCGCAGCCAATCGCGCCGGGCGAGGAGCTCCTGGTCTGGTACAATGGGGAAGACAACCCCGAGATAGCAGCTGCGATTGAGGAAGAGCGAGCCAGCGCCCGGAGCAAGCGGAGCTCCCCGAAAAGCAGGAAAGGTAGGAGCCCGCCGCCGTCCCGGTTCCCCGCTGTCGCCCGGTGCGTTCCGAATCCGGCCTCGGGCGGCGCCCGCGGCTCTCCGTGACCTTTTCCGGACCTGGTGCCGGCCCCCCCGGCGCGCTGCTGAATCACGGCGCCGGACGCCGCGCTCGGACTCTTCGCTAACTTGGGGCCGAGGAGCCGGCGCGGAAAAGTGAGCGGACGCGCGCCGAGAGGGAGCCGGGGCCGGTTGTCATTTCCCCCTCCCACAGCCCGGGTCGCGGGACTTGGGGGTGGGAGCGGCGACCGGTGCCTCCAAGCCGTGCGTGCCCGGTATATTCTTAGCTTTTTGTGCTATTAGCCAGCGACGCGTCACAGAATGTGTTCTGAGAGTGACATTTCCAGGTCCGCAGATTCGGCGGCTTCGTGTCCATCCTCCCGGACTGTGCAGGAGGGCCGGACGCGCTGCGGCCGATGCGCTGGCCTCCCGGGGCAGGCAGAGTACGTTGCTCTTGCCACCTCGGCCCCCGACTCCTCCACGGGCCGCGCACTGCCGTCCCGGCCACCCCACTCCAACCCGGCCGGGCAAGGCACTGCCATTCCGACCCCCTAGTCCTCCCCTGGCCGGGTACTGCCGCCCCGCGCCACCCGGGCCGGGCCCTAGGCCACTCCACGCCACGCAAGACCGCGCTGCGCACGACTGCAGCACTCCAAAGATTTTAGCACAGATTTTGTTGAAATTAGGCCATTAACAAAATGGAAGTTGAACAGTGTGCTGTTTTGTTACTTTTGACTCAACTCCAATAGTTTTATTTTGTTTTCAAACAAAAGGTAAAGTGTAGTGACGCTTACATAGGAGGCGGGGGATAATCTCTGGGAGGGAAATAGTTTGGTTGGATATATCGTATTTCGAGCTGGCATTCTACACTTTCTTTTTTCCTTTTAATGGAGAATTTTAATATTAGTTCGTGAGTCTTTCATAGAGCCCAGTTTGAATGTATGCCAAGGCACGATATGGTAGTTTGTCAGTAATAGGAAATTATTTGGGGGGGGGGTGTCTTTTTTTTTTTTTAGCCCGCTTTATGTCTTAAGCAAATTTTTGTAGCCATCTGAACTTGAGTCTGGTCCTTTACTTAGAACACTGCAGAGTGAATGGTGGAAGTCATACTGTAAGTGAATTCATAGCATAAACTTGATTTTAGAAAAATATGAAAATAATATTTTAAAATGTAGGCAAGAAATCCATTCTGATTGTTCTATTACATATTCTTTGTATTTCACAATGCAGTCAATAATCTGTCCAGGGCAGTTTGTTGGGCCTTTTACTGACTACATGTTCTCTGTTTAACCTTGTCTCTTCATAGTTTTTAATCATTAAGTGCTTTGATCATGAATCAGATGATCATGGTCTAGAAAATGTGCCAGGTGTTTTTATTGTTGTCTACTGTTTTATGTGAGTGCTGAGATTTTTGTTGATATTAGGCCTAGTGCATAATTGTTTGCAAACTCTTCAGGTAATTTAGATTGTTCCTTTATTTAGTGTTCATTTTGTGTATAATTAATGTCACCAGCCTTTCCAGGTAAGTTGTGATTTGCAGGGGCTGTAGTTTGGAGGGCAGAAGATCTTTACCTTGTTACTAAGCATAATTAACTCATATTTAAATATAGTCATGGGTTAATAACAATTTCATCCTAAGGCTTTTCTTTGTTCAGCGTACGTTGGAGTGCAGGTTTAGAACATTTGATTACTTTTTTCTTTCCTTTTTTACTTATTCCTTAATTTTTAAAATTTGAATGTGGAGGAAAAACTGAAAGTAAACTTTTGTTAGTGGTACATGAACTTAACACATCTTCATTTTTATACCTGCCCATATTGCTGGGTTTTTGTATTGAGTTCAATAGTTCATATTTCTTATTACCCTATTATTTATAACTACTCCAAGCTGTGTATAACCCACTGAATCTTAAGTTTTAGTTAAAATAAGTACATGAACCTCACTCTCGAAACTTTAAGTGTTCTGAGCAGCTTACTGGTGAGGAATCCTGTTTGCTCTTTATGATCTAAAGTTTAAATAGTCAAAACATTTTTGTTACTCTGTAAAGCTAATTTATGGCTTACAAAGACCTGAAATGGAGAAGCTTTTTATATTAACTTAGTTCTTTTTAGGTCTTATATGTGACCTCAGACATTTAAATACCTTTTCAGGCAGTGATGTCAGAAAATAAGTCAACATAAATTTCATTCAGTAGCGATATTAACTTAGTATTTTTGAAAGCCAGATGTTGAAGACAGGCAGCTGACAGGTAGATGGGCCACGGACCTAACTTCATTTAGGTCAGGAGGCAGGCAGAGAGAAACAAAGGGCTGAATTCGTGGTTCTGAGCCTCTGCTCCTTTGCATGACAGCTGCTATGCCTACAGCTGTGCGTTGCATGTGGTGCCTTTCAGAATTCACCAGATCGCTGGTGGATCGTGAGGCGTGTTTTGGGCAGTAAAAAGCCCCGATTCCTTTACATACAATGCGGCCCCTTCTCTTCTCTCCCTCTCTGTGCCTCAGTCATTCATTGAACTAATGTTTGTTAAGCCCCTGCCATGTGCCAGGCACTCTGCTAGGTCATACAGGGCAATCGGTGAGCAAAAAAGCAGCAGTAACTTTTTTCCCACCTGTGGAGACAGGGGAGTAGACAAATGTTCAATCAGTGGGTTGCTGATCAGTGCCTAGATGGTTGGCATGGAACAGGTCCTCAATAAATATTTGTTGATGGGCAAACAAAGACTCACACAAACCTGTAATGAAGGAAGGGAACATAGTGCTATGAGAACACAGTTCATATTGTCTCTGACCGGGGAGCATGCAGTTTTGCCAGTGGCCAGAGACGTACATATGTTAGGCACTTTGAGCTGGAATTATGAATTCTCTCCTTTTTAAGTAAACCTAACTTAGGTGTCTGAGTAGCCCCTGTAATGAGATTGAACATGAGAAGTTCCTTGAACAGATTGAAACTTTTCAGGTGGAGAGGAAGGGAGGGTTTTCAGTGTTGGATGTTTCAAGTTATTCTTACTTGCTACACGGGAAGACTGTGATCTGTGAAGTAACACAGGCCAAATTTAGAAGTCTTTATCGTGTTGATTTCTGTTCCTTGTTAGCTACCGTGAAAAATGAGGGATTGAATGTGCTTGCTAGCAGTAAATGATGTTGGCAAATGTTCTTCTTTAAATACAAAATGTAATAGCAGAATGTCTCGGCTGCATCAGAGCCTTACCCATAGTTCTTTTTACTCTAAAGAAACAGCAGTGTCTTAATGCCCATGGGCTTAGTGGAAGGAATGAAGAACACGGAACTCGGGTTTTTACCAGATGTGTGACTGGGCAAACCATGTCTGGGGGTACAGTTTCCATAGATTTAAAAATAGGTGTCATAACGTGGAATGGCCCTTGTGCTACATAACCTCACTGGGTTGCTGTCAGGAGCCAGAGAGATAATAGGAAAGAACAGCTCTGTGGGTCCATGGTACCAGCAAGTGCCACCGACAGAATGTGGCCGACAGTTACTTATGTGGTTCTTGAGGAACTACAGAATTGTGAGTCATTTAATCTGTCAGTGTTTATGGAGCACCTGTGAAAGCTCAAAGGCAGCTGGGGGTCCTCCGTCTCACCTCCCATGGCAGGGCTGCACTGTAGGCCGCTTCACTCTTATTTCAGGCCTCATTCTAAACTGTTGACTTTCCAGTTCATGGCAAATTAGGAAATTAGAAGAGTTATTTATAGCATTAAGTAGTTTTATTGCTGATAGCTGGACAGTTAAGAAGACAAAGTTTATAACAAAAACATTAATGAACTATGAAGAGCACAGTTCCATGAGATCACTTAACAGGGTCACATAATCTTTTCTAAAAACTGTAAATAGTCCCCGAGATCCTGAGATCAGCTAGTTTTTAATGTTTATCTAAAAGACTTATAGTTGCCATAGGACAGTTCAATTATAACCAACTTAAAAAGAAAATGTTTCATCTCTTTCCATAATTTAAATTGTTCACATAAAAATCCTGGAGGTATTCCCCACCTCCCGCCGACACCTCCCTCCTGCCCCCCGCCACAGCACACACACACCTTGTTATTTCACAAGTATTGATATTTTCTGTGTCAAATACTTCTAGGTGCCAGAACTGTAGCAGAGAACTAAAACAACCCACGTTCCTGCTTTCAGGGAATTTACACTGGGGGGGTTGTAGGGACAACCAGCCAACAGATGAACAAGAGAAGTCTTGTAAAGTTAATAAAGTGTATGTGTCAGGGCTGTTAGGTATGTCACTGGGAATGGTTGGCCAGGGGTAGCCTGTCAGAGGCTGTGACTTAATTGACATAGAGACAGGCCCTGTCAAGTCTCGGGACTGAGAGCTGCAGGAAGAAGGGACCAAGCTGAGTGTTCTGTTAGCTATGTGGGCGCTTTATTGCTGGGGTGATGTATAGTATAGGGAGAGCCATCTAGAAACCCACATGAGTCTTTGTGTGAAACTCAGTTTTGCAGGGGGACATACTGGCCCCCTTCCTACCAGCACTGCACATAGTGCTGGGTTGTTAGGAGACATGAGTGTGAAAGTCCAAGGAGGAGCATGTTGCCTGTCTTAGGGGAGCTCAGTGCAGGTCAGAACACCAGAACCAGGTGTTCTGGCTGATGTGTATTCAGGCTCCAGGATAGGGAGGGGATTGCCAGGAGTCCTTTGGGAGAGGAGGTGATGGTGCCTTCTGGTCGAATAGCTGAGCCCAGTGGGGAGGACTCTTGTGAAGAATACTGAGGAGGAAAAGAGGGAATGAGTTGGGGAAAGAAACTCACAGGGACATGAGAGGTCACACAGCTGGGCTGGACAGCAGGAGGAAAGAGATGGATCTGGAAGTCCTGATGGAGACTTGGAGCCACATGGGCTGTATGGTGCTGAAGCCGGAAGGAGGAATGAGCTCCAAGAAGTGCTGAGGGGTATTGAGCACTCTTGTGGGTGATCCCGTTTAGCCTCTGCTTCTTTTTAAAATAATTTGATTGAATGATTGATTGATTGGCTATGCTGAGTCTTTGTTGCTGAGCGGACTTTCTCTAGTTGCGGTGAACAGGGGCTACTCTCTAGTTGTGGTGTGCGGGCTTCTCATGCTGGTGACTTCTCTTGTGGAGCACAGGCTGTAGAGTGCATGCGGTCAGCAGCTGTGGTTCTAGGGCTCTAGAGCATATAGCCTCTACTTCTGCGTGCTAAGGCTCCGGGTGAGGAAATGGACAACCAGTGAGAGTGGATAACTTGTCCAAGCTCTCTTTGCCAATGAATGTCAGAGACAGAACTTGAAGCCAGGTTTTCCATAAAACCTGGTTTCCACATGGTTCTGTGCAATACTCTGCTTTTTGTCCAGGGGGAGAAGGGAACAGCAACCCACTCCAGTATTCTTGCCTGGAGAATCCCAGGGACAGAGGAACCTAGTGGGCTACAGTCTATGGGGTCGCAAAGAGTCGAGAGTGACTCAGTGACTAAACAACAACATGTGGAGGACAAACAGCAGTAGAAGTGATCGCATTGGTTCCATTTGAAGTTAAAATTAGAGAATACATTTAGTGAAAGCAGAGAACAGGTGGGCTTCAGTGACATTTGATGTCTTGACCTGCCCTGCCCTAGCAGCCAAACAGCTCTGTTTGAGGCTTCTTGGCCAAAGCTGAAGGGTGGTGGCTGAATGACAGAGGCCTGGCCATGGTGCCTGAGGACAATGACAGACAGGCCCTTAGCTTTCTGGGGCCTGATGGGCAGGTTCTGTGCCCGCTTACAGGGCACTCATCCCTCGGTCTTGTTGGTAAGTGTTGGGGCAGCGTGTGGGCCACTTGGAAGTGGCTACGATTCTGTAGAGATAGTGCCCCAGCATTAGATGTTCTGTGGCTTGTGAGCTTGTCCTCTTGGACTCAAGTGAGCAGCGTCCTGGTTGGTCCCCAGGGGAACTCACTGCCTCCAGCTGAGTGATGCCTTTGCTCAGCACTGGGTGACCTGCCTTCGATGGTTGCCTGCTGAGTTGATCTTGCTATTTTTGTGGGGTCTGTTTTTAAAAGCTCAGTGCAGTTTCTGTATTTTTTTCAACAGTAAGATTCAGGGAATTTTTTTGATTTCTAATTCTACTTCTGCTGCTACTGAATTGCTCTAAATTTAGGGAAATAAGTTGGTTGATATTTTTGTGCCCTTGATTCTTGCTATGTATAACTTTATTCATAGGAAATTTGTGGATTAACTAAAATTTTTCAAAGCATTTTGCAGAGTTTCAACTGCATTTTAGTGGATGAATTTGCAAAAGTCCTAATATACAGCATAATTGAGTGTGTTAGGAAATATGCTATGCTCTGTGTAAGGTTATTATTCTGGTTCTTCTGTCCATATGGAAACTGAAGGTGAGACTTGCCTTATACAGGGAAAAAAAAGAATTAGTTATGATTAAGTTTTCTAAAAGGTGAAAAGACTTGAATGTAGAAAGTTCCAATAGTTGGTTTTTAAAAATTCAGTTGTAATTTGAAAGTAACAAAAATAAAGAACAATTTGCTATGCTTTGCCTAGACAAGAATACTGGGTTCTTTTTTTTACCATTATGGATTCATTACTGTTTTTTAAAACTTACCAAGTATTTCCTCAGGCAGTTTTACATTCCTGTTTACAGATGGGCTGTTACACTACGTGAACTTCATGTTCATAGAGTTACAGAGAGAGTATATATAGTTTTATATTTGAAGTTGCCTCTAAAGAACTGAGGAATGGAATAAGTACTCCCAAGAATGCCCTCCAGCTGGTTAAAAATTAATAGACATTTCTTACAGTTAAAGGCTGGGTGGCGGACTGGGAGTTGTAGCTTCATACAGGCTCGGATGGTGCTCTTGCTGGCATTCACAGTATCTGCTACATGCTGCCAAGGACAGTTCTCAGATTTGCTTTTATTAATGTTAATAATTTGGTTAGCATAGTTTAGGAAGTTGAATGACTTGGAGAGACTTGGAGAAACAGGAGTTATTTGAAAACATTACTGTTTCTCAAAGTGAAGAAGATAAATACTGAAAGCAACCGTTTTTCTTTATTACCACTTAGATTAAACCAGTGTCAGATGTTACGAGAGTTCCTGGCTGAATTCATTCATTACATTGCGTTTTGATGGGGACATATCTCAGGATTTGATACTTCTGTGCACACCATGTCATCAAGTGATGAACTGCTGCTTTCTGTTGATGGTGACAGTGACAGCATGTTTCTCACCTGCCCAGCACTGCGCTTGGTGCTTCATATGTATCGTTGCTCATCTTGCTCGTAGCCCTGTAGTGTGGGGAGTCGTTCTTCTCCTTCATGAATGAGGACACTGATGCTTGAGGGCTTCCGTGATTTGCCCAAGTTCTCCCAAGCTACTGAATTAATTGGCTCCACTTTGCCTAAACCTAGTTTTTGTTCCTTAATGTTTCTAAGCAGGATGCCTACACGGAATAAGTAGCCGTGTTTTATAAGGATTTGCTAATTAGCCAAGACAAATTTTCACTACCCTCTTCAGCATTGCACACCTTAATCTTAAATAATAAGGCAATGTGATTAAGTGAAAGTGATTTCGTGTTAGAAAGCTAAGTTATGGTGAAAACTAATGCCTTCAGTTATTTCTGTTTTGGGGTTTATGGATTAGTTAGATTTATTGTATTCCTTTGAGCGTCTCAAACAGTTTTTAAAAAAACTAACGTTAGATTTTAATCCCTTTCTAGCTCTTGTCTGTTAAGTATTCTTTTAATGACATATTTGCTGGCTTGAGCTTCTTATGAATATTTCATTTCTCTTAAGTTGTGTATTCGGAGAAGGCACTGGCGACCCACTCCAGGGTTCTTGCCTGGAGAATCCCAGGGACAGGGGAGCCCGGTGGGCTGCCTTCTATGCGGTCTCACAGAGTCGGACACCACTGAAGCGACTTAGCAGCAGCAGCAAGTTGTGTATTATTTTTGAAATCAGTTTTGATACCACAGGAACCGAGTGAGACATTGTTTTGGCCTGACTCCTTTTGCAGTGCCGATGGCAGAGGCATTGTGTCCAGGATTGTGGAGTTCTTCCATCTTGTTTTTGGTCATTTTTAAGAAGCCAGTGATGTTTAGCGTCCTCCTCTGCTGAGTGTTCTCTTGTTGAGAATGACTGACTGATTTCCACTGACTAGAAAACTTTAAAAGCTCCCTTAAGCTGAATGTTATATATCATGAACATGTTTTAATTAGTATTACTAGTCTTAAAAGTCTAGAAACTGATTTTAAGTGTAATTCTGACTTGTTTACTGGATAATTGAGTTAAACTATGCTTGTTAGTGTCCTTCACTCTCATGATGTGACAACCAGTAAAAGATGGATTTTGTTTTTTCGAAATGTGTGTGTGTATGTGTGTGCACGCTCTCACGTGCACTCAGTTGTGTCCGACTCTTTGCCATCCTGGACCATAGCCTGCCAGGCTCCTCTGTCCATGGGATTTTCCAGGCAGAAATAACTGGGCGTGGGTTGCCACTTCCTTCTGATGGGGGTAGGTTTTTATTTTTTACCTTTCCCTTTAAGAAGAATTCATCTGAACTGTTTAAAGCAGGAGCTTCTTAAGAGGTTTTGTTTGCTCATAAAGCTGTTCCTATTCTAGGGACTTGACTCATTCCAGAGGAAAAGCAAGAAAGGAGACAAGGAGAGAGGAGTTGCCCTAACCTGTCTGTGCACCCCGAAATCCTCCTCACGTGGGGCAGGACTGATTCGTCATCATGTGTCTCCCACAGTAGAGTCTGTAGAAATGTGTGTGTGTGTTTACAACTTAATGCTTCTTGGATTTGTAATTTCTGGAGTATTTAGTGGTTCTGTAGAGATTTAGTAAGTCCATAACACTCTCACACACACTGTAGCCTGGACAGAACTGCTGCTTACTAATCTGAGCTTTCATTTTTTCATACTTCTCAAGCGTTTTTCTTTTTTGTTTAATTTTCTCTAAAAATTAAGGGGAGGTAACGTTGTTTAAAAGGTTTAAAATAGGCATATATATTAAGAAAAGTCCTGAGGGGTTATGGGTAAGACACTAGATCATGCTCAGTATTCTGAAGCCCTTATTGTAGCTACTTATTTCCTCTTCTCATTTTTGTGGTCATGACCCTGAAATTTAAAAATATTTTTTGATAGAAGTTTTTCATTGTAGGATGGTGTAGTTATTTTAATTGTTATTAAACTTAATATATTTTAATATCACAAAGAATATTTGAATAGTTTCAGAGGTAGGAAGTTTATTCTGATGATAAAATAACAGCACTGTGTGTGATATATAAAAATGTCACCTTCTAAAGTAAGATTATGATATCCGAAATCCTTGCTATTTTGATACTTTGAGGAATTTTTATATGTTCTTACTATCTGAATGACCAGAACCTGATTTCACCCTTAATGCAATAGCTGTGTGTTACCCGTTAGGTAGAGTTGTAGAGGATTGTCTTTGCTTTGGTTAAAAAGAAAAGCAGTAAATACTCCCTAGGCTAAAATTCCCCCTCTCCATTATTTCTAATAAAGCTACTAATAAAGCTAATAAACAAAAAACAATCTTTTCCTGTTGTGCTTATAATCATACCTCTTGGTGCAGTCTTTTGTAGGTTTCCTGAGCCACCACATGCCACAAAAATGAAGGCAAACTGGTTTGTTCACCCGTGTTTAGAACCCCAAAACCAAATTATGTGTATGGTCTAAAGTTCCAGGACAGTTTGGAATTGAAATTTCTGTGCCTTTTGTTATTTTTCTACCATTTGGCTTCTTAGTTTCAATTTTCATTCTTTCGCCAGCTTGAGGTATAGAATATGCCTTTCTGGTTCTGTTTGGCTGTATTTTTGTTTTTAACCTATGAGATTTTCACAGCCTGTTTCTCTGTGCAGTAAAGCAGAAACTCTCAGGTTCCAGTGAGCAATGAGAGGTCACTGCGCTCCACCTCCTGCCTTGGTCCCTTCACAGTGAATATGTTCGTGGTGTCATCAGTGGAAACCCGTGTTCTCTACCAGATTTGTGCTGCTGCCAGCACACTGCTTATTAGTTGGCAGTTCTGATTTTTGTCTGTTTACACATATGGATTATAGTTTTTGTAGGATTAACATTGGAGGTGAAATTGCAGCTTCCCTTCTCACTGTCATCCAAACAAATAATAAAAAGCAGTCTCAGTCTTGGTTGGATTTTTGAACAAGGGGTTTAAGATTACAGATTTGCTTGTTTTTAGGAGCTGTGCTGCGTGCTAAGTTGCTTCAGTTGTGTCTGACTCTTAGCGACCTTATAGACCTTAGCCCACCAGGCTACTCTGTTATAGGATTCTCCAGGCAAGAATACTGGAGTGGGTTGCTATGCTCTCCTCCAGGGGATCTTCCCAACCTAGGGATTGAACCCATGTCTCTTTATGTCTCTTGCATTGGCAGGTGTGTTCTTTACCACTAGTGCCACTTGGAATCCCCTTTAGGGGTTATATTAGTTGCTAAAATACATTATTTAGGATGTATCTTTTCCTTGCATAGAAGTATTTGATAATAAGATCAAATTTGAGTGTTAAGCTTATGTAATAACATCTATTTTGGGTTTTGATTCCATAAAAATTATAAATTTAGGGATTCAGGCTGGAAAATAATGGAAATTACTGTCTGTATGCCAAAGCAAATTAAATTCATGGTTGAATTACAGTGAGGAAAATATTGAATCAAGAAAAAATGATCCTTATCTAACACTATTTATGACCCTCTTCAGTTTTGGAGAAATGAGGTCTTCTAAATCTCCTGGGCAATTGTCAAAAAATTCAGTCGCTAAGTGGTGTCTGACTCTCTGTGACCCCGTGGACTGCCGCACACCAGGCTTCCCAGTCCTTCAGCATTTCCCGGAGTTTACTCAAACTCATGTCCATTGAGTCAGTGATGCCATCCAACCATCTCATCCTCTGTTGTCCTCTTCTCCTGCCTTCAGTCTTTCCCAACATCAGGGTCTTTACCAGTGAGTTGTCTCTTCACAACAGGTGGCCAGAATATTAGAGCCTCATCATCAGTACTTCCAGTGAATATTCAGGGTTGATTTCCTTTAGGATTAACTGGTTTGATCTCCTTCCTGTCCAAGGGACTCTCAAGAGTCTTCTCCATAACCACACCTCGAAAGCATCAGTTGTTTGGTGCTCAACCTTCTTTATGGTCCAGCTCTCACATCCATACAGGACTACTGGAAAAACCATAGCTTTGACCATACGGACCTTTGTCGGCAAAGCGATGCCTCTGCTTTTTAATATGCTGTCTAGGTTTGTCGTAGCTTTTCTTCCAAGGAGCAAAAATCTTTTAATTTCATGGCTGTAGTCACTGCAGTGATATTGGAGCCCAAGAAAATAAAATCTGCCACTGTTTCTGTTTTTTCCCCATCTGCTGCCATGAAATGAGAGAGCTGGATGCAGTGACCTTAGTTTTTTGAATGTTGAGTTTTAATTCAGCTGCTTCACTCTCCTGTTTCACTGTCATCAAGATACTCTTTAGATTCTCTTCACTTCTGCCAATAGGGTGGTATCATCTACATATCTGAGATTGTCGATATTTCTTCCAGCAGTCTTGATTGCAGCTTGTGGGTCATCTATCCAACTGACCTCCAGTCCTGTGGCCATTGCTGAGTTTTCCAAATTTGCTAGCATATTGAAAAAATGTTGGTGAAATTGTTAAACTGTTTTCACAGTAGATTGTTATGTTCCCCCCAACTTCTTCCTGTGTTAAACCACATTAAGTATGTTGCTCAGCCTTCACTGTTGCTTCCATATCAAATACAACTGGATCAGTACTTTGCCAATGGATAACTTGTTTAAAAGGAACCTGACGAGTGTTGAGTGGAAACGACAAGGGAAAATTTGCTGGCACAGCTAAACCTCTGAGTGCTGGGAGATGTACAATGTGTGGATTTCATTGTGGCTTTCTACAACATAGCCTTCGGGTTACAATGCCAGATCCAGACCCTAGCTCCACCAGTTAACAGCAGTGTGGCCTTGGACAGGTTACTCTACACGTTTTAATCTTCAGTTTACTTGTCTGTAAAATGGGGTAACACCTGCTGTGTAGGGTTGCTGTGAGCGGTAAGTGAGAGCCTCCCAAGAACACGGGTGGCACACTGATTTTGGTCCATGCCCATTGTAATTGGTGGGCACGGGCAGTGGCAGAATCAGCTCTGTGGAAGCGCTGCCTGTTCGTTGGCCAATGGTGGTACTCCTGGATTTAAAAAATAGACAGTTTCAACATCTTCTAACATGCCCTTTAAAATTAAATCCATATGTTTTTCTTTGGCAACACAGAATGAATTAAGTAGATTACAAATTAGGTGAGAGTAAGGAGCTTCTTTGGATCTGCGAGTAGATACACAAAGGGACACTAGAGAATTTCTCAGGTGGTAGAGACTGCTTCTGTTTTGCATGCTGTCTTGTTTACTAGTTATCCCAAATAGGGTGAATTAGAGAACTCGAGGAATTTGATTTGTTACACAGGCAGAAGTAAATATTTCACTGTTTGCTTGCTGCCCAAATGAGGGGCTCACTGTCTTCCTCTTTGTCTATCTTACCTTCGTGTGATCCAGATCACTCATAACTCTACTGTTAAAACCTTATTTTCTGCAGGTGAGATTTTAGATGAATTTTGGATACATTTTCTTAGAGTGAATTACCAGACAGGCTTGAAAGTGACTGTGTCGGAGCTGTTTCAGTGCTGTGTATGACAGCATAGGAAATCTTGTCATTTTACATGTTGCTGGATATGAATTCAAGCAAAAACAAGAGTGAAAGAGCCATTTTCTTAGGCAAAGTTACTATTTAAGTTGAGAATGTCAGTTTTATCTATTATGTGTTATAGTTACTAAATGTCCTGATTATCTTGCAATATTTATTAGTATTATCTCAGCAGTCTGGGTTCTTTTTAGTCTGTCAGTAACAAATTTACATAGACTCACAACTTAAATATGTAGTAACACAGGTATCCCTGAGCCCCAGATGTTGTGTTTGTGGCTGTTCATGACTATGGGGAGAGGAGCCTTAGGTGCTATCTGATTAAGAATGTTAAGTGCTCAGTTAAAAAATTAAGCACAGAATGTTTTTTAGAAGCAATAAAATCAGTGGGTTATAGACTTTAAAAATTGATGTATACTCACAACTTCTGCTGTTAGAGCATTTATGTGTATTGATAGGGATGTTAGTGTTTGGCATAATTCTCTCTCCTCTCAATTAAACGTCTGTCCTCATTGGACTTGTACATTTCCGTAATGATATCTGGGTGGGATCCTGTGAATCGATGTAGAACAAATGAGCAAAACAAATGGATGAATTCAGATTTGTTAGGGAAGCAGAATGTTATTGTCTTCATAAGAAGGAACATATGCTTGCAATTTAGACTTGTAGGCATGGGGTTTCTATAATTTGTTTAGGAGAATCTACTGTGGATAATCCTTACAATTGATTCCATTTACTGAGTCTTTGTCAAGCACTGCGCAAAGTTCTTGATGCATATTATCTCATGTTCCCTTCCCTAAGATGGCATCAGGTAGTCATCAGTATGTATCACAGTTCAGTTATGTTCACAGTTAGATTTGATTACATCAAATCATTAGTCAAATCATGGCCCGTGGCTGCACAGTATAGTTGCAGTTTTGTGAATTCCCGTTTTTGTGCGGTTCTTGTCCTTTGGGGACTTGTTATATTCAGATAAACCACCCCAACACCAGGGAAGGAGAGGGGGAGAGCCCAGTCTGATCTCACTTATTTGAGATCAGCTCTTTGCAGGGAAGATGTGTGACCTTGGGGATACAGGAACCTTTTAGGGGAGCAGATGGAATGAGTGACTGGATTGAAAGTGAGACCCCTTTTCCCAGCTTGGACACTGGCCTAGGAGGCAGCTGTGTTTCAAATCCTTGTCTTTTGTGAGCTCTTCCTCCCAGACTTCTTTGTTGTCAGGGCGCGGGGGGGGGGGGCATTATTTTACCCCTGCATTGGCAAAAGAGAGAAGCATCAACTTGGGACCCTGTGGGAAAGTCTTTGGAGGCTGGCACTGAGTACGATTTAGTGTTTCTGATGTCATTTCAGTGCTGGAGCCTGTGTTCCTACCCAGGGAGTTGAGGGAGAACCAGAGCTTGTAGCTGGATTATTAGCAATTCCTTGAGCCTCCTCATTTTACCTGGCCAGATGGCTTTTTACATCACCCTCCTCCCACCCCCAAATGACTTCCCCACCCCCATCCTTCCTGCCTGCTTTGTTTTTCCTTCATTCCCTTGTTGTTATTTTTAAGGAAATCCATTTTTCTGAAACATTTTTTTCCACTAGAAATTTGCTTCTTATTGACATTAGTAGGGCCTGTAGGGGACTTGCTTTTTGCAAAGTTAGACATATAACTTCCATTTTAAATATCTTTGGAGCAGACATATATGTATTCCTTATGGACTTCCCAGGTAGCACAGTGGTAAAGAATCTGCCTGCCTATCAGTACAGAATCTACCTGCTAATCAGAAGATCAGGTTCAATCCCTGGGTCGGGAAGATCCCCTGGAGAAGGAAATGGCAACCCACTCCAGTATTCTTGCCTGGGAAATCCTGTGGACAGAGGAGCCTGGCAGGCTATAGTCCATGGGGCTGCAAAAAGAGTCAGACACAACTGAGCTACCAAACAACAAAAATACGTATTCCCTCTTAACAAAGTGTCTTGTAGATAGTAAGCACCCAGGAAAAATGATCAAAATTTCATTTGATCATTCCAGAAACTTTACAGCTATGTAGAGGAAAGATTTAGTAGTCTGATAATAGGCTAATACATCTGAGAATGAGATAAGTTGTTAAATAGGGTAGTGCGTGCTAAGTCGCTTCAGTTATGTCTGACTCTTTGTGACCCCATGGACTGTAGCCCACTAGGCTCCTCTGTCCATGGGATTCTCCAGGCAAGAAGACTGGAGTGGGTTGCCATGCCCTCTTCCAGGGGATCTTCCCAACCCAGGGACTGAACCTGTGTCTCTTAGTGTCCTGCATTGGCAGGTGGGTTCTTTACAACTAGTGTCACCTGGGAAGTCCTAAATAGGCTAGTAGGATTTTGCTTTTAGGTAGAGGTCAGTAAAAGAAAAAATGTGGAGTTGAATTTAATGTAACTTGTGATTTAAAAAAATAATTGCTTTGTGAAGAGAATACATTTGAGTTCCTTCCATGCTTCTTGAATCTGAAAGACAACCCAGGCAGTTTTGAGTTTGCCAGAGGGGTGAACTTTTGCTGGCCCACATACATGGCTGAACCCCAGAGAACTCCTAGCTCTTTTTTGATGGGAACAGAGAGGTGTCAGCCATGAACTCTGAGAAAGGTGCATCGGCAGGCGTGAGAGGGGCTGGAGGACGATTGAGTGTTGAACAGAAGGGAATGGGCTCATCTAGCAGTAGTGACAAAAGGTCTTAAACATTGCACTGGCGTCAAAGTGACTGATTTCATGGTGGAGCCTGGTGATTCAGCAGAGTAGTATCTGTACATTCTTTTGTGTTTATAAACACATTTCTTAAACCTTTACCAAAACGTGTCATATTCAAATGCCATTGCCTAAATTTCACATTTTCATAGAAGCAAAATAAAAGGTAGCAAAGAAGACTCTCATGATTATCCTAGTTGACTGCTGAAACATTGGTCCTTAGCTTATACCTGGGAGGCACTCAGCATGATTGTTTAAATTAGATTTTTGATTCAGATAGTTACGGATGTGATACCCAAGTGCATCAAAACGAATAGTATGGCTGTTCAAAAGAAGGAGACAAATCAATTTTTCGTTTGAAGTTATGTGATGCATGGGAGAGAGGGTTGAAGGATATATACCAGAAGGCTCACAGTGGTAATGTGAATGCTTGGGCATTCAGTTGACCCTTGAAGACCACTGTGGGTTCTGCTTATAGGTGAATTTTTGTCAGTAATGAATAGTATAGTACTCAGTGACCTAGGGTTGGCTGAATCCCAGGATGCAAAAATGCAGCTATGGAGGAACTGCACATATGGAGGGCCAGCTTTACATTACATACACATTTTCTATTTCATAGAGGGTCAGTGCCCTGAACACACACGCGCGCACACACACACACACACACACACACAGACACACAGCATTGTTAAAGGGTCAAATGTATTTTGAATATCCCTTAAATCTTTGTTACTGTGTCTCTGTTGTGAATTTGGTTTTTCTGGGAAGAGCACATTTTTCTGGACACTATGCTGTTATGTGAGGTGGGAAATGGGAAAGAGAGACACTACGGGCTTTTGCTTGGCAGCAAAGTGCCAGATTTTACTGATGTAGAACCGTTTGTGTTAATCTCAACCAAAAGAAACATTTTTCAGTTGTCATTAATTTTGCTCTTGTTGGTATTTCGTTTTTTTAAAAAATCATTTTTTTTTTTTTTTTTGCATCATGTAATGAAATGTTCATCTAGAAAAATTAGAAAATACAAACAGATGGAGAAACGGGTACCATACCTTCATCAATAATCTCATCGCTGGGAGCCACCTGCCAACATCTTAGTGCAGATCCTTTTGGTTTATATCTATGGATAAGTTGTAGCCTGACTTTATTAATTAGTCATGTGGCTTGACCATTGTTCCTCTGAGCATTTTTGTAGACAAATGTAATGAATGAATTTCAAATACTGCAATTGTGTTGTTGATTCAGATTTAGATCTAGATTTTACTTCCTGAAAATATTTTTAAACCAAGTTTTGTAATTAATTCATCAGGATACAGCATTTTAAAACTTACCATGGGCTTTGAGAGGGAAAAATAGACTTTCCTTTTAGCTAAGACTAGTCAATTCTCAAGGGTGTGGCTGTCCCTTCTGTTTTAGGGTTGCCAGGCACTTGTGACACACCACCTCCTTGTACAGCTCCCAGGCCTGGTTTGTTTGGCCTTGGGGGACTTACACCTGAACTTGAAGTCAGTTCTTTGCTTTGAGTTGGCAGTTCACTTTTTTTGTGGGCTTCCCCAGTGGCTCAGTTGGTAAAGAATTTGCCTGCAATGCAGAAGACCGGGGTTCCGTCCCTGGGTTGGGAAGATCCTCTGGAGAAGGAAATGGCAACCCACTCCAGTCTCCTTGCCTGGAAAATCCTATGGACAAAGGAGCCTGATGGATTGCAGTCTATGGGGTCGCAAAGAGTTGGTCACTACTGAGCGACTTTCACTTTCAGACTTTAGATACCTTTTTTTTCCCCTGTAAAACAAAGGCTAATGAAAATCCATGAAAAGAACTCGAGAAATTAAAATGATTATAAAACAGAACAGGCTAACAGCTTAAGTTTCAGAGGTATTTAGTTAGTCTCTGACATCATTTTGTTTATGCCACAAGACTTTTTTGGGGTTCCCAGGAGTATAAGGAAATTTAAAGCTTTCTTAATTTGAATTTACTAATGTTTATTTGGGAATCCATTTCTAATATTTGGAATTAGCCAGCCAAAGCCGTTAAAAGCCTTTTCTTAAAAAGAGAAATTAGAAGCTCCCTTCAGATGTGATCTTTGCTGTTCTTCCATCAGCCTGACATTTGGAAGAGGTGGGGAACCAGAGCTCTACAACAGCAGAGTGTGCACCCTGCCCTGCCCCCCAATCCCTTGCGCGGGCTGCAAGCATTCCAGGAATTTATACTGTGATCTGCAGTGCTGAAAAATCCAGAACTTTGTTCCATTGTTTCTGTTGAAGCAAAGCCTGGAGTCCTATTTTAATGCCATGAGCAACTTAAAACCAGAGAGGTTTTATTTTTATAATTTGCCTCCAGAATTACAGATAGCTCTTAGTGAGAAGTTTAACTACAGAAAAAGATTTGAAATTTTGCCCAGGCAGCATAACAGAATTTTTACTACCAGGTGTATTTCAGTTATTTTCTGTGCAAATGAAATCTTTAGAAAATGTATGGCATTATATATCACTTCTGTAAAAACCAACTGTTGTTGCATCTTACTGCTTCACATTTCTCTCTTTGAAACACCATGGCCTGATGGAGCTAAGGCCACAAGTGGCTTGTTTGCCCACTGATCTTACCTTGGCCAGTTGTAATGGCCACTTTTGGTCACCTGATAAACACTTTCTTGTGTTACGTGTAGGGATGCTGTTGACCTTACACAGGGAAGCCTTTCTGGTTGCAGTTTCTTACATCAGTCCTCAGGTTTCCTTCTGATGACTTACAGGGTAGCAAACTCGGTATTTTTTGTTTATTTTAAGAATACATGAAGGATATTGAAATGACCTGTTTATTCCTTGTGGAAAGCCTAGCTTTGTGTAACCATTTCTAGCTGCTTAAACCGCTGCCAGATGTGCTGAGGCCTCAGACTGCCCACCCTTGAGCAGTTCACACAGAGTACTGTTTTGACCATTCTTTAAGCTAACAGTTTTGCTGTTATCCGTTGGTTCCCCTTGCTTACTACCTGATCTGTTAGAGATCTTGTTTGTTTGTGGGTTTTTTTTGTTTTAAATCCCATGTCATTTAACATGAACTTTATGCCTTTTCCCCAGTTAAGCTTTTCACCTTATTTTGGACCCGCTGTCATGAAAACACCTTCTTTGCCTTTCAAAAATTAAAAAAGATGTGTAATGACTTTGAATGTTCATGATGAATTTCTCAAACTTGCCTGAAATGCAGATGGTACTCTTAATTCTTTTTAAGGGTGAAATTGGAACCCACAGAGTGTCACTAAGAAGGCTGTTAGAACACAGTGGATAGAATAGTGAATTGGATGAGAATAAAAGTCCCAATTCTACTACAAACTTGCAATGAGATTTTGGGCAATTCTTGTAATGAAGTAAAGCTCAGAGAAGTGTATTTGTGAAGTTCAGTTAAACCATCTTCACGGCTCCTTCTCTTCCAAATCTTAGGGTTCTTCTCTCTCTTACCTTTTAGTGTAGCCCATTAATTCCATTATTCCACGTCTGTTCTCTAAGATTTGTATTCTCTGCTTAGATGGATACTTGATCGAAGCCTTGCTCCAGCCTTGTGTGAAAGCATCATCTTCAGGTTTCCTATGGGGACCCTCTCATTTCAGGGCAGGAGGAAGAGGAAGATTTTTGCCAAAGAATGGTTACTGGAGGAGGACAATCTAGATGGTGATGGCATAAGGCTCAGGAAAGGAATTTTAAGCTGTAAAGGCCATCAAACTGTTAGATGCTGAGAAGAGACTTGGGGACAAATAAACAACTTGGGGTTTTTGTGATTTCAGGGTTAGAGGTAGCCCATCCAGGTGGAGTTGCAGCAGCAGGGGTGAAGGGCTGTGTGAGTGAGGAACTGGAGGCGGCAGTCACGCCCACCCTATGGTGGTGGGGTGGTGGTGGTCATGGTTGGTCCCTGTTCAGGCCAGCCCAGCCCCTTCAAGGCTAGCTGATCTTTCGTGGTGCGATTGTGGGTCTCACCTCACAGGTGGAGTCTTGCCTGGTTTGGAATCGTCTCTTTGTCTGAGTAAGAGGGTGAGCTCTCCAAACAAGGATGTGCTGGCCCTGCTGATACTGAATTCAGCACACTGATACTGAATTCTGTCTGATTTTATGCTTCAGAGTTGGGTAGCTCCCCAGTGAGGAGGCAGGCAGTGCACGTAGAGATACATATGGTTCTAAATTTAATTCATTTAAATCACCAAATGCATGAGCCTTCACTGTTGTGATGAATTTTTAATGTAACTTGAGCATGCCTTATAGAATTTTGCATTCTCTCTGATGCCTGAACATTTTTAACTGAGACATTATTCTTTAGAATCTCCTTGTTGTCTAGTTGATCAGAAGAGTAGAATATAGACAAGAACTTAAATTATTTACGTGATGCTTTAGGCAGTTTTGGTTTTGCACTTTACATTGCAGGCACCAGCAGCTTAATGCTACATGTTGTCTTTGACATGTAGTTAATGCAAATGTAGAATTTCTCTATACGGCAGCTGTTTTTCTAGAAAATCCAGTTTTATTGATATTTAATGTATTTGCTCAGATTGGGGTTGTGTGCTGTTGACTGATACTTGGTTCTGGCATAACATAAAATGGAAATGGAAAATGTCTGCATTCCAATTTGATGGTTCTTTTTCTATAAATGTAGTGAAAGTCTTTATATTACTTTGCTTTCATTTGCCCTTGAAAGTTGGTGAAATAATGGATATAAAGTGGTGTGTAAAGAATAAGATATTTGTATTATGCCATTATTGGTTGTAAGAAATAAGTGTATTAATAGTTTAGTTAGTAGAGCACTTTTGGTACCGTCAGCCTTGGGTTTTAGTTCTGACTCGGGAGGTGATTTCGTTGTGTGATCTCAGGCAGTTGACGTCATGACGGTGGTCCTCGGGTGTCTCTCTAAAATGAGAGGCGTGGTTTGGGACTTCAAGTCTCCTGGCAGAACAGCACTTAAGTAGTAAGGGCGTCAGTCATGGGCATGGGGTAGACTGGAAGTAAGTATACCACATCCTGTCCCCCACCAAGAACACAAAGACTATTATTTGCGGGGGTTGGGGGGAAAGCCTCGATGTAGCGGGTAACTGCTGTTTTCCTTCTGTTTCATTCAGTTTTCTTCATCTTTATGTATTTCTTTTCCTTATATACATAACATTTTGTCCTGTCCTTCGTCATGTTCTGTGTCATTGTCTCCGTTCCACTTTGCTTGTGTTTCATTCCTGTATCTTTCTTGTTTAGACCAAGTGGAGCACGCAGCTGGCAGAGCCTCTATGTAGGACCCTTCAGGAACCTGAGGGTAAGTGCACACGTGTACTTACCAGGCTCCCAGTGGCTCTGCCGGACCACTTCCCAGGCACTTCCTGTCTCACAGACAGGAACTAACACATCCCCCTCCCTTCCTAGAAGTCCTTACAGGTTGTTTTCAGTTAGAAGTTGTTTTTGTTTACTTTTAATTTGATTACATGTAGAACAAAAACTAAGTGTTGGGGAGAAATGTGTTGATTTGAGGAAATTTGTAGGTGCCACCAGGTACTGTTACGATATTTGTGAGTGACACTGGGCGTACCTAAGTGTGAGTCAGGATTCCTAGGGTCAAACTGCTCTACTGTCATAGACTGGTTAGTTCCCCGGGGGACCCTGGTCTTCAGTTTCTAGCACAGAAATAGCAGGTAGGACGGGGGATTTCAATAGCCCCTCCATCTCTAGTCTTGGTCCTAATGGGAAGTACCTTGAGCATTAGAGGATTCTGATCAAGATTGAGAAAATCATTTTATGTATTAGGTTATCTCAGTTCCATTAATTAGTGATGATTAGATTCATGGTAGACTCGTGTCCATCATAAATTAAGTCTTTCAGTGTTCACCAAAGGCACTTAAGAGGTAAGTTTAATTGTTCCATCGCTTAGTGTTTAGAGTTGGTTTGCTAGTATTATCAAATACTTTAAAAATTTTAAGAAATACACAGACTGTGGAACCCGATATTGGTTTAGCCCAGTGGTTCTTAACCTAGCTAGAGAGACACTCTCTTTTGGGTGAGGCTTCGGCTGTATCTGGAGACTTTTCGCTTGTCGCAGACAGACGCAGGGGCATGCTATTGTCATTGAATGGGTGGAGGTCATTGGTGCTTCTGAATGTCCTGTGATGTTTCAGACAGCCCCACAGCAGAGAGCGGTCTGACCCCACCTGTCAGTTGTGCTGCGGTTGAGGGGCTTGCAGCAAGCCTGGAGGGTGCTCTTCTTTGCTCTCCAAATAGACTGTCCCTACCGCATGTGGCTTCTCTTCACCAGGCAGAACAGGGTTTCCTGGTCATGGTTTTTAAAGAGGATAACAGGGGCAGCAAGGGGTGGAGGAGTGGAGTAGTCTGGTGATGGCATAGCTGCTAAACTGATTAGGAGAGTCTAAAACTAAGGTATTTGAAGTTCAGTATCAACTAGGTGTTCTAATATTCTTTTAGGTAGGGAACTAAAATAGCGTTTTTAGCTATGTGCTTTCATTCTTGGTACATACTAATGAATGGTATTATTAATGCTGTGATTTGCTTTATGTAAATCTAGAAATCTAGTACTTTTTTAATAGTCTGTACATATAGGTCAGTTTACTTTTTTTTTTTTGACTGGTTTCATATAGCACTTGATAGGTTTCAGAAAATTTTCTGCATTGCTTTTTAAGAAATTGTAGTACAAGTTGACATCTGTTCTATTAAATTTTACAGTGTGACTTAAAGGTTTATTCATAAGAGGTGGAGTTTAGACCTCCCTTTTTATTTGTTCATACTTGTATGAAGTGGAAAATAAGAGGTTGGTAGAAAAGGGTTATATTGTTTAGCCTATTTGAAGAACATGAGGTGGTACTGATGTCTTATAACTATTTGAGGATTTTGATTCAGGGAAAATGCGTTCTGAATATAACTTTTGAATCAGGCGTCTGAGGTCACTGGGAATCCTTTCCATGAACCCCTTCAGACTGGTACTGCAGTTACTAGACCAGTTACATTCATAGCCAAGTAATCATTTGTATTTGCCTTGTTTGCTACCAGTAGTCTGATATGGCCCAGGCACAACACACACAGAGCACAGCGTATAGCATAGTGAGGATAAGAAAACGGGCTGAGTCCAAATTCCTTTAAACACACCTGGATTCTCAAGAGCCGTTGTCATCAGATTCAGGCTAAGTTAGCTGTTAAGTTGGCAAAGGGTGAAAGACTTGAATGAAGAGGTTACTTCTTACCGGATGAAAAGGTGTGTTCATATCCTTGCCCCTTGCAGAAGGGATTGGTTCATCACACTTCCACCTGGAGACACGAATTGGCCAGCTACATACAGACTCTCAGCTCTTGTTTCCAGCGGAGTGTAGTTCCAGCGAAGTACATGCTTGTGTCGTGGGTTCAGCTTCAGCTGCCTTTAGAAATGAATGGAGTGATGTGTTACTAGGAATTTGAGTGAAGGTTTTATATAATTGCAGGAGACATCTTCAATTTTTTTTTTACAAGCTGAAGAATTAAGGATTTAAAATGGTATTTTGTTTTTTAAGACTAACAAAGCAAATGGCTGATTGTTAAGTATCTTATACTTTTTTTTCTTGTTGCATATCTATCAAAATATGGAGGTGTTTTTGACGGTTAGTATTTGTATTGTAGTTGATGTTTCTGTTTTTAATCATGATCTTTGTAGTGGTGATATTTTGTGTCTCTGACCTCATTTCATTTGTTGTCTATGTTTTAATTAGTTACTCTCCTCTGTAGTGATTCTCTACACTAGTGTTAAGGAGAAGACCATTTTCCAGAAGCTATGAGTGGTTTCTAGTTTCTAGTCATTTACTAAATCAGAGATGGTGTCAAGAGCCTTGTTCTGAAGAGAAAAGATAGTTCCAGGAGCTGTTGAGGCCTGGTTGGGGGGAGCGTCACAGAAAGAGCAGGAACATTTAGAGGAAGGTGGGTGGAACTTATTCTGAACCTGAAAACTGAAAAACAAAAGCTCCCAGGAGCAAGAAATGTAGAATTTAAAAAATGGAACAGGGTCACAAATTCTGATTAAATCCCAGAGAGGAGGAGCTTCCGAACCTTCAGCATTAGTGCTTCTGTAGAGAAAATGGCAACCCACTCCAATATCCTTGCTTGGAAAATCCCTTGAGTAGAGGAAACTTGCGGGCTATAGTCCAGGGTTGCAAAGAGTCTTGAGCGACTTCACTATCACTTTTTTTTCAGAGTAGTTCTTTAGGGAAATGTTTGTCCATGTTGAACATCTTGGTGACTTTAGTTTATTGTCCCAACTCGTCAGAAATTTGTTGCGTTTTGATGTTATCTTGTGAACTCTCTTACTACTGGGAATGCAGTTAGCATTTCCTGACTTCCATTCTCTGAGTTGTTAATGAAATACTGAAGTGTGCTGAACCTCGAGTTGAGTCCCTCCAGACCCTAAGAGTGCCGTGCCGGCTGACAGTGAACTGCTGAGAATCGCCGTGCGTTTGATGTCTGAGCCGTGGTGTGTGGGTACGGTACCCTTTGCTGTGCAGCAACATCTCTGCTTCTGTTGCTTTACTTTGACGAGTCTGGATACTCTCTTTCTGATGTGCTGCTTACAAATAACTAGACTTTTGCCAGTTCCTGTTATTTGTGTGGTGTTAAAAAAAATTTAGTGCTCTTCTCTAATTTTCCTTGGACATTCAGTGTTGTGAACTCTTTTGGAATATATTACATATTAGCTTGATAGCTGTTATAAGGGGAACCATGACCCGAGATTCTCAAAAATACAGGGTTTGTGAGTTTCTGTTTTCTTTGACATAACGTAGAGGTATTCATATTCATCATCTGTTTCTTCAGGAATCGGAGGTGATAATTGCTTAGAAATAGTTTGAATTAGTAATTGCCTCCAAACATTCAGGATAATAGTGAGTGCCCAAATGAACAAACAGACAAGCAAACAAATAAATAAATATTGTGTTTCAGGGAAGAAAAAATCCCAAGAAAGTAAAAACAAAGCAAACAAAACCGAAGACATACGGCTGAAGACAAGTGAGCCAGATCCCAGCCCTGCAAATATGAGAGATTCTGCGGAAGGTAAGCTTGGAGTTGGACCTGTAGGATGCGGGCGTGTTTGCCCACCAGCTGCTTTGACTTTGTATCTCCCTGCAGTGCCCTTCTCAGAATCATCCAAGAACTGTAAAGGGTTAAACAGCAAGAAGGCCACCTACATTTAATATGACAAGCTGAGCCTTACTGGTCCCACCTCCCCTTCAGGAAATTATTGAAGACCTTCCTTGTTCAAGATGAAATTATTCCCTGGTTAAAATAAAATGAAACGAAGTGAAATGAAACGTACTATGTGACTGTATTTATAAATAATTCATAAAGTTCAGAATCACCAGAACAAATCTATGATGATAGAGGTCAGACTGGCAGGGACAGGAGGAGGCTTCTGGGGTGCCAGTGCCAGTCGATCACAGGGTTGGGGTGAGCACAGCAGTGTATTTACGTTGTGAACATCTTATTTTGCAATATTCTTTTTTATAGTTTGTACTTCAGTTAAAAACTTACTTGAAAATATCAAACACCTTGGATCGTATGTGTCAGAATGAAGAGGATAGAGAATGAAGTGTTTCTCTTTTTGGTTAGAATGTAAATTTCTGCTTTATCTCTTTGTATTTCTCCCTACAAAATTTCCTTCTTTAGAGCTCTTTCTAAAAATTAATACTCTAGGCCCTCCATGATGTAAGAATTCCCAGAGACAGGGACTGAAGTTGCTCAGGAAGGCTGGTTACCCTGTGCCTGATGCAGTTGAGACACCACACTGACGCTGGCCAGGAGAAGTGGGGGTGGGGGGAGTGGGGAACGACATGGTCTTACATTGTTATGTGGCAAATTCATGCAGAGACTGAGCTTGCTCAAAAGTTCACAGTGACCCAAATAAGCTGATTTCAAAATACAGACTATGACTCTTTCAAAAAACATTTATGGGGGAAAAAAAATATTGTAGATGCCTTTTATAATCTTTTTATTAGCACTGTTTGTGGGGATGACATTCTTAAAGGATTATAATTTTCTGCGGCATTTTACGAAGCAAGAACAAACTCACTTCCTCGAGTCCTGTAAAACTAAGATCTGCCAGCTGATAGCAGGTTTGCTAAGACATTTGTTGGAACAACAACAAAAAGACCAAAGAACCTTACTACTGGTAGTGGTAGAATTAAAGAACAATCCAACAGAACCCTCTCCCCTTCAGCAGTTCAGAACCGTTAATTTTTTTCCTGATATAAGTTCAGGTCCTGTGGAAAAAAAGATACTTAGTGTCTACGTGTTTGTGAAACAGCTGGTCAGTATTTGTTTGGTTCTGGGCAGTGTGATTGTCAGCTTCTTGCGCGTGTTCTGTTTGGCCCTCAAAAAGTGGTCGGTGTATGGAGCAAGTGGCCAGACTCTTCTGTTATTTCCCAGGCCATCCTTTAGGTTTAAAACTCACCAGACCTCAGCGAGTGTTTGGACACAGTTGGATTCATAGAGCTGTGTGCATTTTGGTTCATACTACTTAGGACAGCTTTCGATCTGGAATTATTTACCAATCATAGAAAGAATATTTCCATTCAAAGAAGCTATAGATTTTGGCTGAAGATAAATTCTGTAAAGAAATTTTTGAGCCTTAGAGATGTTGTTTTCATTTCTGTTTTTTCATTTAGGTTTTTTTTCTTTTTCTTTTTTTTTTTTTAAGCGATGTGCTGGGTCTTTGTTGAAAATGTATTTGAAAAGGGAGTTAGCTCCTGGGAACCACCATCAGATGACTGGATTCCCAGTTGGTGGAAAACTCGTGCAATGTAAGAAATGCATCTGGAGGAGAGAAGGCTGGAGTGTATGTAGAGGCAGAAACCTCATTGCTAGTGGATGAGGTGGTAGGTAGGAAAAAGTAATACACCTTCTTAGGAAGCACGGGGAGGGCCAGGACAGAATCGTTGCTCGTGTTAATACCTCACACATGCCGAGTTTGGAAAGGTTGACCCTTTAAAGGCCTCCCTTGTCCCGTGTATCCAGGCAGTCACAGAGTCTATTAACAGGACTCTGGTGTCTTATCTCACTCTGGCCACTTTTTTCGTGCCTCTGCTGCTTTTTTCCATTTCCGTCTCTCAGTGTAGGCAGCCAAAATCTGCCGTCTAATGCCACTGTATCGGTATTGGTTTCTGCCTCCTCCCAGTTGCTTAATACATAACTGCAGCCACGTCTCCCAAAAGGCACTCTTCTGCCTTAAAATATCTTACTGGCTCCCCACCGCCTCCAGCTCAGTCTGCACTGATTTACAGTGTGCTGCGTGTTTGATGGCTCCTGCTTTGTTTTCCTCTTCTATCCTTGCAGCCTCCCCCTGATTGATTAACTAAGCCACCAGATATTCCTTCCTTGTTTCTGTCCTTAACCGTTGTTAACCATGTACTTCCATGGGCTTAACCATTAATTCATTGGAGTGGTGTTCCCTGCTTGCTTAATTCCTGGTCAGGTAGAGCTCTGGAAGGATGAGGATCTCGGTGGCCTTACTCACCTGGTACTGACTTTTTGTCCAGTGAATGAAGGAAGAGCCAGTTAATAGAACCAGGAGAAGTCAGAGCAAGCTTTGTTTCTTCTACAGAACCTTTCATAACTCTTCAGGCACCTACAGTAAAAAGAGGTATAATTCAGCAGAGACTTAGGTGGTGCTGCAGAGAGGGCAGTGCCGTGCACTGTCCCCACCAGCATTAAATGCTCTGTGATAGCTCCTGTCTCAGAGGCTCATACTGGCCCTGGGTTCCCTTCCAGCCACTCCCTCATTCCTCTGCTTTCCTCTATAGCTGAACTTGAAAGAGTTGCTTCCAGTCTCCCCGTCTTTTTCTTCCTGTCTTTCCTGACCTCCGATAGGCATTTGTCCCCACTGCTCCACCAAAACTGTGTCACCATCACCACACCCCTACCTGGGCAGATCGCATGTTCAGTTCTCAGTCCTATCTTACCCAGCCTGTTAGCAGTTCTGGATACAACTGATCACGCCCTCCTCAGTTTAAGGGCTGCCCCTCTCTTGGCTCTCCAGATCCTCCCTGGGCATTCCCCTGACCCCTGGGTACTGGAGTTGACTGGGGGACGGAGCGATTCCCCTGTCTGCGTTCACTCTGCAGGTGACCTCGTCCAGGTCCATGCTCCAACTGCTGTTTCTAGTTTGAAGAAAGTCAGATATAGCTACTTAATATCTTGACTTGGATGTCTTGTCAGGCTCCTCAGACTTCAACACATCCAAAGTAAACTCTCATTTCCCCCCAATACAAACAAATGCACACAGACCAAACTTGCTTTTCCCTCAGCCTAGTGAACAGGATAACAGCAGTTGCTGTGGAATCTCTTTGACCCTTCTATTACCACCACCAGCCCCCCCACCCTTCCCTGCCCCCGCCCCGCTCCATAGTCAACCAATACACTCAGCTTGTTAGCTTCATCTCCAGAATACATCCAGGGTCTGACCACTTCCCACTATCTTCAAGCCACTCTCATCTCTCCGCCTGTGCCTCTCCTGGAGGATGTAGTAGGCCTCTCTCATCTCCGTGTCCACCTACAGTTTTCTGTCTTTCATGTAGCACCTAGAGTGATTCTCCTGTATTTCAGTTGATCTTCTGTTTCTCTATTGGCTTCTTGTTTCCACTTAGAATAAAGGTCAGCAACCTATAAGGCTCTTCATGAGCTGATACTATCTCCTGCTCTCCACCTTCGCTCCCTGTGCCCACCCCCCTCCAACTTCCTGGCCAGTTCTTGAACACATCTAATGTGTTCTTGACTCGGAGCTTGCACATTTGCTATTTCCTCTATCCAGAGGACTTCCTTCCACCAAATATCTGCATGACTGATTTTCTTTAGATCTCTAGTCACCTTTTATCTTGCTGGTGAGTACTTCCCTGACCACCTTGTACCATTAATCTCAGGTTGGGCTAGACTGGGCTCCTTTTGGACATTGAGACTCAGAAGTGACTTCAAATTTCTTTTTCATTCTCTGAGGCACACCTGTTGTTATTGTTCAGTTGCTAAGTCCTGTCTGACCCTTTGCAACCCCATAGACTGCAGCACTCCAGGCTTCCCTGTCCTTCACTATCTTCCAGAGTTTGCTCAAACTCATGTCTGTTGAGTCGGTGATGCCATCCAACCATCTCATCCTCTGTTACCCCCTTTTCCTGCCCTCAGTCTTTCCCTAGCATCAGGGTCTTTTCTAGTGTGTGGGCTCCTCGCATCAGATGGCCAGAGTATTAGAGCTTCAGTAATAGTCCTTCCAATGAATATTCAGACTTGATTTCCTTTAGGATTGACTGGTTTGATCTCCCTGCAGTCCAAGGGACTCTCAAGAGTCTTCTCCAGCACCACACTTAGAAAGCATCAATTCTTCGGTGCTCAGTCTTCTTTATAATCCAACTCTCACATCCATACATGACTGCTGGAAAAACCGTAGCTTTGACTCTATGGACCTTTGTCATCAAAGTGATGTCTCTGCTTTTTAATGTGCTGTCTAGGTTTGTCATAGCTTTTCTTCCAAGGAGCAAGCGTCTTTTAATTTTGTGGCTGCTGTCACCATTCTCAGTGATTTTGGAGCCCAAGAAAACAAAGTCTGTCACTGTTTCCACTGTTTCCCCATCTATTTGCCATGAAGTGATGGGACTGGATGCCCTGATCTTTGTTTTTTGAATGTTTAAGTTTTAAGCCAGCTTTTTCACTCTCCTCTTTCACCCTTATCAAGAGGCTCTGTAGCTTCTCTTTGCTTTCTGCCATTAGGGTATCATCTGCATATCTGAACTTATTGATATTTCTCCCAGCAATCTTGATTCCAGCTTGTAAGTCAGTTCAACCCAGCATTTCGCATGATGTACTCTGCATAGAAGTTAAATGAGCAGGGTAACAATATACAGCCTTGAAGTGAAGTGAAGTGAAAGTCGCTCAGTCGTGTCTGACTTTTTGTGACCCCGTGAAATACACAGACCTTGAAATTCTCCAGGCCAGAATCTTCTCCAGGGGATCTTCCCAACCCAGGGATCGACCCCAGATCTCCCACATTGCAGGTGGATTCTTTACCAGCTGAGTCACAAGAGAAGTCCTATACAGCCTTAACATACTTCTTTCCCAGTTTTGAACCAGTCCATTGTTCCATGTCCAGTTTTAACTGTTGTATGTTGACCTGCATACAGATTTCTCAGGAGACAGGTAAGGTGGTTTGTTATTTCCGTCTCTTCAAGAATTTTCCACAATTCGTTGTGATCCACACAGTCAGAAGGCTTTCGAGTAGTCACTGAAGCAGAAGTACATGTTTTTCTAGAATTCCCTTGCTTTCTCTATGATCCTACAGATGTTGACAATTTGATCTCTGGTTCCTCTGCCTTTTCTAAACCCAGATTTTACATCTGGAAGTCCTCTGTTCACGTGCTGCTAAAGCCTAGCTTGAAATATTTTGAGCATTACCTTGCTAGCATGTGAAATGAGCGCATTTGTACGGTAGTTTGAACATTTTTGGCATTGCCCTTCTTTGGGATTGAAATAAAGAGCGACCTTTTCCAGTCCTGTGGCCACTGCTGAGTTTTCCAAATTTGCTGGCATATTGAGTGCAGCACTTTTAACGGCATCATCTTTTAGGAAAAAATAGCTCATCTGGAATTACATCACTTCTACTCACTTTGTTCATAGTAATGGTTCCTAAGGCCCACCTGGACTTCACACTCTAGGCTGTCTGGTTCTAGGTGAGTGACCACACCATCCCTATTATTCTGGGTCATTAGGACCTTTTCTGTACAGTTCTTCTGTGTATTCTTGCCACCTCTTCTTAATCTCTTCTCCTCTTAGGTCCTTACCGTTTATCGTGCCTATCCTTGCATGAAATGTTCCCTTGCTGTTTTCAGTTTTCTTGAAGAGATCTCTAGTCCTCGCTAATTTAATAAGGCTCAAAAGAGATGATCTCCAAAGTTCCTTTTACATGAAAAGTGCAGATCACATAATTTTGGAAAATGTTGTAGCTTTCAATATATAGTTTTGGTAAGTAAGAAGGGAGAGAATCAATTGCATTCAAGGCAGACCACTAAGAATATTACCTGGTAATATGTTCAGCAATTTTCTTGTTTCATTTTGGAATCATGAAAAATTAGAACTCATGACTAGTCTCTTGAATTTCAGTATCAGCTATTCGCAACACAGTTTTAAGCACTACAGTTTCTGTAAACAAAAGCATGTTTATGTATGTGTGAGGAAACACAGAAGAGCCTGAGTTCCTGTGGGCATTTATTGTTCAGATTGAGGCCTCCCTCACTGCCCACTAAGCTCCCTGGTGCACTGCAGTCGTTTGTTGAATGAATGAAATGGATTTATATCCAGTATAACTTCTTAAATGAGAATGTAGAGTGGTCTCTTGTTATGATCTCCCTTACGCATTTTAGATGATAAAGAAAGTAACATGGATAATGAAAGCTGATCACCAGTGGCTAGTGTTTGACCTTACTTCTGCCTCCCTGGGTTTTCTAGGCCCCAAAGACGAAGACGAGAAGCCTTCCGCTTTCACCACCGAGCAACCAGCCGTCCCTCAGGAGGTGGTGAGCCAGGATGTGCCTCCGGAGCTCGCCCTCCCTCCCCCTGCCCACGAGCCCCAGACAGGACCAGACACGGAGCTGGAAGCAGCGCTCTGTGAGGCGAGCGAGGTGGTGGAGGAGGAGGAGGAGGAGGAGGAAGAGGAGGAGCTGGAAGAAGAGGGGGACGAAGCAGCTGATGTGCCAGATGAAAGTTCCCTGAGAGAGCCGGAGATCCGATGTGACGAGAAGCCTGAGGATTTGTTAGAAGAACCAAAAACTGTTTCAAAGGAAACTCGTGAAGACTCTGCGGAGGCAGCCCCTGTTGTGAAAACTCCCAGAGCCAGAGAAGAGGCCAATGGGGACGTGTTTGAAACGTTTTTGTTCCCATGTCAGCACTGCGAGAGGAAGTTCACGACCAAGCAGGGGCTGGAGCGGCACATGCACATCCACATGTCCACGGTGAACCACGCCTTCAAGTGCAAGTACTGCGGGAAGGCCTTTGGCACGCAGATCAACCGGCGGCGCCACGAGCGGCGCCACGAGGCCGGGCTGAAGCGGAAGCCCGAGGACCCAGCTGGCGGCAAGGCGCCCGGCGACGGTGCGCCTCCCCAGGACGACGCGCAGCCCCCCGGTCTTGGGCAGGATGGTCTGACCGTGAGCTCAGAGAAGGCGTCCCAGGACTCCGTGACTCCTTCCGTCGTAGAAGAGAATGGCGAAGCTAAAGAGCTTCACCCGTGCAAGTACTGTAAGAAGGTTTTTGGCACTCACACAAATATGAGACGGCATCAGCGCAGAGTTCACGAGCGGCACCTGATTCCCAAGGGGGTGCGGCGGAAAGGGGGCCTCCTGGAAGAGCCACAGCCCCCAGCAGAGCAGGCCCCACCCATCCCGAGTGTCTACGTCCCCAGCACAGAGCCAGAGGAGGAAGGGGAGGCGGACGACGTATACATCATGGATATTTCCAGCAATATCTCTGAGAACTTAAATTACTACATTGATGGTAAAATTCAGACCAGCAGCAGCACCAGTAACTGTGACGTTATTGAGATGGAATCCAATTCGGCAGACTTGTACGGGATAAACTGTCTGCTCACTCCAGTCACAGTGGAAATAACTCAGAACATAAAGACCACGCAGGTCCCTATAACCGATGATCTCCCTAAAGAGCCTTCCAGCAGCACAAACAGTGAGTCCAAGAAACGGAGGACTGCTAGTCCGCCCGTGTTACCCAAAATTAAAGCCGAGACTGAGGCTGATCCTGCCACACCTTCCTGTTCCTTGAGTCTGCCTCTCAGCATATCAACCACAGAGGCAGTGTCTTTCCACAAAGAGAAGAGCGTGTATTTGTCATCAAAGCTCAAACAGCTTCTTCAGACCCAGGATAAATTAACTCCTCCTGCAGGGATTTCAGCCGCTGAGATACCCAAATTAGGCCCCGTCTGCGTGTCTGCTCCTGCGTCGATGCTACCCGTGACCTCGAGCAGGTTTAAGAGGCGAACCAGCTCTCCCCCCAGCTCTCCCCAGCACAGCCCCGCCCTGCGAGACTTTGGAAAGCCAGGAGATGGGAAAGCCGTGTGGACTGAGGCAGTTCTAAGCTCCAAAAAACCCAAATTAGAGAGTCACAGCAACTCACCAGCATGGAGTTTGTCTGGGAGAGATGAGAGAGAAACTGGGAGCCCGCCAGGCTTTGATGAATATAAGGTGTCTAAAGAGTGGGCAGCTAGCTCTAGTTTTAGCAACGTGTGCAACCAGCAGCCACTGGATTTGTCCAGTGGTGTGAAACAGAAGGCTGAGGGGCCAGGCAAGGCTCCGGTCCAGTGGGAAGCCGTGTTAGATCTCAGTGTGCATAAAAAGCCCTGTGGTGACTCTGAAGGCAAGGAATTCAAAGAAAACCATGTGCTGCAGCCAGCTTGCAGTGCTGTAAAGAAAAGGAAGCCCACCACCTGCATGCTGCAGAAGGTCCTTCTCAACGAATACAACGGCGTCGACCTCCCTGTAGAAAACGCTCCAGATGCATCCGGAAGCGCCAGTCCCTGTAAACCTCTAGATCCTCAGCCAGACCCTGACCTTGGTCTCAACTCAAGCTCGTCTGCCGCTGTTGTTGAGTCTCCTCCTGACGTTTCTTCATCGTCACCTGCCCTGCAACCATCTTCCCTTTCTTCCGGGCAGCTGCCGCCTCTCTTGACCCCCACCAATCCCTCTTCTCCTCCACCCTGCCCTCCCGTGTTAAATGTTGCCACCCCGCCCCCTCCACTGCTTCCTACTATCCCTCTTCCAGCCCCCTCTTCCGGGGCGTCCCCTCACCCGTGTCCCTCTCCACTCTCGAATGCCACCGCACAGTCCCCGCTTCCAATTCTCTCCCCGACGGTGTCTCCCTCGCCGTCCCCCATCCCTTCCGTGGAGCCCATTATGTCTGCTGCTTCACCGGGGCCTCCAACACTCTCCTCATCTTCTTCCTCCTCTTCCTCCTCTTCCTTCTCATCATCCTCCTCCTCCTCTTCCCCTTCACCGCCTCCTCTCTCAGCAGTGTCATCCGTGGTTTCCTCTGGGGATAATCTGGAAACGTCTCTCCCCATGATATCTTTTAAGCAGGAGGAACTAGAGAATGAAGACCAGAAAGCCAGGGAGGAAGCCCCGTCCACCACTGAGCAGGAGATCGTCCAGGAGACATTCAACAGAAACTTTGTCTGCAACGTCTGTGAATCACCTTTTCTTTCCATTAAGGATCTAACCAAACATTTATCCATTCACGCTGAGGAATGGCCCTTCAAATGTGAATTTTGTGTGCAGCTCTTCAAGGTGAAAACTGATTTGTCAGAACATCGCTTTATGCTTCACGGCGTTGGGAATATTTTTGTGTGTTCGGTTTGTAAAAAGGAGTTTGCATTCTTGTGCAATCTGCAGCAGCACCAGCGAGATCTCCACCCAGATAAGGTGTGCACGCACCATGAGTTTGAAAGCGGCACCCTCAGGCCCCAGAACTTTACGGATCCCAGCAAGGCCCATGTTGAGCACATACAGAGTTTGCCGGAAGACCCTCTAGAAGCGTCTAAAGAAGAAGAGGAGTTGAACGATTCTTCCGAAGAGCTTTACACAACCATCAAGATAATGGCTTCCGGAATAAAGACGAAGGATCCAGATGTTCGATTGGGTCTCAACCAACATTACCCAAGCTTTAAACCACCCCCATTTCAGTACCATCACCGCAGCCCCCTGGGCATTGGTGTGACGGCCACAAACTTCACTACACACAACATCCCACAGACGTTTACCACCGCCATCCGCTGCACCAAGTGCGGGAAAGGTGTGGACAACATGCCTGAACTGCACAAACACATCCTGGCATGTGCCTCTGCGAGTGACAAGAAGAGGTATACCCCTAAGAAAAACCCAGTCCCACTGAAGCAGACTGTGCAACCCAAAAATGGCGTGGTGGTTCTGGACAACTCTGGGAAAAACGCCTTCAGACGAATGGGCCAGCCCAAAAGACTGAACTTTAGTGTGGAGCTCAGCAAAATGTCCTCAAATAAGCTCAAGTTAAATGCGTTGAAGAAAAAAAACCAGCTCGTCCAGAAAGCAATCCTGCAGAAAAACAAGTCCGCAAAGCAGAAGGCTGACCTAAAAACCACTCCTGAGTCGTCCTCGCACGTCTGCCCATACTGCCACAGAGAGTTCACGTACATCGGGAGCCTGAACAAGCACGCCGCTTTCAGCTGTCCCAAAAAACCTCTTTCTCCTTCCAAAAAAAAACTTTCCCACTCTTCCAAGAAAGGGAGGCACCCATCACCTGCCGGGAGTGACAGAAACAGCAGCAGCAGCCACCGCAGACGGACAGCAGACGCTGAGATCAAAATGCAGAGCATGCAAGCGCCTCTGGGCAAGACCAGAGCTCGCAGCTCGGGCCCCTCACAGGTCCCACCACCCTCCTCGTCCTTCAGGTCCAAGCAGAACGTTAAATTCGCCGCTTCGGTCAAGTCCAAAAAACCAAGCTCCTCTTTAAGGAACTCGAGCCCCATACGCATGGCCAAAATGACTCACAGCGAGAGCAAGAAGCCCAAAGCTGCAGCCAAGAACCATGCAGCTCCCCTCTCAGGCAAGACATCGAGGAGCCTGCACGTGAGAGTGCAGAAGAGCAGAGCCGTCTTACAGAGCAAGTCTGCCTTGGCCAGTAAGAAACGGACAGACAGGTTCAGTGTAAAATCCAGAGAACGGAGTGGGGGGCCAATCACCCGAAGCCTGCAGCTGGCGGCTTCTGCCGACCCGAGTGAGAACAGGAAGGAGGATGGCAGTGGCAAGCAGGAGCTGAAGGACCTCAGGTAAGCAAAGCTCCAGGGTCAGAGGAATTCAGAGCTCAAGAGCAAGGGGGGAAAGACGGTTGGAAGAAAACACTTGCCCATTGGCTCCTTTTCCTTTTTCCTGCACGATTTTGACATAAGCATTTAAAGGAAATAGCTGTTGCTTAAGGTGTAGGCAGACGTGGAGGAGGGTCAGTGCTTTGGCTGCTGCAAAGCTGGATGCATAGCTTTTATTTCACATGTAGGACTCACAGAGTGGCACCATTTCTTTAATAGAGCCAGTTATGAACTGGATTTGAAGCCATGAAAAGCTCCCCAAAGTACCCTACTATGAAACGGTGAAATTTTCTCAAACTTCCTTTATATCTTGGGTGGTATCCCAGTGTCACTTGTATTAACTTTCCCATCATAGATGTCTTCTTTTGTTTTGAAGTATCGCGGAGTTCATTAAAACCATATTACAATCTGACTTAATATTTCTGTGACTTAAAGAGTGGTTCTAGCAACTGAGACTGCTTTTTATTACTCATGCTTTCTTTTATTGTGTTTTAATTTTAAAAACTTGCCTCTTAGTCAAAATAAATCAAAACACGGTACCCTATTCCTTTTAAAATGCTGCATGTCTGTGTCTTCTCCCGTCTCCCCCTCCTCTGCCCAACTGGCTCATGTCTCCAAGCATAGGGTGATGAACAGCCAGATTCCCACGGCCGGGGGAGGATGAGGATGAGAGAGTGAATGCTGAGGCCAGACCCTGTGGTTCTTCCAGGTGTGGGTGGGACCCAGGGCAAGTCACCCACGTGTCAGTGCCTTTGTTTCCCCAGTGTGATGTCAGAGCTCATGTTAGGTCTAAGGTGATTTCTGTTTATTCTGTGTTCTTCCTTCATTAAAATGTTCTTAGTGATAGATAAAAAACAGAGGGCAGGAGTTAAGTTTGTTACGTTCACTTCTTAAACTTTCCAATTTACTTCACCTGTGAGTGGAATGTACCCTGCTGCTTCCTGAATAAGGCCTGCAGGTCCATCTCCGGTGAAATTATTCATCATCAGCTAGAATTTCTGCGAAGTGTTCAGAAATCCTGTCCTTTCAGGGTGAGCTGCGTGACTCGAGGCTGTTGGCTGTAATTTTGTGTCTCAGAATTCTTTGGTATTTTAAGCAAACAGAAGCAGAGTTAACTGCAGGGGGAGGGGGAGGATGACTGCTGTCTGGAGAGGTCACAGGGGCTCAGAGACGCTGTTACCACCGCACAGTCGATGAGGCAGAGTTCTTGGTGCTGGTGCCATAAGTCATGGCTGAAGATGGAGAGAAGGATCATTAGCCGAGGGCAGACTGGAATGATAGACTGTAGGAATAAAGGATCAGATTTTTTTGTTAAGCTTCTTCACAAAAGTTACTGTAGATCTCACTCAGCATCTGGTGTGTGACCCTGGCATGTGCGTATACAGCATCTTGGAGCGTAGTTAGTCCTGGCGAAAGTAAACACCTGTTGATCAGCTGTCCAGACTGCCTGCCGGTAGCAACTTCACTGTGTACCTCCTTGTACTCGGTCTGTGTTCTGGAAGTTCAGCAACAACAGGACATTCTTGAGCTGTCCTTTCCAAGGTTAAAGAACCCAAAACACGCTGTCATTTTCATGGACTGTACTAAAAAACGTTTCCCAAGTAGTTGATGCTTTAGAATGTACTCTGTATTCCTCTTTGTCTCCGATAGTATCTGAAAGAATCACTTATTTTGTATTGGATCCCATTTATACAGTTCAAAGGTAAAGCTGATATGGAAAAATTAATATTCTGTAAAGGAAACCTGAATGAGGTTCATCCAGTGGTTTTGAAGGACCCTTAAAGACTGCAGAGGACCGAAGTGCCTAATAAAATTGTGTCTCTGTTTTTTGCTCCAGTTAGTTTTAATTATTTTGCTTTGTTTGTGAGTTAACATTGCTGAAATGAAATTTGACCTAAAAGGAAACAAGAATCAGATAAGAGGTGGATAAATTGTTCTGGCTGTATATGGTAGCTTCAGGCTTCCATGAAAGCTGGCCGCAGCTTTGTGTGAGACACAGGAGCTGTGCTGCGGACACATCTGAAGGACGTGTGTCTTTCACAGGGGTCCACTTACAAGTGATCATAAAGTGTTTTAGGGAATTACAAAATGAACATTCAGTGGAACATCATATTTTGATTATCTGGGCAGAAGAGTGGGCATTTCTTCAGAGAGCTGTGGTCGTCTTGGTACCTTGTAGTGAATTTGGTGTAACGCCAAGATCCTTGGCTCAGGCCTGGAGGATGAAGTTGTCCATCTGTGTCAGCCCCAGGCTCCTAGCAGAGGCCTCTCCTTGGTTCGTGTTTGTTACCCTACACTGGCAGGGAGTTCACTAGACGTCTTTCCTTTTCAGTGTGTTTCTACTTAGAAATGTTATTCAGGGGGGGTTTTGTAGTACAAGTTTGGAAATACCCGCTTTCACTCTGTTTTCAGTGTTTTTGCTGTACTCTCCCCCTTGCACATTCAAGGACTTACCCCGGAACTGGCAGCACACCCTTTTCCTGTGTGTTTCATCATAACTGTGATTAAGGGCTGGTCCTCAATGCATAGGCGTTTTACATTCAAATACCGGTTTAGAATTCCACAGATTTTCAAGTATACACTTGCAGTCAGCCGTGAGAACGACGTCAGTTTTCCATCCCACACTGAGGGCTCAGCAGAATTTGCTGTTTGGTCATTTCCTGGAGCACAAGCCATTGTGCCACTCAGGGTGTGAAAGAGGCATGTGCTCCAAATCCTTTTCTTAGGACAAAGCTGCAGAGGCATACTACTCTCTAGATTCTCCTGTTACAGCTCTTAATCCAGCAAACCCTGTGTTGGGCTCACCTTCACTGGTCGGGACAACCCACTGGTGGCTTGTCAGTGGGACTGCATTTAGAGCTGTTGCTGAGGGCTCATTTCCCTGGGCTGTAAGACAAAAAAGACAAGGAAAGAGGTATATTTTCTGCTCCCTTCTTACCCATCTCTAGTCTTCGTGAATCCCAAGGCATTTTTACATTCTTCAGTACTGCTTTTAGAGCAACTTTTTTTTGTTTGTTTTTTTTATTACTGTGTTCCCATTGCAGCCAGTTAAGGACATGTAAATAAGTGATGGAGAAGTAAAATAAAATTCCAGACCAAGTTTTTCCATTTGCCACGAAAGTGATTAAAAGAGGAAACCGGTGCTGATTTCTCACATCCCATCTCTGCCACACCACTCCAAGGAGACTGTCTGTGCCCCTCCCAGCACATCTTCTAGTCGTCCTGTTGCTGTCTTCACAATTGTCCCATGGTCTCCCTGCCTTTTCTTAAACTCTGTCAGTTCATACAAGGTTGTGTCATGTTGTCGTTTATCTTCAGTTTTCTTATTTTCTAGGAACTTCCTGTAGAAAAGCCCCCCCCTAAACAGAACAAACCTTAATAATTGATTAAATATCTTGCATGCTCAACTTAGGATAAGCACTACGGCAAAGGATACAAAATCGACCAAGCTTCTGAGACCAGTTGAAGCTGACTCAAAAATCCTAACACACAGCTGATTGCCAGCAGGCTTCTTGTTGCCGTGGGTAGAATCAGGCACTCACTCCTTCTCTGGCACCCAACACATGGGCTGGGCTTGCCGGTGATTGAGATGCACAGCGGAGGGCGCTGTGAGACGGGCTGGCTGACCCAGCTCCTGGTCCCCGGGACTGGTAACTCAGACCTGAGTGTGGCCCTGGTTTTTGGCACATAGCAGAGGAAGGAACGATTTGAACCTGACCTTGCAAAGCAAATTCTCTGTTTCATCAGTAGTCAGTGTAGGTTTCAGAGGTGGCACTCGTTTTGGTCACACACACCAGCTCTTGATGCCTTTCCTTTAAGTGAATTATAGACAGAGGCATTGAGCTTCTTTCTTAGCCTGTTTTCTTGTTTGTCTGTTGTTTTTTAATCACAAGCCGATTGCCAGCATAATGGAGAGGAAACCAGATTGGATATGGACTCTTTTGTATGCCTCTTCAGTGCCATGTTTATATATCCAAATGGACATGATCCTCTCAGATTATTACCTGGCACTAATTTACAACTGTTATATTATTGAAGACGGTAGCTGTATGTCAATGCCCAGGATACATTGCAGGCTTGTGCAGATGTATGTCTACACATAAGTGTAAATGAATTTGCATATCAGGTTTTACGCTTCAGTCTCTAATAGAGATTTTAAAAGCCCAGCAAATTGGCCTGAGTGTATAGGTATCATTTCTCCATGCATTATCTGCCTTCCCCCTGATTAATGACTGAGTTGGTGGAAAATGGCTAGGTTTTATTCATGTTTTTGTTGTTGTTATTGTTGTTCTCAACTTTAAAAGTAATCTACCTCTTAAAATTTGTAGTTTAATACTTGTTTGGTGAATTTGTGCCACTTTTAACCCTTTCACTATCATTCCCATTTTGTTACATTTCTGTTATGGGGACTTTATGTTGAAATATTGTATAAAGCATTTGTAGCAGTTTAAAAATAAAATATTTAAAATTATTTAAATTGTTTTGGACGCTTCAGTTGTATTATATGTGATTTACATTTTACAGTTTTGTTTGAGTTGTTAATCTGGAGAGTGTTCTTGTATTGAAGTTTGCTGTTAGTAATTTTATTCTCGTTGGAGAGTGATATAAAAGACTATTCTAAAGAAAACATTAAAATTTACAAAATGACATACAAAAGGGGTTGTCCTTTGATTTAAATCGACGTAGCCTTGAGAGAGAGAGAGAGGTTAATTATAGACAAGAGTGGTGTTTGCTATGTTTTCTCCTTCCAGCATGAAATAAATCATTTGAGCTTGTCAAATGTATGGAAAGGTTTTTTATCCTGTTGCTAGCAAGCACTTCATGATGAGGGGGAATTCAAATGATGCATTTTATATCATTGTAACCAATAAAAAACTTTCTGAAAGCTGTGAAAGGACTGCATTTTGTACGTCATTGGGGTCAGTTAAGGGGGAAAATGAAGGTGCATGTAGGAGGGGTGTTCACAGGCTGCATCGCTGAAGTGCAGTGCTGAGCTGCCCAGCCGACCTCCTCCCACTTGTCTCTACTTGGCATTGGTTAAATATTTGTGAATTCATGTCGCTTCTATACCACCTCAAGGGTAGACGTGCAGCCGGCCGCTGGTGCTAAGTGCATAGACAGAACTTAACTTTGGTAAAAGTGAAATAAATGCCCACGTGGAGTTTCAGCTTCCTTTGTATACTTGTGGACATTTCACTCTAGTCTGGAGACTTTTATGGATCTGCAAAGAATGAAACAAAGAAGTTGTAACATTTGTATTAGGTTGCTATGGAATTGCTGGGGTTTTTTTGTTGTTTTTTTTTTAAGATTAAAAATGGCTGAAACAGGCAGTTTCAAAAAGTCCTCCGTGGGAGTACTTGTCCTGATACTTTTTATCTGCCTGTGTCCTTGCTGTTCAGGAAAGGGTGGTAAAGCTGAAGGTGGCATCAGCCTCCCTCGGTGAGATGTTCACACTTGTGGCTTATGGATTCCCAGCTTAGAAAACCCCAAAAGGCTTAGGAGGCAGGTGTGTGGAAGGAAGGGGCGGAGGCGTGAAGTGGCTGTCAGCATTAGCCCTGTAAATGCTCTAGAAAGCGAGTGCTGAGTGCAGAACCCAAGGAGGAGCCCCGGATGCTGTGAGCTGGAAGGGGCGCTGCTCTGGGAGCAGGGAGTGGGTGTCCGCCTCACTCACCTGCTGTCCCTCCAGGCCCCTGACAAAGCACCACCTTCATCCTCCTCCTCTGTGGCTTAGCCTTGGGCAAGTATTTTGCCAAGCCCAGAGTGAGGAATGGGCAAGATAGTCTCCCGAGTTTTCCTTCCAGCAGGAACTCCTTCCAGGGTGTGTATGCTTACAGATTTCCCATCGGGTCTGAAAGAGCTGGATGAGGGCTGTCATGTTCCCCTGGATGTGGGAATACTCAGATACTTAATCAGGTGAGGGTCCCCAAGGAGGCATTCAAGTCCCTCCACAAGAACGGTTTAGGGTTTAACTCTTTGTGGTGTTAAAACATTTTGAAAAATTTAAAAAGCTCTTAACTAAAGCCTTATGTACCTGCAGCTATTTGGGAGCATCCGGCAGTGTCTAGGCTGGCTCTTTTAATTTGGATATTACCAGTACTTTCTAGTGCAGGTTTTTACAAAAATCACAGTAATTTATTGAGTACCTATTGTATACCAGGCTGTGTTCTAGATACACATTGTGTCTGGTTTACATCAGTGGGCAAAAATCCCCACCTTTGTGAAGCTTACGCGTGGTGCCTTTCTCCAGTTTTTATGACTTCAAAACCTCCTTCACTTCGTCACAGTTCTCCCAAGGCTAGGAGGTCAAGAAGATGCTTCTACCTTAATACTTGAGGGTGGATATTTAGATAACTGGAAACTTTTAATACATTAAAGCAACTCTTCTAAAATTATATCTCAATGCATTCGATGAGATGGTTAGATAGCATCACCGACTCAATGGACATGAATTTGAGCAAACTCGGAAATAGTGAAGGACAGAGGAGCCTGGCATGCTGCAGTCCATGGGGTTGCAAAGAGTCAGACATGACTTAGTGATTGAACAACAGCAAATACATTCGCTATTTTATTTCTGTGTATTTTGGTTTGCTGTGCGGCCTCACTTTGAATTGTTGGACTTACCATTAGAAACACTTACAAAGGACACTTTGCTTTGAAAGTGGGTTAGAGTACAGATGGATGAGGAAAGGCTGTAAAGTGAAGAAAGTGTAAGTAGCTCAGTCTGTCCAACTCTTTGCAACCCCATGGACTGTAGCCCGCCAGGCTCCTCTGTCCATGGGATTCTCCAGGCAAGAAGAGTGGGTTGTCATTCCCTTCTTCAGGGGATCTTCCCAACCCAGGGATCAAACCCAGGTCTCCTGCATGGCAGACAGATTCTTTACTGTCTGGGTCACCAGGGAAGCCCTGAGGAAAGGTTGACTTGGATATAAAAGCCACAGTTAAGGTAGTCCAGAGACCAGGCTGAGGATTGAGGAAAATGGTCTGCCATTTCTGTCATTCATTTTGGAGACATCGCCATGGCCTCCTCTCTCCCCGGCCGCATGAACCCTGCTGCTGCCGCCCCTTTGGGGTCCAGTCTCTCTGTGAATGTCCTGATAAAGCCTTACTGAGGGGAGTGTGTTCAGGAGCCTCCAGATGGTTATCAGGCCCCAGCTTGGTGCTTCTCAAACTTAACCCAGAGGTGGCGCTCAAGCTCCCAGCTCCAAGGACCTAAAACCAGGCTTTTAAGTAAAGAGAGACCTTCTTGGGATGGGACCTGGCTAGTGTGTCAGGTCACCATCCCAGGTGATTTCAGTGCACACTGAAGAATTTCAGCGTATATGTGGGAAAAATAATGACTCTGTGTAGCTCTTAATTGCTGAAGTACTTGTGTGTTGTCAACATTGGCAGAATAGGTACTAACAGCATTGTTCACATTTTCTGAAAGCTAGGGGTCTGGTCTTGAGCCTGGGCTATATGCCTGCCTGAGACAGAGGTGAAAGGTCCCCAGGGGAAAAGGAATGGCCAGGCTGTTGTGCAGTTTCTTGCTGAGCATGTTGCTCAAAGGCCCTTCCTGGGCCCCACCTTCCTGATACCTTGACCCTTTCCTGGGAGTTTGCCTGTAGGATGTAAGGCCTTAAATACGGCAGTGCTGTGGGATTTAAAAAAGAAAAAGAAAATGTATATTGGTGAAAAATAATGACATCCATATTACCGTTGTAATTCTTTGTAGACGAAAATGTCTAGTATTAAAAAAAGAAACATTGCATGGAACAGAACCTGAGGTTTGAGTGAGTGTGATATAGGGACAGTGTGAAGCTGCTCATCCCTTCAGGCAAATGCTCACCCAGAGTCCTGTTTGAGGGCCACCCAACATGGCTCCATGCCACCCACTGCTTGCCTCCAGCCACACCAGTGCCCCTCAGTTTTCCCACTCCCTTCTCTCGTGCCTCTTCCTTTCCAGAAGGTGATGGAAGCGGTCTGATAAGCCCTGGGGTGAATCTGACAGTTTCCAGGTGCTTGCTTTGTGCGAGCTGCTGTGCAGAGCATTTTCCAAACTTGACAAGAACCCCACGAGGTGGGTATCATTTACAGATGGGGGGACAGGCACCAGGAACGGGGAGTGATTTTTGTTCAGAGATTTGAACTGCCTCCACGCTTAACACCTTCCTGTTGATCATTTTTATAGTTTTTTTTTTTTTTTTTTTAAGCTTCATTTTCTCAAAATGTAGAATACAGGACTTGCTAGCATCTCTAGTGAAGGCTTTTCCAACATCAGTGAGCAGGTAGAACCATCCCTTCTGGGTAAGGCTTCTTCCTGGTGCAGCAGGACTGTGGATAGTATGGAGCTGCTCATGGGTACACATCTAGTTTCACTGTTTTAACTGTGGGCCATGCTTCTTCCTCCATCGTTGAGCTTTCAGGTCCACTTGGCTTCATGGTGGTGGTTTAGTTGCTAAGTCATGTCTGACTCTTTGTGACCCCATGAACTGTAGTCCTCCAGGCTTCTTTGTCCATGGGATTTCCCAGGCAAGAATACTGGAGTGAGTTGCCATTTCCTTCAGCAGAGGGTCTTCCTGACCCAGGGATCAAACTCACATCTGAATTGTAGGTGGATTCTTTACCGATGAGCCACCAGGGGAGCCCAGTTGGCTTTTTAGATCAGTCTGATTAGTTGACAGAACTCTGCTAATAATAATAATGTTCTTTGATTTTGGAAGTGGTTCTAAAGCAAGGTCCCCTGGTTGACCAGGAGTATTCTCAGATGTCATGTGAGAACCTTGACCTGTTTGGCCAAAATCAGAGTTGTTCAGGGCTTCCCTTGCCACCTCAGCACATAGTCCATTGAGTGCAAAACAAAGGGTTAAGTTTTTGTCAAAAGTTATGTTTAAAATATTGGAGCTTGAAGGGTGTGTAGGTTTTATTTCTGGATTAAGAATAAGAACTGGGGAAGAAAAAAAAAAACCCATCGTGACGCTACAGTACATTATTAGCTGCTGCAAAAATGACAGTCGGTTGTGAACCATTAAAGGACTTGGGAACACTTTTGTTAAACTTTCTGAACTACTGGGGTGATAGGATTTGTATGAGCTTCTGTTTTCTGCCTTATTTGGACCAGCTAAACTCCGTTTCAACTGTCTCTTACAGAAAGCAACCTGAAATTCAGGCAGATGGTCCAGAGAACATAGAAGCTTTTAATGGAATAAGTTCATGCCTGAATGTGCCTTTGCAGGTCCAGCTGATAACCCACAGCAGGATACCAGACAAAGAGCCAATGTTTTTGAAAATTCCTTGATGGACGCTACCCGGGTTACTCAGTGTGGTGTCGTTTCAGTATTGACAGAAAGCTACAGATAGAGTTTAAAGTATTGGTTTATGTCCTGGATCAGAACATATTTAAGCATATTTCCATGTCAGTGTTTAGACAAGAGCCTACTATATAATAATAAGTTATGTTTAGATGACCTCTTGAGTCTTAGCATTAAATCTAAGTGTAAATTTTAAGTAGAAAACATTTTTAAATGACCTAGAGTTTGTTTCACAGAAAAGTTAATAATAGAAAGGGGTTTAGGCCTTAGGATACAATTCTGGCCTTTTTTTTTTTTTTTAAGTTAAAGTAGAATTTAAATTGAAAATTGCATTTGTGTCAGTACTTAATACTTGCCAAAAATATAACATTTTAATATTCTCTATTGGAATGAAGTTATTTAAAACTCATGTGGATTCAATTTTCCTTGCAGTAACATTCTCTTCTCACTTGCTTTTTATAATCACATCCAATCCTTGCCAGCCCAGCTCGAGTTTAGGGACATTTTCAGATGGCTTCTATTTCCAAAGCTATTATTGGGCCTGTGAATTCAGGCACATTCTATAGCGATTCAGTCAGCCAGCCATTCAGAAAACAGCTTTCACGGTCAGTCTGGATCAGGAAGGTGTTGGTCAGTAGATCTGACAGACTTTGTCCCGTATACAGCAGTTTTCAGAGGACCCTTGTGGTGTAACTGGACACCGTGGAGGAGCTGAGGGTATTCCTGGCTGTTCCTTCCCTTCGTGCACTAACTCCCAGGAAGCTCTCCCACCACCTGAGGAAGAACAGTTGCCCTCATTTACAGACAAATCAATCGAGTCTGAGAAGGACCACATCACCTGCATTCTGCCCCACTGCAATAAACGAGGATTCCAAACCCCGCTGATTCCAGCTCTTTGCTGCTGTGTGAAACCATCTGATTCACTGGGGTTTTACGTAGATGGGCTTCCCAGGTGGTGCAGTCGTAAAGAATGTGCCTGCCAGTGCAAGAGACTCAGGCGACATGAGTTCAATCCCTGTGTCAGGAAGTTTGCCTGGAGGAGGAAATGGCAACCTGCTCCAGTGTTGTTGCCTGGAGAATACCATGGACAGAGGAGCCTGGTGGGCTACAGTCCATAGGGTTGCAAAGAGTCGGACATGGCTGAGCACACACATCCTACATAATCGCTGCATTCCCCAAGTGACTGGCGCTGATGCCATCATCCACAGAGGGCTTCTGTTGGGGAGAAGTTGGGGAGCACGCTGGAAATAAACGTTGGCCTTGAATGGCTAGCCATCTGGCTGCTAATTTCCTGGCTTCCATGTGTCACGGGTAGGACAGGGCATTGGCTGAGCCCCAGGCTGGTCTGTGAGTGGCTGGGCTAGAGGAGGTGGTGTGTGTTCTTATGAGGCTGATGACTGAGGTGGTGATGGTGACCACTGTCGTTTAGTGATCAGGACTTGAGTCCTCACAATGATACAGCTGGGGAGGCCCCACTGAGGAAATGAATGGGATGTAGTGACCCTCCCTGGTGGAAAGAGCTGGTACGTGGTGGGTGATGACTGCTGAGGAACTCGCGGAACAGGCTGCTGAAGAAACTGCTCATGCTTTCCAAGGCCCGGGAAGAAAAAGAGATTCCTTTATGGAAACTGACAAACCTCAGTTTATTTTACAGTTGTTTCAGAGAAACACTCCCAAAGGCCCTCAGATGGTCTTTGCTCTCCATCTGGGCCCCCAGGCACAGCGAATGAGCCTGGAGCACCTGAGGATGCAGAGGTGTCCAGGGATCTCTGGATGCTTGGCCTTCCAGGGCCCCTCAGGGTTTTGCTGTGACTTCATTTCAGGCACTGGAATGTAGCTAAGGACACTGACTGGCCCCAGACCCTGAACTGCTTATCACCTGTCCATCCCGATCTGAAGTACTGCCCTCCTCTCTCCGTCTCCTCCCTCTGCTCTTCAATTCTCACAGGCCCTTCACTCATCCATATACATTCTTTTCTTGATTTGTTAGCTTGGTTTACTAAATGTGCCCCCTCCTAGAATGAAAGCTCTCCCTGAGCAGGAACTTCAGTGTGTTCACTGCTGCATCTCCAGCATCTCCCACACTGCCTGCCAGGTAGCAGCTGCTCAATAAATGTTTGTCAGATGAATAAAATGTTTGATCCTGGCTTCATCCCCTTTTTAGCTCTGTAGCCTTAGGCAAGTTCTTTAACCTCCGAGCCCCAGCTTTCCTTTCTGTAAATAGAAATAACAGTCCATCTCACCAGGAAGGGTGGTTGTGAAGACCACAGGTGTGCCCGCTCTTGTATAGGTTGCTGTTACCTCTGGAATCTCAGTTTGAATCTGACTCACAGTTGGGGCTGGTGCTCAGGGCTGACTTTGGCCAATGTATGAGGTTCCATGGCCACACAGGTCATGGTGGCCAGAACCTTCCTTCATCTCTTGCCTCCACCCAGAGAAGGAGCTCAAGTGGCTGTCACTCTGGCTTCTGCTGCCAGTGACCTTGGGGCCCTTTGCTGTGTCTTAGGCAGGCCTGTGCTTCACGTACTGACTGTTGTTCAGTTGCTCAGTTGTGTCCAACCCTGTGGACCGCAGCACGCCAGGCTTCCCTGTCCATTACGAACTCCCGGAGCTTGCTCAGACTCATGTCTATTGAGTTGATGCCATCCAACCATCTTGTCCTCTGTCGCCCCCTTCTCCTGACTGTAGCTGCTTCCCTTTCTCCCATCAGATAATGAATCATAAAACGAAATCATTTTTCAAATCATAGCAGGAGAAAAAAATTGTGTCATCCCCTTGTGTAACTTATTTTCTGTTGGCTTTGAATTTCAAAGTTAAAATGTAAATTTTTAAAAGCTGAGTTTGGAAGAAAACACTTCATTAGCTCTGTGAAACCATGAAAATTTAACGAAGGGACCCCAGTTCACTGAAATGAGAACGATGGTCACTGATGTTTCAAAGTGCTTGATGGCCACTGTTTTCAGGACTTTACACATACAGCCCCATTTAATCATTGTACCAACCCTATGAAATACTTTTATGTTCTCCCATTTTACAGATGGGGAACCTGCAGCACAGAGGTTATGTGGCTTGTTAGTATGCAGCGGCCCAGGTGTGGACAAGAAGCACCAGCTAATTTGAAGGAATTAAAACTTATGCTTGAGGTGAACCAAAGTCTTGGTCCTTTCTGCGTGCGTGCTCAGTCATGTCAGACTCTGAGATCCTATGGACTGTAGCCTGCCAGGCTCCTCTGTCCATAGGATTCTCCAGGCAAGAAGACTGGAGTGGATTGCCATGCCCTCCGCCAGGGGATCTTCCCATCCCAGGGACCGAACCTGCATCTCCAGTGTCTCCTGCACTGGCAGGTGGTTGGTCCTTCCTGGTCAAGTCCGATTTGTATGTTCTCGGGAGACCACGCTGAGCAGTCTCAGCCAGCCCGGGTGTGAGGAGCCACCTCGTCTGCCAGCTTTGTTAAGGGATGAGCAGATCCAGGCACCAGAGATTTAAACCCTGCTCTCTGGCATCAACTTTTTTTTTTTTTTTTTTTTTTTCTGTTTTCACAGGAGTCTTTCCAAGCCATGGTTGGCAAGTGGGTTTCCATCTGTGCGAGGGGAGCAGCTGCCAGGGGTGCCGTGAGCGGGATTCCAGGCAGGGTCACGCTCAGGGATCCAGGCCGGGCCAAGCGCCCGGTGTCCGTCTTGGACACCGAAAGGGGGATGACTCTATGCACAGGCGTTTTGCTGTAGGTCTAAAGAAGCTGCTACTTGCCTCACTTTTAAAAATTGCCCAGAACATCATTTCACCTTTCCTGGAAGGCTCAAGGTGACCAGCACCTCATATTTTGTGGTGGTGAAGTGACACCCTCAGAGTTCAGGTGTGCAGGATCCAGAAGCTTGAGGTGTGGCTCAAGTATTTTTGGAGAAGGTTGTACTTCTCACCATCTCCTTTTCCATCTGTTATTTGTGGATATTGTCTGTACTCCCTTGCAGCCTTTAGATGGCTTCTGATCATTGTGGGCTGGGAAGCCGGATAGGGGCCCTGTTGATGCGGTATGTAAATAAGGAGGTGGTTGTGTGTGTTCAATCATGCCTAACTCTTTGCTACCCTGTGGACTGCAGCTATGGACTGAACACTCTGCTGTCCATGGGATTTCCCAGGCAAGAATACTGGAGTGGGTTGCCACTTCCTACTCCAGAAGGATCTTTCTGACTCAGGGATAGAATCTGCGTCATCTCCTGCATTGGCAGGCGGGTTCTTTACCACTAGCATCACCTGAAAGTGAAAGTGAAGTCACTCAGTCATGTCCAACTCTTTGTGACCCCATGGACTGTAGCCTACCAAGCTTCTCTGCCCATGGGATTCTTCAGGCAAGAATACTGGAGTGGGTTGCCATTTCCTTCTCTAGGGGAATCCTCTAAAGAGGTGCTTAGGACCTGAGAACACCCAAGGACCTCCCTAGTAAGCAAAGTGCACTGCAGAGAGGGGAGCGTTGAGTGTAAAACACACTGAACTTGAACAGTAGACTGTTAGCTTGCTTTTAAGCTCACAAAGCACATATTCTACTCGTGGAGAGAATCAAAGGAATGTTTTGGTGACAGGGCACACAATTACTTCCTCAGCAAAAGTTTGTCACAGGAGAAGCACCTTAATTCTGCATTAAAGGTACATCTTTTTTTTTTTTGGCCATGCCTGTGGTATGTGAATTCTTAGTTCCCTGGCGAGGGATTGAACGCAGGCTCCCTACATTGGAAGCGCAGAGTCTTAACCAAACTAGACCAACAGGGCAGTCAGTCCCTGCACCTCGATCCTTACCCAGTGCCTCTGTCCTGTAATCTCTGGGATAAATGTTTTATTTGGTGCCAAGTACTCACAGGAGATTGAATCTGTAAGGAAACGCCTGGATATTCATTCCATCCCAGGACTTGCCACACAGGCTGCTGGCCCTGCCTGTGGATTGGATTTTCCTCTTTAAATCATGATATTCCTCCAGAAGTTTTTCAGAGTTTCTCTCATAATCAGTGCATGGGCTTATAGGTGTTTTCTCTTCCTACATCTTTCATTGATGTTTAGACTCCTTTGAATGAATTTTAACCAGTGAGTTTGGTGAAAGGAAGTCTGGGTTAACTTGGCCTTCATGGAGGGGCCAATTCTTTTGATGTACCTCAGTAGATTGGCGTCAGATACTGTAGTTGATTTGTTGGTTCTGTTAAGTTACTTCATCACAATAATTAACACTGTGTTTATGGCCTTAAAACTAAGAAATTTTAGTTGTTTAGCCCATTGGTGCCTGCCAGTAGCAGGTGTTTCATTAAAGTAATGTTCTGAATCTGGCAGGGCAGGTGCTTAGAGGGGAGAGTAGTTTGCTGATCTGGTAGGTATCGTATGGTTAATTTCAGCCTGAGGTGGTAAATTTCCTGTGTTCCCAGCTGTGTGAAGGGGACCTAGTTTGGATTATTTCACCGGGATGTTCACTTAGGGGACCACCTGCATCAGAAAACCACCTAGGAGGCTTATTAAGAAGTCCAGACATACTAAACCATCATCTTTGGCGGGGGCGGGTGGTGGGTCTTTGAAGTCTTCATTTTTATCAGCTTCTCCAATGAGTCTTACCCAGACTTCACAGTTCCCCTTTGGGTCTTGTAAAGGGGGGAAAAGAATGACATGATATCACCACATCTCATCATTTCATTTGCTTCTGGTTTTCCTTTTTAATTATTTTCCTTTGCTTTTGCAGTCTTTTTGATATATTAATGACATTTTCCATCTCTGAACGCATATATAATAAAACACCCTGTGACAGGTGAGCCAGGGCAGCCTGAGAATTAGTGTCACTTCTGAGGGTCAGAGCCGAGGTGACCCTTGAGGATCCCTTGCCTTGCTCATTGTTGCTCTTCATGTATCTTTTTGAGGGGAATAAACGGCATTAGGTCATTAACTGGTACAAGACTAGTGTCACACAGAGCCCTGCTGGTGCTGTGTTCACTCCACCCTACACCTACTGCAGCACCCAGCATGCAAGAGGTACTTATGTTGTTGGTTTAGTCGCTGAGTCGTGTCCGACTCTTTTGTGACCCCATGGACTCTGTAGTCCACCAGGCTCCTCTGTCCATGGGATTTCCCAGCCAAGAATCCTGGCGCGAGTTGCCATTTCCTTTTCCAGTGGATCTTCCCGACCAAGGGAACGAACCTGTGTTTTCCTGCATTGGCAGGCAAGTTCTTTACCACTGAGCCACCAGGGAAGCCCCAAAACAAGGTCCTCCTCCCTCTGTCTCTGGTTTTACTTCTGACATCTACTAAGGAGTCCCTCTCAGGTAGACCCTCTAAAATACATGGCCATGGATGGCTTCTCTTGCATGTTTTGTTATTTTTGCTCAAAACGAGGAACGCCTCCCTCTGAGAGCCTAAATGCTGTTTGGTTTCACGATGCCACACTCACTTGACGGGGCTGTGCCAAACAAAGCTATTGCCCAGACTGGACTCGGAGCACATCTCACTCACCTGGGCCGTTTCTCCATCTCACCCTTGAGTCAGAGCTTCTGTGTAATGGGATCCAACCAATGGAGTCAGAGGGCTGCACACAAGCCCTTGAGGAAGGCAGCACAGAGCTCTCCCATTTGCAGGTCATCAAGTCACATGTTCACTGTGACCTAAGGAATAATTGGCGTGGGAGCACTTTGCAGAGACAGGAGCCGGAGGGTGGGGTGGTGCCAGACATCTTTCTGAACTGCTGTTAGGATCCCAGCTGTGGATAAAACGAGATAAGAGTCGAGGCTCAGTTGGTTTTCGTTCAACCAACCCGGCATGTGAATGGATGCCCCTCACTCCCCCGATGACATAGGGAGCACCCATGCCCTTCGATGCCCAGCTTTAAATGTAGCCAAGAGTCAGCTCTATTTGTTTCCAAACCTGTTTATGCCACTGTTTTAACAATGTTTTGTAATAATACAAACATAATCATGTGTATGGCTTCCCCAGTGGCCCAGCGTTAAAAAATCTGCCTGCAAAGCAGGAGATGCAGCAGGAGCGGTGGGTTGGATCCCTGGGTCAGGAAGATCCCGTGGAGGAGGAAATGACAACCCACTCCAGTATTGCCTGAGAAATCCCATGGACAGAAGGGCTCGGCAGGCTATAGTCCATTGGGTTGCAAAGAGTCGGATATGACTTGAGCAACTAAAAAACAACAATGATTATAATAAGCATAGTAATAAATATGCCAGTATTATTGTATGTGTATGATTTAATTAAATAGTATCCAAGCCTATGAAATATGAACATAGAGTTTTTTTTTTATGAAAAGCAAAGTTGGATGCTGAGAAAAGCTCATGGTAATTTGCTTAAAAACCTACCATCCAGTTAGGTGTGGGTGAGAAACGTTGAAAAATTCACGTAAAGACAGAAGCATTTTGCACTCAAGTTGCTCTTAAAAATTTCTTAAGTTCTTGCTCCACTTGAAGCAGTAAGTGGAGAACAATAACTATGTGATGCATTATCTGTGTGATTTAATTAAGAAAGACGGTAGATCTTGGCCCTTCATTCATTCATTGATTCGTCCATTCACTCAAGAATGTGGGGCCAACGCTTGTTGTCATGTGTTGGGCATTGTTCCAGAAGCATGTCACAGTGAGCAGAACTGACAAAATTCCGCAAACTCATGGAACTCCCGTCCCATTGGGAGAGACAGATGGTGAACAAGCAAATAACTGTGTAGAATGTCAGCTGATGAATGCTGTGGGAAGAAGTGAAACAGAAAGGGGAGTAGAGTTTTATGTGAAACGAGGGCTACCATGTAAATATAGCCTGACTGTAAAGGGACTATATGTATATATAGAGAGAAGAGGGGGTGGGGAGGGAGAAGGGAAACAACGCCTGTGGACATAGGGCAGGAAAGCCCTTGGCAGAGGGGACAGCAAGTGCAAGGGTTCTGAGGTAGCAGCGTCTGTGCTCAGGGGACCAGGTCACAGAGAGGACCAGGAGGGGAATCCAGGGAGGTACCCATGGGCCAATTTGGCTCATGCAGCTCCTGGGAAGATTTTGCTTTTATTCTGAGTGAGTGGGATTCATTGGAGGGTTTTGAAGGGAAGAGTCCTATGACATGACTTGCTTTTTGAAAGAATCACTCGGGCTGATGTGTTAAGAATAGGCTGAAATGAGCCAATAATAGAAATACTAGGAAGTGTGCACAATAACCCAGGTAAGAAACAGTGGTGGTTGGACTGGAATGTAGTACTGGAGGTGGTGAGTAGTGGTGGAATTCTGGATATCTTCTGAGAGCAGAGCCTCAAGATTTGCTGAGGACTGGATGAAAGAAAAGTCAAGGATGATGACACGTGTTTCTGCCTCCGCACCCAGAGGGATAGAGTTGCCATTCAGTGATGTGGTGATGGAGCCGGTTTGTGGGGTACATGTGTGCTGGGATTCAGTTTAGGGGCATGTTAAGTTTGAGATGCCATTAGACACTCAAGGGGAGGGGAGTTGAATACACTGGTTTGCATTTTAGAGGAAGGGACCCAGCTGGAAATGTATTAATAAATTTGAGAATCCTCAAGAGTACCCATGAAACTGAAGACCATGAAGCTGGCATCCCCAGGGAGTGAGTGCAGATAAAGAGGAGCAGCCCAGAACTGAGGCTGGGGGAGCTGGGCCTGCTGTCCCGTCCGATGCGGGGGACCTTCATGGGCTGCAGGCTCCTCTCCTGGACTTCAGTAGGTGCTCTCCGCTTTGCACTCGCAAGTGGTTCTCCTCTTCACCATTGTAGAACATTTTGGGGCCCGCAGTGCTGGTGGACATGGCCCGGCCTCATCCAGGTAGACACACCAGCCACAGTCACCTCAACTTTGCTGCCACTCCTCCAGGGGGGGACTATTTCTGTCTGAGAAACCATCTGCAGCAAGCCACAGGGACCCCAGGAAAATGCAGGGCCACTCACAAAACTCAGACCAGCTTCCTGTAACAAGCAAGAGATCCCAGATCTGTAGTTCACGGTTCAGAAAAGGCCCAAGGAACAGACTTCATGAGCTCTTACCCCATTCCTTTTCCCATCTGCAAACTCCCCAAATCCCCTGGTGTAAAACTTGCTTTGAGACTCAGGCAGAAAAATGAGGATAGGAAACATGTGAGGGTGAGGGTAGGCGGTAACAAAGTAACAATGCCCTCTCTGTCCCCAGGAGTGGCCTTCAGAGACAGAAATGATCCCTTCTAGAAACCCTGTCTCTCTTCTTGCTGGGGTAAAGTAAGTTACACATTTTTTGCTTTCTTTTTCCTTCCCTCCCCTCCCACCTCCAAATGAAGCAAAGCAAAGGACAACATGGTAAGGTGAAGCCAGTCCCGGAATGTGTCCTGTACATTCCACAGAACCCAAGGCTCAGTCAACAGAAACTATTGGGGGTGCATGCAGAGCACCCCCACCCCTCAACACACAGTGTTTCTGCAGTCAGGTCCCTTGTTCTGAGCTCTTGTATCCTCCCTTTTTGCTCCTTCCTGCTAATCACACTTTGTAATTTTATATTTGCTTATGTATTATGCAAGTAATGACCTTATCCTTCAAGGTCACACACCCCAGTGTTCTAGACACCAGGTCTGTTTGCTTTACTGCTCTAACCCCATGCCTGGCATGGGGTCTGGTATATAATAGATGCTTGATGGATCAGTGCTGATAATCATGAGGATGCTCGGTCTTGTTTAGTGTGTGGACAAGGCTCACTCCCCTTCATAGGCCCAGAGAACTCCTCTCCATGATGGCACATGATGCCACATGTACATGTCCACAGTTGAAAATCTGGCTCCCAAAGAGAATAAGAACTCAAATTCAGGACGTGTTGCTTCATGTGGCTGATCTTAGAAATTTTCTGTCTAAAAATGCTAAATTAAAAAAAAAAACACCAAACTTTGGAGTGCTTAAAGGGTACCCTCTGAGGTTCAGCATAACCCAAACCATCCCCTTGCAGTCATTGTGCCTTCAGAGTTCATGTCTGCCTGGCACTCCACTGTGTCCCGCAGTACCAGGCAAGCACAGAGCAGTCGGTCAATACATAGTTACAGATAAATGAGGAACATACTTTTGGGGTAAACGACAGCCTGCATCCTCCTCTTGGGAACCTACACTGCCTGTGGGCATGTGAAAGACTCAGAAATCCTGCACAGACATGTCTGTTTGACTCCATGACCCCGTGCTCTGAAGTAAATGGCTCTGACTTCAATCCCACAATTGCTTCTCGCCAGCCAGCTGTGTGTTGTGGGGCAAGGTGCCGAACCTCTTAGTGCCTTGGTTCCTCACTCCTACACGGAGGCAGTACTCATCTCACAGGCATCTCATGGAGACTGCATTTGTTATTCCATGTCAGGCTGTGGGCACTGCGCTCAGCATGCAGTCAGCATGGACATGCTAGCTGCTGTAATGAGCATGGGTAATGAGAACCCATGAAGCATCTGGGCAAACCTGTTCCACTGAACCTCAGTTTGGGAGATGCTGATCAGGAGGAAGGAAAATCAGGAGGGGTTTCATTCTCCATCTGCCACCATGAGACTGTGGGCTCCTCAGGAGTGTCGTCTGGGTTGTGCCTCGTGCCTGTCCCCTGCAGGGAGGGAGCCCTCCACAAGTGAGCGGTTCCCAAACCAAATGGAGTGCAGGATCCTAGTGAGGCCCGAGCAGCCCAGAGAGGAGTCAACAGCCTGCGTCCAAGTCATTTATCTATAGGTCACCTCTGTCTCCCACTCTGTAAAAAAAAAAAAGGGGGGGTGAACTGTCCCAACCCTGGCCACCGGACCCCCTCTTTGAGGTCAGCTGGGATTCAGGGTGCAGGCCTTGGGGATCTTGGGGCAGAGATGGGGAGAAGGCGCAGGGGCAGCCTCTATCCAGTCCCCTTCATCCTTGAGGAGGATGCCTGCAGGCCCACAGCACCCCTGCCCTTTGGGCAGCATCATCACCCACTGACTCACATCTGGTTCAGGCACATAGCAAGTGTGTCTTTCCCCTGGCTGTGCCAGCCCTGCGTCTGGGACGCCCTGCCAGCCAGGCATGCCCACGCCTCCCAGGACAGGCTGGTCAAGATGCCTTGGGTAGCAAAGAGCCCCTAAGCTCCCACAAGGCTTTCCATCACGGCAGCCCCCTCTTGTTGACATCCTTGGACAGGCAGCAGGCATCAAGTTTTAGAAATCCTGTGATCAGGACTGTCAGTTCCAACAACTCCAGCCCATGCGAGGGTTTATCCCTGGAGTTGACTTAATCTTTTTAACTTCTTTGGTCTTAGACAACTTTAAAAGATGGAGTGTTCGTAATAATTAAATTTTAGTGTCCTTATAGAATTTTACAGTTTCAAAGAGCGTTCCCATCTGGACCTTGCGGGAGGCCCTTTCTGTCCCAAATTGGGAATCTGTTTTCTCTGCATCCATTGGTCTTGTCACACTTGCATTTGTTCCTGTTTTCTTTTTGGCTTCCCTCCCATTCTTACAAGTTTCCTTTTGAAGAAAGCAGACTGTTTTGGCTCAGCTAAAGAGAAGGGCCAGCATCTGGGCTTGAACCGAGTGGTTCCAGGAAACAAAAGGCAGTGAGCGGCAGAGATGCAGCCAGGGGTCAGAGCTGAGCGCCAAGGGGTCTGCTCCTCTCTCCCTCCTGTCTGAGCTGCTCATCCCCAGCTCGCACCTCACAGACTGTGACATCTCCTGCAGGTGTGACATCCTTCAGACATGACCCACTGCTGCGAGTGGAGTGGGGAGGGTGTGTTGGGGACCCTGGTTTGAGTGGGGTGGTGAGATCAACCTTCTGGGAAGACACTGCCTTTGATGATTTGATCTCAGAGCGACACAACCAGGCCCAGTTAGGGTTGGACTGCATGGGGAGCCCGGCTCCTGGTCTGCCTTTATCATTTAGGGAACCGTCTCTGAGCACCTCCTGGTGGCAGGTGGGCAGGTGGGTGAGAAGTGCATAGACTCTCTGTACTCTCCATGGTTGAGTCCCCAGGGGGCAGCAGGTGGGTGGAGGCAATGACAAAGCTGGGAGTGCCCTCGTCTGGGCCATGCCAAGGAGGCCACCTGCCCCCCCAGGGTTGCTTTTGCCCAAGTCCATCAGGGCCTCACGCTGCCCTTCCTCATTGTCCCCTACAAAGCAGTGTGACCAGGCATGCCCTCTCACTCCTTCCCAAGAAGAGCTTGCTGTGTGTCCTTGAGCACGTTACCATCTTGCTCTGGTTCCTTGTCCTCAGATATCTGAGAGTGATGGGCTGCTGACTTGGTCTCTGGGATCCCCTGCCCTTTGCCTATCCTGGCAGGACCAGAGGCAGCCACAGCCAGGATCTCCCAGCCAGGAAACTTCCTTTGGCAGAGGCCATTGCTGGCTGGGCCAGCCTTCCTATTGACTGGCTTGTGTTATGAGCTGTCATGTGCTTGGTGTTTGGAGTTAAAGTCCAACAGGGTTGGGGAACACGTGGCCTCTTAAGATCTACGAAAGTGAAATGAAAGTGTCAGTTGCCCAGTCATGTCCACCTCTTTGTGACCCCATGGACCGTAGCCTGCCAGGCTCCTCTGTGCATGAGATTTCCCAGGCAAGAATACTGGAGTGGGTTGCCATTTCCTTCTCCAGGGGATCTTCCCGACCCAGGAATTGAACCTGGGTCTCCTGCATTGCAGGCAGTTCTTCACCAGAGAAGCCTGAAGACCCAAGAACCTGGCTTAAAAGCCTCAAGACCTAGGCGTGGTCTTTTGGAGCCAGCCCCAGCCCATGGCCACCCTCAGGGCTGATGAGAGGGAGGGGAGCTGCCTGTGGAGAGGCAGACTTCAGTTTTGGGGTCAGATATCTGAGAATCCTGCCTTCCTTTCTAACTTTCCCTCTTTCTGTTCTATTCACACCTCTCTGTGACCTACAAGGAGCTACTTAACCTCCCTTGCAACTGTCCCCTTAGCCATAAAAAGGCACAAGAAGCCATCTCACATGGTTAAGGGAAGATCAAACGGGAAAAACCACCTAAGCTACCTGGAGAAGGAGATGGCAACCTCTTCCAGTATTCTTGCCTAGGCAACCCCATAGACAGAGGAGCCTGGTGGGCTTCAGTCCGTGGGGTTGAAGGAAGAGTTGGACACGACTTAGTGACTAAACAACAAACAACAATCTAAGCTACCAGGGCCCGAGATGCCAACCCTTTGAGTGTTAGTTGAAGAACCACAGCAACTGCCCCAGGCCAGTGGTTTTGAATGGCTGCCCCATCCCCTAAGGACCACTTTCATTTCCCTTCCCCCAACCCTCCCACTGCAAAGACTTTCCCTGTACAACTTGACTAAGCATCGGGTCCTGCCCCAGATTTCAGAACTAGGCCATCACTGAGCACACCGCCTGCACCTGACGACTGCAGGGGTTTTCCCCCAGCCCCATGCTCCCCCAGTTTCAGCACACAGGTGCCTTTCCAGGGATCTTATTAAAAATGTAGGTTCTGGGACTTCCCTGGCAGTCCAGTGGTTAAGACTCTGCACTTCCACGGCAGAGGGCACAAGTTCCATCCCTGGTCAGGGAACTAAGATCCCACAGGCTGAGCAGCATGGCCAAAATAAATAATTTTTTTTTTTTTAAATCTAGATTCTGACTTGGAAGGTCAGATCAGGGCTGAGTAGCTGTCTTTCTAACAAGCTCCTAGAGACTACTGATGCTGGCCCGAGGACCACACTTTGAATAGATGAATTCAGACTGAGGCTCTCAACAACTGGCTTTTAAAATCCTCCGTGCCTGGAGTCCAGACCAGCTAAATCAGAATCCGTAAGACTGAGGAGGGGGGCAGGCACCAAGGCTGTTTTCTTGTCTCCAGGATTGGAGTCTGAGACCCGCTGCCAGGGCTCCTCTGAGCTGACATGTTTCCACCCGCTGCCTTCTGGCTTCATGGGTGGCCATGTGGCTGTTTATTGGGCAGAGGGTCACTCCTTCAGGCCCTTTGGAATATTGAAAAGAGCTCTTTGACCCCTGTCACTACAAGGACTGTGTCCGGAAAGGGGCCCTAGCTTTGGTGTCAGGTGGTCTTCGTTTCAGATCTTGGCTGTACCCCTTTTGGCCGAGAGAGCATGTTCGTGGGGTCTCCTCACCTCTCTTGAGCCTCCGTCTCCTCCTCTCTGAGATGCAGGTCATCACCATCCCATCTGGGAATGAAGGCCCTACAGTCACTCCTGGGGCATAGTTGTTGTTGTTCAGTCACTCAGTCGTGTCTGAATCTTTGCGACCCCATGGACTACAGCATGCCAGGCTTCCCTGTCCTTCCTCATCTCCCGTCGCTTGCTTAAACTCATGTCCATGGAGTTGGTGATGCCATCCAGCCACTTCATCCTCTGTCGTTTCCCCCTGCCTTCAATCTTTCCCAACATCAGGGTGTTTTCCAATGAGTCAGTTCTTCATGTCAGGTGGCCAAAGTATTAGAGCTTCAGCTTCAGCATCAGTCAGTCCTTCCAGTGAATATTCAAGGTTGATTTCCTTTAGGATTGACTGGTTTGATCTCCGTGCAGTCCAAGGGACTCTATGCTTCTGGAGAAGACCAGGGCATAGTAGGCACTCAGTAAATGACACAATTATCTTTTCCCCTTGTTTGACATCATTTTAGAAGCAAGACTACCATGGTTCACAGAGGTGGAGGCATTTCCAAAGGTCACATAGCAAGTTATGGGTGGTGGTTCAAGGACTGAAGTTCAGGCTCCGGCATCCCAGGACGGTTCCTCTACTCCCACCACCGACTCTCAGCCTGGGGGCGGTCCCATTCGAGTGGGCGGGGCCTTCCTGGAGCGGAAGGTGGAGCCTGCTTTGGATACCAACCATTCCCGGAAGTGGTGGGTACCAGGAAGAAGGTAGTGGCTCCCTCGGCTCTTATCTATTGAGGCTTCCCCCACCTCCAGGGAATGTCAATGTCATCTCAGCTTATCTCACCTGGGCATCAGCTTGCACACCCTTTGCCTCTCCCTCGCTGCCTGCAAAAGTGCTGAACATCAGACGCTGACTTCAGATGAATCACTCTCTGAGAATTTACGGAGGGTTATGTAAGACTCCACGGCGGGCTGCGTGGCCAGCCAGCTCTGGGGGTTGTGTCCCCAGAGATCCCTCCTGACCTGACTCATGCAGGCGGAAGAGGCAAACAGGGGGATGCAGGCAGGGATCTCTGCTCAGAAGGCCCAGGCAGCCTGGTGGGGAGCACGGTGGGGACCCCGGAGCCCCAGAGAGCCTGTCCCGGAGCTGGCAGCCCCTTCCTTTGACCTAGAAACTCCTTAGTGGGACTCTCTGGGCACCTGCCACAGTTCCTCTCCTCCCCATCTCTCTTGAGCTCACTTCTCTCAGGTGTTTGTCTCCACCATGTCCTGGAACCTGCTGTTACTAAGGTTACCCACAGCCTCTGGGCAACTAAGTGCCGCGATTGGTTCCCTATCTTCCTTGCTCGTCCGCAGAGTTGGACACTGTTAATTCTTCTTCCTCCTTGAAATACATGTCGACTTGGACACCACTCTCATGGTCATCCCCTGCTCCTCCACATCCCATCCTGAGTCCCTGGACCCCCCCACCCCTGTTTCCCCTCCCCTGAGCCTGTCCAGTCCACCTAAATGCTGACCCACCCCAAACTCATTAGTTTTATTTAATTCACCCTCTTTGAGGTCTCCTTTGGGTGTCTAGTGAACGTTGCAAAGGTGATCCTTTCAAAACATAGCTCCCCACCAAGTGTTCTCTTGTCTTCCCCTTCTCAGTTAAACGAACTACCCACCCTGGAATCTGTCTAGACTCCCATCCACCTGCCCCACCCCCCACATCCAGCTCCAAAATGTATCCCAAATCCACTGCTTACTTCTCAATGTCCTCAGCCACCATCTTGCTGGACTAACCAGTCTCCCAGCTCTGTTCTTCGTATCCTGCTGTGTCCAACACAGTGGCCACATCGGATCACCTCACTTGCTGCCCAGAGGGATAGCCTGGCTCCCAGCTTACCCAGGCCTATAAGACCCTCCCCTCTGTCCCCTCTTTCCTCTCTGACGTTCTGGCCGAGTAAGGAGATGCTCTTGGAAGATGGTGGTGGGTGGGCTCAGCCTCCCCAGGTGTCAGGGAACCTGGGGCTCTCATCCTGCTCACCTTCTCTCACCTGCAGGCACCACCCATATGGTACCTGTCCCCAGTCTGACCTGGGAAAGTGGCCTCTTGTGTTAACTACTCTTCCTGGACAGTTGCAGGGCATCCGGGCATCTTTGCATATTCATCAGCTTTGGACTTCTCTGTGAATTGCCTTTTCATGTCATTAAATGATCTGTTCAGTGATTGGCAGCTTTAGCTCATTTTTATTAGTCATGCCTTAGTTTCTGTTGTTGCTCCTTCATCTCCCAGGCCCCAGCATCCTCTGCCCCCAGATGAGAGATCAGATATGGGCCCTGCTCCTTGGCGTCACCTTCTCCCAGGTCCCCAGAGCACAGCAAGTTCAAGCTCCAGGAAGACGAGCTGAGGTGCTACCCTGCTTCGCCTGTGAATCATCAGCTCGTGCAGACACCCCATGCAGACAGACCAACCCTGTTAGATCCTCACCAAGTCCTTGCATCACTTTCACTGCTTGGGACCTGTGCTAGGGCCTTTTCCACATCACCTTTCCCCATCTTCTTGCTGACCCTGGCCTTCCCTCCTGCTCTTTCCTTTTTGTTTCTCGTATGTAGTTCAGGGTATCTGTTGCCTCCTTCATCAGAATCCACTGGGGGTTGAGAGAGAATGTGGCTGCTTGGGAGCCCAGAGGCCCCAGTCTCGGCCACCTCGCACGTGGCATCAGTCTCCCTCTGAAAACAAGTGCTTTCCCCTTTAGGCATCACTGAGTCACACATAGACCATGACCAGGTGAAGACCTCAGTGTACACCATTCACTAGAGCTTTCTTGACAAAACACTTAGCAGGTAGCAGACATGCCATCCATCCAGCAAATAATGAAAGGCTCCCTACTGTGTGCCAGACATGGGTTTAGATGTGGGTCCATCAGGGACAAAACGCCTCCAATGGAGCCAGAAAGCAAATGGCAGTTAGACACCAAGCATGTTGGTGTGGTGAATACAGTAAAGAAAGAAAAATGGACTGGAGTCTGGGAGTGTCAGGGCAGAGCATTTGCTATTTCAAATAGAGTGTTTGGGAGGGAGGTGCAATGAGAAGGAGGCCCTTGAACAAGAACTTGGAGGAGAGACGGAGAGCCCTGTGACTGCTGGAGGAAGCGTTCTGGGAGGGTCTGCAGGAATGGACTACTGGAAACATAAATGACACCCTCAAGGGTCAAATGGGACAACGCTGCCCTTTTCAGACTGGGGGAGGGGTGGTTCTGACAGTGAAGAAGTGGTCGTCCTGCCCTTTCTGGACGCCTTAGATTCCGGATAACGAGCGTCACCCATCTTACGAGGTTCTGAGGCGGGATGCTCGAGGGGCCCACTAATCAGGGTTCTGGCTTCTGCACTGAATGTGCACAGAATTCTGTGTCTGAGAAGCCTGTGTGGGGGATGTCCAGGGTCTAGGATCACTCACTGCTTTTTTTGTTTTTTTTAACTTTTTAATTTTGTATCAGGGTATAGCCAACTAACAATGCTGTGGTAGTTTCAGGTGCACAGCAGAGGGACTCAGCCTTATATAGACATGTAGCCATTCTTCCCCAAACTCCCCTCCCATCCAGGCTGCCACATAACATTGAGCGAGTTCCATGTGCTGTACGGTAGATCCTTGTAGCTATCCATTTTAAATATAGCATTGTGTACATGTCGATCCCAAACTCCCTAACTGTCCCTTCCCCCTGGTAACCAAAAGTTCTAGGTCTGTCACTCACTCCTTCATTCAGTATGTTTTGGGGGTCTGCTGTCCATACACTCAGAACTAGGTGTTAAGGCTGCAGTGATGAGCAGACCCAGCCTGGTTCTGTAGTCCTAGACTCACACTCACCACTCTATCTCATAGATAACGTGGAGCCACCCTTGGAGGGTGAGGGTTATGTGGGCTGAGAACTCAGGGGGCCAGCCCTGGACCATCTGCAGGGCACTGGTTCCCAGCCCACCCCCCACCCCCATTGAGACCCCTGTGGATCTTAAAAGACGTTGCTGCCTGAGGCCACCTCAAAGAGCTGATGTCACGGGCCCAGGGGCAGCTTCAGGGGACTCTGGTGAGCATCGGGGGCTGAAGGCCATGGGGAGGAGGGCTCCACGTTGATGTGCTGAAGGAAGTCTTGTGGAGCTGGGGAAACAGGAGCCGAAGGAGCGAGGTGGCTGGGAGGTCGGCGGGGATGGGCTGTGCATGTAAGAGCTTGGTCCCCGCTGGGAGCCCTGGGTTCGGGGACACGTCACAACCTTAGGGAAGGAGAGCAGATGGGAGGGGAGCCAGTGTGGAGGCTGTGCCGAAGCCTCAACCAGGTGGTGGAAGAGAGGGAAGAAGGTGGACAGAGCGGGCAGGACCCAGTATTTCCTGCTTCCATGTTCCCTCCCGTCACAGTCACTCCCCAGGACATTCAGAAACATTCCCCTCGTGCTAAATTCTTCTCAGAAGGCCAAGGGTCCTTCATTCCCAGTCCCTCTCTAGCTCGGCCCTGCATTAGCAAGCTTCAGGGGTTGTCTCCATTTTACAGATGAGGAGACTGAGGTTTGGAGGCCAGAAGTGAGGGAGGTTTTCCCTGGGTCACACAGCTAGCGAGTATGAGGGTGGGAACTCACACTCAGGTCTCTGACAGCCGTGCTGCCTCCTCCACCCCACAGTGGCCACAATCAAAACACCATGCTCATTGACACTGTATTTGATCGGCATCATCAACTCAATGGACATGAGTTTGAGCAAACTCCAGGAGGTAGTGAAGGACAGGGAAGCCTGGGGTGCTGCAGTCCATGGGGCTGCAGAGAGTCGGACACGACTGAGTGACTGAACAACAACAATAGTCCTATGAAATAAAACTGCCCTTCCCATTTTCTGGGTGGTGAAACTGGAGCTCAGAGAGGGTTCTTGGCTTGCCAAGGTCACACAGCCACTGAGCGGGACTGAAGAATGACGAGGTCCTTGTGGGTTAAGAATATCTGGTTTCTTGACACTTCACATCTCAGCTGCTGGGCTCTCACAAGTTCTCCGGCCAGAGAAAAGGTTTCACAATAATAAAGGAGACTGTCCTATTGGACATCACCACCCTAGTCCCTTAGGGAAACACCCAGATGGTGACTTAGTGTCCCTCTGCAAAATCATGGCTCATGAAGCTAAAAGACCTGGACTTTGTTCCCCAGGAAAGTCTCCATCTGAGCCTTAGTTTCCTCATCTGTGAAATGGGTTTAAAAGTGCTTATTCCTTCCTTCCACATGGGCTGCTGGCAGACTCCAGATTTAACAGATGAGAGGGACTTGGGAATCACAGGGGTCCTTTTGCATGTTAGCCCATGTTATCCTCCATGAGGCTGGGCAGTGTATGAGGGGTGGCAAGAGGCACCCCCTCTGCAGGCCTTGCCCCTAATCAGGTGGACACCTAGGGTTGAGAAGAAAACCTGCTCCTGAGTGTCAATGGCTGTGAGGCTGCAGGAGCCTGAGAGTGGAAGAGAGCATAAGGGAGCAGAGATGCCCATGGCAGCTGGAGAAGGCTGGGAGGTCGAGGTATCACCTTTGATTGATCAGGGTTTGGGTTTTTTTTTTTTTTTTTTTAATGTTTATTTATTTATATTTGGCTTCATCGGGTCTTAGTTGTAGAGTTCAAGATCTTTTGTTGTGGCAGATGGGTTCTAGATCACATGGGCTTTGTAGTTGTGGCATGTGGGCTTAGTTACCCGTGCAGTGTGGGACCTTAACCCCCCAACCAGGGATCGAACCCACACCTTCTGCATTGAAAGGCAGATTCTGAACCAGTAGACCACCAGGGAAGTCTCCGACTGATTAGGTTTTTGAATGTTTGATAGATGTGTGATGATGGTGACAGTGAGAGGAAGGAACTCAAAATTGAGGATGCTAGCCTGTTGTCCCCAAAGCTGCCATTTGTCCTGCTCTATTCCTCTAGAGACATTGCCCCAGAGAAGGGACAGCATGGGGTACCTGCCACGTGCCAGGACTGTCCTTATTCTTTAGCTGGACAAGGTTCTGCAGGTCATCCGTGTTTCCAGGCAACCTGGCAGCTGACTGTCCCCTCCCAGCATTGGGTCAGCTGGCTGAGGGGTCTTGTCACCCTGGGGTGCCCCCCACAGGCCACCTCATGGACCTTTTGGTCTATCTGGGGCACAGGCATGCTGCTGAGCATTGATTGGGTCTCTGTTTTCTGCCTTAAATCTCGTTCAGGCTGGATCACACACAGGGGAGGAATCGAAGCAGGGGCAGCCGTGAGCCACGACTGAGAGCTCGGCCCTCAGAGGGGATCCAGTTTGTGGAGGGGATAGAACTCTTCCTCTGAGAACTTCTGTGTTGGGCTGTTTATACGTTCTTCTATTCTGGTAGAGCTTCTCAGGTGGCTCAGTGGTAAAGAATCAGCCTGCCAATGCAGGAGACACAGGAGACTCCAGTTTGATCCCTGGGTCAGGAAGCTCCCCTGGAGGAGGAAATGGCAACCCGCTCCAGTATTCTTGCATGGGAAAATCCCATGGACAGAAGAGCCTGGTGGGCTACAGTCCATGGGGTCACACAGAGTTGGACACAACTGAGAGACTGAGTACGCATTCTTGATAGGTCGTGGTGCTTTTAATATCTGGGCAGATCAGTTGTCGTGGGGGCATCCTATGCATTTTAGGATGTTTAGTTTAGCATCCCTGGCCCCACCTACCAGATGCTGGGTGGCAGTATCCCTGCCCTCAGATGTGACGACCCCAAATGTCTCTAGACATTGCCAAATCTGTGCCCTGGCTGAGAACCTCTAATCGAAACCCTGATGTTTCACCTTTGAGATGGACTTCATTCCTAGCTCGGCCCTCTCCGACAGAGCGGGCCGTGGCCCACACCTGGAGAGAGCAGCACACCCACCTCACTTCCAGTCTTCTACCCAGAGAGGCGGACTTGGGACCCAGAACAAGTTACTTAACCACTCTGTGCCTCCGTTTACCCATCTGTAAATGAGAGTTAATAGAGTATCCACCGTGTATGAAGAGTAAGACACTTGATACACGTCAAGTAGCATAATTCTGGGCACCGTATGTGTTGTTCTTTTTTGGGCTGCACTGAGTCTTCGTGGCTGCACACAGGCTTTCTCTGGTTGCAGCGAGTAGGGGCCTATTCTTTGTTGAGGTGTGCAGGCTTCTCATTGCAATGGCTTCCCTTGCTGCGGAGCACAGTCTTTAGGCACGTGGGCTCAGTAGTTGTGGCACACGGGTTTAGGTGTCTTGTGGCCTGTGGGATCTTCCCGAACCAGGGATCAAACCCATGACCCCTGCATTGGCAAGTGGATTCTTAACTACTGGACCATCAGGGAAGTCCTTGTGTTGCTCTTATTCAACAAATATTTGTTTTTGTGATGCTAAACTGAGGATGCAACAGCAAAGAAAAGGGCCCCGACCTTGAGAATGCATAGCTCCTGAGGGAATTTGACACATGATTCTGTGACTGTGACTCAGTATAACAAGTGCTGTGATGGAGAAATAGGAGGGACAGTAGGAACCCACAAGAGGGACATCTCCTCCAAGAATTAGAGAGGGAAGTCTTCCTGCAGGAGGTGGTATTCCAGCTAGGATCTGGAAGATGAGTATGAGTTAGCTGGATGAAGGAAGGGGAGGAGTCATGGTCTCGGTTGCCTTTTTTTTTTCAAATACAGTATTCGGGTTTTTATTTTTATTATTATTTTTGGCCACGCCAAACAGCATGAAGGATCTTAGTTTCCTGGCCAGGGATTGAACCTGTGCCCCCTGCAGTGGAAGCGCAGAGTCTTACCTACTGGACCACCAGGGAAGTCTCTGCATTAGCTATTTAAAATAATAATAATAATGCTTTCCTGAAAAAGAAATCCTATTTGAAGGGCTGTAGTAGCAAATAGGACCAAACGATGTCAAGGGATCATGATTTACACCCACTCTGAGACCCCTGACACAAACGTTCTTGGCACAGTGAGACTGGGATGGCTGCCAGGTGCAGAGTTAATGGCCTGGAGGGGACCAGCCCTCCCTCCTCTCCCTTCTACAGGTGATGGTTGTAACTTGGTACCAGAGCATACTCAGATGCTTTTTGCGGGGAGAGCAGTGCCCAGGGCGGCAGGTGGGGAAGCGGTCAAGCTGCTGTCTGCACAGCAAGAGTCCATTCCCAGCTCACCTGCCCATCCAGTGGGGGTCCTCAGGGTGGGCCTGCCCTGTGCAGTATGTCAGAACCTGGCAGATAGATGCTTCTCCCGGCCCAGTGCCTCCTAGCAGAGGGAATCGGGTAGATGGAGCATGGCGGTTGTTAAAGCTCACTTCCCGTTGGCCTGAAGGTGCCCGGAGAGGGCATCAGCACCAAGACCCTCCAGGTGCTGCCTGGGACACCCACTGGGCGGGACCCTGGTGACACTGTGTGTTACTCCTCTCCCCACACAGCTACAGCCTCCGCCTGGCATCCCGATGTCCTCCGCCAGCTGCCCCGTACATCACCAGACAGTGTAGGAATGTCAAGGCCACAGCGGCAGCCCAGCTCCAGGGATCCCTCTTCAAAGAGTAGGTGCTCCGCCTGCTCCCTGACAGGTACTCAGACTCAGAGGGTGGGGCAGCATCTAGGGGCTGGGGGCGGGGCTTGGGGGTGGGCTGGGCAGGAGAGAGGGGGATGGGCATGATGACTCCTGGAGCAGCGTGCTGTGTGCTCAGTGGGGCAGGAGGCCTTCCTGCTGGGACTGGGTGAGAGTGTGGACTCTGGACCACCTGGTTCAAATCTTAGTTCTGTCACTTATGGGCTGCAGAACCTGAGCACGCTGCTCTTTCTCTCTCTCTCTGAGCCTCAGTTTCCATGTCTTTAAAATGGGGATGACAATAGTGCCTATTTCATAGGGTTGTGAGACATACAAGTGCCAAATGTATGAAAGCACTTAGAACCTTGCCTAGCACAGAATAAACACCAGGTAAGTCTAAGTATTAGTGATCGTACTCAACACTTCAAGCCTTCAGTGGCTTTAAACCCAGAAAAGGCTATTCCATCATGTATTTGAAAGTGGAAGTAGTATTATTTCATAAAATATAAAACTGAGGTGTATGTTGAACCAGAAGCCTCCTTCTAGATTTTCTGATGATGAAACCTGAATTCATTCATGGAAGCTGGACTTTTCCTCTTGAGGGGCTGGGCTTTGCTACTGACCTCGAGCTGGCTTGGGTTTCGCTGCTGGTGACATGGCAGGTTTTCTTTCATCGTGTCCCTAAGATCAGCATTTCAAGTACGACTGGGGCGTGTGTGCTGTCGCTTCAGTCACGTCTGACTCTGCGACCCTATGGACCTTACCCCCGCCAGGCTCCTCTGTCCATGGGATTTTTCCAGGCAAGACTGCTGGAGTGCACTGCCATGCCCTCCTCCAGGGGATCTCACTGACCCAAGGATCGAACCCGTGTCTCATAAGTCTCCTGCATTGGTAGGCGGGTTCTTTACCCCTAGCGCCACCCAGGAAGCCCAGATGATTGGGGCACTGGTTAAAAATACCACTCCAATTCACTAAATGAGCACACTGGTGAGCAGGGCCTGGGAATCTGCATTAGCAGGTGGCCCTGAAGTTCTGGGACCCACTCAGGTTCAGGGATGCCTGCCTAACGTGGCTGGGGTGGTTTGGAATGAGAATGCAGCTGTTTAAGGCAGGAGGGGCTGAGTTTTGAAGCTCTGGGGTCTTCTGTGCTGAGCCTTCCTCCCTCCCGCCTCTCCTCTCCCCATGGCTCGCTCCCTCCTCCCTCCCTCAGCAGGTGGAGCTTCTGGCCTTATTTCTCTGGGAGTTCATTCGGGAGGGGACTGGATGTAAAACCCACTTCCCCCTGAGAGCCTGTCTGTGGAGCTGACACTGAGCCTGCCTCCTGGGACCCAGTTCCCGAGAGGGGAGTTGAGTTGAGTCAGGAGTGCAGTGGAGCAACAGTGCAATGGATGCTGCTCAGGACTGGGTGGCCCAGGACACCATCCTGCACCCGTCTTACAGAGGGACGAATGGGGGCCCCGAGAGGAGAGGTTTGGCTAGAGTGTTCTGGAGAACAGGCAGGCAGTGCGGGCTGAGCAGTTCCCCACTCTGTTCCCACGCGTGTCCTGGGATCACCCCTGTGGCAGCTATGTGGACTTTCGTGCTGATGGGCTGGCTGGATGTGGCTTCCAGCTCAGAGCAGGTGTTCTTTGCAGCCTGAGGGAGGCTCAGGTGCAGCTGGAGTGATTTCTGCACAGACTAGGGTGTTTCTGTTGGCTACTGCAATCTCAGCCGTAAGCAGGCCTTGCAGGTTCAGGCCCTTCTCTGGGGCCCACCTGTGACCCTAGACAGGTGTGTTCTTTTCCAGTCAGTTTCAAATGAGTGCAGCTTCCCAAGCTGGGTGCTTGGATGCCTAGAAACCCAATTTCATTTGCCTCTGCAGCTCACAGTTTCTTCTGTTTACTCACGAACAGTGAATGCTCAGAACTCAACAGTTTAATTTCAAAGAGACTGAAACTTGCTCCTTAAAATCTTATTTAATTTTTTCCTTAATTTAAAAATTTTTATGTTTTAAATTTTTAAGTAAGTATGTCGGGAAGATTCCCTGGAGAAGGAAGTGATAACCCACTCCAGTATTCTTGCCTGGGAAATCTCATGGACAGAGGAGCCTGGTGGGCTACAGTGCATGGGGTTGCAGAGTCAGACATGACTTAGCAACTAAGCAACAACAACAATGAGTATGTATAACTTATTATTTTAAAAATTTTATTTTTAATTGAAGGATAATTGCTTTACAATATTGCCTTGATTTCTGCCATATATCAACATGAATCAGTCCTAGGCACACATATGTCCCCTCCCTCTTAAACCTCCCTTCCACCTCCCACCCCTTCCCACCCCTTTAGGTTGTTAAGAGTCCTGGCTTGAGTTTCCTGAATCATATGCCAAATTCCCATTGGCTATCCATTTTGCACATGTAGTGTATACGTTTCCATGCTACTCTCTCTATTCGTACCACCCTCTCCTTCCTTCCTCCCTCCTGTGTCTATAAGTCTGTTCTCTCTTGTCTGTATCTCCATTGCTGCCCTGCAAATAGGTTCATCAGAACCATCTTTCTAGATTCCGTACATATGCATTAATATACAATATTTGTTTTTCTCTTTCTGACTTACTTCACTCTGTTTAATAGGCTCTAGGTTTATCCACCTTATTAGAACTGACTTGAATGTGTTCCTTTTTATGACTGAGTAATATTCCATTGTATGTATGTACCACAACTTTTTTATCCATTCATCTGTTGATGGACATCTACATTGCTTCCATGTCCTAGCTATTGTTAATAGTGCTGCAGTGAACATTGGGATGCAAGTATCTTTTTCAATTTTGGTTTCCTCAGGGTATATGCCTAGTAGTGGGATTGCTGGGTCGTTATGGTAGTTTTATTCCTAGTTTTTTTTAAGGAATCTCCATACTGTCTTCCATAGTGGCTGTATCAATTTACATTTCCACCAACAGTGCAAGAGGATTCCCTTTTCTCCACACCCTCTCCAGCACTGTTGTTTGTGGATTTTCTGATGATGGCAATTCTGACCTGTGTGAGGTGATATCTCATTGTAGTTTTGATTTGCATTTCTCTAATAATGAGAGGTGTTGAGAATCTTTTCATGTGTTTATTAGCCATCTGTATGTCTTCTTTGGAGAAATGCCTGTTTAGGTCTTTTGCACACTTAAAAATAACTTTAAAAAAACAAGTCTTACTTATACTATTTGTCTTAGTTTGCTTGGGCTACCATAGTAAAATACCACAGACTGGGGGGCTTAAGCAATAGATATTTACTTCTCATAGTTCTGGGGGCTGGAAGGCCAAGATAGGGGTACCAGGATCATTGGGCTCTAATGAGACCTCTCTTACTGGCCTGTAGATGCTACTTTATGGCTGTGTTCTCACATGGCAGAGGGAGGAAGCCCTGGCATCTTTTCTTACAAGGGCACTAATCCCATCACGAGGGCCCCACCCTCATGACCTCATCTAAACCTAATCACCTCCCAGAGGCCCCACCTCCAAATACAATCACATTTTGAGTTAGAGTACAATTGTGAGCAGATGGTGGATATTGGAGTGGGGGCACAATTCAGTCCATAGCACTATTTAACACAGTTCCAGAATGATGTTTTGAGATGCCATGGCAAAGGATTTTAGCACAGGAAGGCATGTATAGGCCAACACCCTCTATTTATAGAGAGGGGAAACAGACAGGGGGGCAAGTGGCAGCCCTGGGGTCAGTCTTCTGATGCCCAGATGGACCATGGACTTTGTGGTCTGTGCCCAGTGTACATGCCTTGGACTTTGTCCTGAGGAAAATGATGATGTCCTCAGGGCACCCAGGACTGCTGTTCATCCTCCTGCCGTCGCCCAGATACAGGCTCTGTGACCAGCCTACTGGACAGCCTGACCCAAGTGAGGGACCAACACAGAGCAGCTTGGCTTTTCTCCAGCACCTGCCTTCCACTGCCTCCTCTTCTGTGTTCTCATGATGTCTCAGGCAAAGCCCAGCACTTTCACTTTTAGGTGTAACAAAGTGCCACATTGCCTAGTCCAGCATGAAACTCCCATTGCACATCCTATTTCACCTCTGTCTCTTTCCAGTCCTAGGCACCAGCCAGATTTGTGCCCGAAGGTCTAGGAGGGGCTGTGCAGGGTAGGGACTAGGAAAGGCTGTCTGGGACAGGGACTGGCACCTCTCACTTGTCTGGTAAACATATGATGCTCCTTTTGGCTATCACTGCTCCTTTAGCTAAGCCTGGCCGACCTTGGGGCAGGCTTTCCATGCTGGCCCTCCCATGGGGTCCTAGGAATGGATGGTGGAGGGTCTCTGTGATAGGTGAACTCCCCTCTGGCACAGCCTCAGCCAGCTGTCCCTCAGCTCCAGTCCCAGCGGTCCAGTCTGCTGCTGGGGTCTCCTCCTTGGAGGGCTGCCTTTCCGGTCGAGGGCTGGCAAGATGGCTTCTTGTATGGATCCCACTTGACAACCCACAGGAAACTCACATAGATGAGCCACACCAGACCAGAGAGGATTGCAGGCTGCTGCACGCTGGCCTGCCTTCTTTTCCTCCTGCTGCTCCTGCTCAGATGGGCAGGGCGCATGCCGGCCTCCACCCAGAAGGAGGCTCCCTCTCTCTAAGGCACCTAGCTCCACCACGAGCAGCTCTCTTTCCTGCCCCATCAAGGGGTCTGAGGTCGCGGGGAGTTGAAATTGACATAGGAGCATACTTTATGGAGTTGAATCCCCATTCCAGTAATCCTGGCAGGTACTTCACTTCTCCGTGTTTCAATTTGCCCATCTGTAAATTGGGTTAATAATAATAATTCCACACTACACCACTATATATAAGGGACTTGAGCATCTGTGGATTTTGGTATCCTTGGGGGTTCTGAGGGCTTCCCAGGTAGCTCAGTGGTAAAGAACCCACCTGCCAATGCAGGAGATGCGGGAGACATGGGTTTGATCCTTGGGTGGGGAAGATTCCCCCAGAGGAGGAAATGGCAACCCACTCCAGTATGTTTGCCTGAAGAATCCCATGGACAGAGGAGCCTGGTGGGCTACAGTCCATAGGGTCGCAAAGAGCTGGACATGACTAAACACGCTGCACATCAACGGGGGTGCTGAAGCCAGTCCCCTGTGGATAGCAAGGGATGAGCATACCCCTCTCATGCTTATATTGTCAGGACTGCAAAGGTTAGCACATGAAAAGCACTTAGTATGCCTGGTAAGTAAGTCTTCCCACAAATCAGCGATGTAATTATTGTTCTTTTCACTGAATTATTATATTATTATTAGTAGTAGTAATAGCAATAGTAGATAGTACTTGTAGTAGTAGTAGTAAATGATGACCAGTTCCACTGGATAAGAGAACTGAGCCTCTGAACTTGGCCTAGCCCAACTCCAGGCTCATAGTCAACCCTGGGCAGCAAATGTCATTAAACAGTCAACTCATGGGCCTGGCTTTCTGTGCCAAGTACCGTAATCAGGGTTTTCTTGGAGGAAGGTTGAGGGGTAAGCCACTCCCTCGGGACACAGGGCACACATAGGCTCGGGACGGGGCTTGACCCTATCTCTGTTTATCAGATTGACCTTGTAAAGTTTCCTTCTCCTCTCTGAGCCTGTCTCTTCCATTGAAATGGGGAATCTGTGTAACCTGCCACCAGGGTTGTTTAGTGTATTAGCATGAATGAAGTGACAGTGTAATTACTTTGGAAAACTGTCTAGCGGTATCTGCTGATGCTGTACCTAAGCCTTCCCCAGGGCCCAGCAGTTATATCGCTAGGGGTACACTCAGCAGAAGTATATACACATGTGTACCGCATGTTCATATGTTATATACACACATCCTACTGCCCAGCATTTCCACCTGGCATAAATACGTACACGTGTGCACTGTACACATCTTCTAGACACATATAAGAATGTTCTATCGACATTATTCATGATGGCCCCAGACTAGAAACCACCCATCTGTGTGTGGGCAGTGGCCTAGGCAGATGAAAGTGGCCTGCCCTTGTGCTAGAGTCCATAGCACAGACTGAAAGAACTAGGGCCACATGCTCGATGGGCACGTGCATCCTCAGGTGGGCGCATCTCCAAAACCATCATGCAGAAGCCAGACCCGAAAGGCACATGTGCCAATTGATTCTGTTTATTTAAGTCAAAAAAATGGCTTATGGCTTCCCTGGTGGCCAAGTGGTTAAGAATCCAAGTGCCGATTCAGGGGAAATGGGTTTGATTCCTGGTCCCAGAAGATTCCTCATGCTGAGGGTCAACAAAGCCCAGGCTCCTCAACAAGAGAAGCCACCGCAGTGAGAAGCGTGTACACTGCAACTAGAGAGTAGCCCCTGCTCACTGCAACTAGAGAAAGCCTGCTTGCAGCACTGAAGACTCAAAAATAAGTAAATACATAAAGAAAAACAGGTGAAAGCAATCTATGGTAATTAGGTCAGGAGAGTGGTTATTCTAGCGGGTGAGGGTGGGTGGGTCTCCTCAAGAGGGACCTGGGTGGGGCTGATGGGGGTTTGGTCACGTTCTGTTTCTCCGTCTGGGTGCTGGTCACACAGGTGTGTTCACTAACAGTTCACCAAGCCGTGCCCTTTCTGTACAGGTGGTATACGTCCGAAAATAATTTAACTAGAAAAATTCAGTAGAGGGCAGCATGCTCGAAGAGGTAGGCACTTGAATATGTAGCCGTTATTGTTATTTTTCTTCTCTTTTTCTCCTCAGCACCTGAAGTGACCTGGAGTCAGTGAAGCCAAAGGGACTGGCCTTCTGCCCTGCAGGAAATACCGACCTATTCCAGATCCATGAGCCTGCAAGAGAGAAGGAGTGCGTGTGTATCTGTGTGTGCGTGCATGTGTGTATGCGTATGTGTGTGCCTGTGATCTTCAGACGAGGGTCCTGAACCCCAGGGAGGCTGGAGGGTAGCTGACTCGGCACTGAGGATGACACTCGGGTGCTGTCCCCAGGCTGTGACCTGCAGCTCAGCCTTCCTGTTGGGAGGGGCCCCTCCTACTATGCAATTTTTCAAGAGCTCCTTGATCCTGCTTTGTGCTTCTCCGGTTGTCTTTTGCCACTGCGGGGACTTGGGTCTGGCCCCAGGGGTCAGCTCCAGCCCTGTCTGAGCAAGGCCTTCCGGTGGAGGCCAAGTTCCCCTTCTGGCCAGCCCTGCTCCCGCCCCCTCCTTCACGGCCCCCCTCAGCCCCCCACCCCCGCCTTCCCTCACCCCTAATGTCTCTGGGAATCTGTAGCCTGTAGACACTTCGGAGCCTTGCTGATCATCCCCCTTGGCCCTTGCACTTGGAAGACTTTTCTCTCTGCCTGAGCAATCTGAGCCGCTGGCTCTTGAATCGTTTCCAGATTTGCCATTCTCTCTCATCCGTCAGGCCCTGTGCATCCGGGAGAAAGTCCTGGGCTCCATTTATAGATCAGACTCCTCCCGTGGGAGAGGCAGAGGACGGGAAGGGATCTGGTAGGGGCAGGGGGTGAGCTCCTCATGTGCTTCTTTGCCTCACTTGGTGGGACCATCAACACCTTTAGTGTCTGAGCTTCTCAAATTGGCTGAAAAGGGAGACAAACAAACAGAAACTGGGAAATGAAAAATAAGTTGGACGATTAAAAAGCCTGGGGGTGGGGGGGTGGGGAAGAGATTTCCAGAGACTGTCCATCGCCTGCCAGGGAACAATGGAGCTGGCTTCGTCTCTGATGGAGCAGTCCATGTCTCGGAGAAACGGGTGAGCTGAGCTAGGAGCTTGGACCCAGTTCAGTGAGGGTCTTGGGTTTTGTGCCTTTGGGGCAGACCCCAGACAGGGATGTCTGAGACCACTTTGGTGCTGTCTTCTCAGCCCCATTTTTGATGGTGATGCACCAGACCCAAAGTGGAAAGAGGGGACCCTTTAGAGTATGTAGGAATGGTCATGCAAAAAAAAAAAAAGGGACTTTTTTCAGGGCTATTACGGTTGATCTTGCAACTCTGTAAATATGTATGTAGACACTTTTAAAAGCACGTATTTATGTCCCTGACTGTAAATGCCCCATTTTTAAAGTTTTATAACTTGTGTTATTTAATGAATCCGTCGACTGGCTGCAGCATGGGGTCTGATAACGGTCCAGGAGGAAAGTTTCGTGAGAGCCTCACGTGGGCAGAAAAGTGCTGATCGTTGGCTTGTTCCCATCCTTTTTCCCACCCACCCAGCTACAGACTGTGATTTGTTTTAAATTCTCACAAACTGGAATCCTTTGGCCCCCTCCTAAAATTAACCCTCATGAGCATGAAAACCGGTGGCCGTTCTTTATCCTAACAATACGATTTTGTCCCCTCCATGTTGACACTCGTGAACTGTACCCCAGCCTCTCAGTTCTTGAGGGTTTGTTTTTCCTTTCAGCAGCGAGGAAGGCCCACGAACCCAAAGCTTGGAAAGTCGCCTTCAGCCAGTGGAAAATTCTGGAAAATGTGGTGGGAGGGCTGGGGGATACTCATTTTTTTTGCATGTGCAAACGTGCCGGTCAGCCTCCGACCCTCAGACTATCAGGAGAACTGTCACAAACGTTCCAGTCATGAAAACGGGGGTGGGTGGGTTGGTTTTTTTGTTTTTTAAAAAGCGGTGTTTCCTGGTCAGTGATGGTCTTCGAGCGTGGGTTTGGATGGCAGAAGAGGACATGTGAAGAAGATTAACAATGAAAGTTAATTTATCTGCCATGTGAAGAAAATTAACAATAAAAGTGTGAGGCGAGATTGTGAGGAACAGGCATGGGAGTGATCATTTTGATTCTGGTACTTGGAGTCTTCTGTGTCTGAGGGGTGGGAGTGGGCTGGGGGTCCTCGAAGGTTCCATTATAGCCCTGAGAGAAACCTAAGGTGTCCAGGAAGCTCCCCATGGAAATACCCCCACCTGTGAGCAAGCTCACTCTACATTCACGGCCCTCTCCTGCCTGCCCGCCAGTGAGTTAATAAGCCATGTGGCTGAGACTAGAAAGGCCTCCTGTGATTGCATATTCTTTTCTTTAAGCAGCCTCATTGAGCTCAAATTCACATACCATACAATTTATCCATTTATGTGTATAAATCATTGTGTTTTTAGTATATCCACAGAGTTGTGCAGCCATCACCACAGTTTTTGAACATTTTCTATCACCCCCCAAAAGAAACCCCACACCCAATAGCAGTCACTTATTATTTCCAAGCCTTTAGGCGTAGGCAACCACAAATCTGCTATCTCTCCCTGCAGATTTACCTATTCTGGATATTTCATGTAAATAGAATCATACAAAAAGTGGTCTTTGTGACCAGCTTCTTTCACTTTGCTTATTCTCAACGTTCATCCAGGTTGTGGCATGTCTTGAGACTTCATTCCTTTCTATGGCCAAATACCCCATGGTATGGATATGCCACATTTATCCATTCTTCAGTTGACAGATTTTGGGGTCGTTTCCACTTTGGGGATATTAAGAATTCTGCTACGAACATTTCTATAAAGGTTTTGTGTGGATTTTTGTTTTAAAGTATATTGCTGGGAAGGAATTGGTGGGTCATATGGTAAATCTAAACTTAACATTTTGAGGAACTGCCAAACTTCTCCAAAGTGGCCGCATTATTTTACATTCCCACCAACAGTATCAGGATTCCAATTTCTCCACAGTCTCCCTAGGCTTTATCATTGTCTTTTTAACTTTTGCCATCTTCGTGGGTGTGAATACAAATGAATTCTTTTGAAGAGCTAACCATCCTAGCAGAGTTTAACAGGGCCTTGAGAGGATGGGGATGAGGACAGGTGAATTTTGATGGAAGCTGAGAGATAAGCACCTTGGGTTTGGTGCTTATTTTGGGTTTGGGGTGGGTAGATGGTAGGAGGTCCCCAAATTGTCTTTGCCCATGCCCCAATACTGCAGAGGAGTAGGAAGAAGAGCCTCAATTTCTGTCTTTTCACTTAAACACTTTCCCTAAAAAGATGTGAAATTAGAATTTTCTAGAGAAACAGAACCAATGATGTGTATATATAATATATATATGTAATTAACTATGGGAATTGGCTCACAAGATCAGTTCAGTTGCTCAGTGGTGTCCAACTCTTTGCGACCCCATGGACTGCAGCATGCCAGACCTCTCTGTTCATCACCAGCTCTCGGAGCTTGCTCAAACTCATGTCCATCGAGTCAGTGATGCCATCCAACCATCTCATCCTCTGTCGTTCCCTTCTCCTGCTTCCAATCTTTCCCAGCATCAGAGTCTTTTCCAATGAGTCAGTTCTTCGCATCAGGTGGCCAAAGTATTAGGGAGGCTGAGAAATCCTATGATCTACCACCTGCAAGCAGGAGACCCAGGACAGCTGCTGGTATAATTTATTCTCAGTCCCAAAGCCTGAGAACCTGGAGAGCTGATGGTGTGAATCCCAGTTCAAGCACAGGAGATGAGATGTCCCCAGTTCAAGCAGTGAGTCAGGACATAAGGATGACTTTCTCCTTCCTCTGCTTTTTGTCCCATTAAAACCCTCAATGGATGATTGTATGAGGCCACTGACACCAGGGAGGGTGACCTACTTCGCTGAGTCCTTTCAGAGTCCAGGGATTCAAGTGCTAATCTCACCCACAAACACCCTCACAGACACACCCAGAAACAATGTTTAATCCAGGCACCCCACGGCTTGCTCAAGTTGACACAAAGTAACCCTCACACATGACTTTTCATTCTCTGAAAGAAACTTATCTAGAAAGCAAACATAGTGGAACCTCCCAGTGAGGTGAAATCTATGCACAGAGGCTTCTCCACCTTGCCTGACCCCTGGGCTGGTCAGACAGAGAAATTTCTCACAGGCCTGGCTAAGGGAGGACTCACAGCGGTCGTAGGGGAGGGGACAGGGGAGTAGCTGCAGAGAAAGGAGGCAAGTTTGACCTCAGAGGTGGGACTCCTCATCCAACCTGGGGCATTAAGGAGGGCTTCCTGGAGGGGGAGTTGGACTCTTGCAGACCTTGACCATTCTCCTTACCTAATCTTCACATTGGGCCTTAGAAAAATTCATGGTTTCTTAGTAATTGCAAGTAGCCTTGCAATAAGGAATAACAACAGAATTCATGAATGGACTACTTTTCAGCTCCATCACATACCCTCACACACATAGCTCCATCTCATTCTAATAAACCTTGACATGGATGGGGCAGGTCTAGGGTCTCTTGTACCAAATGGAACCCTGAAAGCAGGCAACTCACTCAGTTCATACCTGTTCAATGTCAGCTGGGATCTGAGCCAGCCTCTGACTCCCAGTACAGAGCTGTCACCCACGGGCACTATTCACTGTCACATGCCAGAGATGCCCTGCACTTCCCCTCTCCTGTCACTACCCAACCGCGTGGTACCTCATGAAGACACGGAAGTTCACATTAGGCTATTTGTCCAGGGTCACACAGCTGGCAGGTGCAGGAAATGGACGCAGGCCCTACAGGCCCAACATTCACTATTTCTCACTCTCCCCTCACTGCTCCTCCCACCATCCTTCCCCAAACACCTGCAGGTGGAAACCCGGCTATGGAGGGTGGTCCCACCCAACCCCCACAACACAGCGATCAGCTGTGGAACTTTGCTCCACCCCAGACATGTGGTCAGAGGAAGTGAGGGTTTAGAAGCACAGGCTCAGAGGTGCCCAGGCTGGATTAAATCTCAGCTCTACTCCTTACTGGCCATGTGGCCTTGGGTTAGTCACTGACTTCAGTTTTGTCCCTTGTTTGCTGTATGAGGGACTGACCACTGTGCCCACCTTCCTGCGTTCTAATGGGTATAAATTAGTTACTGCTGTGTCTCTTTAAGGTCCGTTAATGTACTCACCTCCAGGATCACCTGGCTGATAAACAAGAGTCTCGGCCTCCACCCCCACATCCCCTGAATCAGAATACCCAGATGGGTCTGGGCCTCATGCACTGGCAGCAAGTTCTGCGTGACCCACCAAGTTTAATGCCACAGAGGTCAAGGACTAGGGTCATAGCAGGGACTGAAAATAAGCATTCAGCCTCAGCCAGACACGGGACTTAGGGGCGCCACTGGGGCCTCAAATTCGCATCAACCAGCGTCAATCTCTGATGATTTCCTGGAGCATCAGGCTGTACCTGACGCTGCTGGGAGACGGAAGACCTGCTCCAGAAGTGGATTCCTTCTAGGAGCTTTGCAGATCGTGTTGGAACTGGCCGTCCACCTGTGTCCGGTGAGAAACAACAGCAGAGCGTTGCTGGGGACAGAATCAGGAAACAGGGAATCGCGCGGCCGCCTTTGGCCACCGCACGAGGGATGAGAACTGTCTGGAATTCCCAGGATGGGTTAGACCCAGACGCTTCGGGATGGTGGTGGAGACTCGAGCGAGGGCTGGAGTCACCACTCCTGGAAGCTGGTCCGCCCAGGTCTGCGCGTCCGCGAGGTGGGAGTCGGCGAGGGGGACCCAGAGCGCCCCCGAGACTGCGATGCTGACAGCCGCCAGCAGAGGGGGCCCTCCTCGCGCCGCGGCTCGGGGCCCGGGGAACCAGGTGCTTCCGGTTACCGCTGATTAAGGTCAAAGGAGCCGCGAGGCCACAGAGCTGCTTGGCTGAGGGGCTCAAGGAAAGTTCCTAAGCTCCCCGCTCCGAAGACAGAGGTTTGGCACCCCTACCTCGGTATGAGGCGACGGCAGAGAAGCAGTGGTCTGGGGAGACGCCCGGCTCCCCCTGACCTGCTGGGCCCTGGGAGCAGAAGTCCACGAGGCCAGGGGTCTAGAAATTTCAGAATGCCCCAGCAGCCTTGCCTCCCCGCGGTTGGGCTGATAACGCTGACCCCCAGATGCTGGAGACGGTGCCCCAGAAGGCGCCCTGGCCCCGGTGTGCCCCGATTTACGCCCCCACTCGTGGGGATGGGGCAGGACGCGCCCAGGCATGTGGGAAACGGACCCTGCAACCTGTTGTCAAAGAATGGAGCGCGGATAAGTTTGTCTCTTCCTAGTCTGCCCTCCTACTCCAGTGGCTGGTCAGGTAAGGAGCAGGTTTGATGTGGGGTGAGGCAGGGGGTCACTCCCGGTCATGTGCTCCCTGGTTATGGACTTCCATGCAGGGTCTTGGGGAGGGGCGCTGGTGGGCTCTGAGAGCACAAATCTTAGATTTTACACCCTAAACGCCTTACCTGACTCCTCCTAGCCCTGTTCTGGCAGCCTGTGATACTGTGTATGTTCTCTGGGCTGTGCTTACCACTCTGGATTCCATCATGTCCCTCTAAAACCCCCCCAAGGATTTTTGAGCACCTAGAGACAAAACCCAACTCGTTTCTAGTTCAGAAACCCCTCTGGCCCCAGCCTCCCCCTGCACAAGGTTCTCCCTTTCCCTGCTGTCTTTTCCAGCCATGGCAGTTGTCAGTTTGCTCCTGGACTCTATGAGCTCTCCTCTGCCACAGGACCTTTGCACATACCAATCTTTCTGCCAGCATTGATTTTCCCTCCAGTAGCCATATGGCTGTCAGCCTAAATGTTGTCCCTGCAGCTTCCTTCCCTTAATACTCAGTCATTTGGTCTTTTTTCACTGCCTGAGATGCTCTAGTTTCTCAGCTTGTCTAGAGTGTCAGCACCACGGGAGCAGTGGTACCTTACCTGTCTATCTCCTTGTTGACTATGACGTCCAGACACCCAGTAAGCCCCTAGAGTTCACTGGGAAAGTGTCCTTAGAGGAGCCCTTGATGAGCTGGGAATAGAAACCAGGTGTGTGTAAAGGCTGGTTTGCAGCCTCTAAGGTGGGTGGAACATTCTGCCTGATTCTATACTATGGCCTGCTTCTGTGGGCAGAGGGGAAAATGAGGAGATTTTTCTTTTAAATATCATTGCTTCAGAGGTAGGATTTCCAGATAAGATCCAGCCTGTCCAGTTATGTTTGAATTTCAGATGAACAAAGAGTGACTTTTTAAAGTGTAACTACCCCAATATTGCAGGAGGCCTACTTCTACAAAAAATTTTTTTGGTGTTGATCTGAAATGAAAATGTAGAACTGAGTGTTCTCTGTTCTTATTTGCTAAACCGGGCAAGCCTGTTCGTCGGGCTGAGGCCCTCTGTGATGCCCTTGCCTTCTGAGTCATCTGGCCGGGGGTTCCAGCTGGTCACCATGCACTTGTCAGCCAGCCCTGGCCCTCAGCCCAGCGGCAGGGGCTCCCCCCCCCCCCCCCCCCCGCTCTTAATTACAGCTTGAGCCTTGGATGCGAAGGTCACCAAATGTCAAGTGGGGCCCTGAGGACTCTAAAGAGCGTTTAAGTGGCTCTTGACGCCTGCCTACATCTTAGGGTTGTGGCTCTGACCTTTGCTTTATGTGTATTTTTTTTAAACCACCTCGCCTTCTGATAGGAAATATTCCTTGACAGAGGGGCAAGGGAGTGGAGCAGTTTGGGCTTCGACTGGGAGCATGTTACCAAATGCCATCATTCTTGGGCAGGGAAGGGCTTCTGCAGCTGTAGGCCCCCGCCCCTCCCCAGGCAAAGCTGAGTGAGCCCGTCCACGCCAGCTGTTGTGTGGTTCATGTCTGCTCCGTCTCACTTAAGGGCTGTTGTTAGGTGCCCCTGGCAGGGTTAAGGTGCAGAGAGATAGAAGGTAGGGGTGTGGAGCTCACAGATGCTCACACGGGAGCCCAGGAAAGGGCAGCCTGTACTGTGGGCCCTCTGTCCCTCTGGAACTTCTTAGGCCTGGGGTGTGCCCAGCTCCTAGTGAATGCTTAACCTGTGTGTGCTACCTTACACCGAGGCACAGTGTCAATGCTTGTGTGATTCCTTAAACACAGAATTTGCAATTTTATTTTTATTTATTTTTTTGGCCACGTCATGCAGCATGCAGGATCTTAGTTCCCCAGCCAGAGATCAAATCCTGCTCCCTGCAGTAGAAGCACAGTCTTAGCCATTGGACTGCCAGCGAAGTCCTGAATTTTTAATTAAAAAAAAAATTTATTTATTTTTATTTTTGGCTGTGCTGGGCCTTTGTTGCTGCAAGACTTTTTTACTCTAGTTTCAGCCGGTAGGGGCTACTCTCTAGTTGTGGTGCACAGTCTTCTTATTGTGATGGCTTCTCTTGTTGCGGAACATGGGCTCTGGGACGTGTAGGTTTCCGTAGTGGTGGCTACCAGGCTCTAGAACACAGGCTCAATAATTGTGGTGCACGGGCTTAGCTGCTCCATGGCATGTGGGATCTTCCCAGATTAGGGATTGAACCGGTGTCTCCTGCACTGGCAGGTGGGCTCTTTACCACTGAGCCACCAGACATTTTTTATTTCTTAACTAGAAATTATGCTAGTAACTTGAGAAAAACCAGAGAAAATTCCAAGAAATCCCATCACTGATGGGCTCTTTAGTACCTAATCCTTCAAGTTTTTATGTAAACATATTAGCTAACCAGCTGTGCCAACAACCAGCTGTGTGACCTTGATAAGTTATTGAACCTCTCTGTGCCTGTTTCCTCTGTGTACAGTAGAAATGACTGTAGTCCACAGAAGAGAGAGCTGAGTGTAGAGTAGGTGTGGGCCTCAGGGTGTACACAGAACATTGATCTGAGGCTTTGCTGTGTTAATCTCTCCAAGCCCTCCCCAAGGGCACATGGCTTGTTCCTTGCCAAGTTCACTGTTTGTAACCCATGTCTAAGTTCTGAAGTCCAGACAACTTTTACCTGTGCACACTCCCACTATGGGCACATCAGTCGGGGTTATTTATGTCATGGTAACAAATAAACCCTTGGGTTTCTTTGGTGGCTCAGATGGTGAAGAATCTGCCTGCAAAGCAGGAGACATGTGTTTGATCCCTGGGTTGGGAAGATCCCCTGGAGGAGGGGATGGCAACTCACTCCAGTATTCTTGCCTGGAGAATCCCCGTGGTCAGGCTACAGTCCATGGGGTCACAAAGAGTCAGACATGACTGAGCAACTAAGCACAACAAACAAACCCTTAGTGGCTTTTGCTTGCTGTGTCTTGTTGCTTAGTCCTGTCTGACTCTTTGTGACCCTATGAACTGTAGCCCACCAGGTTTCTCAGTCCATGGGATTTTCCTGGCAAAAATACTGTAGTGGGTTGCCATTTCCTACTCCAAGGGATCTTCTGATCCAGGGATCAAACACACATCTCTTGCGTCTCCTGCATAGGCAGGCAAATTCTTTACCACTGAGCCACTTGGGAAGCCACTCGTGGCTGATGATGAGTGCTTATTATTTGTTCCCATTGCCTGTCGATAGCAGATTGGCTAGGCCACTTCTCTCACATTTGCTAACTTCTGGATCAGCAATCAGACAGAGAAGCTGTTATCTTTTATTTTTTAAATTTACTGTAAAACAACACAGATGCAAAAAAAAAAAATCACACAGAACAATGGTGAATAATATAAATTCCTCCCTAACTACCATCCAGGACAGGAATGGAACTTTGCCAGTCACCCAGTCTCAATCCCAGCTGCCCTCTTTCCCTCCAAAAGTAACCATTGTCCTGGCTTTCATATTGATGACCTCCTTGTATTTGTTGTTGTTAAGTTTTTTTGGCCATGCCTTGCAGCTTGTGAGATCTTAGTTCCCTGACCAGTGATTGAACTGGGGCCCCTTGGCTCCCTGCATTGGAAGCACAAAATCTTAGCCATTGAACCACCAAGGAAGTCTCATGGGGTTCATTTTAAGTTAAACTTTGAGATTGTTGAGTCATGTGTAGTTGTAGGAAAATAATACAAAGACTCCAAGTCTCCTTTGCCCAGTTTCCCTCAGTGGTAATGATGGTATAATATTTATGTTACTGAGTCCACGCTTGCTCTGCTCACTGCATGAAAGGCCAATAAATCAGAGATGAGATGTTGAGGCAAGAAATACAACTTTATTCAGAAAAGCAGCAGACTGAGAAGGTAGCGGACTAATGTCTCAAAAAACCATCTTATCAGGGTCAGGATGCCAAGGCCTTTTATAGAACAGAGATTGTGGGAGATGAGGAAATAAAGTAAAAAGGCCATTAACCTTGCAAATATCTTCTAGAATGGCAAACCTTGGGGAGGGGATGTGTTAATTTCTTCCTTCTTGTAGCCATCTACAAGTGAATAGGTTCTTGAACAAAGGCACTTTGGTTTAATATTCAGGCAGTGGGGCAGCAGTCCCTGAGGCAGACCATTGTGTACAAACAATATCCTTTTAGTGAACAAAAGCCCTTAGAAGCAAAGTTAAAGACACAGATCTAACATGGAGTCAGAGTTGGCCCTTCCCTGCAACAATTACACAGCCCAGAGAATGACCCTGTTTTCCATCTCTGTCATTTCAAGAATGTTCTATAAATGGGGTCATTTATATACCCATTTATATACAGTATATACCTGCTGAGGATCAGCTTTTTTCACCCAGCTTAATTCTCTGGAGATTCATCCAGGTTGTTGGGTGAATCAATGGTTTGCTCCTTCTTACTGCTGAATAGGGTTTTGTGGTATGGATAGATCACTGTAGAACCATGCACACATAGAAATACATCTGAGTTATGTCCAGTTTTGGACCATGATGAATAATGCTCATAGAAACTCTTGTGTACAGGTATTTATGTGAATGTGATTTTCATTTCTTTGGGATAAATTCTTGGGAGTGCAACTGTTGAATTCCTGGCCTATTTTTGTTTTTAAGAAATTGCCATACTGTCTTCCAAAGTGGCTGGACTATTCTATGTTTCCCAGTGTAGGAGTGATTCACTTTCTCTGCATCTTTGAATGGTATTTGGTGTTGTCACTATTTTTGCCATTGTGGTTTTGATTTGCATTTCCCTGATGGCTATTGATGCAAATCTTTTCATGTGTTTATTTGCTATCTGTATATCCTCTTTAAAATGTTTGCTCATGTCTTTGCCCAGGTTCTAATTGGATTGTTTGGTTTTTGCTATTGAGTTTTGAGAGTTCTTTATAAACTCTAGATTGTAGTCCTTTGTTGAATTTGTATTTCCTTCTAGTATGGAGCTTGTCTTTTTGTCCCTTTAACAGAGATTTTCACAAAGTGAAAGTTTCTAACCTTGATGAAGTTCAGTTTACCAGTTTATCCTTTTTATGGATCATGAATTTTATGTCAAATCTCTTTGCCCTAGATCCCAAAGAATTTCTCCTGTTTTCTTAATTTTTACTTTCCCCCCCAATTTTATTGAGATAAATTGAAATACAGCACTATAGAAATTTAAGGTGTACAGCATAGTGATTTGACTTACACACATCATGAAATGATGACCACAATAAGTTTAGTGAACATTTGTTATCTCATATAGATATAAAATTAAAAAATTTTTTTTTTGTGATGAGAACTCTTAGGATTTACTCTCTTAACTTTCTTATATAATATGCAATGTGCATGCGTGCAAAGTCACTTCAGTCATGTCCAACTCTTTGTGATCCTCTGGACTGAAGCTGGCCAGGCTCCTCTGTCCATAGGATTTTCTAGGCAAGAAATACTGGAGTGGGTTGCCATTTCCTCCTCCAGGGGATCTTCTCAACCGAGGGATCGAACCCGAGTCTCATGTCTCCTTTATGGCAGGTGGGTTCTTCACCACTAGCACCACCTGGGAAGCCTATAATATACAACAATGTTTATTATATCAGTCATGTTCATCACATCCCTACTAATTTATCTTATAGTCTGTACCTTTTGACCACCTTTACCCAATGCCTCCTCTCCTCACCCCTGCCTCTGGTAACCACAAATCTGACCTCTTTTTCTATGATTTTGTTTGTTTTTGAAGCATAGTTTGACCTACAACTGTGTGTTAGTTTCTGGTACACAGCATAGTAATTCAATATTTCTGAACATTACAAAATGGTAACCACAATAAGTCTAGTTACCATCTGTCACCATACACAGATGTTATATTATTATTGACTATGTTAAAACACTATTCTATTTTCTTGATTAAAAGTTTCATAGTTTCACATTTTACATTTAAGCTGGTGATCCATTTTGAATTAATTTTTTTTTTTTGGCCGCACTGTGTGACATGTGAAACTTTCCCAAACAGGAGGATCAAACCCGTGCCTCCTGCATTGGAAGCATGGAGTCTTAACCACTGGACCACCAGGGTCGTCCTTGAATTAATTTTTATATAATACGTGAGAGTTAGGCCAAGGGTGTTCACCCCCTCCCTTGAATATCCACTTCCTTTAGCATCTTTGTTAAAAATGCTGTGATTTCCTCCATTGAATGGCTTTTGCATCTTATCAAAAATCAATTGGGCATATTTGTGAGAGTAGGCCTATTTCTGGATTCTCTGTTTCATCAATCTATGTGTTATCTTTTTCTTGCCTTCATATGGGCAATTGACTGTGTGCCAATATCCAATTTTGGTTAATTGCAGCTAATTACAATTAGTTTTGAAATCAGGTTGAGACTAATTCCTCTAGCTTTATGCTTCCCCCCTCAAATTGTTTATCTATTATAGTTCCTTTGCCTTTCCATATAATTTTAGAATTTGAGAATAAGCTTGTCTATACCTACAAAAAAACTTTGCTGGAACTTTAGTACAAATTATTTTAAACCTGTATATCCATCTGGAGAGACGACATTTTTACTGTGCTGAATCTTCCAATTATGAACATATGTCTCTCCATTTATTTAGATATCCTTTGACTGATTTTATCTGTATTGTGTGGTTTTCAGCATGAAAGCTCTGAACATGTTAGATTTTTTCTACTATTTTGTTCTGAATGATTGTAAAATAGTATTGTATATTTTAACTTTGTTCATGTGTTCCTTACAAGTATAAGAAATATAATTGACTTGTGTGTGTAGATCTTGTATTTTGTGATTGATAAACTCACTAGTCTAAGAGTTTTGGGCAGATTCCTTGGAATTTTCTAAATAGACACTCGTCATCTGCAGATAGAGACCATTTCATTTCCTCTTATCTGTATGCTTTTTATTCTTTGTATAACATTGAAATTCATTCTTCTCTAAATATTTGGTGTAATTCTCAAGCAAAACCATCTGGACCTGGGAATTTCTTTCTTCATGAGTTTTTGCCTTATGAATTCAATTTCCTTAATAGTTACAGAATTATTCAAATTACCTTTCATGTTGGGTGAGTTGTTGTTATAATTTGTGTTTTTAAATGAAGTGAATCAGTTTCTTGAAGTTGTCAAATTTATGTGTATACTGCCGCTGCTGCTGCTAAGTCACTTCAGTCGTGTCCGACTGTACGACCCCACAGACGGCAGCCCACCAGGCTTCCCCGTCCCTGGGATTCTCCAGGCAAGAACACTGGAGTGGGTTGCCATTTCCTTCTCCAATGCATAAAAGTGAAAAGTGAAAGTGAAGTCCCTCAGTCGTGTCCGACTCTTAGCGACCCCAGGGACTGCAGCCCACCAGGCTCCTCCGTCCATGGGATTTTCCAGGCAAGAATACCAGAATGGGCTGCCATTGCCTTCTCCGTATGTGTATACGGTTGTCCCTTATTAACCTTTTGATCCTCATCTCATTCCTGAGACTGTTTTTATTTTCTTCTTTGTCTGACTTGCTGGAAGTTTATCAATTTTATCCATCTTTTCTAAGAACAGCCTGTTGGTTGCATCAGTTTTCCATACTATTTTTCTCTTCAGTTTCATTGACTTCTGCTCCTTGGTGTCTCCTTCCCTCTGCTTTTGTTCTTGGCTTAGTTTGGTCTTCTTTTTCTAGGTTCTTGAGCTGGGAACTTAGATCACTGATTAGAAACTTTTCCTCTTTTCTAATGTATGCATTTAGTGCTATAAATTTCCCTCCCAGTGATAGCTGTGTCCCAGAAACTTTGATAGGTCATGTTTTCATTTTCGTTTTCAATGTGTTTTTGATTTCTCTTGAGACTTACTCCTTGACCCGTGAGTTATTTAGAAATGTGTTGCATAATTTCCAAGTCCTTGGAATTCTGTTATCTCCTGTCACTGATTTCTGGTTTGAATCCATTTGGTCAGAGAATACACAACATACGATTTCAGTTCTCTTACATATGTTGAGGTTTATTTTTTCCAGTTTTATTGACATGTAATTGGTGTACAACATGATTATATCTGTATGATATTTATCAATAACCTCAGATATGCGGATGACACCACCCTTATGGCATAAAGTGAAGAAGAACTAAAGAGCCTCTTGATGAAGGTGAAAGAGGAGAGTGAAAAAGTTGGCTTAAAGCTCAACGTTCAGAAAACTAAGATCATGGCATCTGGTCCCATCACTTCATGGGAAATAGATGGGAAACAGTGGAAACAGTGTCAGACTTTATTTTTTTGGGCTCCAGAATCACTGCTGATGGTGACTGCAGCCATGAAATTAAAAGACACTTACTCCTTGGAAGGAAGGTTATGGCCAACCTAGATAGCATGTTTAAAAGCAGAGACATTACGTTGCCAACAAAAGTCCATCTAGTCAAGGCTATGGTTTTTCCAGTGGTCATGTATGGATGTGAGAGTTGGATGGTGAAGAAGGCTGAGCACCGAAGAATTGATGCTTTTGAACTGTGGTGTTGGAGAAGACTCTTGAGAGTCCCTTGGACTGCAAGGAGATCCAATCAATCCATCCTAAAAGAGATCAATCCTGGGTGTTCATTGGAAGGTCTGATGTTGAAGCTGAAACTCCAGTACTTTGGCCACCTCATGTGATGAGTTGACTCATTGGAAAAGACCCTAATGCTGGGTAGGATTGGGAGTGGGAGGAGAAGGGGACGACAGAGGATGAGATGGTTGGATGGCATCACCGACTCGATGGACATGGGTTTGGGTAGACTCTGGGAGTTGGTGATGGACAGAGAGGCCTGGCGTGCTGCAGTTCATGGGGTCACAAAGAGTCGGACACGACTGAGCGACTGAACTGAACTGAACTGATATGGCTGCACTATGTGCCTTGTGGGATCCTAATTCCTTGTCTAGGGATTGAACCCTGGCTGTAGCAGTGTACCAGGGAATTCCTTATGTATATTTATATGGGGCTTCCCTGGTGGCTCAGAGGGTAAAGAATCTGTCTGCAATGCAAGAGACCTGGTTCAATCCCTGGGTCAGGAAGATCCCCTGGAGAAGGAAATGGCAACCCATGCCAGTATTTTAGCCTGGAGAATCCCATGGACAGAGAAACCTGGCAGGCTACAGTTCACGGGGTCACAAAGAGTTGGACACCACTGAGCAGCTAACACTTTCACTTTCACGTACATATATATATACACACATACACACATATTTGGGCTTCCCAAGTAGCACTAGTGGTAAAGAACATGCCTGCCAGTGCAGGAGACATAATAGATGGGGGTTCGATCCCTGGGTCAGGAAGATCCCCTGCAGGAGGTCATGGCAACCCACTCCAGTATTCTTGCCTGGAGAATCCCATGGATAGTGGAGGCTGGTGGGCTACGTTCCATAGGGTTGCACATAGTCAGACATGACTGAAGCGACTTAGCATGCACCATATGTATTTGGAAAATATGTGTGTTGAAAAGTGGTTACCATAGTCAATTTAGTTAATGTTATCACCTCACATAATGATAAAAAAAGTTTTCTTGTGATGAGAACTTTTACTTTCTCAGCAGCTTTCAATATGGTATAGTATTATCAACAGTATTTTCAACTGTAGTCACCACAGTGTACATTATATCCTGCAAACTTACATATCTTATAACCAGAAGTTTTTAACTTTTTATCCGTCTTCACCCATTTTGCTCACCCCTCACCTCTGGCACCATCAGTCTGTTCTCTCTCTGTAATATCAGCTTTTCAGATTCTACATGTAAGTGTGATCATATAGTTGACTTAAAACTCAACATTCAGAAAACTAAGATCATGGTCACTGGTCCCATCACTTCATGGCAAATAGATGGGAAACAATGGAAACAGTGAGAGATTTTATTTTGGGGGCCTCCAAAATCACTGCAGATGGTGGCTGCAGCCATGAAATTAAAAGGCGCTTGCTCCTTAGAAGAAAAGTTATGACCAACCTAGACAGCATATTAAAAAGCAAAGACATTACTTTGCCAACAAAGGTCCATCTAGTCAAAGCTATGGTTTTTCCAGTAGTTATGTATGGATGTGAGAGTTGGATTCTAAAGAAAGCTGAGCGCTGAAGAATTGATACTTTTGAACTGTGGTGCTGGAGGAAACTCTTGAGAGTCCCTTGGGCTGCAAGGAGATCCAACTAGTCATCCTAAAGGAAATCAGTCCTGAATATTCATTGGGAGGACTGATGCTGAAGCAGAAACTCCAATACTTCAGTCACCTGATGCGAAGAACTGACTCGTTGGAAAAAACCCTGAAGCTGGGAAAGATGGAAGGTGGGAGGAGAAGGGGATGACAGAGGATGAGATGGTTGGATGGCATCACTGACTCGATGGCCATGAGTTTGAGCAAGCTCCGGGAGTTGGTGATGGACAGGGAGCCTGGTGTACTGCAGTCCGTGGGGTCACAAAGAGTCGGACACGACTGAGCGACTGAACTGATTCTAACAGGCATGAAGTAGTATCTCCTCCTGGTTTTGATTTACATTTTCCTGATGAGTAGTGGTTTGAGCACCTCTTCGTGTACCTGATGCTTGATCCTGTATCAGTTACTTGATGCTATTCTGATTTTAAATACCTGTTTTTGTTTTCAGAATTTTATCTGATCTTTATCCCTGATATTCAGAAACTTCACAGCGCTGCTAGGCCTGGCTCCCCTTTTGCTTTGTTTTACCTGGTGGGTACTCTGTCGGGAGCTTGAAACTTTCCTATTTTAAGATTTTTTTTGATATGGACTCCTTTTATTAAAATCTTCATTGAACTTCTTACAATATTGCTTCTGTTGTTAATGTTCTGATTTTCTGGCCTTGAGGCACGTGAGATCTTAGCTCCCTGACCAGGGATCAAACCCATACCGCCTGCATTGGAAGGCAGAATCTTAACCAGTGGACCACCAGGGAAGCCCTGAAACTTTCCTATTGAAAAATTATACAAACATTTTTTTTCTCCTGTTGTTTTAATGTTTAGCTCCTGGATTAAACTTCTAGTTTTCTTTTTATGAAAAATTTTGATCTTGATTCTTCTGTATTTTCTGATACTTTATTAGTACTGCTACTCATCTATTTGTTTTCAACTTTAGTCACTTCAAATTCTTAAGAGCTATACACTTTTTCTGTTCCTCTGCATAAGTACCCCATAATTTCATGGGTACAAAATCATCTCTAACATTTTTTTGCAACCACACATAGCACACTGAGTTTCCTACAGAACTGCTGTCTCAAGTTTATTTAGACACTTATGTAGTTCTTTCATATTCCGGTCACTGTTCCAAATAGTTGTACAAGTGTTCTCTTCCTGAATCTTCCACCCGGGAGGTAGGTATCGTGAAGTGACCTAAAAGTCATTTGTTCTAAGTCTCACAGCTGACAAGGGGCTGGGCTGGGATAGGAACTCAGGCCTTTGGCTCCAGAGCCCACTGTGGTTGGGGCCTAGAGGCCTGCCTCAAGGATCAGCAGGTTCTGAGCAGCCTTGTCATAATCGAGTGATGCTCTCCAGCTGGCTGGAAGCTCTACATGCTTGGGGGTGCATCGTCCACTTGTTGGCCTTTCACAGCTTTTGGAAGGGGTTCTGCAGGGACTCTTGTGTGCTTCTGTCTATAGGTTTTTCCTTTGTGATGACTAGTTTTCTAAGGAGAATCCCAGGAAGAGGATGTGTCAGGGTGATCAGATTGCCAGCATTGAGAGCTGAGTGGAGAGATACCACATGCAGATTTATTTATTTAAATGTTTATTTATTTGTATTTATCTATTTGGCTGCAGCAGGTCTTAGTTGTGGCCTGTGGGATCTTTTAGTTGTGGCATGTCTGTCTAGTCAAAGCTATGGTTTTTCCAGTAGCCATGTATGGATGTGAGAGCTGGACTGTAAAGAAAGCTGAGCGCTGAAGAATTGATGCTTTTGAACTGTGGTGTTGGAGAAAACTCTTTGAGAGTCCCTTGGACTGCAAGGAGATCAAACCAGTCAATCCTAAGGGAAATCAGTCCTGAATGCTTATTGAAAGAACAGATGCTGAAGCTGAAACTCCAATACTTTGGCCACCTGATGCGAAGAACTGATTCATTGGAAAAGACCCTGATGCTGGGAAAGATTGAAGGTTAGAGGAGAAGGGGATGACAGAGGATGAGATAGTTGGGTGGCATCACTGACTCAATGGACATGCACTTGAGCAAGCTCTGGGAGTTGGTGACAGACAGGGAGGCCTGGCATGCTGCAGTCCCATGGGATCGCAGAGTCGAACACCACTGAATGACTGAACTAAACTGGAGGATCATTAGTTTCAGCATGTGGGATCTAGTTCCCTAATCAGGGATGGAACCTAGGCCCCATGCATTGGGAACATGGAGTCTGAGCCACTGGACCACCACAAAGTCCCCTTGTACAGATTTTCTCTTAACCTCCCTGTTTTCATTACAGCCTTTGTTCTTCACCCTTAGCTGTGACTGACATTCATGAGTCCAGGGACTTTGTGGTTAAACTGCTCCCTGAATTGTACTTGACATTTTCTGCTGCATAACAGAAAGGAATGGGGGTAATCAAAGTGTTTCTTACAGACTTCCAGCCCAGCTTCCTGTTTCCCAGCCCTCCTTTCAGAGAAGCCTTGTACCTCCAGTACCTGAGGCTTTCTGGATTTCCATGGCCTGGACTGTCACCTACACTGCAGGCTACACTCCTGCCCACTACCTACACTGCAGGCACCCCATTTTCAGCTTTCCCTGCCTTAAGACAGATAATTATCCTTGTACATCATTCTTCCTGCTTCTGTAAGCGTGTTGATATTTTTTGTCTTCTATCATATCCCTCCTCTGCCCCTGTGGGTTTCTACATTAAAAATAAATTACTTTATAATTCTATTGGAGTTTTGGGAAGGAACCAACACAAACATGTTTAACCTCTCACGTTTAAATTACTACTTTAACTAGAAGGAAACACTTCATCCTTACAATTCCAAGCTAAGCAAGTAAGTGAAGATGTCGTGAAAAAGAAATGACAGGCATTTAGAAAACAGCTTTGCACCATGTCTGGTAGTAAGTCATGTGTCATCTCTATGGAGAAGGCACCATTCTATGTTAGAGGAAGAGTGAAAAATTCTGATCTGGGAGAAATGAAAGATGAGGCAGGGATGGATTAGGGAATTCTACCTCTTCTAGGTTTTGTGTTTTCCAACCAGGTCCCTGGGAACCTGTTTCTAGCAAAGGATGCAATGGATGTCTGGAATCCTTTTCACATGTGAGATCAGTTTTTACACCCTGTAGTTATATAAACATATGTTCAATCCGGAGACACCTGGAGGAAATAGCACCTCTTGGTTCTTGGAGCCTATGTTGTTGTTCAGTCACTAAATCATGTCTGACTCTCTTCAGCCCTATAGACTGTATCACACCGGGCTCCTCTGTCCTCGACTATCTTCTGGAGTTTGCTCTGATTCATGTCTATTGAGTCAGTGATGCTGTCTAACCGTCTCATCCTCTGTCATTCCCTTCTCCTTTGGCCTTCTTCCTTTTCCCAGCGTCAAGGTCTTCTCCAGTGAGTCTGTTCTTCACATAAGGTGGCCAAAGTATTGGAGCTTCAGCAGCAGTCTTTCCAATAAATATTCAGGGTTGATTTCCTTTAAGATTGATCTCCTTGCAGTCCGAGGGACTCTCGAGAGTCTTCTCCAGCACCACAATTCAAAAGCATCAGTTCTTTGGTGCTCAGCCTTCTTTATGGTCCAATTCTCACATCTGTACATGACTGCTGGAAAAACCATAGCTTTGAATAGATGGACCTTTGTCAGCAAAGTGATGTCTCTGCCTTTTATTACTCTGTCTAGGTTTGTCATAGCTTTCCTTCCAAGGAACAAGCATCTTTGATTTTCATGGCTGCAGTTACCATCCACAGTGATTTGAAAATGATGGCTTCACTGTCTTTCAGACAGTGAATCTTCATAGTGTGTAGTAGAACCCAGCATTTTTTTCCAGCTCAGCATCCATTTCCCCTCTGATAATGTCTTGATGCTCTGAGGGCACATCTTCCCCACCTGAGTGGCTTAGTTAGGACAGGTTGAGTCAGTTGTCTGCATAATGTTTAGTCACTGATGGGGACCCAAGCTTTGCCCGTCAGATGCCCTTGTCTTGAGACTTTGAACTCTGAGAGAATGAAAAAAACACCAGGAAAAAAAAATGGTTGGCAGTCATGCATCTCAGCTTCTGTTCCTTGAGCAGACACTTGGGCCTTGAGTAGGCTCTCCCAGGTCTTGCTTCCAGGTCCCTGCAGGTGTCTTATATGTTCTTGTACCAATTAGAATTTTGGTTGCAAGATAGCTCTTGGAAGGATAAGGCACCTTGACATTGGTGGGAGGCTGGACAACCAGACTTGGAACGTGGGCATGGACCAAGGCTGTTTTGGAGGGTTAAGGAAGAAGAAGCATGAAAATAATGTGTCAGTAGAAACAGTCCACCAGAGCATATTGGCAGCTGCTGAGAAAGATATGCTGCTGTGTCATCAGGTTACCCTTCCCTCTTCCCCACCCAACTCCTCCTATTTCTTGTTTAATCGCTACATTGTGTTCAACTCTGCAACCCAATGAACCGTAGCCGGCCAGGTTCCTCTGTCCATGGGATTCTCCAGGCAAGAATACTGGAGTGGGTTGCCATTCCCTTCTCCAGGGGATCTTCCAGACCCAGGGATGGAATCTGCATCTCGTGCATTGACAGGCAGGTTCTTTACCATTGAGCCTCCTGGAAAGCCCCGTAAGAAAAAAATAGAATGCTAAAAAAATGCTCACAAAAATTTTCAAAAGCTACATTTGAAGCAGTAAGCAAAACATTTAAGAAACATTAAAAAAATTTTTTTTAAAAAACCTAACAACTTCTAGAAAGTTCTGGGTATGGAGACGCCTGGAATTCACAGTTTCACTGAGGCTTCTGTGACTTCTTTCACAGTTAAGTCCTCTTCCTTGTTTCATGTGTAAATGTCTCCCAGAGGATCTTGTGGTCAATTTGTCTTTGATCTGTGGAACCAGCAGGAATAACTTGTGCATCCCTAGGAACCTTTGGAAAAGGGCAGCTGAGGTCCAGGCCACAGACAAGAGTCCCCAGGACCACTAGTACGTAGACATGCACCCAGCTGGATTCTGGTTCTTCAGAGCCGAACTCAGTGGACTGGCTCCAGGCACCCCAGTGGGCTTTCTGGGTATCTGCCATCATTATCTTCACAGTAAGTTTTGCTTTGAACCCTGGTTTCAGGAAGTTGTATCTATTTCCCGAGTCACCAAACACCACAACCAGTTGATTTCTACTGCTGCTGGTATCACGCTGTCTCTGGATGTCCAGCTGGTGCTAGAACCCCCTATTGTGTCTGTTGGGTCCTGGGCTTTTCCCACTGGCGGAGGCAGTGTGATTCATTGCAGTGGACAGTGATATTGTTAGGTGGGTTGTACTGCTCTATTTCCTGTAACAGCAAAACTGAATCAGAGAATTGGATTCCTGTTTCTTGGCTGGTACCATTAACCAGGAAGTAACTGTACAAAGTTAATCCCGAGAGGTCTCAGAGGTGATGTCCCACATGGGTCCCCAAGTCTTTCAGGTAATGACATTCTCTTTCAATTTTTTTTTTCTTTGAGTCTAGTGTATACAAGAAATATTGGACATCATCAGGGGCTGCTTGGCCTTTGACCCAGGTGCATTTCATGAAATCCACATTGTAGATAAGACAGGAGAAGTTTTGGGCAGCTGTGCCTCTCCAACTGCGTTAGTGTAGACCAGCATTTCTGAAAGCTGTCTTTGGTTGATATTTACTTCAACAGGGAGCGTGACTCACCTGTGGAGAGAACAGTCTGGAAAGGTGCACTGATATTCCTTGTCTTTGAGTTTTTTCTTAATTTGCCCCTTCTCCTTGTGAATCAACACAGGTAGCATTTTTCTTGTAGTTCCAAATTAGCTTTGTTGTCTTTGGACCAAGCTTCACGTTTAGACTGCAGTTCATTTCTGGGGTTGGAAGATTCTGGTGCTCCTGGGTCAGTAGGAGTGCAGGGTCCAGCAGCATGGACCCAGGGGACCCGCGGGCTGCCTGGAAGCCATGAAAGTGCTTCAGTTCCTGACGCGTGCCTGGGAGACGGAGAGGCAAGACTTAGTCTGGTGCTGGACAGTCACTCTATGGACCCTCATGGGAAAGGCTGTGCTACCTTTGAGCTGCCCCCCAGGAGACATTCCTGGCTCCAGTCTTCCCTCCACAGTCTGGGTCTCCCGGGTGTTAGACTGCGCCCTCCCCCAGGCTCACATCTCTGCATCTGCTCTCCCCCCACCCACACTGCCCATTTCAGCTTTCAGTTTCCCTCCTGCTATAGCTTCTCTGGAGTTATTCTTAATTGTCTCTTTGTCTCTACTACTCTCTCCAGATTCAGTCTCTGTTGGGAGGGTGGGGTTTGCCAACCTCGGATCACTTGCCTGCCTTCTGATTGCCAGGAGCTGAGGGAGAAAAAGAGCCTCCTTTGGGCTTCTGTAGTTCAAGACTGAGACAATAATACTACAAATGATGGAAATTTCCCCAGAATAAGAAAGGAAGTTGGAGTCTATAGACAGCCAACATGGGGCAACAAGCCCACCATGCTGCTGATTTCCATTCCAGGTCCCCCCACCTTTGTATGAGTTCTGCAGATTCCCAGGTTCTTTCCAATAAATTCTCTTTGTTTACCAGCCAGAATGCGTGGCAGGCTCTGTGTCTGGTACTTAAAGATCCAGAGATGAAATGTGTCTCATGGCTCCCAAGTGAATTCTGTTTACTGCATCCTAAAAGTTTGAGAATCTTGGAGTCTAGACTTGCAACTTGCTCCTGTAGCATTGGCTCAACTATAATGTCAGGGGAATAAATAACCTGCATAGTCTTTGGCTGATAGCAGTTTAGTGAGGATGGCCATGGAGAATATTTTTTATGTTCTTGACCCAAGAGCAATCTGTTGACATTGAAGCCAAAGCACCAGGGCTTAAACATGGGGTTGGGGAGGGAGTCCTTGGGGCCAGTTCATTCTAAGGTGGCCCATTCAAGTCTTGAGTACTCTTCTTCAAGGAGTTCATTATTGTGGGAGTGGAGAGGCAATGTCACATGAAAATGAACATGATACCACTTTGTCCATTATAGGAACACCTTTCTTTATTGAACTTCACTTTATTGTGCTTTGAAGATATATATATTTTTTTAACAAGGTGAAGGTTTGTGGCAATCCTGCATTGAGCAAGTTTGTGGGCATCATTTTTCCAACACTACCTGCTCACTTTGTGTCTCTATGTCACATTTTGGTGGTTCTCCTAGTTTTTCAAGCCTTCCACTAGCAAAAAAGATTACAACTCACTGAAGGATCAGATGATGGTACTTGCTGAAGGATTGGATGATGGTTAGCATTTTTTAAAGCAATATTATTTTTAATTAAGATATATCCATTGTGTTTTTTAGAGATCATGCTATTGAATACTTAACTGACTATGGTATAACATAAACATATATTTTATATACACTAGGAAACAAGAAAATTAATGTGACTCAATTTATTGTGATATTTACTCCATGGCAATGATCAGGAAACAAACCTGCAGAATTTCAGAGATATGGCTGTGCTCTGATTTGGTTAAGGATTTAGCCAGCTCTGGGTGGTGTGGATGGAGCAGAATCTGCTGAAACTGTGTGTAAAATACTCCTGTGCACATACTCTTACTTTTTAGAGGAAGGGTCTGTGTTTTTCAGGAGCTCACAGTGGTCCAAAATACCCCCAAAGATTTCCTTGTTTTCTGAATTCTGAGCTTCTTAAAAATGACCTTTTAAATAGTGGTGATGGTCACATAACTCTAAATTTATGAAAAGCCGTTGGGTTCTATACTGTAAATGAGTGAATTTGGCAGTTGAATGATATCTCCAAAAAAGCTGTTAAAAGTAGATCTTTTAGTAGATATCCTTTTTTTTTTTTTTTTTTAAAGCTAAGCAGCAGGCTCATCTTGGGTTTTCAGAAAATCTGGGTGTTGTTGAACTTGGTTGTGTGTAATTGCTTGCTTTTATGAAATGCTTTGATTCTAGATACACCCAGCCACAGTACATTTATGGTGTTTCTAAGTGAGTTGTTTGGCCCCTAATTCTGGACTGAGGACCATGTCTAATTCCATGGTGGGTAAAAGCTGATGCCTTTTTATTTATCACCCTATAAATTGCAGTGGTTAAAGTCATGGGAGAAGCCACCAGTGCAGTGAAGATTCAGCCAATTCCTACACTTAACATGACCCCCAGGAACTGGTATTTTATGCTCTGTTAAGTGATTAAGTGTTAGGTGACTGATAAGGGTTATTTGGGGGCAAATGCTAAGTAGTAATGTTGGGACCGTTGTGCTAAAATTAAAGCCACAGTAGAAAAAAAGGAATCTGGGGCCCGCCTGTGGTCCCACATAGTACATCAGAGAAGAAGGTCAACGGAGAAGGCATTAAATGAAAAGAACTCAAATGTACTTTGCGTGTAGCCATCCAAATGCAAGTCTGACCATGTCACATTCATTTCTGGTTTGTTCTCGGATGGCTGCCCGCCCCAGCTGCCGAGAGTCCATGCCCATCACCATGGCATGGGTGGCCCTCAGGCCCTGCTCTTGGGTTAGTGTCAGTTTGCAATGTAGATGTGGCCCACCCTAATCTAGTATGACCTCATCTTAACTTTTGTACATCTGCAAAGATCCTATTCCCAAATAAGGTCACATTCATGGATCCTGGTGGACATGGATTGAGGGGGGATACGGTTCAACCTGGGCTTCCCTGGTGGCCCAGGCGGTAAAGAAACCGCCTGCAATGTGGGAGACCCGGGTTCAATCCCTGGGTCAGGAAGATCCCCTGGAAAAGGGAATGGCAACCCACTCCAGTATTCTTGCCTGGGAAATACTGTGGGCAGAGGAGCCTGGCGGTCTATAGTTTGTGGCGTAGCAAAGAGTTGGACACGACTAAGCACACATGGTTCAACCCACTGTACGAGCTTCTCCTCCAACTGTTCCCACCTCACTAAATAGCTCATACATCCTCTCACTTGCCTGCTGGGTAAGCCTGGAAGCTGTCCTAATATTCTTTCTTCACCCCCTTTCTGGAGAAGGAAATGGCAACCCACTCCAGTGTTCTTGCCTGGAGAATCTCAGGGATGGGGGAGCCTGCTGGGCTGCTGTCTGTGGGGTCACACAGAGTCAGACATGACTGAAGCGACTTAGCAGCAGCAGCAGCAGCAGCACCTCCTTTCATTCTGCTTCTGAAACTTATCTTCCCCATATCTGCCTTTCTCTCTCTTTGCAAATCACCATGGTCCAAGCTACCATCCCCTGACTGACTGAAAGCCAAAAGACCTTCCCTGCTCCCCTCTCTGCCCTGCTGTGGCCCAACCTCTCTTCTGCAGACAGAATGTCTCTCTGAAACTTAAACCAGGACATTCCCTGGCCTGTACCCTTCCCATGCCTGTCCACTGGGCACAAGAGGAAACTCCAAAGCTTGTGGACCATGAGCATCTATGTGGTCTGGCCTCTGTCTCTGTGCCAGCATCGTCTTGTGCCCCAGCCCCAGTGATGGCCTTTCAGTGCCTGGGACACACTTGCTGTGCTCTTTCCTTAGCATGTGCACTGCCATTCTTCCCCTTCACTGCCCCCTCGCCCCCATCCCCACACTGTTACTGGTTAATTTACCAATCAGTTACGTGTTTGCTTATATGTTGTGCTCTTGTAAGTGAAAGTGAAAGTTGCTCCACCGTGTCTGACTCTTTGTGACCCCATGAACTATATTGTCCATGGAATTCTCCAGGCCAGAATACTGGAGTGGGTAGCTTTTACTTTCTCCAGAGGATCTTAACCTAGGGATCGAACCCAGGTCTCTCACATTGCAGGCGGATTCTTTACCAGCAGAGCCACAAGGGAAGCCCTAAACACTTAAGAAATGACTTAAGAGGCTCGAGAAAAGACTCTGATAGGACCATAACTCCTGTGGCCGAGGCAGTCCGTGTCCCTGTACACTTGGGACCATCAGGGTCCCCGCAAGCCAAGCAGCTGCACCACCTTCATGCTCAACTCACACTGGGGCAGGGCTGCCACAGGCAAAAGGAAAAAAAAGTCTTGCATTTATGTGCACAGGGTCACTTCGGTACTGTCCAACTCTTTGCGACCCTGTAGACTCTGGCCTGCCAGTCTTTTCTGTCAGAGAGGGAGTTCTCTAGGCAAGAATACTGGAACGTATTGGCCAATACTGGTTGCCATACCCTTCTAGAGCACTATATTTCCTGCTGCCCTAGCCACCAACCCCCTGAGTACCTGGTGCTGCCAGAACCCCTACGACCCAAGCAGCTGCACCACCTCCACACCTGGCCTTCACAGGGGCAAACCCAAGTCCTCCAGGGCAGCCTCAGGAGCAAACCCCAGTGGAAGACTCACACGTAGAGGTGGAAATAAAACCACAATTAAAACCCAGGGGCAGTGTGGCTAAGGAAGAAAAACCAAAACCTTCCCACCAGCCGTACAAGCTGCAGATTAAATCCACGTGATCAACAGGCAGACTCTGTCTATGGAATACATAAAAGGCCATTGAGAGCTCCCACAAAAGAAAGCACACTAGCTCTGATAGCTGTGGATGTTGGAGGCAAGAACACACAGGAGGAGGACCAGAGTAGAATCTGAGCAGCTCCCACAGCAGGTTCAGAGATTAGCACAGTGTTGGAAATACAAAAGATTATAAGATTATTATGAACAACTATATGGCAATAAAATAGATAACATGGAAGAAATGGACAGATTCTTATAAAAGTTCAATCTTCCAAGACTGAACCAGGAAGAAATAGAAATTAGGGACAACCCAATTACAAGCACTGAAATGGAAGCTGTGATCAAAAAATCTCCCAAGAAACAAAAGCCCAGGACCAGATGGCTTCACAGAAGAATTCTATCAAACATTTAGAGAAGAGCTAATGTCTATCCTTCTAAAACCCTTTCAAAAAATTGCAGAGGAAGGAACTCTTTCAAATTCATTCTAGGAGGCCACCATCACCCTGATACCAAAACCAGACAAAGACAACACAAAAAAAGAAAACTATAGGCCGATATCACTGATGAACATAGATGCAAAAGTTCTCAACAAAATTTTAGCAAAGAGAATTCAGCAACACATCAAAAAGCTCATACACCATGATCAAGTCAGGTTTATTCCAGGGATGCAAGGATTCTTCAATATATACAAATCAATCAATGTGATACACCATATTAACAAATTGAAAGATAAAAGCTGTATGATACTATTAATAGATGCAGAAAAAGCCTTTGACAAAATTCAACACCTATTTATGATTAAAACTTCAAAAAATGGGCATAGAAGGAACCTACCTCAACATAGTAAAGGCCATATATGATAAGCCTATAATAAACATTATTCTTAATGGTGAAAAACTGAAAGCACTCTCTCTAGGACCAGGAAAAAGACAAGGGTGTCCACTTTCACCACTATTATTCAACATAGTTCTGGAAGTCCTAGCTACAGCAATCAGAGAAGAAAAATAAAGAAAAGGAATCAAGATCAGAAAAGAAGTAAAGCTCTCACTGTTTGCAGGTGACATGATACTATACACAGAAAACCCTAAAGATAATATCTGAAAATTACTAGAGCTAATCAGTGAATTTAGCAAAGTTGCAGGATACAAAATCAATACACAGAAATCACTTGCATTTCTATATACTAACAATGAAAAATCAGAGAAATTAAGAAATCAGTTCCATTCACCACTGCAGCAAAAAGAATTAAATATCTGTGAATAAACTTACCTAAGGAGATGAAAGAACTGTACACAGAAAATTACATGACACTAATGAAAGAAATCAAAGGTGACACAAACAGATGGGGAGATATTCCATGTTTCTGGGTAGGAAGAATCAATATTGTGAAAATGACTATACCATCAAATGCAATCTACAGATTCAGTGCGATCCCTATCAAATTACCAATGGCATTTTTCACAGAACTAGAACAAAAAATTTCACAATTCATATGTAAACACAAAAGTCCCTAATAGCCAAATCAGTCCTGGGAAAGAAGAATGGATCTGGGATAATCAAACTTCTTGACTTCAGGTTGTACTACAAAGCTACAGTCATCAAGACAGTATGGTACTGGCACAAAAATAGAAATACAGACCAATGGAACAAGATAGAAAGCCCAGAAATAAATCCATGCACCTGTGGGTACCTTATTTTTGGCAAAGGAGGTAAGAATATACAATGGGACAAAGACAGCCTCTTTAATGAATGGTGCTGGGAAAACTGGACAGATACATGTAAAAGAATGAAATTAGAACACTTCCTAACACCATACACAAAGATAAAATGTATTAAAGACCTAAATGTAAGACCAGAAACTATAAAACTCTTAGAGGAAAACATAGGCAGAACACTGGGTGACATAAATCAAAGCAAGATCCTCTATGACCCACCTCCAAGAGTAACAGAAATAAAAACAAAAGTAAACAAATGGGACCTGATTAAACTTAAAAGCTTTTTCACAGCAAAGGAAACTATAAGCACAATGAAAAGACAACCCTCAGAGTGGGTGAAAATAATAGCAAATGAAACAACTGACAAAGGATTAATTTCCAAAATACACAAGCAGCTCATACAACTCAATACCAGAAAAACAAACCAATCAAAAAATGGGAAAAAGACCTAAATAGACATTTCTCCAAAGAAGACATACACATGGCTAACAAACATATGAAAATATGCTCAACATTGCTCATTATTAGAGAAATGCAAATTAAAACTACAATATCACCTCACACCAGTCAGAATGGCCCTCATCAAAAAGTCTACAAACAGCAAATGCTGGAGAGGGTATGGAGTAAAGGGAACACTCTTGCACTGTTGGTGGGAATGTAAATTGATACAGCCACTATGGAAGATAGTATGGAGATTCCTTAAAAAACTAGGAATAAAACCACCATATGACCCAGCAATCCTACTCCTAGGCATATACCCACAGGAAACCAAAATTGAAGGAGACACGTGTATCCCTTTGTTCATTGCAGCACTATTTAAAATAGCTAGAACATGGAAGCAACCTAGATGTCCATCGACAGATGAATTGGATAAACAAGTTGTAGCATATATACACAATGGGATATTACTCAGCCATAAAAAGAAATGAATTTGAATCAGTTCTGATGAGGTGGATAAACCTAGAACCTATTAAACATAGTGAAGTGAGTCAGAGAAAGATAAATATCGTATTCTAACACATATATACGAAATCTAGAAAAATAGTACTGAAGAATTTACAGGGCAGCAATGGAGAAACAGACATAGAGAATAGACTTATGGTCATGGGGAGAGGGGAGGACAGGGTGAGATGTATGGAAAGAGTAACATAGAAACTTACATTACCATGTGTAAAATAGATAGCCAATGGGAATTTGCTGTATGGCTCAGGAAACTCAAATAGGGGTTCTGTATCAACCTAAAGGGGTGGGATGGGGAGGGAGATGGGAGGGAGTTTCAAAAGAGAGGGGATATATGTATACCTATGGCTGATTCGTGTTGAGATTTGACAGAAAACAGCAAAATTCTATAAAGCAATTATCCTTCAATAAAAATAATTTTAAAAAAAGTAATGACTTAAATATTTCTCTGATCCCTTTGTCTAAATTGAGTCCCCCTATTGATCTCATCCTACCCTTGATTTTTCTGTACGGCACTTGGCCCTTGGCAATTATACTTTTGTGACTGCCTGTTTAATCCATATAGACTCTATTAGACTGAGTTCTGTGAGGGCATAGGTCATCTTGTTAATAGCTGTACCTCCAAGTACTGTGAAAAATGCCTGTCAAAGAGTAAAGGTTCAAGTATTGGAATGAATTAATCTTAGCCATATCCTCCTCTCTGTCCCCTCTCCTCAATTAATTATCTATCCATTGGATAATTGAATGTCCACACTCAAATATGTGTGCCTGGGCTTGTGCAAGGCACTAGAGAAAATAAATTTGTCATCTAGCCTCCTTTGTGTGTTATGACTGGGTTATTTCTTTTTATATACACTGACCTATAGCTGCTCAGAAGCAGATCTCAAACCGTAGAAAAGAATGAGCAAGCTACATACGCCTGTTCTATGGTCCCTTGTGGCCTATTTTTCCATGCTGTTATTGGAGATGAAAAACCTTTCTCCTCTACCCTCTTGTGTTCAGTGACTGGGACCTTGCAAATTAAGCTGACAAAAGACAGATTAACAGGAGAAAAAGAGTTATTTATTTCACATATGGAAATGCAGTGAAAACCCCAAAGAGATGTTGCAAACTGGAGGCTTATATATCATTTTAACAAAAAGTGATACATTCATGGAGAAGTGACAAGGCGAAAGAAAATGGGTAGTAAATTGTTGGAAGGTAAATAGATGTGGGAAAACAATGGAAGGTAAGTGTTATTTTAGCAATTGTTATGCATATTCCTCTGGTGCCATCTCTGGGCTGGTAAGAGTCTAGAGTCCTCTCTGGTGATTGGGAGTGGTTCTGCCTCAGAGGATTCTGCCCTAAAGGACTTCCCTGATGGTCCAGTAGTTAAGACTCTGTGCTTCTACTGCAGGAGGCCTGGGTGTGATCCCTGGTAGGGGAACTAAGACACTGCATGCTGCACGGCCAAAAAAACACACAAAAACACACAATTGTTAAAAAGGTGCCTTTTGAGATGGGCCACATTCTGTGTCTGGAATATGTATCTCTCTAAATCTACTTTTTACCTTAAAAAAAAATGGTAATTAGTGGTTTTGCCCTTTCTGATATGAGAAGTGGGAGAGGAACTCCTTTGCAAAGGGAGGATTTTGCTTTGGCAGATAGAGGGAGGCTGATGCTGAAAGCTCAGCTTCTCTGTACACTGGTGCCTAATGGAATCTCAGAGATAGAGTTTTGGTGAAGTAGAAGAGGAGGCCCTTGGACAGCAAGAAGATCAAGCCAGTCAATCCTAAAGGAAATCAACCCTGAATTTTCATTGGAAGGACTGATGTTGAAGCTGAAGCTCGAATATTTTGGGCACCTGATGCGAAGAGCCGACTCATCGGAAAAGACCCTGATGCTAGGAAAGATGAGGACAGAAGGAGAAGGGGACGACAGAAGATGAGATGGTTGGATGGCATCACCAACTCAATGGACACGAGTTTGAGCAAACTCTGGGAAATAGTGAAGGACAGGGAAGCATGGCGTGCTGCAGTCCATGGGGTCACAAAGAGTTGGACACAACTGAGTGAACAACAACAACAGAAACGGATAGTTTTATTACTTTGCTAGGCATAAAGGGGGCCACAGCAGGCTAATACCCTCAAAACTGTGTATCCCAACTTTGGGGACATAGTAAGAACTTTTATTATAACTTTTATTGTTCAAAGAGGGCATAATCAGCTTGTGAACATTCTTCTAATGGGTTGGTGGTGAGGTAAGTAGAAGTTGACATCATCAACATTTAGTCCAACTGGTCTGGGGTCCACATGCTTGTGAGCAGCGTATCACTGTTAATCATTAAATTCTTCTACCTGGAGGGGGTTTCAGTTTCTGCAGAGCAGCTCAGAGATTCTGTTGTGTATCCTTTGATGGGGAAACAGGATCTTGCCCCAGGGCTACTCTTGACTGTTTCTCCCTGGTCGTGCATCCTCTCCCTTCCTTAATTACCAACGGCTTGAATCAGCCCATTGGAACTCAGGGAAGGTCATGGAGGCTGAATGAAGACTGTTTTCTATAATCAGAGAAATGAGAGACACAAAGGCCTTGAGCCCCAGAGTCCCACAGGGCCCTGCACGGAATCACTTAAATACGACTTATTTGGGGTGGCGTATTCTGATCCCCTTGGCTGTTTCAAAGTCTTTCCTGTTTGGCTTCTAGCATGTCTATGAGACTTCTCATCTCCAAGGATGAATCTAGGAGCTATACTATGTACCTTGTATATTTATTTTATTCCAGATCCCATTAAAAGGCATGGGCTTCCCTGGTGGCTCAGTGGTAAAGAAACCACCTACAATGCAGGAGACCCAGGTTTGATCCCTGGGTGGGGAAGATCCCCTGGGGGAAGGCATGGCAACCCATTCCAGTACTCTTGCCTGAAGGATCCCATAGACAGAGGAGCCTGGCGGGCTACTGTCCGTGGGGTCGTGCAGAGTTGGACACGACCGAAGCAACTGAGCACGCATGCGCATTGAAAGGCACAGATTCTTTTCTAGGTGAGAAGTTGAGACTTGGAAAGAGTTTCACACAAGTGGTCCAGCCCACGGTCTGGCCAGGGAATTTGACCCTGGAGCTGACTGTGCTGCTGTTGCTGTCTGGGTTCTCCAGGAAGCAGACTTGGAGCCAGAGTTCTTGCTCAGGGAGCTCGTTAGGGTGGGCTCTGGGGTCCACCTCTGTGGGAGGGAGGACAAATGGATTGGACAGAGGGAGAAATCAGGCCCACAGTCTCTGCCAGCCCCACGGGTTACTTGCGAAGGGCAGCAGAATTTGTTGAGGTTCTTGAAGGTTGGAATTGCTGATAGTCATTTTGAGGATAATCTGGATGAACCAGCCATATTGTTCCAGGCTCCCAGGTATATTTATTCCTGAAGGTTAGAGGCCCTCTTGCTCTGTGTGGCAGAAGGACCTGGGCTGCAGGTTGCAGATCCAGACCTTTGAAAGTGAAGTTGCTCAGTCGTGTCCAACTCTTAGTGACCCCATGGAAAGGGCAACTAAATAGCAAGGGGATTGCTTGCAATTTAGCAGCAGAGCTAAGCCTCACTAGTGAGCAGGATGAACAGAAAAAGGGTAACGGGAAAACAGGGCTGAGTTTCTGCTGCCAAAGGAGAAAGTCAGTAGAGCCTCTCCCCCCCCGCCCCCGCCAGCTAGTACATGCTTGTTGCCCTGTTGATCTGCCTTCGAAAAACGGGCTCATCTCCTCCCACCTTCCAGAATAGCTTAGGAGGTCATTCTTACTCAGAAGATCAAACATGATTGTCCTTTATCAGGGCTCAGCAAACTTGTTCTGAATGTGTGTACATTCTGTGCATACATTCTGTAAATGTGTGGACATTCTTCAGGCTAATTGGCATTTGAAAAAATGGGAATGTCCCCTTCCTTCCTTGTGGGGGATCAGCCTCCATTAAGCTCTTGCTGGGTGCCAGGCTGTGTGAAATGCTTTGAGTAGCTTATTTCACATAATCCTCACAGTCTCACAAGGTGGAATAGATCCATTTCGTGTAAGAGAAAGCCAAAGCTTAGACAGTGTAACTGAATTGCCCAGGGCTAGACAAATTAGCAAGCAGGAGTAATTGACTTCTGTCCTGGGTCCAATTCCACAGCTTTCCCCATGGCCTCTGCTCCTCCTGTTCCCAGTAGACTTCCTCTCTGGTTTCCCTGCAGGTTCCTTCCTGGGAGAGCTGTGGCTGAAAAAGAGGAGTGAGCAGCTAATGATGGTCATCCTGTGTCAAGGATGAGCTAAACCTTCATTTAGATGAGGCTGGCAGATGTTGGCCTGCAGGGCAAATACAGCCCACAGCTCTTGAGCTAGAATAGTTTTTGCATTTTTAAATGGGTGAAAAAAATCAGAGGGAGAATACTTTGCGACCCCTGACAATTATATGAAATTTAGATTCCAGTGCCTATAAAAAAAGTTTTACTGGAACCCAGTCACACCCATTGTAGCTTTCACTCTACCAGGTCAGAGATGAGTAGCTTGCAATGACAGAGGCTGTGTGGCTTACAGAGCCTAAAGTATTTACTATCTAGTGCAAATGTTAGTTGCTCAATCATGTCTGACACTTTGCGACCCCATGGCTTCTCTGTTCATGGAATTCTCCAGGCAAGAATACTGGAGTGGGTTGCCATGCCCTCCTCCAGGGGATCTTCCTGACCCAGGGATAGAACCTTGTCTCCTGAATCACAGGCAGATTTTTACTGTCTGAGCCACCATGTTCAGTTCAATTCAGTCGCTCAGTTGTGTCTGACTCTTTGCAACCCCATGGACTGCTGCGCTCCAGGCTTCCCTGTCCATCACCATCTCCCGGAACTTGCTCAAACACATGTCCATCCAGTTGGTGATGCCATCTAACCATGTCATCCTCTGCCACCCCCTTCTCCTCCTGCCTTCAATCTTTCCCAGCATCAGGGTCTTTTCCAATGAGTCAATTCTTTGCTTCAGGTGGCCAAAGTATTGGGAGTTTCAGCTTCAGCTTCAGTCCTTCCAATGAATATTCAGGGTTGATTTCCTTTAGGATTGACTGGTTTTATCTCCTTGCAGTCCAAGGGACAATCAGGAGTCTTCTCCAACACCACAGTTCAAAAGCATCAATTCTTCGGCACTCAGTTTTCTTTATAGTCCAACTCTCACATCTGTATATGACTACTGGAAAAACCATAGACCTTTGTTGGCAAAGTAATGTTTCTGCTTTTTAATATGCTGTCTAGGTTGGTCATAGCTTTTCTTCCAAGGAGCAAGCATCTTTTAATTTCCTGGCTGCAGTCACCATCTGCAGTGATTTTGGAGCCCAGAAAAATAAAGTCTCTCACTGTTTCCATTGTTTCCCCACCTATTTGCCATGAAGTGAGGGAACCGAATGCCTTGATCTTAGTTTTCTGAATGTTGAGTTTTAAGCCAGCTTTTTCACTGTCCTCTTTTACTTTCATCAAGAGGCTCTTTAGTTCTTCTTCACTTTCGGCCATAAGGGTGGTGTCATCTGTTTATCTGAGGTTATTGATATTTCTCCCGGCAATCTTGATTCCAGCTTGTGCTTCATCCAGCCCCGCATTTCGCATGATGTACTCTGTATATAAGTTAAATAAGCAGGGTGACAATGTACAGCCTTGATGTACGCCTTTCCCTATTTGGAACCAGTCTGTTGTTCCATGTCTAGTTCTAACTGTTGCTTCTTGACCTCCATACAGATTTCTCAGGAGGCAGGTAAGGTGGTCTGGTATTACCAGGTTGGAGGTTATTTATTATCTGGGACTTTGCAAAGAAAAAAAAAAAACCAAAAAACTTTGCAGACCCTTGATCTAGGTGAAGAAGAGTGTTTGCTCTCCCAGATAAACATGACTTCCTAAGCTCTTCTGGGAGGTGGGAGGAGATATGGGACAGTTTTCAGAGAACAGATTAACGGGCAGCTAAGTACAGATCCACATCATTTGAATTAAATATGTGCATATTTAAATTTTTCTGGAATGTTCTTTACACTCACACTGTATTTGCTTTCACATGAGTCCTGGTGATCATGTTCTGGACAGCTGTCATTAGATAACTGACACCCTAGGTCATGAGCTTCCCCAGTGGCTCAGACAATAAAGAATCCACCTGCAATGCAAGAGACCTGAGTTTGAGAAGATCCTGGGTCTTCTGGGTCGAGAAGATCCTGGGAGAAGGGAACTTCCCACTCCAGTATTCTTGCCTGGAGAATCCCATGGACAAAGGAGCCTGGCAGGCTAATGTCCATGGAGTCAAAAAGAGTCGGACATGACTGAGCGAACAACACTTTAACTTTTTTTTTCCATCCTAGGTCATAGCTTCTGTGTATGACACAAAGGGTTCAGAGTACACAACCTTAAAATGTACCACTTTGACTTTATGATTATTTTGAGCTGAAGGCAGTTGAGAGAAAGCTGACATAAGAAAAATCCTCTGCCCTCTCCTTTCTACCATTCTTAATCACTCAGGACAACTCTTAAGTCTCTTTGGTCCAGAGATGGTACCAGAGGAATCTACCTAGCAAACCTTATTAAATCAACCCTTATTCTCCATTATTTCCCCTATATGTTTACCTTCCCACAGTTTGCCACCACTAAACCTGTTTCCTTTGTCTTGTCACTTCTTGACAAATGTATTGTCCTTTGTTAATATGCTATAGAAGCCCTAAGTTCTAACTACCCCTTGAGTTCCTGGTCATTGACTTTCTCCCATGTTCAGGTGTGCTGTTTATGTTAAGAAACTTCTATTTATTTTTCTCTTGTTAATTAGCATCTCGTCAGTCTTAATTTGCAAGCCCCTTTGGGAAACCTTGGAGGGTAGAGGGAAGAAGTCTTTCCTCCCTTACAGACTCTAGACTTACGTGACTGGGATGGAGGAAGTGGGGACGGCAGAGTTAGACTGAAGCTCTTCTTGCACAATATGGTTATGCCTTAGGGAAAACAGGGAAGGATGGAGACACTCTGACCAGAGGGGAAGTTGATACATAATGACCACTGACCGTGTTACATGTTTAACCTGTTTAAACACCTAAACATGTTTAAGTCTCAAGAGTCCAGAGAGGGAAATGACATGATCTTCCTCTAAGGATGCTGAAGGTAAGACTGACTCAGGCGATGCATTCTTAGATGTTGTTATTTCTCACTTCTTGAGCACCTGCCCAGGTGCCAGGTACAATGCTGTGGATGCACAGACAAAGAGGTGAACTCTGTGCTTTTGAGTAATATCTAACAAATTCTGGAGTTGGCTTCCAAATTCAGGTCCCTGTGGCTGGAAGTCTGATGTCTCTCTGGCCTATCACATTTGTCTCCCAGCACTTGCATACCTAAGCAGATTCATCACTGTGTGTTGTGTGTCACATTGACAGCTCTGGACACAGCAGATGAAAGCAGCATTACTTAGTGATCAGCATAAGGAGTTTCCACTCAGTAAACCAGTGAGCAGTTGCCAGGCGCCAGATCCTGTGTTCGTTGCTGAGGGTATGAAGATGAGTGACAGGCACTGTTCTCTGGCAGTAGCTGCAGAGGGAGGGCTGGGATGTTAGAAAACCTCAGGGCTTCTGGTTATAAGCAACAGAAGCCAACTCTGGCTGACCTCAGCCCAAGACAGTGGGCACTGGGAGGCTGTGGGATGGTTCACAGGTCTGAGCAAGAAGCTGAACAGCCAGGATTGGAAAGGACAGAAATGGGCAGCAGCTAGAGGGGTCTAAGGAGTAGGAAACATAGACAGTCTTTTCCAGGGTTGATGCCTTTGATTCTCACTGTTTTCCTGACCTTGATCAATATCAGGTTGACTTGGCATGAGAATTTGACTTGTCTTTGGTCCTGTGTCCACCCCTTTGGCTAAAGTGGACAGGTCTCTGGACTGATAGCCCATGGAGGATATGTGCAGTGGTGGAAGAAACCTCCTAAAGGACATTGTTTCTGCTACTAGGATAAGGTGTAAAAGGGCAAGTGGAAACGAGATTCCCTATTGTGCTGTGAACTAAAGGAGCACAATGGAAAATGCCCAACTCAGCCATGGAAGTCAGGGAAGACTTCCTGGAGGAAGAAACAAGCTGAAACCAGGGTAACCAGTAAAGTTAACCACAGGGCAGGAAGGAAGCAAACCATCACAAGCTAAGGGAATTGCAGATGCAGAGGCCCAGTGTGAGCGTGCATGGTCAGTCATGTCCGACTCTTTGAGACCCCATGGACTACAGCCTGCGAGGCTCCTCTGTCTGTGGAATTCTCCAGGTAAGAATACTGGAGTGGGTTGCCATTTCCTCCTCCAGAGAATCTTCCTGACCTAGGGATCGAACCTGCATCTCCTGTGTTGGCAGGCAGATTTTTAAATTTTTTTTTTTTTTTTTTTTTTTTTTTTTTTTTTTTACCACTGAGCCACCTGGGAAGCAGCAGGGGCCCAGGCATAGGGAATTACCTCCTCCACCAAATAATGGCTCTTGCCTATTGGTCTCTGGGAGTGATGGATCATTTTGCCCAAGGAGTTCAGCTTTTAAAGATCAGGGTCCACGATTTCCCGTCCCCTTGAAGTCCTTCAGCTTCCCAAGGTCAACTGAACATTTCAGAAAATCTCAGCCATAACTCCCTCCTTCCCAGGGAGTCTTCAGGATTTAAAAAAAAATCTTGAGCCTCTTGCACTGAGACTGGATAGAAAGAAAAATGCTGTCGCAGTCTGGAGAGTTCTTTATTATTCTGCCCTGGCTGCAGCGGGGGAGGCCTCCGGTCAGGAGCTGCCTGAACTGATTTGAGCCGGCATTTGCCACGAATTGTGGCTTGACGTTTATAGCAGCTGCGATCCGTGTGTATTGATTATTTAGGAAAAGGAATGAAGCCGAGATGGCTGAGCAGCTGCCTCTTGAAAAAACCCTGCTCTTGTCACATTTCATCCTGAAGTGAGAGGGGTCCCAAAGTCAGAAAGGGGCAGGGGCATTATCGAATTTCCATCTTGCTGTGTCTGGGCAGATAGCGAGCAGCCTTTATTCACCATCTTTGATTAATCAGCTCCTCTTTATTCATGTGAAAAAGCCACTGTCACCCAGGGGCTCCTCGGAAGGAATTATCATTCTTTGCCTCTTATGCTCAATTGCTCCAGTGTTGTGTTTGTTGGGCTAATGAAAGCCGAGCAAATGTCTCTTGTTGGCGGTGCTGTGATGAATTAGCACTTGGCCCGCAGACTGTATTTCTCTGATTAAGCTGATGAGTTTGTTTTCTCCTCCTCTCATCATTATGAGGACGGTTCTTCCATGCTAATGCCCGTGGGAGCTGTGGGGAGAGGGGAACACTGGCCAGTCCACTGTAGTCTGAATTCAGACAGCAAACACAGAGATAAAAACTAAGAGGTGCTATAGCACTGACTCCAGCAGAAGCCCAGGTGATGCCTGTGGGTGATTGACTAACTAGCATGCATGACTTACAGCGACTGTGTCCCTCGGCTGCATGGGGGAGGCAGACAGACCCCAGCATGGCTAGGATTTGAGGCTGAGCTCTCCTAGAGCCCATTCCTGGCTCTCAGACATGGTTGCCCCTCTAAAATGAGAGGGTTGGGACTTCCCTGGTGGTCCAGTGGTAAGGATTCCGCCTGCCAATACAGGGGACATGGGGTTGATCCCTGGTCCCAGGATATTCCACATTCTGCAGGGCGACTAAGCCTGAGTGCCACAGCTACTGAAGCCCACAGATCCTAGAGCCTGTGCTCCACAATGAGAGAAGCCACTGCAATGAGAAGACGGGGCACCACAACTAGAGAGAGAGTAGCCCCTCTTGCTGCAAGTAGAGAAAGCCTGCATGCAGCTGGAAATAAATAAATTTTTTAAAAAAAGAAAGTTTTTTTTTTTTTTTAAATGAGAGAGTTGAATTAAATGAGTATGTCAGTGGCCAGGCTGTCATAACAGAGCACTGCAGAGTGGGTAGCTAAGTGACAAAATTCCTTTCTATGATTTGGAGGCCAGAAGTCCAAGATCAGGGTGAGAGTGGTGTTGATTCCACCGCATCCTTTTCTCCTGGCTTGCAGGTGGCCACCTTCTTGCTGTGTCCTCTCATGGCCTGTCTTCTGTACACGCTCCCCTGGTGTCTCCTCCTCTTCTCTTAAGGACACCAGTCCTGTGACTCAGCCCCCCCCCCCCTTATGACCTCATTTAACTGTAATTATCTCCTTAAACATCATGTCATTGAATATGGTCACATGGGGGTTTAGGGCTTCAGCATGTGAATTTGAGGGGTACACTCCAGCCCATTGCAATGAGAAATTGAAAATCAACAAGGTGGGGAGGTGGTTGTCTCCTCTGCAGGGGGATCAGTTATTGGGTGATGAGAGAGGATTCTTTTTTCTAGCTAATATCACCTCTTACCCCCATTCCTGCTTGAAACATTCATGCCAGAATGAGTTACTGTCACTGGTGGTCACCTCTCTTTTGCATGTTTAAAAATTTTTTTTTTAATTAAATTTAACTAATTTACTTGGCTGTGTTGGGTCTTAGTTGCCCTGTGACATGTGGGATCTTACTTCTCCTGCCAAGGATGGAACCTGAGTCCCTTGCATTGGAAGATAGATTGTTAACCGCTGGACCACCAGGGAAGTTCCCTCTTCTGCATGTTGAGTTGTAGCAAACTCAACTAGTTACCCACCCAAACACATTGTACCCATTTCCTTTGATGGCAGAGGTGTCTGCCTAGGGCTGCATTGTGACTTTTGTGAGTCTCTCCTTGTCCTCATGGCCCAGTTCGCAGCGGTCTGTTTCACTGTGCCCCTAGGTATTTTGTGTATAACATGATGGGAGCGTATTGGTTCCCTCTGGCTGCTGTAACAAATTACCACGAACTTAGTGACTTAGAGTAACACACATTTATTCTCTTACTGTTATAGAGGACAGAAGTCCAGATAATTTTACTGGGCTAAAGTCAGGGTGTCAGCTGGGCTGCATTGCTTCTGGAGGCTCTAGGGGAGAGTACATTGCCTTGACCATGTTCCATGGTTTGTGACCGCTTGCTCTGTCTTCAAAGTGTGTCACTCCAATCTTTTTCTCTTATCATATTGCCTTCTGTTTTGTTGTTGTTGTTCAGTCGCTAAGTCATGTCTTTAATATACTATATTTGTTTTTCTCTTTCTGACCTACTTCACTCCATATAACACATTCTTGGTTCATCCAGCTGACTACAACTGACTCAAATTGGTTCCATTTTATGGCTAAGTAAACAGTCCATTGTATGTTGCACTGGGTGTTAGTTGTGGCTTGAGGGATCTTCACTGCGGCATGGGGACTCTTAGTTACGACATGCATGTGGGATCTAGTTCCCTGATGAGGAATCAAAGCTGGGCGCCGTTCAGTGAGAGCATGGAGTCTTAACCACTGGACCACCAGAAAAGTCCCCACATTGCCTTTTTAAATTAAGATGCTTGTGGTTATATGGGGACCACGTGGATAATGATAGTCCCCCCCCCATGTCGAGATCTTTAACCTAATCACATCTGCAAAATCCTTTATGTCATATAAGGTCACATGCTCTCAGGTTTTGAGAATGAGGATATGGAGCCCTTGTGGGGGCATCACTCAGCCAACCACAGGGGGTTAGATAGCTACATATTGGTTTATTTTGTAGTGCAGGGGCTGCTTTTCTGCCCATTTCTGCTTTTGCATAGAAGGAATGATTTTTCTTCATTTTGATGTGGAGTGGAGGTAGGAAGTAAGGTGAATAGACTCTGAATCAGTGGTCCTCAACACGTGTTCCCCAGATCAGCAGCATCAGCATCTCCTGGTAACCTGTTAGAAATGCAAATTCTCAGCTCCTACCTCAGACCTCCTGAATCTGAAATTCAGGGAATGGGATCCAGCAGCGTATTAAAAAGCAGAGACACCACTTTGCTGACTAAGTCTGTCTGTCAAAGCTATGGTTTTTCTAGTAGTTATGCATGGATATGAGAGTTGGACCATAAAGAACGCTGAGTGCCAAAGAATTGATGCTTTCAAACTGTGGTGTTGGAGAAGACTCATGAGAGTCCCTTGGACAGCAAGGAGATCAAACTAGTTAATCTTGTATGTGTTAGTCGCTCACTTGTATCCAACTTTGTGACCCCACGGACTGTAGCCCGCCAGGCTTCTCTGTCCTTGGGATTTCTCCAGGCAAGAATACTGAAGTGAATTGCTGTTCCCTTCTCTAGAGGATCTTCCCGACCCAGGGGTTGAACCCTGGTCTCCTGTATTGAAGGCAAATTCTTTACCATTTGAGTTACAGGGAAGTCCAATCAATCTTAAAGGAAATCAATCCTGAATATTCTTTGGAAGGACTGATGCTAAAGCTCCAATACTTTGGTCACCTGATGTGAAGTGCCAACTCATTGGAAAAGACCCTGATGCTGGGAAACATTGAAGGCAGAAGGAGAAGGGGGTGACAGAGAATGAGATAGTTAGATAGCATCACCAACTCAATGGGCATGAATTAGAGCAAACTCTTGGAGATAGTGGAGGACAGAGGAGCCTGGTGTGCTATAGTCCATGGGGTTACAAAGAGCTGGACATGACTTGTTGACTGAACAACAACCAGTCTGTACTTTCACAAGCTTTGCCTTGTGATCTTGCCTTTGTTTAAGATTTTCGTATTGCATTCATAGTGGCTTTTTTTTTTTTTTGCATTGCTTTGATTTTTAAGAAATATTTCATTTTTGTCTTGACTATTGACGTTTTTGGTGCCGTCTTAACTTTTGCACCTGAGGTGGGTGCTGCATGTACTTCACCCTCACACTGGCCCTGGAGGAAGCAAGATCTGTCTGTGTCCTCACAAAAGGACCAGGTTCTGTGTAATACACACCCCAGACCTGCTCGGGGTGATCAGCAGTGTCTCCTCTGAATCTGTGATGTCAGAGCTGAGAGCTGGGGCCAGAAGGAGTGAACTCAGAGAAGAAGGGGCATCTCAGGTGGAGAGAACAGCAGGTGCAAAAGCAGGATGTTTGGAGGGGATATAGCGAATAGGAGGGACCAGAAAAACTCCTGTGCCATGCAACTCCTAAATGTTTCTTAAGCTCCTACAGCAAGCCCTGGGGGCTCATAGCCTATAACAATCCAGAATTTCAACCCACATATTGACTTGGGGGAGCCTCAGAGAGGCAGCTAGAACAAGGTTAGGTCTTGGTCTGCCTGTGTGAGGTTGGCAAGGCATGCCCCCGGCGGTCTTCCTCCCAGAAATGGTTTTTGGCACCCAGCAAATAAGGTAGGGAAAGCACAAAAGGCTGTCTGTCTCATAAAAGATGCATTTAGCACAGGTTTCTATTGCAGCACTAATAGCATTAGCCGTTGTGTCGAAAGTAAGAGAACACAATTACCCAGTTTCAATAACAAGGCTGACAGCACAGTTTTAATCCCAGAGGAGCCTTGCTTTAAGTTTTGATAGTTCTCTCGCCAATGAATTCTCAGTCCTAAGCTAGCTTGTACCCTTACGTTCCTATTTGCCCAGAATGGTCCTGGTTTATGTCTGATTGCCAATATAGTTGTTACTAGCAACCCCTTTCACCTGCACATGCCCCCATTCAGATTATAAACGACATTATCACCATAGTGATTTAGAACTGAGGAAACTAACCCCGACAGGATGCTGGGCTCCCCACTGGCTCCTTAGAAAAATCCATCTCTGGCAAAACAAAGTGAAGTGAGTGAAAGTATTAGTTGCTCAGTCATGTCTGACTCTTTGTGACCCCATGGACTGTAGCCTGCCAGGCTCCTCTGTCCATAGAATTCTCCAGGCAGGAATACTTGAGTGGGTTGCCATTTCTTCCTCTAGTGGATCTTCTTGAACCATTGATGGAACCCATGTCTCTTGCACTACAGGCAGATTCTTTACCACTGAGCCACCTGGGAAGTACTCCCCAAATCCATCAAATCTCAGACTGTCCATTCATCCATGGAAGTTTGAGGGCCTGTCCTTGCTAATGCTTCTTCTTTGGAAAAATATATATTTAGGTATTCCATCCATTTTGTGATTGGATTGTTTGTTTGTTTGTTTTAATATATTGACATTCATGTTTGTATATTTTGGAGATTAATGCCTTGTCAGTTGCTTCATTTGCAAATATTTTCTCTCATTCTGAGGACTGTCTTTTCGTCTACGGTTTTCTTTGCTGTGCAAACACTTTTAAGTTTAATTAGGTCCAATTTGTTTATTTTTGTTTTTATTTTCATTACTCTAGGAGGTGGGTCAAAAAAGATCTGAAAACCAGGCAAAAGACTTCCTAGGAACTGACATTGGAATTTTTTTTTTATACTCGGAAAGAAGGTTAAGTAGAACAAGGGGAAACAAGGACGTCCTTGAGATAAAGCAGTGTTCACTTTCATTTAAAAGCTCACTTCTCCAATGGGAAGCTTTTTCTATTCATAGTAACAGTGGTTGGTGAATAGAAATTCCTGGTGAAAGCTAATACAGTGCCCCAACTCAATGTTTATATCTAAAATTACAACTGGACAACCTAGTTCTAGACACTCTGAAGTTAAAACAACAGTCCCTTCTGTATTCCTGCTGCTGAAGGGTAAGAGTTGTTAAGTTTGGTGTATATCCACCCACACTTTCAAAAGTGACTTTTATTAAGGTGTAACAACAGCAACAACAAAACAACAACAACATTATAACAAAAACACAGATTCTAAGGTGATGCTCCTGTATTCAGAGAGCTTTGCAAGTCCTCTGGAGTCCTTCCACTGAGGTATCCTCTCAATCACCCCTTCTCCCTTTTCCCTAAAAATGACCACTGTCCCTACCGCTTATGACTATATGCAGTCCCACAAGATGAAACTAAATGGTGTCACCCATGTAATTATATCTGGCTTTGCCTTTCAACCTTGAGACTCCTCCATGTCTCACTGCATTAGTTCACTTTCAATCCTGTGTATATTCCCTCGTAGGAATACATTCATTTATCATACACTGCTGAAAGAATCTGCCTGCAAAAGCAGGAGATGTGAGAGACATGAGTTCAATCCCTGGGTCAGAAAGATCTCCTGGAGAAGGAAATGGCAATCTACCCCAGTATTATTGCCTGGAATATCTTATGGACAGAGGAGCCTGGCAGGCTACAGTCTATGAGGTCTCAAAGAGTCAGACACGACTGAGCGCATGTGTGCATGCACACACAGACACACTATTGGTGAAAATTTGGGTTGTTTCTTATTTGGAACTGTTATGAGTAAAGGATGCTTCTGTGAACATTCTGGTAATATTCTGGTGTACATGGGCGTGCATTCTGCTAGGTGTGTACCTAGGATAAGGATTGCTAGATCGGAGAGTAGGTGGATGCTCAACTTTAACATGATGTCTGGTAGTTTTCCAATGTGTTTGTACCACTTCCACCAGTAGTGTATGAGAGTTCCTGTTGCTCTGTACCTTTGCCAATACTTGGGATTGTCAGTGTAAAGTTTTGGCAATTATGGGGGTTGTGTATTAGAGTTTCTTTTTGATTTTATTTTGCTTTTCCCAATGAATAATGGGGATAAGCATCTTTTCATACAGGTCATTTTAAATACCCCCTTTACGAAGTGCTTGTCAGAATCTCTTGTTTGTGTTTTAATTGAGTTCTTTGTCTTGTTGATTTAAAGTAGTTATTTCTATAATATCATGAGAATAGAAATCTTCTCTTGGCTACCGATGTCTTATTATCAATTTTTCCTTATGGCTAGTGCTTTTTGTGTCCTGTTTAAGAAGTCATTTCCCACCCTAATGTCAAAAAGATACTCTTTATCATTGTCAGAAAGTTTCAATTTCACATTGGAGTCTACAATCCATCTAATAATTGCCTTCTGTGTACGGTGTGAGGTTGCGGTCAAATTTAATTTTTTCCCCCACATGGATTTCCATTAATTGAGTACCATTGAGCATCTCCACTGCTCCGGAGTCAACCTTTGAACCCTTTATTCTCATCTGTTGGTCCATTTGGACATCCTTGGGTCAATATCGTGCTCTCTTAATTACTGAAGCTAAACGTCCATCTGGATAATGTGGTAGAGCATGTCCTCTCATTAGTGGTAGTCTTCTTCAAGAGATTTTGGTCCTTTGCCTTTTCAATTAAATTATGGGATCAGTTTTTCAATTCTCACAGGAAATTTGTTCAAATTTTAATCAGATCATAGGTCATTTTGGGGAGAATTGGGAGTTTTTACAACATCAAATCATTATATCCGTAGCTCAATTAGCTGTATTTCTTCATTTGTTTAGGTTTCTTTACTTTCTCTCCATCTTTTATAGTTTTCTGTAGAGTGTTCTCTTTCATTAGATTTATTCCTATTAGTTATTTGATACATTCCAATGCTATTATATTTTAAAAATTTTGTTTTCTGTTTTATATATAGAAATACAATTTGGTATTTTATATATACCTTCCAGATGATAACCTTGTTGAATTTATTCTAGTAATTTTTCTGTAGTCCTGTTTTTGAATTTTCTACAACAATCTTGTTGTGCAAATAGAGGCAGTTTTATTTTTTCTATTTCAAACCCCGGATCGCAATCTCTCACTTTTTTTTCTTTGGCCACACTATGTGACCTGTGGGATCTTAGCTTCCTGACAAGGGATGGAGCCCTCACGCTCTGTATTGGGAGCGTGGAGTCTTATCCATTGGACCTCCAGGAAAGTCTCCATCAAATCTCTTTCCTTTTTTTTTTTTTTTTTTTTTACTTCTAGTGTAATGTTGAGTAAAAGTGATAATCGTGGCCATTCTTTCATTCTTGATCGTCAATATTTTACCATTATGCATAATGTTTTCTATGGGCTTTTTTTTTCCTGAGTTGAATTTGTGGCCTTTTATTTATTTAGCTATTTCAGTCCATATCCTGGCTGGGAGGAGACTGCTTAGATTTTTTTACATAATCAACATTATATTTTAGAGCAGTTTTAGGTTCACAGCAGAACTGAGAGGAAGTTACAGAGATTTTTCCATGTGCCCTATGTGCCGCCCCCCCGTCCCCCGCCATGTATGGTCTCTATTATCAGCATCCTGCACCATAGCAGTATATTTGTTACAATTGATGAACCTACACTGACATGTCATTATCATCCAGAGTCCATAGTTTACATCAAGGCTCACTCTTGGTGTTGTACATTCTATAGATTTGGACAACGTTTTAATGATATATATTTGCTATTACAGTGTCTTGAAGAGTATTTTCATTGCCCTGAAAATCCTCTGTGTTCTGACTCTTCATCCCTCTTCATGGGATTTTTAATGCTCTTTCTCAGATAAAGGAAGAGCTTTCTTTTTATTCCTTTGACATTTTTTTGAGAATTGAAATAAAGTCTGGTGTAGGGAAAAATTTTGTGATGGTCCATTTTTTTTAAAACAGGATGTGTATTTGGCAGTTGTTGGGCTTAATGATCTGTATACGTCCATTGGTCAATATGTTAACTATGTTCAGTTTTTCTGTTTTTTTACTCATTGTACATTTTTAAATTTTTCCTTACAGATAATCAGTTCTTTGCATTATGTTTTGAGGCTTCTTGAATAGCTTATTTTCTTATTATGTTAAGACATTTTTGGTTGCCGCTGCTGCTAAGTCGCTTCAGTTGTGTCCGACTCTGTGCGACCCCATAGACGGCAGCCCACCAGGCTCCACCATCCCTGGGATTCTCCAGGCAAGAACACTGGAGTGGGTTGCCATTTCCTTCTCCAATGCATGAAAGTGAAAAGTGAAGTCGCTTAGTCGTGTCCGACTCCTAGCGACCCCATGGACTGCAGCCTACCAGGCTCCTCTGTCCATGGGATTTTCCAGGCAAGAGTAGTGGAGTGGGGTGCCATTGCCTTCTCCATTTTGGTTGCTAGAATTGCTTATTTGTTCTTTGAGTCTATTTTGACTGATAGCAACAGAGATACGGGCTTTCCAGGTGGCTCAGTGGTAAAGAATCTGCTTGCCAATGCAGGAGACTCAGGTTTGATTTCTGGGTAAGGAAGATCCCCTGGAGAAGGAAATGGTAACCCACTCCAGTATTCTTGCCTGGAGAATCCCATGGACAGAGAAGGCTGGCAGGCTACAGTGCATGGGGTCACAAGAGAGTCAGACACTACTTAGCGACTAAACAAATACAACAATAGAGATACACCAGCCTTCTTGTCAGTTTCTTTTTTTCCCTGACATTTTGGATAGATTATTTTCATGTTCATTTCCCCCCTCTATTATTCTGCTTGTCTGCTCTTTTACTATACATACTTTCAGTGGTTATACTATGGGTCACAACATACTTTCTTGACTATAGAAATTGATAGTCCTATTTTTTTTCCTGGAAAATGCAAGAATCTTAGAACTTTCTATTTCTGTTTATCCTGTCTCAATTTCTCTGCCCTTTTTTTTAAGTGAAAACTTTTATTTTATATTGGAATATAGCTTATTAATGATGCTGTGATAGTTTTAGAGGCAGAGCAGAGTGACTTAGCCATATATAACATGTATCCATTCTCCTGCAAACTCCTTTCCCATCCAGGCTGCCACATAACATTGTACACTGTCTCAGCTTCTAAGCTGTTTTGCTCCGTATTTTATTTCAATGGATATTTTCAACCCTATTGTGCATTTTAATATATTAATATATAATAAATTACTCTTAATCATTAATCATTATACATTTGTGTGATATTACATGTTAATATTGTTGTTGTTCAGTTCAGTTCAGTTCAGTCACTCAGTTGTGTCCGACTCTTTGTGACCCCATGAATTGCAGCATTCCAGGCCTCTCTGTCCATCACCAACTCCCGGAGTTTACCCAAACTCATGTCCATCGAGTCAGTGATGCCATCCAACCATCTCATCCTCTGTCATCCCCTTCTCCTCCTGCCCCCAATCTTTCCCAGGATTAGGGTCTTTTCCAATGAGTCAACTCTTCACATGAGGTGGCCAAAGTATTGGAGTTTCAGCTTCAACATCAGTCCTTCCAATGAACACCCAGGACTGATCTCCTTTAGGATGGATTGATTGGATCTCCTTGCAGTCCAAGGGACTCTCAAGAGTCTTCTCCAACACCACAGTTCAAAAGCATCAATTCTGTGGCACTCAGCATTCTTCACCGTCCAACTCTCACATCCATACATGACCACTGGAAAAATCATAGCCTTGACTAGACGGACTTTTGTTGGCAAAGTAATGTCTCTGCTTTTAAATATGCTATCTAAGTTGGCCATAACCTTCCTTCCAAGGAGTAAGTGTCTTTTAGTTTCATGGCTGCAATCATCATCAGCAGTGATTTGGGAGCCCCAAAAAATAAAGTCTGACACTGTTTCCATTGTTTCCCCATCTGTTTCCCATGAAGTGATGGGACCAGATGCCATGATCTTAGTTTTCTGAACGTTGAGCTTTAAGCCAACTTTTTCACTCTCCTCTTTCACTTTCATCAAGAGGCTCTTTGGTTCTTCTTCACTTTCTGCCATATGGGTGGTGTCATCTGCATATCTGAGGTTATTGATATTTCTCCCAGCAATCTTGATTCCAGCTTGTGTTTCTTCCAGCCCAGCATTTCTCATGATGTACTCTGCATATAAGTTAAATAAGCAGGGTGACAATATACAGCCTTGTCGTACTCCCTTTCCTATTTGGAATCAGTCTGTTGTTCCATGTCCAGTTCTAACTGTTGCTTCCTGACCTGCATACAGGTTTCTCAAGAGACAGGTCAGATGGTCTGGTATTCCCATCTCTTTCAGAATTTTCCACAGTTTATTGTGATCCACACAGTCAAAGGCTTTGGCATAGTCAATAAAGCAGAAATAGATGTTTTCCTGGAACTCTCTTGCTTTTTTGATGATCCAGCGGATATTGGCAATTTGATCTCTGGTTCCTCTGCCTTTTCTAAAACCAGCTTGAACATCTGGAAGTTCACGGTTCACATATTGCTGAAGCCTGGCTTGGAGAATTTTGAGCATTACTTTACTAGCGTGTGAGATGAGTGCAATTGTGCGGTGGTTTGAGCATTCTTTGGCATTGCCTTTCTTGGGGATTGGGAGGAAAACTGACCTTTTCCAGTCCTGTGGCCACTGCTGAGTTTTCCAAATTTGCTGGCATATCGAGTGCAGCACTTTCACAGCATCATCTTTCAGGATTTGAAATAGCTCAACTGGAATTCCATCACCTCCACTAGCTTTGTTCGTAGTGATGCTTCCTAAGGCCCACTTGACTTCACCTTCCAGGATGTCTGGCTCTAGGTGAGTGATCACACCATCGTGATTATCTGGGTCATGAAGATCTTTTCTGTACAGTTCTTCTGTGTATTCTTGCCACCTCTTCTTAATATCTTCTGCTTCTGTTAGGTCCCTACCATTTCTGTCCCTTATCAAGCCCATTTTTGCATTAAATGTTCCCTTGGTATCTCTAATTTTCTTAGTAGCTAAGTCATGTCCGACTCTTTGCAGCCCCATGAACTGCAGAATACCAGGCTTCCCTGTCCTTTACTATCTCCCAGAGTTTGCTCAAACTCATGTCTATTGAGTCAGTGATGCCATCCAACCATCTCATCCTCTGTCGCCCCCTTCTCCTCTTGCCCTCAATCATTCCCAGCATAAGGGTCTTTTCCGATGAGTTAGCTCTTCATATCAGGTGGCCAAAGTATTGAAGCTTCAGCATCAGTCTTTCCAATGAATATTCAGGGTTGATTTCCTTTAGGATTGACTGGTTTGATCTGCTTGCTATCCAAGGGATTCTCAAAAGTCTTCTCCAACACCACAGTTTGAAATCATTAATTCTTTGGTGCTCAGCCTTCTTTATGGTCCAAATCTTACATCTGTACATGACTATTGGAAAAACCATAGCTTTGACTACATAAAATTTTGTCAACAAAGTAATGTCTCTGCTTTTTAATATGCTGTCTAGATTTGTCATAGCTGTTCTTCCAAGAAGCAAATGTCTTTTAATTTTGTGGCTGCAGTCACCATCTGCAGTGATCTTGGAGCCCAAGAAAATGAAATTAGATACCAGTTCCAGTTTTCCCCCATCTATTTGCCATGAAGTGTTAGGATTGAATGCCATGATCTTTGTATTTTGAATGTTGAGTTTTAAGCCATCTTTTTCGCTCTCTTCTTTTGCTTTCATCAAGAAGCTCTTTAGTTCCTCTTAACTTTCTGCCATTAAGGTGGTATCCTCTGCATATCTCAGGTTATTGATATTTCTCCTGGCAATTTTTTTAAATTTATTTTTTAATTGAAAGATAATTGCTTTACAGAATTTTGTTGTTTTCTGTCAAATGTCAACGTGAATCCTGGCAATCTTGATTCCAACTTATGAGTCATCCAGCCTGGCATTTTGTATGATATGCTCTGCATAGAAGTTAAATAAGCAGGGTAACAATATACAGCCTTGATGTACTCCTTTCCCAATTTGGAATTTTTAATAGTTTTTTTTTTTTTCCTGTAATTGAGGTCTAATCTTACTGCATTGTGGTCAGAGAAGATGATTGGGATGATTTCAATTTTTTTGAATTTACCAAGGCTAGATTTATGGCCCAGGATGTGATCTATCCTGGAGAAAGTTCTGTGTGCACTTGAGAAAAAGGTGAAATTGATTGCTTTCGGGTGGAATGTCCTGTAAATATCAATTAAATCTAACTTGTCTATTGTATCATTTAAAGTTTGTGTTTCCTTGTTAATTTTCTGTTTAGTTGATCTATCCATATGTGTGAATGGGGTATTAAAGTCTCCCACTATTATTGTGTTATTGTCAATTTCCCCTTTCATACTTGTTAGTATTTGCCTTACATATTGTGGTGCTCCTATGTTGGGTGCATATATATTTATAATTGTTTTATCTTCTTGGATTGATCCTCCTTTCCCAATTTGGAACCAGTCTGGTGTGCCAAGTCCAGTTCTAACTGTTGCTTCTTGACCTGCTTATAGTTTTCTCAGGAGGCAGATAATGTGGTCTGGTATTTCCATCTCTTTAAGAATATTCCACAGTTGCTATCCACACAGTCAAAGGCTTTAGCATAGTCAGTGAAGCAGAGTAGATGTTTTTATGGAATTCCCTTGCTTTTTCTATGATCCAATAGATGTTGGCAATTTGATCTCTGGTTCCTCCCTCTTTTCCCCAAGAAAAAGAAATGCAAGAAGGCAAAGTGATTGTCTGAGGAGGCCTTACAAACAGTTGAGAAAAGAAGAGAAGCAAAAGGCAAAGGAGAAATGGCAAGATATACCTAACTAAATGCAGAGTTCCAGAGAACAGCAAGGAGAGATATGAAAGCCTTCTTAAGTGAACAATGCAAAGAAATAGAGGAAAGCAATAGAATGGAAAAGACTAGATGTTAATATTAATTTATATTTATTTTAGACTTAGCTACAATTAGTCTCTTCATTGTTCTTTACACATTCCTACAGCTCTCAGAATTACTTTTCTTTTTCCTGAAGAAACCGCCTTTAGTATTTTTTTAAACTAGGTCTGCTGATGTTAAATATTCCAAGATTTCTTTGATCTGAAGATGTCTTTAGTTCTCTTTCATTCTTGAAGGGTATTTTCAGTGGGTGTAGAACTCCCTGTGGCAATTACCTTCTTTTGCCACTTTGGAGGCATCATGCCATTAGCTCCTGGCTTCCCTAGATTCTTTTTTTTTAATTGGAGTATAATTGCTTTACAATGTTGTGTTCGTTTCTGCTGTACAACAGAGTGTATCAGTTATGCGTATACATATATCCCCTCCCTCTTAAGCCTCCCTCCCTCCCCCATCCCAGTCCTCTAGGTCATCACAGAGCACTGAGCTGAGCTCCCTGTGCTAGACAGCAGGTTCCCACTAGCTATCTGTTTTGCGCATGGTTACATATATGTATATGTCAATGCTCTGCTCGCAATTCATCCCACCTTCCCCTTCCCCCACTGTGTCCACATGTCTGTACTCTACATATGCATCTCTATTCCTGCCCTGCAAATAGGTTCATCTGTACCTAGTTTGTGTTAAAGGCAGATGCAGGTCTGCACCACATCTTTCGAGGTCATTTGATCTTTCTTAACCCCTGCTCCAGCTGCTTTTAAGACTTTCTGTGTTGCTGGTTTTCAGTGCATTCCTGTGACATGCCTACAAGTGGTTTTCTTTTTATTTATCCTACTTAGGGTTCATTGAGCTTTTTAAATTTCAGTTTTGTCAGCTTTTTCACATACTGTCCATGATCTCTTCTGAGCACTTCTACTCCCTTTCGTCTCTCTCTAGCATAACAGTTCAGCCCATGTTAGACCTTGTAACTGAATCCCCGCGTCTCATTCTTTCCTCCATCTTTCTCATCCTTTTGTTTCCTCTATCCATCATTCTGACTTTCTTCTGTTTTTTCTGGTTCACTAATTCTTTCTACCTGTTTCCAGTATCAATTCAGTTACTTCCTTTTTCAATTCAGTACCTTTTTGTAGTTTCCATTTCTCTGCCAAACTTCTTTCCCTCATCCCATTTCCCTCTCCATATTGAGCAAACTTGTTATGGTCTGTATGTGATGCTGGAGTTATCTGGATTACCTGTGGTTCTCTTTCTATGATCTTTTCCTCACTTTTTGATCATGTTGTCTTTATGATGTCTGTTATTTTTCTCAAACCTACAGAAAAGCTGCAAGAATAGTGTAGAGAACTTTTCTCTCACACTCCATTTGAGAGTATGTAGCAGACATCATGCTCCTTCACTCCCAAATATTTTAGAGTGTACTTCATACCTGTCAAGGATATTCTCATTGAACCATAGTGTAGCCATAAAGCACAAGGAATTAACATTGATCCATCATTACCATATAATCTATAGACTGCACTCAAGTTTTATTAGAATAATTCAGGATCCAGATTGCATTTGGTGGCCTCACCTCTTTAGTTGCTTTCCATATGGAATAATTCATCAGGTTTTCCTTTTGTGATGTTGCTGCTTTTGAAGATTGTTATCATTATTCAGTCGCTAAGTCGTGCCCAACTCTTTGCAACCCCATGGACTACAGCATGCCAGTCTCTCCTGTCCTTCATTATCTCCTGGAGTTTGCTCAGCTTCATGTCCATTGAGTTGGTGATGCTATCTAGCCATCTCATCCTCTGCCTTCCCCTTCTCCTTTTGCCTTCAGTCTTTGCCAGCATCAGAGTCTTTTCTAATGAGTCAGCTCTTCACATCCTGAAGCTCTTAGCGTTAGAACTTCAGCTTCAGCATCAGTCTTTCCAGTGAATATTCACAGTTGATTTCCTTTAGGATTTACTGGTTTGAAGATTACAGGGCAGTTTCTCATTTTATCTGATTTCCTCATGTTTAGATTCATGTGATATATCTTTGTTGGTATTATTGCAGATGTGATGCTGAGTTTGTCCATTGCATCCTCTTGAATGGTACGTGATTTTGGTTTACTAATAATATGAACTTTGGTCACTTGATTAAGATGACTTCTTAATTAGGTTTTCCCCAATGTAAGGCCTCTCCTTTTTTTCTCTCTGCAAGTAATAAATGTGTTATGGGGACATAGTTTGAGACTATAAGTCTATTGTTTTGCATCAAATTTTTATCCACTAGTTTTTGCAGTCATTGATGTTACTTTCCTGAATTATAGCTATGAATGTCTGTCAAATGGCACTTTTCCAATTACATCATCTTGAATACATTTATTGGTTGCTATTCTGCCATAAAGAAGAGCTTTCTCTTTCACCTATCTCTCTATAGGTGTATTTGCGTTAAGTGTGTATTTGTTTATCCATTCATCCATCTGTTTATCTGTATGGACTCATAGATTTCTGTGCAGTGGAGTTAACTTCACTATTATCTTTTTCTTTAATACTCAAATTATCCATTATCTCCATTATCTCACTGGCCAGTGAGAGCTCCTTTAAGCTGACTTATGTTTCTTTTTCGAATCTTTCCATCTTTGAGCTTTTCCTTAATTTCTAGATAAACACGATGTCAAACTTTCCTGTTTTCCTTGCCCCAGCCCTGAAAGCACCCAGCCCTGATATTTTATAGGGAAGAATGATGTTTAGAGCCTACGTCTTGGTTTTTATGGAGTGTCACTGCTCCCAGGCCCTTCCAGTGAACAGAATTAAGGAATATAGCATATATATATAAACTGACATACTACATATATGCACACATCTAAATCTAGATTTATCTGTTTTTATATATGTATGTGTATGTGTGTGTGTGTTATGTATGTATGTGTGTGTGTGTGTATATATATATATATATATGTGTATTGTTGTTGTTCAATCACTAAGTCATGTCTGACTGTTTATAACCCCATGGACTGTAGCATGCCAGGCTTCCCTGTCCTCCACTATCTCCTGGAGTTTGCTCAGATTCATGTCCATTGAGTTGATGATGCCATCCAATCATTGCATCCTCTGTGGACCCCCTTCTCCTTTGTGTATGTATTAAGTTGCTTCAGTCGTGCCTGACTCTTTGTAATGCTATGGACTGTAGCCGCCAGGCTCCTCTGTCCACGGAATTCTCCAGGCATGAATACTGGAGTGGGTTGCTATGCCCTCCTCCAGGAGATCTTCCTGACTCGGGGATCAAACCTGCATCTCCTGCATTGCAGGCCAATTCTTTACCCAATGAGCCACCGGGGAAACCCTTTCCTCCTTTGTGTGTGTGCTAAATCACTCAGTTGTGTCCAACTCATTGCAATCCCATGGACTGTCAGACTCCTCTGTCTATGAAATTTTCCAGGAAAGAATACTGGAGTGGGTTGCCATTTCGTACTCCAGGGAAACTTTCCAACCCAGGGATCGAACCTGCATTTCTTGCATCGCCTACATTAGCAGGAAGATTCTTTACTACTGTGCCACCTGGGAAGCCCCCTTTTCCTTTATACATACATACATATATATATATATATGTGTGTGTGTGTGTGTGTGTGTGTGTGTGTATGTATATGTATATATAGTATTAATCATGAATTAATACTAATACTTACAATTTCTATCTAACAGCATAAATTTTATTCTAACTTTTCTTTCTTCTTTAACAGTAGGAAATCAGACTCCCATTATCTTCAATGTGTTTACTTATTTGTTCGATCTCTCCCCTCCCCCTGCCCCATATGTAACCAGTCTTTTGTTGCTGCTGCTGCTCTGTGTGGATGCCTTCCTCACCTCACTTGGCCACTGACCCTCCTGCCCTCTCTCCTTATGCCACAAACTCGCCCTCATCTTGCTTGGGCTCTGACTCAGCATTGAGCTCCACGCCCTACACCTTGGCATGGATTCCTTTCTTTCTGTCTTGTCCTGTCTTTTGAATTGAATGGAATTATTCAGAAAGGAAAGAGGGGGAAATAGATACCTGGTTATTTTTGATTTAGCACTGGAAAGTATATATGAAATTATAGAAATAAGATAAGACCTAGAGTTGATGGTAATGATGGTATTGCTCCAGCAAAACATTGTTTACTTCCATAGGTTCTGTCATGACAGAATTAAGGGACTCTTTTATCTCTTTTTGGCCCAGATTTAGTCATCAGTGACTTCCATAGAAAGAGGAAAGATTATCCTTTGAAATGAGTCTGTTCAGAAATTTAAGTTCCCTTTGAGCCAGTTACTATTTTATTCTTTGCCATTTACTAGATTACTAGGATAACTTAGTACTGCATCAAAGCATGATTGTATAATGGGTGTTAGTAAGAACTCAGGATCCTCATACATTCCTGGTAGGAATGTAAAATGGTATATCCACTTTGGAAAACAGGCTGGCAATTCCTCAAATGATTCAACATTGTTGTTCAGTCACTAAGTTGTGTCCAACTCTTTGCAACCTCATGGACTGCAGCACACCAAGCTCCTCTGTCCTCCAATTTCTTGGAGTTTGCTCAAATTCATGTCCACTGAGTCAGTGATGCTATCTAACTGTCTCATCCTCTGCTGCCCCCTTCTCCTTTTGCCTTCAATCTTCCCAGCATCAGGGTCTTTTCAAATGATTCAGCTTTTTGCATCAGGTGGCCAAAGTATTGGAGCTTCAGTTCCAGTATCAACCCTTCCAATGAATATTCAGGACTGATTTCCTTTAGAATTGATTAGTTTGATCTCCTTGCAGTCCAAGAGACTCTCAGGGATCTTTGAAAGCATCAGTTCTTTGGTGCTAACCTTCCTTATGGTCCATAGCTCACATCCATACATGAATACCAGAAAAAACACAGCTTTGACTATAGGACCTTTGTTGGCAATGTGGTGTCTGTGCTTTTTTTCAACATGTTACCATGTGTCTCAGCAGTTCTAGTTATACATGTATGAGGAATGAAAACAAGTGTCCATACCAAAGGTTGTACACAGTGTTTACAGCAGCAGTTTCATAATAGCCAAAATGTAGACATAACTCAAATGTAATTCAGTAAATGAATGAGTAAATAAAATGTGGTATAGCCATACAGTGGAATATTAATCAGGCATAAGAAGGAATGAAGCATTGATACATGTTACAACTTGGATGAACCTAAAAGCAATACGTTAAGTGAAGGATGTAGACTTTTAATGCAAAAGTCTACATATTCTATGATTCCGTTCATGTCTCTAGAATAGGAAAATTTATAGAGACAGAAAACTTAGTGGTGGCTTACGATGGGGGGGGGCAGTTGTGCAGAGGGTGATAGCTAAAATGTCTGTTTTTTTGAGATCATGAAATTATTCTAACCTCGACTATATTGATAGTTGTACATATTTGTGCTTATATGGATACCAATGAATTGTACACTTTAAATGGGTGAATTATATGGCACATAAATTATAACCCAGTCAAACAGTTTAAAAATTTTATAAAAGGAAAAACATTTATTGTGACTTGCTAGGAACTTGTGTCAAATGGAGACCTTTGAGAGCCAACAGCACAACTTTTCGATGAAACAGAGAGTAGTTACTGCAAAGCAGAGAACCAGCAAAACTTTATCTTATAGATTACTTATTAATGTCTATATTTTCTGGCTGTGTAATCTTGAGCAACGTACTTGAATTTTCATAAGACCAAATTTCCTCCTCTGGGATGGGGACGTGCTGGTATCTGTTATTAAATGAGACTGTCTATGGAGCTCATATTAATAATATGATGGCTGATGTCATGTAGCAGTTTCTGCTTAATGGTATTTTGCTATGAGACATGAAGCATCCTAAAACAAGTATCTCTGAGCTCAGTGTCATGTTTGCCTAAATTGTGCTTCACTTTGTCCTTCCCTTAAAAAAATTATTTATTTTATGTTTGATTGGGCTGGGTCTTCGTTGCTGTGCATGAGGTTTCTTTAAGTTGTGGCAAGTGGTGCTCTCTCTCTGGTTGTGGTGCATGGGCTTCTCATTGTAGTGGCGTCTTTTGCTGCAGGGTACAGGCTCTAGGAATGTAGGTTCAGTAGTTGTGGTACATGGGCTTAGTTTCCCCAAGACATGTGGAATTTTTCTGAACCAGGGACTGAACCCATGTCCCCTGCATTGGCAGGCCAATTCTCAAGCACTGAACCACAAGGAAAGTTCTGCCCTTCCTTTCTATAATGGTTGGCTGTGGTACTCTGCAGCTTTTGGGAGCTGTGGGTAATAGCAACTGATGGGTTGCCCGTGATTTGTCAGAGAATTGGTTCCTAACTCCCCTGGGACTATGAGTCAGGGAGTCCTCTGAGGGAGGACAATTTAAAGTCTATAGAATTGGAAATGTGCCAGGGGAAATCTTAAGAATATCAATAGGACCATTGATTTGAAGTAGAGCAAATTTATATCCTTCCTAATCTTAAGAGCTCTCAGCGGACTTTGAAACCTTTCCAGTACAACATGGCATTTAAACTAGTTTTGCCCAAATGACTTGTTTGTGCCAAAATCCCCTCCCCCAACCCAAATCTCTTCCTTTTCCTGCTGTCAATTCCACATCTCTTCTTAGATACCGCTCCAGTACTCCCTCCCATAAGCATTTCCCTGAGGGTATCTGTATGTGATGGCAAGACCTTTCATGACCCATAATTCACAATGTGATGTTCCCACTTGGTTGGTTAATTATTCTTTGTATTTATCACATTCATGGAGATTCTGAGTGGTTTCTCCCACTGTCTCTTCCTGCCTCCCCTCCGTGACTTTCCTTTGTTCCATCTCCCTGTGGCTGGCGTAGTGTCAGGTATCAAAGAGATATTTAACAAATGATCTTTATCAGCACAGAGGTAACAAAAGCCCTTAAGTCAGTTAATGTCTTCTCTGGGGTTACTTTCTTTTGACTTTTATCTTTGGAGATGTTTTTGGTACCTGAACACATCTCTGTGAAGAATAATAGGCTTACATTGTCAATGAATGCAGACCAAGGCTGAGCAGCAGGAGGGCATGTATTTCACATAAAGGGGGACCCGCTGTTCCAGTTGATTCCCAGCATGAGACACACAGGCTCAACAGCAGCAAATCGGACTTCTTTTTTTTTTTAAAGAAAAATTATTTATTTATTTTTGGCTGTGCTGGGTCTTTGTTGCTGTGTGGGTTTTTCTCTAGGTGCAGACAGCAAGGGCTACTCCTTTGTTGTGGTGCTCATTGTGGCTTCTCATTGTGGTGGCTTCTCTTGTTGCAGAGCATGGGCTCTAGGTGTGCAGGCCTCAGTAGTTACAGTACATGGGCTCAGTAGTTGTTGTGTACAGGCTTAGTTGCCCTGAGGCATGTGGAGCCTTCCTGGACCAGGGATTGAACCCATATCCCCTGAATTGGTAGGCAGATTCTTAACTGCTGGACCACGGGGGAAGTCTTAAGTCTGACTTCTGAAAAAATTGAAATCTAGACTTCTTAAAATGTTGACCAGCAACTCTAAAATGTTAGCATTGACAACATAGTATGGGGGAATGAACAGGACAGGAGAGAGGCCAGGAATAGACTCATGTAAATGGAAATTTGATAGATAAAGATACTGGTGTTGCAGCAGGGAAAAGATGTTTGGGGGAAATTGTTCACAATCTTGACAAAAACAAAACTGTATCTTGCCTTATACCAGATATAAAAGCACTCTCCAGATAGACAAGGAGTAAATTTAAAAGGTAGAACCATAAAGGAGGCTGACTTCACAGCCCAGAAGAAGGGAAGGATATTTTAAGCAAGGCCTTCAAAACAGATAAGTCAGAAGAGCAATGAAACTGACTATATTAGAGTGAAGTATTTCTTATCAAGAAAAGACACCATGGTCAAAGTTAACGTTGGGAGAAGATATTGGGAAAGTTTAAATGGATATCTAGCAAAGTGAGGGAACCTACTGTGCAAATCAATAAGAAAGTCAAATATAGAAAAACGACTAGAAAAATGAGCAAAGACTGTGAACAGGCAATTTCCTGAAGAGGAAGCCTCTGGTTGATAAGCTTTCAAAGAAGTGCTCAGTTTACTAATAATTAAGGAAATCAAGTCAAATCAGTGAACTGGAACTTTATACCCATTAGATCACCCAACTTCCTAATACTTGCCAATGACAATTATGGGCAAAGATGTGGGGAAGTAGGAACCCATGTGTGGTCCCAGTGAGCGTGTGAACCGGCAGAACCATCCTGGAGTAGTGATTGGCAGCACTGAATGAAATCAAATTTGTATGTGTCTTTGAGTAAGTCCATTCCTGGGTGTGAAACCAGGGAAATTCTTTCACAGATCCATCCCTCCCAGTTTATGCCACTTATCCTGGTATAATTACTAATAGTGGTTTCATTCATGCCCTCTCAAAGTGTTCTGATCTGGATGATGTATTGAAGACTAACCATTAGGTGGCATCATTACTGTGTTGGCCACAGTTACAGGGCATCGGAGACAACTCAGGTACCTGGTACTAAGGGAGCAGACAGAAGAAAATGTGTGGAATTTAGTATATTAAACACCATGTAGCAGTGAGAAGGGATGTACAGAGAAGGTAGGGGGAAAGCATGGTTTTCCAAACAAAGGGCATCGGCAGGTTGAATTAGTAGGTAAAGGATTACCTTGGATTTTTTTTTTTAAAGATTACTTTTGAAGAACAGTTTTAGGTTCACAGCAAAATTAAGAACAAGGTACAGAGATTTCCCATATATCCCCTCACTCCACATATGCACAGCCTCCCCACATAATCAACACCCCCTACCAGAGTGGTACATTTGTTACAGGTGATGCACCTACATTGATAAATCATCATCACCCAAAGTTTATAGTTTACATTAGGGTTCACTCTTGTTGTCCCTTCTGTGGGTTTGGATAAATGTATAAAGACATGTGAGGGTTCCCTTGTGGCTCAGTGATAAAAAATCTGCCTGCCAATGCAGGAGACATGAGTTCCACCTCTGGTGCAGGAAGATCCCTTGGAGAAGGAAATGGCAACCCACTCCAGTATTCTTGCCTGGGAAATCCCATGAACAAAGGAGCCGGTCCATGGGGTCAAAAGGGATTGAACACCACTTAGCGACTGAATACCACTTGGCTTCCCTCATAGCTCAATTGGTAAAGAATCCACCTGCAGTGCAGGAGACCCTGGTTTGATTCCTGGGTCGGGAAGATCCCCTAGAGAAGGGAAAGGCTACCCACTCCAGTATTCTAGCCTGCAATGTGAGAGACCTGGGTTCAATCCCTGGGTTGGAAGGATCCCCTGGAGAAGGGAAAGGCTACCCACTCCAGTATTCTAGCTTGGAGAATTCCATGGTCTGTTTAGTCCATGGGGTCACTAAGAGTCAGACACGACTGAGTGACTTTCACTAGCGACTGAACAACAACATAATGACATGTATGCATCATTATATTATCATAGAGAGAATTTTTACTGCCCTAAAAATCCTCTGTGCTCCCCCCATTCACCCTCCCCTCCCAATTCAGCTTGGAGTTTTTTTTCTGGTGGTGGCATAGTAGCCCATTGCTCAGATGCATTGAAACTTCCATAGTCACCCAGAGTTGGGAAGCCAACCCATTTCACATCCTGTGTGTGGTTTCTGCAGTTATAAAGTGATCTGGTCTTCTCCCGACCTTAGTCCTTGGTTGTCTTAGACCTGAGTGGTCAGAGAGAATATTCTCTGATGTCTTATACTTTCATGACCTGGAGAAGAACCTCTTCTGTATGAGAAAGGGGATCCTCAATGGTTCAAGCTACTGTAAACCATAAACATGAAGTAGGCTTCATTTTACTCCTTGTTCCAAGGCTTCTTCTGCCTTGCCTTAACCATGCCAGGTTATGTTCTAACATCAAGGAGCAGTGCATCTTTGGTGACAAAGGGTTCTGATGGGAAAGGCTTCTGTGTGAGAGCCTTTCTGGAACTTTGAAACTTTGCTATTCTGTTCTTGAGATACAGAAAGTAAGCAACTTTTGAACCAAAGTCCTCCTGGGGAAAGACATGGGTGCTTTGACTGTTGTTGGTGCGCTGTCACTCTCTCTCTCTCCTGGCAGAAGTGGTGCTGCTAGAGCCCTGCCAGGGTTGCAGCCAGATCCCCAGTGGAAGTATCCAGAATGCTGGCTGGAGATGCTGCGTCTCACAAGTTAGCAGCTTTGTGATCAGCAGATGGGATAGCAGGATAAAGATACAGCACCCTCAGAAACAGCTGTTGTAACCATGGGAGAAGTATTTCTCCCTGCCTTTCCCCCTTTCCAGAGAAACTGCCCTTGGGGGTCGGGGCAGGGGACTGGAGGCTCTCTGCACAGAATAGGCCTGGTTTGGCAAAGATGAAGCACCTGGACCATTTCTGTGTCACTTGAGTGCCATGGGGTTGGATGGCATTTTCCTTCTCTTCTCTTCTTGATCTTTGGATTTTATTGCTGGCATTGCCTTCTCCTGTTCTGTTCTGGTTCTTCCTGGGCTGTGGGCACGAAGAGGTTACAGCGGCCGAGAAGAGCCTCTCGGCTGAGTTAGCACTTCCCTCTGCATCCACAAATCTCTCCAAGTAACGGGCATGGAAAGGGGGTGGCGGGCTGGGCAGGAGGAAGGCCGGCTACCGTAGGTGGGACCAGGCTCCTTAACCACGTCTCATTCCCCTCCCCACAGCCCGGCGAGGAGGGGGACGAGGAAGGGAACAGCATCCGTCTGGAGTGAAGGATGAGCCGCGGGCACTTCGGTGGTCCAGAGCTGCAGAGTGCTCGCGCTGCGCCCGCCTCCCGCGCCCTCCTCGTCTGCGTCTGACCGCCCCGGGGTGCGCGGACCCGGGACAGCGGCGCTCGGGCTGCGGGAGGACGGAGACCAGGGCCGGAGCCGCAGGAGCCGCGGGCCTACGAGGCCGGGTGCCCGGGGAGCCTGGGGCAGCCTCGCTCGCGCCCTCCCTCCGGGCAGGAGCCGCCGCGGAGCCGGTCGCGCGTTTCCTGCAGCAGCCGGCTCTGGGACGCGGCCGGGGCCGAGCTCTCCCCGGTGGCCCCCGAGCTGAGCGGCTCCCCGGACCTGGCCTCTGCTAGGTGACTCAGTCACCCTGACCCCGGCCCAGAGGAGGCAACTCCTGCGGGGGGGAAAACTTAGACTCTGCTCTCGCATCTAACTCCTTTCGCTGTGCAAGCTCTGCGGAACCACAGAAGGTGTCATTTTGCACTTGACCGGTATTTGAGAAAAACTGCAGGGACTCGGCGGCGAGAGGAAGAACCTTGTAAACTTTGGGGCGGGGACATTTTCTTGGAAGTGGCAAGTCGCCTCCGACCTACAGTTTTGGGCCAGTGACGTCATTCTCTGCTCAGCCGCTCTGAAGGGTCTGGACGCAGCCACGGGACCAACACCAAAGACCCCAGGAAAGCCATGGAATCCACGCTGGCAACATCCAGTTCTGCGGCCGGCCCAGTCACCTTCTCCCATGTCTTCGGTCAGCAGTGCCAACTTATGGAAGCAGGTAGGAAGCGTGTCCTGGGGGCAGTGGGCGCTCTCCAGGCCCCCCAGGGCTGGAGGCTCATGTGTCTCTCATCTCTGCCATGCTGTAATTTGGAATGTGAGGTTCAGCTAGCCAGTGGCATGCTTGCCAGGCATGTCCACTTTAAAGTTTCCAGGACGTGCCAGGGGACTGAATTGCTGCCTGGACAGGGCAAGTGAGGCATCCTTTGGTCTTACCACCTCTTTTCTGTGTGGCTACCTGGAGGATGCGGGAGGGTGCATCAGGAGGGGTCTGATGACACAGGCGCCGTGGTAACATTTGGGGGCAGATGCCAGTCCTAGACAATATAGTTGCCTTTCTGTCCTCTTACCTCTCTGCTGCTAAGCCTCTCTGCTGCTAAGAGTGGTGGTTAAGCCATGGCATTCCGAGCGCCACTGGAGTAACTTAGGTACCCCTAAGAGGGTCTGCCCCGAGCAGCGTCTCCCAGCCCTGGGCTCCGCTGTGGGCATTCCTCACTAGCCTTGGCTCTTCCATAGAAACCTCACCTTTCTTGCAGAATGGAAAACTTGGTGAGGGCTGCAGCCTTACCCTGTGCCAGCCATCTTGCTAGTTTGTGCAGCTGGCTGCAAAGAAAACTAGACTGGGGGGAATAACTTGGTGCAAATGGCCCCTGTGGTGGGACCCACAGGCTGGTGCTTGATCCATGATTTCGATTATGTTGGGGTAGTAAGACATAGGATGCCTGCTTTCTCGGAGTTCATTCCTGCTGTTGGGAAAAGGGCCATGTGTTTCCTCAGTGGTTTCCTGGATATGAAAGTGTTAATCGTGCATTTGCACTGTGAACCTCTGGAAGGTGGTGAGGAGAGCACTGCATTTAGGAGTCTGGGGCTTGAGTCTGTGTCGGCGGTAGCACAATCTTGGAAACGGCAGACCCTACCTCTACCCCCTTCCCTTGGGAATCTGTCTCCAGCTGCAAAACAAGAGAACTGGACTTGAGCTGCCTGGTCCCTCTAGGCCTTAGATTCTGCGAATTCAGAGGAACCCAGTGCAATGGAGAAAGCAAACCTGAACAGTGTTCAAGGATGGGATGTATTTGCACAAGGTGAAACCTCATGAACTAAGTGAATGAGGGCTCTGGCGTGGACTGCCTGGCTTTGAGTCCCAGCTTCACCTGTTACAAGCTGTGTGACCTCAGGCATGTTACTTAGCTTCTCTGTGCCTGTTAAGTGGTGATATTAGGCGCTGCCTCATAGAGTCATTGCAGAGATTCAACATGTTAATACACACATGGAAAGCCTTAGGATGGAGCCTGGTGCCTAGCCAGCACAGTTTTAGTGTCAAGTGTTTGTTAGTGTTTCTAGGAGGTGTGGGGGCTTCCCAGGTGGTGCTTGCTAGTGGTAAAGAACCTGCCTGCCAATGCAGGAAATGTAAGAGACTTGGGTTCAATCCCTGGGTCAGGATGATTCCCTGGAAGAAGGCATGGCAACCCACTTCAGTATTCTTGCCTGGAGAATCCCATGACAGAGGAGACTGGCGGGCTGCAGTCCATAGGCTTGGAAAGAGTCGGACACGACTGAAGCGACTTAGCACACGCAGGAGGCATGAGGGGCTCTGGGCAAGCATCCTTCCAGGGCCTAGTCAAGGCATATCTATTTGCTGAGAGCATAGCTGCCCATGGTTATAGAAGATCAAAGTGCTGATCACCACCCCTACCCCATGGCAGTTTAATTCTGGTTTGTCTCCCACTCTATATACACAGGAATATTTGATCTGAAATAGCTTAAGTACCTTTACTGCTGTTATATATAAGAAGGAGGACTTGTTTTCCTGAAGTTTCACATACCTTTCTACTTCTTTGGAGTTACTGTGGGAAGGCAGATGATAGATTTCTAGAAGACAGTGCTGTGCCCTGTGGCTTTATCCTCTAAGCTTTTGGAGGCTGCTGCTGCTGCTGCTAAGTTGCTTCAGTCGTGTCTGACTCTGTGCAACCCCATAGACGGCAGCCTACCAGGCTCCTCCGACCATGGGATTTTCTGGGCAAGAGTACTAGAGTACATTGCCTTCTCCGGCTTTTGGAGGCATCCAAGCCTAAATCAGGTCATGGAATTCTCTGTCTCCTTAAAAGAAATCCTTTACGTCAAGTGAGCAGTGCAACATAGAATAATAATGACCAGCAGTCTCAAGGGAGAGCTCTCTCCCTGAAGACAGGCAAGGAGGAATAATTAACCTCCAAGTCAAAAGCCCTCACTCAGTTAGGTGAAGCAGGTTGAGAGCAAACACTGAGATGTCTCCAAGCAAGGCGTTTGTAGTCCAGTAGGTATCACAAATGAGATCTTAAATGACTGTGAAAATGATTCCATGACTCCAGGGGCTCACAGGGGCTCTGTTCATCACATCTGTTCTCGAGTGAGAGACACGTATTCACTGAGTATCTACTGTGTGCTTTCTCTGCACAATGCCAGGAACCATCGAGTCTGAGGAGTAAGTTACAGCCTTTATGCGAGTAGATGATGATCTAGTTAGTGGTAAATGTAAAAGCATATTGAAGAAAAGAGAATTATGTAGATTGTGACTTTTAAATGGTTCTGTTTCTGAACAAACATTCCTATATATTTTACATAAACTCTCTTAATTTTAAAAAATCTTAACCAGGTCATGTGAAAGGGCTCAGGCCTGAGAATTTGGCTCAGACACGTGCTTTCTTCTTGGCACTTTTGATGCTACATGGTGTCTTGGTTTTCTCATATCCTACACCATTGCACCATACACACATCTTTGTTGCTTCAGGAAGCATTTAGAGTGGATCTGAAAGTCCTAGGAAGAGTTCCCACTGTGTGTGCAGATCCATCGCACCTGGTCATAGTAGGGAAGATCACCCCTGCCTCCTCTTCATGGCCACTTTGCAGGGACATGCATATTTCCTACTTAATGGGTGAAGTTTAGATGTTGGCAAAGGGGGGATTTAAACCTTAGTCAGCCCACCCCAAAGCCTGTATCCCAAAAGGGCAATCCTGTGGCTTCTGCAAAGAGTTTTTTTTTTTTTTTTTTTTTTTAAAACTATGTCTGTATTTCTGAAGGATTTGGAGGAGGGAGTAGCATTTTGAATCTTTCATGGGGTTTGATGCCATCGCTTACCCTTTTCCCTCTCCATGGTTCCTCAGCCCACTTCAGAATGGGTCATACTATGACATTCTCTTCTCTTTCTAACCCCCAACTCAAATTTCTTCCCCTTTCCTTTGGCCCTAAAATGGTAGGTGAGATGTTAATATGTCCAGGCAAGAATGACTGATGGGGTCACCATTTTCCAGTCTTCCTGCCTGACCTTCTTCAGGTGGGAGCTTGAGGCCACATTCCCACTAACTGACCTCACAGTATCCTGCATCACTCTGGCTTCCAGCTATTTCTTGCATTTTACTGAGGATGTTGGGAGACACTCTGGGGGAATGGACTGTATAGACTCAAGCTGGTGTACTGCTGGTCTCTGTAGCTGAATAACTCCTTTATATCTCCTCCTTGGACACCTTCCCAGGTGACGCAGTGGTAAAGAATCTGCCTGCTGATGCAGGAGACACAAGAAATGCAAGTTTGATCCCTGAGTTGGGAAGATCCCTGGAGAAGGAAAGAGTAACCTACTCCAGTATTCTTGTGGAAAATGACAGAGGAGCCTCGTGGCCTACAGTCCATGTGTGCATGCTAAGTCACTTTAGTCGAATCCCACTCTTTGTGACCATGTGTACTTGTGGCCTGCCAGTCTCCTATGTCCATGGGATTCTCCAGGCAAGAATACTGGAGTGGGTTGCTATGCCCTTCTGCAGGCCTACAGTCCATGGGGTTGCAAAGTGTTGGACGTGGCTAAACACAAGCATGCACATCCTTGGACCCCAAAATGTTTGACCAAGGTGCCACTCTGACCCTGGCATTTGGTCCTGTCTCTGCTGAGGGCTCTTGACTCATCCCTCAGCCTAACATTCTGTTGTTTGGGGGACTCCAGCTTGCAGGCCAGGGCTTCTGGGGTCTTTATTTCTTGTGGGACTTGCTAAGCTGCCCCTGTGTCATCCTGGTTGATTTCCTACCTGTCCCATTTGGGTGGAAAGCGTTTCCACAGAGTTACTGTGCCAGAGTTACTGTGACCAGAAGGATTATAGTCATTCTGTTCAATATGTCCTGCTGACACTGCAAGAATCCAGGCCCAGCTCAAGGGGGAGGGTGGATGGGAGGAGAGGGCAAGAAGGTGACAAGACCTGATTACCTGGATGCTGCTGTTCTGCATACCTCTGAATTGCAGCTCAGAAGTCACTCACAAGGCTCCCTCTTTGCACCATCAGTTCTAGATCAGCCCTCAGCTCCTTACCATTCAGAAACTCAAAATAAATGCAAGTCATGTCTGTCTGTCTGTCTGACAAGTCAGGCTGGTACCTGGAACCAGGGTCTGGTCATCTTTTGACTTTACTGCCTTGTTCCTTCTGAAGGCTGTCAGCTGAACCAACACCTTTCCTGCCTTTTGAACAATATCGGAATCCATCTAGGTATATAACCTATATGTACTTGGAAGTCACTTGCCATAGTTGTAATCAAGAGAGGAGAGAACTCGATTTGTGGCATCTGCTGTGAGGTGAGCATGTTGATGGTTTTGCAAAAATTAAACAGATAAACATGAGCCAAGAGGAGAGTCTTGTTTCCTGTCTTTCCATATATGGGCATGAGAACACAGCTTTCAGGTTTCCTTTTAGGTCCCCAAGGGGTGGTCGTCTAGGACCTGCCTGGCTGTTTCTCTAGTATGAATAGTATGTTTTGACATTTGCAACAAAGAATTACCATAGTGACTACCGGCAATTGAGTATAACCATAGCAGATACTTATTGGGTGCTTACTCTGGGATGGTCATTATGCTAAGTGCTTACATGGTATCTAGTTTCATCCTTGTCACATCCTCATAAGGCAAATGAAATCATCCCCATTTTATAGATGAGGAAGCTAAGGCCCATAAAGGAAAGGAAAGTTAGTGGTTGATCCAGGATTCGAATTCAAAGCATCTGGATCCCAAGTATCTACTCTTTCCTGTTCTTCTATCCAGACTCTGTCAAATTTCCCAGCTCCCCTAGGAATTTATCTCCAGAAATGCTCGTTGAACGTCCATGTCAGAAAATGTTTGCTGAATGAATGTGGAATCTGCAGTAACCAGAGGTACCAAAGATGAATACTCTCCATCTTCCAGGAGTTTGTAGCTTAAAGTGGGAGTGACCTATGTCTTCCGTGTTTTCACAATACTATTCGTAATGTGTTGTGTTGTGATTCCTGTTCATCAGTGCCTTCTTTATTAGACCCTCAGCTTCCTGAGGTTAGGAAATGTCATCTTGGTTGTCTTGGAGTCCTCCAGACCTCAGATGGTGTTTTCAACAGGAAAACATTGACAGGTCTGTTTTAAGTCAAATCCTTTTATAGGGTGGCTGTCATCCCCATGAGAAGCTGTTAGCACAATAAAATGGTGTTTGTGGAATCTGGCAAAGCAAAACCGTGGTTATGGTCACTCTCCCTCTCAAGACTGATTCTTCATAGCCCTCAAGTGAGCTTGTGGAATCAAGGGTGGTGGGGAAAGCAGTTTATCGCAATAGTCTCTTGGGCTGATCAAGTTGAGTACTTCTTAAAAAAAATAATTTTGTTTCTTTTTGGCTGTGCTGGGTCTTCACTGCTGCTTGTGTCTAGTTGGAGTGAGTAGGGGCTACTCTATAACTGCAGTGTGGGCTTCTCATTATGGTGGCTTCTCTCCTTGAGGAGTATGGGCTCTACAGCATGTGAGCTTTGGCGTTTGCAGCTCCCAGGCTCTGGAACACAGGCTCAGTAGTTGTGGCACACAGGCTTAGTTGCTCTGAGGCATGTGGAATATTTGCAGATCAGAGATCGGAGACGTGTATTCTGCATTTGTTGGTGGATTGTTTACCACAGAGCCAACGGGGAAGCCCTCAAGTTGAATACTTTCGGGGGGTGGTCCTAAGATGGCGGAGGAATAGGACGGGGAGACCACTTTCTCCCCCACAAATTCACCGAAAGGATATTTGAACGCTGAGCAAATTCCACAAAACAACTTCTGAACACTGGCAGAGGACATCAGACACCCAGAAAAGCAGCCCATTGTCTTCAAAAGGAGGTAGGACAAAATATAAAAGATAAAAAGAGAGACAAAAGAGGTAGGGACGGAGATCCGTCCCGGGGAGGGAGTCTTAAAAGAGGAGAAGTTTCCAAACACCAGGAAACCCTGTCACTGGCGGGTCTGTGGGGAGTCTTGGAATCTCAGAGGGCAATATAACCAGGAGGAAAACTAAATAAATAAACAAGTAAATAAAGCCCACAGATTACATGCCTAACAGCAACTCCCAGAGAGAAGTACCCCAGATGCTAGCATCTGCCACCAGCAAGTGGGGCCTGAACGGGGAGGAGCGGGCTGCATTGCTTAGGGTAAGGACCGGGCCTGAATGCCCTGAGGGCAATCTGAGGGAGCTAACGTGATATAGCAACCAAAACTGTGGGATAGCCAGAGAGAGAGAGGGGAAAAAAAAAAAGTTGAATACTTTCAATTCCAGGCTCTTCAAGGGAAAGCAGTTTACTTGCTGGGCATAGTGCACAAAAGAGGTGGCACCTGCCACTCACTGTCTTTCTCCAGCATCTCCTCTGTGCCTAACCTTCCATCTTCAGTTTAAAGATAGGGTTTTCTCAGCATCCTGGTGATCTCTTTAGGGTGCAAGTACTGTCAGTGACACCCCTGGATCATACCTTGGCCTCAGGAGTTCCCACCAATGGTGCTTGTTTGAGAAGAAAGCAACAGGGGTGAGCTGGGTCCTTACATGCTTGCAATAAGCAGCCTGTATAAGAGCCCCAGACTTTGAGTAGCATGGTCTTCCCACCATTGTTATATCAGAAGCAGAGCTTGGTCTCTAATTGGTCTGTTTCTTCACAGACTTACTCAACAGAGGCAAGGACACGTGGTTGTAAGATCTCAATTGTTTGGGTTCAAAACTCAGTTCTGCTGTTCGCTAGCTGTGTGACTTTAGGCAAGTACCTTAATCTCTTTGTGCTCTGATTTCCTCATCTGTAAAATGCAGACAATAGTTTACGTCATAGGGTTGTGGGGCCTGACAATGAGTTCATATGTATGATGAACTGAATCACTTATCACTATGCCTGGCACTGAATACATTATGTATAAACATCTGCTGTCTATCTTAGCTCAGGTTGTTGTAACAAAATGCCATAGACTGGGTGACTTAAGCAAAAATCATTTTCTTCTTACAGTTCTGGAGACTGCGGAGTCCAAGATGAGGGTGCCAGCAGGTCTGATGTCTGGGTGAGGGTCCTCTTCTGGGTTTGCAGACAGCTGTCTTCTCATTGTATCCTCACATGGCTGAGAGCAGAGAGCAAGCAGGCTCTCCTATCTCTTCACAGAAGGGTGCTAATCCATTCACAATGGCTTCACCCTCAGGACCTCATCATTCCCCAAGACTCACCATCACCAACAGGTGAATTTGGAGAGGACACAGTTCACAACACTGTCATTATTGCTGTTTCTTATTAGCACATCTGCTGTTACTGAGACAAAGTTTATAATTAAATTAAAACATTCCTTATGATCATGTCTTTCAGACTTGTAAAAAGTTCCTACTTCTCCCCTTGGCTAATCATTACAGTTAAAACACACACACACACACACACACACACACACACACACACACACACACACACACACACACACACACACACACACACACACACACACACACACACACACACTAGAATAATGACTCTTTCTTTGACTCCTAAGGTCAGGAACACACACACACACTTCACACAAGGTCAATAATCAACTCTTTCTTTGACTTCCATCAAGGTCAGGAATCAACAGTCTATGAGAACTTCCATCCACCGTCACAAAATCGTGTTTGTTTACAAAAGGTCTCATTGGACCCAGTGTACCTGGGGCAGTTCCTATCTCTCTTTCTGATATAATTATCAACACTATCTATGTTCATTCTCTAGCATGTCCTCATTCACATGATAAAGTATAGGATCAGTCTTAATAAAGGGCAGCTGAATAAATAAAATTCAAATGTTAGTTGAAATATTGAGTATCTGATCTTGGAGGAAGCCTTTTAAAGTTAAGAGATAGTCAGTGGAAGAAGCAAATGTTTGGGTTGGAAATAGGGACCAGACAAGTCAGGGGAGTGGTTCTGGGGAGCCACGTCCCCAGCTCTTATTCTCCAAGAGAAACCCCGAGTCCTGATGTTTCCATGAAACCTCCCAGTTCTTGACTGTGTATTAGTAGATGAAAGACTGTGGATTCCAGAGGGTCAGACTTTGACAGCTGTGTCCTGTCCATGGGCCACCAGTTGACAGTCTCTGCTTCAAGCCCTACATTCTCATCAACAGGACTCCGATTCCGGTTCAGAAACTGCTTCCAGTGTGAGTGGTAGGCCTGCTGTATGCTGTCCCATTCCCCTGCCTTTCCTGGAGTAGACTTGAGTAAACTGAGAGGGGTAGATTGAGGCCCCGACTTCAGTCTATATTCTCTTGCATAGCTTCCTGGAGCTGAGGACTGCCCCAGGCCTGGGGACTTCAGAGCCCTTGTTTCTGAGATAGCCTTGGCATTGCAATAAATGCACTTAACTTGAGCTATGAATGTTTCCTCCATCATCTTAGTCTTAGGAACCTGGAGAAGATTTCAGAGCAGATAGAGAATAAAAACAAATAGAAGGCACATAGTCTGTAGGGTCCAAGACATTCCAGTCTTTGCTGTGAGGTTGTGCCAGTCTGGAGTGGGTATTTGGGAGCTATCATGGAACCATTAGTGCACTATCCCCAAGCAGCCCAGGTTGGGGGCATCAGGGGTAGTTCTGGCTCTCTGCTCTTGATGGTGGTGCAGAAGGACAAGAGGGGCCAAATCTAAGATTTGGTGAGTTCATGGGCATAGCTGAGTAAGGGGGAAAATGGCCTTTTGTAGGAAAATACATTAGAGACCCCGCTGTGCCCTCAAATTTGCTCTTTAGAAAGTTCTGGAATTAAATGACTGGTGGGTTTCTCATTGGAAGGTAGCTTGGGTGGGAAGAGGCCACCAAGGATGGGGCTGTTAAGGTGCTTTTTCTTGCCCAGGGCATACTTAGTTTTCAGACTTGATCTCATTCTTGGACCTGTTCTCATTAGGTCCTATGTGGTTACTTACTCCAGCTTCTGAAAAACTTAAGAGTCAATTTTCCTCTTCAGTCCCAAATGCTCTAACAGATAAACTTTACATTGAGGGCAAAGCTTTTACCTAGACAAGCTTCCTCTTGTTGTTCAGTCGCTAAATCATGTCAGCTCTTTGCAACACCATGAATGGCAGCATGCCAGGCTTCCCTGTCCTTCACTAACTCCCAGAGTTTGCTCAAACTCATGTCCATTGAGTCAATGTTGCTATCTAACCAGCTCATCCTCTGCTGTCCCCTTCTCCTCCTGCCCTCAATCTTACCCAGCATCAGGGTCTTTTCTAATGAGTCGACTCTTTGCATCAGGTGGCCAAAGTATTGGAGCTTCAGCTTCAGCATCAGTCCTTCCAATGAATATTCAGGGTTGATTTCCTTTGGTATTGACTGGTTTGATCATCACTGTCCAAGCCCCTTCTGCCCCTCTCCAAATGAAATGGAGTGGCTGTAGGTGTAAAAAATCTGAAGGAAAAGCACATTCCTCTGTGAGGATCCTCTGATGTGGCTGGTGGGTGAGTGAAGCCCCACCCACAGTGGGAATTGCCAGACAGCAAAAAGTGAGGGAAGTTTCTATACAGGTCAACGGGAAAGTGAAAGTCACTCAGTTGTGTCTGACTCTTTGTGACCTCATGGACTATACAGTCCATGAAATTCTCCAGGCCAGAATCCTGGAGTGGGCAGCCTTTCCCTTCTCCCTCCCAACCCAGGGATTGAACCCAGGTCTCCTGCATTGCAAGTAGACTCTTTACCAGCTGAGCCGCAAGGGAAAACCAAGAATACTGGAGTGGGTAGTCTATCCCTTCTCCAGTGGATCTTCCTGACCCAGGAATCAAACAGGGGTCTTCTGCATTGCAGGTGGGCTCTTTACCAACTGAGCTGTCAGGGAAGTCAACAGGAAACCTCAAGGCAATAGGATTACTTGAAGTCTTAAAACCAACAATGTGATGTTTGAGCTAGGGGAGATTGTAAAAGTCCTGCTGTAAAAGACCTTGAATGTGTAAAAATAATATAACAATGATGTACTAGGGTTCCCACCTTCCCACTCCTGTCCCCACCTGTTATAGTGGTGACATTTGGACCTTGACAAATAACCCATTTCTACTTTTGTTATAGTCTTAAACCATACCATTCTTTTGGACATTGGCTCTTTTGACCAATTCCAATCTCATCTGTCTTTCTAAGGATATAAGGACTGAGCTAGATGAAATGAACACAGTCTTGTTTTTTTCCCAGAAAGGTAAATGTGTTTTCATTGGTCCTTTATATTAACTGTCCTCCCTAGAGCCCTATTTACTTTTTGTTTTAATCTGTAGAGTCTAGTGTCAGTGCCATGAGAGGAGGGAGACCCAGCCTTGAACATCAAAGGGACCATCAGTCCAGTGGTCTCCCATCTAAGGAAGAAGACAAAGCCATGAGTGTAGCCAAGTACCCAGGCTGGACTCCACTTGAATTTCAGGACTTCTTGAAACTTGAAATCTTCTCTTTGATCTTCCTGAAGTCATTATCAGTTACCCATAGTGAGGACAAGTTAGGACACTTGAAGAGAGGGCTGGTTAGGGAACAGGAGTACAGGGAGAAGAGAGGAGGTTGTTTTCCTCCCTACTGGTCCAGGGAGATAGAGGGGTGATGTGATACAGGAAGAGAGCTGATTTTGGGAGAGATGGTAGCTTGGCCTTGTTTCCTAGGTTAGAAGTAAATCTAAAAAGAAATTTACACAGTGGGTTCTTCCGAATTTCTGCAGTGATTGCAGCCCTGGTTGGGAACCCCAGGGGAGACAGGACTCCAGAGAGTGGTCAGAGCTCCCCAGCTTTGGTCGTAAGAGACATGTTGGCCACCCCTCAGGGCTCTGGGAGACCCAGGTGTCTCCCAGGGAACACAGAAAGATCTGTTTGGGGACAAGGCAGTGTCTACCACCTGTTCAGTGCTCCATATGAAGCCTCCTGCGTGGAAGAACTAAGGTTTGGTCTAGCCAGAGGAGCAGAGGCTGGGGAGACAGGGGGCAGAGCTGGAACATGTCCTGGGATGCTAGAGGACATATGCCTTCATCAGCACAGAGGAAATCTATAGCATAGCTGCTGCTGCTAAGTCACATCAGTTGTGTCTGACTCTGTCCAACCACATAGACGGCAGCCCACCAGGCTCCCGTCCCGGAGATTCTCCAGGCAAGAATACTGGAGTGGGTTGCCATTTCCTTCTCCAGTGCATGAAAGTGAAAAGTGAAAGTGAAGTCACTCAGTCGTGTCCAATTCTTCGAGACCCCATGAACTGCAGCCTACCAGGCTCCTCTGTCCATGGGATTTTCCAGGCAAGAGAACTGGAGTGGGTTGCCATTGCCCCCTCCGATAGCATAGAGAGAGGTAGAAAAGGAAATAGTCCTCTAGAAAGAGAACCCTCATACCTTCTTCCAGCCTCCCATGGTCGGCATGCCCACTGCCAGTTCAGCAGTGGAATATTGACTAGAGAAAGCCAGAGTTTGAAGAGTTGCATTCGAGAGACAAGGCCAGTGATAGGTGAGATGATCGTACATGGTTGGGACCAGGAAGGACTATACAAGGGTCTCCACATTTTTTAGTATCACTGTGTCTAGTGTTACTAAATTAGACCAATTGGATATAGATTTCTAGGTTGGCTTATTCTCTCAGCATTTTGGGTATGACATTCTTCTGGCTTCTATTGTTGCTGTTGACCTATATTAATTTTGGAGCTATTTCTCTGTAGGGTATCTGCCTTTTCTATGAATTCATTTTAAATATATTTGTCCTGGGAGCTATGTAGTTTTACTACATGTCTGGTAATGGATCTGATTTTATTCATCCTGTTTGGGGTTTGTGCTTCTCAGATCTGAAGATTGATGTCTCAATTCTAGAAAATATTAAGCCACTTATTTCTTTGAACACGGATTCTCTCCCATTCTTTCTATCCTCCCAGCCCATCTTAGAAAATACTGAGAGACCTGAGTTGAACTTCTCCATCTGACTTCTTTTTCATATTTTCCATTTTTGTCTTTTGACTATGTTCTGGGTAATGAATTAAACACTATCTTCCAGTTCATTAATTTTCTTTCTGGCTCTTCTAATCTTCAGCCTAATTGAGGCAATCAATTTTTCATTTAATGTCTTTCTTTTTTGGCTATGCCACGTGACTTGTGGGATCCTAGTTCTCTGACAAGGGGTGGAGCCTGGTCTCCCTTTTCCAGTGGAAGCAGTGTCCACAGGGAATTCCCCATTTACTGTCTCTCTTTTTCAAACTTCTCGAAGTTCTATTTGAGTAGTTTTCAAATCTTCCTGGTGCTCTTTTTAACAAAGTAATCTCTTGTCTTATTTGCGCTTGATTTTATCTTTAATATATTTAACCATTTAAAATCACATTTATCTGCTAAAGAAATTTGATAGATCCATTTCTGACATTCTTGAGTACAGTTCTTCTGTTTCTCTCTTGATTCATGTCCAGAATAGCTTATGACATCGTGTACTTTGTACATTTGGATTCTGAGCTCATGTTTGGGGTTTATCAGTGAGATATCATGTTATTGTAGGTAATATGAATTTTTGAGCTGGGGATTTCCTCAATCCTCCCAGGTAGTATAAATTTAAACCCAAACCCATTTGAGGGCCATTTTGGGATAATGAGCAATTAAGAGATCACTGAGGCTCTCTCCCGCCTCAGTCCAGGACTCAGATCCTGTCTCCCTTTGCTTGTGTGCAGGACCCTTATCCAAGTCCCCTCATTCCTCTAAGGCTTCCTGATGGTGAAGTCCTCTAAGACTGGCTTGCGAGGGGGTGTGTGTGTGTGTTGTAGTTCTGACTCCTCTGTCCAGTGTAACCTGAGGCCATGTGACCTCCCCCATGTGTCAGGGCAACTCTAGCACCCACTTTACAAGACCAGAAGGCGCCTCTGAGCAGCCCAGGTGCCAGCGCATGCCATCACGCTGGCTTTCAGTTTTGCATTTCTTTGTGGGTTTGTTGGATGTGTTCATTTCCTGTGACAAATTACCACACACTCAGTGGCTTCAACAACACAAATTTATGCTCTCACCATTCTGGAAGCCAGGAGTCTGAAATCAGTGCCCCTGGACTGAAATCAATGTGTCACAGGGCTGAGCTCCCTCCACACTCTAGGGCAACAATACCCAATCTGTTTTTGGCACCAGGAACTGGTTTCATGGAGTCCAGTTTCTCCATGGACTGTAGGGGAGGGATGGTTTGGGGATGATTCTAGCACATTACACTTACTGTGCATTTTATTTCTATTATTATTACATCAGTTCCACCTCAGATAATCAGGCATTAAATCCTGGAAGTTGGGGACCCCTGCTCTAGGGGAGAAGATGTCCCTCGTCTCTTCCAGAGTCCTGTGGCTGCTGACGTTCCTTGAAATCGTGGCCGTATCACTACCATGTCTGCCTCCATGGGTACATCACTCCTTCTTTTCTCTGTGTGTGAGATCTCTCTTTCTTTTGCTTATAAGGACATTGGTGGTGGCACTTAGGGCTCACCTGGATAATTCAGAATATTCTCTTATCCTAAGTTCCTTGACTTTATCACATCTGCAGAGAGCATCTTTCCAAATAACATTTTTAAATTCTAGAGATCTTTTGGGGCTCCTTTGTCAGTCTAAAGTGAAAGTGTTAGTTGCTCAGTCATGTCCAACTCTTTGCAGCCCCATGGACAGTAGCCCCCCCCAGGCTCCTCTGTCCATGGGATTCTCCAGGGAAGAATACTGGAGTGGGTTGCCATTCCCTTTTCCAGGGTATCTTCCCGACCTAGGGATCAAACCCAGATCTCCTGCATTTCAGGCAGATTCTTTACTGTCTGAGTCATCTGGCAGCCTACCCCAGTAGATTTCCCTGGCTCCGAAAGCTAAACTTTGTATTTATAAGGATGCTCATTATGTTTCCAAATGTTTTGTAGCATTTTTTCTAGTCCACCATATCTCCTGGAAAAGAAATACACTAAATCATCTCAAGGCTGGAGAGAGAAATGCACAACCCACTGTGGTGGCAGCTGCTCAGAGGCCAGAGGTTGAAGGTGTTGGCTTGTGCCAGGAGTGGCACTTCTAAAACCCTGTGGGACAAAAGGCTGGGCTTAGCTCATACTCAGAGGACACTGTTATCTGGAATAGTTGAACTGGCCTGAATTCCCCTGACCCAAGGGTCCCCAAACTCTGAGCTGCAGACTGTTACCTCCTGTCAGATCAGCAGTGACATTAGATTAGAAATAAAGTGCACAGTGAATGTAATGCACTTGAATCATCTTAAAACCACCACCCCCCTCCCTGCCCTGGTCCATGAGAAAACTGTCTTCCACGAAACCATTTCCTGGTGCTGATAAGCTTGGGGACCGCTGCCCTGGCCCACCTATCCCCAGTCTTCAGTGTGCTTTGGCCCATTCTAGGCTTTGTGCCTTGGCTTTCTTGTCTGTGCAGCTGATCCCGGTTTCTGTTCCCTCCTGACCCTTAACATCTTCCATTCTGACAGCCAGTAACGGACCTTGAGTCTGTTCGTAATTACCCACTTTGCTTCAGTGGACCAGACGTATGCCCTACAGTGTCTTGGGAACTCACTCTATGTCAGTCTGGCATCACCAAAACCAGTGCTGGGCAAGACCAAAGCTGAGCATTTTTACAGAGTACATCTCCTCTGCAGCCAGTGGTGTCCCACCCACAGGAGAGAGCCAAATGCATTCCTGAAAATTCTCTCCTGATGCAGATCTCATTCCTAGGAACCGTCAGGCAAACTGACCAAAAGTGTATGTGATGCTGCTTGTGACTGTTGGGAAGACTTACTAGCTTGTGTGAAGACCATTGCAAAGCAAAACACGCATCCTCTTAGGTGATGACTGGAGTAGTTATTGTGTGTGTGGGGGCTTCCTGGCTCCATTAACTCAGAGGGAAGAAATGTCCTGCATGGGTGGCTTTTGTTCCTACCTCTATTGAAGTTGTGTTTCTATCCTAAGTTTGTGGCTGAAACATTGAAGAAAAATGTGTTTCACGAGTGGAATTCCCCTGCTGAGAGGTCATCTCTTTCTTGAAATGGACCCCAGGGCACCCCCTCTGGGCTGCAGGTGCATGTCTTGTCTCCCACCAGTATAAGTGGTCAGTTGGCTATGTCTCCCCAAACTGAGATTGACCCCTGTGGAACAGTCCTGGGAGCTGTGCCCGGAGTTTGGCAGGGTAGGGTCTAAAGCCTAAGTTCAGTATTACACCCGTAGGCACTGGCAGAGAAGACCCCTGCCCAGGGTTCCAGGCTCAGGCCTGCAGAAGCGGTGGCAGAATTTGAGGCAAGCCTTCTGAAGGATGTGTGTTGGTGTGCCTCTGTGTGTGTGTGTGTGTGTGTGTGTGTCGGGGAGTCAGGAGTTTCTGGAATGACATAGGCTGACATTAACCTGTGTGCCTGCTGCCCTCTGGTCCAGGCCCTCCTCTCTGGGAGGAGATGCTAAAGATGACCAATTCCCAGAGGCATTGATGTTGTGTCTTCATCCAGAAGCCCTTTCACAAACAATCCACATTTTTGGTGGCCTCATCCAGTTTCTGTGATTGTGGTTTTCATTCTGTCTGCCCTCTGATGGATGAGGATAAGAGAAGAAGCTTGTGCAAGCTTCCTGATGGGAGAGACTGGCTATGGGGAAAACTGGGTCTGGCATCACCGACTCAATGGACATGAATTTGAGCAAATTCTGGGAGATGCTGAAGGACAGGGAAGCCTGGTGGGCTGCAGTCCATGGGGTCACAAAGAGTCAGACATGACTCAGTGACTGCAAAACAACATCTAGTTTCAGGGCTTCCCTGGTGGTTCAGCAGTGAAGAATCTACCTGCAGTGCAGGAGATACAGGTTCAATCCCTGGGTCGGGAAGATCCCCTGGAGGAGGAAATGGCTACCCAATCCAGTATTCTTGCCTGGGAAATCCCATGGACAGAGGAGCCTGGCGGGCTACAGACCATGGTGTCACAAAGAGTCGGACACGACTGAGTGACTAAGCACACACATCCAATTTCACAATGTTTTCTCAGAAGCAAAGCTAACTCGGTCTGGCAGCCATCAGGCTGGACTGTGGGGGAAGCTTCATCTTCCAATGAGAAGTTTCTGAGTGGGGTTGGGAGTATCTTCTCCAATTGTGACGGTTTGTTGATTTAGATGGTAGTTTGAGTGCTCAAACTGAGTGAGATGATAAGATTGTGTAGTTGAGAAAAAGGTTGTGCTCACCCTCAACTAGAGTTGATTCTCTAGAAGATTCTTTGGGATCTGAAGAAAGTAATGTCCATAAGCAAATTTATAACACAGATTCGCAGTAATGAGAGTAGAAGGAATAGAAGACTGGGCAAAGAGCCTCTGCTCTCAGCTGACCTGCAGAAATTGAATAATTTAGATGAAAGAAAGCCCCAGGCACATTTTAGCAGCTGGTAAATTTTTCTGCTTGAGACAGTTTCTGGACTTTGTTTTTATATGAAGACATAGTTTATTTTTAGGCCCATCAGGGAGGCAGTCAGGTGAGGAGTTGAGAAAGCTGGCCTGCTAGGGAAATACAGCCCCCATCGTCAGGTTATCCTGTGGCTTAGAAAGACTCTCCTGCCTGTTCTAGCATGAAGGACCAGCTAGTTGCCTTTGAGGGTAGTGTGAAAGGTCATGAGAAAGGTGGAGGTTTTCAAAGGAGGACATGCTTTCTTGCACAGAGCCTATTGCTGTAAGCCCAAGTGTAGTCCTTTGGCTGAGGAAGCTCCAGCTGAAACAACTCACTCCCCTGGGTACTAAGTGTTCATTAAAAATCCCAGTTTGTTAGGTGGCACCACCCTGGTTGTCCTCAATTTGAACAAAAGTCCCTTTGTGACCGCTAGCACTTGGGAATAGACCTCGGAGCCACACGGAGGCCAGAAGGCAGCCAGGGGAGAATCACAGCATTTCTTAGTTGGTCACTGATAAAAGATCTCAGCACGACTCAAGCAGAACCTCTGCTCTTCCCTTGTTTCCCAGTCGACTCAAGACTCATGAGGCCTACACATCACTTTCACGGGTCATGAATTTCTCCAGTGGTGAAACATCCCCAGCCAGGATGCTGAGCCATAGAATTTGCTGTGTTTGCAGAAGTCTGTCATGACAGGACCTGTGCTCACCCCAAACGGTGTAATGACAAGAGTTGCCAAGGACCTAGGTGATCAGAACATAAAAGGAATACCAGTTTTTCAAGGCCAAATAGAGAAGGGACAAGGCCACTGCTTGGGCTCCCTCCTTGAACTTGTACTTCTGGTTCTTCTGACCTGTAGACAGATGAAATCAACAGATATATAGCAGGTGCTTTACCTGTGAGATCTCTCCATGGATGAAAAAATGGGCACTTGGGTGGAGTGTAGGCGTAAAAGTTACTTAGGCAAATGCTGGGTGAGCAAGAAGCCTAGCATTCTGCCTTGAGTTGTGAGGTTGGTTGACACATCGTTTAGTTGTACTGGTTTCTTGATTACAACAAAATATGTGTCTGCAAGGAAAAATACAGTCCAGGCAACATGCAGGTAATTTCAACTAATGGCTCTTTGTTTGGGTGTCTCTCCCTCCTGGGATGCCTGATGATAAAGTATCTGTAAATCTGAAAAAGGCTATGTGCTGTTTTCTGGGGCAGGAGGATAAGGAGGGGCATAAAATTTTTCCTCTCCTGGCAGGTGAGGAGAGGGAGAGCTGAGTCTATCCTTGGAAGATGGAAAGATTATGAACCAGGGAGAATCTTCCTGGGTCTGTTCTAGCTCAGTCAGGTTCTTTCCCCCTAAATGGTCTTCTTGCACCCTGCTTTATTATTGCCCACCTGTTCCTCCACCCACACTTTCTTCAGAGAATCTCAAATCAATATTCATTACTTGGGCTTATTCAGGATAAAATGTCTTTCTTGGCTTCTTATGATTAAAGCCTGGTTTGAAAATGTAGTGGAACTAATTAAGCATTTATGAGAGGAGGAGAATAGTTCTGTCAGTGTTATGGAAAGATTCAGTCTGAGCTATACCCTGTGAGAATAAGGGAGGATGGAAATCGTGGGGCTGGGAACGTTGAAGGAAGAGCAGAAGCAGCTGCGGCCTCCGTTTTCTAGTTTGGCTCTATGGAAGTCATTTCAACTGTTGAGGTGTGTGGAGCCCTCACTTAAACCCGGATGATGGTTGTGAGTTGGGAAAGCTGGACATTGGACTAGCCACTTTAAATGGGTGCTAATTCCCCCTCTCAATGTCTGGGGGCTTTTCAATAACGAGAAAAGATTATAATCCTTCCTTGATCTCAGTTACAAAATAGAAATAGAGACACAGGTGTAGAGGACTAAATGTGTGGATACCAGGGTGGGGGGAATGGAGAGGGGTGTGATGGATTGGGAGATTGGAATTGATGTATATACATAGCTATGTATAAAATACAGAACTATTGAGCCTACTATGTATAGCTCAGGGAACTCTACTCTGTGTTGACCTAAGTGGGAAGGAAATCCAAAAAATAGGGGATATGTGTATACATATAGCTGAGTCACTCTGCTCTACAGCAAAAACTAACACAACATTGTAAAACAGCTATCCTCCAATAAAAATTTAGGAAGATTGTAATCCTTGCTGGCTGACTCAGAAGTGTTGGAGTTCTCTTACTTTCTGAAACCAAAGGAGAACATTGCTTCTCTTGAGAGCTGTAGTAATTCTGACACTTTGAAAATCTCATTTTAGAATCCATCTCATGACATCCATCACTTTGTAGGCCCAGGCAGAAGCATTTTGAGTAGAAAACTATGTCCTCAAAAAGCTTATAAGACATGATACTGATCTGCAAAAGGGGAAGAAATTACACATGAAGATGGTTGTCATGAGTTGGGATTGGGTTCAGGCCCTTGGAGTCCCTTGAAGGTGATTCCACAAGAGTATGGTGGAGGAGGAGAATGAAAGAGCTGGCTTAAAAGTAAATACTAAGAAAACTAAGATCATGGCATCTGTCCCCATTACTTCATGGCAAACAGAGAGAGGAGAGGTGGAAGTAGTGACACATTTCCTCTTCTTGGGCTCTAAAATCACCGCAGATGGTGACTGCAGCCATGAAGTCAGAAGACGTTTGCTTCTTGACAGGAAAGCTATGACAAACCCAGATAGTGTGTTGAAAAGCAGAGGCATTACTCTGCCAACAAAGGTCCGTATAGTCAAAGCTATAGTCTTCCCAGTGGTCATGTACAGTTGTGAGAGCTGGGCCATAAAGAAGGTGGAGCATCAAAGAATTGATGAGTTCAAACTGTGGTGCAAGAGAAGACTCCTGAGAGTGCCTTGGACAGCAAGGAGATTAAACCAGTCAATCTTAAGGGAAATCAACCCTGAATACTCATTGGAAAGACTGATGCTGAAGCTGAAACTCCAATATTTTGGTCATCTGATGTGGACAGCTGACTCAATGGAAAAGTCTCTGATGCTGGGAAAGATTGAGGGCAGAAGGAAAAGAGGATGTCAGAGGGTGAGATGGCTGGATGGCATCCCTGATGCAATGGACATGAACTTGGGCAAACTTCAGGAAGTGGTGAGGGACAGAAAGGCCTGGCAGGCTGTAGTCTATGAGGTTGCAAAGAGTTGGACATGACTGAGCAACTGAACAGCAAAAACATGGACATTATTTGGTGTCAGATCTGAGTTCAAGCTTTGCTCTGCTATTTATCCATAAACAGTGTGACTTCAGACAGGTTATTTCTCCCCTATCATTACTGTTTTAAATCTCTCTGAACCACAGTTTTTGTGTAAAATGTTTTCTATAAGGTAGGAACAATAGGGAATATATAAAACTGATGGAAAGTGTTAGAGGACGATGAACTTGCATCGGCACAAAGACCACTGTCTGCAACCAAAGGCAACCTTAGAGTGGCGGTCTTGGAGCACCTGGCTTCTTCCTGTGTGGTCCCCACTGCCCAGCACACAGGGGTAGTCTAATTTTTGGTGAGTGCCTAGTACCTCAGTTCTCAGGTCAGTAGAGAATTTCACTCTTCTTCTCAGGCCTGAGTGCAGTTTCTCATAGAAACTCATTTATCTGGGTCACTTTGGTGGCTGCAGAGTTGGTGATTTGTCCAGTTTTTATGGGAGCACACACTTTAAAAAGACCATTGGAAACTGTCACTCGACAGGATAAAAAGTGTCATTTAATGTCTTTCTGTCACCTCAACTGCTAGGACCAGAGTCAGGGCTGAATTCCTTCTCCTCCCAGATCTGAATGGAGAGGCTAAGACCAGGTCCATGGGATTGCCTCTTGTCGAAAGGGGGAAGTGAAGATGTGCATTGAAGAAATAATCACATGATCAAATTGATGAAGGGCTGATGGGTGTTTTCACATCTGTGGCAATGAAATCCTGTCCAAGACAAATTCTATTATTCCATTCAAGATTTACCTACCTGGCTGGACCTCAGAGAGAAACCAAAGGAGGGCCTGGCTGGGTCCAGAAGTTGTGTTCTTAGAGGGTTTGAAAAGCACTGACTTAAAATGGATTTGGAACTCTCCCTTACCATCCCACTCATCGTAGGAGAGCTGAGGTGAGGGAACTGAAACCTCCCATGTTCATGGCAGCACTGTTCATAGTAGCCAAGATATGGAAACAACCTAAATATCCATCAACAGATGAATGGATAAGGAAGGTGTGGTATATGTGTGAATGACAATGGACTGTTACTCAGCTGTAAAAGAAAGAATGAAATAATGCCATCTGCAGCCACATGGAGGGACCTAGAGATTGTCATATGAAGTGAAATAAGTCAGAAAGAGAAAGACAGATGCCATATGATATCACTTATATGTGGAATCTAAAATATGACACAAATGAACTTATCTATGAAACAGAAACAGACTCATAGATAGAGAATAGAGACTTGCGGTTGCCAAAGGGGGATGGAGAACAAGGGAGGAAGGGATTGAGAGTTTGGGATTAGCAAATTGCAACCTATTGTATATAGGATGGATAAACAACAAGGTCCTGTATAGTAGAGGGAAATATATTCAATATCCTGTGATAAACCATAAAGGAAAAGAATATGAAAAAGAATGTGTGTACAACTGAATCACTTTGCTGTGTGGCAGAAATGAACATTGTAAATCAACTATATTTCAATAAATTTTTTTTTAAAAAGCATCTAAGTTTTCCCCCAGGACAAGGTGTTACAAGGTTTCCAGAAGAGACACAAGCTCTTGTCCTTGACGACTCAGGCACACAAACATTGGAAATAGTGGGAAGATTTTAACAAGGGAGGGGGAGAAGCTATCAATCATAAAAACTCAAGAAGTGTTCTGTGTGGCCCCTCTCTGGTCAGGCAGAGACTTGTGAGAGGTGGGTCTTGGCATGGATATTTCTGGACACCTTGGGCTGTGGACTTGGTCTGTGTGCATAGGGCTTCCAAGCCCCCCACAGTCCACGATGGAGCTCAAGGCAGGCAGCAGTGGGATGCTCCCCAGAGCTGCCCTGTGGAGGGAGAAGGGATTGGTTAGATCATCAGAGAGCTCTGGGCCATGCAAGGTCAGGAATTGATTGTGTGGCTACACTGATCAGCCCAAGAGCTTCTTCTTTTCCAGTGAGGCATCTCTTATGTACTTGTACATCGTACTGGTTTTCTTCTGATCTCCCGGGAGATGACAGCTACTGCTATTCACAGCTGTGCTCTCAGGTCTCCTCTTGGGTAGGACTTCTTAAACTTGCCCAGTTTCAGCTTAACTTCAGCCAAGCAAGAGAGCTTGGAGGTCATGCTCCTTTTTGGAGTGATTTTTTGACTTGAATCTTTCATGGTCACTGGGAGGTTGTTGAAAATGCAGACTCACAGCCCCACCCCAGATAGTCTGATTATTGGGGTCTCATTGCTGTTCTGTTCAATCTATGCAACAAAAACTCCCAGGAGCTCTTGCTTCAGGTGGTTTAAGGACCACTGTCCTAGTGCAGTGGGATTCAAAGTCATCCTGGACCAGCATCACTGGAGGTCTTATTAGAGATGCAGATTCTTGGGCCCTAACCCAGACCTAGTGAATGAGAAGTTGGGGTAGGGCCAATAATCTGGATTTCAGTAGTCATCCTGGAGATTCTGATGTAGGCTAAGGATTGAGAAAGAACCAAAACACCAGGGTTTGCAACAACCAAGGGTGTGCTGAATGAATTTCAAGCCTTGCTTGTTTGCCAAATGTTCCTTGGGATGGGGCACCAAATACCAGTGTGAGCAGGCAGGCATAATTTTGATTAGGTACTAATCTGGTGGTATTAAAAATTTACAAGGAAAGCTAAAAATAACAAGGGAATGATTCATGCTTACAAGTCTTAACCATTGTCCTCCTGTAATCATGGGTATGCCACTCTGCACTGTGAATACTGACTTTGTGAGCCTGGGCAAGTTACCTGATCCTCTTGAGTATCAGTTGCCTCAACTGTAACGTGTAAAACGTAATATTATCATCTACTTAAACAGGGCTAAAACTTGTATGAATTACATAGAACAAAGCCTTACAGAGCAAGCTGATAGAGCTACTAATATTTACTAGAAATCTGTGGTGGACAGAATTCTGAGATGACTCCGAGATTCTTACCCCGCCGACAGGTAGCACTTATGAGTATGATGTCATTCCTTTGATTAGGTTCTATTACCTGTCAAGGGTGATGAACTGTCATTCCTGTGATCACATTGTGTTATGTGGCACTGTCTTAATTCTCCTGCCTATCTGGGGAAAGCAAACAGCCATGTTATGGGGAGGGGGGCACCTGGCAAGGACCTGAGGGCAGCCTTGGGAGCTCACAGTGATCCCTGAATGGCAGGTAGCAAGGAAAGGGGCTCCTGGTGTGTTCAAGGGACAGTAAGGGGCAGAGAAGTGGGAGATGAGGATGAAGAGAAAGGTTTATAGATCACTGTGAGGACTCTGACTTCTGAGCAGATGAATGACATGTTTTGACTTCCAGTTTTTAAAGAGTCACTTGGGCTTCCCTGGTGGCTCAGATGGTAAAGAATCTGCCTGCAGTGCAGGAGACCCGGGTTGGAAGATTCCCTGGAGAAGGGATTGGCTACCACTCCAGTATTCTTGCCTGGAGACTCCCATGGACAGAGGGGCCTGGCAGGCACAATCCATGGGATCACAGAGTCAGACACGACAAACACTTTGGCTTCTGTAGTAGTGGCAGGACTAATAACCAGTTGTGAGCAACAGGTGAAGAATGATGATGTGTATGTGCCTGAATGTGTATACACACATACACTTGCACACATGTGTGTAACATACCATTCATGTATATTACAACTCTTCCCTTTGGCCAGATTGGTAACAAAGGAAATGAGGAAGAATGGCTGGATTCTGTATATATTTGGAAGGTAGTTTCAACAGAATTTCCTAATAGATAAGATGTAGGTGATGAGTGAGAAGAGTAAGATGTCACTCTAAGGCTTTTGTTGAACAGTTGAGTGTGGAGTTACAGTCAATGGAGATGATGAAAGCTGTGCATAGAGTAAATCTGGGGCAAAAGGTCAGGGGTTGGTTTTGAATGTGTTGGGGCTACAGTATCTGTTAGACATTCAAGTGGAGGTCGTGGGAGTGTAGGTGGAACACAAGCCAAGGCTGGGAGTCAGGAGTGGGCTGGACATGCAAATTGGGATGGGTTTTAGAGCCTCGTGGCGCAGATGGTAAAGAATCTGGCTGCAATGCAGGAGACCCACGTTCGATCCTTGGGTCAGAAAGATCCCCTGGAAAAGGGAATGGTTACCCACTCTAGTATTCTTGCCTGGAGAATTCCATGGACAGAGGAGCCTGGTGGACCACAGTCCATGGCGTTGCAAAGAGTCGGACATGACTGAGCAACTAACACTTTAATAAAACTTTTATTAAGATAAATTTACTCAACTTAATGGAGTCTTCTATCCTGACATTTTTCTTTGTGAGCTTTTTGATATTCAAATGTCCCTTCTTTTGGGGGGATAAAATCAAGATTAGATGGTGGACTTTTCTAATGTATTTACTTAGCAAAGTAAATAACAAACCTTTGTTTACACAGGGGACAGTGGAAATTTATAAGTGGAAGTAGAACTTATGCAGGAATGTGCATGACTGTCAAGTTTCGTGCAGCCCAGTGAATCAACACAAACTGAGCACAGCTGTGTAACCACTGCTGCACTCAGGGAGGGTGACATTACATGTATCTGAGACTCCTCATGTCTTTTAATCACCTCCCCACTTAGTATGTTGTAGTGACCTCTCTCCATTGTAGTGTAGTTTTGCCTGTTTTTGAAATTTCCATGAATGGAATCATTGAGTATGTTTCCCTTCTGTCTGGTTTCTTTTTCTGAACCTACCATGGGATTCATCCATGTTTTTCTGTGTAGCAATAGTTGGTTCTTTCTCATTTCCATGTAATATTCTGCAGTGTGCATATGTCACACACATGTAATATGTCCCTTAGTCTGTTGATAGTCCCTTGGGTTACATCCAGTTGTTGACTATTTTGAATGGTGCCTCCATGCTTTCTCATAAAAGTCTTTGATGTAAAGAGCACACACATCTTCAGGAGTAGAAGAACCGGATGTGCCTATGCTCACCTTTAGATGCTGATGATCTTACAGGGTGATTGTCCTGGTTTGCTCTCTCAGTGAAAGTATATGAGAGTTCCAGTTGCCCTGCATCATTTTTTGTCAACATTTGATATTATCTTTTTCATTTTTGTCACGCTAGTGGTATGGAGTAGTAGATCACTGCTGTTTTCATTTGCACTTCCCTGATGACTAATGGTGGTGAGCACTGTTTTAATCAGCCATTTGGATATCTTCTTTTATTGTGTTTGCTCGAGGCTTTTGTCCTTTTCTTTATTGGGGTATCTGTCTTTTTCTTATTGAATTGTAGGAGTTTATAAATAATCTGGATACCAGTCTTTGGGTCACAGGTATGTTTTCCTAATCAACAGCTTGCCCTTTCACCCTCTTAATAGTGTCTTTTGATGAGCAGAAATTTCTAATTTGAAAGTAATCTGCAATAGTAATCTTTTACTTAGTGGGAAGTGCTTTTTGTGCCCTGTTTAAGAAATCTTTGCCTGCTATGAGGCCTTATCTTTTCCATTTGGATCTAAAACCTATCTGAAATAGATTTTTATATATAGTATGAGTTATAAGTCAAGATTCTTCTTTTCCTTTATGAATATCCTATTGATCCAGCACAACTTATTGAAAAGATCATCCTTTCCCCTATGCTCTGCAGTGCTCTCCTTGCCATGAATCAAATACCCATATATGTGTTATCTACTTTGGACTTTCTGTTCTGTTCTATTAATCCATTTGCTTATTCTTTTTAAAAATCTGTTAATTTGTTTTTTAGTATTTATTTATTTGGCTGCATTGGGTCCTAGCTGCAGCATGCAGGCTCTCTAGTTGCTTGGAGGCATGTAGAATCTTAGTTCTCTGACCAGGGATAGAACCTGAGTCCCCTGCATTGCAAGGCAGATTCTTAACCATTGGACCACCAGGCAAGTCCCTGCTTGTCTATTCTTGTCACACCATACTATCTTAGTTATGTGGCGTATGTCTTACTATCTAAGAATGAGTCCTTCAACTTTGCTTGGAATCTGACTAGTGAACTTGGTGAGCTAGCCCGGTGGACAGGTTAAGAAGTACAGCTCAGAGGAATGTGAATAGCACATCTGAAAGGGAGAAAGCTAACACACTTGCATGCTCAGTGCATTCAGACCCAATGCCAAGCCCTCTACAAGCACCATCTCTGTTATTCTTTGAGGTCTTTGTCTTCAAGGAACGGCTGCTGTTGTTCAGTCACTAAGCTGTGTTTGACTCTTTGTGACCCAGTGTGTTGCAACATGCCAGGCGTCTCTGTCCCTCACTATCTCCTGGAGTTTGTTCAAACTCATCTCCATTGAGTCAGTGATACCATCAAACCATCTCATCCTCTGTTGCCCCATTCTCCTCCTGCCCTCAATCTTTCCCAGCATCAAGGTCTTTTCAATGAGTCAGCTCTTCACATCAGGTGGTCAAAGTATTGGCGCTTCAGCTTCAGTATTAGTCCTTCCAATAAATATTCAGGGTTGATTTCCTTTAGGATTAACAGGTTTGAACTCCTTGAAGTCCAAGACTCTCAAGAGTCTTATCCATCACCACAATTTGAAAGCATCAGTTCTTCGGCACTCAGCCTTCTTTGTGGTCCAACTCTCATGTCCATTCATGACTGCTGGAAAAACTATAACTTTGACTGTACAGACCTTTAGTTGGTAAAGGGATGTCTCTGCTTTGTAATATGCTGTCTAGGTTTGTCATAGCTTTTCTTCCAAAGAGCAAGAGTCTTTTAATATCATGGCTGCAGTCATCGTCTGCAGTGATTTTGGAGCCGAAGAAAATAAAATCTGTCACTATTTCTATTTTCCCCCCATCTATTTGTCATGAAGTGATGGGACCAGGTGCCATGATTTTAGTTTTTTGAATGTTGAGTTTTAAGCCAGCTTTTTCACATTCTTCATTCACCCTCATCAAGAGATTCTTTAGTTCCTCTTTACTTTCTGCCGTTAGAGTGGTATCATCTGCATATCTGAGGTTGTTGATATTTCTCCCTGCAATCTTTATTCCATCTTGTGATTCATCAAGCTTGGCATTTCACATGATGTACTCTGCATAGAAGTTAAATAAGCTGAATGAAATTATACAGCCTTGATTTACTCCTTTCTCAATTTGGAACCAGTCTGTTGTTCCATGTCTGGTTCTAACTGTTGCTTCTTGGCCTGCATACAGGTTTCTCAGGAGACAGGTAAGGTGGTCTGGTATTCCCATCTCTTTAATAAGGTTCCACAATTTGTTGTGATCCACACAGTCAAAAGCTTTAGCATAGTCAATGAAGCAGATGTTTTTCTGATATTCCTTTGCTTTCTCTATGATCAAACAGATGTTGGCAATTTGATCTCTGGTTCCTCTGCTTTTTCTAATACCAGCTTGTACATCTAGAAGTTCTTGGTTCACATATTGTTGAAGCCTAGCTTGAAGGATTTTGAACATTACCTTACTAGCATGTGAAATGAGCACACTTGTCCAGTAGTTTGAACATTCTTTGACATTGCCCTTCTTTGGGATTGGAATGAAAACTGACATCTTCCAGTCCTGTGGCTACTACTGAGTTTTCCAAATTTGCTGACATATTGAGTGTATCACTTTAATAACATCATCTTTTAGGATTTGAAATAGCTGGAATTCCATCACCTCCATTAGCTTTGCTCATAGTAATGCTTCCTCAGGCCCACTTGACTTCACACTCCAGGATGTCTGGCTCTAAGTGAGTGACCACATCTCTGTGGTTATCTGGGCCATTAAGACCTTTTTCGTTTAGTTTTCCTGTGTATTCTTGTCACCTTTTCGTAATCTCTTCTGCTTCTGTTAGGTCCTTGCCATTTCTGTCCTTTATTGTTCCCAACCTTGCATGAAATGTTCCCTTGACATCTCCAGTTTTTGTGAAGAGATCTCTAGTCTTTTCCTTTCCATTGTTTTACTCTATAAATAATGTTGGAAAATATCCCTTTGAAGTTTGGTTGCCTCAGTTGTTCTTGGCCCTTTGCATTCCATAATACATTTTATAACCCTTTTGTCAGTGTTCACAATGAAATCCTGTTGTTTGATTGGAATTTTACTCATATATGATCAATTTGAGAAGAATAGATAAGCTTTCAGTATTGAATCTTCTAATGCACATGTTTGGCAAACTTTTTCTGTATAGATTCTGATAGTATTTACTAAATACTTTAGGCTTTGTGGGATAGTGTCTATTGCAATTACTCAATTCTGCTATTGTAGGATGAAAGCAATTATATAATTTATATCTAACATCTCTACAATATATAGATACATAATGTCAATATCTACATTTTCTAAAAATATCATATACAAATGAATGAGTATAGCTGTGTTCCCATAAAGCTGTATCCATAAAAAGAGGCAGTGGGCCAGATTTAGGCATAGGCTGCAGCTTGCTGACTCCTGTTCTAATCTATGAACATCTCCTCCGAGTTCTTTCCTATCCCCTTGCTCTGTGAAATCCAGAAGTCTGGGAACCACATTCTGTTATCTTCTACCACGTCTTATAGTCCCCCCTCATATTTCTGTTCTGCCTTGTGCAGTAATTGTTTGTATTTTTATTGGAGTCTCTGATTAGGTCGAGCCATTTGAGACCAGGGACTAGGTTTTTTCCATTTCTTGTTATCCCTGGTGCACTGTGAAAGGTCTGGCATGCATAATGGTACAATCAGTAACTTGGATCCAAGTCTGAATTTAAAGAGGACGTAGGAGAGGAGGGGTTTAGATGCTCACCCTTGAGGCCCTGGGCCCTAAATTTCTCTGTCTTTTCTACAGTTTTGGGGAGAAATCCACAACCTCCAAACTTGGCTCTGTCTTTTCTTTAAGGATTATCAGCTTCCTTCATCTTATATTCTTCCAGGAAAGTTCTGTTCCTTTGGGCATATAGAATGAACATGTATATGTTAGATTTTGGGCCACCAGACAGCGAGCCTGCATTTACTGATCTCCTGAGCCCGAACATGGCACTCTATAAGCTTTTGAATAAATGACTGGACTAACCAAGGGAGAAGGAGCTGCTATTTCTGTTTCTCATTGGAAATACCCTGTTAATACCTCTTTTGATCACATTTCTCTTAGAATGGCAGCGCTCTGCATCTGGCTTCCAAGGGGAGCTTTACTAGGGGCTACTCTTTCAGCACCACCAGACAGAGCTGCTCCGGCCGGCTGTGATTTGAGGTGTGCTGTGGTCTGGCCCTGAGTGGAGAGGAAGAGAAGGCTGAGCACAGCCTGCAGTGACCTTCTCTCTGTGATTTACCGCCTTGTGCACACAGTCGCTGGTCACCCTGGGAAGATGTGACTCAGCAGATCACAGCCCCGGAGGCTGATGGGGGCCGTTCGGGGCCTCTGGCACAAGGACACCTGGCAGCCCGGGCTGGCTCTCCACCCCGAGTCAGCAGCAGCCCCACGATCCAGGACTCGCCAGCTCAGGTTAGAAACTGGGCTTCCTTGGAGTTTTCCCCCCTCACTTTTGGTTGTGGTTTTGAAGCTGTACCATTTTATTTCTCTAGTTTCGTGCTTTGAACACTGGCTGCTGCTGCTGCTGCTGCTGCTGCTAAGTCGCTCCAGTCGTGTCCGACTCTCCACGACCCCATGGACTGCAGCCTACCAGGCTTTTCCATCCATGGGATTTTCCAGGCAAGAGTACTGGAGTGGGGTGCCAATGCCTTCTCCATTGAACACTGGTTAGCATGTTGAAAATGAAAATCACTCAGTGTTGTCCGACTCTTCGACCCCGTGGACTGTTGCCTGCCGGGCTCCTCTGTCCCCGGTTAGCACATTTTACTTTCTCAAAGACTTTATACCTAACTAGTGTGGTTGGTGGGCGAGCCAGGTGGACAGCCTGGAGGAATGAGAACAGAGCGTCTAGAACGGCAGTAGCTAGATGTCCTTGCTTTCGCTGCATCCCAGACTCCCCAGTACAGTCTGCACGCACAGCCTCAGTTACTCTGTGCCATCCAAAGCCGTCTGAAAAGGTCCCTCAAAGTAAGTCCATGTAAATGGGGACTAAAATTTCAAAGTGAACAGTGGTGGTAGGATTGAGAAGGTTTTGGACTTTCATATTAAAACTGCAATGAAAAACTTTAGAAATAAGTTTCTTTAAAGTAACAAAATTTAAGTTGGGGAGAGGGTATGAATTCAGGAGACTTCAACTTCAGTAATATGTTCGCTTGTTTTTTTTTTTTCCAATAATAACTGTATAGCAAATATAGCAAAGTGATTTTTTAGTCATTCTGGCTGACATTATATTTTTATTTAAGATTTTTTTTTGATGTGGACCCTTTTTAAAGTCTTTATTGAATTTGTGACAATATTGTTTCTGTTTCATGTTTTGGGTTTTTGGCCAGGAGGTATGTGGGATCTTAACTCCCTGACCAGAAATTGAACCCACACCCCCTGCATTGGAAGGTGAAATCTTAACCACTGGACTGCCAGGGAAGTCCCTATTCTTTGTTTTTTAAACAACAAATTTATGGAGATTTAATTCTGTACAATTTACCCATTTAAAGTGTACAATTCAGTGGTTTATAGTATAGCCACAGGTTTGTGAGGCCATCACCAAAGTCAGTTTGGGAGCATTTTTATCACCCCACAAAACCCCATACACTGCTGACATCACTCCCCTCTCCCCTCCCCTGCCAGTCCAAAGTCAACTGCTAATCCACTTTCTGTCTCCGTATATTTATATATTCTGGATGTTTCATATGAATGGAATCCTATAACATGTGGCCCTTTGCATCTGGCTTCTTTTTGTGTAGCATCACATTTTCAGGGTTCATACATGTTGTTCTATATGTCAGTGTTTGATGTCTTTTTTTGACTGTTATAGTTCTATATATTTTTCTGTGGTTAAATTTTCTGGCAAGATAATCTACTGCAATTGTGTTGAAAAAATTGTCTTACCTGCAGGAGCTAAATAAAGCAGGGAGAGGCACAAGGGGTGCAAGGGGTCAGGATCCTCGGAGGTGATCCAGACAGAGTAAAGACAACTATCTGGATAGTTCAAGGAATGTCAAGGTGTCAGTGAACAAGGAGGAAGCAGTGGAGAGTAAGGAAGTGAGGGAGCAGGAGGAGAGCTTCTGGGGTGGGGGTGGGGATTGGGGATCCCTTAGGACCTTGTAGACTGCTGAAGGCATTGGACTTTTCTTCTGGATGAAATAGGAAGCCATGAGAATGCTTTGCACAGAGCAGCAGCTTCCCTGACATTTGGGTCCAAGGGCCTCTCTGGCCACAGTGTTGGCTATGGACCATAACGACCAGAGGGCAGAGGCAGGGAGTCCAGTTTGGAAGGAGTGAGTGTGACCGTGGCCTGGATTCCAACACAGGGAGATGTGGTGGGACTTGCTGATGGATTGAATCTTGGGATGTGAGGCCAAGAGAAGAGGTGATGCTGGCCTTGAGGGTCTTCTCTGAGAGGTCAGTAGGATGGAATGGCTGTTGTCTGACATGGTGGAGACTTGAGAGAGGCAGGTGCAGGGTGAGGGGAAAAGATCAGCGATTTGGTTTTGATAATGTTTGCTTTAACCTTCACTTTCATAGAGTATGGTTCTGACCCAGCATCTATGCACTATTACAATTGCTGGGTTTGGTCTCTTCTTAGAAGTCATTTCTCCTGGGAAGATTTCACCAATTCCCTCTGACACTGGATTAGGGTACCTGCTTGTTCTTCCCTTATGGCCTGAATTTACAGTGCTGTTGCTGTACAGACGGGCAGATCAGGGATGACCCTGCTGTCCAGGACCACAAATGAACACTGTACATCTCCACTGGGAGCATAGGAGATGCACATTATTTGTTTGTAGGCATCCTTCCTTGGAAGGGAAGCTATGACAAACCTAGGTAGCATGTTAAAAAGCAGAGACATCGCTTTGCTGACAAAGGTCCATCTAGTCAAGGCTATGGTTTTTCCAGTAGTCATGTATGGATGTGAGATTTGGACTATAAAGAAAGCTGAGCACCAAAGTATTGGTGTTTTTGAACTCTGGTGCTGGAGAAGACCGGAGAAGGCAATGGCACTCCACTCCAGTACTCTCGCCTGGAAAATCCCATGGACGGAGGAGCCTGGTAGGCTGCAGTCCATGGGGTCGCTAAGAGTCGGACACGACTGAGCGACTTCACTTTCACTTTTCCCTTTCATGCACTGGAGAAGGAAATGGCAACCCACTCCAGTAATCTTGCCTGGAGAATCCCAGGGATGGGGGAGCCTGGTGGGCTGCCGTCTATGGGGTCACACAGAGTCGGACACGACTGAAGCAACTTAGCAGCAGCAGCAGCAGCTGGAGAAGACTCTTGAGAGTCCCTCACACAGCAAGGAGATCAAACCTGTCAATCCTAAAGGAAATCAACCCTGAATATTCATTGGAAGGACTGATGCTGAAGTTAAAGCTCTAATACTTTGGCCACCTGATGCGAAGAGCTGACTCATTGGAAAAGACCCCGATGCTGGGAAAGATTGAAGGCCAAAGGAGAAGGGGGAAACAGGATGAGATGGTTGGATAGCATCACTGACTCAATAGACATGAGTTTGAGTAAACTCCAGGAAATGGTGAAGGACAGGGAAGCCTGGTGTGCTACAGTCCATGGGATTGCTAAGAGCTGGACACAACTTAGTGATTGAAAAACAACATTCCTCCCTTATAGACATGAAGGTCCTTCTCTTTCTTACTCTGAAGTCTCCTATCCAATATTTAGGAGAAGAATGAAACATTGTACATTCCCCTGTTGTGTTTCTGGGTCTCACAATAACTTTCTTCTACATTTCCCTTACCTTTCCTATTTTTAGTTCTCCTTTAGGCAGAGGTGGTTACTACTTAAAGTGAAATTGACAGCTCTCTGTTATTAATGAGTAAAATAACCAGATACTGAAAATGAGAGAGGAAGATTTATCTTTGTTTTAAGAGTTAAACATCACTTGGGAACTTCAGTGCATTACTGAAATAAATGGCTGTAAATTTTCCTGAGTACAAATCAGTATTTTAAGGTGACAAAAGGCAGGCTAGAGTGACAGATTATATTGGATATTGAAGTGACAGTGGAAATAGCATCCTCCTCTTTTGCTGTTTTTCCAGGTTAGGGCTTCAAAGGGAACAGCTAGGGAGACAAGAAACATTTATTATTTAAGTTTTCCACTTCCTTTCAAAGGTTAATATTACCATTGTGTTTCAAGAAAAAAAACCTGCAAAAATATATGTGTTATATACACATCTGTTTTAAAGCAGAAATCCATGTCACTTAACCCTTTATTTTCCACAAAAACCCTCTGGCAGGGTTTTGTTGTAGGAGGACAGCGATGCTGATAAAGTGATGCTGCATTTTCAGTGTCTGTAAGCTGGATTCTAACTTCTGTATGTGACCCAATTTCTATGTCCCATAAAAGCGTTTCAGGAAACTTATAAGACTGAGCAATGCTGCAGTCTTGAGTTTCATTAATAGAACTATAATGTCAAGGTGCCTTACTGATAAACCCATGGGAAAGTCAGATCACCTCCCCTGGGATCAATCCAGTCCTTGTGCCATTGGAGAAGAAGGACCCTCAGGAAGTGGAAGGTCACACAGGGATGTGGAGGCAGGTCTGGAAACCTCTCTATATGCGATACAGCTGAGCAGGGTGAGGCATTGCAGAGAAAACGAAAAATGGGGCCTGGGAGCTGTTTGCAGACACCTGATAGGTTTCCAGCAGAGAGGAGTAATTTGTTCTGTGCATCATCACACGAGGAGGCTGGGTAAGAACAGCTGGGGAAAGAACTGGAGTGGGTGGGTTCAATGCTCGGTCTTTGCATCTGACATCAGTGTTGAGTCTCAACTTCACTGTTTCATTCGGTAACTCTTGGTTGAGGCTTGGCTTTGAGTCAGGCACTTTTCTAGGTATGAGAAATGCAGTAGATACAGGACAGAGAAAGTCTCTGCCCTCAGGGAACTTCCAGCTGAGTCAGGGAAGCCAAAAAGAAACCGTATTCAGACACTGAGTAGGTGGCATGCAGGTGTGCTCAGTCACTCAGTCCTGTCTCTTTGTGATCCCATGGACTGTAGCCTGCCCGGCTCCTCTGTTCTTGGAATTCTCCAGGCAGCAATACTGGAGTGAGTTGCTATTTTCTTCTCTGGGGAACTTCCCGACCCAGGGATTGAACCTGCGTCTCCTGCTTTGGGAGTGGTATTATTTACCAGAGCCACCTGGGAAGCCCTGTTGAGAAGGTTATGCAGCAAATAAAACAGGGTGCTTGAAAGAAGGCTGATGTGTGTGGATGGAAAGGACTGCTGTGTACAGGATGCTCAGAGGCTGCAGTGCAAAGGCAAGCATTTAGTCTGAAGCTTCAACGGTTAGAGGGAGTCAGTCCTATGAACATCCGGGGGCGGTGGGTACGGGCAGAGGGAATGCAAAGTCTCTGTGATGGGAAGCGGCCTGGAGTGCTCAGGATTTGGCTTCTTAGCCATAGAGCTGATCTGGACACCCTAGGGAGAACCAGAGGGCACCTTCCCATGGAGGGATAGAGGTGGCTTGGCTCAGGCCACTGGGGAAGATCAGTCTTCTGCAAAATAGCTGCTCCGGCTCTAAGACCTGCAGTATCTGTGCTGCTCCTGGAAGGGCTTTCTCATTTGTTAACCAGCCTTGGTGGAGAGCCTGTTGTGTCACTTCTGGTGTTAGACCCTGATAGGGACATTGATGATGATGATAATCACAGCTAAACTGAGGACTGTTACATACTCAACACTCTGTGTGCCATCTTGAACCCCTACTAGTTGGGAACGATTTCTCCTCCTCTGTTGCTCTGATGACTCTGAGGTTAGAGAGGGTATGTGACTTGCCCAGGGTCACATAGCATCAGTACTGCTCCTTAGGACCATGCTTGTTCTTAGTTTCCTGAATTACCAATCAGGAGAGAACAAGTTTGGAAGTAGTGTTTAGTAGATCACCACATCCAGGATACCAGTGTCGGTACTATGTGTGACTAATATAATTTAAAAATATTAGAAAACACAATTCTTGTCTTGAATAAAATATCCATACAGCAAGGCTCTGTGTGGTGGTGATAGTTGAGGGCATAGGTGGGCATAGGGAGGGGTGGCCTTCCAGTTAGGAGATTTCTTTAAAGTAAACTAAGCATCACTGTCTAATAAAATACTGTGATATTTAATTTTTGAATGAAAGGATGCTTTGGGGGGAAAAAGCTCCATTTGAGGAAATCTTTCTGTTTTTCTCTTGAGATCTAGTTTTTGGGAAAGCGTACTAATGGGATATATTCAAATCCTTTTTTCTGCCCCTAGACTAGCTGTGTGATTATAGACACTTCTCCTGGTAATTAGTTTTCTGGATTGTCAGCTAGGTCTGGGCCAGTGATGACTGAGGTAGGCTCAGCTTCAACACTCTTTAATTCTAATTAATGGGACCCAAGAGTGGCACCTGCGAGGCACCTGCCCACATTTTATCTTGAATGTCTTTGTCTCAATTCAATGCAGTTACATACTCAAGCTACAGACATGCCCCGTGCATTCATTTTAGAAGTGAAGTTGACTCCCACCGTGAGCTCTTTATCTTCATGACTGCATTCTAGCTTCCAAGGAAAAGATGGATTGCCCTGGAGGCACACTGCAGCTCAGAAGCCTGCAGCCATCCATCATCAGGACACCTTCTTTATGGGCAGAATGACTTTGGTGATGCCCGCATCAATGTCAGCCCCGGGCAATGGTGCCTGATGTGAGCTTGACAACCAAGCGTACTTTGAGCAGCTCCTAAAGATCTCCTTATGGTTAATAAAGGAATTGTATTCATGAGTTAAAATATGTGGTCCAATTAGGGGAAACTGGGGAGTCTGGCCATAAGGGACTTGGCATGGGTAAGGGCTGGGGGCTGGGGAGCATCTGGTATTTTCTGGGAGAAGATCCAGGACAGGGAAGAGAGAGGATTAGGCTAACAACGGCTAACACTGGGCCCTTGGCTAGATCCTGTGCTAAAGGCTTTTCATGGATTGTTGCATTAAATAACCATGGTAGCACTCAGAACTGCATATTCTTGTTATGTCACTTGGACTGATGGGGAAGCTGAGGCACCGAGTATTTGAATCATTTCCCCAAGGTTACAATCTCAGTGCGGTGGAGCCAGGGTTTGAACTCAGGCAGGATTTGGCAGTCTGACGCTTCCCTTCTCAGTTGGTAAAGAATCCGCCTGAAATACAGGAGACACCAGTTCGATTCCTGGTTTGGGAAGAGCCGCTGGAGAAGGGATAGGCTACCCACTCCGGTATTCTTGGGCTTCCCTTGTGGCTCAGTTGGTAAAGAATCCGCCTGCAATGTGGGAGACCTGGGTTCGATCCCTGAGTTGAGAAGATTCCCTGGAGAAGGGAAAGGCTACCCATTCCAATATTCTGGCCTGGAGAATTCCATGGACTGTTTAGTCCATGGAGTCACAAAGAGTCGGACACGACTGAGTGACTTTCACTTCAGTCTGATTTTGAAGTCTAACTCTTAACTCTTTCCCTCTACTGTTCCTGCTTCTTTATTCCCTCCCTATATGTCAAATAGTTGCACTCATTACCATGTGACTTTGCTATGCACCCCAATAGAGAAAATGGAATGCTGTCCTGCCCACCCCCTCACCCCCTGCCAATATTTGACATTGGACTTGGCCATGTGACTTGGTTTGGTCAGTGAAATATTAGTGGATGTGATTCAAGCATTCAAGCAGAGACTTTCAACGGGCTGGTATGATTGGCTTGAATACTCACCTTTCTACTATCTGCCATGACAGTAACATGTGCTGGGGAGCTATTTTCCAATGCACTTGATCTAAGCTCACCTGCAGCCAGAAGCTAAGCTGAGCTACAGCATTAGAACACAGCCTATGTACAGATTCACAAGTGAGAAATAAATGCTTCTTGTGAAGTTACCAGTTTTGAGGGTTGTTACATGGTATTATCATAACAATAGTTGACTGATACAATGGGATCCGTTAAATATTTTTCTCTCTTCTTTCCTTTTTCTTGCTTCTTCTTCCATTGAACTCCTACTGTGTGACAAGGGCTGTGCTAGGGTTGGGGAAAACAGACACACTGTGAGTCCCTGTCCTCATAGGTCCCAGTCTTGTGGGGGAGTTGTTGATAGGCAGATGATTTAAAGTACTATACTGGAAGTGCAAGCAAAGCGTGAGAGTCACTGACTAAGCCTAGGAGTTTGGAGAAAGTTTTACCAAGGTGGTAATATTTGGCCTGGGCTTTGCAGGATTCATAGGAGTTTGCCAGAACTGATAGTCTAGAAAAAGGGAAGTGCTTTATTTAATAGTCTGTGCATCTTTGGCGTCTGATATACAACTGATACCCAGTGGCAGGTTGGGAAGAGAAAATTCTGTCCATCTTTAGAGAGTCCTGAACTGGCCCTCCCCCTACCTCCTCCCTGAGCCAGTCAATCCCACAGATCTACTCCAGGGCCTCGTGCTTGATCTCTTTTAGTACCTTTCCCCCTGAAAAACCTCTCTTCTTTGTCTGGACTTCAGTGACGCAAGAAGCAATTTCTGCAAGTTTCCAATAAAATCCTGTGGTCAGAACATCTGTGTACAAGGTGTTTGGTTTTCTCCTGATTGAATAATGAAGGTCCATTCATCTCTGTTCATGCCAGAAGAATCCAATTTTGCCAATTAATGTAGTGAGTTGCAAAATTTAAGGAAATGATAATTTTCGCAAAGTAAAAGCAGTCACCGTATTTTTATTACACGGCTTTAATGGTTCAAGTGCATGGTCATGATTGGATTTTTAAACTGTAAACATAAATTAGTAATTCTCCTTCCAAATACCAGTGCAGCTTCCCTGACGTGTTTTAATCGCTGTGCTTTGTGGTGCAGGAAGACCTGGCCGGGTGTGACCGCAGCAAATTGCTTCTTTGGGAATTGCCAATGTTTTTCAGCAAGAGAGGCATGCATGTGCATGTGTGCGTGCACACAGACACCTGTCTCTTTCTTGAAAGGTGCTGGATCACAGCTTAGCATTGAAGTCTTAGGGAAGCTTAAACTGGGAGCAGTCACGCCCTAGGGCAGCACCCCGACTTCCCCATTATCCAAATGAATGAGACAAGATCAAGGGCGAGGATAATCAAAAACATGGACAGTCACTGTTAATGATTTCTCTGTGTGTGTGTTTAGCTCCTGGCATGTTAATGTTATTTAATCGCTTAGACTGAGCTATTTCAGAACCAAAAATCAGGATGCAAATTCTCACAGTTAAATTTTCTGGTTGGTAAATGTATTTACATGGAACATCTTACAAAGATATGCAGCTTAAGTTTTATATTTAATAACTCATCCATAAAAGAAGGAATATATTATTAACTAGTTATCTTCACTTGTAGGTACCAGAAATGATTCCCAGTTTGTTAAATGTATTAACTGAATACATTCACATATTATCCTCATGATGTGTGTGTGTGTTAGTTGCTCAGTCATGTCCATGTTTTAATCTCCATTTCATGGATAAGGGAATGGGGATTCAGAGAAGATGAGTTACTTCGTCATAGTAACACAGCTAGTAAATGGGCCAGCCAGAATTCAAATCCAGGCAACTTGTTACCAGTGCTTGAGCTCATAATCTCCAGCAATGTGGATTTGTTGATAAGTGTTAGACTTCAGGACTGTTCTAATATCTGGGAAGGACGATGCAATGTATATACTTTCCCCCCCTTTTAATATTTATTTATTTATACATTTATTTTACAGAAAGGAATGGCAACCCACTCCAGTATTCTTGCCTGGAGAATCCCGTGGACAGAGGAGCCTGGTGGGCTAAAGTCCATGGGGTCTCAAAGAGTCAGACATGACTGAGAGACTAACACTATACATTTATTTGGTTGTGCCAGCTCTTAATTGTGGCATGTAGGATCTTTGATCTTTATTGCAGCATGTGGGATCTAGTTCCCTGACCAGAGATGGAACCCAGGCCCCCTACATTGGGAGTGCGAAGTCTTAGCCACTGGACCACGAGGGAAGTCCCTATACTTTCTGATCCTATTTGAGTCCTTTCATTCATAGGCTACCCACTCCAGTATTCTTGGGCTTCCCTTGTGGCTCAGCTGGTAAGGAATCCACTTGCAATTCAGGAGACCTGGCTTTGATTCCTGGGTTGGGAAGATCCCCTGGAGAAGGGAAAGCATACCCACTCCAACATTCTGGCCTAGAGAATTCCATGGACTGTATTTTTATTTGGATTTCATCAGTTTTTCCATTAACGTACTCTTTCTGCTCTGGGTTCCCATTGTGATGCCAGATAGCTTTTTAAAAAATTAAAAAATAAATACACATGGAGTCTGGCAGGATCTGGCAGGTAGTAAGTGCTCATTTATTCTTTTGACAAACGTTTACTAAACACTGCTTTGCATTTAACTTAGTTCTATCGTTAAGGCACGGTGGAACAAACCCAGATCTTTCCCTCAGAGGGCTAACATGCTGATGGTTTATTGAAAGATCCTTTTAATGATAAGAATGAGTTATCACTATGTGGCAGGCTCATTTGATGGATGTTGTGATTGAGGGAGGTAACTGATGTTCAGAAAGGTAACTTTCCTAATGTCACACTCTGGCTGATGCTCTTAAGCATGGCTCGGCAGTGAACGAGAGTGCTCTCTAATGCAAAGATATGTTGATACCAAGAGGGAGCAGTCTGAGGTCAAAAGAAGGAAAATTACCAAGAGTATCTCTACCTTGTCTTCGAATACAAGGACATGTGTGTGCACACTTGCTCAACTGTAGCCTGCCAGACTCCTTTGTCCATGGGATTTTTTTAGGCAAGATTACTGGAGTGGTTTGCCATTTCCTTCTCCAGGGGATCTTTCCAACCCAGGAATTGAACCCGAGTCCCCTAAAGGAAACAACCCTGAATATTCATTGGAAAGACTGATACTGAAGCTCCAATACTTTGGCCACTTGTTGCCAAGAGCTGAGTTATTGGAAAAGACCCTGATGCTGGGAAAGATTGAAGGCAGAAGAAGAGGGTGGCAGAGTCTGAGATGGTTAGAGAGCATCACTGACTTAATGGACATGAATTTGAGCAAACTTCAGGAGATAGTGGAGGACAGAGGAGCCTGGCGTGCTGCAGTCCACGGGGTTGCAAAGAGTTGGACACGACCTAGCGGCTGAACAACAACTCTTGCATCTCCTGCGTTGGCAGGCGGATTCTTTACAACTAAGCCAGCTAGGAACACCTACAAAGCTGTACTGATCCTTTTAAATAAACTAGGCATTTCTCTGTGTAGATACATAGAAGAGAAGAAACAGCAGTGAATCATTAGTAGACTCACATAAGCATGGTTGTGTGTGTGGGTGGAGCCACCACCTCAAGATGTTCACGCTTTTAAAAAAAAAATTATTTCTTTGAATGTATCAGTTTTTAGTTGTGGCATGAAGGATCTTGGTTATGGCATGTGGATCTTTCCTTGCAGGACTCGGGCTCTGGAGTGCGCTCGTGGGCTCAAGTAGTCCCACTGCATGTGGGATCTTAGTTCCTTGACCAGGGATTGAACCTCCGTCCCCTGCATTAGAAGACAGATTCTTAACCACTGGACTACTAGGGAAGTCCCATGAGACTTCACTCTTGAAGGAAGCTTCTGGAAAAACCTGCCTAGAAATGGTGGTGGTAGAGAGAAGTCTGCAGCTCAGCTAGTGGAAAGTCATTACCTATAAATTTAATGTCACATGTGCTTTTGCCAATCCTACACAATTCCGGTGTGTAGGATAAGTGCACACAGCTGGGCAAACCTCCCTGTATGGATCCTGGGAAGAGAACATTATTTTTTTTCTCTCTATATCCTATCCTCCAGTTATGCCAGACTCGCACTGACCTGTCCAGATATGGCAGTTTTGTGTGACTGCGCATTTTATTTGCTATTTCTCTCTCTCTTCTTCCTTTTGAAATCCGTTTTATCCTTTGAGACCTAAAGTTGGAAGGAGTTACTCTCACCACTGGGCTCCCAGATGTTCTATTCAGTCCTTGAGCAAGACTCATTGTTTCCTTGTGTCCGCTCAGCTATCTCCCTTGAGTGACTGAGAGCTCCCTGAAACTGGAAACTGGGTCTTCCTCATCCATCTTGTTCCACAACCCCAGGGCTGATCTGAGCAGATATTCAATGACTGTTTTTACTTTGAGATGCAATGGAATTGGATTAGTAGAGTAATGATACTTTGGTACTTACATATGATAAACATTTTATATATTTGTTTATTTTCCCCTGACAAGTTGAGCTGTTTAAAGTCTCATTTTCTGATGCAGAAAGTGAGGATTAGAGGGTACAAGAGACTTGTGCAGGGTGCCAGAGCTAGCAAGAATAGAAACTGGGATTTCAAGCCCAGACAGTCTGGCAACAGACCCTGTTACCCTATCTTGCTGTTCCTTGCTGCTACCAGTCTACTGCAGAGAACTTGCTGGGCTTTATTCAAGAACTTTACCTTTGGGGATGTCATTCTGAGGCTCTGATCTGTGGAAGGGAGGTGTGAACAGGGAGGTTGGGGAGCTGGTGCACTGAGCTCCACTTTCTTGCTGGGAAGCTGAATATCTAGCAAAGAGTACCAGCTGGTCTCCTAAGTCTCAAACAAATGAGGAGTTGCACCTTGAATTTCAAAAAACCAAGATACACATATCAGAATTTACAGCACGGGATAGTAGATGAAGTATGAATTTGGAGTGAGACAGGATTGAATTTTATAGCTGACCAACTGACCATGACACCACTGACTGCAGCTTTGGGCAACCCACTCCACATCTCTGAGCCCCAGTTTCCCCATCTTGAGAATGGGAATAATTACTTACACATCTTTTTCAAAATTGTGAAGGTTTAATAAGACATAGATTCATTCTAGTTCTCTGACAATATATATATGTCAGATAGTTTATCAGATAATTAGAATCTATAAAAAAGAATCAATGAATACTCTACAGTTGAAAAATACTGTAAGTGAAGTAAACTCAATATGTGGGTTAGACACAGCAGAAGAGAGGATTAGTGACCTGAAAAAAAGATTGCTAAAAAAAAAATGGGAATTATTTGAGTTCAGTATTTTTTTAAATTTGCAGAATGAGTTGTTAAAGATTTTAAATGGACTTCATATGAAATATATGATTAATATAAATTTTATTTATACCCCAAAGATCTGAGATGCATCTATGATGCTAAGTGGGGAAAATTTGTATGGTCAACCATTCCTGCATAAGGAAGACTAGGCTCTTCCATACTTACTCACACACTCTTTCAGCCCCCTCTCAACTGCTTGCCTTCATCAAGGCGTTTGTTGAGTACTAGAGATGAATAGGGCACAACTTAGGAAACTGGTGGTCCTCAAAGGTACATGATCACCCATACTAATAATATTCGTATTAGTATCACCCATATCACCCATACTAATATTCATATGGGTGATCATATAAATCACTATACTAATATTCATATAATTTAGATTAGACAGGCTTCCTCTTTGCTCAGCCCTCATACCAGCAGCTCCAAACTTTGCCAAGTCAAGTCAGGGACAGTGATTGTTTGGCAAGTGTCTAGGTAAAGCAAATGGGATTTGTGGATTCTTTCCCAGGAAGCATCCTCTCCTGAGGGCTATGTTCTGGAGTTTTGGCAGCAAATGACACTTTAGAATGAGCACAGATGTGTTTCAGATTTTCTTTCCAGTAATGGAAAAGAAACTTGTTGCAGACAAATGTTCCCACTGAGAACAGCTAGAAAAACTGGCCTCAAATAAAAATAAAACCCACTACCACCACTACCCCACCATCATTATCTACAACCAAATTCATGCATTTGAGAGCATCAAAGAGTTACCAAAGGAGCTAGGACTTAGGGACCCAGGATTCTGGAGAGAGGAGAGGCCCAGTGATGTTAGTCCAATATTCTTTTGTGTCTTCCCTCTAAAGGTATCTGATAATTGCATAAAGGCCGACAGGATATGAAGCTGAGCAGAAAGCAACGGTCAAGTGTCTGGAAGACCAAGCAGGAGTTTTGGAAGTCTCGTGGGTCTGGGAGACAAATATTGAAATCTGGGTCTACCAAGGAAAAGGGTCTATGGTTAACACTTGGATTTCTAGTTAGTGTCCTGGAATGGTGATATAGTAGGAACTAGAGTAAATTTAAAATAGAGCAGCTCTCAGAAAAGACTGAAGCTGGGCCTCAAATTCCTCATCCTCAGCTGAATTCAGATGATTTGCCTCTATTTACTCCAAGGTGAAATAAATCATTTTTGGAGGCAGCTATACTTCACTAGATCTTCAAATTATATTCATATTGTTTCATACACAGTATTTTGTATTCAATAAAAATTCTAGGCATGCTATGAAACAGGAATAAGTGACCAAAATCCAAAACAAAGACTTAGAGTTATTTAGACATGGACTTTAAAATAACTGTGATTAATATACCTAAAAAATAAAAGTTGGAGAATTTGTATGAGAGAACTGTAATCTCTTTTAAAAAAGTAATATGACAACTCTAGAGCTGAAAATATTTTAGCTGAAATAACTCAATATGGGTTTAACAGCAGGCTAGACACAGCAGAAAAGAAGGTTAATGACTTGGAAGATCAATAAATAATGTACAGGCTGAAGCATAAAGAAAAAAGCTAATGGAAAATACAGAGAAAAGTATAAGAAGCATATGGGACATGGTGAAAAGACCTAATACATATCATTGAAGTCTTGAAATGAGAAGAGAGAGGGAGTGGAGCAGAAGCTATATTTGAAGAAATACCAGCCAAGAATTTTCCAAGTTGGTGAACAGTATCAAGCCATAGACCCAAGAAGTCTTATACATCCCAAGCAGAGTAAACAAAGACTACCCTGGATGCATTATTATAAAATTAAAGAAAACCAAAGACAAAGAGGAAGTTAGAATCTTCAAATCAGCAGCAAGACAAACAGCTGACTTCTCTAAAGATATGGTCAAAGTCAGAAGGCGATGGAACAATGACTTTAAAGCACAGAAAGAAAATACTAGCTGCTTAGGGCTCCATATCTAGAGAAAAGCACCTGGTGGTGAGATAAGGGTGTCCTCAGACAAACAAAAGTCTAGAGGGTTTGTTGCCAGCAGATCATTCTAAAATACATATTAACAAAGAGAGTTTGCATGCAGAAGAAGCATGATCCCAGAAAGAAGAACAGAACTGCAGGGAGGGATGAGCAATACAAAGGGGAATTATGGGGAAATCTCAATATATGGTGATTGATTTTATAAAATAATATGTTCAAAGACAACCCAGTCAAGAGGAAGCCTCTATGGTCTATTGCACTGCAGGCGTATTCTTCACCAACCGAGCCACCAGGGAAGTCAGAGATTTACAGTAAAATGATAGAAAAGGATATACTAAGTGACTACTAACCAAAAGAGAACTAGTGTCATTTTGTTAATATAAGACAAATTAGATCTCAAGAAAAAAGACATTACTCAGTATAAGGAGAAATGTTGCATAATAATAGCAAAGGCAGGCTCAATCTACCCAAAAGATAGAAGATCTGAAAGATAGAAATAAAACAATTCATATGCACCTAATAATATCACCTCACAATACATACAACAATAAATGGCAAAACTAAAACATATGCAAAATCATAGTGGGAGTTTTTTTAATATAATTGTGCCTTGGGATGATTTTTTAAGCAACATTTGCCCTCAGTGGTGTGGCCTATGAGTGTGTGTGTGTGTGTGTGTGAGAGAGAGAGAGAGAGATTGATTGATTTTATGGACCCAGTGGGTGGGGTGAGCCGGGATATTGGGAACCAGAATGCTAATGGCAAGGGCCACCTGAGTTGGAGGAGGAGGTGGTGAAATGGCCCACAGACATTGGTGATGGTTCCTGGGCTTACTTTGATCCTTTCTGTGCTGGATCCTCCAGGTCTTGGGTCTTGGATATTTCCCTTGAAGGCCTCTTTCCAGCATCAAGTGAGCCAGATGGCAGTGGACAGACCACCTGGGCTCCTGCATCCTTGGGGAAAGTCACTCAGACAGATGAAATGGTACTACTTTTTAAATAAATCCAGAGTTAGCCTTTCTGTATTCTTTCCCTGATCAGCAATTTCTGGTGCTTTTCTATCAAGAAGAACATTCTTTTAGCTAACCTGAATCCCTCATGTCATGATTTGAGTAACTTTAATCTGCTTACTGTAGTCTTATTGACAGAACAGGAGAAATTTCACAGAGCTTTGAAAACAAGTTTTTTTTTTATTTCCTCAACCATAAAATGCATAATGGAATGGTGAAGAGTCCAGATTCCAAAATGTGACGCTGCTCTTCTTAGCTGTGTGACCTCAGATAAATTAGTTCTCCTTTTCTCTATCCCTAAAATGGGGATAAAATTAGTAGTTCTGAGGGTTGAGAGAGATTGTGAACACAAGTATGCCAATTTAGCAATTAATAGTATTACCCTGAGCACTGAAGAATTGATGGCTTCAAATTCTGGTGCTGGAGAAGACTCTTGAGAGTCCCTTGGACTGCAAGGAGATCAAACCAGTCAATCCTAAAGGAAATCAACCCTGAATATTCACTGGAAGAGCTGAAGCTGAAGCTCCAATAATTTGGCCACCTGATGTGAAGAGCTGATTCATTGGAAAAGACCCTGATGCCAGGAAAGATTGAAGGCAAAAGGAGAAGTGAGCTGCAGAGGGTCAGATGGTTGGGTGGCATCACTGACTCAAAGGGCATGAATTTGAGCAAACTCTGGGAGATAGTGGAGGGCTGAGGAGCCTGATGTGCTGCAGGCCATGGAGCCACAAAGAGTCAGACGTTACTTAATGACAGAACAACAACAAAAATACTCACTTAGAAAATTGGAATTGTTTCTTTTATCCATTTAGTACCAAGGATAATCCTTAATATCTAGCATATTTATAATAAACAATTGTTGAATCAATATTCCAAAAGGTCCATAATCTCTGCCTGTGTTTCCCCTAGTACATGTCAAATCTCCTACCTGAAGTTTTATACTTCCAAAGGTAGTATAACATTTTCTTCCTCTGTCTTAATCCATAACCACACTTGCTAGGGCTATAACTGGCTCCTACTAAGCATGTTCCATATTTCAAAATAAGGTGGTGTATTAGTTTTCTCATGCTGCTGTAACAAACTTACATAAACTTGGTGGCTTAGAACAGCAGAAATTTATTCTCCCCTTGTTCGGGAGGCCATAAATCCAAAATCTAGGTGTCAACAGGGCCCTGCTCCCTTCTGAGGCTCCAGGGGAGCACCTGTTCCAGACCTCTTCCAGCTTCTGTTTCTTGGCTTGTGGCTACATCACTCCAACCTCTGCCTCTGTGGTCACTTTGCCTCTTTCTCCTCTGTGCGTATGTGTGTTCAGAATTTGTGTACCTCTTTAAGAGCACTTGTGATGGCCTTTATCTTGCATCTGAGTTTCCCTGGTGGCTTAGATAGTAAAGAATCTGCCTGCAATGCAGGTGACCTAGTCCAGTCCCTGGGTTGGGGAGATCCCTTGGAGAAGGGAATGGCAACCCACTTTAGTATTCTTGCCTGAAGAATTTCATGGACCAAGGAGCATGGTGGGCTACAGCTCATAGGGTCACAAAGAGTCAGACATGACTAAGGGATTAACACTTGTATTACTTACCTGCTGCTACTGCTGCTAAGTCCCTTCAGTCGTGTCCGACTCTGTGCGACCCCATAGACGGCAGCCCACCAGGCTCCGCTGTCCCCGGGATTCTCCAGGCAAGAATACTGGAGTGGGTTGCCATTTCCTTCTCCAGTGCATGAAAGGGAAAAGTGAAAGTGAAGTCGCTCAGTCGTGTCCGACTCCTAGTGACCCCATGGACTGTAGCCTACCAGGCTCCTCCGTCCATGGGATTTTCCAGCCAAGAGTACTGGAGTGGGGTGCCACTGCCTTCTCCTATTACTTACCTAGATAATCCAGAATAATCTTCATCTCAGAATCTTTACACCTGCAAAGACCATGTTCCCATATCAGGTAACATCCATAGGTTCCAGGGACTAAGAACTGATTTCTTTGCATAACCCTTATTCTGTTTCATACAGCAGGGGTCCTCAGCCTCTGGGATTGAATGTCTGATATGAGGTGGAGCTGATGTAATCATAATAGAAATAAACTGCATAATAAATATAATGCACTTGAGTCATCCTGAAACAATTCCCCTCCCCACCCCTGGTCTGTGGAAGAATTGTTTTCCACAAAAGTGGTCCCTGGTGACCAAAAGGTTGGGGACCAGTGTCCTACAGGCAGGGAATAGAAAGAGTAAAGAATTGTGGGAATATCAGCTGACTGAAAGCCATCCTACTTGGAGAGGAAGAGCAGTTGGGGAATTTTCTACAAACTGGAAGATGCCTTCCCATACTGAAATCCAGTGTTGGCTTTTCAAGTCTTACTCCCAAACCTCTCTGTTTCCTTTGACATCATGAAATACTTCTTCTTCTTGGAAACTACTTCTTTCCTGTCTCAGTGATGCCTTCCATGTTTTCCCTTCTGCATCTCTGGAAGTGTCTTCTCAAAAGCCCTGCAAGCTCCTATTCCTTTGGCTGACATTTTAGGAAGTGTGGCTCAAGGTTCTACCCAAGGTTCCTTCCCATTTTACAGAAGGGAAAATGGAGGCTTAGAGAGCTCAGAGGCTTGTCCAAGTCCACTCAAGCAGCACGAGGCAAGACCATGATTGAACTTGATGTGTGACTCAGATGTCCCAGCTCTTTAATGATACATGTGCTACCTCTCTGGTTTAACGTGTCTCAGCACCTAGCATGTACTAGATGTTCAATAAATAATTCAGTAAGTGCTGTGTAAGAACTCAAACCCTGCTCTTCTGGATTTAATCTATTATTCATTCCAGTCAACGTTTTGGTAAGGACATCATTCCCTGGCCCCCGCTCCCACCCCCCACCCCCACTGAGAGAGTAACTGTCCCAGAAATTGCAGCTCCTCTCAAGATTTTTATTTTCATCAGCTCTAATTTTTATGTCTAGGGACTACACTTAATTATCACAAAACATCTGCTGACACAAAATGCTGTTTTGTTCCTGAATCGTTCCCAAGAACACCCTGTGAGTGCTTGTACTTGGAGACACAACTTCTGCAGAGGCCCTGGGCCAGCAGAAATGCCTCCTGTTTAAGTGGCAGCAGGAGAGATTCAAGGACAACTTGCTCTGAAAACCATTACTAATTAGATCACCCAAGGCTTAAAAAACATTAAGCCTCTGAGTATTAGGCAGTGGTCCTTATCAAACATTTAATAACTTCTGCCTGGCTTTTCCTGAGCATCACTGTTTGAGGAGGCTTTTTTAGGATGGGATTTTTTCCAGGCCTTTGCATGGAGTTCCATAATGATGATCATAATAGCTCACACTTCCCGAGCCCTTTCCCCATGCCAGGCAGGGAGCTGAAAACTCCTTGAGCTGTATCACATTCCAGCTTCACAATGTCCTCCTACAAGATGTGGACTGGACTGTTACAATCTCTGCTTTTATTAAAAAAAAATAATTTTATTTAATTTTTGGCTGTGCTGGTTCTTCATTGCTGCATGGGTATTATTCTCTAGTTGCAGAGAGCAGGGGCTACTCTCCAGTTGTGGTATGTGGGATTCTTATTGCAGTGACTTCTGTTGTGGAGCACGGGCTCTAGGGTGCACAGGCTTCAGTAGTTGCAATTCTTGGGCTCTAGAAGACAGGCTCAATTGTTGTGGGACACAGGCTTAGCTACTTCGTGACATGTGGGATCTTCCTGGACCTGGGATCAAATCTGTCTCCTGCATTGGCAGAGGATTCTTTACCACTGAGCCACCTGGGAAACCCCTACCATCTCTGCTTTACAAGGAAGGAATGTAGGTCATCAAGAAGTTGACCCAGGCTGACCCAGTTGGTAGGTGGGAACAGGATCTAAACCCAGATGGACTGACCCTAGAGCCCCTTTCTCAGCCTCCAGTGTCTAAAGTCAAAGGCAGTCAGGAAGCAGCTGCCTCCATTGCAGCCAAGATGATACTCAGTTGTAGATTTGGAAGAATTCCTCTTTCAGCCATTCACTGCAAGACTGGGTTTGACATTAGGATGGTCTTCCTGGCTGAGATTTTGAGGCACAGGGACCAGGTAAGGCCCACCAGCTTTTGAATGGCCCACCAGGGGCCTTACTGATCTCATCTCTACCTTGGTCTTCAGCCTCATCTTCCACATCTCCTCCCCCATCCCAGCCCTGTAGCTGAGCTCCTGGAGCACCGTCTCTCCCAGGACTCTTCTCTTGCTTTTCCACGTGCCTTTGCCTTGTTGGGACAGCCCTTCCTCCACCCTTGGGCTGAGTTCAGTGCCAAGACTGCTTTCCTGTCCCTACCAGTGGCCTTGCACTTGGCCATCATGATACCCTTTACGTCTTCCTGACCTTCTGGCCAGGTCAGTGCCCTCCGAGGTCACCTCTCCAGGCCACCTGCGTTGCTCCCCTGCAGCACTTACAGCTGGCACTTCGCACCTGTCGCTGGGATTTGATTGTGGCTCCCACCAGACTGTGAGATCCACAAGGCTACTCAATCGTGTCTGGTTTGGATTTTGCTTGTTTGTTTGTTTTTTATAGTAAATCACTGGGCTTCAGCACATTGCCTGGCATGTAGTTCCAATTCAGAATATTTTGTGAATGAGTGAATTGTCTACTTTCTTGTTGGTTTCCTCAGTAGGCTGGCAGGGGAGTCATTGGCATGTTCAAAATGGGTTATTTGTGCCAATCAAGATACAATGTACAGAGGTAGGGGCTGGATGGAAAGAAACCACAATGAGTCATGTCTGACTCATTTTACTGCCCTGGATAGTGCAGTGCTGTGGGCTTGTGCCCACAGGGGACATTAGAACTCCAGGCCTGAGTGGCCAGGGGAGGGAGGGGCTGCTGGAGCCTGGAGAGGGCTGCCTGGCGGGAGCTGGGGTCAGCCCCGTGCCACCTGTGGGAGAGAGCACAGGTGAGAGGAATGAGGACCCTGCCTCACTCATCTCTCCTCTGTCCTCCTGACTCGTCCCATTGGCTGAGCACACCGAGCAGCCATAGGACAGGGGGGTCCACTGACAAAGTTGGCACAGGCTTGCCTCCTGGCTCAGAAGTGAGGTGTCATTCAGTCGTGTCCGACTCTTTTGCAACCCCATGTACTGTAGCCCACCAGACTCCTCTGACCGTGGGATTTCCCAGGCAAGAATACTGGAGTGGGTTGCCATGCCCTTCTCCAGGGTATCTTCCCTATCCAGAGATTGAACCCAAGTTTCCTGCATTGCAGGCAGACTTTTTACCATCTGAGCTACCAGGGAAGTTCCCCCTGTATTAAATGGATGTGGGAAGGAATGAATGGCCCTCCCAAGAGATGTGACAGTGTTGTGGTTCTCTGGAAATTGAAACTGAAGGAGAAGTCAGAATGGAGTGTTGTTGATCTTACCGGGAAGTGACCTTGCCTTCCACAGGATTTCTCTTCATTGCAGCCTTTTAATGCTAATACCCAGAGCTGTGTTAACCATAACGTGCTGACAATAAATGCATTGTTGAATGGAGAGGAAAGAATATGGTGGTGCGAACAGGTTAGCCCCAACATTTGCATATGCATCCTGGTTCCAGGAGAGGCTGTATTGTGTAGTGGTTAGGGCAGGGGACCTGGAGCTGGGTGGCTTGGGTTCAAATCCTGGGTTACCATTTCAGAGTTGTGTGCCTTGACTTTTCTGTGGAATGGGGATAATTGTATCTGAGGATATGATCAGCTTATTCATATAAACCATTTAGAAACATGCCTGCCATGTAACATAGGTGGGTGACTACACTTCCCCATGAGCTCAGAACAGCTCCAAAGTATGCCTGTTATCCTGGCATAATTATTGTATTTATTGTATAATTAATTTTTAATAGTAATAACTATCCCTTCACTCTCAAAGGGGTTCTGACTTGGAGATAACTCTTATGACCTTACACACAGTAAGATATTATTAATGCTGTTAGGCCAAGCTACTTGATTGCTCTGAGTCTTAGCTTAGCGATGAGGATAACAATAGTGCCAGTTTCATCGGGCTGATTTGGGGCTGAGGGGATGATGCAGAATGGCTGATGTAGCGTGGGTCTCAATTAGGTGATGCTGTGTGTGGTTTAGGCTCTGAGTTCAGACAAGCCGTGTGGACTTGCAAGGGTGCCCTAACACCCCTGGGCTTCCCTGGTGGCTTAGTGGTAAAGAATCTGCCAGTGATGCAGGAGACGTGAGCTCCATCTCTGGGTCTGGAAGATCCCCTGGAGAAGGAAATGGCAACCCACTCCAGTATTCTTGTCTGTAAAATCTCATAGACAGAGGAGCTTGGTGGGTTCTAATCCATGGGATTGTAAAGAGTTGGACATGACTTAGTGACTAAACCACCATCACTGACACCCTTACCATCCATGTCTGCATTTATACAAACCTTTCAAGTGGATGCATGGTGAAGAATGTGGTATCCCCAAACCTCGACCTCCTGGGAGGAAGGCATGGCCCAGGCTCTGTTGCTCTGTGGGCTGCCTTGCCTCAGGCAGCTCTGCTACTTGTTCTCAGCAGGGCAGTTTTGGTGACTGTTTTCCAGTGTTATCTTGAACCAGGTCAGGCCTGTCTGCCTTAAGTAAGGGTGGTGCCTCAACCCAGATTCCTGTGGACCTGTGGGAGCTTCTGATTGTTTGAAGACTGACGTGTCATTGTCTTCCTTCCAGATGAATGAGAGAAAGGGATTCAGGGCTCCTTAGAGCTCCTGACATTTTCCCCCTCAGCTCCCTCCTTGTGTTTCAGATACCCTGTACCAGGCTTTTCAGTGGAAAGAGTGGATAGCACCACGCTGGGGTGGTGTCTTCAGGAATAAATAAGAATCTCCAGGTCTCTTTCTGGGCCAGAGCCTTCAGCTCAGAGCACTTTGTTCAAGTTTTTAAAATGTATTTTAAAGTATTTATTTATTATTTATGGCTGTGTCAGGTTTTAGTTGCAGCTTCCCTGGTGGCTCAGCAGTAAAGAATCCTCCTGCCAGTGCAGGAGATGCAGTAGATACGTGTTCAAATATCCCCTGGAGAAGTAAATGACAACCCACTCCAGAACTCTTGTCTGAAAAATCCCATGGACAGAAGAGCCTGGTGGACTACAGCCCACAGGGTCACCAAAGAGTCAGATATGACTTAGTGACCAAACAACAACAGGTTTCAGTTGCAGCTCGCAACCTCTCTAGCTGTGGTGCACAGACTCAGTAGTCCTGCGACATGTGGGATCTTAGTTCCCTGACCAGGGATCGAACCCACCTACCCAACACTGAAAGGCGAATTCCTAACCTCTGGATCACCAGAGAAGTCCCCAGAGCACTTTATTTTGTAAAGCCAGCCTTTGGACCACCGAACAGAGATGATGTCCCATTTTACTGCTTTGGCTATGACTCTGAAAAATCTCTCCACTCCATCATCATGAGAGGCCCCTGTGTTGCAAGGCCACTGGCCAACTGTAAGCATGGATCAAATACCAGTAGTGCCAACTAGACCACACCTGTGCTGTGTGACGTTGGGGATGTCACTTTCCCTCTCTGGGCCTCCACTTCCTCATCTTTTAAATGAGGAAATTGAACTAAGGTGATTCTGACTTCCCTAATTATATAATTCTTTTATTTCTAAAATACATTTTTAGTCCAACACAAAAGTCTTTCCAACAGGCAAGACTTCCTGACAGTCAGACTTCTAGTCAGTGGAGGAGGCTGTTTTAGGAGCAGTGAGAGGTTGGAGGCATTCAGACAGAACAATCTGAAGGGGAGGCTATAGAAAGGCTTCTGACTTTGATGGGCAATTGGTCTGGGCAGCTCAGACCTGCCGTGATTCTTCCTGGGACTGTCTCATCTCTCTCCTCTCACAACCTCACGTGCTGGGGTGGGTTTTGGTTCAAGTATAGAGGGAGGAATTATGATTACTCCTAGGGGCCTGGCTAGAATGGCATAAATTAACACTTAGCTCTTAGAATCTGGAGATATTTTTTGGCCAACAGACTACTTAATGCCATAAAAATCAAGCTTGGATCCAGGCCAAACCTGACTATGGGAGAGTTTTGCAAAGATTTTAAAAGTGTCTCAGGATGAACCTACATGTGCAAGTTTTATTTTTGCCTCAACATCAAATGCTGATTTATCTGAGTAGAGAATTCCTGATCCAGAGTGACTTTCCTGCAGAAATTAACCCTTTGTCTTCCAACATTTGGACTTTGCATTGACAAGTCTCACCTTGATTTCATTTTTCATTCCTATATTGATAATCTTTTCTTTTTTCCTTTCTGGACTCTTTTAGGGCTTTCTTTATTTTGTTCTGAAAGTTCACTGTTGTGTTTCTAAATGTGGATATATTTTCATGAACTTGGGGGAGGGTCATGTCTTTAGTTTATCTCCTACTTCCTCTCCTATATTTGAATTGCTCTTTTATTTTAAGATTTTTTTTTTTTTTTTTTTTACATAGACCATTCACACATAGTACAAGTGTGCTGTGCCCGAGTTCAAAATCTGGAGTCTTGCATGTTTCACAAAGTTGTTCTCTGACTCAGGAATCTGGAAAGGAGAGGCAGATAGGGAAAACACTGGATGAATGTGTGAGCACTTAAACCCATCTTGCTTTTTCAGAAAGTTTCCTACCCTACACTTATATGTGGCACTTCTGCTAGAGTTTGGTCTACACAGTATCCTAGCTAACATGTTAGTTAACAAAGTGATCATCATGGGTATTGCATCGTGGTCGCTTCTATGCTATTTTAGCTTCTAAACTGTTGACACTTGTTGACAAGTGCATTCAAAAGCAATAAAGAAACCAAAGATTGTTTACAAAAAGAAAGTTTCCCACCTTGTTGGGGTTCACTGAAAATTCTATTTTCATATTAAACCTTAATGTAACTAATGTTTTATTTCAAAGGAAGTATGAACACAACCTTCCTAACTACAGGCTTGAAGGAAAACTAAAGAAGGGGCACTAAGGAAAATCCATGGGTCTTTTTTTTTTTTTTTTTATCCTGGGTCTTTTAAATATCCTTCCATTGGGATGAGGCATCTCTTCTCCTGGGAGTTGTGACTGCTGTCCAAAGATTACTGGGTCATACCAATAATTCTGTGGTCTTCTGTTGGATCCACAATGGGCATCTGCATATGCTGAATGCCCATCACATCTGTATATACTGAGACTGAAGGTAAAGATTCTGGAAAGGCTGTTGAATGAATGAGTGATGAATTAATGACTGATGCATATACTAATCCCTGTTGGAACTGGAAAATATGTTCCCATTTTTATTAGCTGAGTTGAAGTTGTTTTGTGTTGTTCAGTTTCTTAGTCATGTCCGACTCTTTGTGACCCCCAGGGGCTGCAGCACGCCAGGCTTCCCTGTCCTTCACCATCTCCCTGAGTTTGCTCAAACTCATGTCCATGAGTTTTTTTAAATCACCTCTAAATCATTAGGAGGTATTTTTCCTTGTTGGCATTCTCTTTGTTGTTGTTGTCACTAAATTGTACAGTCTTCAAGTTGACTCTTCTTTGCTTGGCACATCAACCCTACAAGAAATTTTAATGATGTCTGTAAGTGTGAAAGTGTCAAATTAGCCAGTTCTAGCCCACATTCTCCAAGCACTTTTATTGTTTGTAGTCTTCTACCCAGAGACATCTTTGTTGCTAACCTTTAATTTGAATTTGTTCCTGACTCATAACAAGACTGTCCCCAGTTCCTTGTCAGCTCACATTTTGAAAGGAACTTTTAGGAGAAGTATTTCTTGGGAAGTATTCTGATACATACACGGTCATCTTTTCTTTCCAGGCATCGCTCGGAGATTCTCATCACTAAATTTGTATCCTCTGAGTGTGGCCCATCTTAGTGGTATGGTAACTGTTGCATCTCCAGCAGGAAGTCTGTGCTTGTGTGGTCATGCACATGATTGGAGCATGATGTGCACCCTCTATTTTGTTGTTGGGGAACACATTACTGCTTTCCGGTTAAAGAAAAACCAGCAAGGACTTGAAGGATGCCTAGAAATGATGTAGGAAGAGATTGAGAGAGCTGCTGTCTGCTTCTTGTGTCTTAGATAAGTTAAATGAGGACCCAGGGAAAGAAAGAATGTTTTCATGGTCCTGAGAGGTCTTGCTTATGGAGGCCATGGCATCCTGGGTTGTGAGTCCAGACTTAGGAAAACTGCTCCTTGTTTTTGTCTTTAGGTTGGTGGATGGGTAAGGATCTGACTAAGTTGGAGATAGCCAGTGTAGATCTTGCCTACACTTTATTCTGAGTTTTGTAGGGAAGATGCAGGAGTTGGAGGCGGAGAGAGAAACCCTGCCTGGTATCAGAGCCTTATGAGCTGCTAGGGTGCTTAGAGAAAGCTCCAAATCAGGGGGTAAGAGCATCAGTCATTGCTGCTTGCCACCAACTAACCCTGCCTTATTTCCTGGACATCAGCCCACCTCACCTGTAATGTGGGCTTCATTGTACCTGCATCACAAAGCTACGCAGAAATGCAAAATGAAATTATAGAAACAGACTCTAAGGTGAGAATTGATACTTCCTGAATGCCAAGCACGGCTGAGGTTACAGACAGTGACCAAGATGATTCAGGTCCCTGCTCTTCTGGGGCAGGGAGTCAGAAAAAAACCAGGCAAGTCAAAGACTAAAATAATTTATGGCAGTGAAGAGGGTAATGAGATATGGAGTGACTGGGTGGCAACTTTGAATTGGGTATCCATATTTCTAATAGGATACAGTGGCTGCTGTCATCGTAAATCTAATGATGACAAGGATGACAGTGATAGCCAGAGGACAAGATTAGTCAGTGCTGGACTTTTAAGGGTGGGAAGCTGATAGTAGTAATCCTGTGGTTATTGAGTGGGTGGGTTTCCCTGGTGGCTCAATGGTAAAGAATCCACCTGCCAATGTGGGAGATGTGGATTTGATTCCTGGGTTAGGAAGCTCCCCTGGAGAAGGAAATGGCAAACCACTCCAGTATTCTTGTCTACAAATTCCCATGGACAGAGGAACTTGGTGGGCTACAGTCCATAGGGTTGCAGAAGAGTCAGACACAGCTTAGCGACTAAACAATAACAACATTGAATGGGCATGTGTGTTAATGCTTACCCAATATATTCACTCAGATATTTATTAAGCACTTATATCTGCCAGGCACTGCTTGGTCACCATGTATGCTGTGCTGCTAAGTCGCTTCAGTCGTGTCCGACTCTGTGCGACCCCATAGACGGCAGCCCACCAGGCTCCGCTGTCCCTGGGATTCTCCAGGCAAGAATACTGGAGTGGGTTGCCATTTCCTTCTCCAGTGCATGAAAGGGAAAAGTGAAAGTGAAGTTGCTCAGTCGTGTCCGACTCTTAGTGACCCCATGGACTGTAGCCACCAGGCTCCTTCCGTCCATGGGATTTTCCAGGCAAGAGTGCTGGAGTGGGATGCCATTGCAAACTCTAATACCATGGCACGTGCACCCAGGACTTATGGTGGAGTTGGGAGACAGAAGTGAATTGTGTACAAGGAGATACCTAATTACTGATTTTGATAAGTAGTCTAAGGAAAAGCCCAAGGTTTAATTAAAGAGATTAACAGGTTGGAGAAGATCTGCTTTGAAGGGAGGTCGGAGAACCTCTCTGGGGTCAAATTTAAGGGGAGGCCTGAGGGGCAAATGGGCTTCCCAGGTGGCACAGTGGTAAAGAACCTGCCTACCATTGCAGGATATGCAAGAGATATGGGTTCTACCCCTGGGTTGGGAAGATCCCCTAGAGGAGGAAATGAAAACCCACTCCAGTATTATTGCCTGGAGAATCCCATGGATAGAGGAGCCTGGCGGGCTCCAGTCCATGGGGTTGCAAAGAGTTGGACATGACTGAACACACAGCACATCCTTGCCTTCATGGAAGCTACAGTCTAATGGAGAAAAACTGTTAATAGTCACAAAATTTATCATTATAAATCAGTTAGACAGGATCTGTTAGATATATCAGTTAGATATAAATCAGTTAAATCAGGATAAAAAAGTGATAAAGAATAGTTAACTTTTATAACTCCTGAGTCCATGCCAGCATTGTTTGAGTTCTATGTGCATTATGTAGTACTCACAAAACCCCTATGAGGAAAGCATTATTACTATCATTCCATGTTGCAGAAAGGGAAACTGAAGGAGAGAGCTTTGCCTAAGATCCCATAGGCAGGTGGGGCTGGACCCTAAGCTCGGTATCTTGACCTTAGTTATAAATAGAACCCACCTTTGACTGTATCTATTGCTTTTTATAAAGATGCACTGAAGTCATAGATGTTCTAGTAATTCTAGAATCAGGTCCACAGTTATTTTTATAGAGTGCATTTTCCCACTTGCGCTGGTCACAAAGACTTAGAGAAAATCCCAACAACATTTCACTCGGTAACCGGCTCCTTCTCAAACACTACACGTGGCCACAGTGACCTCTTGTGGTCAATAGCGGTAGCGCGACTATGTCACTTGGCTAGAGAGGAAATAACACAATCCCTGGGCTATTTCTGAAGTTGGTTCCTATTTAGTGAGGCCTCATCTGGTGATTCCTGTTTTGTGCATCTGAGAATACCTGTAAGGATAAGTCTCCAAAAGTGGACTTTCAGGCACTGGGCATTGGATGGGGCCGTGGTTGGGACCCTTAGAACTCCATGCTCCTGAGTTCTGTAATGGGCTTACGGAAAACCCCAGACCTGGCTCTTCCCAGCCTCCCTCCTGCTTCAGAGCAGGAGGACTGTGGGGAACTATGGCCTGGGGAGTTTATCTCAGCCCAGTTCACGTAGGTTGTCACAGTTTTCACAGGCACCATGCCCCTGGCTGAGAAAGGACCAGCTTATTTGTTCATTTGACCAAATATTTATTGAGCACCTACTTTATGCCAGGCATGTTTTAGGCACTGAGAGTAAAGCAGAGGATAAGAGATAAAATTTCTTTCTCCCGTCCCATTTCCTACTTATAATTTTATATAATGATTTAATTCCTAGGGTTTGTATGTATATGGAGTTTATGTGTGCATTCAGGGAGAGGAGACTGGCTTCTACTCCACTGAAAATAAAGATAATAAAGCACAAAATGACCCCCTATCCCAAACATTCTGCCTTCATAGAAGTGGTTACTTTCTAGTGGGGGGAGACAGACAACCAGCAGATGGTGATATACATCCCAGAGAGGAGACCCACAATTAGTTAGGTAGAGAGTGGGGTGGGGGCCACTTTATGCAGGTGGACTGGGAATCTCATTCAGAAGACAAATTTAAGGAAGGTCAAAGGTGCCTGGAGGCAGTGCAATTTGTTTGTTCTCTCTTTGTCTCTCTTCCTCTCTCTACTAGAATGATGGAAATCAAAACATACAATGGTGTTTTTGTTTGATAGTCAGCCATTTACTCAGACTAAATCTGAAATGAGAATCTCCCTGCTGGAGTGTTTGCCATGGAGGAGCGTATGCCCCACTTTGTCCTCCTGTGCTTCACCCCTGGAGAAGGATCTGCAGGAAGTGGGGATGTGGTCATGTGGAAATTTGGGGAGAATTTCTGGGCAGTGGAAACAGCATCTGCAAAGGTCCTGAGGTGGGAGCTTTAGGAAGGAGGGGAGTGAGGGTAGTGGGGGCAGAAGGTGAGGTCAGAGAGTTGGGGGAGGGGAGGTGGGTGATGGTCATATGGGGCTTTAGAGGTACATCAGCTGTGCTGTTGGTGGGACTGATTTTGTCCTTGCGTACAAGGGCAACACTTCCTTAGGATGGTGAGTGACTTTACCCATACAGAAGAGGGAACCATGAGTAATATCTGTATTTTTAAAAATTACTGTAGTATCAGCTTTGGTGATGAACTAGAGAGAGGTGGGCAGTGGGCTGGATGGATTGGAGGATCAGAGGGACAGGCAGGAGAGTTTGGTCTGAACCTAGGAGGAAGCTGCTGACCATCTAAAATAGGTGAAGGGCTGTTTTCAAGAGAGAAACAACCTATTTAGCAACAGATTTGAGGTTAAGTCCTTGTGTGTCACATCACTTGCCGATGTTTCCTCCCATTCTGTAGGTTGTTTATTCAGGTTTTTTAAAAATTATTTCCTTTGCTGTGCAAAAGCTTGTATATTTAATTAGGTCCCATTTGCTTTCTTTTGTTTTTATTTTATTGCCTTGGGATATTGATCTAAGAAAGCATTGGTATGGTTTATGTCAGAGAATGTTTTGCCTGTGATCTCTTCTAGGAGTTTATGGTGTCATGTTTTATGTTTAAGTCTTTAAGCCATTTTGAGTTTATTTTTGTGCATGGTGTGAGTGTGTGTTCTAACTTCATTGATTTACATGCCACTGTCCAACTTTCCCAACACCACTTACTTGAAGAGACTTTGTTTCCATTTTATATTCTTGCCTTCTTTGTGGAAGACTAATTGATGGTTGGTGTGTGGGTTTACTTCTGCCCTCTCTTTTCTGTTCCGTTGATACATGTCTGTTTTTATACTAATACCACACTGTTTTGATTACTGTAGCTTTGTAGTATTGTCTGAAGTCCGGAAAAGTTATGCCTCCTGCTTTGTTTTATTTTTTCCCCCTTAGGATTGCTCTGGTAATTCTGGGTCTTTTATGGTTCCACATAAATTTTTGGATTATTTGTTCTAGTTCTGTGAAAAATGTCATGGCTATTTTGATATAGGGATCACACTAAATCTGTAGATTGCTTTGGGTAGTATGGCCATTTTAACAATGTTCATTCTTCCAATTCAAGAACATGGGATATGTCTCCATTTCTTAGATCTTCTTTATTTTCCTTCATTCATATTTTGTAGTTTCTCAGGATATAAGTCTTTCACCTATTGGAATTAGAGAAAATACTTGCAGCTGATGCAACAGACAGAAGTGTAATCTCTCAAATACACAAATGGCTCATACAACTCAAAAGAAAAAGCCCACTCCTACATTGTCAGTGGGAATGTAAGTTGGTGCAGCCACTGTGGAAAACAGTGTGGAGGTTCCTCAGAAAAGTAAGCATTACCACGTGATCCAGCAGTTCCACTCCTGGGTGTATATCCAGACAAGATCATAGTGTTCAAAGAGATGCATGCACTGTGTTCATAGCAGCACCGTTCACAACAGCCAAGACATGGAAGCAACCTGAGTGTCCACCAACAGATGGATGGAAGACAAAGGTGTGGTGCATATATGCAATGGAGTACTACTCAGCCATAAAAGGAAATGAAATAGCTCCATTTGCAGCAATATGGATGCAACTAGAAATTATACTAAGTGAAGTAAGTCATGAAAGAGAAGGACAACCACCAAATATATTGCTTATATGTGGGCTCTAAAATATGGAACCTATCTACAAAACATAAACAGACTCACAGACATAGAGAACAGACTTGGTTGCCAAGGGTGAGTGGAGAGGGAAGGACTGGAAGTCTGAGATCAGCAGATGTAAACTATTATTTCTAGGACGGATAAACAACAAGGTCCTAATGTGTAGCACAGGGAAGTATATTCAGTATCCTATGATAAACCATAATGGAAAAAATATTCAAGAGCGTTCATATGTGTGTAGCTGAGTCACTTTGCTGTACAGCAGAGATTGGCACAACACTCAGTCAACTATACTTCAGTAAAATGTAAAATTTAAAAAATGAAATAAAATTAAAGGTGGATTTAAAATCCTGGTATTTGGAAAAAAAAAAACAGATTGGAAGTTGGAAGCAAGGGAGAGAGGTTGAGGAAGAGTATGAAGCTTTTAACTTTTATTCTCTAGCGGGTGGGGGTGCAGCATTTTGGGGAGTGCACTTGAGAAGCACTCCTTGAATTGAAATTCTCCAGTGTTTTTCCTGCCCTCTCCCAACTGCTCCCTTTGTTAATTCCTTATATGAATGGTGTCTCCAAACCAGCTGCACCCTCTCCAACCCTAAGTAAATGATGTCTCTTGTACGCAAGACATTTTGTGTTGGAAGATGTTTCTGTAATTGTTATTCCTCTGGCTCTTTTAGGAATTATTCCATCATCTAAGCAAATAGAGAATTTTCTAAGCAAATAGTAACTACCTCTTATCTCCCTTCTTCTCTCTTAAAACTCCCTTCATGCATCACAGCCTAGTTCACCTGCCATCTCCTCCATGAAAATTGCTCTCTCTCCTGTACTCCTTTAAGGGGCTCACATTTTTGCTCGGAACTGTGTGTGTGTGTGTGCTCACGCGTCTGTGTTTGGGAAGTAGGGTGAGGGGTAGGGCAGTGCACTGGATGGCCTTTATAGTCAGACATGTAGGTTCTCATTCCAGCTCTGCCATTCACTTGGTGTGCAACTTTGAGTGGTTACTTAACCTCTGTGAGTCTTAAATTTCTCATCAGTAAAGTGAGGGTGAGAGCACCTACCTCACAATGCTATTGTGGGAGTTAAATAAACTCACTGATCACTGAACTCGGCATAATACCTGCCATTTAGCACATGCTTGCTCAAACAATAGTGGTGGGATTGTTATGATTTTTCACCCACTTGTTTATTAATTCTCCAGTTACTTCTTGAGCACCTATGATGTGCTGTATTTGGTCCTAGGCACTTGAGGAGGCACAAGTGAGAAAAACACATGTGTCCACCCTTGAGGGGATACAATATAGTCTTGTTGGGGGTGCTAAACAGTAAACAATATACACAACAATTAGGCATATTTGACAGTATAGTAGAAGGTAATAAATGCTGTGGAATAAAGAAAGATGTCAAGGAGGGTAAGTGATTGGCAGTATTTGAGGGTAGGTATAGCAGTCAGCTTGGACAAGGAAATGGCAACCCACTCCACTATTCTTGCCTGAAGAATCCCAGGGACAGAGGATCCTGGTGGGCTGCTATCTATGGGGTCGCACAGAGTCAGACACGACTGAAGCGAATTAGCATGCATGCATGCAAAGCAGTCAGCTACTGCTGCGTAACAAACTGTCACCAAACCTGATGGCCTTAAACACTGTCTGCTATGGAGCTCATAGTTGTATGACTCTGTGTAGTTTAGGCTCCACTGGTGCCCTCCTAGTCTTGGTGGTTTTCCCTTGTCAGCTCATGGTTGCCAGCTGGTCTAGGATAGCCTCAGTTAGGACAGCTCTGTCCCCTTCCCCATGGTCTCTCCTCCTCCAACTCGCCAGCCCAGGTTTCCTCTCATGATGGAAGCAGGGTTTGGGAGAGCAGATGTACACATGTCTTCAACTGGGAGGTAACCTGTATTCTCTGCTGCATCCCATAGAATGCCTATTAGAGAAAGGAGAGCCGAGAGGTGACTGTATGAAAGGTGTGGACATGGGAGGAAAGGACAGACCACTGTGGCCATATGTGCCACCCATTTATCTCAGTGTGGAGGGTGAAGCTGCAGCATGAAATAGGGTGGGAGGGTCCCAGACAGGGGCCCCAGGGTAGGTACCCACCTGGGACTGCAGAAGGGGCAAGGGGTGGGGCAGGAAGGCAGTGGCTGGAGAAGAGGACAGAGACCACCAGGGATCTTTGACAGAGTGACCTGCTGAAGAGGCCCTGGAGGCACAGGATCTGGCTTGCATTTGCAAAGGGTGATTTTGGGTCCTATATTGAGACTAGGTTGTAGGGGACAAAGGTCAAAGTGGGGAGATGTGCCTGGAGGCTTGTGGGGCACATAGGGAGAGGATGGGGGCTCAGGCTGGGGACAGTCACAGTGCCCACCTCCTTGGCATGACAGGGACTTTCTAGGCTGTTTTGAGACTCGAGTGATGTTGTGATGAGGTGGTGTCAATGTCCAGAATGTGGCCAGGGTTTAGCAATTGAACAGGGCCATATTTTTTATTTTTGTTGTTCAGTTGCTCAGTTTTGTCTGACTCTTTGCAACCCCATGGAATGCATCATGTCAGGCTTCCCCATCCTTCACTGCTTCGCAGAGTTTGTGTTGAGTGGGTGATGCCATCCAACCATCTCATCCTCTGTTGGCCCCTTCTCCTGCCCTCAATCTTTCCCAGCATCAGGGTCTTTTCCAGTGAGTTGGCTCTTTTCATCAGGTGGCCAAAGTATCGGAGCTTCAGCTTCAGCATCAGTCCTTCAGTGAATATTCAGGGTTGATTTCCTTTAGGATTGACTGGTTTGTTTTTATTAAGGTGACAGATTTAATGATCATTGCTTCAGAAGGAATCTCTTTTGGACCCTTTGGACCCAGCATTGTGGTACTGACTGCCTTGCATGGCTGCTTCCTCAGAGACTAGAGTGGCCTGAGAGTGAGAACTTGGTATTCGCCAGCATTCCTGGCTTCCCCAGCCCCACACCTGACACAGTGAGTCCTAGGGGCTGGGTCGAGTGAATTCACTTTGCTGTGAAGTCAACAGGACAGGAGCTATACCTTAATTACCTGTCCGCACAAGGCACAGTCCCCTCACACCCAGGAGGTCCCTTGGATCGAATTACACTGTTTTCATGTCTTCACCTAAATGTAGAATGTTTGTCTCTGAATTAGATCAACCTCAAGGGCCACCCAGTGTGCATGATTCTAGCTGGTTTCCTACCAATTTGCTCCTTCTCATACACAGGGGCTTGAGCCATCCTGATTTACAAGATTATTCGCCTTGGAGCCCAGGAGAGGGAGGCAGAGTACATCAGAAGGGTGCTTACCAGGGAGCAGCATTGTCGGGCATCTGTCTGGGTCTCTGTTGTTTTCAATCAGACCCCTTGAGGGCAACTGCCCTGGGAAGCAAGGTCAGCGGCTCCCAAGCTCCTCCCCCTCCTCCCCTACTCTCCCCCTCTTCCTCCTCACTTTCTTACTTCCGCCTTTGTACCCCTTGCAGCCCCTTTCTCCTGCTTTTCTCTCCCTCATCCCTCCTTTTCCTTTCCTCCGTCTGATGCTCCCTCGACACACCTGAGCTGCTGTCCCTGTAAGAGGTTGCTCAGGACTAGGAAAGAAAACAGTGTCAGAAACGAGAAAGGATATAACTGAGGACCATCTTTCTAGGAACAGTGATGGGGCAAGAGGTTGGGTGGGGCGGGACCCAAGTACCCTTTGAATCTCATGCTCTTTGCTTGGGCTTCCCCTTAGTCCTGGCTTCTGTGTGCTTTTAATAGCAGCAGCCCTGAGTTCACAACACTTCCTAGATGCTGAGTCCTAGGGTAATTGATGTGTGAAGCTTATCTCACAGTCCTGCCAAGGACTCCAAGAGGTAGAAGCCTAAGCTTAGACCTGTGATACACCTGTGGCCACACAGCTGGAGAGCAGTGGAACCAGGATCAGAACCCTGGAAGTCCCCGTGTAGACCAGTGTCACCTGCAGCTGTCAGGCACTTGAAGTATGGCAGGGTGCAACTGAGATGAGATTTTGAAGAGTTAGACTAACCAAAGGATGTAGAATATCGCATTAATACTTGTTCTTACTGATTACTTGCTGGTAGGATCATTTTGGGGCTATAGTGGGTCAAGTAAAATCTATTAATTTCTTATTTTCTTTTTTACTTTCTTTAATGGACTGTTGTTGTTTAGTCGCTAAATTGTGTCTGACTCTTTTGTGATCTCATGGACTGTAGTCCTCCAGGCTTCTCTGTTTATGGGATTTTCCGGGTAACAATATGGGAGTGGGCCACCATTTCCTTCTCCAGGGGATCTTCCTGACCCAGGGATCGAATCTATGTCTCCTGCGTTGACGCGAAGATTCTTTACCACTGAGACCCCAGGGAAGCCCCCCCCCCCGCTTTCTTTTTTTTTGGTGGAATAACAAATAACTAATTACTTTTGTTTTTCTGCAATCAATTATATTGTGATTACATACATATTTGATGTGCAAATTCAGTATTGAAATCGCAAATGCTACTCAAGAGGCCAGGATTTTGTTCTAAGCCAATGAAGTGTAACTGTAACTTTTCTACTAGAAAGTAAGCTCCATGAGATATTCTTTGTCTGAGTTAGTCTTCTGTATTGTTTTAAATAAAAATACATTAAATGAATGAATGTCAACTTCCAACAGTCTATTCTAAAAGGAAAAATGGCAGACAACAAAGACTCACTGTCTAAGAAAAACCCAAGTTCCTTCCTCTGCTCTAGGAACAAGCATCTTTCATGATGCTACCTTGAGACATTTTAGCTCAGAATTTCTAGTCCATGAGAAGATGGTACCATGCTTGACATCCATATAGTTGGTTAATTGTATGATTAATTTTTAAACCCATTCTTTAATGAACTACCAGTTAACTGAAAATCACAATCGCATATAGGCTTGCCTTGTAGTTCTACTGGAGGGTACTGGTCTAAACCTTGGGTTTCAGTCACCACCTTACACCTTACCCTCCTCCATCATCCCAACTCCACCCAGAGCTAGACTTAAAGCTTCTCCAAGGTGCAACCCAGGGCTCACCCACCTTCTGGTTTTCCCTGGCGCCTTAGATGGGTTGGGGTACAGACTAGGTTTTGGTTTTTGTTTCTGTTTGCTTTTTATTTTAAAAGCATCTCAAATTCTCTGGAGGTTGCAAAACTTGTGTAGATAGTGATAGGCACCCTTCACCTAGCTTCCCTGGGGTCACATCCATAGATGACAGAGGAGGTTTTAAACAAATGTGTGTTGATTGACTCAAGCATGCATTAAGTGGGTGTTGTTCTTGTCTACCTTTAGAGGAATGCCAGACTTCTGGAGTTGAAACCTGGATGTGGAGGATTATTTCAGTGATACTTTGGAAGTCCCTCTGGCCCCAGTAATATGCCAAGATGACCCTCTGGTGTCACTGTGGTGGCCAGAGTGGTATAGACATAGGTGATATAGTGATATAGACATGGTGTAGACGCAGACACAGTGTGGCCTAGAGAGAAATGGAGAGGCTTGGGGTGGACTGCCTAGTACTGTCTTCACCATCGTGACCCATGACCATTGCACTTCATTCCCCAGGCCTCACTCTCCTCATCTCTAAATGAAGCCGATGACCTTGGCTGGTGATTTGGGTAAACCAAGAGAGTGCAGGCAAATTGCAAAGTCATATGCATTCTATGGGTGGGGGTTGCAGATAGGGGAGTGAGTGACAGCTTCCCTAGCTGGCCGGCCCCTGAGATCCCCATTCAGATCTTCAGTTCCTGTTTTCTTAAGATCAGAGAAGGGTCTTTACTTGGCAGGGATGGATCTGCTGTCTGCTGCCAAGAACAGATGCAGCCAGTACCCTGCACCTGCCAAGGCTGGCACTGCTTTTCCCCACAGGGCCTCAAACACAGATGGGCGGGTGACCTTGGCATTGAGGCACATGCTTCTCGGTAGCTGCAGGAGGTCAGGCGTGGTGGGGAACATGGTCACCTGCCTGTCCCCTCCTGCACAGGAGCTGTGCATAGCTGGTCCCCAAGGCAGCAAGGAAGGAAACCATGGAAACCATGGAGACAGGGCAGGAGGCTCCTCTCGCTTGGCTTCTGAGCAGCCACTCTCCCAGGACTGCCACACTTGCAAGTCTCTGGGGGCCTCCTCCTGCCCCCAGCATCATTATCCCAGGGCATTCATTCCCCACTGTGATTCCTTGCAGAGAAAATGACTCGTTTGAGAGCCCAGTTTTAAGCTGCTAAGTGGTGGTTCCAGGCACCGAGAAACCCGCTGCCCTTCAGGTATTCAGTTTAGGCAAGTGAGATAGTATCATCTTTCAGGGCATTCTGGACTTCACATCCACTTCCTTGGGTACCTGCATGGCCTTTCCTGGGGGAACTGGGATCATCTGAAAGCGTTATTTAAACCAGGGTGGTTTCCAGCAAGTGGCCTCTGATTTCCCTAAACCAGGGGGGCAGACTTGCTGTGTTTGGGAGATGGTCAGTAAAGAACCAGGGCTTTGGAGCTTCTGCTGTGGATCCCCGAGATATAAAATGGGTGAGAAGCCATAAAGAGGAGCCAGTTCCTCCCCACTTTATAATCCTAGCTGCCAAAAATCTGTCTTTGACCAGTCCATTCTGCTCTTCCTTTATCCTTCGTGGCCAAACTCCTCAAAAGATTTGCCTCATTTCTTCACTGTCCACTCTCCAACCCCTTCCAGGGGGGTCTTGTCCCCACTGTCAAGGACACTGATAGCCTTTATTTTGCCCAGTTCCATGGTTGGCCCTCCCTGTGCTCTCTTAGCAACCTGTGATCATGTCCTCCTTGAAATACTTTCTTTTCCGGTTTATGTGACACCAGACTGTTCTGTGTTTTTTGTGTTTTCCTGACCATCCTCACTACTTCTTCCCAGTCTTCTTTGCAGGCTCCTCCTCTTCCGTTTGAATTTTGAATGTTGAACCATCCAGGGTCCCTGTTGTTCAATTTCTCCACTGTTGCTACTCTCTCCCCAGGTAATCTCATCCAATCTTGTGGCTTTAAGTGCTGTGCCCTTGCTGATGACATCCAAATCTTTAAGTGCAGCCATAGCCTGCCTGCTTCGATTCCATACTCAATTACATGGTTGACATCTGTGCTTTGATTTCTAATAAGCATCTCAAACAGCAAGTCTCAAGTGAGATACTTGTTCCCCTGAAAATTCTCTTCCTCAATAGTCTCTATTCATCCATTTATTCAACAAATATTTCTTCAGCATATTCCATATGCTAGGGACTGTTCTAGGTGCCTGAGATATGGCAGGAAGCAAAAAACAAATTCCTCCCCTTATGGGGTTTATATTCTAGTTAGGGGCTATTATGGGCTTCCTGGATAGCTCAGTTGGTTAAAAAATCTGCCTGCAATGCAGGAGGCCCTGGTTTGATCCCTGGATTGGGAAGATCCCCTGGAGAAGGGAAAGGCTACCCACTCCAGTATTCTGGCCTGGAGAATTCCATGGACTATATAGTCCATGGGGTTGCAAAGAGTTGGACATGACTGAGTGACTTTCATTAGGGGGTATTATGGATTGAACTGTGTCCCTGAAAAATTCATATGTAGAAGTTCTAATCCCCAGTACCTCAGAATGAGAACTTATTTGGAAATCATTTTGTAGATATAATTAGTTAAGTTAAAATGAGGTCTTACTGGAATAATGTGGGCCTCTGATGCAATAGTGCTGATGTCCTTATAAAAAGAGGAGATAAATAAAATTTAAAATATACGATGTTTAAAAAAAAGAGGAGAGTTGGACACAGATGAGCCTGGAGGGAGAACAACATCATGTGAAGATGAAGGTAGAGATCAGGATGCTATTTCTGCAAGCCAAGGAACACCGAAGATTGCCAGGAAACCATCAGGAGACAGGGGAGAGGCAAGGAGTAGGTTCCCTCTCACAGCCCTCAGAAGGAAGCAACCCTCTTGATACCTTTATCTTGAACTTCCAGTCTCCAGGACTGTGAGGCAACACGTTTCCACTCACCTTGTGTATCTTTGTTACAGCAGCTTGAGCAAACTCGTACAAAGTGGACAAGACAAACATTACAAACAAACTTAAGCATCCAGGATGTCAAACAGGGGTGTACATTATGGAGAAAAACAATTCAAGGGAGTTGCAAAGCACTGAGAGGGGAAGAGGTGGTTCTTTTATAGATGGTGGTCAGAGAAAGCCTCCTTGATGGAGTGACTCTGGACTGGGGACCCAGGGGAGGAAAAGGAGTGAGCCATGTGGATATTCACAAGAACAGTATTCAAGTAAGAAGGAATAGAAAGCTCAGAGACCCTAAGCTGTCCACTGAGGCTCAAGCCCAGATTCTTGGAGGCATCCTGACTCCTTCCACATCCAGCCCTAACATCAGTCTTGTTTGCCTTGTGTTCAAAATATACCCACATATTTAGCTCTTCCCCCTGATGTCACCTGTTCTAGGCCACACTCACCTTTTGCATGATTATTACATAAACCTCATCATTTGTCTTCTGGCTTCCATTCTTTCACACTCACACCCACAGCCTATTCTCCACGCAGAAACCAGAGTGACCCTGTCTAAGAGTATATCTGATCATGTCTCTCCTCTGCTCACCAGCTCTGAAGTCTTTCTGTCTCCCACTGAGTAACAGCCAGGCCTTACCTGGTCCAGCTCTGAGTGCATCACCCATCATGCTTCTCCCCACCCCTCTCCTCCAGCCCCCTTAGCTGACGTGCCAGGCAGTGAACACGGCAAGTTGGCTCCTCCCTCCAGTTCCCTGCACCGTTCCCTCTCCTCAGAACATCTCCTCAGCACTTCATGGGGCTTCATTCTTTGCATCATTCAAACCTAGACTCACCTGCTACCTGGTCAGTTCTCCACGCTCAGGTTTCACACGATGTCAGTCTTCTCTTGGAGGACAGATGACTAGGACACGTGCCCTACCTACGCTATACACCACCAGATAAATAGTTTCATGTCGGCTCTACATGGGATTTGAGCATTTTGGACTGCATTGTCTTTTAAAAAATATTAATTTATTTATTTTTGGCTGCATCGAGTCTTAGTGGCAGCGCGTGGGATCTTTTGTTGCAGCACGTGGGCTCTGCGTTGTGGTGCGCGGGCTCCAGGGTGCGTGGGCTCTGTACTTGAGGCACACAGGCTCTCTAGTTGTGGTGTGCAGGCTCAGTAGTTGCAGCATGTGGGCTTAGTTGCCCCTCAGCACCTGAGACCTTAGTTTCCTAACTAGGGATCGAACCTGTGTCCCCTGCATTGGAAGGGTGGATTCTAAACCGCTGGACCACCAGGGAAGTCCCCTGGACTGCTTTGTCTTTTGGATTAAAATATAATGACCGACAATAGTTAATAATTTCTAATTCATAAAATGATCCTGGCACGTAGGCAGCTCCCATTTTATAGATGAGGAAACCGAGGCCCAGAGTGGTTAAGAAGCTTGTGTCAAGCCACATCGCTGATAAATGCCAAAAATGTAGGTAAAACCTTGGTTTATTTGATGCCAAAGAAAATTCCACTTTGCTAAGTGGATTAATGTTCCCGTTCATTTGTCACTCATGTCCGAGACTCCAGTATATTTAGTCTAGAAAAAGGAAGGCTGAAAAGTCAAATAATTATATTCTTGGTTTTTTAAGCAGAAGGAATATTCCAGATACCATCTGTTCCTGGTCTCTCTTCTCATGAGAGGAAATGATAACTGTGAGTGAATGAGTAAGGCATTAAATATTAGCAGAGAGCATTGACAAGGGCTGATAATACCTCATAATTATGGAGGGTGCCCTAGGAGCCTGGCTGTGTGCTCAGTCTGTCTACACCTCGCCTAACCTTATGACAGCTCTGCTGATTTGATTCTCACTTTATAGATGACGAGACTTAGGCTCAGAAGTGAAGTCGCACACCTGTGTTTATACAGTTTGGATGTGCTATAGCCGGGGTTTAAATCCAGAGGTTCTGACTCCCAGTTTACTAATGATGAAGTGGTGGACTCTGGGCCACCATCCGTGAACACTTGTTACTGTCTGCGATAAGTGAGATCTGCTCAAAGGCAGGGGGATGGGTGATATGACCTCTTAAGATTACTTTCTCTCGGGGGAGTTCCATTTTCCTTGACAAGGAGTTTCTTTGAGAGACAAAAGGCACAGGGCTTTGCCTGGTTCTTCTACCCTGATTTACTGGCATGGCCTCTATGCCTGCTTCCTCTAATCTTTATCTAAAATAGGCCATCCTGTCTCTCTTACAGGGTTGTGGCTTCTGTCTAAGCCATTCACAATACTCAATCATGGAGAAAAAGACTTCAGGTGTAACAATTTTCTAATTGTGATGATTGTAATGAGAACTAAAAATGGCAGTGCTGACTCAAACCTCATTATAGATTTGAGTAGACTTGAAGAATGATGTATTTTGTGGATCATTTGTCTGTTGCCACAAACCAGCCCTAAACTGTGCTGAAACAGTGTTTGCTCAGCTCACTCAAGATGGGTACTTTAGGCTGGGCTCAGTCAGAAGGTTCCTCTGCTCTCTGCTAGACTCCCCACTTGTCTGGGAGCTTGCTGGCTGGTGTCTGATCCGAGGTGCCTTGGCTGGAATGACAACTCAGGTCTTCTCCACTGTCTCTCACGTATGCCTCCAGGCCAGCTGGGCATGTCCGCATGGCCCAACAGAGTTGTAACAGTGAGAAAACTTAAATGTAACAAACAGCAAGTGGAAGCATGCATGTGTTTTTTTAAAAAATTTATTTAGTTTTGATTGGAGGATAATTGTCCATGTGATTTTGAAGTCTCTCTTTTCTTCATCTTTGCTAACACCACTTAAGCCATGGCAAGTCATAGGGCTGAGTGTGGAATCAGAATCAGACTAATTCCACATGTATGGTGTGGGAGGACCACAGATACAGCCCAGAGGGCTTGGGTTTATGGAGGTGAATAATTGGGGTCACTAATACAATCAACCTACCACATTTCATGGCTGCACATGGATACATTCTCAATATGGACTTGAATGACCCTCCCAGTCATCTTCACATGCCTTGGTTTCTAGACCAAGACACATTCTAATTCTCTGATTCAAGGAACATGTATCCACTGGGTATCTTGTGCATTTTCATTTTGGCTTATTTGGGAATAATTTCGGAGCATGGCTTCCAAAGTTATGGCATAACAGAACTGTTATGGGTTAATCAGAGTGAATGAGGCATACACAAAGGGGGAAATATAATATTTTCATAAATAGCACAATTTGAGAGGTAAAAGGCAAAAACCGCTGAAGAAGCTGCCAATAAATTAAAATTTTACATCCCCGTACAAAGTACATCCCTGTACAATGTACTTTGTACATTACTTTTGAAATGTACAGAGATGTGAGGATGCTTCAAGTACTTTTATGTAATTAAAAGGAGTGCAGCTGTCAACGCTCTTAGTCCAGGAGTCAAGATTGAGTGCCCATAGAGGGAAGGCAGGCATAATCCCCAGTGTCTTGAGGTTCCCTGATCCACTATGCAGCCTATGATCTTAGCATAACAGTAAGATTCACTGGCTTGAGTGCCCAGAAGGCAGATCCTGAGCCTAAGGCTCTGATAGTCTTTCCTGAAGATGAAGAGGACCACACTCTTCCTCAGCCTCAAAGTTGGATGACTTATGGGGTTCTCAGTTGCCATCACCAGAGGGAGCCTGGTTTTATTTGAAGAAACTGAATTGGAATCAGAACATCTGGATATTGCCCTCAGTACTTGCATTGACTTACTGTGTGTCTTTGGGAAAGTCACTTTCCTTCTCTGGGCTCTAGTTATCACCTATGAAATTAAGGTTTTTGGCTAAGGACTTCCACTTGCCATTCTGTGTATCTAAAAGTTCAAGTGTCCGTTTTTAAATCAGGGTATAGAATCTGAATGTAAGAACCCTCAATTTGTTAATATATTTAATGAGTGTCCACCACATGCTGGGAACTGTTTTAGGTACTTCAGATTGGACAGCAATAAGGAAATTCTTGCTGTCAAGGAGCTTCTTTCTCAAAGGGATTTTATCTTCCTCTTTCTCCTGCTTCTCCTTTGCTTCCTCCCTCTTCTCCTCTTGTTTCTTTCTTCCTCCTCATCTATAAAACAGTGATTAGGCATTTATATCCTACCAGACAATGTGCTAGGTCCTCCTTTTACATGTACCATCTTAATTAATCATGATAACCTTGTAAGGACTAGTATTTCCACCATGCTGGTGTACTTTCCATTCATACCCACGCCCTCCCCAATCCACTGTCCACCCTACTCCAACCTGCTTTATGGCCTTAGGAGGTTGACCCCTATGGAACTTATCAACTTGCTGAATCTCAGGCTTCCAGTTGGATTTGGCCAACAGAGACTCTGGCAGAAGATTGGAGAATCAGAGGAGAGGGAGGTCATAGTATTTGTTTACCTGGCTCCTTTCTTACCAGGTTCTGGCTCTGGTCAGACTGTCCCTCCATACAACTACCTTCTCTGGGTTGTGATAACCTTTCCCTCCCTGAGACCTTTCAGGCCTCAGGCTGGTTCAGTTTCCCTCTGTTACTAGCCCAAGTAAACCGTATTGTCCTTTGTTAGTTTCTTTAAATCTTGACCATGCCTTTGTGTATAATCCCTTTTTAAAACTCTCCTGCAATAATCCAGCTTGAGTGTGCCATGGGTTTCCTGCAGACTTTGACTGATACACTCCGATTTTGCAAATGCAAAACAGCTGCTGCACTGGCTCCAATACTTATGAGCTGTGTGATCTTTATCCTAGGTCTCAGCTCAAATAACACTTCCTCAGGGAAGCCTTCCCTGGTGCCCTAAGGCCCCTGTGTCAGGTGTCCCCATAGGACACTGCCCATAGGTTTGATGATTCACTGGGAGGACTCATGGCTGTGACTGTTTAAAAAATGCAATTTTATGTATTTTCATTTTTGGCTTTGTTGGGTGTTTGCTGCTGTGCAGGCTTTCTCCAGTTGCAGCGAGTGGGGGCTACTCTCTAGTTGTGGTGCTCAGGCTTCTCATTGCTGTGGCTTTTCTCATCGTGGAGCATGGGCTCTAGGGCTTGCAAGCTTCAGCAGTTGTGGCATGTGGGCTCAGTAGTTGCAGCTACTGGGCTTTAGAGCACAGGCTCAATAGTTGTGGCACATGCGCTTGGTTGCTCCGAGGTGTGTGGGCTCTTCCCAGATGAGAGACTGAACCTGTGTCTCCTGCATTGGCAGGCACGTTCTTTACCACTGAGTCACCAGGGAAGCCCCATGGCTGTGACTTTTTACAGTAAAAGGATCCAAGGCAAAATCAGCACAGGGAAAAGGTACATGGGGCGAAGTCTGTTGGAAACCAGGCACACGCTTCCAAGAGTCCCTCCTAGCGGAGTCAGACAGAGTGTGTTTAACTCCTCTGGCATTGAATCGTGACATGTGTGAAATGTTGCCTAGCAGGGAAGCCCATCAGAGACTCAGTGCCCAGGGTTTTATTGGGGAAAGTGACATAGGTATTCTCTGCCTCCCACATACTAAAATTCCAAACTCCAGAAGGAAAGCACGTATTCAGAATAAACTGAATTATTTGTACAAATAGCCTAGGCATAGTGAGCTGCTCTTACCATTGAGGGAAAGTTTTATACCAGTGCAGGAAACTGTTTATAATTCCAGTTTGCCACTGCCAGCTGTAGTGGGTTGAGTGAGGGCCCCTTTTATAGATCTGTCCACATCTGATTCCTGGAACCTGTGAATGTGACCTTGTTTGGAAAAAAAGTCTTTGCAGATGCAGTTAAGTTAAAGATCTTGAGATGAAGTTATCATCCTGAGTGATCCAGGTGGACCCTAAATCCAATGACAAGTGTCTTCATGGGACACAGGGAAGATCTGACAGAGGAGGAGGAGGCAGTGGGGCCATGGAAGCAGAGATTGGAAAAAAAAAAAGTGAAGTCGCTTAGTCGTGTCCAACTCTGTGCAACCCCATGGACTGTAGCCCACCAGGCTTCTCCATCCATGGGATTCTCCAGGCAAAGGTCCTGGAGTGGGGTGCCATTTCCTTCTCCAGGGGATCTTCCCTACCCAGGGATCGAACCCAGGACTGCCGCGTTGTAGGCAGACACTTTACCATCTGAGCCACCAGGGAAATGACTGGAAGGGTGTGGTTAAAAGGCAAGGAGCAAAGAGAGGCTTAAGAGTCCAGGAACAGATTCTCCTGTGGCGTTCCCAGAGGGAGTGTGTTCCTGTTGGACTGGGGACTTCTAGCCTCCCAGTCTGTTTTATGTCTTTATTTTTTGGCCCTGAGGCACGTGGGACCTAGCTCCTCAACCAGGGATTGAACCCATACCTCCTGCAATGGAAGGCAAAGGCTTAACCACTGGACCACCTGGGAAGTCCCTAGATTTCTGTTATTTTAAGCCTCCCAATTTGTGGTACTTTGTTATAGAAGACCTAGGAAACTAACACACCAGCCAAGGGCCAGCCTTGCAAACAGGTCTTTCTAAGGGTAGCAACCTCAACGTGCTGTGTGAACTCTTTTACACCCCCACCATCCACACGGCTATTTGGCACCACTTCTTTGTTATCTTAAAGCACTTTTCTTTCCTTAATTATGAAACATGAAAGTGAAAGTCCCTCAGTCATGTCTGACTCTTTGCAGCCCCATAAACTATAGCTGGCCAGGCTCCTGTGTCCATGAGATTTCCCAGGCAAGAATACAGAAGTGGGTTGCCATTCCCTTCTCCAGGAGATCTTCCTGACCCAGGGGTGGAACCTGCATCTCTTAAATCTCCTGCATTACAGGCAGATTCTTTACCATCTGAGCCGCCAGGGAAGCCTAATTATATTTTTGTCTAATCGGGTCATTCTTTCAGCACATATGTATTGATTGCCTTTTGTGTACTAGACACTCTGCTAGTTTTGGGTGTGCAGTGATAAGGAAAACAGACAGGGATGCTGCCTTTATAGATTTTCTAATAAGGTGTTAACCATAGGAAGACAGACCACAGAATATTGCAGGCTAGTGGCTGAGTCATCTTCCCTGCCTTTAAGTGCATTTTGATCAAGTTCATCGTTTTCTGCCATTACTCATAAGGCAAATGGGGGCAGGGGTTACTGTTGATTGTGTGGCCCCTCAAAATCACTCAGTTTTCAGAACCCGGGGTTACTTCATCACAGCCCAGACCAAGCACATGAAAAAGGTCTCTGTTTTAAGAATATCTGTGGAGTTGGAAGGGAGCTTGAGATAGCATCAGGCTTACAGGTGGTGCTTCAGAAGGTTGAATCTTTCTTCTGGGGTCAGAACCAAAGGCTTCAGGGAAGTGTTACATTTGGAAATTTCACTGTGCTTCCTTGTTGCTTAACGATAAGATCAACTGTGTTTATGTATTTACTTGTTTATCATCTATCTTCCTTACTAAACTTATAGCTACCCAAACACCCTTTCATGTCCCCAGGGCCGAGAACAGTTTGGCACAAGTGGGTACTCTTTAAATATTGGTGAATGAGTGAATGAATCACACATTCTGTTTTTATAGGATTTACTGCACCATTAGGAAATGAGCATGGGTTTATCTGTCCCCTGATACCCAACCATGAGCTCTTTGGGAGCACCAATCGTGTCATAGTATTTTTATTGTCCTAGCACAGGAGAGGTCAGTCAGTCTTGCTGAATGCATCAGTGGATTGAAGGGATGAATATGATCACATGCACAATAAACCCAGATTTTGAAAGGTGTTTTGATGAAAACTTAAAACTTCTCAGAGTACTTGGGAAGTCTCTCCTACTTCGGCCACTTTTCCCCTGGGTTTTCGATGTCCGGGACAGTTAATTTTGTTCAATCCATTTCAGCCTGCCCTGAATCCAGATGTCTGGGTGATTTTTCTAAAACTTTGGCTGTTGAACTTATGAGAATGGTTCCTCCATTAACACTCACATCACATCTGTTCTGCTCTTCAAATTGTGTCTTTGTGAGACTTCTTAGAGTCCGCCTCTAGAATTTCCATTTCCAGATGATTTTCCCATTTGTAATAATGACCATTGTGTCTAATTTTTGTCCTTAATATTTCCTGATGGACTTTCCAAATGCATTCATGCTTTTGATCTTCAAAGGGAGCAAATGTGAAATGGACTAATAAAAATCCGTAATGTAACAGTTTTAATAAGTCAATCTGTCCTTTGCTGTCATAGAACCAAGCTTCCATTTCACTGTTCAAGAACTCATCAGATGAAATGACCTCCCCATCAAGAAAAATTACTCCATATGGTAATGTAATCACAAAGGAGAAACATTATTTTCCTATATATTATTCCCTGCAGAAATTGTAGTAAGAAAGCCATCATATTAAATATATCTAGGATACCGAAGTTCCGGCTTGCCAGGCTGATGGAGTTTCATTTTCTTTATAGGAGAAGCAAACAGTTCTTGTTCGCAGCATTTTATTTTAAGGGTTCATTAGGCAATTGTACATTATACTTGGACACCTGTGGAAGTGTAGATTATATCTACATGAATATAAATGCCTTTGTTATGAGTCACACTATTACAGTCAATAACAGATGTCTTTTTAAGGACAGACACTTAAAATGAAGTATGTATGGATGCATTCACCTATCTTCCTTAAAATATTAGTAGCAATGTTGTGTGTTTTGTAAATTTAGGAAGTCAGTATGAGGCGAGTTTAAAGCATTTCTAGTCTATTAAGCATCACCTTCCGTTAAAAGTGTGGTACTAGTCAGGAAAATGTATGTTTAAATAGCATCTTACTTAATGAATCCTCTCTTTGAACCACATTTACTGCACAGGGAAAATATTTTTCTTCATCTCACTAGGGCCATGGAGACAATTCATCCAAGGTTGAGTTGAGCTAGGAGCCCTCCTGTCTTATGAATTATTCAACGGTTTCTTACTTCATAAATATAGGTATGCTCTCTACTGTTGGTGAGGATCAGAGAGGACATAGAAAGAGCCCTGCCTGTGCAGGAGGAGAGCTAAGTGGCAGAGGAATCATTCTGTTATCCTTGTTTTTCAGCTGAGTTCTTTTGTTCCAGATGTTATCCAAGGAGAGCTAATGGTGAGGTATCAGTGGTAGATTGGAAAGAACATGGAACTTAAAATAAGACTCAGCTCTTCTAAATATTTTGATAATTTTTCTTGTGAAATAATTTAAATCCCCAGTGCCCTGCTTCCTCATCTCTAAAATGAGGATTTATACCTACTGCACAGGATTGTCCTGAGGTTTTTAAAAAAGTAATATAGAACTTCTGATTCTGTTGGAGCAGCTTGAATAGACTAACCCTCCCTTCCCCCCAATAAAAAAATCAGACAAAATACATGAAAAATAGAAAGAAAAAAAAAAAGAAAAAATAGAAAAAAAGCAAGATATCAGTGACTAAGGTAACCAGAACTTGAGAAGTCAAATCCTTGTAAGAAGAAAATATTCATTTGTGTGAGCCCCACTTTTGTCTCTGCTTTCTCCCCTCAGACACTTGCCGATTCACAGTGAAGGGGAACGAGGCTGAGCAGAAAGAGATGACCCGGAGGTTACAGAAGTCTTGATGGCTTGGGAAGACAGGGGTTAGAATTTGTTCATGCCAAGACAGTTAGGACTTGAGGGGCCCAATGTCATAGAAAGGAGGAAATTATAGAAAAATGAGCCCAAAATTATATGTGTGATTTTTCATTGATGCAATTGAAATATTCTTAAATTATACATTTGTGGGGGCAAGACTCAGAAAACAAATATACAAAGCAGCTGCCAGAAGAATAGAGAGCTAAGGTGAAGTTTCAGCAGTTAAATAGAGCCTCTAGTTTTCACATTCACAATATGTGACATTTTAATAAATTGCCACATATTATAGGAAATAGAGGAGAAGGCAATGGCACCCCACTCCAGTACTCTTGCCTGGAAAATCCCATGGACGGAGGAGCCTGGTAGGCTGCAGTCCATGGGGTTGCTAAGAGTCGGACACAACTGAGTGACTTCACTTTCACTTTTCACTTTCATGCACTGGAGAAGGAAATGGCAACCCACTCTAGTATTCTTGCCTGGAGAATCCCGGGGACGGCGGAGCCTGGTGGGCTGCCGTCTATGGGGTTGCACAGAGTCGGACACGACTGAAGCGACTTAGCATAGCATAGCATAGCATAGGAAATAGGACCAAATGACTAGAATTAACAATAAAAACCTATGGATAACCCAAATACTGGAGTTTTTAGACACATACTGTCAAAATGATTGGTTCTTTTGTTCAAGAAAATAGAAGAAAAGATGAATTTTATCACAGAATAATCTATTTTAGAAAATGACATGGAAATACTGTACCTTAAAGATAAAATAATTGAAGCTAAAAATTCAATAGGTTTAATAGTAGATCAGACACAGTAGAAAAGAGAATTAGTAAACTGGATAGAGGTGAATAGAAAATTTCCAGATTGAAGTGTAGAGGATAAAAGGATGGACAAATGCTAAAAACTAGTTTAAAAGACATGTGGGACATGATTTAAAGGTCAAACAGATGTGTGAAAACAATCTCAGAAATAGAGGTGAGAACTCATGGAGCAGAAGCAATATTTGAAGACGATATTGACTAAAAATTTTTTATACTTAGTTCCCAGATTCAAGAAACTCTACAAACTTCAGGATAAATACAAAGAAAATCAGTCTAGGCACATCATAATAAAACATGTTGGCAGCCAAATACAAAAGGCATCAAGAGAGAAAGAGATGTTGTTCAGTTGCTATGTCGTGCCTCTTCGTGACCCCATGGACTGTAGCACACCAGGTTACTCTGTCCTCCAGTATCTCATAGAGTTTGCTATAATTCATGTCCATTGAGTTGGTGATGCTATCCAGCCATCTTGTTCTCTGCCACCCCACTTCTCCTTTTGCCTTAAATCTGTCCCAGCATCAAAGTCTTTTCCAGTGAACCAGCCCTTCACATCAGGTGGCCAATGTATTGGAACTTCAGCTTCAGCATCAGTCCTTCCAATGAATATTCAGGACTGATCTCCTTTAGGATGGACTGGTTGGATCTCCTTGCAGTTCAAGGGGCTCTCAAGAGTCTTCTCCAACACCATAGTTCAAAAGCATCAATTCTTTGGCACTCAGCTTTTTTGTAGTCCAACTCTCACATCCATACATGACTACTGGAAAAACCATAGCCTTGACTAGATGGACCTTGTTGGCAAAGTAATGTCTCTGCTTTTTAATATGCTGTCTAGGTTGGCCATAGCTTTTCTTCCAATGAACAAGCATCTTTTAATTTCATGGCTGCAGTTATCATCTGCAGTAATTTTGGAGCTCAAAAAATAAAGTCTCTCACTGTTTCCATTGTTTCTCCATCTATTTGCCATGAAGTGACGGGACCAGATGCCATGATCTTAGTTTTCTGAATGTTGAGTTTTAAGCCACTTTTTCACTCTCCTCTTTCACTTTCATCAAGAGGCTCTTTAGTTCTTCGCTTTCTGTCATAAGGGCGATGTCATCTGCATATCTGAGGTTACTGATATTTCTCCCAGCAATCTTGATGCCAGCTTGTGCTTCATCCAGCCTGGCATTTCTCATTATGTACTCTGCATCAAAGTTAAATAAGCAGAGTGACAATATACAGCCTTGACTTACTCCTTTCCTAATTTGGAATCAGTTTGTTGTTCCATGTCCAGTGGTAACTGTTGCTTCTTGACAAACATACAGATTTCTCAGGAGGCAGGTAAGGTGGTCTGTTACTCCCATCTCTTTAGTAATTTTCCACAGTTTGTTGTGATCCACACAGTCAAAAGCTTTGGCATAGTCAATAAAGCAGAAGTAGATGCATTTCTGGAACTCTCTTGCTTTTTCGATGATCCAATAGATGTTGGCAATTTGATCTCTGGTACCTCTGCCTTTTCTAAATCCAGCTTGAACATCTGGAAGTTCACAGTTCACGTACTATTGAAGTCTGTCTTGGAGAATTTTGAGCATTACTTTGCTAGCATGTGAGATGAGTGCAATTGTGTGGTGGTTTGAACATTCTTTGACATTACCTTTCTTTGGCCTCAGGTCAAACAATAGGGAGGGAACACAGCCCCACCCATCAACAGAAAATTGGATTAAAGATTTACTGGCTCAGAGACTCTACAGAGACAGACAGAACTGTGTTTGGAGGAGGTATGGGTCAGCAGTGGACTGTTGCAGGGGCAGGATGCAGTAGACCTGGGTATGGCATAAGCCCTCTTGGAGCAGGTCACCATTAACCCACCATAGAGCCACCAGAACTTACACAGGACTGGGGAAACAGACTCTGGAAGGGCACAAACAGAACCTTGTGCACTCCAGGACCCAGGAGAAAGGAGCAGTGACCCCACAAGAGACTTACCTAGACTTGACTGTGAGTGTCCAGGAGTCTCTGGTGGAGGCATGGGTTGGAGGCGGCCTGCGACAGGGTTTGGGGCACTGAGTATAGCACTGTGTGCATGGGACCTTTTGAAGGAGGTTGCCAGTATCTTCATTACCTCCACCATAGTTTGTCCTCAGATCAAAAAACAGGGAGGGAACACAGCCCTGCGCTTCAACAGAAAATTGAATTAAAGATTTACTGAGCATGGCCTGTAAAACATCCACATCAGTGAACTAAAATGGACTGCTGCTACTGCTGCTGCTAAGTCGCTTCAGTCGTGTCCGACTCTGTGTGACCCCACGGACAGCAGCCCACCAGGCTTCTCTGTCCACAGGATTCTCTAGGCCAAAATGGACTGGAATGGGTGAATTTAACTCAGATCACCATTATATCTACTACTATGGGCAAGAATCCCTTAAGAAATGGAGTAGCCATTATAGTCAACAAAAGAGTCTGAAATGCAGTACTTGGATACAATCTCAAAAATGACAGAATGATCTCTGTTCATTTCCAAGGCAAACCATTCAACATCATGGTAATCCAAGTCTATGCCCCAACCAGTAATGCTGAAGAAGCTGAAGGTGAATGGTTCTATGAAGACTTACAAGACCTTCTAGAATTAATACCCCAAAAAGATGTCCTTTTCATTATAGGAGACTGGAGTGCAAAAATAGGAAGTCAAGAAACACCTGGAGTAACAGCCAAATTTGGTCTTGGAGTACAGAATAAAGCAGGGCAAAGGCTAATAGAGTTTTGCCAAGAGAATGCACCCTCTTCCAACAACACAAGAGAAGGCTCTACGCATGGACATCACCAGATGGTCAACACCGAGATCAGATTGATTATATTCTTTGCAGCCAGAGATGGAGAAGATCTATACAGTCAGCAAAAATAAGACCGGGAGCGGACTGTGGCTCAGATCATGAACTCCTTATTGCCAAATTCAGACTTAAATTGAAGAAAGTAGGGAAAACCACTAGACTGTTCATGTATGAGCTAAATCAAATCCCTAATTATTATACAGTGGAAGTGACAAATAGATTTAAGGGGCTAGATCTGATAGAGTGCCTGATGAACTATGGACAGAGGTTTGTGACATTGTAGAGGAGACATGGATCAAGACCATCCCCGAGAAAAAGAAATGCAGAAAAGCAAAATAGCTGTCTGAGGAGGCCTTAAAAATAGCTGGGAAAAGAAGATCTGCTAAAAGCAAAGGAGAAAAGGAAAAATATTCCCATCTGAATGCAGAGTTCCAAAGAATAGCAAGGAGAGATAAGAAAGCCTTCCTCAGTGATCAATGCAAGAAATAGAAGAAAACAATAGAATGGGAAAGACTAGATATCTGTTCAAGAAAACTAGAGATACCAAGGGAACATTTCATGCAAAGATGGGCTTGATATAGGTCAGAAATGGTATGGACCTAACAGAAGCAGAAGATATTAAGAAGAGGTAGCAAGAATACACAGAAGAACTGTACAAAAAAGAGCTTCATGACCCAGATAATCACGATGCTGTGATCACTCACCTAGAGCCAGACATCCTAGAATGTGAAGTCAAGTGGGCCTTAGGAATCATCACTATGAACAAAGTTAGTGGAGATGATAGAATTCCAGTTGAGCTATTTCAAATCCTAAAAGATGATGCTGTGAAAGTGCTGCACTCAATATGCCAGCAAACTTGGAAAATGCCAACAGTGGCCACAGGACTGGAAAAAGACAGTTTTTATTCCAATCCCAAAGAAAGTCAATGACAAAGAAAGCTCAAACTACTGCAGAATTGCACTCATCTCACACGCTAGTAAAGTAATGCTCAAAAGTCTCCAAGTCAGGCTTCAACAATACATGAACCGTGAACATTCAGATGTTCAAGCTGGTTTTAGAAAAGGCAGAGGAACCAGAGATCAAATTGCCAACATCTGTTGGATCATCAAAAAAGCAAGAGAGTGTCATAAAAACATCTATTTCTGCTTTATTGAGTATGCCAAAACCTTTGACTGTGTGGGTCACAATTAACTGTGGAAAATTCTGAAAGAAATGGAAATACCAGACCACCTGACCTGCCTCCTGAGAAATCTGTTTGCAGGTCAGGAAGCAACAGTTAGAACTGGATATGGAGCAACAGACTGGTTCCAAATAGGAAAAGGAGTATATCAAGGCTGTATATTGTTACTCTGCTTATTTAACTTTTATGCAGAGTACATCATGCGAAATGCCAGGCTGGATGAAGCACAAGCTGGAATCAAGATTGCCAGGAGAAATATCAATAACCTCAGATATGCAGATGACACCACCCTTATGACAGAAAGCGAAGAACTAAAGAGCTTCTTGATGAAAGTGAAAGAGGAGAGTGAAAAAGTTGGCTTTAAGCTCAACATTCAGAAAACTAAGATCATGGCATCTGGTCCCGTCACTTCATGGCAAATAGTTGGGGTAACAGTGACAGACTTTATTTTTGGAGGCTCCAGAATCACTGCAGATGGTAACTGCAGCTATGAAATTAAAAGACACTTACTCCTTGGAAGAAAAGTTATGACCAACCAAGACAACATATTAAAAAGCAGAGACATTACTTTGCCAAAAAACGTCCATCTTGTCAAGGCTATGGTTTTTCCAGTAGTCATGTATGGACATGAGAGTTGGGCTACAATGAAAGCTGAGTGCTGAAAAATTGATGCTTTTGAACTGTGGTGTTGGAGAAGACTCTTCAGAGTCCCTTTGATAGCAAGGAGATCCAACCAGTCCATCCTAAGGGAAATCAGTCCTGAATATTCATTGGAAGACTGATGGTGAAGCTGAAACTCCAGTACATTGGCCGCCTAATGCGTAGAACTGACTCATTGGAAAAAACCCTGATGCTGGGAAAGATTGAGGGCAGGAGGAGAAGGGATTGACAGAGGATGAGATGGTTGGATGACATCACCGACTCAACGGACATGAGCTTGAGTAATCTCCAAGAGTTGGTGATGGACTGGGAGGCCTGGCTTGCTGCAGTCCATGGGGTTGCAAAGAGGTGGACATGACTGAGGGACTAAACTGAACTGACTAAACTGAGTATGGCCCTGCGCATCAGAACAGGACCCAGTTTGCCCCTCAGTCAGTCTCTCCCATCAGAAAGCTTCCATAAGTCTCTTATCCTTCTCCATCAGAGAGAAGACAGACTGAAAACTACAGTCACAGAAAACTAACCAATCTGATCACATGGACCACAGCCTTGTCTAACTCAATGGAACTATGAACCATGCTGTGTAGGGCCACCGAAGACGGACAGGTCATGGTGGAGAATTCTGACAAAACGTGGTCCACTGGAAAAGGGAATGGCAAACCACTTCAGTATTTTTGCCTTGAGAACCCCATGAACAGCATGAACAGGCAAAAACACAGGACACTGAAAGATTAACTCCCCAGGTTGGTAGGTGCCCAATATGCTACTGGAGATCAGTGGAGAACTAACTTGAGAAAGTATGAACAGATGGAGCCAAAATAAAAATAACACCCAATTGCGGATGTGACTGGTGATGGAAGTAAAGTCTAATGCTGTAAAGAGCATAGGAAGCTGGAATATTAGGTCTGTGAATCAAGGCAAATTGGAATCGGTCAAACAGGAGATGGCAAGAGTGAACATCAACATTTTAGGAATCAGTGAACTAAAATGGACTGGAATGGGTGAATTTAACTCAGATGACCATTATGTCTACTACTGTGGGCAAGAATCCCTTAGAAGAAATAGTAGCCATCATGGTCAACAAAAGAGTTTGAAATGCAGTACTTGGATGTAATCTCAAAAACAGCAGAATGGTCTCTGTTCATTTCCAAGGAAAACCATTCAGTATCATAGTAATCCAAGTCTATGCCCTGAGCAGTAACACTGAAGAAGCTGAAGTTGAATGGTTCTATGAAGACCTATAAGACCCTCTAGAATTAACACCCCAAAAAAGGGATAGGCTACCCACTCCAGTATTCTTGGGCTTCCCTCGTGACTCACCTGGTAAAGAATCTGCCTGGAATGTGGGAGACCTGGGTTTGATCCCTGATTGGGATAATCCCCTGGAGAAAGAAAAGGCTACCCACTCCAGTATTCTGGCCTGGAGAATTCCAGAAACTGTATAAGTCCATGGGTTCTCAAAGAGTCGGACATGACTGAGAGACTTTCACTTCACTTCACTTATCTTCCTTTTTTAAAAAAAGACAGGAATGTGGCAGTATGTAGTAGAGAGAGATTCATAGATTAGATTTGTGGTTTCTTCCCCAGGGTTCTGGGCTCTCTGTCACCTAGGAGTGCAGGTAGGCATCTAGTTCCATGTCTGCAAACATCTCATGATGTTGAAATGGTTCCCTGAACACTAAAGAAGTTCACTATTGTGCCCCAAGTACATGGAGTTAGTTCTCAGGATTCAACCAGAGCTCTGGTTCAACCTCAGTTTGGTGTTAAATAATTAAGTCTCTAGCCCTGCCTAAGGTCCTTCATTGTCTCCTATTTATCTTGAGGATAAAATGAAAACTACCAAGAATGGCTTACAAGGCTCATGACTCTCTAGACCCCACTTCACAATTTCTAATCCACTCATACCATTATGTGCTCTCCCCTCTGACCTGCCTGAGGGAACCAGTTGTCCTATTTTCTTAAGACTGAGGAACTTTACAGAATATAAGACTTTTGGTTTTAAAATTTTGAAAGTCTCAGGCAAACCAAATGATTTACTCACCTTCACCATCTTCTCTGTTCACTCATGCCCAAATTCCTGAAAATCACTGATTATTTCCTGAATGCACTTTACTTTTTCTTGATATTGCACAACTGTAATTCTGTTGGAATATCAGCCCCTGTCTTTTTCTTGGCTAAATCCTCTTTTCCTATTCATGTATTGAGTTATAACTAACCATACATGCTCATATTAGTTTCAGGTGTACAACATAGTAATTTGGTATTTTTATATATTATGAAGTTCATCACCATATAAAATTGTTACAATATTATTATCTATATTTTGTATGTATACATTATTTTGTAGCTGGAAATTTGTACCTCTTAGTCCTTTTCATCTGTTTCGTGTCTGCCTACCCCCCTACCCCGGCAACGACAAACTTGTTCTCTGTATCTATGAGTCTGTTTCTATTTTGCTTTCTTTTTTAGATTCCACATATAAATGAAATCATGTGATATTTTTCTCATCTGACTTATTTTGCTTAGGACCATCCATGTTACTGCAGATGACAAGGTTTTTTAAATGACCAGTTAGTATTCTGTTGTGTGTATGTGTGTGTGTGTGTGTGTGTATACACCATATCTTCTTTATCTACTCACCTATTGGTGGACACGTAGGTTGCTTCCATATATTGGTTGTACTGTACTGTTTTGATTGCTATAACTGTGTAGCGTGGACTTCCCTATAGCTCAGATTGTAAAGAATCTACCTGTGATGCAGGAGACCTGGGTTTGATCCCTGTGTCAGGAAGATCCCCTGGAGAAGGAAATGGAAATCCATTCCAGTATTCTTGCCTGGAGAATCCCATGGACAGAGGAGCCTGGCGGGCTACAGTCCATGGGGTCACAAAGAGTTGGACATGACTAAGTGACAAACACACATCTCTGTAGTGTAATTTTAAGTCTGGGAGCATGATATCTTCAGCTTTGTTCTTTTTCAAGATTGCTTTGGCTATTCAGGATCCTTGGTGGTTCCATACAAATTTTAGAATTCTTTTTTTGTAGTTCTGTGAAAAATGCCATTGATATTTTGATAAGGGTTTTTTTTGCTTCTGTAAATTGCTTTGGGTAGAATGGACATTTTAACAATATTGACTATTCTAATCCACGAACACAGTGTACCCTTTCATTTATTTGTGTCATCTTCTGTTGCTTTCCTCAGTGTCCTACAGTTTTCAGAGTACATGTTTAAAGTTATACTGAGGTATTTTATTATTTTTGATGCAACTGTAAACAAGACTGTTTTCTTAATTTCTCTTTCTGATAGTTCATTTTTTGGTGAAATCGTTTTCTATATAGTATCACATATCCTGTAAATGGTGACAGTTTTACTTCTTCCTTTGCAATTTGGATGCCTTTTATTTCTTTTTCATACCTAACTGCTGTGGCTAGGACTTCCAATATTAGGTTTAATAAAAGTGAGTGGACATCCTTTGACTTGTATTTGTTGTAGGTTTGTCATATATGATGTTCATTATGTTGAGATATGTTCCCTCTATATTTGCTTTTTTGGGAGTTTTTATCATAAATGGATGTTGAAATTTGTCATATACCTTTTCTGCATGTATTGAGATGATTGTATGATTGTTATTCTTTGTTAATGTGGTGTGTCATATTGATTTATTTATGGGTGTCAAAATATTCTTGCATCCCTTGAATGAATTCCACTTGATCATGATGTATGATCCTTTTAATGTGTTATTGAATTTTGTTTGCTAATATTTTGAATTTTTGCATCTATAGTCATCAGGGACATCGGCCTATAATTTCTGTGTGTGTACACATGGTGTCTTTGTCTAGTTTTGTTAACTAGGGTAGTGCTGGCTTTGTAAAATGAATTTGGAAGTATTTCTTCCTCTTCAATTTTTTGGAATAATTTGAGAAGGATAGGCATTAATTCTTCTTTAAATGCTTCGTAGAGTTCACCCGTGAAGCCATCTGCAGGGGAGTTTTTGATTACCAGTTCAGTTTTTTGACTAATAGTTGGTTTATTCAGATTTCCATTTCTTCATGATTCAGTTTTGAAAGATTGTGTTTCTAGGAGTTTATCCATTTCATCTAGGTCGTCTGATTTCGTGGCATATAGTTATATTTTCTCATGACCCTTTGTATTCTTGTGGTGGTGTTTGTATTTTCTCCTCTTTCATTTGTGATTTTATTTATTTGGGTCCTCTCTCTTTTTCTTCCTTTTTTCTTGCCTCTTCCTTTTCCTTCCTTCTCCTTTATTCCTTCCATAGCTAAGGATTTGTCAATTTTGTGTATATTTTTAAGGAACCAACTCTTAGTTTCATTGACTTTTTCTATTTTTTTTTAAGTCTCTCATTTATTCCCACTCTGATCTTTATTTTTCTTTCTTTCTGCTAACTTTGGGCTTTGGTTCTTTTTTTATAGTTCTTTTAAATGTACATTTAGATTTAATACCTGGGATTTTTTTTTTCCCTTTAAATAAGACTGTGTCTCTATGAACTTCTCTTTTGTTTATTTATTTTTGACTGTGTTGAGTCTTCATTGCTGTGTGGGCTTTTCTGTAGTTGTAGTGTGCAGGCTTCTTACGGTGATGGCTTCTCTTATTGCAGAGGACAGGCTCTAGGGTGTGTAGGCTTCACTAGTTAGGGCTTGTGGGGTCAGTAGTTGTGGCTCCTGGGTTCTGGAGCACAGGCTCAATAGTTGTGGCACACAGGCTTAGCTGCTCTGTGGCATGTGGGATCTTCGCAGATCAGGAATTGAACCTGTGTCTCCTGAATTGGAACGCAGATTCTTTACCACTGAGCCTCCAGGGAAGCCTAAACTTTCCTTTTAGACTTGCTTTTGCTGCATCCTATAGATTTTGGAAAGTTGTGTTTAATTTTCATTTATCTCTAGATAGTTTTTTATTTCTTTGTTGACCCATTGATTGTTTAGTAGTATGTTTTTTAGTCATGCAAGACAACTTCCTGTAGTTGAACTTTAGTTTCATACCATTGTGGTATCTAAGAGATGCTTGAAAAGATTTCAATCTTCTTAAACTTATGGAGACTTTTGTTTTGTGGCCTAAAAGGTGACCTATCCTAGAAAATGTTCCTTGTGCATTTGAGAAGAATGTGTATTCTGCAGTTTTTGAATGCAATGATCTTCTTATATCTATTAAGTTCATCTGATCTAATGTGTTATTTAAGGCCTGTATTTCCATATTGATTCTTTTGTCTGGATAATCTAGCCACTAATGTAAGTGGAGTATGAAAGTCACCTACTATTATTGTATTATTGTTAATTTCTCCCTTCTGATAATTTACTTTTTACATTTGTATTGTCTTATGCTGAGTGCATATTTCTCTGCCCTTTTATTTTGTTTGACCTTCTTTTTTTGTTTTTATGAATTAAACAAAAGAGCCACCTCTCCTGCTCTTGAAGGAATGGCCTTGTATGGAAGTGTTCCCCATATAGACTACTTGTAACTGGTGGCTTTGACAGTGCAGCTGGGGCTGGTAGGTCTGTGGTAGGGATAAGTACCTTAGGGGTACTGTGCCTGAGGCCACTTTGGCAGAAGGCTGGAACTGGAGTGGGAATGGGTCAGGGGGAGTCTGGGAGGTACTCAGTGGTGCTCACTGGTGCCTCAAACCCTGGAGAAGGCTCCTTATTCATTTGGCAGAAGCTCTAAGGTTAGTAGATGGATTTATTTCCCCTATATTATAGGTGCCCTTTAAGCTGTGTCCCATTATGGGCGAATCTGAGCTCAGTTCTTCAGCAATATCCTTTCGTACTAGGTCACAGAGTCAGGAGTGAGTTTCCTGTGGATACCATGTCTCTGTCTTTCCTACCCACATCTATGTGGTCCTTTTACATGAAGTAGCTGTTTGTCAGCCCTCAGGTTTTCTTCTGGAGGATTTCTCTATATGTAGGTGTATATTCAGTGTGCCCTTTGGAGAAGGTGAGCTCAGGGTTTTCCTATACTACCATCTTGGACCCTTTCTTTGTCTTGTAAAATTCAGGTCAAAGCCCATTCTTTCCAAGAAAGGCTTCCCTGTCCTCACTATTCCCCTATTCTAGATTGGGTCTCCACTTATATCTATATAATTTTGGGCTTGCACTTACCGTAATACTTATCAACTGAATTGATAACATTTTTATCTCTCTGTTGGATTTCAAGTTCCTTAAATATAGGAGCTATGACTTTTAACTCATTTTAGTATCCTTAATACTTAGCATAATACCTAGTGATGATTAATAAAGGCTTGTTGAATAAAAGAATGTATAAACAGGTATTATGATGGGTGGAGGAACCAAAGAAGGTTACAGCTAGAAGAAATCATGGAGTGGTCATTTCCAAGCAATGTGCAGTCCTACAGTTCTTCTTGGATGAGCTGCCAGAATTGAATTCATCTGTGAAATATATGTATTTACCCCATAGAGTACTGTAAGGATAAAATGAATTAATAAGTATGGAAATCTTAGGAGAGTTTTTGGTGCATTGTAAGTGTTCTAGCTATCTGTTGAGTAATAAACCATCTCAGAGCATAGTGATGAAATTATCTGATAGTATCTCTCTGCTTCTAGGGATTGGCTAGGCTGGGCAAATCTGGCTCTGTCTCTCTTTAATGTGATTGCAGTCAGGTAGCCACTGGAGCTGGGGTCTTCTTGAAGCATTCTTTACCCACATGTCTGGAACCTGGGCTGGAAAGACTCATGTGCCTGATGGTTGAAATAGCTGGACTCATGGGGCATCTTTCTGTATATGTTGTCTTTCCATATGGTCTGTCCAGTGTGGCAGCCTCTGGGTAGTTTTCACATATATATAGACTTCATACATAGCACCTAAAAACTCCAAGAGCAGATTTCCAAGAGAATCCATGGGAAGCTACATGGCCTTTTATGGCCTATCCCATGCATTTTCAACAGAGGTGATGTTGCTTTCTGGGGTTGAAAATTGATTTGTGGAAAGGTGTCAAAAATACTATTTTTCTTAATGTAAAAAACACAAACATACAGTATAAGAAATATATTTGTGAAATTAAAGTATTGGGTTGGCCAGAAAGTTCACTTAGGTTTTTCTGTAAGATGTTTCAGAAAAACTCGAAAGAATCTTTTGGCCAAACCAATATTATGGAGATGAAAATGCAATGAGAAAAAAAATGTCTAAAAAGGCTTTCTAGGGAGGGAAGAAATAATGAATAAAAAAAGGTTGAGAAGCTGTGCCTTGGCCTTAAAAGTCCTATAGTGTCATTTTGGCTATATTCTGTGGTTGTAAGTAGTCAGAAGCCTGCCAAATTCAAAGGGAGAAACAGAGATCTCCATCTCCTAAGGGGAGGAATATCAAAGAATTTTCTGCCGTATTTAAATCAGCCAGAGTAAACATTCTATAAATTCTTGAAATTATGGAGCTCTGTCAGAAGCAAAGTTATACAAAGTGCAGAACATGAAAAGCAGTGAGGAGAGGGGATCTGTTAAAAGACAGAGTGAACTTGAACCTGTGACAAAGCAAGAGGTCTTGTTTCTAGGCTCACATGAGAATGCTCACCTTCATGTACAGAAGGGAGGGGTCAAGGCAGCTGAGTCTTCACGACTAGCCCCGTCATCCAGAAGGGGCCCACATGAAAGGATACAGTAACTCTCAATGCTTTTACAGACCCTGGAAGGTGCCATGACATTGTAATTGTGACTGTGTCATCATTATTACTGACCCCAGCACCCCTCTCTTAAGCATTGTTTGGAAGGACATTCTTATTTTACAGATTAGAAGAATGACCTGGAGAATGAAAGCAGCTTGACTGTTGGCACACACAGAGATGAATCCTGCTTTGCTAGGTTCCCATGAATTTGCATGCCTCAGAGTATAATTTGAGAAATCGTTAGTAACTGATGGACTACAGTTGTTACTGTGCAAAAACCCAAGGCCTAGAGAGACTCCAGTGGACCGAGGCTGCCTACTCTTAGGGGAGAGAGCCTTGGGCTTTGTTCATGTGGCTGTGGATGTGCTTCCATATCTCAGTGAGGGCAGGCTGTTCCAGATCGCCCATCTCATGGGTACCATATTTTCTTCTCTTGATACCTTGGCACAGTTGCTTATCTTTTTTCTCAGCCCTTACAAAACTCAGGTCTTTTCATTTTTTTTTTTGATGCAAGACGTTTAATACATAATAATTAATACAATACTAATTACATTAGTATATTTTCATAGTAAGTTTTTGGTAGACAAAATATTTGTTTACAATCATTTTTGAAAAATGGGTTTTTTAAGCAAAGAATTCCAGGTCAAAACACTTGTTTACTAGCAATACTGCTATCACTGCACTCTTTACTGTCTTCATTGGTGTTTCTGAGAAGTTTGGTTGTCTGACTGATTGTTTTTCTTTGTTGTCTTGTTTTCTGCTTATAAAAAATATTGGATTGGTATTTTGTGGGCTTATAATAATCTGTCTAAATGTGTATTTTTAAAAATTTATCGATCTTAAAAGTTACTGCTTCCTGAGTGAAGATACTATACTGTGTTCCAGAACTATGTATATACTTGTAAATAGGCTTCTTTCCCTTTTTTCCACACTAAAGTCATGAAGAATAATCTCAGCATGCCTTTGCCCCTGTGCATTGTTGGAAGCTGTTCATCCCTAATATCTCAGATTAAATTCTTCAGATACTCAGGACGTGGCCTTTTCTCACAACTTCATATCCTTCTTCTTCTGGAACTCATGTTGTTGTGCTCAGTCATGTCCAACTCCCTGTGGCCCCATGGACTGCAGCCCACCAGATCCCTCCGTCCATGGAATTTTCCAGGCAAGAATACTGGAGTAGGTTGCTATTTCTCACTCCAAGGGATCTTCCTGACCCAGGGATTGAACCCATCTTTCTTGCATCTCCTGCACTGGCAGGCAGAATCCTCACTGCTTACGCTACCCGGAAAGCGCCTCTGGAAGTCATCACAAAACTGAAAAAATTTTCAGCTACCCTGATATTCGCTTTAACTTTCTTTTATAACCGAAACCTGTTTCCTCTGAGCGCCTCATTTTTCCCTGGAGTCTTCATAATTGGAGGCTGTTTCCCCTTTGGATACACACCCCTAGTATCCATGGCTGGAGGTACAGTGTATGTTCTTCTTGCTCTTCATTGATGTTTACCAACAATTTTTCCATTCTTCCTGAATTGCACATCATCAGAGTATAACCACTCTCTAATCTTTTCACTTTTTCACAAGTAACATGTGTTACTTTTGGGGTCCATTTTTGGACCTTTTCTTTCTTTTTCAAAATGTAAGGTGGAGTGTGGATTGAAGGCATGGAGGCAGAAGATGGGGATGGCAAGGAAAGGGGAGTTCTTATATATCAGCTCAGGCTTGGTCCAACCTCAGTAAATTCTGGGAATGGTGGTAGAAATGACATGTCCTGGCCTGCCTTTCTTTGGATCATATATCACATAGCCCAGTAAGCCTCAAGAAAATGGACAATGATCTGCCGTTTATGGACTCATCAACACAAATGGCACTATACCTCTCAGATGTTGAGGATGAAAGCATTACAGAGCATCTTGAGCATTAATAAATTCATATTTTTTACCTAAACAATTCCACTTCTTGAAATGTCTTCTAAGAAAGGAATGAGAGAGGTGGATAAAGATAATTTTTCAAGGTAATTCAATTCATCCCAGTGTTGGAAGCAATCTAACCTTTCCATGATTGAGAGTTTGTTACATAATTGTGGTGTAAAAATAAGAGGGAATATTAGGAAGGGATGGAGTCTATCTTATTTATGTGCACAGTGACCACCACAAAGGATGGCATATAATAACCCTACAATAAAGATGTTTTTGGTAAGAATCTCATTGAGATCTAATTCATATACCATACAAATTACCCATTTAAAGAAAATAACTCAGTTTTTTTTAGCATATTCATAGCTATAGGCAGTAATCAATTTTAGAACATTTTCATCACCCCAAATTGAAACCCTGTATCCATTAAAAGTTACTCTTCATTTCCCTTTTACTGCCAAGTTCTTTGCAACTAATTTGCTTTCTATATATATAGATTTGCTGATTCTGGACAGTTAATATAAGTGGGATGATTCAATACATGATCCTTTGTGATTGGCTTGTTTCAGCTTTCATAATGCTTTCAAGGTTCATCTGTGTGGTACCATAAATCCATACTTCATTCCTTTTTATTGCCAAATAATATTACATTTTTCTACTTTTTGCCTAACATGAATAATGCTACTATGAACATTCATGCACAAATTTTTGTGCAAACGTGCTTTTATTTTGCTTGGAATATATATTTAGGAGTAGAATTCCTAGGTCATATGGTAACTCTGCTTAAACTTTGGCAACCACCACACTGTTTTCCAAAGAGGCTAGACATTTTACATTCCTACCAGTAATGTATGAGTATTTCAATTTCTCCACATGCTTGCCATACAATAATTATTTGTTGAATAAAACAATACTATAGATAATTGATGTAAGATTATAAAATTGTAAAAAATACTATAATTGTATTTTTTTTCTTTTACAAATTTGTGTGGCAAACAAAACTTGTAGGAAATATAATAAGTTATGGACTTCCTTGGTAATCCAGTGATTAAGAATCCACCTGCCAATGCAGGGGACACAGGTTTGATCCCTGGTCTGGGAAATTCCACATTCTGCGGGGTAACTAAGTCCATGTGCCACAGTTACTGAGCCCATGCGATACAACTATTGAAGCCCGGGTACCCAGAGCATGTGCTCCGCAGCAAAATAAACCACCACAACGACAAGCTCACACACCACAACTAGAGAAAGCCTGTGCACAGCAGTGAAGACCCAGCGCAGTCAACAATAAATAAAATAAAGCTTACAAATAAATTAGAAGTTCATTTTTATCAAAGAAATATAAAAGGTTATTTCTGGTTTGATAAGATTAGGAATAATCAAAAGTTCATTATAATAATCACATATTCTAATTTGCTGCCACTTGAAGAAACATTGCTTTTAAAAGAAGAAAAAAAAATGTTTTTAATGTTGTTGATCAGTAGGAATTTGTATGAGAGATGAGAAGCTCTCTCAAGAAGGACGTTTTTATAGGCAGTAGAGTTTGAGTAAAGGTGTTGCTTGCATTGAGCTGCATTCATTCGTCTTGTTTTTGGCTGAATGTGAGGACTCAGTGGGGTTCAGTGTTCTTGTTCTTGTTTAGTCACTAAGTCCTTTGGCCTCCTGATGTGAAGAACTGACTCATTGGAAAAGACCCTGATGCTAGGAAAGATTGAAGGTAGGAGGAGAAGGGGACAACAGAGGATGAGATGGGTGGATGGCATCACCGACTCAATGGACATGAGTTTGAGTAAGCTCCGGGAGCTGGTGATGGACAGGGAACCCTGGCATGCTGCAGTCCATGGGGTTACAAAGTGTCAGACATGACTGAGTGACTGAACTGACCTGAACTGAAGTCATGTCTGACTCTTTGTGACTTGATGAACTGCAGCACGCCAGGCTTCCCTGTCCTTCACTGTCTCCTGGAGTTTGCTCACACTCATGTCCATTGAGTCAGTGATGCCATCCAACCATCTCATTCTTTGTCACCCCCTTCTCTCCTTTTCCTCAGTCTTTCCCAGCATCAAAGTCTTTTCCAATGAGTCGGCTCTTTGCATCAGATGGCCAAAGTATTGGAACTTCAGCTTCAACATCAGTCCTTCCAATAAATATTCAGTACTGATTTCCTTGAGGATTGACTGATTTTATCTCCTTGCTGAGATAAAGATCTTCTCCAGCACCACAATTTGAAAGCATCAATTTTTCAGTGCTCAGCATTCTTTATGGTCCAACTCTCACATCTGTACACAACTACTGGAAAAACCATAGCTTTGATTGTACAGACCTTTGTTGAAAACAATAGAAACCAACTCTAGTAAAGCAGTAAAGGAATATATTTGAAGGCTGTTGACTGGTTTGCAGAAGGCTGGAGATCCAAGCTAAGGAAAAAGAGCAGAAGCCAAGGAGAAAGGGAGTCAGTCCACCCCAGAGGATGAATCAGCGGGCCACCAGGACCTTTATGTCTGGACAACATTGCTGGGATATTGAGTATCTCCCTGTGCAGACTCATGCTGCCATGTCATAGGACCTGTGAATCTAATGTTGCTTTGGTTCTTTCTTCAACCTTGAGAGCATTCAGTTTGATGAAGCTTAGGCCACATATACATGCCACAACTGCTAGGAAGCCAGGAGAAGACTGTCTCCCCCTGACCTATAGAAGAAAGGAAGCATTCTTCCACAGTATTAGGTCCCCTACCTCTTATGTCTTGTGCGATTTGTCTCAACAGAAGGGCACTTGGGCACTCAGCAGGCAGGATCACATTGATTTTTAGTCAAGATTGCAATGTCATAATCACAAGCATTTGACAAGAAAGGACATTGTTGTTTCTTGTATGGGAGAGAAAGACCAGACTGACAAATCACTCATGGCAGGAAATACTACAGACAAAAATACCTCTTGGTGTTGTATTGATCAGGGTGACTAATGCTAGCTGCTGTTACATACAACTCCAAAGTCATGATGCTTTAACACAAGATTTTATTCCTTGCGTAAATATAGAGTCCAAACAGGTATTCACTAGGCAGCTTTCTCAGTGGTTGTGCAGGGCTCAGACTTCTTTCATCTTATGGCTCTGCCCACTCCAAGGCAATCCCTTCTAGGACTTTCCTGGATCCCCTGCATGTGCAGACAATGAAAAAATGGATTGAGCATCACTCAGGAGGTTTCAGGGCTCAAGTCAGGATGTGGGGTCCTCACCTCCTCCTACATTCCGTTGGCTAGATGTCAGTCACATGGCCTCATTTAATTACAAGGAAGGCTAGGAAAATACAATCCAGCTGTGTGGCTAAGACAGCAAGGAAATGGGCTTGGTAAGTATGTAACCAGGCTCTGCCAGAAGTCCTTTACTTATAAAGGAAAGCAAAATTAGCTTTTGGCAAAATCTACTACAGTGATTCTCATCACGCTTTGGGTCAGTAGCCTCTTTGAGAGTGTGTTAAACTCCCCACCCTAAAAAAATATACTGTGAGAACATTTTGTAGACAACCTCAGGAATTAAGGCTACTCCTGCAATTTGGGAATCCCCAGGTTAAGAGCCCTTGGTGTATGTGGTAAGCAGAGAACAAGTTGACATTTCTTGAGTACCTACTATATACAGAGTACATTTCTGGGTACTATGGAGTCAGATCGCTGAACTAGATGAAGTCTCTGACCCAGAGGCACTCTCATTCCTAGGATGGAATCAGAGAAATGTCACCTAGACCAAAAATGCTAACTGCTGTACAGAGGCCTCAAACTTCAGCTTACATAGCTATAGGCCAATAAAGAAGTAAATTCTTTAAGGTTGGGTTGCAAAGTAGAAATGAGACTAGCCATCCATTCATTCATCCATTCATTTATTTACTGAGTTCCTACTCTACTCTGGGCAGTAGTTTAAGTGACTAGGATGAAGCAGTAAATAGAAGAAGCAAGATTCTCTTCTCAGGGAAGCTTATATTCTAGTTGGGAAGATGGAAGCAGGAGGGAGATACTAGTTAAAAGAAAAAGTTTAACTCACCCAGTAAGCATAGACCCTTGATGAACTCATAAACATCTTTGATTCTAAGGGGAAGGATTCGCAGGCAATACTGCCTGCTTAGAGGCCAGTACGGTTGACCTAAACATCATGGCCACCTTGGCTCCCATCCTTGGAGAGGACCTGGCAGAGCTGGACCACCTCTAAGCAGGACATGCCTAGCCAGATCAAATGGCTGGAATCATCTGAGCCTTTTCCCTGGTAAGCAAAATCGTTCAAGTGAGAAACTACAGAGAGGGTATTACAGATGTGACATTACCAGAAATGAGACGTGAAGCTGAAAGGAACTTTTCTAAACTATCATTAAAAAAAAAAAGTCCACCCCAGATAAAGCGCTGCGAGTTTCTTATAAAACTAGGCATGCATCTACTCTTTGACCCGGAAACTCCACACTTAGGTATCCACTCAACTAAAATGAAAATGTGGCCACAGAAAGATTTAACACAGAATGTTTACGGCAGCTTTTATTCATAACAGCCACAGACTGAAAGCAGTCCAGGCGCCCATCAATAAGAGAATGAATAAACAAAGTGTGGTGTATTTATAGAAAGGAACGCTTCTCAGTTCTAAGAGGAAACACACCCCTGATGCAGACAACAATATGGATAAATCTCATATAAACATTATTCTGAGTGAAAAAAAGCCAGATGCAGAGGAGAATATACTGTATGCTTTGCTGTTTATTGAGCTCTGACTGGTAAAGCTCTTGTCTCTGGTAGAATAAAAGTTCAAAGAGTTGTTTCTCATGGAAAAGTGGGGGCAGGGGTTGATGAGAATGAATGGGAGAGGACTCTCTGAGTGATGGTAATGTTCTATATCTTGTTGGGGGTTTGGGTTTTACAGGTGCATGCCTTTGTCAAAACTCAGAATGGTACATTTAAGATTTGGATATTGCATTTTATGTACATTTTACCTCAAAGGAAAAGAAAAATCCTTAATTCAAGTTAATAAGCATACTGAAGTGTTGTGAGTGATGTGAGCTGATATCTCCATCTTTGAAGTGTGTAAAAAATATTGAGATGGATGGACAAACAGATATATAATAAAGCAAGTATAGTAAAATGTTAATTATAGAATCAAGGAGGTAGAAGTATGAGTATTTACAATTCTTTCAACATTTCTTTATGTTTAAATATTTTCATGATAAAATTTTGGGAAGAAAACTGCTATTGCTGAATAATAAACCACTCAAAGATTTGGTATCTTAAAACATTAATGATTTCTCACATTTCTGTGGGTTGATCTGATGATTATACTGCTTAATGAGGTGTTGGCTTGGCTACTGAGATGGTTGGAAGGTCAGAAATTATCGCATTTAATTGGTACTGGTGCTGGCCACCAGGTGGGAGCTTCTGGGCTTTGTTCTTTCCCTGTGGACTCTCCAGCGGGCTGCTTCATTTTCCTCATGCTTGTGTGCTTAGTTGCTCAGTCATGTCTGACTCTTTGCAACCCTTTGGACTGTATCCCACCAGGCTCCTCTGTCCATGGGATTTTCCAGACAAGAATACTGGAGTGGGTTGTCATTTCCTTTTCCAGAGGATCTTCCTGACCCAGGGATCAAACCTGTGTCTCCAGCATTGCAGATAGATTCTTTACTGGCTGAGCCATCAGGGAAGCCCTGACTTTCCTCACAGTATGGCAACTGGGTTCTAAGTGGGAAGTCCATGAAGGAAATAAGCAGAAGCTACCAGTTTTATTTAGGCCTGGGCTGGAAAATAGTGTTGTTTTTTGCAGCATCCCGATTTAAGGGAAGGGAAAACGGAGTCCACCCAATGGGAGGAATGACAAAAACATACAGCCATCCTAAATTAACCAACATTTTTTTGGACCAGTTATTTTATAGGACAGATTACCTTATTTTTGTGTTCTCATTATGAAAATATTGGAAGATCACTATCAAAGGCAGAGTTAATGAAAGAGAATGTAGTCACAATATATAGGGAACAGTGATTATGAAGGTATACTAGGAAGTTAGTTGATAACAATGTTACTGTGTCACTTTTTTTCAGATTTTTCTGAACTTTGTGGCATTTGTGTGATTTGCCAGCTTTTAAGAATGTTTGTAAATATTACGATTTCATTTTTTGTTCTAAGGGAAATAAGGAGTGCCAGGAGAGCTAGGCTCATATAGGATAGTCAAGGGAAGGCCTCCCTCAGAGCTGGCGTTTTAGCAGTAGTGTGTGCATGCTGAGTCACTTCAGTCGTGTCTGACTCTTTGCAACTCTGTGGACTGCAGTCTGCCAGGCTCCTCTGCCCATGGGATTCTCCAGGTGAAAATATTGGAGTGGGTTGTCATGCACTCCTCCAGGGGATCTTCCTGACCCAGGCAGGATCGGATTCATGTCTCTTATGTCTCCTGCTTTGGCAGGCAGGTTCTTTACCACTAGTGCCACCTAGGAAGTTCACAAAGATGAACTTGTAGAACCAGAATTTAGATCCCTGATGGGTTAATCACTTGGTCACGTCTGACTGTTTGTGACCCCATGGACTATAGCCAGCCAGACTCCTCTGTCCATGGAATTTCCCAGGTAAGAATACCGGAGTGGGAAGCCATTCCCTTCTCCAGGGCATCTTCCCGCCCCAGGGATCAAGCCCAGGTCTGCTGCATTGCAGGCAGATTCTTTGCTGCCTGAGCCACCAGGGAAGTCTTTTAAACAAACATTTACTGTTAATCTCATTTTGAATTTGTAATTTTAAATTTTTTCCCTTAAAAAGGATTCCAAATTACTGGATTGTTCAAAAAGTTTAACATTTTATGGAAAAACCCAGACAAACTTTCTGACCAACTCAATATATGTGTTTCATGCAACATAAACTTGGATTCTTCTCTAGGTAAGAGTAAAATATAGTTTTATTTATCTTTGCTATAGGTCAGCTGTAAATTCTCTGCACTAGATCTATGGCTTACATCAGAGTACTTTAATAGCATCACAGTTAGATGCACTTCATGCCTTTTCTAGTTGTGTTGCCTCGTTGGGGACATTTCCTTCTTTCAAGTAGCGAATTTTACTATTTGACTTATTAGTGTTTCATTCCAGGTTCATGGTTTAGAGTGGGGCTTCCCAGGTAGCTCAGTGGTAAAGGATCTGCCAGTGCAGGAGACACAGGAGACACAGGGTCTATCCTTGGGTTGGAAAGATCTCCTGGAGAAAGAAATGGCAACTTTTTTTTTTCAGTGTTCTTGCCTGGAGAATCCCATGGACCGAGGAGCCTGGTGGGCTACAGTGCATGGGGTCGCAAAGAGTCAGACATGACTAAGCACATATGAAAACTAGGGATTTCCAATTCTTTAAAAAACATTTAAAAATATTTATTTATTATTATTTATTTATTTGGCTGTGCTGAGTCTTAGTTGGGACTTGCGAGTTCTTTAGTTGCATGCAAACTCTCAGTTGCGGCATATGGAATCTAATTCCCTGACCCAGGCCTCTGGCTTTGGGAGTGCAGAGTCTTAGCTACTGGACCACCAGGCAAGTCCCAGGAATTGCTTCGAACTCTTAACAGCATGTGCGTGGAGAGGTGGAAAACCATATGTGGTACCATCTGATCCTGCCTATAGCAGGATACATTAACATCTCAGGGAGATGAATTTTGTTGTGTTCAATGTGGAGCAAATATTCCCTCCCCCCAATCCCAGCCCCTTTGCTTTCTTAGAGGTAAGCTGTTCTTTACTCTGGTTGTGCCTGGAATTTGACTGAAAGAAGATGCTGGTTAATTGTTTGCACTTGGGATGGTGGGGATAATTTCTAATGACCATTGGGTAGAGCATCTCTCACCCTTCTGGAGCTCCCCTCCCCTAATTCCCTTCAGCAAATACCATGGTTGACTTGCTTCTCTTTCCAGGATGGCTTTTCCTGTGTGTACTCTTAGCCCCAACCACTGTGTGCTGTGGGTACAGATGGCAGTGTATCTCATCCCCACCCCTCTGTTCCTTAATCAGGCTTTACTCTCTTCCTGGATGCCCTTTTCCCCCATCATATCTACTTTCCTTAGTGCCAACCACCTAACTCCTACTCTCCCCAGCCAATTCCTATTCATTTTTATCTATGAATATAACACCTACAGGATAACTTAACAATTGTCCCAGGCTTGACTTCTTTTTCAGAACAACCCTACTTCCTTCACTCAATGGAGTATATTAATTGTATCTTTCCTAGCTGCAGCATCTCCAGATACTTGGGCTGTGTCCTTTAGAATTGTTTCTAGGGCATTGTACAACATGTCACTGTATATAGTAGGAGGTCCAAGAGCGATGCTGAAATTGTGAATTTGTTTTTTCTCACTAAAGTTATTCTCTTTCCAAGTCACCTCTTCCTTTCTCATTTACACAGCCTGAAATTGGGAATCTCAAAAAATCTCCTACCTTTACTCTCCTCTTTTATTATTACTTCTTAGTCTCTGAAAAGAAATTCTCTCCTCTTAAGCCATGAGTTATAGGAGGGGAGAGATAATTTCTTGAAAGTAGTGGCTCAGAATACCTTTTGCTGAAAGGTTATTCCTGAAAGCTGGCTGCTGTTAGCCAAATCAGCCTGCCTTAAGATAATGTGTCCGGAAATTAAAGGATCACAGTTTCCAGAATTATGCCTCTCTATTAGAGACTGATTGTCCAGGCAGGTAGAAGGAAAACCCCAGGAAGAATGTGAGCTCTTGGGGAAGGTCAGGAGCAGGGAATAATGAGCAGTTACTTTATTTTTATTTGTATAACCTTTAAGGCTCCTGAGCAACATCTATGTAATTCTTTAGTGAATAATCAAGGAGTTATTGACTTGAGCTATCATTTTCAAAGGTTGCCAAAATCATGTTAGGTTTTTGTTGCGGTTGTTTCCACAGTCCTCGGCATGTGGAACTTACCCAACCAGGGACTGAATGAACGACCCCTGAAGTGCGAGCTCAGAACCCTAATCAGTGCACTACAAGCAAAGTTGCAAACAGTTACTTTATTGATACTGCCTCCTGTTTAGAGGTGGGCAAAATCATCGTCAGAGGGCTTCTTCTGAGCATATCAGAGGCAAAAAATCAACTCACCTCCTCTGGACTTCTGTGTAAGCTCAGAATTGGCAGAGTATGGTCCTAGCTGATTTTCAAGGGTTGAATGAGAACAGTCCTTATTTATTTTTTTCTTTGAGTTTGGACCTGGAATTTCCCATCATTCTCTCTCTTATTAGCTCCCAAAGCTGAAACCACGGAACAGGTGTACCAAATATTCCAGTTCCCTTCCCGAGGTGCTTCTCTGTTACAGTGATGTCAGGCTTGACCATGTGATTGCCTTTGGCCAAGGCAATATGAGTGGAAGTACCTTGTGTCATGTCAAAGTCCAAGTTTTAGGGGACAGCGTCCCAAATGAAGCCTGCGCCATCAGCCTGGGTTTCAGATTGAAGGCAACATGGAAAGGAGTTGTTGTTGACCTAGGGTGACATGTGGCATAAATGAGAATGATTTCCTTATGGTTGTAAGTCCCTTTGATGTGGGAGTTGTTTGTTACTGCAGCAAATGTTATCTTAGGCTGACTGATACATGCAGTCAGTTAAAGCAACCTATTGGATTGCTAGATTTCCTAAAGAAAGTTGGGGAAAGAGCTTAACTTAGAAAAAAAGTTTTAGTCAACATTAACTTCTTTGGCATTTATTTTAGAGATAAAGGAATTATTATGTAATAAACATTTCCACTTGCTTCAGTTATCTCTAACCTGGCATTATCCGTTTTGTGTCTGTAGGTAAGTTGATGGTAGTTGGCCTGGTCATTCTTTGAATATATATCAGGTACCTACTCTCATCCTACTCTGGGAGACAGTGACGGACAGGAAAGCCTGGTGTGCTGCCGTCCATGGGGTCGCAAAGAGTCAGACATGCTGCTGTTGCTGCTAAGTCACCTCAGTCGTGTCCGAGGTGACCCCATAGATGGCAGCCCACCAGCCTCCCCCGTCCCTGGGATTCTCCAGCCAAGAACATTGGAGTGGGTTGCCATTTTCTTCTCCAATGCATGAAAGTGAAAAGTGAAAGGGAAGTCGCTCAGTCGTGTCCGACTCTTAGCGACCCCATGGACTGCAGCCCACCAGACTCGTTTGTCCATGGGATTCTCCAGGCAAGAGTACTGGAGTGGGTGCCAGTGCCTTCTCCGGATCAGACATGAGTTAGTGACTAAGCAACAGCAACAAGCTCTCACGCAGACACTGTTAGGTGCTGGACATAGCGGTGAACAGAACAGACAGGTCCTGGTCCTGTAGAGCTTTTATTTTCATTAAGTTGGGCAAATAAAACCAAAATAAAGGGCTGAATATAAGCATGGTAATTTTTGGAAGTGATTATGTTACAAGAGCAATAAAGCAGGATAAAGTAATAGAGAGTACCTGTGAAGGGCAAGGGAAGGGCATGGAGTCTCTCTAGAACATTTGGGTTCACCATGTAGATGTAGCTCTCTTTATACTACAGAGAAATGAAACTGATATGTACAAATGGCTTTTTTTTTTCTTTTTAACGGAGTCACAATTTTACATCAATTCCTTTACTAAAAGCATGGGAGAATTTAACACTGAGAGCCATTTTTTTTAATGAAAGATTCTTATTGTGATGTAAACATTCATCTTCAAATTTATCTGGAGTTAAGTCTGGATCTTATGCATAAAAGGACTTCATTACAGTGTTGAAGAGAACTCTTCCTGGATGACACTGGGAAGGACTCAGTTTATGAAGTAGCCAGGGAAACCCCATGACAGGGAAGTTAACTTTAGTTTGGTTCCAGAACATGAGACCCATGTGTTCTGTGAAGCTCTGATCTAGGACATTCCATTTTCTGATAGTAGGGCTCCCCTTTGGACAAAGTCTGCCTTCTGCCTCCAAAAAGGCTAAGAAGAGCTCAGAGTACTGATGGTCACACTCACAAAAGCATACCCAATAGCTTTTATGTTTTCAAATTCAGCAAAACCAACAAAACCAGAGAAGGTGAGAAGAATGATCACATCTATCAAAAGGTAACTCATGTATTTTGCAGCCATTATACTCTCCAGTGAGAATCAGAAGATGTCAAAATTAAAAGCCTTGCAGCTCATCACTTTACAGCTGTGGTTGTTGTTGTTCAGTCACTCAGTCATGTCTGACTCTTTGTGACCCTATGGACTGCCGCATGCCAGGCTTCCCTGTCCTCCAGTATCTCCCAGAGTTTGCTCAGTCTCATGTCCATTGAGCCGGTGGTGCCATCCAGCCATCTCATCCTCTGTTGCCCCCTTCTCCTCCTTCCCTCAATCATTCCCAGCATCAGGGTCTTTTCTAATGAGTTGTATCTTTGCATCAGGTGGCCAGAATATTGGAGCTTCAGCTTCAGCATCAGTCCTTCCAATGAATATTCAGGACTGGTTTCCTTTAGGATTGACTGGTTTGATCTCCTTGCAGTCCAAGGGACTCTCAAGAATCTTCTCCAATACCACAATTCAAAAGTATCAATTCTTTAGCACTCAGCCTTCTTTATGTTCCAACTCGTACAACCATACATGACTCCTAGAAAAACCATAGCTTTGACTAGATGGACCTTTGTTGGCAAAGTGATGTCTCTGATTTTTAACACACTTAGTTGTCATAGCTTTTCTTCCAAGGAGCAAATGTCTTAATTTCATGGCTGAAGTCACTGTCTGCAGTGATTTTGGAGCCCAAGAAAATAAAATCTGTCATTGTTTCCATTTTTCCCCATCTATTTATCATGAAGGGATAGGACTGGATGCCATGATCTTCATTTTTTGAATGTTGAGTTTTAAGCAAGATAAGAGATTACTATGAATTGTCTAAGTTGGTTTGTTCATTTATTCTCTCATTCATTCATCCACTCATACACTCATTCATTCAACAAATACTCATTAAGCACCAAGTCACTTGGAGCTAGGCACTGAGCGGGACCCTGAGATGATAATGGAGGACAGTCTTTGTTCCTAGAAGGTTTTCAGTGTGGACAATCTAGGGGGAGTGAGAGCTAGAAGGAAAGGCAGATGGTTCTGTGAGTTCTGCTTATCCCTAAATAGCCTGATCTGCTCTAGGTAGCAGTGACCAATGAAGTATTCCCTGAGGAGGTGACCCTGCAGCAGATATCTGAAAGTTGAGTAAGGTTCAACAAGGAGAAGGACATATAAAGGAGATGCTTTGAGACCCTTCCAGAGCAAGGAGCAAAGCACTCACAAAGGAACTCTGGTGATGGGAGTATGGTATGCTCAGAAAACTGAAGGTAATTGAGATTGGAGAGTGAAGAGCAAGAGACACAAAGTTTCTAAGGGAAGGGAGGAAGTCATGGGCATGATGAAAACTTCTAAGGAGGGAGAGACATAACCAAATTTTCTTTCTGAAAAGAACATGCTACCTAGGAATAGAAGGGCAACCACTGAATGCAGATTTAAAGATCTTCAAGAAGCATACAGCAGATTTTATGTATCATACTTTATGGTGAAATAGTGAAAGCATTTCCCCTTGAGACCAGGAGTAAAACAAAGATTTCCCTGATAACTGCTTTCTGTAAGTCCTAGACAATGTCATAAGGTCAGAAAAAGAAATAAAAATCATAGCGATTGGGAAAAAGACCTGTTACTGTTTGTAGGTGAAAATGATTATCTAGGTACAAAGTCCAAAAGAATCTGCCCACAAATTGTTAGAAGTAATATACAAACTTGGAAGGTTATTACATGCAAGAGCACTATAAAAAATAAATTGTTTAAAAGGCTGGAGAAAGTGTGGAGAAAAAGGAAGCCTCCTATACTGTTGGTGGGAATATGAGTTGGTACAGTCACCATGGGAAAAAAAAACCTAAAAATAGTATTGCCAAGTATTACCATATGATTCTGCAGTATTACTCTTGAGCATGTATCTGGACAAAACTATAGTTCAAACTGATATATGCACCCCTATATTCATAGCAGCACTAGTCAGAATAGCCAATACATGGAAGCAACCTAAATGTCTATCAACAGATGAATAGATAAAGAAGATGTGATATATATATACACACACACACACGTGCACACACAGTGGACTATTACTCAGCCATTAAAAAGAACAAAATAATGCCATTTGCAGCAATATGGATGGACCTAGTGATTATCATACTACGTGAAGTAAGTCAGAAGGAGAAAGAGAAATGATATGATATGATATGGTATCACTTATATATGGAATTTAAAATATGACACAAGAAAGCCCATCTATGAAACAGGGACAGACTCACAGACATAGATAATCAACTTGCGGTTGCCAAGGGTGAAGGGGAGTAGGAGAGGGATGAACCTGGAATTTGGGATTGGTACTGGGTTGGCCAATAAGTTCATTTGGATTTTTCCATAATATGTGGTGGAAAATCCAAATGAACTTTTTGGCCAACCCAATAGATGTAACCTATTACATATAAAATGGATAGCAAACAAAGTCCTACTGTATAGCACAGGAAGCTATATTCAATGTCTTGGTATAAACCATGATGAAAATATAAAAAAGAATGTCTATAAATGTATAACTGAGTCACTTTGCTGTTTAGCAGAAATTAACACAACATTGTAAATTATACTTCAAGAAAGGTTTTTTTTTTAATATGCTAGCAGCAAGAAAGCAAGATGCATTTACAATAGCATAAAAATGGAATACTTACGAATAAATCTAATGAGTTCTTCTGAAAATGTGAAACATTAATGAGAGAAATTTAAAAAGACAAGTAAAAGTATTCATCATATTTGTAGATCACAAACACATTTCTGTAAAAATGTCAACTTTTCCTACATCTACAGATTCAATTCAGTCTCAATCAAAAGCCCTCACCCTTTGAAGTTAGAAATTGATGAGATGATTCTTAAATCTATGTGGAAATGGAAAGGGCTAAGATTAGTTAAGGCAATCTAGAGGAAGCAAAAATAGGTAAAAGGCTTAGACTATTATGTACCAAGACCTATTAAAATCAACAGTAGTTAAGACAGTGTAGTATTGACACCTGGCTGGACAAAAAAGACCAATGAAACAAAAGAGAGAACCCAGAAATAGACACACACATATACAGTCACTTGATTTGTATGGTGACACTGCAGTGTGGTGGCGGAATGGTTTTTTTAAAATGAATGCTGCTGGGTTAGTTGGATGATTCATGTGAAAAAAAGTGACAGGTGGATTGTAACCTACTTGTGAAAGGCAATGGAAGCAAAAATCAGACAAAACCAAAACTCTCTTAGAAGAAAATGTGGGAGAATAATTTCATAATTTGGGATTGGGCAAAATCATTTTAAGTAGCAGATTCAAAGCGCCAACCAGAAAGGAAAAAATAATTGGTAAGTTGGACTACATTAAAATGAAGAGCTTCTGTTCTTCAACAGATACCACAGAGGGAGTGAAAAGGCAGTTCATGAGGTGAAAAAAGATATTTGAAATGCATATATTTGACAAAAGACTTATTTCCATACAAATAATTGTTACTGTTCAGTTGCTAACTTGTGTCTGGCTCTTTGCGACCCCATGGACTATAGCCCACCAGGCTTCCCTGTCCTTCACTATCTCCCGGAGTTTGCTCAAATTCACGTCCATTGAGTCTGTAATGCTATCTGACCATCTCAACCTCTGTCACCCTCTTCTCCTATTGCCTTCAATCTTTACTTCAGGGTATTTTCCAATGAGTCAGCTCTTTGCATCAGGTGGCCAAAGTATTGGAGCTTCAGTACTGCTGGTCCTAGCTTTGACTATTAATATTCAGAGTTGATTTTCCTCCAAGGAGCAAGCATTTTTTAATTTCACGGCTGCAGTCACCATCCACATGATTGACTGAAAAGAAAATCTTTGATCTCCTTTTCCCCTTCTATTTGCCATGAAAGGGACTCACAAGAATGTTGAGTTTCTAGCACCAGTTTTTTGACTCTCCTCTTTGACCCTCATCAAGAGGCTTTTTAGTTCCTCTTTACTTTCTTCTGCCATTACTCCTTTCCCAATTTTGAACTAGTCAATTGTTCCATGTTTGATTCTATTAATTAACTGTTGCTTCTTGACCCACATACATGTTTCTCAGGAGACAGGTAAGGTGGCCTGGTACTCTTATCTCGTTAAGAATTTTCCATAGTTTGTTGTGATCCACACAGTCAAATATTTAAGGCGTAGTCAGTGAAGCAGAAGTAGATATTTTTCTGGAATTCCCTTGCTTTCTTCATGACCCATCACATGTAGGAATTTGATCTTTGGTTCCTCTGCCTCTGTGAAACTCAGCTGTGCATCTTAAAGTTTTCTGTTCATATATTGGTAAAACCTAGCTTGAAGCCTTTTTAACTAGCATGTGAAATGACCACAATTGCACAATAGTTTGAGCATTCTTTGACATTGCCCTTCTTCAGCATTAGAATGAAAACTGACCTTTTCCAGTCCTGTGGCCACTGTCGAGTTTTTCACGTTTGCTGACATATTGGTTCAGTTCAGTTCAGTCGCTCAGTCATGTCCGACTCTTTGCGACCCCATGAATTGCAGCACGCCAGGCCTCTCTGTCTGTCACCAACTCCCGGAGTCTACCTAAACCCATGTCCATCGAGTCAGTGATGCCATCCAACCATCTCATCCTCTGTCATCCCCTTCTCCTCCTGCCCCCAATCCTTCCCAGCATTAGGGTCTTTTCCAATGAGTCAACTCTTCGCATGAGGTGGCCAAAGTATTGGAGTTTCATGAACATCCAGGATTGATCTCCTTTAGGATGGATTGATTGGATCTCCTTGCAGTCCAAGGGACTCTCAAGTCTTCTCCAACACCACAGTTCAAAAGCATCAATTCTTTGGTGCTCAGCTTTCTTCACTGTCCAACTCTCACATCCATACATGACCACTGGAAACACTATAGCCTTGACTAGACGGACTTTTGTTGGCAAAGTAATGTCTCTGTTTTTAGATATGCTATCTAGGTTGGCCATAACCTTCCTTCCAAGAAGTAAGCATCTTTTAATTTCATGGCTGCAATCACCATCAGCAGTGATTTTGGAGCCCAAAAAAATGTAGTCTGACACTGTTTCCACTGTGTCCCCATCTATTTCCCATGAAGTGATGGACCGGATGCCATGATCTTAGTTTTCTGAATGTTGAGCTTTAAGCCAGGTTTTTCACTCTCCTCTTTCATTTTCATCAAGAGGCTCTTTAGTTCTTCTTCACTTTCTGCCATAAGGGTGGTGTCATCTGCATATTTGAGGTTATTGATATTTCTCCCAGCAACATTGGTTAGAATTCTTTAAACACATATAAAGACTCTTACAGACCAATAGCTAAAAAGCAGGCCACTTAAGTGAGCAAAGGATTTTAACATTCACCTTACATTAGGGGACATCTAAATAGCTATAAAAACATATGAAAAATATTCAGCATCATTATGAATCAGGGCGATGCAAATTAAAAGCACAACGGTCTATCGGTTGTACCCTCACCATAATGAAATAGAAATATATTGAAGATGGTAAAGGGTATCTGATGCTGAAAAAATGGATCAGTCAGTACAATGAGACATCATTGGTAGGAGTGTTAGTTGGTACAGCTATTTTGAAAAACTGTTCAGTAGTGTCTACAAATGTTGAACATACTCCTACACTGTGACCCAGCACTTCTACTCCTGTACGGAGACATACCCATCAGAAATGCTTCATATGTCTGCCAAAATGCATGTAAGTAAGTACCAGAGTATTTCAGTTCAGTTCAGTTCAGTCACTCAGTCATGTCCAACTCTTTGTGACCTCATGAGCTGCAGCATGCCAGGCCTCTCTGTCCAACACCAACTTTCAGAGTCCACCCAAACCCATGTCCATTGAGTCGGTGATGCCATCCAACCATCTCATCCTCTGTTGTCCCCTCCTCCTCCTGCCCTCAATCTTACCCAGCATCAGGGTCTTTTCAAATGAGTCAGCTCTTCGCATCAGGTGGCCAAAGTATTGGAGTTTACATTGTACCAAAAAGGCACAGTGTCAATACCAGTGCTATTCAGATTAGCCCCAAACTGGAAACAACCCAAATATCTATCAGCAGAAAAAGGAATAAGTAAATCGTAGTATATTCATGTGTAGATAATGTAATACTACAAAAAGGGGTGTGTTAGTGACTAGAAGGGGCACAGTGGGAGTTTTCTCAGAAACTGGGGGTGGTGTGCTTCTTGATCTAGACACTGGTTTTGTGGTTATGTTCACTTGGTGATTGCTCAGCAAGCTGTACCCTTATGATAAATGAACATTTTGTGCACTATGTTGTACCTGAAATAAAAATTTCACTTTAAAACAGCAAGTCAACATAGTGACTGCAGAGCCAGGAAGATAGTAGGTGAGTAGTCAGGATGTGGAGCACTAAGCAGCTTTTCCAAGAGTTCAGGCAGGCACAAGGGGCTTCCTTGGTGATCAGTGGTTAAGAATCCATCTGCCAGTGCAGGAGACATGGGTTCAATCCCTGGGCTGGGAAAATCCCACACTCAACAGAGCACCTAAGCCTGTGCTATAGACCCTGAGAGCCACAACCGCTGAATCCCACAGGCCCTAGAACCCATGTTCCACAACAAGAGAAGTCACAGCAGTGAGAAGCCCATGTACTGCAGCCAGACAGTAGCCCTTACTTGCCACAAGTAGAGAACAGCCTGAGCTGCAACCAAGACCCAGTACAACTGAAAATAAACAATATATACATGAATACATAAAATTAAAAAGAAAAAGAGTCCAGGCATAAGGCCAGGCTGGTGGTGGTAAAAAATAGCAGAATAAGTTCCAGGGGAGTGAAGTTGAAAACCAAGAGGACTTACTAATGAATAGGCTGAGGCAGGAAGCATGAGAAGTGGGTGTCAGAGTTGACACTTAGGTTTTGACTTGTGTAACCAGATAATGTTTCCCTCCCCATAAAAGGGGAGCCTTGGAAGTTGTTGTTCAGTCATAAGTCATGACTGACTCTTGGTGACTCCATGGATTGCAGCACGCCAGGCTTCCCTGTCCTTCACTATCTCCTGGAGTTTGCTCAAATTCATGTCCATTAAGTCGATGATGCTATCTAATCATCTCATCCTCTGCCACCTACTTTTCCTTTTGCCTTCAGTCTTTCTCAGCATCAGGGTCTTTTCCAGTGAGTCAGCTCTATGCATCAGGTGGCCAAATTATTGAAACTTCAGCTTCAACATCAGTCCTTCCAATGACTGTTCAGGGTTGATTTCCTTTAGGATTGACTGATTTGATCTCCTTGCTTTGGAGGGAGTTATTCATCAGGGTATCTGGGGAGATGAAGAGTATATGTTTAGAGTTGAGGTTCTAAAGAGATACTCAAGTAAACTCATTGCATAGGCAGTGGATATGTAGGTCTGGAGTCCAGAGCAAAAACCAGGACTTAATGGATGTCTAAGAGATAGAACTTGAACTGAATTTTTGGATAAAGATACCAATTATCCTTATCCTGGGCACCACAGGGCCAAATGCTTTACCTGTAAAATTTCTTTCGGGTCCCAGGTCCATGGTCATACTATGAGGGTGCGGCATTCCCAAAGATCAAGGTGAGATTTAGAGAAGTTATGCAAATTACTAGTGGATTGAGCTGTAGGAAGGGGTAGAAAGAAGGATGATGGAGATGTTTAGATTCAGATCTTCTGACTTAAGTTCTGGGAGTTGCTGCTGAATCATGATGTTCCTATGGGTAGATGCACTGGTTTGTAGTGTCATGGACCTCAGGTGAGAAAACAAGAGCAGCTGCAGCATTTCCATCAGAAGAAATCTTCAAGAAAAGACTTCATGCATCCATCTGTCAGAATGGGAAGGAGCTCAGAGGTCTGAACTCTGTGATTGTCCCAGATTGGATTTAGAAGATAAACGCTCCGTGTTCAAACCTAGTTAATACATCCATCAGCTAAATGACCTTGGACAAATTGCTTAACTTATCCATGCCGTGTGAGTTTGCTATTGCTGCATAAAAAGATCACTGCAGCTTAGTGGCTTAAAATAGCACACATTTATCATCTCACAGTTCTTGTGGGCCAGAAATATGGGCACTGCTCAGTTGATTCTTCTGTTCAGGTGAAGTGATTAGCCAGGGGCTGGGGTCTCATCTGAGGCTTGCCTGGGGAAGGATCTGCTTTCACTCACGTGATTATTGACAGAATTCAGACCCTGGTAGAATGTGAGCTTTAAGGCCTCCACTCCTCGCTGGCAGTCAGTTGGAGGTCACCCTAGTTCTTTGTGATGTTGGTGTATTTGTGCAATGACTTACCTTGTCAAAGCTGGCTGGCAAGGAAGAGTTAATAAAGAGCGTCTCCTAGGAACTTCCCTAGTGGTCCAGTGGTTAAGACTTTGCCTTCCAATGTAGGGGGTGCACTTTCGATCCCTGGTCTGGGACCTAAGATCCCACATGCCTTGAGATCAAAAAACCAAAACATAAAACAGAAGCATTATTGTAACAAATTCAGTAAAGACTTTAAAAACTGGTCTACATAAAAAAATAATCTTTTAAATAAAGAATGTCTCCTAGAAAGATGGAAATTATAATGCAGAGCAACACATCATGAAAGTGACTTCCTGTCACCTTTGCGTATTTTATTGATTACAGTGAGTCCCAGGTCCTAAACCCTCGAGGGGAGGGGATGACGCAGGGCATGGACACCAGGAGTCAGGGATCATTAGGGGCCACCTTTGTGTCTATCTGCTATGATGCCTCAGTGTTCTTATCTATTTAATGGGAATAGCAGTTTTATCTACCTCGTGAGTGTTTGTGTGGCGCAAATGAGACAATGCATGTAAAGCACTTAGCACAGTCCCTAGGACATAGTTTGTGCTCAAAAAATGATTAGCTGGTGTTTTTAGTCTTCCAAATTCTGCAATCATATGACCGAATGAAAGGATTCTTTATGTTTATAAATAGATTCACTGTGGATGGCCAGCTTCCTGTGGGACATTTAAAATGCAATGCCATTCGAATTATGAAGGAAGAGTGCACCCTAACTCCAAGTTTCTGTGGGAGAGTAGGAGCCTAAATTTGGTGGGCTAGTGGCTGAAATCTACCTGTTGTCATAAAGGTGTGAGTTTATTTTTCTACTGTATAAAGCCAATTATCTAATACAGATGGTCACCCCAATTCCCAAATAAATTTAATATGAACTATATGTGATAAATAGTACTTTCAAAACTTCTCGAGGATTATTGTTTATCTTGAGAACATGTATGCAATGGCTTGTGTCTGCTTAGCTACCTAAGAGGGTGATATTTCTTTCTGTCTTTGCAATCTCTTCACAAATTGCCAATAGTGTGCATCACATTCTAATGTGATGCTTATTCAATAATAAAATTATTTTCTTTTTCTTCTAAAAAATGCAGTGCCATTCCTAAGCAAACACACACCCACAGTGGTGCAGGAGGGAAAAAATGAAGCAAACCAGTAACCATCATGTAGCATTGCAAAATAGGAAAAGGCAGCCGTGTCTGGCACTGAAATATGATAAGTGAATGCCCCCACCGTCTGGTGGTGTCTACCGTCACCTTTTTGCTGATATATGAGCCAGGGTTCCATCACATTAGTTTCCAAATCAGTCATAGCATGGAGATCATGTTGACTTTCAAATACTGGCTCACTGATGTGCAAGTACAAATATCTGCCTTTTAGTCATGGACATGTAAAACATGTGTCATCCTTGCTGTTACAAATCAGCAGGCTTACAAGAGACCCTCTGATAATGATTTTTAACTTTAAACCAACAGGAGGTAAAGGAAAGGGGTTGGATCAGGAGTCGGGAGTCCTGGGTCTAAATCCCGACTCTCCTGACGATGATTGCTGTGTCTTGGGTCCAGTTATTTCCTTCTGGTCCTCAACTGCCTCATCTGTAATACCAGAGGTTTATACTACTGGGTCTCTACAATTCTTTCCTCTGATAAATTTCTTTGATTCTGAATTTAAATGGCATGTTAGACTTCTGGTTCTGCTAAAGGTAATTGGAGTTGTGGCCGGCCTCTGTTCCTCTGAAAAGGTCAAGGCATCCAGCTCCCGATCCCTGTGTTTAATGTTCATTTGCTAACCTGAAATTTCAGTTGGTCATGCAAGGGCCTCCTGTGCCTGAATGCATCTGAGGGTAAAAATAACTTCCCATGAATTCTCCCCAAGGGTGAGCAATTTCACATGCATTAGTACCCTTAGCTTCTGCACGACTTCTCACCACCCTCCTTAATGTTCTAGTAAAAGGTGTGCATTCACAGAATGCTAAAGTGTTTCACAAAAAGAAGACTGGGGCTGATCTATCAAGCCTGATAATGTCATTATATTGAAAAGGGACTTTTCAGGATCTCAGGAGGGGGAAGTTTGTTCATTTGTTCATTCATTCAGCAACCAAGCACTTAGTAACTAACATATGTCAAACCAGAGTCCTGGGGATACAGTTCTGAAAAGGGGGATCAGTCTTAGGAAGCATAAAATTTAGTGGGATAAACAAGCAAAGATATAATTATATGTACACATGACCAAATGATGGACGGCATTATTGCTTTAAAACCATTCTCTCTTTGGTGTGAGGATGAAGATTTTGATGAGGACAATAATGGTCCTGATATTGTTGCTGTTGTTTAGTTGCTAAGTTGTGGCTGACTCTTTTGTGACCCCATGGACTGTAGCCCACTGGGCTCCTGTGTCCATGGGATTTTTCAGGCAAGAACACTGGAGTTGGTTGCCATTTCCTTCTCCAGGGAATCTTCCTGACTCAGGGATCAAATCTGTGTCTCCTGCATTAGCAGGTGGATTCTTTATCACTGAGCCAAGAGGGAAGCCCATGGTACTGATATAACCAGGCACTATTTGAAGTGCTTTCCATATACTAACTTAATTTTCACAAAAACTCTTTGATATAGTTGCTATTATGTATAATTCCCATTTTTCAGACAAAGAAATTTGCAGCAGAGAGAGGTCAAGTTACTTGTTCAGGGTCAGGAGCCTATCATAGGCAGATTCCTCTTGATGGTTCCCCAGACCTGATAGAGCTGTTTATTCAGCAGGGATTCACTGGACATTAACTATGGGCTAGGGGATGGGGCATCAAAGATATGTTCCCCCTCCTGGAGGAGTCCACGAGCCATGGTGCATGAGTCTATCAGAGCCACATGCAGAATGCTGTGGAGTCATTTGCACCCCCAGATGTATACACATAGATAGTTTCCTTAATTACCAGGAATATCTCTCACTCTTCATTTGCTTTTGACCAAATATGTAGCCCAAGAATATTGCAGACAAACTTAAGGCTTTAAGAAACATCTTAATAGAAATGTAAGTTGGTACATCCACTATAGAAAACAGTATGGAAATTCCTCATAAAACTAAAAATAGAATTACCATATGATCCAGCAGTCTCACTCTTGGAAATATATGAGACAAAACTGTAATTCAAAAAGATACATGCACCTCTATGTTCATAGCAGTCACCACCGAAACATGGAAGCAACTTAAACGTCTATCAGCAGACGAATGGATAAAGAAGATGTGGTATATGTACATAATGAAATATTACTCAACCATAAAGAGAATGAAATCCTGACATTTGCAGTAACATGGATGCAACTAGAGATTATCATACTAAGTGAAGTAAGTCAGAAAGAGAAAGACAAATATATGATATCACTTACATGTGAAGTCAAAAATATGGCACAAGTGATCCTATCTACAAAACAGAAACAGACTCAGAGAGAACAGACTTGCAGTTGCCAAGAGTAGGAGTTGAGAGAGGGATGAAATGAGTGTCTGGGGTTGGTAGACTAAAACTGTTCCATTTAGAATGGATAAACAACAAGGTCCTAATGTATAGTACAGGGAAGTACATCCAACATCCTGTGATAAACCATAGTGGAAAAGAATATAAGAAACAATGTATATATTGGGTTGGCCAAAAAGTTTTTTTGGGTTTTCCATAACACCTTATGGAAAAACTTGAATGAACTTTGGCCAAAAAGTTCATTCAAGTTTTTCCATAAGGTGTTTTGGGTTACTTTGTTGTACAGCAGAAATTGCACAACATTGTAGATCAACTATATTTCAGTTAAAAAAAAAATGAAACACCTTGACAGGTTTGTTGTTGTTGCCCTATCAGTAAACTGTATATTGTTAAATTTTTTTCCCAGAGCAAGGACTTGTGCCAACTCAGAATATACAAGTGCTGAAATTCTCACATATCATTTTCATTTCTGATCAGAGTCATGTATGGGGAAACGATCTGTGAGATGCCCAGAATGGGATGCGTGTCTTGGCTGCTCAGCCGTAGGTCCCATGTTTTACCACCCTTTGTCACCAAGAGCAGTCTCTTCTCAAATAGTCTGCTGCTCACCTCAGCTTGAAGTGGGTATTCCAGGCCTCATCCTGCTCATTCATGAGCAGGGCTGAGACTCATATATCATTGTCAGAGAGTTATTTGTGAAGTGTTGTCATGATGCTTTGGAAAGTATGCTTTGATGCCAGGCTGCCAGCCATGTACTCTGAGTAGACAACAATGCAAGCAGATGTGTCAGAGGCCATGATTATCTGAATAACATCAGAGAAACGCTGACAACCTCATGGGAAAAATCCCATTCCTAAGATTAGGTGAAGCATCGTATGGGCCAGAGGAAAAACATCTGTGTATCAATGACCCTTCTTAAGAACTTGTTTGCCGCTGGCTGAAACCTCCTGGTCATTCCTGCAGCCTCAGTGATGCTTCCGCTTTTCCTTCAACCTTGTCTCCTGTCCACATCTTCTCATCTTTCTTGCCCTCCTCCTTTGCATTTGTTGCCTCTGTGTAGGGCTCCCCCGCCCAAGTCTTCACCTGGCCACCTCCTCTCTATCATTCCCATCTTACCTCTAATGAGAAACCCTTCTTGACTCCTTTGTTTAATATAAGCTCCCCCTGCTCCTTTCTCTCCTAGCAGTCTTATTTTCTTCATAGCAATTATTCTCATCTTTTAAAAAATATTTTCTTTGATGTGGGCCATTTTAAGTCTTTATTGAATTTGTAACAGTATTGCTTCTGTTTTGTGTTTTGGTTTTTGGCCTTGAGGCATGTGGGATTTTAGCTCCCTGACCAGGGATCAAACAGGCACCCCCTGTATTGAAAAGTGAAGCCTTAACCACTGGACTGCCATTGAAGTCTCTTTTTTTTTTTTTTTTTTTTTAAGAATTGTTGTTATCTCAAAAAAAGACTTCTCTTATGAATTTATTACGTGTCTTGTCCATTAGAATGTAGCTTCTTGAAGACAATGCTTTGCCCTACATTTCATGTGTATCCATTAGGATAGGACCTGGCCCAGATAAGATATGGAAATATTTGGGGTGGGGGTAGAAAAACAGATTAATTAGTTAAGTGAAGACAGAAAAATATTGCTTTCATTTTATAAAACTGGTTCAGTCAGAATGTTATAGAACACATTAGAGACTTTGGTGAACTATTACATTCATAAGGGCTTCCTATATGGTGCTAGTGGTAAAGGGCCCACCTGCCAATGCAGGAGATGCAGAAGATGCGGGTTCGATCCTTGGGGTGGGAAGATCCCCTGGAGAAGGCAATGGCAACTTGTTCCAGTATTCTTGACTGGAAAAATACCATGGACAGAGGAACCTGGTGGGCTACAGTCCAGGAGGTCACAAAGATTCAGATGCAATGAGCACATACGTACAGAGAAAGAGGAGGATGGTTGGGATTTTGATCCAGGACTGTGGAGGCACATTGCCTGCATTTGAATCTCTGTTCAGTTATGGCCTGTGTGACCTCAGGCAAGCTATTTAACCTCTCAGAGCCGCAGTATTTCATTTCTGAGATAACATGATTGCTGTAAGAATTCAGTTCAGTTCAGTCGCTCAGTCGTGTCCGACTCTTTGCGACCCCATGAATCGCAGCACGCCAGGCTTCCCTGTCCATCACCAACTCCCGGAGTTTGCCCAAACCCATGTCCATTGAGTCAGTGATGCCATCCAGCTATCTCATCCTCTGTTGTCCCCTTCTCCTCCTGCCCCCAATCCTTCCCAGCATCAGGGTCTTTTCCAGTGAGTCAACTCTTCGCATGAGGTGGCCAAAGTACTGGAGTTTTAGCTTCAACATCAGTCCTTCCAATGAACACCCAGGACTGATCTCCTTTAGGAGGGACTGGCTGGATCTCCTTGCAGTCCAAGGGACTCTCAAGAGTCTTCTCCAACACCACAGTTCAAAAGCATCAATTCTTCAGCACTCAGCTTTCTTTATAGTCCAACTCTCACATCCATACATGACTACTGGAAAAACCATAGCCTTGACTAGACGGACCTTTGTTGGAAAAGTAATGTCTCTTCTTTTTAATATGCTATCTAGGTTGCTCATAACTTTCCTTCCAAGGAGTAAGTGTCTTTTAATTTCATGGCTACAATCACCATCGGCAGTGATTTTGGAGCCCAGAAAAATAGTCAGCCACTGTTTCCCCATCTATTTGCCATGAAGTGATGGGACCAGATGCCATGATCTTAGTTTTCTGAATGTTGAGTTTTAAGCCAACTTTTTCACTCTCCTCTTTCACTTTCATCAAGAGGCTTTTTAGTTCCTCTTCACTTTCTGCCATAAGGGTGGTGTCATCTGCACATCTGAGGTTATTGATACTTCTCCCAGCAATCTTGATTCCAGCTTGTGCTTCTTCCAGCTCAGCATTTCTCATGATGTACCCTGCATATAAGTTAAATAAGCAGGGTGACAATATACAGCCTTGACATACTCCTTTTCCTATTTGGAACCAGTCTGTTGTTCCATGTCCAGTTCTAACTGTTGCTTCCTGACCTGCATACAGGTTTTTCAAGAGGCAGGTCAGGTGGCCTGATATTCCCATCTCTTGAGGAATTTCCCACAGTTTATTGTGATCCACACAGTCAAAGGCTTTGGCATAGTCAATAAAGCAGAAATAGATGTTTTTCTGGAACTCTCTTGCTTTTTCGATGATCCAGCAGACGTTGGCAATTTGATCTCTGGTTCCTCTGCCTTTTCTAAAACCAGCTTGAACATCTGGAAGTTCACGGTTCATGTATTGCTGAAGCCTGGCTTGGAGAATTTTGAGCATTACTTTACTAGCATGTGAGATGAGTGCAATTGTGCGGTAGTTTGAGCATTCTTTGGCATTGCCTTTCTTTGGGATTGGGATAAAAACTAACCTTTTCCAGTCCTGTGGCCACTGCTGAGTTTTCCAAATTTACTGGCATATTGAGTGCAGCACTGTCACAATGGGAATATCTTTCCTTTTCTCCTTTGCTTTTCATCTCCAGCATGTCCTATAAACTAGCTGATGCTAGATGTTCATGTAGGTGAAGAGCCTATTTACAGTGACCTGACTGTGGGATTGTTTTTTTTTTTTGGCGTGGTTGAATTTACCCTGAATGTTTGAGGAGTTTACCTACATACAAATTGAGGAAAACCTATGCTTTGTTTTATTTGGAATTTTACCAGAAGTTGTTTCCTATTTTGAAAATATTCATCAAAGTTATACATGCTTCATGGCGTTTGACCCACTAGAACAGCCACCTGAACCAGCATGTGGCTTGCAGCTGTCATGATGATTCTTCATATATGTACAAATAAACTGACTTTTTTCTGCTTCCAAAATGCCAAATAGGAAAACAGATATCGATATTCAACTGCTTATCTCTTGACACCGAATGAAGTCAGGCTGAGCGAGTGATCACAGACTAGTCCTGCCTGAGAATGTACTTTTTGAAATACACATAATTTTCATCATTTATTTATTTTACTTTATTTCTCTTTTATAATTAAAGTAGTAGAGGAAGTTCTAGCATTATCTTTTTGTCACATTTTGGTAATTCTTACAGTGTTTCAGACCCTCCATCAGCTAAATGATTATAACTCACTGAAGGCTCAGATGATGGTTATAATTTTTTAGCAATAAAGCATTTTTTAATTAAAGTACATTAACATACATAAGTTTTTTTTTAGACATAATGCTAGTGCACACTCAGTAGACTATAGTATAGTGAAAGCATGACTTTTATATGCACTAGGAAACCAAGAACTTCATGTGACTCACTTTTTTGCAGTGGTCTGGAACTGAGTCCATCACATCTCTGAGGTCTCCCTGTATGTTTTATTTATTTTTTAATTAAAAAAATTTCAATGGAGTATAGTTGTTTTATAATGTTTGGATAATTTCTACTGTACAGTATAGTGAATCAGCTATACATATACGTATATCTCCTCTGTTTTGGATTTCCTTCCCATTTAGGTCACCACAGAGCACTGAGTACAGAGCTATAAAGTAGGTTTTATACAGTAGAATTATACAGTAGGTTTTCACTAGTTGTCTATTTTATACATAGTATCAATAGTGTATACGTGTCAATCCCAATCTCCCAGTTCATCTCTGCCATTACTATACTTTCCCGACTCCATAATCAAATAGAAGCCATGCTGACAGTCCTGTGGTCTAGGATGAACTGGAGGCACCCTCTCAGTGAGCTTGTGCCAAGAGACCAACACTGGGTATGGGCCTCTCACTTTGGGCAGATTCCCTCCAGAGAGGCATGATGCTGACCTCACCAGGCAGCACGTTCACTGGCAGCCTCTAGAACTTGACAATGCTGGTTCTGGGGGTTTCAGGACCCTTCACTGACCTGGGATTGGCCCAGTGAATTCTGACTCAAGCATGGTACCTGCTGCCCAACAACGGCAGTGTTAGCAAAGCTCCCTTGGGCCTCAGGAATGTGGGTTGTCTGCTCTTGCATTACACTGTACCGGGCAGCTCCACTTTGAAAGATTATTTCATAGTCACTTTTTGCAACTTTTCCATTTCTTTTTCATGACAACTCTCTACCCTGCCAGCCAACCATCTGCATACTTTTCACTAAACCGCAGTGAAATGCTAGAATTTTACAGCAGAGGAAGACTGAATGCCAGGTTGTGACTACTGTCATTATTCAGTGTAATCTAGGATTTTCTGGACAATCCGAGACACTAAGGAACCTCAAAGTCATCTAGACGAGGGTGCAGGAGATAGAGCTTAGAAGTGCTATCATTCTGTCATTGTATTTGTTTTTGTTTTTAATGTAAACATGGGCTTATAAAGAATTAATGGTCCCCCAGTGTCTCATTCTAAATCCTTCAAAGGTAACTGTAAGAGCAATGCAGTTCTCCTCAAGGCCAGCATTTTGTCCTTTTTTAAATACCTATGGCTGATTCACGTTGTTGCATGGTGGAAACCAACACAATATTGTAAAGCAATTATTCTCCAATCTAAAAATAAATCAGAAAAGCTAAATGTCTTATGAATAAATTAATAACTTATAATAATAATAATAAAAATGTTATCATTCTGAGTCAGACAAGAAAGAATCACCTGTCAAAATGTCAGAGATGTGTAAGAACACCGAGCTGTCCCAGGACCACCCAGGGTTACAGGCAGAGGACAGATACCTGGACCCCTAGCTATGGACCCTCCTTCAAGGTCAGAGTGGTGATGATTTCAGAAGAATTGGGGCAGATCAGGAGATTCCAGCTGGTACATCCAATCCAGCTCATTCCTTGCTTCTTGGGAGTGAGAAAAATTTTAGCCTGTATGCTGAGAAAAATTTTTTAGTTTTAAATGGTTGGGGAGGAAAATCAAAGGAAGAGTAATATCGTGTAACACATGAAAATGATGTGAAATCCAACAATCGATGTCCATAAATAATCTTGCTGCAAGGACCAGGATGCAGCATCTAAATAAAAATGACATCTTGGAGGAAAGTCTGAGATGGCAGGAAAGTGGGGCTCTGTTTAAAATAATGAGCTCCTTACAAGTTAATAAGATAACATTATCAGGATGGATGCCACCCTAATCTGATTTGTACCAGAGCCAAGGCTGAAATGCATTCTTTGGTTGAAAGGAAATGTAGCCTCAGTGATACTAATATTCAAGCAATCTACCAAGTGATAAAACTAAAGTAATTTATTATAATTTTACAAGGAGATCTCTTTCCTTGGCTTAGGGAAGGTTTTTATTGCCTCTAGTCCTGCAGTTTCACTCTTGCTAATATTGATTTTGCTATAATCTCTTTCCCTTTCTTACACTTTTCAGGTTATTTCTTGATTTGGATAAAATTCACTTTTTAACACAGTTGAAGATATAAAAACCAACCTTCGAGAAAATGTATTATGATAATTATATTTTACTACCGCTGGCCAATAGTATGTGTGTGCTGACAGAAAAAAATATATTTTTGAGTCACTAGACTTTTCGCTCTCCTTAATCTTTTCTTTTTTTTTGTCTTAAGACAGGGCCAAATAGGCCAGGAATGTCCCCTTTAGCGGGCCCTATTGTCTAAATTGGTGTCTGACCCCGTGGATTGCAGGATCTTTCCACCACTATGGGATGCAGGGCCTCCCTAGAAGATACCTCCATATGGCCAGAGACAACATGGGGACCTTCGAGGTCTGAAATGTAGGACTGAATGCCCTCAAACTTGGGCGGTCTGTGTCCCTCCCCCGCCTTTTTTTTTTTTTTTCATTAAGAGGAAAACAATATTTATAAGAAATAATTAACATGTCTTGAAATAAGCGAAAGCAAAGTAAATTCAGTGGATACACTAACAAAATATAAAATAATTCAATGTATTTGAACATTGTTACGTTATTATGTTCCTCTTTAAATTTTTGCACCTGTGCTCAGTCATGTCCGACTCTCTGAGACCCTCTGGACTGTTGCCCGCCAGGCTCCTCTGTCCATGGGGATTCTCCAGGCAAGAATACTGGAGTGGGCTGCCATTCCCTTCTCCAGGGGATCTTCCCAACCCAGCAACTGAACCTGCAGCTCTTGAATCTCCTGCATTGGCAGATGGATTCTTTACCACTGAGCCCCCTATTTAATCTGTAACAAAATGGTGTTCTTGGATGAATACTATGTCTGAAATGATTTATAACAAGATTTGCAGTAGTACATACATATTTTTATACATTAAAAATATTCTTTTCCACTATGGTTTATCATAGGATATTGAATATAGTTCTCTGTGTTATACATTAGGACCATGTTGTTTATCCATTCTAAATGTAATAATTTACATCTACCAACCCCAAACTCCCAGTCCACCCCTCTACCTCCCTCTTGGCAACCACAAGTCTGTTCTCTGTATCTCTGAGTCTGTTTCTGTCTTGTAGCTAAGTTCATTTGTGTCATATTTTAGATTCCCTTTAAGAGTGTGATAGTTCTGAGTCTTGTTGCTAGGCTAGCGGGGTTTCCAGGCATGCTAATGAGAGCACATCTCAGCTCTGAACATCTCGGGGTGGGATGTTTATGTCTCTTCTCTCCCAATGCAGGAAGTGTTGCCAAAGCCTGGTGTTAAATGAAAAGGACAATTCAGGGCTCTGAGATTAACTTGCTGCATGTGTCAAACACTTTACACATACTCCATGTCGTACCAAGGAGAATGCAAGCGCATCTCCCTGTGTGTGACCTAACCCTCACACAGGATTCTGGCTCACAAAGCATTTCAGGGAACAAGATCCTATGGAAGCCCTTCATGGTTAAATGTTATACCCATTTTACAGATAAGGAAACTGAGGAACGGCTGACTACACTGAAATACTTGGGGTTCCATACTAGAGATCAGAGGTACAGGAGCAGCTCAGGCTTCCTGACTCCCAGAAGGTCAATGCTTGGGGCCCATTGATAAGGCGGACCCTCCATGAATTATCAAGACATCTCCTTTGGTGTGCATTTTTCTAGTTTCCTCCTATGAGCTTCCATCAGCTATTTCCCCAAACATAGTTTACGTGGTTTTGCTTCCCCTAGACCTTTGTCCTTGTGTTAATGGCTTTCATTTTCCAGTAGCCTCTCAGAGCTAGTATCCACTGAGTGTGCATATTTTATACAATTCCCCCAAACCTATGGCTTCTTTGAAAATCCAGGAAGCAAACACAGAAACTGGGTTTGCCCTCATGCTATCCTGATTGCATTAAAAATAAGTGCGGTAATTTTTGTGTGTGCACTTGGGGTTTTCTTTTCTGGGTTAATTCTAGGGCAGTTACCATGAATAAAAATGACTTTACTGCTTTGGCAGAGTTTTGAACCTAGCTTATCTTGATCAAGCTTGTCTTTTAATTTCTTTAAAAAATGTCTTCTTGTGAGGAGTTGGCAGCTTTTCTGGTCTATTTCTTGTCAGTCTGGCAGAAGGCACGTAAAATATGTGTCTTCCCTTTTCCTTCTCAGGGGTAGGTAATATGCTTGCAAAAATAGATCACATCTCTTCTACTTCTCTCAAGAATTTTTGGCCTATCGGAGGCAGAACCTTGGGGACATTTTCGACCTGTTTCCCAGGAATCTTCCATCACAAATGCCATCCTCAAGACTTTTACTTCTTTACTGCTTATAGTCACCAAGTCGTGTCCGACTCTTGTGACCCCATTGACTGTAGTCTTCCAGGCTCCTCTGTCTATGGGATTCTCTAGGCAAGCATACTGGAGTGGGTTGCCATTTCCTTCTCCAGGGGATCTTCCCGACCCAAGAATCAAACCCAGGTCTCCTGCATTGCAGGCAGATTCTTTACCAACTGAGCTACAAGGGAAGCCCCTTTACTGCTTAGTTTCACTCTTATTTCTCTACAAAAGACTCCATAGCCTCAAATATGTGTCTATAAACATTTACCTTCTGATTCAAGTCCAGGTCAGAAAGCAACTTGTACAGTGTTTACAATTTCAGCATAGAAACTATTTCTCCTTCTTAGGTGAGTTGAAGGGGCAACCTACATTAATTGAGTTCTTACTGTATTCCAGGGTCCTTGGTGACTCAGCCGGTAAAGAATCTGCCTGCAGTGCAAGAGACCTGGGTTTGATCTCTGGCTTGGGAAGATCTCTTGGAGAAGGGAATGGCTACCCATTCTAGTGTTCTTGCCTGGAGAATTCTGTGGATAGGGAAGCCTGGTGGGCCGCAGTCCACGGGGTTGCAAAGAGTTGGACACTACTTGGCAACTAAACATATTCCACACACATGCATTTATTTTCACCATGAACCTGCACATTCTCTTAGCCTATTTTTATAGGCTGGAGGGGAAAAATGACTTGCTCAAGTCACTTTACCAAGTAAGTGGTAAACTAAGACATAAAGCAGGCCTGTCTGACCTGGATACGCAGGGTGTGTGCTCCTCTGCCCTGATGCCTCACTGGATTCAGAGGCTCTACTGGGTTAAAGTCAGCTCTTGCCCTCTTGACTACAGCCCTTCATTGTGTCCGAATCCATTCCCTCACTAATTTGAAGGAGTGTTGCGCATGCTGTGTGGAACTTTTCCAGCGTGGGAGAAGACTGTGTCAGTGTTCTGTTTCCACTTGTCAAGCCCAAATAAAGTGTGATTTATCTTCACCCAGAGTTGTCACAGCTGGGTGTGTGGGTGCCAAGCACTGTTGCCAAGACTACATGGAAGCTACACACTGTTGGTAAGCTATGGCCACCTGAATGCTGGGCGGCGGCCAGGGTAATGATCACAGTAATGATGGCTGACATCTATTGAGCATGTATGACCCTGGCAGAAATCAAAATTCTGTTTGTGAATCAGCTCATTTAGTCCTGCGACATTCCTGTGATCCCATTATTATCCCCATTTGACAGATGAGGAAACTGAGGCTCAGAGAAGTTGTTAGCACTTACCACTGGCTAACATGTAGTTGTTTCATATTTTTTTAAAAAAAGTTTTGTTTTGTTTGTTTTTAAAGTCTGTATTGAATTTGTTACCATATTGTTTCTGTTTTATGTTTTGTGTTTTGGGTCCCAAGGTAGGTGGGATCTTAGCTCCCCGACCAGGGATCTAACTCACACTCCCTGCATTTGAAGGAGAAGTCTTAACCACTGGACCACCAGGAAAGTCCTACTTGTCTTCCTCTCTCCCTCTAGAGGGGCTTCCCAAGTGGCTGAGTGGTAAAGAATCTGCCTGCCATTGCAGGAAATGTGGGAGATATGGGGTCGATCCCTGGGTCAGGAAGATCCCCTGGGGGAGGAAATGGCAACCCACTTCAGTATTCTTGCTTGGAAAATTCCACGGACAGAGGAGCCTGGTGGGCTGTGCTCCATGGGGTTGCAAAGAGTTGGAGGTGACTGAGAACGCACATGCACTCACTCCCTCTAGAAGGTAAGCTCTGCAAGGGCAGAGTTTGGGGCTTGTTTTTGATTTGTTCATTCTTGTACCCCCATTGCCTAGAAAGTTGCTTGGGACATAGTAGGTGGTCCATAAATAGTGTGGAATGAAGGGAGTCATGCAGAACAGAGCCTAGAGAGAAGCCAGCTCACCAGCTGAGTTGGATTGTCCTCCAGAAGCTCCAGGTTTTACTTTGATCTCTAGCCAGTTGGTTCAACTGACCTGTTGTTCCTGAGCATCTAGAGGTAGGAAGATGGATGCTGCCTGTAGCTGCCTGTGCCTGGAATAGTTGTGACTTTCCAAGCACTGTCTGTGGCCAAGTTCAGTGCCTGGCACTCAGAAGGCACAAACTCTCTGCATGAATGAACAAATTAATAATTCCAATGGTGGGAAACTCTGTGGAGTGGAAACATACCAGAATCAGACTGGAATGGAAATAGAGGGCAGATAGCTCCTCCCTAGAAGAACATGGTTATGTATCCCCTGAGTACTTCCCATATCAACATGGCCTTAGGTCTCCAGGAACTTTTTGTCCACACAAGCATGCCACTCAGTTATGGTAAATTTCATGCAAGTAACTGTGCAAAGTAGTAAGGAAGTTACAATCAAGGCAAGGAAGTGAGACTATCGAGGAAGGAGCATTCCTTTTGCCATAAAAACTCTTAAGAAACAAAAACCCCTTTTCTTAGGAAACTTTCCCATCTTGCCTACCCTCTTCCTCTTTCCTCCCAGGCATCTCTGTTCTTCCCTTCATCAGCCCTGGACCAAGCTGCCACAACTTCAGATGCACATTTTCCTAGCAGAGTTTCAATCTCTTTTCTCCCTCACTCATTTAGATCATAAGTATTTTCTTACCTTTTAGTTGATTTTGACTGATTATCAATAGCACTGCAAAAAGAAACACTAATAAAAATTCTCCAAACAAAACAAAATGAGCTTGCTTAACCCCTATACTGACATTTGTGTTTGCAAGACTTTTAACAACAAAATAGGGTGTGTAATTGGGAAGAGTCTACTTCATCACACAGATGAATGCCTCACAGAAAGATTTTCCCTGAGGTTTAATGAGAAGACTCATTTCCACAGGTAAGTCGAGTTTGGAGCAGTTTACCCAGGTTATTATCGTAGGAAAGAAATTCTACCTGTGGAGGAGATTAGAGCAACAAATCTCCCTCCTTTTGTTCCATCACTTTCTCTCTCTCTCTCTCTCTCTCTCTCTCTCTCTCTCTCTCTCTCTCTCTCTCTCTCTCTCTCTCTCTCTCTCTCTCTCTCTCTCTCTCTCTCTCTCTCTCTCTGTCTCTCTCTCTCTCACACACACATACACACACACACACACAGATGATCTCTCATTCCAACACTAATATCTTTAAATATCTCACATGCCTGTGAGAGTCCGACCATAAAGAAGGCTGAGTGCTGAAGAACTGATGTTTTTGAATTGTGGTGTTGGAGAAGACTTTTGAGAGCCCATTGGATTGCAAGATCAAATCAGTTAATCCTAAAGGAAATCAACCCTGAATGTTCATTGGAAGGATTGATGCTGAAGCTCCAATACCTTGGCCACCTGATAGCAAAAAGCCCACTCATTGGAAAAGACCCTGATGCTAGGAAAGATCGAAGGCAGGAGGAGAAGGGGCGACAGAGGATGAGATAGTTAGATAGCATCACCGACTCAATGGACATGAATTTGAGCAAACTCTGGGAGATAGTGAAGGACAGGGAGGCCTGGAATGTTATAGTCCATGGGGTCAAAAAGAGTTGGACACAATTTAGCGACTAAACAAGAACAAAATGATGCATAATCTTGCAACAGAGGTGAGTGGAGGGATTCTGATTTGATGCAAGTGGGGCGATTCCTCTGAATCAGAACAAGACAAAAACTTTTTCATGTGTCTGATCTGGCTGTACTACTGGCTTTTATTCCCATTTTAAAAAATTTTTTGCCTATCTTAGGGAAGCCTGGCGTGCTGCAGTCCACGGGATTGCAAAGAGTCATGCACAACTGAGTGACTGAACTGAACTCATCTTCCATGTGGAGTTTGTTTCAATAGCTTATGGCCCAACACACAGTGGCTGATTTGATGTTCTGATGTGATGATATTTGCATCTAGGCAAAACTTACTGACAAGGAAAATAAAGACCATAAAGACAAATTATTAATCTCTAAATGTAAACTTGAGGCTCTTATCCTTTTGGGCAATACTACAGAACTAACAATAGTGACTATAATTTGATAGTCATGATAATTTATGCATATGTGACATTTTAAGTTTGAAAAGCACTTTCTCATATATAGAATTAATTAGTGCTGACCCACAAAAGGCCAAGAAAAACTTCATTCTTACTTGCAGACTTATTGCTTATGAATGACTTGTTTTATTTAACATGTTTTAAAAATCTATATTGGATGCTTGAAAAATATCATACACCCCCAAACAGTTTATTATTTGCCACGTTTCAGATGTGTTGGTGTAATTAGAACCACTCCTCCTTTGACTGTGTGGATCACAACAAATTGTGGAAAATTCTTAAAAAGATGAGAATACCAGATCACCTTTCTTGTCTCCTGAGAAACATGCATGCAGGTCAAGAAGCAATAGTTAGAACTGTACATAGAACAATTGGTTCAAAATTGGGAAAGGAGTGTGATGACTGTATATTGTCACTCTGCTTATTTAACTTATGCAGAATACATCATGTGAAATGCCAGGTTGGATGCATCACAAACTGGAATCAAGATTTTCAGGAGAAATATCAACAACCTCAGATATGCACATGATACCACTCTAATGGCAGAAAATGAAGAGGAACCAAAGAGTTTGTTGATGAGGGTGAAAGAGGAGACTGAAAAAGCTGGCTTGAAACTCAACATTCAGAAAACTAAGATCATGGTATCTGGTCCTATCACTTCATGGCAAATAGAAGAGGGAAAAGTGGAAGCTGTGCCAAACCTCAACAGTATATTAAAAAACAGAGATGCCACTTTGCCAAAAAAGTCCATATAGTCAAAGTTATAGTTTTTCCAGTAGTCATGTAAGGATGTGAGAGTTGAACCATAAAGAAGACTGAGCACGAAAGAATTGGTGCTTTTGAATTGTGGTGCTGGAGAAGACTCTTGAGAGTCCCTTGGACTTCAAGGAGATCAAACCAGTCATTCCTAAAGGAAATTAATCCTGAATATTTATTGGAAGGACTGGTGCTTAAGCTGAAGCTCCAATACTTTGACCACCTGATTTGAAGAACTGACTCATCAGAAAAGACCATGCTGCTGGGAAAGATTGAGGGAAAGAGGAGCAGGCGACAACAGAGAATGAGATGGTTGGATAGGATCACCGACTCAGTGAACTAGAAGTTGCGCACACTCCAGAAGATAATGGGGGACAGAGGAGCCTGGTGTGCTACATACAGTCCATGGCATCGCAAAGAGTTGGACACGACTTAGCAACTGAACAACAACTCCTGATAATGGCTGCCTGTTGTTTTGATAATATTAGGGTCTGTGCCTCTGTGTGTCTGTTTTGGCCAGAAGGGTGGAATATATCAACAAAAGAAAATCCCAGTTGATTGGATCTGATAGTTCTGTTCTTCTCTTATCTGAAATCTACTGCTTACCATAAGGGTTGAGTATGTAACCAAGTAGAGAAAACCATCAAGCCTGTTACAGTCAGTGGCTTAGTGTGTCAGGGAATAGTGGTTGCTCCTAGACCTTTAGATGACAGGGTGAGGCCTTGGTGGGGGGTGTACTATGGCTGTATTATACATCCCTGTCGGATTAGGATGCAGCTCAGGGTTTTGACTGGTGACCTGTAGCCAAAGGCAAGAGAAGAATGACCAGAACTTGCCTTGTTGTGGGGCCCTTTAGAAGCACCTCATTGGATTAGAGTATATACTCGGTATATACTAATTGCAAGCAGAGCTCAAAAGAAAGGTATTTGTTCACGTAAATAGAAGTCTGTGAACAGACCAAGTGGTTTTCTTGGACTTGCCAACACCTTTAGGACTTGGTTTCTCCCCAGTCTCAGCTCTGCCCTGCTCCATGCTGCCTTCATCTTCATCTTCAAGCAGGTTCTCCGTAGAGGAGAACATGGTAACACCCTTATAGACAGGAAACCCCAGCAGAAAGAGGACTCATAGTAACACCCTTATAGACAGCAACCCCTGCAGAAAGAGGACTCATAGTAACACCCTTATAGACAGCAACCCCAGCAGAAAGAGGACTCATAGTAACACCCTTATAGACAGCAACCCCAGCAGAAAGAGGACTCATAGTAACACCCTTATAGACAGCAACCCCAGCAGAAAGAGGACTTCTAACAAAACCCAGATTTAAGGTTTGCTGATTTACTTAGATTATGGGTCCATATTTGAATATGAGCCCAGGAGGACAGAATGCCCCCATTGACCAGGCTCGGGTCATGTGCCCTTTCCTAAGATCTAGAGAGAATGGAGTTCCCCTTTGGGCCATATTGACTGATATCTAGGTGCTCCTCCAGAGAAAATTAAGGAGGAGGTAGGGTGGCCAAAGGGGCTTCCCCAGTGGCTTAGTGGTAAAAGAATCCACCTGCAGTGCAGGAGCTGCAGGAGATGTGGGTTTGATCCCTGGCTTGGGAAAGTCCCCTGGAGGAGGGCATGGCAACCCACTCCAATATTCTTGCCTGGAGAATCCCATGGACAGAGGAGTCTGGTGGGCTAGAGTTCATAGGGTCACAAAGAGTCAGACACGACTGAAGCAACTTAGCATGCAAGCAGGGTTACCAAAGGGAAGAAAGAATGATCACTGGGCTTCAGAAACAACAGAGGACTTCTCCATGGGTCCACTAGATCTTTGGGTCTGATTTTGCAGTGAGTTTCACACAGCCTGTGGCTGTTCTTTTCCCTTCTTCTATCTCTGAGACATTATTATGTTGAAATATTTATTGGCCATTGGGGTAGGCTCAAAGGTGAATAAAAGCACAAGACTTTCCCACCCAGAGCTCACAGTCTACACACACACACACACACACACACACACACACACACACACACACACACACACACACACTCACTCAATTTTGGCGCCTGTGATAAACTGTATGATCCAGCCATGTACCAAGAATACAAATGGCAATGCAAATGAGGAAACCATCATTGTTCTTAGGAAAGTTAAGCAGAGACATTCAAACCAGGTCTTGAAGACTATACACAGCACATCTGGGGATATTTGTGACCAGTCTTCTGACCATTCTCCCTTCTTCAAATATCAAGTCATCTTACCCCTAAGCTTCTATAGACACACCTCAGCCAAGGTTCCCTCTCCTCCACCATGACCACCATGACTTTATCCAGCATGACCTCCTCCAGCCAACAGGTGGTGCCAAGAACATATCCACCATGCAGTAGTTGAGAACTCTTCTTCAGAGCTTTTCATCTGCATGGACTACTGAGCAGGTGAATGTGGTTTCCACTCTGGTTGGTCCCATGGTGCCAAGTTTCCCTACTCTTGATTAGAAGCTATTTCCCAGAGTCTTCTAGTTTAACTCTTTTTCTGCTGCCATGAAATCTCTTCTTCATGTTATTCTAATTAGCAGGACAGGGACAAGGGCAGAGGGTTATGTCCCAAAGTTGTCCACACCCATCTCTTTCTCTGGGCTATACACCAACTTGGGCAGGAGCTCCTGGGAATATCTCAGGCTGGCTCTCCACTCCCTTCCTCCCCATCTCATCTCACCTCATTACCAGACCTGCAGACAGAGCATGTTTTCACACTTGGATAGGCTGAACAGACAGTATCATTTCTTTGTAAAATGGTTGAGGACTCCAGACCCTGTAAAACTGCTATAAAACTAAATGTGTCAAGGTAACTAGCAAACTGTTGTGTGAAATTTAGCAGTGAAGTCTGGATATACTATGCTGGATATCCACAGTGAAGGTCCAGTTTATTTCTTAGAACAGCTCAGGAAAAGCAAGATAATTCAGCTTCCTGTACTGTGTCGTTGTTTAGTTGCTAAGTTATGTCAGACTCTCTGTGACCCCATGGACTGCAGCATGCTAGGCTTCCCTGTCCTTCACTGTCTCTCAGATTTGCTCAGATTCATGTCCATTGAGTCAGTGGTGCTATCTATCCATTTCATCATGTACCTATCCTTCCTTAAATTTCGGTTTTAATTAACTGAGTCAGCAGAACCATTCAAAATCTGATTTACAGGAGAGTTTTTCCTCTGTGAGTATACATGATTTTGCAGTATCTGGGTGGAAAGTAAAAAAATGTAGACCACTGTCTGGAATCCAAAAACAGTAGGCTCTTGTAAGAATACTGATGATTGGCAGAACTTGTCACTTTTCCTTTAGGTGTCTGAGACTTCAGAACCTGAGGGGCAAACATGTAGGCTTCTTTTTATATTCTGTAAGTCACAAATCCTTCTGTGGCTGCAACTCTGAGAGAAGGATGTTCATTTTACTGCTTCTTCTAGTTAAGCAAAGTGGTGACTTGGCTATTTTAATTCTCTTTTATGAGCCTGGTTTCCTACCATTTTTTTTTTCTTTTTAAGTATACATGTCCTTGAGTAGTGTTTCTTAATCTTAACTCTGTTGATCTTTTGAGCTATACAATTCCTGGTTAGGCAGAGGTGGGAAGAGGGGATGTCCTGTTCACTGAAGGATATTCAGCATCATCCTACTATACCCACTGGGGTTCCCAGGTGGCTCAGTGGTAAAGAACCTGCCTGCCAATGCAGGAGAGGCGGTTTCGATCCCTGCATCAGGAAGAGCCCCTGGAAAAGGAAATGGCAACTTACTCCAGTATTCTTTGCATGGGAAATCCCATGGACACAGGTGCTTGGCAGGCTCTAGTCCACGGGGTTGCAGAGAGTTGAACATGACTTAGTGATTAAACAACAACAAAACCAACTGTACCCACTAGATGCCAGTCTCCCCACCAATTCTGACAACCCAGAATGTCTCCAAATATTGCCAAATGTCCCCTTTGGGGGGGGGGATGGGCAAAAAATCATTCTGAGTGGAGAATGTGGACCGTGGATCAGCAGCACTGCTTCCCCTGTGAGTGGTTAGAAATGCAGACTCTGGAATCTTCCCTTAGCATGCTGGATCACAGTCTGCACTTTAACTCAATTCCCAGGTGATATGTATGCACACAACAGTTTGAGGAGGCTTCCCTGGTGGCTCAGTGGGTAAAGAATCCGCATTCAATGCATTAAGAAAAAAGAAGATGCAGATTTGACCCATGGGTTGGGAAGATCCCCTGGAGGAGGAAATGGCAACCCACTCCAGTATTCTTGCCTGGAGAATTCCATGGACAGAGGAGCCTGGTGGGCTATAGACCATGGGGTGCAAAGAGTCAGACATGACTGAAGCGACTGAGCATGGATATATACAACAGTTGGAGGAGCTTAGTAGTTCAATGACTTACGGTAGTAGTTCTCAAACTTTGATGTGTATCAAAACCACCTTGGTAGCTAAGGAAGAATGCAGGCAGCGGACTTATTGAAGTAGGGGAGAAACTACTTGTATTTTTTCAGGTTTCCCAGGTGATCTGATACTGAGTTTGAGAATCATTGCCATAAAACCACAAGATCAGGAAATAAACCAGCGTCTATGCTGAGATCAGTGCCTGGATATTCTTTTAAAATTCTGGAAGGGAAAGTTTAGATGCAGTAATCGTGTTGAAGGACCAAGAAAGGTATCCTGGTGGCCAGTGTCTCATCACATCTCAAGCTTTGGAGGGGATAGACTTCACATTCTTTGGGAAAAGCCAGTTTGTTCCAAGGGCTGCATTCCAAATAGAAATTCAGGAAGTATTTGCAATCATGAGATGTAAACTGGAAATGGTTTTCTCTGGGGTTGATATTCTCCAAGAAGAAATGGGATGTGAATAAAAATGCTTTTCTTTTTTTTTGGTCAATATTCCTCAGGTGCAATGCGTTTGTCTATTCTGTGTTGGATAAGCATCACTGTCAGCAAGGCTACCCATGCTACACCTGGTAAATAGAGAGAGGATGACAATTGATTTCATATCGTGTTGAGTGATGGTGGGGGTAGGTGGGACTGCATAATAACTAGGATCTTGGCGTGTGTGTGTGGCATGAACACACATTCTTTCTAGCTATTTCTTTATATAATATGTGGCAAAAATTGACTTTTCTTTTCCTCCAGTTCATTAAATTCAGTCATGGTGTTTATATCTAATCTGAGTGGTTTAAAATCTTTTTCAATAACTTCACCTTTGCAAATCCATTGTAAGCTTTGTCTAAATGTTAGCCCAAAGGCTGCAATTATAAGAGAACTGCAAGGACAGAATGAATGATAGAAATCTTGATTATTAAGAAGTCTTTGACCCATACAGAGTACAGGTCTTGAAAATAGAGAAGTACATTATAAAACTCTTTTATTTGAAGCAACAAACAAACAAACTATGGATTTCAAATGTCATGTGATATAGCATTTCTATATTATTGTATTTGTAACTGAAAAGCAAAGACCTCAGCACTCCTTACTGGTAGTGTAAACACAGAACTGTTCTCTTTACATCTCTCAAGATTGTACTATTCCAATCTTGAAAGTAAAAGTGTTAGTCACTCAGTGGTGTCTGACTCTTTGTGACCCCATGGACTGCAGCCCATCAGGCTCCTTTGTCCATGGGATTCTCCAGACAAAAATACTGGAGTTGCCATTTCCTTCTTCAGGGGATCTTCTGGACCCAGAGATTGAACCCAGGTCTCCTGCATTGCAGGCAGATTCCTCACTGTCTGAGCTACCAGGGAAGCCCCAATATTCTTCTTCCAAATGGCTTAAAGAGTTAATGATGGTGTAACATAAAAAAGATTTCCATATTTTCATGAAAGAGGGGTGAGCTAGTTTGGTGGAAAGATACTGATGTTTTTCTTGAATTGCCTTGGGTTTAAATTCCACTTCCACTCTGACTTTTAAGCCCATTCCTCAACCAGCTCCCAGTGAGGTTTTATTAGTATCATCATTCTGTCTTACAGATGAGGAAATGTGCCTCTCTGGGCCTCAAATACCCTCCTTGCCTGGGGTGACAAACTAGAAAGAGTACAAGGAGGGATTCAAACCCAAGTTTTGAGTTTGTAATCTTAGCCCATAGACTATGCTGGATACTGGCTGGAAAGTGTCCTGCATGTGGATTGCATAAGAGAAGATGCAGGAGGAGATGTCAGTGGAGGAAAAATTAAGGAAAGGTGTAAAGGAAACGGTCTTCTAAAAAAGGAATAGTGGGACTTCCCTGGTGGTCAAGTGGTTAAGATTCTGTGCCTCCAATGCAGGGGGTGTGGGTTTGATCCCTAGTCAAGGAGTTAAGATCCCACATGCCACACAGTGTGGGCGAAAAATACAAAAGCAAAAGTGGGTATAATGGAGTGGCCAAAAGCCAAACTCAGAGATGCTGGAAAGAGAGGTGGATGAGTGAGAATGAGGATGCCTGCTTGGGTGGGGGTTAGAGCTGATCCTATATGTGTGGCCAACTCTTAAAGCCTCTTTTGTTGAGATTCTCCCTTGAGGGACTCTGACTAGAGTCTGAGAAAGCAAGACAGAAACCAATGGGCAATGTGAGAGGTCAACAAACCCTGGCTTCTCAGGCCACAGAGAAGGGGTGCTTTGGGTTGTCATGGTAAACAAGGGACACGATTGGCCTCTCATGGATGGGACAAGGATGCCAAACTTCCTACAGAGCATAGGGAAATCTCGTTCAGTAAAGCATCATTTCACCCAGTGCCTAGAGCACCCCCATTGAAAATATCCATGGAAATTCTGCTTTGGCTTCTCTTGTTAAGACATGTAGATCAGGTGACAAAGAGAAGGTGTGGCATGACTAAAGCTGGAAATTCACATGGGCCGGCAAGACAGAAATGTAAAGCCCATGACCCAGAATGAGTTTGATACAGAAAGACTTTCATTGCAGCTTTGTGTATCAACAGTGACAAATTGAAGGCAACCTCAACATGCAACAGCATGGAAATAAATTATGATTAATCATTTCAATGAGAGTTTATGCAAACATTTAAAATGATGGCCATGAAAACAACATAGCGTTATGGAAAATATTGCTAATAGAAAACTTTCAAAATATCTAAAGTATTTGAAAGCTTCCATATATTCATGCATAGGACCTAAGAAGAAACAAACAAAATCAGCAAATCCCTTGGCAGTGGTCAAGATACTGATACTTTATTTCTTTAAAAAATAATCCAGTTTATATCATGTCTTTTCATTAATTTAGAAAAATCAATTCAGTCCCTCTCCCTGTGTCAATGGTTACCTGGCAAGGGGCAGGGACCAGGGGGAGAAGGTGTTTTTCACTAGGTGTCAGAGCACACAGAACTGGAAGGTGAATTCCTGGGGCAGGTGTGGAGCTCAAAGCAAGTTAGACCCCAGGTTGTCAGTATGGAGGATTGTTGTCCAGTTGCTAAGTCGTGTTCAACTCTTTGCGACCCCATGGACTGCAGCATGCCAGGCTTCCTTGTCCTTCACCATCTCCTGGAATTTGCTCAAATTCATGTCCATTGAGTCTGTGATGACATCCATCTCATCCTCTGTCAGTGTGGAGGGTAGCAGAGCAGTAGTCAAGTTGTGGGATAAACTCAGAGGAGGGAGCCGCCCATTAGTATGAGGAAGCTCACTTTTCAGAATTGAGGATCTCAACCCTGGCTGCCCATTGGAATAAACTGGATGGTGCTTAAAAACACAGATTCCTGGACTCTCCTCCTAATCCATTAAACCAATCTCTGGGAGTGTCAATAAGGAATGCATTACAAAATTTTTTTTGTTGGTCATCTATATGTCTTCTTTGGAGAAATATTTATATAGATCTTCGGCCAAGTTTTTGATTGGATTGTTTGTTTTTTTTTTGATACTGAACTACGTGAGCTGTTTGTATATTTTGGAGATGAATCTCTTGTCAGTTGCTTCATTTGCAAATGTTTTCTCCCATTCTGAGGGTTGTCTTTTCAATTTGTTTATGGTTTCCTTTGCTCTGCAAAAGCTTTTAAGTTTAATTAAGTCCCATTTGTTTATTTTTGTTTTTATTTTCATTACTATAGTAGGTGTGTAAAAAGTGACCTTACTGCAACTAATGTCAAAGAGTGTTCTGCCTATGTTTTCCTCTAAGAGTTTTATAGTGTCTGGCTTTACATTTAGGTCTTTGATCGATTTTGAGTTTATTTTTGTGCATGGTGTTAGGGAGTGTTCTAATTTCATTCTTTTACATGTAGTTGTCCAGTTTTCCCAGCACCACTTATTGAAGAGACTGTCTTTTCTCCATCATATGTTCTTGCTTCTATTGTCATAGATTAGGTAATCATAGGTGTGTGTGTTTATCTCTGAGCTTCTATCCTGATCCATTGATCTGTGTTTCTGTTTTTGTTCTAGTACCACAAAAAAATTTTTTTTCACATAACATTCTTTTTTTAAGTTGAAGTACAGTAGATTTACAGTGTATTACTTTCTGGTACACAGCAAAGTGATTCAGTTATGTGTGTGTATGTATATGTGTGTGTGTGTATGTGTATATATGCATAATTTTTTCATGTTGTTTTCCCTTATGGTTTATTGGAAGATATTGAATATAGTTCCCTGCACTATCCGGTAGGACCATGTTGTTTATCTATTTTATATACAGTAGTTTGGGCTTTCCCAATGGCTCAGAGGGTAAAGAATCTACCTGCAATGCAGGAGATACAGGAGACATGGATTTGATCCCTGAGTTGGAAAGATCCCCTGGAGGAGGGAAATGGCAATTCACTCCAGTATTCTTACCTGAAAATCCCAGTGGATAGAGGAGCCTGGTGAGCTAAGGGTCCAAAGGGTCACAAAGAGTTGAACACAACTGAGCAACTATGCTTGCACAGCACAGCAGATATAGTAGTTTGTATCTGCTAATCTCAAACTCCTAATTTATCCCACTCCCTCTTCCCCTTTGGTAATCGTAAGTTTGTTTTCTGAATCTGTGAGTCTGTTTCTGTTTTGTAAATAAGTTCATTTGTATCATATTTTAGATTCCACATATAAGTGACATCATAAAGTACTTGTCTTTCTCTGACTTGTTTCACTCAGTACGATAATGTCCAGGTCCATCCTTGTTGCTGCAGAGGGCATTTTCTTTTATGGCTGAATAGTATTCCATTGTATATAAACTGCATCTTTATGCAGAAGAATGCATATTTTTAATAATATTTCCAGCTAATTATAATACGCACCTGATGTTGAAGGCTAAGGAGCCAAAGAGGGAAAGAACGACCTTAGACATACTCCCAGTGATATTTTTGGTGGTGTACTAAAATAAAATTAGGTCAGATCAGAGCATATCTTCTTTGTCTTAGGTTTAATATCATTTGGAATAACTTCCCTATATTTCCACTAAGTTTTTCTGAACCAAGTTCCTTCTGAAATTCTGAGCAGAACAGGCCATTGGTGAGTTGGTCCATGGTGGAAGAGGTTTTTCTGGATTTGAATTTGGAGAGACTGGGGTGGTCAAGAATGTGAATTTTATGTATCTCACTCAGCAGTCATCATTATATTCTTACTGCTCCTCTGAAGACCCTAATTTGCACCCCTTATCAACAGAAGATCACTGGTCAAGTGCTCAATAAGTCATACTCTGAGGGAACTTGACTGAGACTTGTCTTAATAAGATTTGGAAATTCCTTATCTTTCTGACTCTGTGTCTTCGTTATAACAATCCATATTCTCTTCTTAAAGTAAAGACCAGCAGGATTAGCATCATCTAGGAGTAGAAATGCAAAAATTCTGAGTTCCAAGGCAAACCTATTCAATCAAAATCTGCATTTTAACAGGCTCTCAGGATTTCATATGCACATTCAAGTTGGGGAAGCATGGCTGTAGACCAGTGCTAGCCAACAAAACTTTCTGCAACAATAGGAATTTCTATATCTGTACTGTTCAATATGGTAGCTGTTAGCCACATATGGCCACTGAACTTTTGAAATATGGCTAGTGCAACTGAGGAGCTGAATTTTAGATTTAATTTTAATTATATTAAATTTTTTATTAAATTATGTGAAATTTAAATAGCCCATATGGGTAATGTATAGCGAGTGGCTACCATGTTGGATGGTTCTAATTCTTTCTAAAAATTTGGCTCCATCTTACCTCTCTGGTGGATCTTCTGCATTATGGTTACCTGTATTTACAAAAAAACAAAAGAAATCATCCTCTAGCTATACTCTTCAACTGGGCGCAAAGAGTGTGGAGCTATACTATGGGAGGATTGATATCCATTCTCCCCGCAATTGAGCTCACCTTCAGCTTATGCCAGCAAGACAGACCACAGTTATGACTATTCAAGTCCATTTGAACAAGCAAAGAAAATGTGTTGTAGGCAGGAAAAAGATATTTAAAGAGCTTTAGAGAATAAGAATGATAATGTATTGAACCTTCCCTGTGTCCCTGGCTACATTCTTTATATTCATAATTTCATTTAATCTTCACAACAAGAGGATAGAAATTTTTGTCATCTTGGTCACTGTTGATTCCAAGTGCTTGAAACAGGGAGTGGCACATAGCTGATGCTCAAGTAAGTAACAGTGAAATGGATGGATGAGCTAGTATCCCCATTTTATAGATGACAAAATTGAGGCACAAAGCAGTTAAGTAAGTTTCCTGAGGCCATAGAGTGACACAGCAAAGATTTAAGCCTCTGTAGTGCTTAAGTCTCTGTAGAACTCCAAATCCCATCTGAGCATCATGCATGGATAGACAGCCTGTTTAACCACATTAATAAATGATGGTCCACCTGCTGCTTCTTCTGGATTCACCTATGCTACCTGAGGCAGGGACGAAGTTTAGATATAAAGGGAAGACTTGATTTTAAAATATTTGTTGACTGCCTGCCATTTGCCACACTCTTGGGAAGCACTGGTGTGTATCCGTGTTTCATCACCATTAATGTGTGTATGAATCTCCTAAAGTTCTTGTTGAAATGCATATTCTGATTCCTGGAGGAAGTGACATCTAGCTGAGACTTATTAATGAAACAGGCATACAAGGTGAGGCGCATAAAGAAAGTCTCAGAAGGGTGTTCTAGGAAGATGGAACTGCATGCGAAAAGAATGGGAGGCTCAAGCAAGGATGGAGCATCTGGGCATAAGAAAACCGTCTTGACATCCTATGGTGCACCTGCTTCTCCCAGGGCAAACACCTTATCTAAAGGATGGCCTGATGGATTTCAAATGCTGCCTTTTCTTGGCTGCAGGCTGGCACCCAGGTCACCTGCAGATTAACAGCTTACTCCGAATCCCATCCTCAAAGCACTGCTTGGTTCTAGTTGATATTTCTGATTTCCCGTTTGATGTTCGGAATCCTCTGCCCACTGCTCCTCAGCCCCATGCGATGTTATGGCATCCCTTGGAAGCCTAATGAGGCAGTTGCCATGGTAACCCAGTGACATCCCTCTGTAGCTGATGCTAATGCCGTAGCTCCCCAAACCATGTACCTGTTTCTCTCTGTTTGGTAAATTAATAACATTTAAATTAAACATATTAATTTATTTCATGTCAATTAATTTGTATGTTAAGCTGCATGCTGACTTCATCCTCTCCTCCCCCAACACCCATTAATTAACTCCAGCCAAATTGGGAGCACATCAGAGAAGGTTGTAATAGCTTCCAGCAAACTGCAATTACAATACTTTGCTCCTGTGTAGAAAGTAATCAATGTCAAAATAATTGCTTTTCACAGGTCTACAGTCAGCCGTCTTGTCAGACAGTTAACTTGTAATTACAACCATTTGGATTTTTAAAAATAAAATATGCAGCCAAAATATTGGAAGAAAAAGCCGTGGCTGCTAATACAACTAATTGTGTTGAATATCTCATTATGTCTCATTTTTCAATTGTGTTTTCTCAATACCCAGCCATCTCTCTCTCAGGCTAGTGATGACTTCTCCCTGCAACTTTGAGTTTCCGTTTCAGGAATCATGGTTCCCAAGAGGTTAGTTTCGGAGAAATGTCAAACACACCAATGGATTCTGGGCCAACTTTTGCTTTTCTTTACTTTCTGTCTTTGTAGATATGGTGGGAAAGCTGGTTCCTCCAAATGAGATTATGTTCCTAAAATCTGTATAGCTGGAGGGCAGCAGAGGTTGCCAAGTTTAATGTGTGCTTTGCTAATCTTATTGAAGCAACTTCTTTTCCCCCAGACTCTCTTTGCACAGCTTTAAGCATACTGGCCTCTTTCCCCAAGCTTTGGGGCATAGCTCTTTATTTAAAGTAAAAACTGGTGTCTGAGAAACTGCACATAGGTAAATACCACTGACCTTTCCAATGGCTGGTTTCTTCACTCTGGCAGGAAGTGGTGCTATGGGAAGGTTGATGACCACCCAGGCTTCTACCAGTGACTCAACATTGCACTTGTTAAATTGGGTGTGCCATAGATCTGCTCATGTTGTAGCCTTATATATAATACTTTCTATCCTTGTAGATCCTGGAGCTCCAATTTGTCTACCCTCTAATCACCTCCCCCTGCACATCCATCCAATCAGCTGGATGTTGACCAAGTGCATTCTTGCACAGGCTTGTCTGTGTTAGGCTCTGGGGATTGAGTGGTGAACAAGCAAAATTTGCCCAAAGCCTATCTCTGTTAGAGCCGGGACATGACCTCCTTCTTTCTCATTGGGATTTTGTTGAAGAGCAATACAGGTTTATCATTTCTGTTATTGGTTTGTGGAGACCCCTTCTGACTTTCTACAGTCACTAAAGACTTTTATCTAGCAAAGTCAAATATTTCCTCTGTCACACCTTGCTCCTATCTGTAGTTTACAAAGGTTTGTCTTGGGAGGTGAAAGAAAAGAAAAATAAAAAGACAACCAACAACATCTACATAGCACATGCACACACCTCTCAATGTATCCATTTTCCTCAAGTTATAACCGCTTCTCTTCCAACTTGGGCAGATGGGTGTTTATTACCAGATAAAGAATTACAGGAATGAGGGTACCACAAGTTACTAAAGATTTAAGGACAGGCTGCTAAAAAATGACTTTGCAGGTTTTACAGGAATAAGGGGATCTACCTGTTTTATGTATGCAGGAAAATTGAATTTACAATCTCCTCTAAACCAGCAGCTATGCCTTTTGACCTAGCAACTGCTGCACTGTAGGCATTTAATGAATATTTATTTTAAGGTCCTGAATTCTATATGTCTCTGCACAAGCCTCTGATCTATTTTGTGCCTATTGTTTCTCCTGACTCAAAAATAGATGTGATGCTTTGCTAACTCAAAGATGCATCAGGAATTGGTCAAAAAGCCACTTGTCGGACTTTCACATGCCACCTGGTGTGCCAAATTGTAGCTCTCATAGTTGGAGGGCTTGACTCATATTTGGGGCTTCCCAGGTGGTGCTAGTGGTAAATAACCCACCTGCCAATGTAGGAGATATGAGATGTGGGTTCAATCCCCGAGTCAGGAAGATACCCTGGAGAAGGAAATGGCAACCCACTTCAGTATTCTTGCCTGGGAAATCCCATGGACAGAGGAGCCTGGCAGGCTACAGTCCATAGGGCCCCTAGAGTCGGACTTGACTGAAGCAACTTAGCATGCATGCACTAATATTTGCTTATCATCTATTCATAATTATCAGGCATTTACTTCACAGGGTTGGTTTTGAGGCGTGTGAAGCAGTATGTCCAAATACCACGTGTGTATCAGTAAGTTGATTTCAATAAGGTCCTATGTTGATATAATTATATGCAAAAAAGAACTGATAAGTAGTGCAGGGGTAATTCCTGGAACAAATAATTTCTGTATCCCTCCTCATCATGAGTCTTCATGAGCTAATCCCTCCAGAGTGGCTAGCTCTGGCCAGATGAAGTATGCACAGTGAAGATTCTGCAGGTGACCAGCACTGATGGAATTCATTGCCTTGCATAGGCAGAGAGAATGGTTCTCTTTGTTCTGGGAATGCATGGGGAAGATGCTTTGGCCTTGTCTAATTTTCAAGAAAAACGAGAAGATACGTTTTAGGACATGCGTCTTCCCTCCCGAGAATAAAAGGCAGAGAGATTTCCTTTCAGTCCTATTGCTGGCTAGACTTTTGCTATAGGATTTGAAAATAATGGAGTTGGGTTGTCATGGCAATGCATCCCGTGCTGTAGTTGTGATATTGTAGCTGATTTCTCGATGCTACTTTTATTTCAAGAATTGCTGAAAGTTTCTCAAAATGGCTTCAAGGCCACACAGACTGGCAGCTTACTTATCAGATGAAGGAGCAGGTATGAGGCTTGCCTGGCTTCCTGGGTGATGACAGATTGGAATTTTCGAGTCTCTGTGCTTGAGAGAAAAATCTAAAGAAACTTGGTTTGGGGCTTTCCTGGTGGCTCAGTGGTAAAGAATCCACCTGCCAATGCAGGAGACATGGGTTCGATCCCTGGTCCAGGAGGATCCAACATGCTGGGGAGCAACTAAGCCAGTGCACCACAACTGTGTAGCCTGTGCTCTAGAGCCTGGGAACCACAACTACTGAGCCCACCTGCTACAGCTACTGAAGTCTGAGTGCCCTAGAGCTTGTGATCTGCAACAAGAGAAGCCACTGCAATGAGAAACCCGTGTACAACTAGAGAGTAGCCCTCACTCGCCACGACTGGAGAAAAGCCCACACAGCAGCAACACAAACCCAGCACAGCCAAAAATAAATAAAACTATTTTTTAAAAGGCTTATAAAATAAGAAAATAAACTTGGTTTTCTCATTTAACAAAATCACTTTCATGTACCTAACATCTCTCAGAACTGCTGGGCCATACATTTTTCCCCAAACAAAATCATTTCTCAACTTGGGGATGTTACATCTGATGGCTGGTAATTCTTAATGATCACTGATACCTTCTGTTTCCTTGGTCCATCCAACCTTCTATGCTTCCTGGGGTCTTCTTAGACCCTTCCCCTCTGGCCTGTCTGATGGGTTACCATGTCTAGTCAGTTTTAGAATGATAAGCAACATTTGTTGAGTGCTTTGTCAGCGTTAGACACCATCCTAAGTGCATAATGTGCAATATCCAACTTAACTTTGGCTCAACCCTGTGAGGTTGATCACATTCCGTCTTCTTTTTGACATGTAGAGAGGAACACAGAGGCCTAAGAAGGCCAAGTTACTTGCTCAAGGTCACATAGAATAGGGATGGCAGGGTCAAGGTTCAAACCCAGAGCCTGTGCTCTTAACCACTGTGACTGCAGTACCCATATTCTGTCTCCTCTGTGCCTGTAGAATGCACCAACCCGTTATCACCAGCACCCTGGCTCAGAGTCCCATTGTCTCTTGCTAAAATCATTGCCCCAACCTCCTGAACCTGTTAGTCTCTCTCAGTCTGGCCTGTCACCCATCTGTTCTGCAGACAACCACCATAGTGATTGTTCTGAATTTCCGTCAGAGTTACACCCCATCCCATCCTAGGTCATCCCCTTCAACGGAACTTCAATGCCACCCGGATGTGGCCCTAACTCCTTGTGTAGGTGACACCTGTGTGAAAATGATGTGAAAATGTTCGTGAACTTGATAATGATGAGAACCTGCGTTGACGAGGCATATGCAAAGTGCCAGATGTATGGTGGGGATCTTCTCATGGGATCCTCTCAACAACTCCAACCAGAGCAGGATTGGCTTCAGATGGGGACTGTGTGACTCCTGGCCCTCAACCTTTAACCACTCCTCCTTCTTTCCATGCCTTCTGCACCCTAGGTGTACTGAGCAAACTGCAGTTTCCCTCGGGCTATGTGTTATCTCACCACTGGGCCTTCACCTTGAGCCTCTCCATGCCTAGCACTGTGCCTGGTGCATAAAGATGTTTATTGAATGAATAGAAGAATTTCATGGAAGATGCCATACTGTTCAGAATCCACTAGGGACACTAATGTATCAGTGTGTTTGTTAGTCACTCAGTTGTGTCTGACTCTTTGTGACCCCATGGACTGTAGCCTGCCAGGCTCCTCTGTCCATGGGATTCTCCGGCAAGGATGCTAGAGTGGATTAGCCATTGCCTTCTCCAGGGCATCTTCCTGACCCAGGGATTGAACCCAGGTCTCCTGTATTGCAAGCAGGTTCTTTTACCATCTTAGCCACAAGGCAATGTTATCAGAGCGGGAAACAAATCCAGTAAAACAAAATCAAACCAAAAGAGAAGCCAGTAATGGGGAGGACTGCCTAGGGAGGAAGAGTAAAAACCAGAAGTGAGAGAAGATAGTACTTGAAACCCAAGGTGGGCAACTGATTTTGTTTCCAACCTGAGAGGTCACGTAGGGAATAGACAGCAAGGTGACCAGTGGGGTTAGGTGTCAAACTGGGAGCCACAAAGTGGGAGTGAGAGCTGCTGTGTCATTCCTGGAGACAGTAAAGCAGCTCAGTTGACTCTGAAAAATTGTTTCTTTCCCACTGACTGAGTTGGAGGGGTCATCTTCTCTTGGCTGTGCAAGTACCATGTTAGACATGGGATGCTGGGAAAGATTGAAAGCAAAAGGAGAAGAGGGAGACAGAAGATGAGATGGTTGGATGGCATCACCAACTCAAGGGACATGAATGTGAGCAAACTTCAGGAGATAGTGGAGGACAGAGGAGCCCGGCATGCTTCAGTCTGTGGGGTCACAAAAAGTCGGACATGGCATAGTGACTGAACAACAACAGCAAAGGCTGTTAAAAGCAAGCTGGTGAAGGGACTTCTCTGGTGTTCCAGTGGTTAAGAATCCACCTACCAATGCAGGGGACTCAGGTTCAATCCTTGGTCTGGGAAGATTTCACATGCCATGGGGCAACTAAGCCCATGTACCACAACTACTGAAGTCCATACGTCCTAGAGCCTGTGCTCCACAACAAAAGAGAGAAGCCACTGCAATGAGAAGCCCACGAATCACAACTAGAAAGTAGACCCTGCTCACTGCAACTCTAGAAAGCTTGTGCATAGCAATGAAGACACAGAGCAGCCAAAAATAAAACTAAAAAAAAAGGCAGCCTAGTGCAAAGCCTTGCCAAAGAGCTTGTGATTTTATTGTGGAAGCTATGGAGAACCACTGGAAGGTAATTTGAAGCACCCAGGTTCTCCCCAGCCTGCTGGGAAGTTTAGATAAATACCTAATCACAGCAGCCATTGCAAAACTTCCAGAAGCCCGTGTCAAGCAAAGCAGGTGAAATTGAAATCCTCCCCTAGCAAAAGCAATTTCTCCTCACTTCTCCCCTCCTCAGACACACTTAAGGGAGACTCAGAATTTGTAAAGGGGAGTAAACCTGGGGAGTTTAGTTCCCTATTAACCCAGCTCACTCGTCTCCAGAGGTGGAACCAGCAGATTTCCTCCTCTGTCCAGGCAGGGCAGTGCAGTCAGGGGAATGAACATGGGAATCTCTGAACTGGAATAATGTTGGGCCCAGCAAGGCTGTGTTTCCATTGTGTGCCTTTGATTGCTAAAATGAGTTATTAGCTCCACTAAGAATGTCCTCTAAATATAAATCTCCTATGCCTAACAGATAAAGGCTCCTTTTTGCCTTGACTCTCCAAACATCCTACTTCAGGCATCTGTACACAGTGGCAAAGCTAGACCTGGTTCCACACCACAAAGGGAAAAAGAACTGTACATGATTATGAGCTAATTTATTTATTTTTATGTAAACGTTTTATTGGAGCATAGTCAGTTAACAGTGTTGTGATAGTTTCAGGTGGACAGCAAAGGGACTCAGTCATCCATATATGTACCTGGTGGTGATTTAGTCACTAAGTCATGTCTGACTCTTTGCGACCCCGTGGACTGTAGCCTGCCAGGCTCCTCTGTCCATGAGATTCTGCAGGCAAGAATACTGGAGTGGATTGCCATTTTCTTCTTCAAGGGATCTTCCAGACCCAGGGATCAAACTCGGGTCTCCTACATTGCAGATGGATTTGTATCTATTCTCCCCCAAACTCCCCTCCCACCCAGGCTGCCACATAACATTGAGCAGAGCTCTCTGTGCTGTACAGTAGGACCTTGTTGATTATCCATTTTAAATATAGGAGTGTCATGAGCTAATTTAAATGTAGCAGGAGACATGTGGGTGTTACCTTTTAGTTAATATTTTTTTTCCTCCTGGGCCTTTGCAAAAACTTTTCAAGAGCCCTCAGGAGATGTCATCTAGTCTGGCTGTAACAAGAACATGTGGGCTAAGGACTGAATTGGTTAATTCTAATATTGCATCATTAAGGAAAATGATTCCTTTTCCATGGAGCCAAATTGGATTAATTATATGCATGCAGAGTATACTTAACAAATGACATAATTCGAAGGTACTGGTCTGGGTCATGCACAATTTGGTTCTTTGTTTTTCAGCCGACAAGGCGTTTGCCACTTATACTCTGAATTAAATGTGCTGGGTTTGAACATTCTAGTGGTCATTAATGTTAGTTGATGGGCTTTGGTGTGTTTATTTTTCCCACTAGATTATATACATAATGCTGCAGATTATGACTGGTGGAGTTAAAACACACAGCCAGAAGAGAGGGTTCATGGTTCATTGGACACATTTAGTGCCTGATCAGAATGCAGAGTGCCATCAATCCAATTTATCCCTTGATTATCAGCCTGCTCTGTGTAATTAAGGGATGAGGCCAGGCTTGCTGTCCTTTCTTCACCCAGTGAGGACTGACCAGAAGCATTAAGTTCTGAAGACAGAGTTGGCCATGTGGTGATATCATTGATGGCACTTATTGGGCAGGTGACAAAGATGGGGGAAGACTCTGTGCCTCAGCACTGGCAGGGGGCAGCACTATGGAGGGCGGGGTGATAAGGCTCTGATAAAGCTTTCATGAAATTAAAAGGTGCTTGCTTCTTGGAAGGAAATCTATGACAAACCTAGGCAGCATATTAAAAAGCAGACACATCACTTTGCTGACAAGGGTCTGTCTAGTCAAAGCTATAGTTTTTCCAGTAGTCATGTATGGATGTGACAGTTGGACTGTGAAGAAGGCTGAGTGCTGAAGAATTGATGCTTTCAAATTGTGGTGCTAGAGAAGACTCTTGAGAGTCTCTTGGACTGCAAGGAGATCAAACTAGTTTTAAAGGAAATCAACCCTAAATTTTCATTGGGAAGACTGATGCTGAAACTCCAATACTTTGGCCACCTGATGAGAAATGCTGACTCATTGGGAAAGACTCTGATGCTGGGAAAGACTGAAGGCAAAAGGAGAAGTGGGCAATAGAAGATGAGATGTTATATAACATCACTGATTCAATGGACATGAATTTGAGCAAACTCTGGGAGACAGTGGAGGACTGAGGAGCCTAGTGTGCTGCAGTCTATGGGGTTGCAAAGAGTCAGACATGACTTAGCAGAGGAACAACAAGCTCCAATACTTTGGCCACCAGATGCAAAGAGCCAACTCTTGGGAAGAGACTGTCACGCTGGAAAAGATTGAAGGCAGGAGAAGAAGGGTATGAAAGAGGATGAGATGGTTGGATGACATCACTGACTCAATGTACATGAGTTTGAGCAAACTCTGGGAAATGGTGAAGGACAGGGAAGCCTGGTGTGCTGCAGTCCATGGGGTCACAGTGAGTCAGACATAACTTAGTGACCGAGCAACAACAACAAAGTTTTCATTAGGTGAGAGATGACAGATGGGCAGTAGGCTTAAGTTTCTTTCTCTTATACCTCCAGACTGAGCTTTTACAAAGTGATAAGGAAAATCTTGACATTCCCCTTCCTCCACAACATACACCTTCTTTTGCAACTTCTATAGTGACTCCAGGAGGTATAACTGCATCTCTGGTCTTGCCAGAGGTCCTAGTGTGATGTAAGAGCAGACAGGCATGCAGCTTTTTCCACTACCGTGCGATAGGCTGCAGCTGGCGGCGTCCATGGCTGCCACTCTGGAATTGTGCAGTGATTGACAAAAACTTGGCAAAGACAGCATTTGAGGATGTACAGTTTCCTTAATGCCAAAGGCTATTTATCAGAAGGCAGGAAATAACACAAAGTGCTCCTGGATGGAGGGACTGATGGCTTCCCAGGTCGTCCTAATGTCCCTGGGGACTTAGAGCTGAGGATAAGTCACCTGCCCCAAAGCAAGGGTTTGGCCAGACATGAGACGTATCTTCTGCTAATCTTATGGGGACTTTTGGTCTCTCTTATCCACTCTTTGTCCCCTCAGCTAGGTTTCTGGCTATGTGTCTGCCCACTCGTCAGATGCAAGGATTAATATCTTCTGAAAAAAGCCCTCCAATATATTTACTGTGCAGTGCAGGGATATCATTTCCTAGGAGCATCCCTCAGCAAGTTCAGGCTTTAGCCTGTCTGAGATTTACTTTGAATGGAGCTAAATGTTTACAAAGATCTTCAGAAGTGTTTCTCTGAGAAAATCTGGGAAGGAGTCATGGAGGAGGCATCATTTTAAAATTTTTTAATTGGAAAATAATTGCTTTATAATACTGTGGTAGTTTCTGCTGTATAATGACCTGAATAGGCTCTAAGTATACACATATCCCTTCCTTCTTGAGTCTCCTTCCCATTCCACCACCCCTCCCCCCACTTTCCTACCCATCTAGGTCATAGAGCACCAAGCTGAGCTCCTTGTGTTATATTGCTGCTTCCCACTAGCTATCTGTTTGTCACATGGTAATGTGTATATGTCATTGCTACTCTCTCAGTTCGTCCCACCCTCTCTTTCCCCTGCTGTGTCCACAAGTCTGTTCTCTACATCTGTGTCTCTATTCCTGCCCTGTAAATAGGTTCATCAGTACTATTTTTCTACATTCCATATGTATGTGTTAATATACAATATTTGTTTTTCTCTTTCTGACATACTTCACTCTGTATGACAAATTCTAGGTCCTTCTACCTCACTACAACTGTCTCAGTTTTGTTCCTTTTAGTGGCTAAGTAATATTCCATTGTATAAATGTACCACAACATTATCCATGTATCTGTCAATGGACATCTAGGTTGGTTCCATGTCGTGGCTATTGTAAATAGTGCTGCAATGAACATTGGGGTACATGTGTCTTTTTGAATTATGGTTTTCTCAGGGTATATGGAGGAGGCATCATTTGAGCTGAGTTTTGATGCGTGAAGAGGTGTTTTCTAGGTAAACTTTGGAAAGAAGGAGCATCTCTACTAAGCACACGAGCACTTACAAAGCAGAGGAGACGCAAAAACATGCTTTTGGGAGAAGCTAGAGTTTGGTGTGGTGGCGAAGGGTTTGTGGACCAACTAGGGTGGCCTCAGCTCCATGGCATATGGGGATTGCTGCAGTTTGGGGTGGGAGGAAGGAAGCTGGGATGGGCAAGACCGTTGTTGAGAGGAACTGATTCAGCTTCAGAGGTCAGAACATGTGGCTCTCCAAGCTCAGTGTGCTTCAGCCTGTCCTGCAGTGAGTGGAGAGTCTGTGTATTTGAGCACACTGGTCCATGAGTGTCCCAGGTGGACAGGTTTTATTCCATGTATTAACCTAATATTTGAATGTTAAACTCTTTTTGACAAAAAATTTGCAGGAAATTTAGAAAATACAATAAAATAGAAATGTGAATAACCTGATCATCTGAAGTTAACTACTGATAATCTTTGGGGGTCTATTGTTTATATACATACATTTTCTGAACAAAAATAGGATCTCATAGTATGGGTTATTTTATAATCTGCTTTTTCCACTAAACCCACCATAAGCCTCTCTCCATGCCAATACATGATGTTAGTTTTTTAAAATATATTTTTGTTTATTTATTTTTGTCTGTGCTGAGTCTTCATTGCTGCACAGACTTTTCTCTAGTTGTGGTGAGCAGGGGCTACTCTCTAGTTGTGTTGCATGGACTTCTCATTACAGTAGCTTCTCTTGTTGTGGAGCACAGGATCTAGGGCATGTGGGCTTCAGTGGTTGCGGCACATGGGCTCAGTAGTTGTGGCTCCCAGGCTCTAGAGCATAGGCTCAATAGTCGTGGCACACGGGCTTAGTTGCCCTGTGGCACGTGGGATCTTCCCAACCCAGGGATCGAACCCATGTCTCCTGCATTGGTATGTGGATTCTTTACCCCTGAGTCACCAGGGAAACTCAATACTAGTTTTAATGACTACATGCTAGTCCCTTGATAACAGGCAGGATAATTTATTTATCCAGATGCTGATTGTTAAGATACTCAGTTTGCATGACAGGCCACCATATCTCTCCACCTACATTCCATGTGCTTGTATCTCCTTATTCTCTAAGTTCACCTAAAGCAATACCCACAGGGCTCAGTTCAGTTCAGTCACTCAGTTGTGTTCGACTCTTTGCAACCCCATGAATCGCAGCACACCAGACCTCCCTGTCCATCACCAACTCCCGAAGTTCACTCAAACCCATGTCCATCGAGTCAGTGATGCCATCCAGCCATCTCATCCTCTGTTGTTCCCTTCTCCTCCTGCCCCCAATCCTTCTCAGCATCAGGGTCTTTTCCAATGAGTCAACTCTTCGCATGAGGTGGCCAAAGTATTGGAGTTTCAGCTTCAACATCAGTCCTTCCAATGAACACCCAGGGCTGATCTCCTTTAGGATGGACTGGTTGGATGTCCTTGTGGTCCAAGGGACTCTGAAGATTCTTCTCCAAAACCACAGTTCAAAAGCATCAATTCTTCAGTGCTCAGTGTTCTTCACAGTCCAACTCTCATATCCATACATGACTACTGGAAAAACCATAGCCTTGAGTAGACGGACCTTTGTTGACAAAGTAATGTCTCTGTTTTTTAATATGCTGTCTAGGTTGGTCATAACTTTCCTTCCAAGGAATGAGTGTCTTTTAATTTCATGGCTGTAATCACCATCTGCAGTGATTTTGGAGCCCCCCAAAATAAAGTCTGACACTGTTTCCACTGTTTCCCCACCTATTTGCCATGAAGTGATGGGACCAGATGCCATGATCTTAGTTTTCTGAATGTTGAGCTTTAAGCCAACTTTTCCACTCTCCTCTTTCACTTTCATTAAGAGGCTTTTTAGTTCCTCTTCACTTTCTGCCATAAGGGTGGTGTCATCTGCATATCTGAGGTTATTGATATTTCTCCACAGGGTAGAAACACTGTTTTTTATGCTTTCGTATAAAGCGGCACTGACTCTGGTCTGAAGCTCTTCTTCTTTGCTGTTTTTTTCTGTCTTAACACCCCTTGTTGGTCAGTGGAGGAATAGGGACCAAATTTAGACCCCAAATCCCTGAGATGCATGGCTTCTGTGGCTTGTAGAGAGAAAGAATCTTTGATTCAGATGTGTCCATTCCCCTCCTCCAGCTGTTTCCAAGAACCACAGCACAGAGGCAGTAGACAGCTTGTCACAGTAAATTTGGCATGGTGGCAGCCTAGCTAGAAACAAGCCACCCATATCGTGGAGAAATGAGGTTCAATTAAGCCCTTTAAGCCTCCCGGCCATGCTGCCTGAGTTGGTTTTTTCATTTGTGTCCATGCTCTGCAGACCCTGGCTGAATGGAATAGTGTTTCTGCATCAGTGAATTTCTTTAGGCTGCTTGCTAGTGGGCTTGTGTTTGACTGAAATCTTGAGGATTCACTGTGTGTGTGTTTGTGTGTGTGCATGTCATGGCACGTGTATAGACCCAGAGGGCTTTGAGTTACAGGGCAAGAAACTGACTACCTAGGCAACTAGCTTCACGACGGGCTTGAAATCTGGTGTCTATTACATGTGACCTCTAGAGAGAAGTCTAGAGGAGGTCCCACCTTGGTATGACCTTGGGGGAGAAAGTAGAACAATTCTGCCTGTCTTTCTGCACATCCACTCATCTGTCCATCCATCTACCCACTCCTCCATTTATTTACTCATTTTACATTATTTGTTGGATGTCTGTTGTATGCCAGGTGATACAGCAGTTAAGCATCCACCTGCCACTGCAAGAGATGCAAGAGAGGTGGGTTTGATCCCTGGGTCAGGAAGGTCCCCCGGGATAGGAAATGGCAACCCACTCCAATATTCTTGCTTAGAAAATTCCGTGGACAGAGGAGCCTCGCGGGTACAGTTCATGGGGTTGCGAAGAGTCAGACACAACAGAGCATACACACAAGCACACACATGGTATGCTTAAGTGCCTCTGTTTAAGGCACATAAGACACTCAGTGACCAAAAGTGACAAAAGTTCTGCCCTTCTGCCCTTTTGGAACTTACATTGAATGATGGAAGACAGGCAGAACACTTTGAGCATAATAAATAAATGTTCTATAGTATTTAGAAGGTACTAAAGGATCTGGGCTTCCCTTGTGGCTCAGCTGGTAAAGAATCTGCCTGCAATGTGGGAGATCTGGGTTCGATCCCTGGGTTGGGAAGATCCCCTGGAGAAGGGAAAGGCCACTCACTCCAGTATTCTGGCCTGGAGAATTCCATGGACTATACAGTCCATATGGTCCCAAAGAGTCAGACACGACTGAGTGACTTTCACTTTCAAGGGATCTGGGAAAATTGCAGTGGAGGGGACTCTGGGTCCCCAGTCAGGATGGGGAAGTGCAGTTGTGATTTTAAGTAGGGTTAGGGTGAGGGTAAGTGATAAAGATTCTCACTTTGACCAAACTCAAATCAGGCTCTCCTAAACCCTTTCCCAACCAGGCTTTGACTTTTGGACTTCCATGCTCATCTCTTCATTTCTAATTTTAGTAAGAATCTTGCTAAGTCAATTTAACCAGAAAGCCCCATCCTTGATACCTTGTCAGACTCCTCATCCTGCACCATCCCTCAGGGGATGTCTGACCACCCTGCCCTGCCTTCAGCAAGAATCCTGGTAGATTAGTTTAGCCAGAATCTTCTCTTAGCCCTGATGCTGCCTCTTAGTAATTTCCCAACCGTTCATCCCCACACTGTCTCCTCGGCTGTAAATTTCTGCTTTCTCTTGTATTTCTAGTTGAGTCCAATCACTTTTCCCCGCTACAAGACCCCATTGCTCCAGTCTTTGTACTTGTTGCAATACCCTACCCTTCTGCCTTGAGTAAAGTCTTCCTTACCATGCCTTTAATGGATGTCATTAAATAATTTTTAAAAAAATTTTAATGGAGTATATTTGCTTTACAATGTTTTGCTATTTTCTGCTGTACAGCAAAGTGAATCAGCTATAAATATACATATATCCCCTCCTTTTTGGATTTCCTTCACATTTAGGCAACTACAGAGCATTGAGTAGACTTCCTTGTGCTCTACAGCAGGTTCTCATTAGTTATCTAATGAGTTAATGACTATTTTATATATAGTAGTGTGTATATGTCAACCCCAATGTCCCAATTCATCCTACCCCTGCCCTTTTCCCCTTGGTATCTATACGTTTGTTCTGTAGTCTGTATCTCTATTTCTGCTTGGCAAATAGGTTCATCTGTACCATTTTTCTAGATTCCACATGTATGTGCTAATGGTGGCGCTAGTGGTAAAGATTCTTCTTGCCAATCCAGGAGACAATAAGAGATGCGCGTTTGATCCCTGGGTTGGAAAGATCCCCTGGAGTAGGAAATGGCAGCCCACTCCAGTGTTCTTAATTGGAGAATCCCATGGACAGAGGAACCTGGTGGGCTATAGTCCATAGGGTCACAAAGAGTTGGACACAACTGAAGTGACAGCATGTACATGCATAAACATGATATTTGCTCTTCTCTTTCTGACTCACTTCCCTCTGTATGAGAGTCTCTAAGTCTATCCATGTCTCTGCAAATTAAACAGTTTTGTTCCTTTTTATGCTTGAGTAATACTCCATTGGATATATGTGCCACATCTCCTTTATCCATTCCTCTGTTGATGAACATTTAGGTTGCTTCTATGTCCTGGCTATTGTAAATCATTCTTCAGTGAACATTGAGGTGCCTATTTTTTATTTTCTCTGGCTGTATATCCAGGGTATGTGTTGCTGGGTCATATGGCAGTTCTATTTTAGTTTTTTAAGGACCTCCATACTGTTCTCCACAGTGACTGCATAATTTACATTCCCACCAACATTGTTGGAGGGTCCCTTTTCTCCACACCCTCTTCAGCATTTATTGTTTGTAGATTTTTTTGATGATGACCATTCAGACCAGTGTGAGGTGATTCCTCACTGTAGTTTTTGATATGCATTTCTCTAATAATTAGTGATGTTGAGCATCTTTTCATGTGTCTCTTGGCCATCTGTGTGTCCTCTCTGGAGAAAGGTCTACTAAAGTCTTCCCCCCATGTTTTGATTTTTTTTTTAATATTGAGCTTCATGAGCTGTTTGTTAATAGTGGGTGGCATTGAGAAATTAACCCTCCAGTGATGAGCCAGAGAGAATGAAGCAACCCTGTGGATATCTGCAGGAAGAGAGTTTCAGGCAAAGGGAACAGTCAGGGCAAAGGACCTATGGATGAGCATCCTGTGTGTTTAGAGAACAGCACCTGGGACAGACGACCTTGGCAGAATGAGCTCAGCAGTGAGAGGAGACAAGGTCTGAGCAAAAGGCTCTAGCTCAACATTCCTTCCACCGTTGACAGTAACATTAGCACAGCAGAGGACAGCAGTTGTTTGGGTTCTGGAAATGGGATAGTGGAGAGCTGGGTGCCAACTCTAGACATTAGCACCTCCCTTCCTGGGCTCCATTAAGAAGAATCCTGGAGCATCACTGTCCTGAAGCTGCAGTGGCACTAAGTAACCCACATGGAAGAAGTGCAAGGTAGAGCATGGGACTGGAAATGAGATACATAGATTCAGCTTCAAACCCCAGTTTTTCCTCTTACATTTGTAAATTACTTACCCTCTCCAAACCTCAGTTTTGGTAAAACTGAGGATTTCAGTAATAGTTGTTCTTTGAGTATGGTATACTTATTAGAGGGAAATGAACTTGTTGCATTCATACCAGCCCCAGTGTGGCAGAGCCAAGGGCTGAAGGAAACTGTCCGCCTTCAAATTCCCCCATGCCTTCCTGCCCCTAATAAGCTCCCCATACTTACAGGGAAGGCTGTCAGCTAATAAGGTATTTGAAAGGGGCTGGCAGATGGTCAAGTGCTGTGTAAATGTACGCTGTTATTGTTACTGTAGATGGGACTTGGGGTTAAGTTCTGAGATGACCCTGGTGTCTAGCAGAGAACATTGTCCTCATCAGCCGGCAGTGGCTTTTGAGTGACAGCTGAACATTCTGCCGCTGAAGGTCACAGAAGAACTCAACCAGGTTGATCTCCATTAAGAGATTTTATCATCATGTTTTGCACTTAAAGCTGTTATTTACACACTACAGGTTAGCAATAGCTGCCACATATACATTTTGCTAATTGATTTATGTTAACTTCCACATGTGCTGGTGATCAATATAAACAGCCTTGTTTTGTTGTGTCCTTGGAGACTTAGAACAGACTTCGCATCAGTGCATGTGGACTCCTGGGTGACCTCTCTGGTCCTCTTTTGCACAGAGGAGAGGAACACAGATGACTGTGGTTATCTAGATTTTTCTGCATTATTGTGTGTGCCTGTTTCCAATCCATCTAGACAAGCTTGTACTGCAAATCTGTTTCAACATCAAGTTTCTGGTAGTGGTACTGACATGCATATCACCCTTAGGCTGGGGATTTTTATGTTAACTTTCAGTAAATCTTACTTGGGTAATAAATTAAGTGTGTGTATGTGAGAGAGAGAGAGAGAAAGAGGGAAGATAGAGGGAGGGAGGGAGGGAGAGGGAGAGGTAGAGAGTTTTCTGCTTGTGATATTTGAACTAGAGAGAGTTCATGTTTACCTGGCTCAGGCAATAAACCTAAACCTGCCTGAATCATTTGCACTAAATGTGAATGCCAGAAATAGCACTCACACCTGACCTTTTCAGTTTAGAGACAGCTGTCTCTGGAGCAGGAAATTGAAGCTCATGGAGAAGAAAGGGACAGGCTGAAAGAGTAGTAAACGGAGCCCAGCCTGGGAGCTTTCAAAGCCCTTGTGGCTGGGTGAGAGTGGGCTGGGGTGAGTGGAGGGCGTCTTTCCAGCTGACTTGAATAAACACAAAAGCCTGGATGAGATTCCTAAGGATCTTTAGGAAGCCTTGTAGTTCTTGCCCACTTTAAATACTCTCCTGAGATCCTGGGAGTTCATAGAATTGATATGAAAATCAAATTACATGCATTTTTGAGTAGGCAGAGAAGCTATTTTTTATTTTTAAGATGATTTTTATCATGTAGTTAAGCATCAAACAGTGCTGAAAGGCTCCTAACAAAAACAGCAGTGCCCTGACTTCCTCTGCACCTTTCCTCCATCATGCTCCTCAGAAGTAACCACCTCTATTTTCTTTTCTATCATTTCTTCTGTAATTGCTCCCATATTTCCAAATAGCATCAGTGTATCATCTCTTGAATGATCAGTTTTAGACATTGTTCATTTCTTTTGTATTAGGTGTAGACAAGGATTGCTGGCTTTCTTATGACCTTATGTCCTTTCTCTTTATGCTCCCAATAGTATAATTGCACATTTTGTTGTAATTATTGGTGTTTCCATTATTATAACTATGACAATATTGTTTACTGTTGAGTCAAGGAATATATTAAGATGATCCTTCCATGATTTCTTTTCCTTCTCAGCCTACAGATAAAATCTTCATTCAGTTCCCAGATTTATTTTGAATCTGTGTCTCAGTCTTCATATATTCACCAGCAATTCTATAAAATGCCTCTCAATTTTGCTACAAATTTCCACCCAGTCAATCCTGTCAGATAATCTGTAAGTTTCACTTTTTTCTCCTTGTCACCTCTCTCCTCACTTCTTTTGCTATCGTCTAAACTGTGGCACAAATTTCATTCTGGGATTTCTCTTATGTTATCTCAGAATTCCCCTTGCCCTTTCTCTTTTGCTGAATTCTGTGCTTCCTTGTCTTCTTTTTTCTTAGCTGACTTCCCCCATTTTAGTGGCTTTCCATCTCCAGGAGTTTCCTACAGTGTATAGTAGAAGTAACTGTGTTACTGTGTTTTAGACCTTGCATGTCTAAAAGTGTCATGTTTTATTCACATGCTGATGGATAGTTTGGTTGGTTATGGAATTCCAGGTTTGTTTTTTTTCCTCTGAATTTTGAAGGTATTGTTCAAATATTTTCTGGTTTCTGCTACTGTTGTTGAGAAGTCTAATGCCTTTCTGATCCCCCATCCTTTGTATGTGACATTTTATTCCTCTCTAGATGCTTTTAGGGTATTTTCTATCTATGCTTTGAAAGTTTCATGATGATGAGTCTTAGTGTGGGTTTTATTGTGTTTTTTCAACAGAGGTTCATGTCTGGTACTCAAAAATTTTCTTGTATTTTTTTCTTTGTTAATTTGCTGCCTATTTTCTTTGTTCTGTTTCCACAAATCTTTTAGTCACATGAAGGGCTTCCTGGATGGATCTTCTTTCTTATTTTCCTTTTTCTCTACCTGCCCCCCCCCCCCCCCCACCTTCAATTATGGGAAATTTCCTCAGTATAACTGTCTACCCCTTTTGTGTATGTGCTCAGTCATGTCTGACTACCTTTGACCCTTTGACTATAGCCCACCAGGCTCCTCTGCCCATGGGATGTTTCAGGCAAAAATACTGGAGTGGGTTGCCATTTCCTCTTCCAGAGGATCTTCCCAACCCTGGCATCAAACCCACATCTGCATTGAAGGTGGATTCTTTACTGCTGATCCACTGGGGAAGCTCTTTTATGGGACATCATACTCTTGGCGTGCTACAATTTATGGGGTCACAAAGAGTCAGACACAACTGAGCGACTGAACTGAACTGAACTGAATACTCTTGATTCCAGAACACTTTTAGTTCAATTTCTTTAGAAAATATACCCACATCTCCTCTAAGAATAGAGAAGGGATAGAAACTAATGATGCTGAGTTGGGGGCAGGCAGAAAAACTAGTTGTCTAACAGCTCCTGTTCCAGACTTTCCCAGTCTACTGTTTTCAGCCCTTGCCTCAGCCCATCTGCCTCTGTATCTGGTGTCTTAGGTTTCTAGGAATTTCTAGGGTTCCCAGGACAAATAAACTCACTTATCAGTAATGTATCCCTCTGCCAGATCTTAAATTGAACTCTTTCTCTCACTTACTTTCTGCTCGTTCTATTTTCTCATTTTCTGAATTGTGGTTCAGTGATACGGATAATATCTAGTTTAATCCAAGCTGCACTTGGATCTTTCTTTTTTGTTGTAAATTGATTTGTGAGAGGAATTGGAACAGAGAATTTTTTTTTTATTATTATTCTGCCATCTTGAACTTGGAAATCAAACATGTACACCCATGGCGGATTCATGTCAATGTATGGCAAAACCAATACAATATAAAAAGAAAAAATAAATAAATAAAATTACAAACAGAAAAAAAATGAGTTCTTTAAGCTACTTCTTTGGATAATAAAATGAAAGATCATTTGCTACAAGATTAACTATCCCTAGTTGTACACACTTTATTTATTAGAAGTTCGGCTTTCTTTAAGTGCAAAAAAATGCCCTCAAAGTATCATTCCTCCAAGTATTTTGAGTGTTACTGAACTTTGGCAATGAGTGCAAATTGTGTTTTTCACTTAACTGTCCTTAATTATCTCTCACCATAATGATTGTAATTGACTTAATTTTTTGTGTGTGTGGTGAAATATACATAACAGATAATTGACCATTTTTTTACCAGTTTTCAGAGTATATTCAGTGGCATTCAGTGCTTTTACATTGTTGTGCAAACACCACCATCCATCTCTAGAACTTTTCACCTTCCCAAACTGAAACTCTGTGCCCATTAACATTAACCATCTATCCTGCTTCTTCCCCAGCTCCTGGCAACCACCATTCTGTCTTTTTGTCTATGAATTTGACCACTTCAGATACTGATTATAAGTGAAATCATACAGTATTGGTCCTTTTATGACTAGCTTATTCCACTTATCATAATGTGTTCATGGTTCCTGCAGAATACAAGAACAACATAATATATTCAAGGCTCCTTTTAAAGGATGCATAGTATTCCATTGTATGTGTAGACCACATTCTCTTTATCCCCCTCCATCAGTGGACATTTGGGCTGCTTCCACGTTTCAGCTACTATGAATAGTGCTTCTATGGAACATGGGTGTATAAATATTTGTTCCAGTGCCTGCTTTCAGTTCTTTTGAATATATACCCAGAAGTGGAATTACTGGATCAAGTGGTAATTCTACCTGAAAACTTTTAGGAACTGCCACACTGATTTCTATACTATCTGTAACATTTTACCTTCCTACCAGCAATGCAGAAGTTTTAATTTCTCCACATCTTCACCAAGACTTCTGTTGTTTTCTGGGTTTTTTTTTTTTTTTGCAGGATATTTTTAATAACAGTCACCTTAATCATTGTGAATGTAACATCATTGACTTTTTAAAAGCACATACCAACTTTTATGGAGTGCCATTTAAAGTATTAATGCATGCCTTATCTCCTTAATCCTTATACCAGCTCTCTCTATATAGAGGAAGACACTATATAACTCTTCTCATTTTACTGATTATAAAACTGAAGCCCAAAGATGTTATGAGACTTGCCCAAGGTGATAAAGTGAGTAAGAGTCAGAGGCAGTGTTCTAGCTATCCATACAACAGACCACCCAAAACTTATGGACTTAGAAGCAAGCATCTATTATATAATCTTTCACAGCCCTCTGTGTTGGTTGGGCTCATCTGGACACTTCTCAAGTGTGTCTTCCACATGGTCGGGCCGGATGGTGCCTGTTCTTGGGGTCAGCTGAAGGCTTGACTGGGATGGACATCTAGTGGCTTCTCCTTATTTTTCTTTTGGCTTTTTTATGCACATGTTTGCTTTCTCTGTGCTCCTCCGTGTGGTTTCTCTCCAGCCAAGTAGCCGGACCTCTTGCATGGAAGTTCTGGGCTCCAAGAGGTAAGAAGTGGTGGCTACCTGATCAGGTCAGGGCTGAGCTGGCACTGACACAGCATCACCCCCATCCTGCTGGATGTAGTCACAGGGTCCCCTAAGATCCAGGCTGTGGAGGAGGATATTCTACTTTCTCAGGAAGGCGCAGTGAAGGCACATCACAAAAGTGCGTGTGGAGCTGGCAAAGCTAGCACTGCCATCCTTAGAAAAGAAAACCTCCCACTATCAGAATCTGAACCTTCAGATGTCTGGCTCCAGACCTACGTGGAATCCTGTGTTCCTGTTGGTTTTATCTTTGCTCTTGGAGTTGTCAGAGTCTAAAGAAATATTATGTTCACCAAAAGGTTCATTCTGGATTTTTCATAACATCTTACTGAAAACCCAAACGAACTTTTGCCCAACCCAATAGACTCATTAAGGATCACTTAGTCCAGTGGTTTTCAAAACCATTAAAAGAATATTGAACCCTTTCCTGAAATGAGAACTTATGAGGCAGTTAAGAGTAAATCACATAAAGTCACAGGCTGAGAGAACTCATTGTTCTTTCTTCTGAGCCATGTGACCTGTACAAGTTATTTAAATTTCACATGGCTCAGTTTTCTCTCTATAAGATGGAAATAGTATTAGTAGCAAAACCTACTAAAGGATCGAGATGGGGAGTGGATGAATTAATATGTGTAGGTGCTGGGAAGAGTGACTGGGATTTATAAGGGCTCAATGAATGATAACTGTTGTTGTTATTATTATTACTGCTATTTAGACTGGTAAGTCTCATAGGATAAACCAGTAGATACACTAAACTGGGAATGGGTAAATGAAGCTCCTTTTTCTCAATTACTTGTGTTGCCACTGAAGGGAAATGAATATACTTCTCCATCTATAGATAAGGCCATATCATGGATTAAAAACAGCAGCAAATTCTTGGCAACTCTTCCCACTGAGAGATAATTCCTCTCCCCCTGAATCTGGGCTAACTTTAGTGACCTGCTTGACAATAGGGTGTGACAGAGTGATGTTATAGGATTTCTGAAACTGAGTCAGAAGAAGACTTGATGCTTCTGTCTAGGTGGCTTGAATTGAATGCTCTGGGGAAATCTAATCACCATGTAAGTTGCCCACCTGCTCCAAGACCATCGTGCTATAAGCCTACACCACTCGGAGGAGTCCTGGAGGACGAGATGCTGTGTGGGAAGAGAAAAACCAAGGAGCGCCAAGGGACCAAATCTACAGGTGACAGAGTCATGCAAAAGTATAACTTCTGGCCCCAGCTCACCTCGTGCGTCAGAGGTGAACCACCCAGCAGAGCTCTTCCTGACTCACAGATCCATAAGGAAAATAAAAGAGTTGTGTTAAGCCACTAAGTCTTGGGAAGTTTGTAACACTTCTTAGATAACTGGAACAGGAAGTACAGCCAAGAGTTAAATGTTTACATGGAAAGGTACTGGTCCAGAGAGGAGAAGCAGGGTCATCCACTGAGGACAATTTGGTGTGGAAGTTAGAAGCAGGGACTCTAGACTCAATTGCCTGGGTTGAAATAATTTGCTCTTGGAGCAAGATTCTTAATCTCAAATATTATAATCCAGTTGTAAGAATTAAATGAAATAATATGCTTGTAAATGAATGGTATGTAGTAAACACTCAATTAATGTCTATGGTTATGATTACAAGTGGTAACTGATAGCAGATCTGAGTTCATGTTCTCTGAATCTGATTGAACACTTCTTTGGGAGCTGACCCACAGTGGGGTGTGTATGTGTGTGGAATCAGGTTTTCATCCAGGCTTTGTCACTTGCTAGTTTATATTTCTACAATCAGACTGCTTATCACTGAGCCTTAGCTTTTTCATCTACACAATCAATGTGAATAATAATAAGGTTGTTGTCATACAGATGAACTACAACTTCTACTGTTTTCCTACTCACAAATGAGTGTGGTATGAAATCAAGAGAGAAAGAACACACTGTCAAAGGAGGACTTGAAAGTTTTATCTCGTGCAGAGAATAGACAAGGTCCATTTGTCCCAATTTTTCTATTTCTAGGGAAGGCCTTTTTATGTGAATTCTCAAAAAAATTAGTTTCAATTATCCAGTTGGAAATCACCAGCAGTTTGATAAAAAATTTAACAGGAATCATGGGCGGTGGTTTCATCCAGTGATGACTGTGTGGAAACAGCATCTGTTACAGGTTCACAGGGAGCCATTTTCAATATGACACACTCTTTCTCCCCAAATGAAAAATTAATTTAAAAATACCCATCCAAGTTGCAGCCAGAATAAACATTCCTGGAGTCAAAACTGGAAAATACATTCAAAGTAAGTACAGGAGATGATGCCCTTGTGGCTTAATAGCCATGTCTGCTGTTAAAAATTTAGGCAGGAACAGATACACATATGGGGGCTTCCATGGTGGCTCAGTGGTGAAGAATCTGCCTGCAATGCAGGAGACCCAGGTTCGACCCCTGAGTTGTGAAGATCCCTTGAAGGAGGACATGACAACCCACTCCAGTATTCTTGCCTGGAGAATTCCATGGACAGAAGAGCCTGGCGGACCACAGTCGATACGGTTGCACAGAGTTGGACACGACTGAGGCAACTAAACAGCAGCAGCAGGGGCACATATGGGCTTCCATGGTGGCAAAGTGGTAAAGAAACTGCCTGCAATTCAGGAGACATGGATTCGATCCCTGGGAGGGGAAGATCCCCTGCAGGAGGAAATGGCGACCCACTCCAGTATTCTTGCCTGGGAAATCCCATGGATAGAGGAGCCTGATGGGCTACAGTCCATGGGGTCCCAAAGAGTTGTACGTGACTTAGCAGCTAAACAACAACAGGTACATGTATATCTTTTATTACTAAATCAAAAAAAAATTCCCCTCACTAAAAAAGAAGACAAGAAAGTCTGAGGGTGTATGTATGGGATTTTTGACACCTTTTGGGACTTCACTTACAGAGATTATTGAAGACAGCTGCATGGGTCTAACTCAATGTGTGGACCCACAGACAGTCTCCCTGCACTGTTATTATAGTAGATGATGGAGGTTTACTTAGCAAGATATATGTGGTCAGCATCCAGGACTGGCCATGTGCCTCTTCCTCATTTAGTCACTGAGTTTCCCCAGATGAGGGTGTGGTCAGGGCTTAACCTTGGCTTCTCTCAGGGTCAGCAGGTCACAAGCCTTATGTCTCATTACTCATAGCCTCTGAATTTGCCTGAGCAAACATTAACCAAGGCAGCCATTTTGCCAGAGTTTTCATTCCTATCAGAGAGAAAGATCTGAAATATTCTTGTAAACTCTGCATGTACCTGGGCTTCGGCTTGGGGCGCAGGGGGAGTTTGTTTGAGCCTTTTCAGTCAAAACATTTCCTGCTTAGTGGGTCCACTTTATTTGTTCTTTGGTCTGTCTGTCTGTGTTCAAGCTATGCCAAACCTAGACAGTGTATTAAAAAGCAGAGACATCACTTTGCTGACAAATTTCTGTATAGTCAAAGCTATGATTTTTTTCTAGTATTCATGTAAGGATGTGAGATTTAGACCATAAAGACCATAAGATTTGGACCTGAGTGCCAAAAAATTCATGCTTTTGAATTGTAGTCCTGGAGAAGACTCTTGAGAGTCCTTTGGATGGCAAGGAGATAAAACCAGTCAATTCTAAAGAAAATCAATCCTGAATATTCATTGGAGGGACTATTTCTGAAGCTGAAGCTCCAGTGCTTTGGCCACCTGATGTGAAGAGCCGACTCAATGGAAAAGACCCTGATGCTGGGAAAGATTGAAGGCAGGAGGAGAAGGGGATGACAGAGAATGAGATGTTAGATAGCATCACTGACTCAACGGATATGAATTTGAGCAAGCTCCTGGAGATAGTGGAGGACAGAGGATCCTGGCATGCTGCAGTCACAGGGTTGCATAGAGTTAGCATGACTTATCGACTGAACAACAGCTGTCCATCTATGTATCTGTCTATCCAGCCATCCATTCATTTGCCCAAATATCCATCTTAAACTCTTTGCCTAGAAGCAGAGTTAATAGAATTATAAACTGAAACCTAGAGCTCTGCCCTGGTGAAAGTAGAGGGTGGGAAACATGGACTCCCTTTCTCTTCCCCCACTGATGGCTCCTGATGCTCCATTGAACCCTAGGCTCTGAGGAGCACATCATTGACCTTGGCCATTTGTCTAATCCTTAGCTTTCACTTCCAATTTAATTCCCAAGTATCTATGTAAGTCCTTCTTAAATTATGGCCTGAACATCCAGGAGCCCATTGGTCAGTATCTCCAGGATGTCTCACAGCTGCTCAGACAGAGTACTCCACATGCAAACCATCACCCTCAAACAGTTAACCTCTGTTCTACTTTTAATTAATGGTACCACTGTCTACCTGTTTGCCCAAGCCTGGAATTTAGACTGGTTTCTTATAGTATTTCTGTGCTTGAAAAGGTTTAAAAACACTGGACTGTGAGCTCCATTAAGGGATACAGGACTCGTGTCTGGTGTGACTTTGTCTCATAGGGGTTTGGGTCTGGAGCCAGCTATACCAATCTCTAGCTGTGTGATTTGTGCAAATTACTTCACCTATCTCAGACTCATTTTTATCCACCACAGAATCGGAGAGTACCTACCCTGATGAGTTTTTAAGGATTAAAATGCATAATATTAATATTTGCAAAGCCGAGAGCATAATGTCTGGCATGAAGGAAGTGCTTGGTGAGCTCTGGCTAACTCTTCACATCAGTTTCTCATCAACAACTTTGGCCAAATGCATCTCAGCATCTAAGTTCATATTAAGACCCTTCTTCTCCATGCCTTCTATCATTGTCCTAATCCAGGGTTCTAGACTTTCTGGTCTGGACTATTTAACAATGCTCCATTCTAAACAGCCAAACTGATTTCTCTAAAATGCATGTTTTACTGCAATACCTTCAACTTCCCGTGTAAAAACCCTTCAATGACTACCTGTTGCCTACTGGAAAAATCTCCACTTACTCAGCAAGGAACATTGGGTTGTTCATAATTCCCAGGGATACCTCTGCTTCCCTCTCTGATCTTAGTACCCATACTCCATGCCCTCCCCCTCTCTTTTTTTCTTCCTTCCTCCCTCCCTTCCTTCCTTCTTTCCTTCCTTTCTTCTCCTCTCCCTCCTTTCCTTCCTCTCTTCCTTCTGTCCTCCTCTCTTTAGCTCAGTTGAGATTTCCTGAGGTCTTCAATGTACAAGGAGCTCTGCCTGGTACTGGTGTGTGATGGTGAGGAAAATGGACAGTGCCCCTGCCCTCAGGGAGCTCATGTGATAGACAGATGGGAATCCAGACATTGATCAAAGAATCGTGGAACAAGTGTCCAGCCACAGGCTCTGACCATGCTACCTAGAGGGCCTGAAGTGATAGGGACGTTTGACCTGGTCAAGGAGGTCACAGATAGATCCTAGAGAAAGTGGCCCTGCATTGACTGAGGAGTTACCCAGGTAGAAGTAAAGAAGAAGGGGATCTGTATATATTTGTGTGTGTGCATATATATGCATGTGTGTGTGTGTGCCTTTGTGTGCATGTGCACAAGTGTGTGTGTGCTACAGTTTGACGTACTTGCCACTTCTCTAAAGGCCAGCCCACCAACTGAGTTAGAACCTTCAAACTGAACTCAGCCTTCTTCCCCTGTCACCACTGAGATTCCAGCTGACTTGTGGGCAGGCCTGCCTGTGTGACAGTCTCGCACCATCCTCCCTTTATATGGGCTTCATAGCCCAGCTGGACCTCCACATCTTGGGAACAAAGCAGGAGATTGAAAGCACTATCCGGAAAATCCATAGCATGGTATTACAACAAGCAAGCATTATTTGGTTGAAATTATCTCAAAAGTTGTTGGTTTTTATATTGTTTTGTTATATGAGAGAAATTAAGCCCAATACTAGTTAAAGTCAGTCAAGACAGATTTTATTCAGTACCACTGCAACAGGGGAGAGTCATTCAAGCTGAGCTCAACCTTGAATATTGCAAAGGCAGTGGGGATTTACAGTCAGGTGCACAGCAAGGAATCTGCATAGAAAATTACTAAGAGGAGACATCAAAGTGCTGGGGATGGGGGTTTTACTACACTTACTTAGCAGGGTTCTTGCTAAAACTGACTGTGCAGGCTGAGGACAGGGCCCAAGGATGAGACTTAGTTGAGAAAGGGCTCAGAGAAGCCTCAGTTTGTTCAAGGGGGAGTCTTTGTAGTTTATTTTTTCCTATGCACCCACTTCTGTGCTGCCCTTTAGGGTAAAGTACAAGAGAAAATTTGCTGGGAGATGTTATGTTGGTATGATGGTATGCATCATGCACTGCAGTGTATTGATTCTCTGTTTCTCTTCAACCAAAAGGTAAGAAATCTGAAAATTGCTACTATCTACCAAGTACATATTATAGGCAGGGGCTGTGCTAAGTCTCACCTCCACTAATGCTCATTGTAGACAGGCACTAGAATAGCAGATGCCAACCACAGGCTCTGGACATTGCAGCAATCACTTGATGGTCTGCTTAGCCCTGAAGTCTCGATTTCGTGTACCTATTCTCTCCCCTGCTGCAGGGTAAGCACCTTGAATGCAGAACCAAAATCTTCAGGTGTTCCTGACACTAATGCTGGCACATGGCTTATGCCTTGTTCCTTTTCTCTGCTGGGGTCAACCAGAGAGCTGAGTCAGGGCCTTAAGTTTTAATGCCAGAGGGACAGTCTGACATAGAATGCCTTTATAAAGCATGATGTGTAAACATCATGATGATAATGTGATCATTATCCACGTGTTTATGCATTATGCTTTGTGCAAAGACATCAACTTTGTTGAGTCCCCTCCTTCAGTTGAGCTCATCAGTATTTCAGAACTGGGTCCCAAAAAAGTGATTATAGGCATCATGATAATAATCAAAAAGCTTTGACAAATATATGCTACCATGTATAAAATAGATAGCTAGTGTGAAGCCACCATATAATACAGGGAGTTCAGCTTGGTGCTCTGTGATGACATACAAGGTGGGATGGGGAGGGGTTTGGGAAGGAGGTTCAAGAGGGAAAGGATATATGTATACACACAGCTGATTCACATTGTTGAACAGCAGAAACTAACACTTTGTAAAGTAATTATACTCTAATTTCTAAAAAGGAAAAAAGAAAATAGAAAAAGTCATTTGTTTGTTCCCTACTTCTTGTGGCCTGCTGGTGCCTGCTGCCATACCAAGGATGCCCTCCAGGAGATTCCAATGGAGATCATATCCTAGGATGCTAACAAGCTCTTTGATTAAAAGGAGAGGTACTGAAGTGGAAAGCGTAAGAGAAGATTCTCAGGGAAGTGACGTGCTTGCACTGTGTGCTCTATGGGGTCAAGTGCTCTGGCCCTCCTCCAACAGCCTGGGCAGCTCTTCCAACAGCCTGGGCAGCTGAAATGTGCACGAGAGCAAAGGACTGCTTGCTTAGTTCTGACCATCTCTGATAGAGCAGCAGAGGGGGGCTGTAGAGCAAAGGTGGAAGGGGGGCTTCAGGGGATGCCTTCTCCTCTCCGAGGAAGTGACATGTGAGCAGAGACCTGGATGAAGCAAGGGAGTGATTCATGTGTGTATCCCAAGGGGGACCCAGACATCTAGGCAGGGAAATGCTCACATACCCACCTGCAGGTTGGCAGGCTCTTATCTTCCTACTGTTTGTGGAATGCCCGTGACATTGGCCTAGCAGACAGCATCTAAGGTGACTTGCATAATCCCTACCTTCTGGTATACATGCACTTGTGTATTTCCCTCTCCTGAATGTATACAGGACCTGTGGCTTGTTCCAACCAATAGAACACAGTGAGGAAGATGGGTACCACTTCTATTACTTTGTTCTGGGACATGGCAGAGGGGATAGGGTGTCACCCCTGTGATTACATCACATTACATAAGACTCTGTCTTGTGAGAGTCACTCTTGCCCTCCTATTGCCCTGAAAGAAGCAAGCAGACATGTTGTGAGGGAGCCCATGTGGCAAGGAATGCAGTCCTACAACCACAAGGAATTCAATGGTGCCAGTAACCTGAGTGAGCTTGGGTGCAGACTCCTTCCAGCTGATCCTTCAGATGAGAAGGCAGCCCAGGCAGCACCATGATAACAGCCTGGTGAGATCCTGAAGCAGAGAACCTGGCTAAGCCATGCTCCTGGACTCCTGACCACAGAGAGGATGAGATAACATGGGTTGTTGTACCTAAATATCTACTGACAGAGGAATGGATAAAGAAGATGTGGTACATATATAAAATGGAATATTACTTGGCCATTAAAAAGAATGAAGTAATGACATTTGCAGCAACATGGGTGGATCTAGAGATTGTCATACTGAGCAAAGTAAGTAAGAGAGAGAAGGAGAAATACCGTATAACAGACTTTCCTTATATGCAGAATCTAAAAAGAAATGATACAAAAGAACAAATGAACTTATTTACAAAACAGAAACAGACTCACAGACTTAGAGAAAAAACTTACGGTTGCCAGGGGATAAGAAATGGGGAAAGGGACAGTTAGGGAGTTTGGGATCAATGTGTAAACACTGCTACATTTAAAATGGATAACCACCAGTGACTTATTGGATAGCACAGGAAACTCTGCTCAATGTTATGTGGCAACCTGGATGGGAGGGGAGTTTGGGGGAGAATAAACACATGTATCCATGTAGCAGCAGTAGATAACCAGTGCAGTTAATATCCCAGGCCCTGAACATTTTCTTCTGCTCTGCAGTGAGGGGACGTGTCTGATGGCAATAATTGGGATGGGGAGCAGAAAGCTCCCGTTCTGACCACAACTCAGGGCTGCATTATGGCTTTCATCAGCCCTGGGCACTTCTGTCACTTTGGGCTTTATCATTTATTTTTTTTAATTGAGAATTATGTTTTATGCCTGCCTTTTTATAAAGATAGGCTTCCTGTGGTTTAGATGGTAAAGAATCTACCTGCAATGCAGGAGACCAGGGTTCAATCCCTGGGTCCTGAAGATCCCCTGGAGAAGGGAATGGCTACCAACTCTAGTATTCTTGCCTGGAGAATTCCATGGACAAAGGAGTCTGGTGGGCTACAGTCCATAGGGTTGCAAAGAGTGGGATAAACCTGAGTGACCAACGCTTTTACAAAGATAATGCAGGATGAGTCCATTATTATATAATCATTACTATTTTATTTTTCTTCTGATTAAAAAAATGAGAACATTTTCATGGGTTCTTAAATGTCTGTTGGGTACCTAGTATGTACCTAGGATGCCTGATGGATAAATCATGTTGGCTGCAACCTCCCCAGTCTGTCAGCCACTTCAGAATTTTCAGTGGATTGAATGAGTAAATGAAGATAAGATAAGTGCAGGGTGGATAAAGTAGAGAGTGGGAAGGAGAGGGAGAAATGGAGAGCATTCTGTCTCAACAAATATTTACTAAAAAGGTAGCCTTTCCCTTATCCAGGGGATCTTCCCAACCCAGGGATCAAACTGGGGTTTCCTGCATTGCAGGTGGATTCTTTGCCAACTGAGCTATGCTGCTGCTGCTGCTGCTAAGTCGCTTCAGTCGTGTCCAACTCTGTGCAACCCCATAGATGGCAGCCCACCAGGCTCTGCCGTCCCTGGGATTCTCCAGGCAAGGACCTGGACTGGGTTGCCATTTCCTTCTCCAATGCATGAAAGTGAAAAGTGAAAGTGAAGTCGCCCAGTCATGTCTGACTCTCAGCTACCCCATGGACTGCAGCATACCAGGCACATCTGTCCATGGGATTTTCCAGGCAAGAGTACTGGAGTGGGGTGCCATCGCCTTCTCTGAACTGAGCTATGAGGGAAGCCCTAAAATATGGAAGGTGATAAGATGGAAGGCGATAAGGGCCAAAGGAAAGAAAAGGGAATAAACCATTCAGGAAAAGAAAAGATTCTGTTCCAGAAATTATTGGTTCAATTGCTTGTTGGTTGGCTCATTTGTTTCACAAACATTTTATTGAGTTATAGGTCATGCATGGGAAATATAAATGTTTATAAGAAGTGGTCTCTGCCTTTGAGAAACTCATGAGCTAGTGTAACCAGTCCATCCTGAAGGAGATCAGTCCTGGGTGTTCATTGGAAGGACTGATGTTGAAGCTGAAACTCCAATACTTTGGCCACCTCATGCGAAGGGTTGACTCATTGGAAAAGACCCTAATGCTGGGTAGGATTGGGGACGGGAGGAGAAGGGGACGACAGAGGATGAGATGGTTGGATGGCATCACCGACTCGATGGACATGGGTTTGGGTAGACTCCGGGAGTTGGTGATGGACAGAGAGGCCTGGAGTGCTGCAATTCATGGGGTCGCAAAGAGTCGGACATGACTGAGCGACTGAACTGAACTGATGCAATATTGTTCTTTACAGCATCAGACTTTACTTTTGCCACCAGATATATCTACAACTGAGTGTCATTTCTGCTTTGGCCCAGCCTCTTCATTCTTTCTGGGGGTATTTGTAATTGCCCTCTTCTTTTCCCTAGTAGCATATTGGGAAACTTCCAACCTAGGGGCTCATCTTCCGGTGTCATATCTTTTTGCCTTTTCATACTGTTCATGGGGTTCACATGGCAAGAACACTAGAATGGTTTGCCATTCCCTCCTCCAGTGGAACACATTTTGTCAGTTCCCTGACCAGGGATCAAACCCACACCTCCTGCATTGGAAGGCCAAGTCTTAACCACTGGACTGCCAAGGAAGTCCCTCAAATGATTTGTTAATGATGGGCTAGGCTTTGGTATTTCTTCTAGAAATATGCTTCATGAAGGAAGGGATTTTTTTTTTTGCATTTTTTTAATTTCTTTGCTGTGTACTTAGTACCTGGCCCTTGTATATATATATATATTTAATAAACGTGACTAGGATTTTAGACTAAGAGTCTCATGGACTTGAATTCAAGTACCGGTTTTGTGACTTGCTTGCCTTTGAGCAAATCTTATATCTTCTCTAAATTTCTTCAGTTTCCTCATTATATTGGGAAAAAATATTACTTTTTTTTAAATACCTTTTGGTGTTTGAGACCAGATACATAGCTTTTGGGTAAATGTGAGCATTAGCTCATTGATCCATTCAAAAAGCCATGAGGCTCAGGAAAGTGAAGTAACTCACTCAAGGTCACATACATAAAGTGGCAGAGCTATCTCACTCCAAAGTCTGGACTTTTGTCTATTGCTTAGAGTGTAAATTATTCAGGGGTAGGGAGACTTGCCTTGTGCATGGTCTTTAAGAGCATCCATGCATTTAATAGCACTTGATGGGGTCTCAAAAGGACATATCCCTAAACTTCATGTAAAGCTCACCCACCCATATATTATTTATTAGTCTGTTGTCACACGTCTGACTCTCCATACACAAACTCAGTCTCTTAACTTCATTTTATGTTCTGAGCCCTCAGTCTTTCCTGGCTTCCTTCATGCTTTGCAGGTCATATTGCAGTTCTGGTGGCTTGAGCAGCATCGAGGCATTTGGGTGAGAGGTTTTTCATCTGGTCCCTTGTCAACTGTCCATATATATTGCCTTTGAACCATTCACGAACCCAAGTGGAGCTGTATGAGAGCCCATCCTCCTACATGTACCACTTCTGGGTCATAGTCCTCTTCTCTCCCACTCTCTCTCCTCTCCCCCATAGGTCTGACTGAGAAGCAAGGGGCTGGTCCTCTTAGCTCTAGTGACCCTCATACAGACCCTGTCTCTTGTTTCTCCTTCCTTCTCTCCAGGGAATCCTTCTTCAACCTGAAAGAAATCCTTACCCTCCCAAGTTTACACTTTCTGCTTTACTTCTAAATCTCCTGAGAGTTTAGGTCTTAGCAATAAAAACAAAGCTAGGAAGATGTGGGCTCCTTTTCTCCTGTTGTTTCCTATGTGCCTTCCTTATGGCAGTGGAGATTTAGAAGAAGTAAGCAGGTTTTGTGGTTGAATTATAACTATCTCCAAACCTCAATATTCGATGATACTGTGGTCCTTCTATCACGTGCTCCCCAATGCAAGGAACTTAGGAGGGGTTGATTTCAGGAGCTGGTGAAAACAGCATTCTAGAGTTCCTTCAAGGCTAAAACTCCTTGATGGTGATCTGTTTCTGGGGAAGCATCTTGCAACACACTTTAAGTCCCTTTATTGAGTCCTGATGATAAGGACCACTTCCCCTTGCTTTCCTCTGCTTAGTTTGGAGGAGCCAGGATTGGTTTCTAGCAGTATAACTTCAAGTCATCACCTTTCTTTCTTTCAGACTCAATTTGGTGGAAAAATTTTCACCTTCCTTTTTTAAACTCCCTGACTTCTCATCACTATCTCAAAAACTGGCTTGGATTTCCATGGTTTTATAGTTCTTTTAAGAGTTAGAGTTTCATGTTCTCTACTTTTTAAAATATTTACTTAAACTATTTGGCTGTATTGGATCTTCATGCAGGACCTTAGTTGCGCCATGTGGGATCTAGTTCCCTGACTAGGGGTCAAACCAAGGCCTCCTGCATTGGGAGAATTGAGTCATAACCACTGGACCACCAGGGAAGTCCCCATGTTCTCTCTTTATAAGAGCTACAAAGACTAAAGCTGGTTCTCGAATATTTTTCCATAATGTTTACTGCGCCATTTCAGAGTCAGATCATCAGACTGTACTTGTTCCAATCAGGATTTAACTGAAGAGTTTGTGGAGGGCAGTGGGTCTGTAGTCTCTGCTCTGAATTTCCTTGATGGTAAAGACAAGGTGACTGGCTTCTCTTCTCTCTGCCCACTGTCCTCAGGCAGCCTGGGGCAGTAGGATGAAGGATTCCTGTTACCGTTCAAAGGGGAAACTTTATGTCTGAAGGCCTTATTGAAGTCTCCAGTCCTGTCTGGAGGTTCCTCAAACAAAGGCTTCCCTCGTTCTCCCTCTATCTGACTCTCCCATGGGTGATGAGCCAGTCTGCTCTTCACTGGACATCATGGAAAACCTTTCTGCCATTGGCTGGAGAGGACCCTTTCTTCTTGGTTTACTTTTCTTTCTTGGGTTTGCTTAAGCAGCAAAGTCTGCCAAGTGGCTGGTGCCATCTGCAGGGCTTCTCAGTGTTATTTAAAGAACCAAACCCCATTTCCATCACAGTCATATTCACTTCCAAATCTGGATACCTCCCCAGCTGGTTTCCTAGTAATCATTATGTACGTTTTCTAGAGTGCCATGTAAACTTCTAGGCAAGTGAGTCCCAAACACTCACCCCCAAATGGGCTTTGTTACAGAGGACTTGAAGGAACACTGCCTGGTCTGGTTGTCAGGAGGGCTCTTACTGGTTTGTGGGCTTTTGAAACCATGTGCTGTATCTCCAACACTCTTAGGATACCTTCTAAGTGACATTCAGAGGACATCCTGATACCATATAAATAGGCACATAAATTATACCTGGTGCCATATAAGTTAGGGTCACTTTTGAAAGTGAAAGAAAATGTTGTACATGATTATACTGGGACACCAGGTGTGAACCAGGACTGTCTTGGGCAAATTGGGACATGAGGTCACCATATGAGTCAACTGAATCCTCATCAGCCATTCCTAAACGTGATCTCCTGCTTTTGCAGTTAGTGCATTTCAGAGACAGGAGACATGGGTTCAAGTCCATCCCCACCTCACACCAGTTTATTGCCTCTGACATTTCAGTGAACCTCACAAGCTCTGTATCAACTTTTCTCCTAGAGAAAAGTCTAAAAGTGTAATGGATCCAGGAGAGGAGAGGAGATTAACACTGCTAGTTGCCAGGCAATGGGGGAATATAAACAGCGAGCAAGACCAGTGGTTGTGTGCTGTGACATTTTGTGTGCTGTGACACGGCTGTCCTAAGGCATGGGAAACTGAGAGGAGAGACATATATACCTACATGGGGAGAGGACATAAGAAGGGCGATGGGGAGGGAGGTGTTAAAGAAGGATTTCTGGATGGACAGTGAAGCATAAGCCCAGCACTGAAGAATGACTAGGAGATTTTTTAGGAAAAAGATCAGAGAAGGAAAAAAGGCAACAAGACACACAGAAGGGACAGAGTTGACAAAGACCAAGCTGAAAAAGAAGATGGCATGTCTGATGAACTGCCAAGAGGTCAGAATGCCCATGGCATTGAATGTGCAATTGAGGAAGGTTCTAGAACATATGAAAAAATTCTGGAAAAGTGGCAAGCAGACATACATCCTGAAGGCCCTTGAATGCCTCCCAAGGAAGGCTTGGATTTCATCCAAAGGGTGATGGGGTGCTTTGATACCTGTCCATGTGCAACTCCCCCAACAGAAAATAGAAACTGTGGTAGCAAAGACATGACATCTTGTTTTCCATGTGTTCTCAGAAGTCCTGTGCCTGGTATACAGCAGGTGCTTAGTGAGTATGTGTCAAGAGAATTGGTAGATTGGAGGGGATTAAGCAAGGGGCTGAATGTGATTTTCCTTTATGAAACGTCACATAGATGCAGAAGGGGGAGTGGATGTGAGGGATGGGGACCCAGGAAATGAGAAATCAAGCAGCTATTGCAGCCACTAAGAGCCAGCTTGGCAGGAGCTGAGGGAACGATCACCTTTTACCATTTACCATACTAGTCTGGGGGAGAAATATGCATCATACTCTGAAACTCATGCATAAATATCTGAGTGGTAATGGAGCTCCTCTGCAAAAGTCCCTTTCCTCCTCAGGAGCATTGCGAACACAGTGTTCTTTGCAAATCCAGAGCGTCTTGTTGCTGAAAAGGAGGCATGAGAAAATCTGGTTAGTTTCATGGGATGCTGTTTTTGGAAATCCGAACACAAAGGGCACTGAAGATGGGTGAAATGGTGTCCTAAACTGCAGCACAATAGAAAGGAGAAGAGTCTGCACAAGGATCAGTTCTGCATTAGGAATATTAACCACAAAAGAATAACATCATAAGGCTAAGTATGAGGAAGCATCCCCGAGGCACGAAAACCAGAGCAATTCAGGTCAAAACAGTACATTTTCAAGGATGACACAAAGGACAGGACAAAGCCAAGGACAAAGTTGTATCTGGTGTTCCCAGAGGGTCTGTCCTTCAGTGGTTTTATACTTTGGTCAAAGGCTCAGTAAGAAGAGTAGCCTGCCCTATGTGAGGTGCTAGACTGTGCACAAGTGAGTTCTTAGTTTCCCACTGAGATTAAACTTAGTACTTTCTAAATGGCTTTGTTAGGGTCTTGCGTTACAGATGGTTGTAAAACCTTGTTTACTTATTCAGGCAAATTGGCAGCAAGGCCAATCTGAATTGCTGCAACAGCCCAAATTGGCTAATTGTTTAAATGGCACAAGTGAAACATTTGTTCATTAATATTTCAGGTACTTATTGAGTACCGACTTTGAGAAAGCCCAAAGCTGAATGCTAGGAATCAAGAGTAAACAAAATATTAATAAATGCAGCCTCTCTGCTCAGGAATCTGAGAGTCTAGCATAAAAGGTAAACTGATCACATGGTCATCCAAATCAGTCTATAATTAAACGGTGATCACTGCCACAAGGGAACAGTTCAGAGAGCTAGGACATCATCTAGCATGAACAGTGACTAGAGCTTGTGAGCGGGGACAGTGTTCAGAGCAGGCAACTCCAATGCTATGACATTTGAGCCAACACACACTGTGAATCCAGTTAATAGGTAAGCTGAGGAAGAACATTTCAAGAGCCAGCCAAGTTTGTTTCCATCAATAGGTGAGATGTGATTGGAGGCAACGGTTTTTAAGCAAAGGAATCACAAAATGCTTAAAAACATGTTACCTTTAGTATGTTCAGTATGCACATCTCAACATTGTTGTTATTTTTCTTTGCTCAAGCTGTATTATCAATTCCCAATTATTGACAATGAGTTAATGACCTTTCAGTTATTGTTGTTGTTCAGTTGCTAAGTCACATCCCACTCTTTACGACCCCATGCTCTGCAGCATGCCAGGTTTCTCTGTTCTTCACTATCTCCCCGAGTTTGCTCAAGCTCACGTCCATTGAGTGGGACATCTCATACTCTGTCACCCTTTTCTCCTCGTGCCCTCAGTCTTTCCCAGCATTGGGTCTTTAGTTATTCATTCAGCTATTTTGTATTGAACTTCTGATTGCCTACCATTTATCAGCCATTGGGCCAGCTACTTAGGACTTGCAGAGATGAATAAAATGTTCTCACTGCCCTATATTAGCTAATGTCCTAATAAGAGAGCTCTAACATAGAAGTGTTTTCCAGCATTTCAGTCAGTTGAACATCTGTGAACGCTATTTTCCATAACTAGGAAGTAACAATACAGGTTAATTATTAAATAATTATTAAAAAACAAATGCTGTGTAATACCTCCCTAATTGACTTTTCTGCCTGTGGAAGATTTTCAGTCTAAGGCATGCTCTTCATTTGTTCAAAATGGAGACCAAATGTATATACACACACACAATGAGACCAGTACCTTCCAAAATGAGACTATCTCCTTGTTACAATCAGGTCTGGAGGGTGATTCTTCTTATAGAATAGCCCAGACCCTTAAGAGTAGAAAATTCACCTGCTACATTCCTAATCCCGGACAGGGTTTTGTATAAGGAATATGATAAATAAGGATGTGGAGCCACATTAAAACACACTCAGATTTTGGTTGTGTTGAGGGAATGGACAGTGGCTGAGTGGGGAGACTGGGAAAGCAATCCATCCATTGGTAGTTTTTAGCAGGCGAGTGACATAGTCTAAAGGAAAAGAAATATTCCTTCAAATTTGACTCTATGCTCCTGTGTTAGAGTAAATGAAGTTCAGCTCTGTCCTCCACACCATGAAGGTTGCACAATTAACGTGCCTGTTAGGGCTTTTTGGATGCAAGCAATATAAACTAACTCTGGCTAACTTAATAGAATGGAATTTATCGTATGTTATATAAGCTGCAGCTCACAGAGTGGAAGGCAGAGCTGAAGAATGGGCCTTGGGAAGAGCAGAAACCATGGAAGCTGTGAGGACCCAGGAAGCAGGAACCAGTGGACACACAGGTGGTCTTCCCGGGGTGTCACCATCAGGATGGAGCCTCCCCAGCTGTCTTCTGCTCTGGTATTCAGATGGCCAGGAGCAAGCTCTACGTGGTCCGCCTCCAGGTCAGTGGAAGTCAGGTTATCTTGACAGATAGTGATATCAGGGCTTCTTGCCAGATTTGAGACAGTACCTCTTCAATGGAAGATCAAAGTTCTGTTATCAGAGACAACATCAACTGGTAACCACCTTACTGGCCAGAAAACTTTGGCAGTCTTTCCAGGTGGTGCAGTGGTCAAGAATCCATCTGACAACGCAGGAGACACATGAGATGTGAGTTCGATCCCTGAGAGAGGAAGGTCCCCTGGAGGAGGACATGGCAACCCACTCCAGTATTCTTGCCTGGAAAATTCCACAGACAGAGGGGCCTGGTGGTTTACAGTCCATGGGGTTGCAAAGAGTCAGACAAGACAGCACGGCACAACAGCAAACTTTGGCCAGGCCAACATCTAATACGGTTCACTGCTACAACTCATCCTTAGATCTGTCCAAGAGGGACCGTCAACATAAAGACCATGTTTTCTGTTTGTTTGGGTTTTATAAGGAAGCATTTTGAATGTCTGGTACCCATTTGAGGAAGTAGGCATTATGCATGAGAGGTGGGAAAACTGAGTGGGGCTTCCATTCAATCTGGAATGGATAACACAGGTGTATGGGGTTGGTGGAGTAGACAGTCAGAGGCTAAGCCTGGGAAATGAGGGAAAATGCCAGTGCTGTAAGGTTGCCTGCCTCAAATCACCCAGACTGAGTTCCCCAGGTGACTGGTCTTGTCTCTCCTCTTCTGGGATGGTGTAGGTTGGAAAGTCCTACAGGCCTGGGCATCCTCAGGCAACAAAAGGAAACCTGTGTGCTGCACTCCCTGGGGAGCTTGTTCAGGTCTGTCCCTATCCCAGGTGTGGGCAGGTCTGTTTGCCCCCAGGAGTCTTGGCCCCTGGCTCAGCTTCCATCCTACCCTGGGCTCAGGGCATCACTCAGGCTTGCCAGTGGCCACTGATGGTACGGCATGTCTCCTTTAACCTCCAGTTCAAGGAGAATGGGCATTCGGGGACATGCTGGGGACCCTGGGTAGATGTCAATTGCTACTTTTAAATATTCAGACATGGGGTGCATGGGGCTCCATTTGTACTCTTGTCCTGGGTTCTGCAAATGTTATGGTGGGACCTGCTGTGACAACAAGTGTGATTTCATGCAACATGATGATATTGCAAAATTCTCATTGGGGCATCATTCAGCATCACCCTCTATTTTGATAGCACAGTAAAGCTCCCGAAGACATATGAGTGGCAAAGGGACAGAGAATTTTTGGAGGAAATGTGCTGGGGTGACTGTGTTGGCATCGTTTCAACAGGTCTTAAAACCTTAGAACAGAAAGCATAAGGCTTTTATGTTCTCTGTCTCTCTCTCTCTCACACACACACTCACACACATACGAGACTGGGAAGAGCAAACAGTGTTTTAGGGTAAAAGAGGCTAATGCATTTTGAAATAGGCACTGCCAAAAAGGTTGCTTGCCTTTGAAAGCTAAAAGCACGATTTGAATCTTTTGTTTTTCTTCTCTTAGCTTTCTAAGCACACATAAGCTACCGTTATTCTTAAAATCCTGGGCCAAATCAGAAATGCATTAAAAAAAGAAAACCCCCAAAGGAAAACTGCTTCAAATAGCACATTAAAGGCAATGTCTGATCTTCCAATTACTCGAGCAGGTTCCAGCCAGTACCTAATCCACATTGCTTTGGACTTGTCTGAGGATCGATGCGTATGAGCTGGCTTGGCATCTTCCTGGCTATCAATACTCTGCTGCCAGCATGCTTGTGACTTCTCTCAAAGTAGGAAAGGAATGGGCATCAAATCCTCTCATTCCTGCTTCCAAAAGGTTGGGGGTCTTTTGCCCAATGAGTATGAGATTTGCTTTGTGTTTCTAGGCAGGAGAACAAGCTGCTAATTTATGGTTAGAACAAGTTGTTAATTTATGGTTAAGACATGGTCTTGGTCTTTCACCATCAAAAACCTCTTCATTGCCTAAGTTCTCTGAGCTGAGCTTCATTTGCCTTTAGCTGTGGTCCTCCACATGCTTCCAATGCTGGAAGATGGTAGGACTTTCAGGCTGTTTGGGTGAATATGGGGAACTGGTAGGTGAGTCTCTTATCCCTTTGCCTACAACCTCCATATTAGTCAATATGTTAAGGAAAGTAGATTTCAGGTTGAATTCTGCTATGTGTACAAAAATATATAAGGAACCTGGCATAGAAATAGTTGAGAACCTGAGTCTGTAAGCTTAGCCAAGTCCTTGATTTCTGTGCTTATGTGCTTCAACAAGGACCTTGGATTAGTTTCCCCCTGAGCAGAAGAAACAGTTTTGGGACTTGCCTGGTGGTCCAGTAGTTAGGCCTTTCCAATGCTAGGGGTCATGGTTCAGTTCTTGGTTGGAGAGTTGAGATCCCACATGCCTTATGGCCAGAAAGCTAAAACATAAAATAGAGGCAACATTGTAACAAATTCAGTAGATTTTTAAAACGGTCCACATCAAAAATTTTTTTTAAAAAGGAAAAAATAATTCTGACTCAGCTTCAATGTCACTTGCTCTGAAACACCTTCCTTGACTATCCACTTTCTGGTAGCTCCCTACGTCCTCCCTGGTTACTGGGTGACTACCACATTACCCAGGTTATTTCCTCAATATCAGAAACCACCATCCAGTAACATTTATTTGCTCATTCTTCCCTCCACATTTCCCTCTCCCCTAAGTAAGACCCATTAGGAGCAGGGCTTGCTGTCTTATTTACTGTTGTCAACAGAGCCTGCACTGTGCCTGGCTATGACAGCACTGAGTACATGTTTGTTGAATGAATGACAGAACTCTTTCATATTTTTTCCTTTTGCTGATTTTACTGTCTGAGACCCGAAGAACTGATACTTTAGAATTGTGGTGCTGAATTCTTGAGAGTCCCTTGGACAGCAGGGAAATCAAACTTGTCAATCCTAAAGGAAATCAACACTAAATATTCACTAGAAGGACTGATGCTGAAGCTGATACTTTGGCCACCTGATGTGAAGAGCTGACTCATTGGAAACCATCCTCATGCTCAGAAAGATTGAGGGCAGGAGGAGAAGGGGGCAACAGGGGATGAGTTGGTTGGACAGCATTACCAACTCAATGGACTTGAGTTTGAGAAAACTCCTGGAGATGGTGAAGGACAGGGAAGCCTTATGTGCTTCAGTCTATGGGGTCTCAAAGAGTCGGACACAGCTTAACAACTAAATGACAACAATTGTCTGGGTACAACATAGATAGAGTATGACACTCTTCCATGTCTTTTTGGGAAAACATGTAAGAGCTATTTCAGCTTCTAGGGAGATTAAAACTTGAAAGTTATTTCATGATATTTCCTACAATTGGAGGAATAGAACTGTAGGTTTCCAACCAGTTCTTCCTCAAACAATGAAGTCCATAAAACCTCAATTATCTGACTGTATTTGTGTCCCCTGCAAGACCATGAGTTCCTCCAAGGTAGAGACTGAGGCTTATTTATCTTGTAGTGCCTAGTGCCTGACCTAGTCCTGTGCTTAGTGGGGGCTCTGTTAACATTGATTAATTAATATTGGCTTTCTGCCCCAGTGCCACCAGGCTCCACCCTGGCTTCTGGGCTTGTCTCACTTTGTTTCCTGGACTCTTTTGGTCAACAGGAGTCCAGCTCAAACTTGGTGAGGCATCTTAAGGGGGAGGGATGAATCGGTTTCAAACCATGAAAGTTCTGGAGTAATGACAGTGGCATCAGGGTTCTACCAATGTCATTAGGATCGGCTTTGCCTCATTTCAGTCCCTCTGTGTCAGACAGATCCTCCCCGTGTGGGAGCCCGCTTCTGCCCAACCAGCACTTCTGGGAGACAGAGGCGTTTTTGCTCCGTAGTGTTGCAGGAAGAATATCTGAGGTTGGTCTAACTTATCACACTCTTGTTCCTTACCAGTTAGGGCTCCTCAGCACCGGAAATGTTCCAGCTGGGTGAGCCTGGATTATATGCCCACTCTTGGAGTTGAAGGAGGGGTAAAACCCACCTTATCCACTGGCAAGAGAGCAAGGAAGGGATGGGACACAGTAAATATGCTACATATGAACCTTCAAGTTGTGAAATTTCAATGATGTGAACATACATCTGGTTTCAGCAAGGAACCAGAACCTGTGCCATCAATGTCAGGCATGAGTGAAACTGCAGCTTGTCCTCTGTTTCCTATTGCTGATGGTCCTTCAGTTCTACCATCTCCCACCTCCTCTCCTTCCTCCAGTCAGTAACTCTTTTTGCTGTTCACTCAGTGCCAATCCCTGTATGCTGTTGTACTGTACCACTGTACTTTTCAAGATACTGTACTGTAAAATTAAAAATGTTTTCTTTATTTTTTGTTTGTTTTCTATTAATATGAATTCTCTGGGTGAAAGTATTATAAACCTATTACAGTTCAGTACTAGATAGCCGATTATGTTAGCTGGGCACCTAGGCTCACTTTGCCAGACTTATGAACACGCTCTAGGAATGGTACTTGTTCATATGTAGGGGACTTACTGTATTCTAAAAGGAAAATTGAGGTGCTATTTCCAAACATGTGGATGTAGGAGACCAAAAGGCAAAATGGTTGCAAAAAGGCAACCATTTGATAAAAGGCAAAATGGTTGTCTGTGAAGGCCTTACAAACAGCTGAGGAATGAAGAGAAGTGAAAAGCAAAGGAGAAAAGGAAAGATATACCCTTCTGAATGCAGAGTTCCAAAGAATAGCAAGGAGAGATAAGAAAGCCTACTTAAGTGAACAATGCAAACAAATAGAGGAAAACAATAGAATAGGAAAGACTGGTGGTCTCTTTAAGAAAATTAGAGATACCAAGGGAACATTTCTTGCAAAGATAGGCACAATGAATGACAGAAACAATATAGACCTAACGGAAGTAGAAGATATTAAGAAGAGGTGGCAAGAATACATAGAAGAACTGTACAAAAAAGATCTTCATGACCTAGATAACCATGATGGTATGATCGCTCACCCAGAGCCAGACATCCTGGAGTGTAAAGTCAAGTGGGCCTTAGAAAGCATCACTACGAACAAAGCTAGTGGAGGTGATGGAATTCCAGTTCAGCTATTTCAAATCCTAAAAGATGATGCTATGAAAGTACTGCATTATGCCAGCAAATTTGGAAAACTCAGCAGTGGCCACAGGACTGGAAAAGATCATTTTTCATTCCAGTCCCAAAGAAGAGCAATGCCAAAGAATGTTCAAACTACCACATAATTACAGTCATCTCACACACTAGCAAAGTAATGCTCAAAATTCTCCAAGCTAGGCTTCAACAGTATGTAAACAGAGAACTTCCAGATGTACAAACTGGATTTAGAAAAGGCAGAGGAGCCAGAGATCAAATTGCCAACATCCATTGGATCATAGAAAAAACAAGGGAATCCAGAAAAATATCTACTTCTGCTTCATTGACTACGCTAAAACATTTGACTGTGTGGATTACAACAAACTGTGGAAAATTCCTAAACAAAATTCTTAGAGACCACCTTACCTGCCTCCTGAGAAACCTGCATGCAGATCTAGAAGCAACCGGATATGGAACAATAGTTCAAAATTGAGAAAGAAGTACATCAAGACTAAATATTGTCACCTGTTTATTTAACTTATATACAGAGTACATCATATGAAATGCTGGGCTGGATGAAGCACAAGCTGGAATCAAGATTTCTGGGAGGAATATCAATAACCTCAGATATACAGATGACACCACCCTAATGGCAGAAACTGAAGAGGAACTAAAGAGCCTCTTGATGAAAGTGAGAGAGGACAGTGAAAAAGCTGGCTTAAAACTCACATTCAAAAAACGAAAATCATGACCTCTGATCCCATCACGTCATGGCAAATAGATGGGAAAACAATGGAAACGGTGACAGACTTTATTTTCTTGTGTTCCAAAATCTCTATGGATGGTGACTGCAGCCAAGAAATTAAAAAGATGCTTGCTCCTTGGAAGAAAAACAATGACAAACATTGACAGCATATTAAAAAGCAGAGACATCACTTTACCAACAAAGGAGCATATAGTCAAAGCTATGGTTTTTCCAGTAGCCATGTATGGACTCCTATGACTTCCCTGGTGGCTCAGATGGTAAAAGTATCTGCCTACAGTGCAGGAGACCCAGGGTTTGATCCCTGGATCGGGAAGATCCCTTGGAGAAGGAAATGGCAACCCGCTCCAGTACTCTTGCCTGGAATATCCCATGGACAGAGGAGCCTGGTAGGCTACAGTCCATGGGGTCGCAAAGAGTTGGACACGACTTCACTTTCACTTTCATGTATGGATGTGAGAGTTGGACTGTAAAGAAAGCTGAGCCCCAAAGAATTGGTTCTTTTGAATTGTGGTGCTGGGTAAGACTCTTGCCCTGGAGAAGGAAATGGCAAACCACTTCAGTATTCTTGCCTGGAGAATCCCCATGGACAGAGGAACCTGGTAGGCTACAGTCCATGGGGTTGTAAGAGTTGGACACGACTTAGTGACTAAACCACCACTACCACCCTAAGACTCTTGAGAGTCCCTCGGACAGCAAGGAGATTAAACCAGTCAATCCTAAGGGAAATCAACCCTGAATATTCTTTGGAAGTACTGATGCTGACGCTCCAATAATTTGGCCACCTGATGTGAAGAGCTGATTCATTGGAAAAAATCCTGATGCTGGACAAGACTGAAGGCAGGAGGAGAAGGGGATGATGGAGGATGAGATAGTTGGATGGCATCACTGATTTGATGGTCAGGAGTTTGAGCAAACACATGAGTTTGAGAGAGTGAAGGACAGGGAAGTCTGGCATGCTGCAGTCCATGGGGTCACAAAGCATTGGACATGACTGAGCGACTGAACAACAATAAGGAGTCTAAAAAACCTCAAGTGTCTTCTTGCCTACTAACCTCCTTCATCCTGAACTCTGTCTTACAAAGATATCCCTATCTTGTCCAGTAAATTCATCTATGTAATAAACTTTTGGAGGAAACAGCCCTTTGTGTACAGTGAGTTTCAGTTTCATCATTGCTTCCTAGAAAGAGTGTTCTTACTTGTGCTTCTAATCTGTGATTCCTAAGCACCAGTTAGGAAATGTACCAGGGAAGTTGTCTCAGAATCAGATGGGGCACTTTTAAAAACACAGATTCTCAGAGAGATGAATGTATTTGCAAAACAGAAACAAAGTCACAGACATAGAGAACAAATTTAAGGATTCTAAGGTGGGAAGTGAGGGTGAGATGAATTAGGGGATTGGGCGGACAAATATACACTACTATGTATAAAATAGATAACCAATGAGAACCTACTGTGTAGCACAGGGAACTCTGCTTGGTGCTCTGTAGTGACCTAAATGGGAAGAAAATTTTCTAAAAAGGGTGAATATATGTATATGTAGGACTGATTCACTTTGTTACACAGTGGAAACTAACCCAGCATCATAAAGCTGCTATTCTCCAATACAAATTAATTTAAAAAAAAGAAAATGAAAAAAGAAACTAACACTATAAAGTAACTATACTCCAATAAAATTAATAAAAACAAAAACAGATTTTCAGACTATACCCCAAAAGAGTTTATGCAAGTCTTTAGTGGGGTCAGGGATGTGCATTTATAAAAATCTCATCAGAGTATTTGAACATGCAACCAGGTTAGGAAACCACTGGCTTGACCTGTTGGTGAATTTCTGTGGCTGAGTTGGGTGGAAGGGTGGTATCATGGTTTGCTGGTGGGAGAGAGCCTTGGGGGTTTCACAAACTTCTACCGCCCTCCCAGTCTTGTTATAATTGCAGCTTTCTTCACCATAGAGAACAACTCTGACCTTTTATCAAGGTCTCGTGTCTGATGAGAGGTGGAGAAGTGAGGAGTTGCTGAGTTCTTAACCAAGGTCTTCTGCTAATTGTCCACTAATGGATTTCATTATTGACCCAGGAGCTGATTTGGGTCAATAGGAAAGAATGAAACAGGCTAGGCAGATCCATAACCACATGTATCATGCATGTTCCTCAGTTAAGTGTGGGGGCAGACAGCATGTGTCCCAGGCATGTCAAGTGGAATGATTACACGATTTTGCTAACAGTATTCCATGATGAAAACTGCTCATTCTGTAATGACACCTCCTGAAACAACTGTGATTATTTCCTAGAAGAGAGTGGTGAGAGGTCTTCGGGGCTAGCTTTCATGCCCAGTGCCCTGGGACTTGGAAAGCTTTTACTCAAGCGTTACAAGTAAGACCTGTTGACTTCCAAACTGGTGTAATTACAAATATCAACTTATCTCTGCTGTCCAAATGAAGCCAAATGTTAGAGATCTGTTATTTGGGGCTATGTCTGTGGTACTTGGAAGATTTAGCAGGCTTTCGGAGTGGCTGTAGACCTAATTTCAACCAGGGGAAATGTTGAAAGCCTCATATTTTCAGCCTAGCATTCGTCATCTTTTTTAATCTCTCACTTTTATTTCTGAAAAATGCTCCTTGCATTTTCTGAAGAGCAGGAGCTGTTTAGGAAGAAGAAAGGTGAACCTTTTCTGGGTTTACTATGACTGCCTGTTTATTCCTTATCAGCCGTGGACAAGGCCATCCTAAAGAGAAAGCCGTGTGCTCAGCCATGTCCGACTCTTTGTAACCCTGTGGACCGTAGCCCACCAGGCTCCTCTGTCCATGGGATTTTTCAGAATACTGGAGTGGGTTGCCATTTTCTCCTCTGGGGATCTTCCCAACCCAGTGATCAAACCTACATCTCCTGCATTGCAGGAGGATTCTTTACCACTGAGCCACCAGGGAAGACCATCAAGAGAAAGCTGGAGAATGCCATAAATGTTTTCATCTTCTGTTGCTCTTTGTGTGGAGGATACAGGAAGGAGAGAAGGAGGAAAGAGGTGGAAAATGCCAGGGAAGAGATTTGATTGTTTTTTCTTTGCTTATTCTGAAACCTGAACAAAGCTGTACCTCTTGGCAGAAACAATCTTATATCTGTAAGGAACTTCAGAGATCCTCCAATTCATACAGATAGGAAAAGCATTTGAGTATACCCTAATGGGAAAGGTATTGAAAATTCAATAGTGGTGAAGTATCACTGTTTCATTGGAAGGGATAATTTGATGGCAGAGAAGTGGTTAGGAAGGCAAGTTGTTAGTATTTAATGATGAGGGTTAAAATAACACCTCCTTCCCCTTCCCACTGTGAAAAGTCATTTCTACAACTCTTTGGCCACTGTTATTAATATCAGAAGTAACGTATGTTCTTGCTTCCTTTGTCAAAGATAAGGTGTCCATAGGTGCATGGATTTATCTCTGGGCTTTCTATTTTGTTCCATTGATCTATATTTCTGTCTTTGTGCCAGTACCACACTGTCTTGATGACTGTGGCTTTGTAGTAGAGCCTGAAGTCAGGCAGGTTGATTCCTCCAGTTCCATTCTTCTTTCTCAAGATTGCTTTGGCTATTCGAGGTTTTTTATATTTCCATACAAATTGTGAAATTGTTTGTTCTAGTTCTGTGAAAAATACCATTGGTAGCTTGATAGAGATTGCATTGAATCTATAGATTGTTTTGGGTAGTATACTCATTTTCACTATATTTATTCTTCCAATCCATGGAGAAAAGACAATCTCTTTAACAAGTGGTGCTGGGAAAACTGGTCAACCACTTGTAAAAGAATGAAACTAGAACACTTCCCAACACCATACACAAAAATAAACTCAAAATGGATTAAAGATCTATATGTAAAACCAGAAACTATAAAACTCCTAGAGGAAGGCATAGGCAAAACACTCTCTGACATAAATCACAGCAGGATCCTCTATGACCCACCTCCCAGAATATTGGAAATAAAGCAAAAATAAACAAATGGGACCTAATTAAACTTAAAAGCTTTTGCACAACAAAGGAAAGTATAAGCAAGGTGAAAAGACAGACTTCAGAATGGGAGAAAATAATAGCAAACGAAGCAATGGACAAAGAATTAATCTCAAAAATATACAAGCAACTCCTGCAGCTCAATTCTAGAAAAATAAATGACCCAATCAAAAAATGGGCCAAAGAACTAAACAGACATTTCTCCAAAGAAGACATACAGATGGCTAACAAACACATGAAAAGATGCTCAACATCACTCATTATTAGAGAAATGCAAATCAAAACCACAGTGAGGTACCATTTCACGCCAGTCAGAATGGCTGCTATCCAAAAGTCTACAAGCAATAAATGCTGGAGAGGGTATGGAGAAAAGGAAACCCTCTTACACTGTTGGTGGGAATGCAAACTAATACAGCCACTATGGAGAACAGTGTGGAAATTCCTTAAAAAACTGGAAATAGAGCTGCCATATGACCCAGCAATCCCACTGCTGGGCATACACACCGAGGAAACCAGAATTGAAAGAGACACATGTACCCCAATGTTCGTCGCCGCACTGTTTATAATAGCCAGGACATGGAAGTAACCTAGATGCCCATCAGCAGACGAATGGATAAGGAAGCTGTGGTACATATATACAATGGACTATTACTCAGCCATTAAAAAGAATACATTTTAATCAGTTCTAATGAGGTGAATGAAACTGGAGCCCATTATACAGAGTGAAGTAAGCCAGAAAGAAAAACAGCAATACAGTATACTAATGCATATATATGGAATTTGAAAGATGGTAATGATAACCCTATATGCAAGACAGAAAAAGAGACACAGATGCATGGAACAGTCTTTTGGACTCTGTGGGAGAAGGTGAGGGTGGGACAATCTGAGAGAATAGCATTGAAACATGTATATTATCGTATGTGAAACAGAACACCAGTCCAGGTTCGATGCATGAGACAAGTGCTCAGGGCTGGTGCAATGGGATGACCCAGAGGGATGGGATGGGGAGGGAGGTGGGACGGGGGTTCAGGATGGGGAACACATGTAAACCCATGGCTGATTCATGTCAATGTATGGCAAAAACCACTACAATATTATAAAGTAATTAGCCTCCAACTAAAATAAATAAATTAATAATAATAAAAGAAGTAACATATGATACTGTTGTTGTGTTGTTCAGTAGCTAATTTGTGTCTGACTCTTTGCAACTCCATAAACTACAGCATGCCAGGCTCCTCTGTACTCCACTGTCTCCTGGAGTTTGCTCAGATTCATGCCCATTGAGTCAGTGATACCATCTATCTCATCCTCTGCCGCCGCCTTCTCCTTTTGCCTTCAATCTTTCCCAGCATCAGGCTCTTTTCCAATGCAGGCATCATAAGTGATTGGGAGCTCAGCATATATAGTGGGTTGGCCAAAATATCTGTACAGTTTTCCATAACAAATTACAAAAAATACCCAAATGAAGTTTTTGGCAACTCCAATGTATGCTTGCTCAAGAGGTCAGAGTTTTGCACATGTCTTGCTCATTTCTGAGGTCATGGGCTATGCAGATTATTTTAAGGCATTTGGTTAATAGAACCGATGTGTTACTGTACCATGTTAGGTTCACCTAAACCATAATTATCTTATTTGAGTGTTCAAAAGCCTCAGGGTATCACCATTTCATCGTACAGAAGGAGGACAGAGTAGAGATTAAGCAATCTACCCAGGATCTCACAGCCACTCAAAAGCTGAGTCAGGGTTCAAACCTGAAAATTTCTGTTTTCCTATGGTGATTCTCACAAATATAAACCCCACATGGAAGGACCCCAGGCTTTCTTTTTTTTTGCAGGGCCAGATTGAAGTCCACGTGTACAATCATATAATAGAAGAAGAAGTCAGGCACAGGCAGTCATAGAAAAGAGACTCAGGACACAGACTTTAACTGCAAAAGTCACTCTTTTCTGCATTTAGAGGATCTCAGATGGAGCTAAACTGGGATTCATGGTCTGTTTTTAGAACCAGAAGGTCAGGAGTTTGCTGATATCTGTTCTCCAGTCACGGTGCATTGGAGTTTGCCAGGTTGTTTGGCTGAAGGAGCAGGGAGAAGGTGTGGGGTTGGCACACTGTCGTGCTTCTGGACTTTGCCAGACCCCATGGATTCCAAAGGAAAGGGGTACTGCCATCAGGAGCTAACAGAACTGTTTCTGTGGAAGATTTTGTAAGATTCTGCAAACGTGCTTTGGAGTCCATTGCCTCATCAAATTTGCTCTTGCTAGCCAAAAGTCACAGCTTCTAAAGGCCATTTTCCCATGGCCAGAAGCCAATGGCAGAAGCCTTACCTAATCAAGATTGATCCTGAATGTATAACACAGTAAGTCCCCTTGTTGTTGTTTAGTCAATAAGTCGTGTCCGACTCTTTGTGACCCCAGGGACTACAGCATGGGAGGCTTCCCTGTCCTTCACCATCTCCTGGAATTTGCTCAGATTCATGTCCATGGAATTGGTGATGCTATCTAACCATCTCATTCTCCGCTGTCCCTTTCTCCTTTTGCCTTCAATCTTTCCCAAAGTCAGGATCTTTTCCAATGAGTCAGCACTTGGCAGCAGGTGGCCGATTATTGGAGCTTCAACTTCAGTATCAGTCCTTCCAATGAATTTTCAGGGCTGATTTCCTTTAGGATTGACTAGTTTGACCTCCTTGCAGTCCAAGGGACTCTCAAGAGTATTCTCTAGCACCACAATTCCATGGCATCAGTTCTTTGGTGCTCAGCCTTCTTTATGGTCCAGCTCTCACATCCATACATGACCACTGGAAAAACCATAGCTTTGACTATACGGACCTTTGTCAGAAAAGTAATATCTTGGCTTTTTAATATGTTGTCTAGGTTTGTCATAGCTTTCATTCCAAAGAGCAAGCATCTTTTAATTTTATGGCTGCAGTCACCATCTGCAGTGACTTTGGAGCCCCCCAAAATAAAGTCTGTCACTGCTTCCATTGTTTCCCCATCTATTTGCCATAAAGTGATGGGACTGGATGCCATGATCTTTATTTTTTGAATGTTGAGTTTTAATCCAGCTTTTTCATTCTCTTATTTAATAAGTCTCATACATATGAACAGTTTCCATCCTGAGAGTGTGTTCATAAGTCCAATTTGTCCGTAAGTTCAACAAACTTAGCCTAGGTACCCAACTAACACAATTAGCTATATGTTGCTGCTTTTACGCTTGCTTCCAGACACTGTGGGCTTGAAATAAAGTTACTGTATTCTATACGATACAGTACAGTAAAGTACATAAAAACACAACCACTTGTAGAGGATGCATGCGTGTGACAGTGTATGCCAGACACATGAACTAATTTGATTGGGCATGTGAACATATGTTGGTATCTTTGAATGTTCATAACTTGAAAGTTTGTATGTAGGGGACTTACTGTAGTTGCCCAAGTCAGGGCAGGAGGGGCTAAACCACAGCAAATGATGGGGGATTAACACCGTCATTGTGGAGGAGATCAATGGAGGAGAAAGCAGCACACAACCAAGGCTCCTGTGATTAACTCTGCAAAGGGACGCAGCTAGAACAATGTGTGAGAGGAGAGAGAGGGAAAGATACTGATAATGTTTTTAATACTTGCGAGATCTGAGAACCCAAGACAGCAAGTTTACAAAGACTGGGGGACAGGAATGATTAATTGTGTGTATGTGAATAGAGCTGCAGAGCTAAGCAGTGGCTGCAACTAGTGCACAGGAATAAATGTGTGCAGTGAGCTCTGTGTGGTTGAGAGCTAAGGAGATTCAGATGCTTTTCTATTTTATTTCATTATCATCGTAATCTATTTATCTATGTATATATTTATTTTGGCCAACATTCTGAGACCAGATCAAAACATTTCTTCTGGCTTGATCCAGCCCTCCAGGTTTCTAATGAGTCTCAAATTACCTTACCCCTAACATTTGTGGGGCCCCAGGACAATAGTACAAATGCCCACATACTCTGTTTAAATATTTAGAAGTTATTCAACAAGCTACATACTATCCTTCTACCTTGCAGATGCACCTACATGCTGACCTGGGAGAGCCAGGTTCTAACATAGGACTCTGGACTCCGCTAAGGCTTTCATTGGCTGGTGGCTACTGGGGAGTGCTGGCTCTTGGCCCTCTGGCCCTCAGCTCCCCAGCCACCAGCCCCCTCTCCCTGTCCCTGGCTCTGTTCTGCCATGCAAGGAGCCTCCAGCATAGGATGTGGACATCCTAACCTGTGTGCCAAAAGTCTGTCCGGATTTTCTGCAAACCACCACCCTTCACCATCCCTCAGGCTGGGGGATGGGGGTGCAGGGCATGCTAAGTCACTGATGTGAACTTCACCTGGGAATGAACTTGGGTAAGAGTGTGCCTCAGTCATGGGAGGAAACTTGGGGTCATTCTGATGTTCCAGGTATCAGAAGGTCTGAACAGGTTGGGGCTGTAGGCTGTGGGTGGGTATGTCCCTATATGCCCTCTGGATTCTGCCTTGTGGGAGGGCACAACTGGGGAAGGACAAGAGCAGGGTGCTCTACAGTGTACAGCCCAGGACAGGGTCCCTGTCCCCAGGTCCAAGGGCAGAACTGGTTTGAAATGTCTCTTGTAGGCTTGTAGGCATTGATGAGATGTCTAGAAGAACCCCAACTACAACTCTCAGCAGTGGACTGAGGTATGGGGACTGTAATTCCAGGTTAGCATCTGCTGCTAGATTAACTTTGTGTCCTTGGACAAATTTTTTCTCTGTGGACCTCAGTTTTCTTATCCATGAAATGAGGGTCTTGAATGAGGCCATCTGAAATATGCTTTTCCAGCCCCTGAAAAGAAACACTTTTGCTGTCATTTGCATTGACTGATGATAAACTTTGGTTTTATGCAGAAGTTAAGAGAGGAAGTAATTTTAAATCTGCTATTTTGTTTCTCATTTGAGAATAGTTTCTTCATCTTTTCGGTCACTAAAGAGAAAAAAGTTAGGGTGGGAGAGATGCCAGGAATGAAATATTTGACTCAAATTGCTAATTACTTATACTAAGTGGTTGTATAATGGGGACTTTGAATATAAATCTTTTCTCTTTTTAGTCTAACACTTAACCACATGAATAACAAAAATCCTCAAACGCAATCAGAGTTCATTTAAATGTTAATTTTAATTTTTATTTACCACTTGGTCTCCCTGCTGAAATATACATAAGTTAAAGCAACCACCGCCTGGGTTCCTCCTGGTGCAGCTGGTGGAACTCACTCTTGTACTAACGATTGTTTCCTGTGATTTATTTCTCCTGTATATCACCTTTGTTGCGAGACAGGAGAAAACAAATTTCTTTAGAAGTAGTATTAATCTACCTCTGCACACATCAAGGTACAAAAAATAAAACACCAGCAGTACTCCTTGAGAATTTCAAAGCATTGCAGATAATGGTTGGGAATTGAACATAAAGATTGTGCAATGAATTTTGCACTTAAAAAAATAATGATTTGGGTAAACCTTAAAAAAAGTAACCAAAGCTTATGGACACAGGCAAACTCAGAATGATAATGGAAGGTTTTTCTTTACAAATGGTTGTTTTGCACTTTCCCAGGGAGCAGTTCTGTTGGAAAGTGACCCACCCAGAACAGGTCTGCCTTGGCATAACTGACATTTGGTTCTTTGCCGAGGGGCTGCCTCATGCATTTTAAGATGCTTAACAGGTCCCTGAACTCTGCTCACTAAATATCAATAGTTATCTCTTTTGGGTTGCGTTGTGCTCACCCAAACTCACATGTTAAAGTCGTAACCCCTTGTATCATTACTGGTAACCCTTTAGAGTAGAGTCCTAATAAGGGTCCTCCTGGCTGGTGTCCTAGCACCAATAGAATGAGACCTAAGTTGGTTCAGAAGCAAAGGGAAGCTTTATTCTTTGATCAAAGATCCGAGAAGCAGGAGCTCATCCTCTAGAGCACCTGCTCCTCCCAATAGGCCATGGGTGGGGCTGCTTTATTGGTTCTCATTGTGGGAGCGGGGAAAGGTAGAGTTCTCACAGGACAGGGTTCGTGCAGCTGGGCTGATCAGGACTCCAGAGGGCTCCTCTCTACACACAGCCCCTTGCCAACATCTAGAACTGCAATGTTGTGTGCAGAGCAGAGCTTATGCACGCAGCCTGCCAAGCTGAGACATCTGAGCAGGCATATGATACTAGAAACTCTGGTCCTGAAGGCCTTTGCAAGTGGCACTCTATGAGAAGTGACATCATACTAAGCACAAAGGAGGGAAAAGTTTAGACTTTCTTACCCAGATTCGATTTTTATTCCCTTAAACTTGTTAATGAGCTTTGCTGGTGACAAATCCCTCCTCTGCCTTTCAGTCCACTCCTCACTCTTGAGGTGTGCTGAGGGTGACCTCAGGTGGCCTTGGCCTGCAGAGGCTTGAAGCAGGGCTTCGGTTCCTGGCCAGAGATTGAGGATGGGCAACCCACTCCAGTACTCTTGCCTGGAAAATCCCATGGACGGAGGAGCATGGTAGGCTACAGTCCATGGTGTCGCAAAGAGTCAGACACGACTGAGCGACTTCACTTCACTTCTTACCTGTGAGGGAGCGAAATCCTACTGACAAGATCAGTGGTCAGTGACCAGACCCTGGCTCATAGCCTTTGAAGAAAAGAATTCCCCAAAAGACAGAAAGAAGTGAAACAAGAAAAGTTTATTAGGAGGAAAAAGTACGGTATGTGTGGATAGACACATGGGTGGACTCAGGGGAAGAGTTGTCCCCTAGGGGTACTTTAAATCACTTTTATGGGGCATTTGTTCTGAGTTTCCTTTGGCCAATCATTTTGCTTTGCCTGGTTTGGAGTCAGTATTTAGTATATCTCAGGATCCTCTCGTGTGTGTGCACGCATCTCTTAGTCAAAATGGATTCCACCAAGAGGCCTTTGGGTAGACTTGACATCATTCCCCTTTTGATCTCCAAGGATTTTTCTGGTTGAGAAGTTTTCCTTGACTTTGGGTGTGAGGCACACATGGTCTCTTTTCTTTTATCTGGGCAGGGCCCAGCCACGTCTCTTGATTTTCCTGCTATTAATATTTTGGAACTTCTGTCCACAGGGAATGAACTCAAATTGCTCACCCCTGGCGGGGAGGGCATCTACCTCCTGCCTCAAGGGCACAAGTCTGTCTTCTGTAACTGCTTCCTTCTGAATGTCGGTGTTGTCACGATCTTGGGCAGAGGAGTGGAAGTGCTCCCCTGGTTCCTTTAGATTAGTGTGCAGTGGTCACCAGGCCTGGGTCCTGACTGTTCCTATTTCTGAGCAACCCCCATTTGTCTAACCTTTTGAAGACAGAGGAAAAAAATGAAGGTGTGTCCGTTTTGCTTGTGGGCAAGTGTGCCCTTATGTTGAGGCTCACTGCCAGGGCCTACATCTTCCTGGTTGCACTTTGGTTGTTTTTCAGAGGAGAAGCTTCAGGTCAGAGAGAGGACTGCACAAATGACAGGGGTCTGTTGCCCCAGGTTGTCTGGAGTCTGGGGCTCCAGGGGCCCCTTTCACTCAAGTGTGGTACGCCCATGGAGCCATCCCTTGCAACTTTAAGGTGAGATTCATGCTAAGGATCATGGACTGGGGTCTGTTCCATTTAGGAAGGAGCTGGGCTTTGGGGCTGCTGGTTTTCTAGGTTTTAAGGTCCATCCAAACCCAAGCTCCTGACTGGATTTCCCTGGTGGCTCAGATGGTAAAGAGTATGCCTGCAACGTAGGAGACCTGAGTTTGATCCCTGGGTCAGGAAAATGCCCTGGAGGAGGGAATGGCTACCCACTCCAGTATTCTTGCCTGGAGAATTACATGGACAGATGAATGTGGCAGGCTACAGTCCATTGGGTTGCAAAGAGTTGGGCATGACTGAGCAACTAACACACAAGCTCCTGACCAGAAGGGCTAGAGAACCAGGCCTGGAGATGTTGGCATCCTTATTCTGTGAGAGGGTACCTGGTTTCTCTTACCCAGAGGGCACACTTGAGTTGTTCCATTTCAAGGAGACTAAGTTACCCCTTCTCTTGGGGATGGGGAATGGATCTATCATATATAAGTTCAGATGCATTTAACTTGAACTAATCCTTTGGGGATAATCACATGCAGAGTAGGGCCATCAGAAGGAACTTAATTCAGTTTTGTTGAGTTTCCTGATACAGCTTGGCTAAGGCCCCTTTCTGGCTTCCCTAGTAGCTCTGCTGCTGCTGCTGCTGTTGCTTCAGTCGTGTCCGACTCTGTGCGACCCAGTAGATGGCAGCCCACCAGGCTCCCCCGTCCCTGGGATGCTCCAGGCAAGAATACTGGAGTGGGTTGCCATTTCCTTCTCCAATGCATTGAAAGGAAAAGTGAAAGTGAAGTAGCTCAGTCGTGTCCAACTCTTAGCACCCCCATGGGCTGCAGCCTACCAGGCTCCTCCGTCCATGGGATTTTCCAGGCGAGAGTACTGGAGTGGGTTGCCAATGCCTTCTTTCCCTAGTAGCTCAGTGGTAAAGAATCTGCCTGCAATGCAGGAGACCTGGGTTCAATCCCTGGGTCAGGAAGATTCCTGGAGGAGGGCATGGCAACCCAATGTAGTACTCTTGCCTAGAGAATCCCATGGACAGAGGAGCCTAGTGGGTTGCAGTCCATAGGGTCATACAGAGTTGGACACAACTGAAGCAACTAAGCATCAGCAGCAGCAAAGCCTGTTTCAGGGTCTAATCGGTTCTCTCTACTTTCTCCAGCGATTGGGGTCTCCACATTGAGTGCAAAGTCCCATTTTATGTCCAGGACACTTGTTATCCCCTTCATCACTTGCGACACAAATGCTGGACCATTATCACTTTGCAGAGATCCTGGAAGCCCAAACCTGGGGATTCTTTATTTGGGTAATGCCTTAGCCACTTCAGCTGCTATTTGAGTTTTAATAAGGAATGCTTCTAGCCACCCAGAAAATGTGTCTGCTAGTACTAAGAGCTGAAATTACCTGGTACTCTCAGCAGACAGTGATATCAGTCTGCTAGTCTTTTCCAAGATGTGTCCTTCTGGTCTGAAAGAACCCTATCTGGAGATCTCTGGAGGCGTCTGGTGTTGGGATTGTTCTTTGTGTAAACAGGGGTATGTCTTGACCATCCCACTGATTATACTTTTCATGCTAGTAGTTACCATGACCTCAACTAACCAGTTATATAGGACTTCCCTCCCATCACAAGTGCTTTGATGAGCTTCCCTGATGGCTTGACAAGGTGAGTTTCAGGGAAAAAGTATCACTTATCTTCATTAACTAGCTACCCATTGCTCCCCCCCCCACCCCCGCCCCAGTTCTCTATTGAAATCCCATTTGGGGTCTTTGTCTAATTCTTCCTTTGTGTAGATTAGGGAGTAATTGGATGGATCTGGCCTTCAGGGTTTGAGGGGTAGTTGCCAGGTGTGGGTTCTAGGGCCGCCCTTCTGGCAGTTACATCCAATTTATTGTTTCCCTTTATTATAACACCTCTGCATGTTCTTCTGGTGACCCCTACGGTGAATCACTGCCACCTGTTTTTGGGAAACTGTGCTGCTTCAGAACTTGAAATGCTTAAGCCACATTTCACCTGTTTACTCTCCATAGTAAGCACACCTCTTGCCTTCTAAACAATTGTGTAGAATGGTATAGGTACACCAGGAGTCTTTGTAAGCACAGGAGATCTTCCCTGTCCTGAACTAGATCAGGTGAGGGCTCTCAGCTTCACCTTTTGAGTAGAAGTCCCTGTGGGTAGGCTTTTTGTTTCTATGACTCAGGTCTTAGAGGTTAGTGTGTATCCTGCCAGACTTTTTCCCCTCATAACACTGTTCTCATCTGTAAACCATTCCTCTTTGGCATTTGGGAGAGGCCCAATTCCTAGCTGAGGGCAACTAGAATAGATCAGGATTTCCATACATTCAAGCTCCAGGGGCCCTGTTTCTCTGGGTAGCATTTAATCTTCCCATGCAATACAGCCTGGTCCCAATAACAACTGGGAGTTGGAGAAAGTTGGTCTGTCAGTGGGTCTCTAAATTACAGCATCATTTTACAGTTGGACCACTGTGCCAGAGACAAAAGAAATGCGATAAAATTCCCTACGTCCAGTTTTTTATAGTCTTCTATCAAAACAGAGGTCTTCAAGAGTGATGTGTGGTCATACCAGTCCTTGATCCCCCCCTTCCCCCAGGACCTTCCTGATCTCCTCCTTCAGCCTCCTTCTCTTGCTCTCTCCCCACTCCCTTCCTTCATAATGTCCCAATTTGGGCCACAGGCCCAAAGGACTCCCTCCACACCAGCCCCCTCCTGCAGAATCCAGTACAGCAGCACCACAAAGCAGGACTAAATAGCCAGGAGCCAGCAACCTGCCAGGAAAAATGCCCTCTTTGAGGCAGGTCCCTGATGGAGAAGGATGGTCATCCAGTTACACACACCATTGACCACTTCTGATCCGTGGTACTGAGAATCATAGTAAGGGGTTGATGGAAGATCCAAAGAGGTTCCTGAATCTGATTAGGGAAATCTTTCAGACCTGTGACCCCACCTGGGCTGACATCCAGAGCCTTCCTGGGACTAGCCTTCCCCTAACCTCAGGAAGAAAAGGCCATGTTCTTTTCAAAAGCCCCCCAAAAAGCAGACAAAGAGAATAGAAACAATACAGGTCATGCCACTTTCAGACCAGAGAATCAAGTGGCCCCAGATAAGGAACCAACTGGGACCACCAAGACCATGGAGAAGGGGGCCGAAAGCAGAGTCTGACCCATTGTAAAAATATGATCCAAAAAGGGAATCCAGGCATCAGGAAAGAAACCTGTCAACTGGAACAAGATAAAGGAAAACAATTAGGAGCCAACAGAAAACCCTTCAGCATTCCAATAGCACCTCAAGAAATGCCTCTACATCTGTATCACCCTTGACCTTGCGTCATTACAAGGGAACAGAATCCTGAGGTTGCATTACATCACCCAAAAGGCCTCTGACATTAAGGTGAACTTCAGAAACTGAACCTAGAACCAGATACCCCTACCTCTCACCAGGTCGAGGTTCCCTACTGAATGTTTAATAACTGAGATGTAGAGGAGGAAAAGGTCAGACAATAAAAAGGCCTGGAGGCAAGGCCACCTACTGACTGTTGCCCTCCGCTGTCAACTTGTCAGCAGGGGAATCTAGATTAACCACCAACAGAGACTCCCGACTCCAGTGAGTGACCCTAATCCCCACTGAGGTATAGCAGGCCAAGGAAACGGGACTGAATCAGTGTATCATATGCAAACAGGAGGGACACTGGAAGAGAGAATGCCCCAGCCACCCCTGAAAGGGGGCGGGAAATGACAGATCCTGGCCACTACCCTTGAAGAAAGATGGTCCACATAGATGGAGAATGATGGGGCCAGGAGACTCCTGAGTTGGCACTGCAGTTGACTCCCAAGGAGCCCTAGCTGACACTGGATGTGAGGGGCAAACCTATCAAACTCTTATTTGACACTGTTGCCACTTAACTTTATTCTGAACACCAGCTCAGGCAAACTCAGTCACAAGAGTTATAAAATGATGGGGTATCAGGGAAGACCCAGAACAGGCACTCATAGAACCATCAGGATGTAAATTGGATGAACACACATTTACCCATTCCTTCCTGTATGTTCCTGGATGCCCTATATCCCTGCTAGAAAAAGATATCTTCATAAATTGGGAGCTACTAATCCACCTAATGGGAGGCAAACTGGAGACTGGTGTTCCCCTGGACAAAGGGCAGAAAATGAGAATGTTCATGACTGAGGACAGACCTCCCCAGTCAAAGCAAATTGACCTTTCCAGATGCTAGGCAGTGCTCAGTGGAGCATCTCTGCACCTGGCCCACTGCAGCCATCTTGAATTGAGGTGTTGCGTGCAGCCTTTTTGCACATGGCCTGCCAAGCCGAGGAGTCTGCACAGCCCTTTTGCACTGGAAACTCTGGTCTGAAGCGCCAGGTACAAGGCCTCTGCACGTGCCACCCTGGGAGCAAGTCAACAGTCAAAGTGTTAGTTGCTCAGTTGTGTCTGACTCTTTGTGACCCCAAGGACTGTAGCCCACCAGGCTCCTCTGTCCGTGAGATTCCCCAGGCAAGGATACTGGAGTGGGTTGCCATTCCCTTCTCTGGAGGATCTTCCTGACCCAGGGATTGAACCCAGGTCTCCCTCATTACAGATGAATTTTTTATAGCCTGAGCTATCAGGGAAGCCTGGGAGCAAGTAACACTAGACTTAAGCACAAAGGGAAAAAAAGTTAGACTTTGTTACTCAGATTCTATTTTTATTTTCCAAGAATTGTTCCTGGGCTTTGCTGGTGACAGTATCTCAGAATGTGACCTTATTTAGAAATAGGTTCTTTGCAGATGTGTTTGGTTGAGATGGGGTCATTGAGGGTAAGCCCTAATCCAGTGTGACTGGTGTCCTTATGAAAAGGGGAAATTTGGACACAGACTCACTGGGAGAACTCTTGTGAACATTAAGACAGAGACCTTAGCTTAACATCTATAAGCTAAGGAACGCCAACAATTTCCAGCAAACTAAAGTTCGTTGCAGCACTATTTACAATAGCCAAGACATGGAAACAACTAATCAACAGAGGAATGGATAAAGAAGATGTGGTACATATATACATTGGAATATTAGCCATGAAAAGGAGTGGAATTGAGTCATTTGTAGTGATGTGGATGAACCTAGAGTCTGTCATACAGAATGAATTAAGTCAGAAAGAGAAAAACAAATATTGTGTATTAATGCAGATATATGGAATCTAGAAAAATGGTAGAGATGAACTATTTGCAGGACAGGAATAGAGACACAGACATGGAGAACAGATGTGTGAACACAGAGAAGGAAGAGGGGGATAAATTGGGCGAGTTGGATTGACATATATACACTACTATGTGTAAAATAGACAGCTAGTGGGAAGTTGCTCTATAGCACAGGGAACTCAGTTCGGTGCTCTGTGATGACCTAGAGGGGTAGGATGGGGTGGTGGGAGGGAGGCTCAAGAAGTATGGGATATATGTATACATATAGTTGATTCATGTTGTTGTACAGTGGAACTAATACAACATTGTAAAGCAATTATATTCCAATTTAAAAAATAAACTAACTTTTTTCAAAGAGGAAAGAGCCATATGCCAAATACAACAAACACACAAACGAAACAAGACAAAAACCCCCCTGGAACCTAGGAGACCGGCACAGGGACAGATTCTCCTTCACAGCCCTTGGAAGCAACCAAGCCTGCTGATACCTTGATTTTGGCCTTTTAGCCTTCAGGACTGTAAGATAATACGTTTCCGCTATTTATGCCACCTAGCTTGTGGTGCTTTGTTACAGCTGGCCCTGGTCTGCTACCCCAAATGCCTCTGGACATTGCCAGATGTCATCTGGGGGTAATCAACCCTGTTTGAGTTCTGCCTGCAGTACATATTGCCCATGGCTGCTTTCATCCAGTGACAGAAGAGTTGAGCAGTGGTGACAGAGACTATGGCTTGCAAAGCCTCAACTATCTACCGTCTGATCCTTTACGGAAATGGTTGCCTGGCCCCCCCCCACAGTTGAAACTATTCTGTGGTGCCCCTGAAAGATGGCTGCAGGCCTGGAGGCACACCTGGCTCAGTCTGGGGCTGCAGAACTGGTCCATGAGCTGCAGAGGATGGAAATAAAGATGAGGGTAAGGATGTTTGTGTGCATAGGGGGACATTTTCTTGACCTCGACACAGCTGGCCAGTGGTACATCTTGCACTGGAGTCCATCTAGGTGTCCTAACTTCACATTCCTCGTTCTCAGCCTTTATTCTGTTTCCTGCCTCTCACACTGCTATTGAGCTCCATTGTCTGGGATGGCCATCTTTTGTTGAACCAGTTGCCTTCTTGTAACAGTTTGTGATTGTCAGGAAGGTTTTCAGTTTAGCCTTTCTGTTAAATGGAGCTTTAGGCTGTCCCCTCATGGACTTTGAGCTTCCCCGGTAGTGCAGTAGTAAAGAATCCACCTGCCAGTGCAGGAAGCACAAGAGAAGTGGTTTTGATCCCTGCTTTGCCTCCAGGAAGATCCACTGGAGAAGGAAATGGCAACCCACTCCAGTATTCTTGCCTGGAAAATTCCACGGACAGAGGAGCCTGGCAGGCTATGGTCTAGAGGGTCACAGAGAGTCAGACACGACTGAGCATGCATGCCTTTTTTTTTTCTTTTCGTGGACTTTGTTCCCTGCAGTTCCATGGGCCCTAATTGTTCTAATGGTTTGCTATTGAGAACATCCACAGAAATGCAGATGATGGGAGCCTTCTTTCCTAAAAATGCCCTCTGCAAGAAATGCCTGTAGAGTTTTTCCCAGATGTGAGTTAGGAGGAGGGTTTTATAGACATGTTAGAGAGGGCTGCTTCTTAGAAGACTCACATGTTACTCAGAAGCTTGATACTCAGCCTCATTTCCTATCTCTCTGGCCCTCAGCCCCATGGTTACAGCAGCAGCAATTTAAAACTGTCCATTGTTCCCCTGGGACTGGCTTGCTTTTAAGACCTAGAAGGTCTCTGAGGTGATACTGAAAGCTTGGGGGGAAAACCAAAGCAAAACCAGAAAAGCTAGTATAGATAGTTGTTTGAAATTGAATGTGTACCGCCAAGTCTCAAATCCTCCCCCAACCCCGTACCTGTGAAATACAATATGGAAATACAATCTTTGAAGGTATACTCAAAGTTAAGATGAAGTCATTATGGTGTACCCTAATCCAGAGATTTCCAAACTCCAGGATCGAATGCCTGATGATCTAGGATGGACCTGATGTAGTAATAATAGAAATAAAGTGTACAATAAATGTAATATGCTTGAATCATCCTGAAAATGCCCCAACCCCAGGTTCTTGGGAAAATTGTCGTTCATGAAACTGGTCCCTAGTGCCAAAAATGTTGGGGATGGCTGCCTAACTCAGTATAGGAGGTGTCCTTGTAAGAAGAGAAGAGACATAGAAATATGCACAAGGAGATAGCCATGTGAAGACGGAGGCAGAAACTGGAGTAATGGATCTACAAGCCGAGGAACGCCAAGGATTGCTGACTGTTGTCAGCAGCACAGAGAGAGGAGGGAATTGATTCACTTTTGAGGGCTCAGGAAGGAACCAACCCTGCTGACACTTTTGATTTCGGACTTTTAGCTTCTAGAACTGTGAGAGTATAAATTTCTGTTTCCTAAGCCAGTTGTGGCACTTTATTATGGTAGCCCTAAAGAAGGCAGAATGCCAAAGAATTGATGCCTTTGAACTGTGGTGCTGGAGAAGACTCCTGAAAGTCCTTTGGACAGCAAGATCAAACCAGTCAATCTTAACGGAGATCAGCCCTGAATACTCACTGGAAGGACTGATGCTAAAGCTGAACCTCCAGTATTTTGGGCATCTGATGCGAACAGATGACTCATTGGAAAAATCCCTGATGCTGGGAAAGATCAAGGGCCAAAGGAGAAGAGGGCGTCAGAGGATGAGATGGCTGGACAGCATCACTGATGCAATGAACATGAACTTGGGCAAACTCTGGGAGATGGTGAGGGACAGGGAGGACTGGAGTGCTACAGTCCACGGGGTCGCAAAGAGTTGGATATGACTGGGCAACTGAACAACAACAAAAAAAACACAAATGCAGTAGGTTCTCTACATACAAACCTTCAAGTTGTGAACTTTCAAAGATGCGAACATGCATTCCATCAACATCTGGAGTGAGTGAAATTGCATTTTGCCCTCCATCTCCTATTCCTGACAATCCTTCAGCTCTACTACCTCCCACCTCCTCTCGTTCCTCCAGTCAGTAACTCTTCTTGCCTGTTCATTTGATGCCAGCCCCTAGATGCCAACTGTTATACTGTACTACTGAACTTTTTAAGGTACTGTAAGATTAAAAAGGCTTTATTTTTTGTGTTTGTTTTTTTATGTATTATTTGTGTGAAAAGTATTTTATCTACAGTACTATTGTATCTAGTAGAGTACTACATAGCCAATTGTGTTAGTTGGGTACCTAGGCTAACTTTGTTGGACTTATAAATTGGACTAATGAATGCGCTCTTGGAATGGAACTCATTCGTATATAGAGGACTTACTGTACAATAATTATTATGAAAAGTATGTATTTTTGCATCTTACACTGCTCAGTGTGGCTTAGCAATTAAGTGACTTTGAGGTCCGCTATGCTGTTGATGCTTACCAGCTCTTATACACTCTTGCAGCTTCCTGTACTTTTTCTACCTAGCAGTTATCACAGTTTCTAATTATATATGTGTACTGTGTGTGTGTGCTCAGTCATGTCCAACTCTTTGTGATCCCAGGGACTGTAGTCTGCCTGGCTCTGCTGTCCATGGGATTTTCCAGGCAAGAATACTGGAGTGGGCTGCCATTTCCTACTCCAGGGGATCTTCCCAAGCCAGGAATTGAACCTGAATCTCCTGTGTTTCCTGCATTGACGAGTGGATTCTTTACCACTGAGCCACCATAATTACATATGTGTCTTTGTAATTATTTGTCTACTTCTCCCACTAGATATGAGTTCCATCCATGGCAAGCAGCAGGTATTCAATAAGTATTTGTTGAAGAGACCTTGGGCAAGTCCTTTATAATTTCTGAACCTCAGTTTCCCAATCTGGAAAATGAAAATATTAATGGTACCTATGTCATTGATGATGTTGAGAATTAAAAGAGATACTATATATGCACACAAGTCATGGCATGGTGCATAATAAATGCTGGTCTGAGTGTTTTCTGTTTGACGCCTTTCCTGGATCCTTCTATAAAAACCTCGGTGGCACATAGAGTTTGGGGCACACAAACCTGTCTGAATCTTGGGTCAGCACAGAGTCAGCTTGTGTAACTTGTTTTGACAACCCCAGGTAATAATTTGTCATTAAGAGCTACAGCTGAAATTTGACCTCTCTGGAGAAGTTTCCGTGTTTTCTAAGACCTCATCACTAAACAGCCCTGAAGATGTAGAAAGAACCTTCCTTGAAATTGCCATTAAGGCCATACTTGTCACCCTGGGAAAAGCTAATGGACAGAAACATATTGATATGTTAACAGTTTGAGACCTTTCCCCGAAGAAAACCTTTTAGCTAGTGAAGGTTCATTCACCTTAATTAAAAATTATCCAATGGATACATCTCTTTCCATCACTCTGTGGGCACATGCAGAGGGTTTTTTTTTTTTTTTTTGAGAGAGAAATTAAATTTAAAAGCTCATCCTTCTTCAAATAAATCCTTTGTTTGCTTTAGTAAGCAGAAAAGCCTGCTGGCTATTAGTTGTCAGTTAAATGTGGGTGTTAATTAAAATGGCCATGTCCAAGCACTCTTCAGGATCAATCTGCCACTTGGGGTCCCATTGTTGAAGACGGTCCTGAATTGCAATGCATTATGCATGACATGGCCACTTGGTACCATCCTGGGACACAAGAAAGAAGACTTTAGATGAAGTCTGCTATATAAATATCACACAGCTCTGTTTTTCTCTAAATGATGAGACACATTCTTAGTATGATTTAAACTAGGGTCACAGCCTGTATTGTAGGTCACATCCTGCCCTTTATTTGTTTTTGTGTGATCCCTGAGCTAAGAGTGGCTTTATGTTTTTAGATGGTTGAATATAATAAAAAAAATAATATTTCATGACACATGAAAATTTTATGAAATTTAAATTTCACTGTCCTTTTTTTAAATTGAAGCATTGTTGATTTACAATGTTGCGTTAGTTTCAGGTATACAGTGAAGTGATTCAGTTATATATATATATAAAGGTATATATTACATACATACATATATAGACATTCGTTTTTGAGATTCTTTTCCATTATAAGTTATTGCAAGATGTTGAATATAGTAATAGTTCCCTGTGCTATACAGTGGTTCCTTATTGCTTATCTATTTGATATATAGTAGGGTGCATCTGTTAAACCCAAACTCCTAATTTATCCTTCATCACCCTCTTTCCCCTTTGGTAGCCATTAGTTTGTTTTCTATGTCTATGAGTCTGTTTCTGTTTGTAAATAAATTCATTTGTATCATATTTTAGATTCCACATATAAGTGGCATCATATGGTATTTGTCTTTGTCTGTCTGACTTCCTTCACTTAGTATGATAATCTCTAGGCCCATCTCAGTGCTCTTAAATAAAGTTTTATTGGTACACAGACAGAGCCCTTCATTGACATGTTGGCAATGGTCCATCCTGATTTAAATAATCAATGTGACACTGAAGCTTCACTTGAGGACACACACACACACTCTGTCCCTTCTCCTAGCATCTCTCCAGTAGGGCTGCCTTGACACTGAACATTCCCTGGTGCATTTATCCCTTGGAGGGTGAAGCAGTATCATCAATAATGGAAACCCATCTGTGGTCTTGAAGCAGCTGCACAAGGCCTGCTGGGAATCAACTTCTATCTCTCAGAGATGTGTTAACTCCCACAGTCTCTTCTCAGGTGCCATCCTCCTGAAGGAGGAGAAAGCCAGCATTGCCCCCAGGCAGCCCAGGAAAGGGGAATGTGGAAATCGCAAAAGCAAGAGGGACCAGCTATGGGGAGATGAGAGTGAACACCCCTCCTTATCTGACAAGAAGGGCCAGGTCAGCCTTCTTACACATCTGTCCTAAAACCCCAGCCAACCCTTAACTGCATCCCGTGGAGTTAATGTTGTGTTCTGCCCAAGGGGGAAGCAGAATTACAATGGGTCCATGATAACTGAATCTTAGGGCGAACTCCTGAGCCACCTGGGAAGCAGGTGATGTGTGTTTTTGCCAAACTCCCTGTGCACTGGAGCTGCTCATTCTTAGCAGTGTGCTTCTTCTTGTGCTTTGCTGGCTGACCTGAGGTCCCCTGCCACCTCTAATAGACATTGAAGGTCTCCCCAGGAGACCAAACCAAATTGTCCCCACCTTTCCATTTCTCCAGCCTGGCATGCTGCAATTCATGGGGTCGCAAAGAGTTGGACACGACTGAGCGACTGAACTGAACATAGGTTATCAACATAGGTTATCAACTTGGCATAGTCATGTGACAATAAAACACCAATGGATGGGAGATGGATGCATTTTAGTATAAAACAAATATGGAAAGCAACATACTTTAGACATTGGATGAGTGTACTCTGGAATCAGTAACTTAGAATCAAATTCTACCTCTGTTACCTGCCAGCTATATGTATTTGGTAAATTTATAAATCTCTTGGAACTTCAGTTGCCTTTTCTTAAAAAATGGGATGATGAACGTCTGATAGGATGGCTTTGAAGAATAAGTGATTTTGTATAACTTCATAGCACAGTGTCCAACTCAGAGTTAGTGGTCTGTAAGTAGGACATGATGATAATGTTGTATTTTCAGGTAACTAAGAGTTTTTCTATGAATTTGTCCTGGAATGGGAAGCATCTGAGTAACTTAGAGCTAGGACGGTCACAGGAGCCATCACTGCCCTTCCCTGGAAATGTGTGCATTTACAAATATACATGGGCTTCCCTGGTGGCTAAGCAGTAAAGTATCCACCTGCAATGCAAGAGACACAGGAGACATAGATTTGATCCATGGGTTGGGAAGATCCCCTGGTGGAGGAAATGGCAACTCACTCCAGTATTCTTGTCTGGAAAATTCCATACAGAGGAGCCTGGTGGGCTATAGTCCATAGGGTTGCAAGGAGTCAGACACAACTGAGCAGCTGAGCATGCACACACACACATAAAACACACACACATTGGTCACTAGCTTCAAAGACCCTCTCCTGAGCCCAGTGTAATGGAATGGCAGCTTTAATATGTGATCTCACTTACAGCATCTATGGGGACTGACACTGACCCAGATGTTATTTTCAGCCTTGTTCTTTTTCCTTTATCTTCATAAAATCAAACAACCCTCCCACATATCCTTTCATTTAGAAAATATTTATCAATCACTCACTGTGTGTCAGATTAGACTAGGACCTGTCAGCAAAACAGACAAGGTCTGTTGCACAGTTCAGTTGGAAGCAGACAGACATTAATCAAATCATCACATACAGATCTACATTTTTGAAGACCCATCTTGCTTCAGTGAGGAGCATGGATGGAAGGCAGTGATGGAGGCAGGGAGGCCCCTTGGAAACCAGATAATGGTGGATCAGATGGGAGTTGCCCTGTAGGATGGAAGGAAGTGGCCATGAATGATCAGAAGGTAAAGTCAAGAAGACCAGGTTAGGATTGGGTGTGAAGATGGACATGGTCAGGAATGACCCTTAGAGGCTTCTAGGTACAGCCCTGTGTGGAGAGAGATCCAGAAAAAGGCCAGGTTGTGAGCAAAAGGCATGCATTCCATTTGAATACCCAGGTGGGGTGCCAATCAGATGTTAGCTATCTGGCCCTCAGAGGGATTGTCCCTTCTCTTTGACACATTCAACCTGACCATTTACAATGGAAAAATGCATCCCTAATTCTTCTACATAGACATATGTGTAACCACACACAGGTGACACTCATCCTTCAAATAAACATCATGAAAAACAATAAGTATTTCTTGCTCTGTGTTAGCACATGATTCTGGGATCTGTTATGATGGAGCAAGTAAACTTTATCCCTACAAAAAAGGAAGGTTTTCTCCAGGGTTTCTTCTAAGCCTCTGGTTCACCCCTGATTCTCTGATTCAAAAATTCCCAGTACTTCCACTGCACAATTATTCCCTGAGCAAAACAGTCACGCTGAATGCCCTTGCATTTGCTACCATGTTAAAATAAATCCATTCATCTCTGAGAACCACAGTGGTTTGTGTGAGCTAAGCTACTTTGTTCCCACTGTAATTGGGCAATTCTTAGCATATTGGACTCTGATTTTTTGACACTCGTATTGAGGTATAATTTACATACAATAAATTAATCCATTTGCACTGTATAATTCTTTGAGTTTTGACAATTTGCATATCATCTTGTAACTGCCAGCATACTGGTGAAACAGCACATTCCATCAGCACTTTGATGCTGAAGCTCCAATACTTTTGGCCACCTGATGTGAAGAGCCAGCCCATTGGAAAAGACCTTGATTCTGGGAAAGATTGAGAATAGGAGAAGGGGTCAACAGAGGATGAGACAAAGTTGGATGGCATCACCGACTCAGTGGACATGAGTTTAAGTAACCTCCAGGAGATAGTGAGGGATGGGGAAGCCTGGTGTGCTTCAGTCCATGGGGTTGTAAAGAGTCGAACACAACTTAGTGACAGAACAAAAACAATCACCCCATCTAGTTTTCTCAGGCCCCTTTACAGTCAGCCCCTTCTCTGCACTCCCTGATCACTGACAACCCTTGATCTGCTTCTTATCCCTATAATTTTGCCTGTTCTAGAATTTTATATAGTTGAAATCACTCAGTATATAAACTTTTCCGTCTCACTCAGCATGATGTGTTTGAGAGTCATGCATATTGTTGCCTGAATCAATAGTTTGTTCCTTTTTATTGCTAAGTGACATTCCATCTTATGGATATATCACAAGTTACAAATGATGGGCATTTGGGTTCTCTCCAGTTCCAGGCAATTATGATTAAAGCTGCTGTTAATGTTCATATACAAGTCTTTATGTGGAAGTTCATTTCTCCATAATAAATACCTAGCAGTGAAATTACTGATTCATAAGGTAAGTGTTTGTGACTCCTAACCTGTTTTCCAGAGGAGTTGTCGTGGCTCAGCTGGTAAAGAATCTGCATGCAATGCAGGAGACTTGGGTTCAGTTCCTGGGTTGGAAAGATCCCCTGGGGAAGGGAAAGGCTACCCACTCCAGTATTCTGGCCTGGAGAATTCCATGGACTGTATAGTCCATGGAGTCTCAAAGATTTGGACACAACTGAGTGACTTTCACTTTGTAACATTTACATTCTCCCTCAGCACCATAGGACGATTTCAGTTTTTCTACATCCTCTCCAATCCTTTTTATTTATGGTTATTCCACAGGGTATGAAGTGGCATCTCATGGTGGCTTCAACTTGCATTTTCCTAGTGATAATTTAGTTTGAACATATTTTCATGTTCTTATTTGCTACCTTTCATATACTTTGGTGAAGTGTCTGTTCAAAACTTTTGACTATTTGAATTTTTTATTTAATTTCTATACCATGTAACTAAATTTTAAGAGGTCTTCATATATTCTGGATATGGATCCTTTATCAAATATGTTTTGTAAATATTTTCTCCCAGTCTGTAGCTTGCATTTTCATTTTTTTTCCTAGTATCATATTTTTTTTTTTAGTTTGGATATATATACTTAAAAATTAGAAAAAGTTAAAATTGCACTAAAATACACATAACTTGACTATCTTAACCATTTTCAAGTCTACAGTTCAGTTGTGTTAAGTATATTCACACTATTGTGCAACCAATCTCCAGAATCTTCCAGTTTCTTTTAAAATTCAAAAGTTTTTAATTTTGATGAAGTATAATGTATTATTTATTTATTTTGCATTTTATACTGTTAAGTAATCCTTGCCTATTTAAGTAGACTCTGCTGAACCCAAGGATTTTAAAATTCTTTTTCTATGTTTCCTTCTGGAAGCTTCATAATTTATCTCTTACATTTAGGTCTGTGATCCATTTTGAGTTAATATTTGCATATTGTGTATTAGTTGCTCAGTCGTGTCTGACTCTTTGCAATCCCACAGACCTGGCAGGCTCCTCTGTCCATGGAATTCTCCAGGCACCAATTTGGAGAATTGTCCATGGATTTCAACTGTCCATGGAATTCTCCACACAAATTTGCATATGGTGTGGAAGGGTCTATATTCATTGTTTTGTGTGTAAAAGTGAAAGTGTTAGTTGCTCAGTTGTGTCCAACTCTTTGTGACCCCATGGACTGTAGCCTGCCAGGCTCCTCTGTCCGTGGAATTCTCCAGGCAAGAATACTGGAGTGGATTGCCATTTCCTTCTTCAGGGGATCTTCCCCACCCAGGGATGGAACCTGTGTCTCCTGCATTGCAGGCAGATTCTTTACCATCTGAGCAACCAAGGAAGCTCTATATTTAACAATATAATATATTTAATATTTATATTACATATATAATATACATGCATTTAACCATATATGATAATCTATTTAACAGTAAAATAGTTCTTTTTCTATGTATCTATATAAATAACTAGGGACTGCAAGAATCTTATGTTTTCTGAAACCTTTGTAACTTTCTCACATTGGTTAACTTTGTTACTTCCCTTAGCTATTTCCTGTGGAGATTGTGAAACTCTTATAAGGGGGATGGATCCACTTTTGTCAGTGAGGGAGCTGAGGCTTAGTGAGATCAAGCAGCTTGCCCATGTCTGTGCTCTTTCTACTCTGATGCTCTCCGAAGTAGCAAGGAGTGGAAGAAGCACTGGGGCAGCGGTATCCTACTTCCTAGCCAGTCTTGGGAGAGGAATCCCAGTCTCCAGGGTTAGTGGATCAGCTGAAAAGAGAAGAGGGGGCCTGAGACTCTGTTTTGTAGTTTCCTTTGAATTTTCTATATAGATAACCATTTAGCCTTCAAAATTAAGTCAGTTTTATTTCTTTCAACATTTATGCCTACCTATTTCTTTCCCTTGCCTTACGGCACTGGCTAGAACTCCTAAGCATTGTTAAAATGGGAGTGGAGACAGTAGCCTTCTTCATCTTGTTCCATATATTCTAAGATAAGCATTAAGTCTTTTAAGAATAGTGTTGCTGCTGCTGCTAAGTCGCTTCAGTGTTAGATGTATTATTTTAGTAGATGTATGTTATCAGGTTGAAGAAGTATACTTTTATTTCTAGTTTGATAAGAGTTTTATCAAGTGGGTGTTAAATTTTTCAAAGCCTCTTTTCTGTATATATTGAGATAGTCATATGGTTTTCTCTTTTTAGCCCATAAATATGGTGAATTGCACTGATGAATTTTCAAATGTTAATACAACCTTTCATTTCTGGCACTAGCCTCACTTGGTAATGACATATTATCCTTTGAATATATTGCTGAACTTAATTTGCTAAAATTTTATGAAATATTTTTGTATCTATATTTTTGAGAAATATTGGTTTGTGGGTTTATCTTTGTCTGGCTTTGGCATCGGGGTAATGCTGGCTTCATGAATTGAGCTGGGGAGTGATTCTCTCTCTCTCCTCCTCTCCATGCTTGTTGGCATTATTTCACCCTTAAATGTTTTGTAGAATTCATCAATGACCACCTGGGCATGGAGATTTCTTTGTGGGACTATTTTTAGCTACTAATTTAATTTCTTTAAAAGATATGAGACTATTCCAATTGTCTATTTTTTTTTTTCCTTTGAGTGAACTTTAGTAGTTTCATTCTTAATTTTGGTCATTTGTGTCCTAATTATTATTGGCTAGAGATTTTTTTTTTATTATATTGATCTTTATAAGAAAGCAGCTTTTGGTTTCATTGATTTTCTGAATTATTTTTTTCTTTTACATTTCATTGATTTCCAATCTTATCTTTTGTTGTTGTTGTTCACTTGCTAAGTCATGTCCGGCTCTCTGTGACCCCATGAACTGCAGCACCCGAGGCTTCCCTGTCCTTCACTATCTCCCGGAGTTTGCTCAGACTCATGTCCATTGAGTTGGTATTGCCATCCAACCATCTCATCCTCTGTCACCCCCTTCTCCTCTTGCCCTCAGTCTTCCCCAGCATCAGAATAATTTCCTTTATTCTTATTTTAGATTTAATCTTTTCATCTTTTTATAGTTTCTTAAAGTAGAAGTTAGGGCTTTTAATCTTTGATCTTTTTGCTTTTCTGATAGCATTTTACACTAGAAATATATACACATGAATAGAATGGCATTTTATATTCTACATTTCACTATAAAGTAAAAAGAAAGTGTAAAATATAAAATTTCACAAGTATTTTATAAATTTGAATATATTGTGTTTTAAATTTTATTGAAATATTTTCTAGTTTTTATTATTATTTATTCTTTGAACAGTGGATTATTTAAAACTGTGTTGTTTGATTTTCAAGTATTTAGCATTTTCCAGATTTCTTTCTGTTACTCTGTCATTGACTTTTAGTTTAATTCTGTTCTGTTTAGAGAATATACTTTGCTTGGTTTCAATTCTTACAAATTTGTTGGAGGTTGTTAAGTTATGGTCCAGACCATGGCCTGTCTTGGTAAACATTCCATGTGCACTTCAAAGAATTTATATTCTGCTGTTGTTGGGTGGAGTGATCTATAAAGCTGTTTAGGTCAGGTTGGTTGATAGTGTTGTTCATCTTTTTTCTATCTTATTATTTATATACCTTTTACTCATTATTAAGAGAGGGATGTTGAAATCTCTAATTATAATAGTGGATTTGTCTATTCTCTTAGTTTTACCATTTATTGCTTTGTCTACTTTGATATTTTGTTACTAGGTTCATAGTATCTCTTTGTCCTCTTGATGAATTGACCGCTTTTACGTTATGTTCAGTTCAGTTCAGTTCAGTCGCTCAGTGGTGTCCAACTCTGTGACCCCATGGACTGCAGCACGCCAGGCTTCCCTGTCCTCCACCAACTCCCGGAGCTTGCCCAAACTCATGCCCATTGAATCGGTGATGCCATCTAACCATCTTATAACATTATGTAATGCCCCCTTTTCTCCCTGTTAATATTCCTTGTTTGGAAATTTACTTTGAATGAGATAAATGTTACTTTGACAGCATTCTTTTGATTAGTGGTTGCATGCTGTGTCTTTTTCTGTCTTTTTACTTTTGTTCTTTTCTGGCCTCAAATGGTTTCCTCTCATATGTGCACAGATCAGTATTCTGCCAAAGACTCAAGGGAACCTTCCACAAATCCCAACTACCTTGACCTTCTCAACTCCACACCGTTTCTTCAGCTCAGTGGAGCCACCAGACTCTGTTTGGTTTCCTCTCACTGAACTCTGAACTCTCTCTAGGAATAAGCTAAAAAATTCTAAGGCTCACCTTACAAAAGAAGCTACAAATTTGTAAGGCTTCTTTTCTTTCAAGGGTATTTCTCTTGTGCTGTGTGTTGTTCAATGTTTGAATATATATACATATGTAAGTTTATAGTTATCAGATGTAAAACTTGCCTTGAGTATTCCATTATAGCCAAGAATAGAAATCATAGATTTTCCTTTATTTGCATATATCTTTGTAGCTACACATAAAAGGGATCAATTATTACATATCTTACTGTAATATTTTTTGAATGTTCAAAACACATTGTTAATGTTAAACTTGGAGCTATTTATTTTTCCCTTTCAGCAGTTCTTCCTTTTAGGGGGTTATGGATTCATTAGAGAATCCGTGAGCCATTTTCACTAAAATATATGCACATGGTCATACAAACACATTAACATGCAGATTAAAAAGTACACAACATCTAAATCTCTCCTGTCGACCTGGGAGGAATATTTGTTCTCCAGGTAAGAAACTGCTCTAATTCTTATTAGCTTTGTGTGTTACTTTGGTGACCAGAAAAATTTGTAAGTTCTGCCCTGCCCTACCTTTCAGGGTCACTGTGAAAGATCACAGTGTGTTAGGGAAGCATATGGCTTTTTTTCACAGTGGTTGCTCTTACTATTGTTACTATCATTATCATTTAGAGTGGTTAATTCTTGTAAAAATTTAGTGTTTTCCTAACTTTACAAGAAACTTGTACACACACACATAAATGTGTACACACATAACTTATTCTTAAAAAGGATTTACAACAGTGCAACCATCTATTTGCATTGAAAATGTAGTTATTATTCTCTATTTTCTCCTCTCAATTTTGTGTTAATATCTCCTGGTCGAGTAGTCGTCCAACACATTTATGCAATTTTTGCATCGATTTGCAAGTAAGTGTTGTGTAATGTGCTTTGTGACATTCATTTTTCTGTGCTATTAAAATCAATAAAGATGCAATTTATGGAATTATCTTTGTTGGGTATGTCTCTGAACTAGTTTCATTTTGTTAGTCAGTATTGGCTATGTTCTTTAATAATGCGGGAACTTGCCTGGGCTTCAGGCTAGCCTTGTGCTGTTTTTCTTTCTTCCTTGCCCTCTGTTAGCAAGAAAGAAACCATCGCTGCCTCTGCCCCCAACACCCCACATGCGTGTTCATGTTATGCCCATCTTCCTGTTCTAGCTCCCTCTGATCCACCTCTCCATCCTTTTCCCTTGCCATTTATTCCTGTGCTCCATTCCAGTTACTACCCATTCAGACTTCCGTTTCTCCTCCTCTTCAAGTAATGGAATCCCTCCCAACCTTTTTTAAAATTTTTATTTTGTTTTGGCTGCTCTGGGTCTTTGTTGCTGTGCATGGGCTTTCTCTAGTTGCAGTGAGCTGGGGCTACTCTCCAGTTGCAGTGCATATGGGATTCTCATCGCAGTGGTTTCTCTTGTTGTGGAGCAGGGGCTCTAGGCTCATGGGCTCCAGTAGTTGTAGCACACAGGCTCAGTAGTTGTGGCTCGCAGACTCTAGAGCGGGGACTTAGTAGTTGTGGCACACTGGCCTAGTTGCCCTGTGGCATGTGGAATCCCCCTAGACCAGGGATCGAACCTGTGTCCCCAACATTGGCAAGCAGTGAATCCCTTCCAACCTTTATATTCAGTTTGAGGCACACCTCCTCCAGGGAGGCTTCCCGAATACCTGGACCCACGGCCATCTCCCTCTCAGAATTCCTAGATGATGAACGCCTATATTGGCCTATTCTAGTTCCAATGTAACAAAAATCTCCAAAACATGTTGTTAAATTAAGAAACATTTAGAAATAATATGACTAGTCATGGCATTTATAATTTAAAAATAAATCCCACTAAAATCTATATATTTATGTGGATTTGTATTTTGGAATGTATATATTTCCTTCTAGTAGAAATGAATGTCACGTAACAGAGAGATTCTAGACAAGTCAGTGAACAAGGTGACAATTGGATGCAATCAAAATTTATTTCTCAAATTCCTCAAGAAAAAGCCACTTTGGAATCAGACTGTGTCTTTACTAAGTCACATGCAGTTTAGTATTGTTTCCTGCTGTGTTGGATCTTTCTCCAAGAAGCAGATAGAGACGGCAGATTTCATTTAGGGGGCCACTGTTCAAGCAAAATGAAGGATGTGTCTTTACGATGCTCATACCATGGCAGGCCATCCAAAACTGAGATCAAGCAGTGTTTCCCAGCAGGAGCGTCTAACCATGTAGGTCAGGACAGTCGATGTTGAGTAGCCCTGTGCAAGATTTAGCATCCCTCCCTCACTGCCCTGGATGTTTACTGTCACCATTCACTTGCTTGCACACACAAATATTCTTCCAAATATTTCTCAGTGCCTCCCAGGGGGCAGTACTTCCCTCCCTTGCCTGAACACCAGTGGAATGACTTTACATCTTCTAGCTCATTCTCACTCTTGTGTAGGCATTTGCTCACTGAATGCAAGGGCCACTGAGAGAAGTCCACTGCTCTATTTGTTTAAATAGGATTTGGTTTTCCCTTTTTCTTCCTGAGCCTGCATAACTGAATTCATATAAGCTATATGCTCCAAGGGTGTCACCCCCCTGTTAAAGTTATCTGTTGCTTTATGACAAACCATATGAAACATAGTGGCATAAGAAAACTCCATTTTATTAAGTTCATGGATTCCATTGAGCAGAAGTCCGCACAAGACCTAATGACTTGCTTCTGCTCTACAATGTCTGGGGCTTTGGGTCAGAAGACTTGAAAGGCTGGGTTAGACGCAGTGTCTAGGGGCTGGAATTATCTAGAGGCATCCTCATTCACTTATCTGTCTCCTGAGCTCCTGGGATTTGAGAATAACTCCAGGGCTGGATAGTGGTGGAGCTGTCCGTCCCACCCAAAGGGGCTAGAGCACCTACATGTGGCCTTTTAGGAGAGGAAAGATGTTTTCCCTCTACCTTCCTTGGTTCATTGTCTGGGAGCCCTGTGAATTATACTGACAAGAGACAGATTAGCAAGAGAAAACCAGAGTTTATTAACACGTGCAGTGTGCATGTATGTGGGAGAAACTCAGTGCCAAGTGACTCAAAGGAGTGGTTAGGACTTGGGGTGTATATAGCATCTTAACAAAGAAGAGCACATTTATAAAGAAGTGATAAGAAGTGATGAGACAAAGGGTTTAGGCCTCTAGGGCTGCAAATTGAGCAAAGATAAACATATGGGGAACTAATGGAAGAGAAGAGCTATTTTAGGAAGGTTTGTTGTACTATCCTCTCAGTGCTGTCTCTGGACAAAGAATTGGAGCTGTCTGTCTCTAGTGATTGGGTCTAAGGCTATTATGAAAATGGAGGGGGCAGAGAGCCTCTCCTCCTATTTTGTAGTGGCATATTATGATTCCTTACAGCTTCCTCATGTGACTTGGGGTTCCTCACAACATGGCAGCCTCAAACTAATAAACAGAAGCTTCATGGTCCCATATGATCCAGCCTTGAAAGTCATGCAGCACTACTTATGCAGACTCTGCTGTCAAAGCAAGTTGATAGCTCTGGTTCAGAGGATTTCTCTCTACCTGAAAGATGTTGATATTGTGCAGACAGTGGTGGTAGTAAGTGCCAGTCTCGTTACAGAATAATGTGTCTGTTGATTATGCAGGAACTTTCTCCATTGAAGATCTGATTTACTCTTTATTTTTTGAATTGAACTTGGATTATGGAATGCTTTGCTGTCTCTCATATCCAGTCGTTTGGCTAAATATGGCCTTCAGATGTGTTTATCTTGGCCAGCAGTTTGAGTTAATATCCCGAAAAGTTCAGTTAAGCTATTTGAAGCCTTCGGCAAATTCAGGCAGAGAAGTTAAATCAGTTCCTCAGATGTGTCAAGAGCTGATCTTCTTCTATAGCTTCTTGGACATGAAAATGGTTTCCCTTGGGCACGGTGGTATGGCATGACAGCGGTGGCAGTAGGGACCATAATAAAAATAATGGTAACGAGCATGTATTGAATGTGCCAGGACATTTGGAGAAATTTATATGGGTTGGCAAAAAAGTTCTTTTGGGTTTTTCTCTAACGTACGACAAACCTGAATAAATTTTTTCTCCAGTCCAATATTATCTAACTTGACCCTCACCACAATACTTTGGCCACCTCATGCAAAGAACGAACTCACTGGAAAAGACCCTGATGCTGGGAAAGATTGAAAGCAAAAGGAGAAGGCAGTGACAGAGGATGAGGTGGTTAGATAGCATCACTCACTCAGTGGACATGAATTTGAGCAAACTTGGGGAAATACCGAAGGACAGGGAAGCCTGGCATGCTGCAGTCCGTGGGGTCACAAAGAGTTGGATATGTAGTGACTGAACAGCAACAAAACAATTGTATAAGTTGGATTTTTAAATTACTATTCTTACTTTGCAGAAGAGGAGACTGAGGCCCAAAGATGTTAACTTGCCCAAGGTCTCCTAGCCAGCATACAGCTGGCTCCTGATGCTGCTTGTCTTACCTGCAAGACTCTTACATCCCCTTCTGATGGCAGTCTCTGCTGAAATTTCAGCATGTATCATCCCTGGATGCAGACCAAGGGTATGGCTCGCTGGAAGGCATATGCCCATTGAAACCCCCTTCCAAACACAATAGGGCTGTTCACGCTGTGTTCAGTAGGTGATTAAATGAGTTTTATTTTGCCAGTGGTTAATGAGGATTGAACTAAACTCTTCAGTTATGCACTGTTCCTTTGATGCCCTGTCTCCCTTTGCAGTAAGACAAACAGCAGTGACAGAACTAAACTCTTCAGTTATGCGCTGTTCCTTTGATGCCCTGTCTCCCTTTGCAGTAAGACAAACAGCAGTGACAGTTGCAACATTATGTAAATGACCGCAAGGAAAAGGGTTGCTGGGCAACCTGGGAGGTTGAGAAACTGGCTCTAATCTCCCTGTGTTTCTGCTTCCGGCTTCCCTTCAAAATGCCCTCCAGTATCACCTGCCTAGAACCATTACCCTTCATCTCTCCTTTACTTGATTTGCTCCTCCATAATTGCTCAAGGGTTGGGGCCCTTTCGCCTCCCCTCTTGGAGCTTCATTCAGACTGTGCCTTTAAGTTCTTACAAACAAAGCATGCATTATGGACACTGCTGAGTTTCCCTGGGGCTCTCCAGCTGCCTCATTACCCAAGGCCTATCTTTGATTTACTTCAACGTATAGTCTCTTATATATACCTTTTGCTTCCTCCCTCTCTAGGGGATAAATAGGGGTGCAGTGGAAAGGCAAGCCAGGCATGCTGCAGTCCATGGGGTCACAAAAGAGTCAGACATGACTGAGCGACTGAACAACAACAACAACAGGGAAGGAAGGGGAGCGAGTTATGAAGTGTTGCCTATGGGATAGACACACCAGGCACACACAATTCAAAGGGCAAGGGAGGGGAGAATTTTATATCTGCTCATTAGCCCTATGTGTAGGGGTGCTTACCATCTCTTAAATGGGGATTCGTCTAGTCAAGGCTATGGTTTTTCCAGTGGTCATGTATGGATGTGAGAGTTGGACGGTGAAGAAAGCTGAGCGCCGAAGAATTGATGCTTTTGAACTGTGGTGCTGGAGAAGACTCTTGAGAGTCCCTTGGTCTGCAAGGAGATCCAACCAGTCCATCCTAAAGGAAATCAGCCCTGGTTATTGGAAGGACTGATGTTAAAGCTGAAACTCCAATACTTTGGCCACTTCATGCGAAGAGCTGACTCATTGGAAAAGACCCTGATGCTGGTGTTATAGCCACGCGTTTCGGGAAACAAGCTCACTCAGAAGGACGATGCAGATAGTGAAGTACAGTTTATTACACCGGCAGGCCCAAGGCAGAGTCTCCTCTTAGCCAAGGACCCGACCAGCATTTGTGAAAATCTTTTATACCCCATGTGTACGTGTCTGAACCCACCACCCCAATTTCCTTGTGACTTACATAAACAAACGAAAGGTAAATACAATCACAATAACCCCATCATTCATGTGTTAGGTGTTCAGACAGTCAATAATCAATAAGCCCGAGGTTACATTCCAAACAGTTAGGAGAAGGGGACGACAGAGGATGAGATGGCTGGATGGCATCATCGACTCGATGGACATGGGTTTGGGTGGACTCAGGGAGTTGGTGATGGATAGGGAGGCCTGGCGTGCTGCAGTTCATGGGGTCGCAAAGAGTCGGACACGACTGAGCGACTGAACTGAACTGAACTGAAATGGGGATTCAGAGTCTGGGACCTGGGCTCAGGCTTGAGGTCTCACTCGCACTTGGGATTTAATTGGGCAGCCTCCCCTTGACTAGGGCTTCCCTAGTAGCTCAGACAATAAATCGTCTGCCTGCAATGCAGGAGACCCGTGTTCAGTCCCTGGGTCAGGCAGATCCCGTGGAGAAGGAAATGGCAGCCCACTCCAGATCCTTGCCTGGAAAATCCCGTGGACAGAGGAGCCTGGCGGGCTATAGTCCGTGGGGTCGCAGAGTCAGACGTGACTGAGTGACTAACACACACACACACAGCCCCTGTGACAGTTTTCCTAGAAAAGTGACATGAAATACCCGCTTTGAGGTTTGATGAGCAGAGGTCAGTACAAGGGAAGCCAGGTCCCTTTGCTGGCCAACAAGAGTAATCTAAGAATAGCCTTTGTGTGTTAGATCCTGGAAACACTTGTGTAAGGGTAGAGTAGGAAAAGAATCAAATCTGGAAAAGCCCAGGCTCAGTCCATCCATCCTCCCTTCTTCCCTCCTTTCCTCCTCCTTTCCTTCCTCCAACACCCTCTTCTCCTTTCTCTCTTTTCAGAATGGATTTCTTTGGAGATGGATATAAAATAATGGAGGAATAATCACATGAAAACTGCATCTGCAGTCAACATAATAGCAGTAATGATACCCACCACTGCTCCTGACACCTACCATTTCACCAGTTGCTAACACCTGCCCCCCAACCAGCCCCAGGATATTGCACTATCCCTATTGTTTCCTTAGGTCCTGACCTCACAAGAATACATAGTCTTTTACCTGAGGCTCTTTAAATCCCCTGCTTGAGCTGGCCGTCTGAGTCCTGCCAGGAACTTCAACGATGCACAGAGTCAGTAGATGGTAGAACTGGGATTGCAGCCCAGCAGCCTGACTTCAGAGAGATGCTCACGTGTTGGAAGAGCCCCAAGACCACCCCCAGGTGCAGTGATTTCCCATGAGAGCTCACAGGACGCCACCTAGTCATATTCACAGGTGTGATTTATTACAGCAAAAGGCAGCGAAGCAAAATCTGCCCAGGAGAAAGGTTCATGGAGTGTCATCTAGAGGAAACTCAGGTGCAAACTTCTAAGAGTTTCTCCCAGTGGAGTCCCACAGGACACACTTAATTTCCCAGCACTGAGTCGTGACATGTAGGAAATGATGTCCACCAGGGAAGCTCCTTAGAGACTCTGTGCTCTGGGATTTTTATAAGGGCCTGTTCACGTAGGGACTTGGGCTTCCCTGGTGGCTCAGCGGTAAAGAATCGGCCTTCTAGGGTGGGAGATGCAGGTTCAATCCCTGGGTCAGGAAGATCCCCTGGAGAAAGAAATGGCAATCCACTCCAGTATTCTTGCCTTGAAAACCCCATGGAGAGAAGCCTGGTGGCTCCATTACATGGGGGTGGCAGAGAGTCCTATACGACAGCAACTCAACAACAACAGTATGTAGGCACTCCCTATCTGTACCCAGATTCCAGACTCTTAGAAGGAAACCAGATGTTCAGCTTAGACTAAATTGTTTGCACAAACAGTTTAAGCACAGAGAGCCACTTTCATCATACAGAAAGCTTTGAAACTTGTCTCCAAATCTCAGCTCCCGGATGTTAGCCATGGACCAACCTTGTAAGTAGGATTTTCAAAGAAGAGCAGTTACTCATGCTATATTAATGCCTCTCCACAGCTCATAACAGCTACCTACTATTTATTAAGTGTTTATTATGTGCAAGGTACTGCATCAGTCTAAGATCATGGCATCTTATCCCATCACTTCATAACAAATAGATGGGGAAACAATGGAAACAGTAACAGAATTTATTTGGGGGGGGCTCCAAAATCACTGCAGATGGTGACTGCAGACATGAAATTAAAAGATGCTTAATCCTTGAAAGAAAAGTTATGACCAACCTAGACAGCATATTAAAAAGCAGAGGTATTCTTTGCCAAGAAAGGTCCATCTAGTCAAAGCTATGGTTTTTCCAGTAGTCATGTATGGATGTGAGAGTTGGACTGTGAAGAATGCTGAGCGCCGAAGAATTGAAGCTTCTGAACTGTGGTGTTGGAGAAGACTCTTGAGAGTCTCTTGGACTGCAAGAAGATGCAACCAGTCCATTCTAAAGGAGATCAGTCCTGGGTGTTCATTGGAAGGACTGATGCTGAAGCTGAAATTCCAATACTTTGGCCACCTGATGTGAAGCACTGACTCATTTGAAAAGACCTTGATGCTGGGAAAGATTGAGGGCAGGAGGAGAAGGGGACGACAGAGGATGAGATGGTTGGATGGCATCACTGACTCAATGGACATGAGTTTGAGTAAACTCCGGGAGTTGGTGATGGACAGGGATGCCTGACGTGCTGCTGTCCATGAGGTCGCAGAGTTGGACACAACTGAGTGACTGAACTGAATCAGTCATCTCTTTGAATAATGGCACGTACACACTATTTTTATCTCCTTTTGCAGATGAAAACTTTGAGATAGATAATCTCGCTCAAGGTGATACAGCAATCAAGTGGTGAAGGCAGGATTTGAATCCAGGCTAGTTTAACTCCAAAGTCTACTGAAAGGTTGTTGGGGGGTGGAGGTAAGGAGGGAGTGAAAGCCAAGGTAGGGAGGAAATGTAAATAATAGTTCTTTCCACATAACAATATTATGATTTCTGGTCTCTTCTTTGGGCATTGGTATCATCTGTTTTTGTTCCTCAATGGACATACATTGTTTAATCAGAAAATTTTAAAGTAGTTTGATGTAGAATTTTTGGTGAGTCTCCTTTAATATATAAATAAACCCAATTATAAAGGCAAATGAACTGTCAAGATGCAAATGAATGCGGCGGCTAAATTACTTGAAGCCAGTTTATTCTCTTAAGCAGGTTAAACAAGTTCTTTGAGATCTTGTTTACACGTTGTGTTTGTTTAGCAAAACCTTTTTTCCAAGATAGGGCAGCTGAATTAGCTCAGAGGGGATAATCACTGTAAGCAAAGATCTGTGTTTTATCAATCCTCAATGCTCCTAAGCTAAGAAGGTACTTTGGATATTGGAAAATATCATAAAAAATGATGGGGCTGAATTCTTACCAACTTAGGTGAATGAGGTCCTGGTGTCATTCAAATGGGATATTATTTCATGGGACTTTTACAGATAATTCAAGAAGAGAGATGGACTTCCCAGGTTGTGCTGGTGGTAAACAACCCGCCTGCCATTGCAGAATACGCAAGAGATGCGGGTTCAATTCCTGGGTTGGGAAGGTTCCCCTGGAGAAGGGAATGGCAACCCACTCCAGTATTCTTGCCTGGAGAATCCTAAGGACAGAGGAGCCTGGAGGGCTACAAGCTCAGAGTAGAGTCAGACAGGAATGAAGCGAATTAGCACCCATGCAAGGAAAAACAGACTAGCTAGACCCAAAGCAAATTTTCAACAGCACAAAATCCAGTGTCCCAAGGAAGCCACATGGTGTCCCAATACAGTTTATCTGCCCACTAGGGCCTCCTTGAGCTGCTCAGAGGAATAAGAGAAATTGAGGATCCTTGTTAATTCAATCTGACAGAGACCTGGGGGAGAGTGGGTGAGTCCACTTCCTGCTCTTGGGAGCCTCTGTGAGTCTTTGGGTTTGCAGACCACTGCTGTGTTCTTTAGAGAAGGCAATGGCACCCCACTCCAGTACTCTTGCCTGGAAAATCCCATGACGGAGGAGCCTGGTAGGCTGCAGTCCGTGGGGTTGCTAAGAGTCGGACACCACTGAGCGACTTCACTTTCACTTTTCCCTTTCATGCATTGGAGAAGGCAGTGGCACCCCACTCCAGTGTTCTTGCCTGGAGAATCCCAGGGACAGGGAAGCCTGGTGGGCTGCCGTCTGTGGGTCGCACAGAGTCGGACACGACTGAAGCGACTTAGCAGCAGCAGCAACTGTGGTCTTTTGTAACTGAAAGGGGAGTCTGGCTGCTTGATATTCACAAGCCATTAAACAGGCCAGGTTGGTGGAAAAGAAAATTTGTTTCATTTCAGAGGCCAGCAACCAGGGCAAAAGGAAATGCCTAAGACTCAACACCCTGACAGTCAGGGGGCAAGAGCTTTTATAGACAGAAGGAGGGGGCTACATTCAGAAACAGCACACTCAGCCCTGACAATCATCTTGAAATTGGTCATCAGGGGTCTGACCTGTGTCATCTTGATTGTTTTAAGTGCAGTTGATCTTTAGTTCCATGGTCAGTTTATTTCCATTTCTTTGAGGCCAGTTCTCAGAATTCTCATGGCTATAGTCTGGGCATCATGTAGTTAACTTTTTCCAAGTGGTGGGGGATTCAGTATTTACAAGACAGCTTACAGGTTATGGCTGAAAATATGATCCATGGCCCCTGAGGAGGAACTTAAAGTCCTTGACTATGCTTAATGACTACATTATTATTATTTGGTCTCCTTTGACTGTTTTCTTTTGTTTCTGCATATTCTCACTTCTCTGATTAAACTTCTTTGGCCAAAGTTTTTCCACCAACAAAAGTCAGGCAGAGGATGTGGGGGACAAGGACCGTAGGGTCCTGCTCCTTTTCACTTTGTCCAGTGGCCACAATGTTCACCTAGGCCACCCCCTATGTCCCCAGTTGGCATCTTGGGCTAGGGTCTCTCATCTAGGGGCCTTGGGGGCCTCTGTGGTGAATTCTGCGCATCCCTGTGTATCAGCTTCCCAGGGATGCTTTGTTCGTCTGCTAGCGCTGCCATAACCAGGCACCCCGACTGAGCAGCTTAAACTGCAGAAGCATATTTTCTCATAGTTCCAGAGGCTAGAAGCCTGAGCTTAAGGTGTCAACAGGGTTGGTTTCATTCTGAGGCTTCTCTCCTTAGCTTCTAGATGGTTCTCTTCTCCCTGTGTCTTCACATGGCATTCCCTCTCTGTAAGTCTGTCCCTGTCTCCTTATAACGACACCGGTGCTATTGGATTACTGTTCACCCTAATGACCTCATTCTGTCTCTTTAAAGATCATGTCTTCAAATGCAGTCATATTCTAAAGTCCAAGGCTTAGGATTTCAACGTGTGAATTTGGTGGGGAGGACACAGTTCAGTTCATTAACAGCTGCTTTAACAGATTTCTATAAGTTTTATAAATGTAGGCAAAATAAGTTCATGATGCTACAGTTCTGTAGGTCAAAATCTGACCTGGACCTCACAGGGCTAAAATCAAGGTATGGCAGTTCATTTCTCTAGGCTCTGCATAGCACCACTTTCTTTGCTTCTTCCAGCTCCTCGAGGCACCTTTTCTCCATTTTTAAAGCCAGCAACAGCAGGTGAATCTTTCTCAGATCATGTCACTCCAGCCTCTTCCACACTCCCTCTGCCTCCTGTTCTGGCTCCCTCTTCCACTTTTACAAACCCTTGCAGTTACATTGGGGCCACTTGGACAATCCAGGATACTCTTAGGGTGAGCTTATTAGCAACCTTAATTCCACCTGCAACTTTAATTCCCTTTTGCCATGTAACCCAACATAGTCACTGATTCTAGGGATTAGAACATAGGCATCTTTGGGGGCCATTATCCTGCAGAGCACACCAGATTACCTGTATGCTTTAACCCAGATTGTCTCTCTCTGTTAAAGCTCGCTAAATGTAGGGAAAATCTCTCTACTTCATGGGCAGACAGAAAGAAAAAGAGAACCTTATTAACATAGATTTTGTTGGACTGCCCTTGTAGGGCTGTGGGGATTTTAGGAGAGAGCAAGTCTCCACTAACTGCAGCATTGTTAATGATTGTGCTAGGGGTTGGGTGGGTTCTGCACGCCAGATGGGGTGTAACTCACCGGAGCTGGTGCAGGAGAGAGGAGCTCCGCCCTGGAGCTGGTGGGGAGGGAGCTCGCCATCTCTGTACCACATGACCTCCTCTCCCCTAGGATCCTGTGTGTCTTCCAGGGCTGGAGGAGTCAATCTTCTTCTCTTGGCTTTGCCCCCACAGGACTATGCAGACAACTTCCCTCCTCCAGAGGGAAATGATTTGCCTTAGGTAAGCATTTATCCGCTTTGCTCCTGAACACCTTCCTGAGGAACATTTTGACACACAAGTGGGTACATTGATGGGGAGAAAAAAAAAAAAAAAGGTTTCTTGCCATCTGGTTTAGAAAAGGTGATGAGAGAGCAGCTCCCTGCTTTTGCTGTTGCTGTGGAACAGAATCTCAGAGCTGGAATCAAAGAAGAGATGGGGAACCTTGGGTCATGGCCTGGGCTCTTAATGGCCAACATAGAACCTGAACCCCAGGTGTCCCGACTACAACCTTCATAACAGGTTTTTAAAGCCATTTAATATCAACCTTGCGACCATTCTATTTAAAGGGTGTTTGTCTAAAGAATCTGTCTCGTTTGTTATTTTTCAGAGCAGGTAACTGGTTTCTTTTTCCCTCTTGAAGGAACAAATCATTTGTTATGTGTTTTTCGAGTGGTTTCATTTTATTCCTAATGCATTTTTACTATTTCTCTATATCAGCTTTCCTTTTGCCCTCATTCCTGAAACTACTTGTTTTATCCCCCCCACCACCTTTTTTTGGCAGTTGTATGTATTTTGTTAAGTCTGTTCATTTCTTGGAAGCCTGAGGTAGAATATCATTAGATAAATGAATTGAATATCTATCTCCCTTTTCTGCACAGGGTGGTCTTGTTTGAACTCTTGGAGCATCATCATCCTTCTGCGTCTCATTGTTCTCTGTTGTGCTTTTCAGAATTCACTACATGCCAAGTTCAGTGCTAAGCAGGAAACCAGATCCTTGCCATATAGGAGGGATTAGTTTGGCAGGAAGAGAAGGGTGTAATTCAAACAGTCACATGGATGCTCATAGTTACAGACCGGGAGAAGTGATCTGAAGGAAGGAATGGGGATTCTTGAGTGTGTGTAACAAAAGGAACCAGTCTGTTCTGGGGGTTGAGACTGGGAAGTGGTCTTCTGGTGGCAGAGTCGCCTTTGGAATGCCAGATAAGCTACAGCCCCCAAAAGGAGCTTGTGAAAAATTGAAATCACGGTTGGATTTGAAGTGATGAGAAGGATATTTTTAACCTAATAAATGACTTCTGTTCTTCATCTCCTCACCACTCACCCTCAACCCACCACCCACTTGCCATGTGCCTTGCAGCAATTTTTTGGCATAAAATATTTGAAATTGACTTAAGCTCTATGACATAGCCACTTAATGTTTTGGAGAGAAAAGCAGTAGAAGATGGGAATATTAGGAGAAGAATGTTCCATGTGGAATTCTTTAACCTGCCATGAATGAAACCAGGTAGCCTGGGCAGAAAATACCTAAATTCACTTCATTTGTAAATCTGAGCAGTTTCTGAGGATTCTCCAAGTCTCCCAACAAAGCCCAACACAACTCTGAGCCACACTGCCTTTCCTTTCTGTTATTTTCAGAGCAAACAAAGGGATGTCTCCCCACATTCCCCAGGTGGCTCTAGAAAATGGATTTAACAGTTGTGTGTGTATGGGGGGTGGGGGGAAGGCAGGGGCTCAGCTGAAACTTGTTAAGTATTTAGACTAGTCTCCAGGAAAGCTAGCCAGTGTCTATATGTGGCTGCTTGATGTATTCCATTTGGAGTGATCCATGGCCCTTTCCTCAGCCTGCCTCCTGCCATCCCCCATCCCCTGCCTTTGAGAACTGAATCCTGTAGCTGCTCAGGGTCATCCTCCATGGACCCAGCCCCCAAAATGTCCCCTTCCTCTTCTGTCCCCTCTGTATCCAAGTTCCCAGTTTTCAGTAGGATCAATACTGAGAGGAAAAATATATTTTATTTTATATATTTATTATTTTTTTAAGCATCTCAGCTTTATTAGAATTCATTGGGCTTCCCAGGTGGCTCAGTGGTAAAGAATCCACCTGCAATGCAAGAGACTTGGGTTTGATCCCTAGATCAGGGACATCCCCGGAGAAGGGAATGACAGCCCACTCCAGTATTCTTGCCTGGGAAATCCAGTGGACAGAGGAGCCTGGTGGGCTATATAGTCCATGAGGTCACAAAGGAGTCAGACACGACTTAGGGACTAAACAGCAACAAGACTTTAGCAGGCCAGAAACAGAAAAAACAATATTCCTTAACATGACAGAAAGGGAAACTACCAGAAATCAATAGCATACTTAATGTTAAATTATTAAAAGCATTCCCATAAAAATGTAAGACCAAGACAGATATGTCCACTGTTTTTGCTATTACTCAACATTGTACAGAAGGTCCAAGATGATACAAAGAAAGTCTTTTTGGAAAGGAATCAAAATATTATTAATTGCAGGTGTTGCTGTTATGTACCTAGAAAAGAGTTAACTGAAAAACTATTATAATGAAAAAGAGAATTAAGTGGCCAATATAAGATCAGCATATAAAAATCAATAATAATCCTACAGACCAATAATACATGACCAAAATACATAAAAGTTAAAAGATATTATTTTCAATAACAACTAAAAGCTATAAAATACTGTACACATACTCTTGAAGTGGTTAAAGTGGTAAATTTTTTGTTTATATTTTTCACAATTAAAAAATTAAAAACTATATATAGGATTAAATGAATTAAAAAAGCAACACCTATATGAAGAAAGCTCTAAAGCATTACTTAAAAGCTAAACAAATGGAGAGACACACCATATTCCTCAATACTATTGTTTTCTAGCATTTTAATTATGTAAAACTGATTTTAAATTGATCTCCACGAGGTTTGATGACTGGTAACCCCATCATTCTTGGAGAGGTATTTTCACTTGGGCTAAATAGGTAAACCCAAGTGAGTCTCCATTTGGTGGGGTTCCAGAAGGTGTGGGGGCCATATTTTAAGATAAGTTTTCCGTAAAGCCCTAAAACGGAAATCTTGTAACCTCTGCCTGTGTGTATGCATTTGGTGAACATCAGAGGGATCGGGGCAGGCAGAATAAGTCCTTTTTCATTTGTTTTTCAATAGTCCATTTAACTATCTCTCTTCTCCGTTCCTTCCTTCTCACTCATGTTGTCTTATTCCCACCACCTGTTCTTAGAAGTATGTGTTATAGGCTGACTGGTCATCATTAGAGATTTTTCTTCCTGGTCTATTCAGCACCCAGTGTTGTGTTTCCTGAATCTGAGAGCCATTCTCAGGTCAGTGACACCACCCCACCATCTTATTTCAGCACTTGGGTGAGGGATGCAAGCTATCAGGAGTCAGCCAGAACCAGCAATTGTCACAACTGCTCCATCATTTCCCATTAGCCCAAGATCTTTTTTTACCTGCTTTGTTTTCTTGCATCAAGATCCTTCTTTACAACAGGAAGATCTTATTACAGTATTTCCTTTTTTAGAATACTGGAGCGGGTAGCCTTTCCCTTCTTCAGGGGATCTTCCCAACCCAGGTATCGAACCCAGATTTCCTACACTGCAGGCGGAGACCTATGCACCTGTATTTATGGGTGGTACAATGGCTGAAATGGGCTTCCCTGGTGGCTCAGCTGGTAAAGAATCCGTCTGCAATGCGGGAGACCTGGGTTCAATCCCTGGGTTGGGAAGATCCCCTGGAGAATGGAACGACTATTCACTCTAGTATTCTGGCCTAGATAATAGTCCACGGGGTTGCAAAGAGTTGGACAGAATTGAGCGACTTTCACTGTCACTTTCAATGGCTGAGATGAACACATTTGAAGGACTTGGGGGTGGGAGCAGAGAAGGCAATGGCAACACACTCCTGTACTCTTGCCTGGAAAATCCCATGGATGGAGGAGCCTGGTAGGCTGTAGTCCATGGGGTCCCTAAGAGTCGGACACGACTGAGCGACTTCACTTTCACTTTTCACTTTCATGCATTGGAGAAGGAAATGGCAACCCACTCCAGTGTTCTTGCCTGGAGAATCCCAGGGATGGGGAGCCCGGTGGGCTGCCATCTATGGGGTCACACAGAGTCGACATGACTGAAGCGACTTAGCAGCAGCAGCGGCAGGGTGTGGGAGCTGAAGAAGAGGGACATATGGTCTCATTGTCAATGCTGCAGTTCCCAGACAGGTTTCTACTCAAGGCCATTTTGGTTGATCTTGGGATGACACTGCTTAAGATGAGTGGGATGGAGATCCTACAAAATGGTGTTGGGGGAAGCTGTTTCTAAACCAGATCAGTCCAGTTCAGTTCAGGCGCACAGTCATGTCCGACTCTTTGCGACCCCATGAATTGCAGTACTCCAGGCCTCCCTGTTCATCACTAACTTCCAGAGTTTACCCAAACTCATGTCCATCTTGTCGATGATGCCATCCAGCCATGTCATCCTCTGTCGTCCCCTTCTCCTCCAGCCCCCAGTCCTTCCCAGCATCAGGGTCTTTTCCAATGAGTCAACTCTTCACATGAGGTGGCCTTAAAGTATTGGAATTTCAGCTTCAACATCAGTCCTTCCAATGAATACCCAGGGCTGATCTCCTTTAGGATGGACTGGTTGGATCTCCTTGCAGTCCAAGGGACTCTCAAGAGTCTTCTCCAATACCACAGTTCGAAAGCATCAATTCTTCGGCACTCAGCTTTCTTCACAGTCCGACTCTCACATCCACACATGACTACTGGAAAAACTATAGCCTTGACTAGATGGACATTTGTTGACAAAGTAATGTCTCTGCTTTTTAATATGCTATCTATGTTGGCCATAACTTTCCTTCCAAGGAGTAAGCATCTTTTTATTTCATGTCTGCAGTCACCATCTGCAGTGATTTTGGAGCCCCCCAAAATAAAGTCGGACACTGTTTCCACTGTTTCCCCATCTATTTCCCATGAAGTGATGGGACCAGATGCCATGATCTTAGTTTTCTGAATGTTGAGCTTTAAGCCAACTTTTTCACTCTCCTCTCACTTTCATCAAGAGGCTTTTTAGTTCTTCTTCACTTTCTGCCATAAGGGTGGGGTCATCTGCATATCTGAGGTTATTGATATTTCTCCCAGCAATCTTGATTCCAGCTTGTGCTTCTTCCAGCCCAGCATTTCTCATGATGTACTCTGCATATAAGTTAAATAAGCATGGTGACAGTATACAGCCTTGACGTACTCCTTTTCCTATTTGGAACCAGTCCGTTGTTCCATGTCCAGTTCTAACTATTGCTTCCTGACTTGCATACAGGTTTCTCAAGAGACAGGTAAGGTGGTCTGGTATTCCCATCTCTTTTAGAATTTTCCACAGTTTATTGTGATCCACACAGTCAAAGGCTTTGGCATAGTCAGTAAAGCAGAAATAGGTGTTTTTCTGGAACTCTCTTGCTTTTTCGATGATCCAGCAGAGGTTGGCAATTTGATCTCTGATTGCTTTGCCTTTTCTAAAACCATCTTGAACATCTAGAAGTTCACAGTTCATGTGTTGCTGAAGCCTGGCTTGGAGAATTTTGAGCATTACTTTGCTAGCGTGTGAGATGAGTGCAATTGTGTGGTAGTTTGAGCTTTCTTTGGCATTACCTTTTTTAGGGATTGGAATGAGAACTGACCTTTTCCGGTCCTGTGGCCACTGCTGAGTTTTCCAGTTTGCTGGCATATTGAGTGCACCACTTTCACAGCATCATCTTGTAGGATTTGAAATAGCTCAACTGGAATTCCATCACTTCCACTAGCTTTGTTTGTAGTGATGCTTCCTAAGGCCCACTTGACTTCACATTCTAGGATGTCTGGCTCTAGGTGAGTGATCACAGCATCCTGATTATCTGGGTCATGAAGATCCTTTTTGTACAGTTCTTCTGTGTATTCTTGCCACCTCTTCTTAATATCTTCTGCTTCTTTTAGGTCCATACCATTTCTGTCCTTTATTGAGCCCATCTTTGCATGAAATATTCCCTTGATATTTCTAATTTTCTTGCAGAGATCTCTAGTCTTTCCCATTTTGTTTTTTCTTCTATTTCTTTGCATTGATCGCTGAGGAAGGCTTTCTTATCTCTCCTTGCTATTCTTTGGAACTCTGAATTCAAATGGGAATATCTTTCCTTTTCTCCTTTGCTTTTCACTTCTCTTCTTTACACAGCTATCTGTAAGGCCTCCTCAGACAGCCATTTTGCTTTTTTGCATTTCTTTTCCATGAGGATGGTCTTGATCCCTGTTTCCTGTACAATGTCATGAACCTCCGTCCATAGTTCATCAGGCACTCTGTCTATCAGATATAGTCCCTTAAATCTATTTCTCACTTCCACTGTGTAATCATAAAGGATTTGATTTAGGTCATACCTGAATGGTCTAGTGGTTTTCTCTGCTTTCTTCAATTTAAGTCTGAATTTTGCAATAAGGAGTTCATTATCTGAGCCACAGTCAGCTCCCGGTCTTGGTTTTGCTGACTGTATGGAGATTCTCCATCTTTGGCTGCAAAGAATATAATCAGTCTGATTTTGGTGTTCATCATCTGGTGATGTCCATGTGTTGATTCTTCTTTTGTGTTGTTGGAAGAGGGTGTTTGCTATGACCAGTGTGTTCTCTTGGCAAAACTTGCCCTGCTTCATTCTATACTCCAAGGCCAAATTTGCCTATTACTCCAGGTGTTTCTTGACTTCCTACTTTTGCATTCCAGTCCCCTATAATGAAAAGGACATCTTTTTTGGGTGTTAGTTCTACAAGAACCGTTCAACTTCAGCTTCTTCAGCGTTACTTGTTGGGGCATAGACTTGGATTACCGTGATATTGAATGGTTTGCCTTGGAAATGAACAGAGGTCATTCTGTCGTTTTTGAGATTGCATCCAAGTACTGCGTTTTGGACTCTTTTGTTAACCATGATGGCTACTCCATTTCTTCTAAGTGATTCCTGCCCACAGTAGTAGATATAATGGTCGTCTGAGTTAAATTCACCCATTCCAGTCCGTCTTAGTTCACTGATTCCTAGAATGTCGACGTTCACTCTTGCCATCTCCTGTTTAACCACTTCCAATTTGCCTTGATTCGTGGACCTAACATTCCATGTTCCTATGCGAGATTGCTCTTCACAGCATCGGACCTTGCTTCTATCACCAGTCACATCCACAACTGGGTATTGTTTTTGCTTTGGCTCCATTCCTTCATTCTTTCTGGAGTTATTTCTCCACTGATCTCCAGTAGTACACTGGGCACCTACCAACCTGGGGAGTTCCTCTTTCTGTATCCTATCTTTTTGCCTTTTCATACTGTTCATGGGGTTCTCAAGGCAAGAATACTGAAGTGGTTTGCCATGCCCTTCTCCAGTGGACCACATTCTGTCAGACCTCTCCACCATGACCCGTCCGTCTTGGGTGGCCCCACACGGCGTGGCTTAGTTTCATTGAGTTACACAAGGCTGTGGTCCATGTGATCAGATTGGCTAGTTTTCTGAGATTATGGTTTCAGTGTGTCTGCCCTCTGATGCTCTCTCGCAACACCTACCGCCTTACTTGGTTTTCTCTTACCTTGGATGTGGGGTATCTCCATGGCTGCTCCAGCAAAGCACAGCCACTGCTCATTACCTTGGACGAAGGGTATCTCCTCACGGTAGCCCTTCTTGACCTTGAACATGGAATAGCTCCTCTCGGCCCTCCTGCGCCCACGCAGCTGCCACTCCTTGGACGTGGAGTTGCTCCTCTCGGCTGTGCTTCCAGCCGCCACTCTTCTAAACCAGATCAAAGCACGTAAATTCATGAGGTACGTATGCTGTTGGCTTCACAGGTGGCTCAGTGGTGAAGAATCTACCTGCCAGTGCAGAAGACGCCAGAGCTGTGGGTTCAATCCCTGGGTTGGGAAGATCCTCTGGAGGAGGAAATGGCAACCCACTTCAGTATTCTTGCCTGGAGAATCCCATGGACAGAGGAGCTTGGTGGGCTCCATGGGGTCACAAAGAGTTGTACATGAGTGAACACATGCATATCCTTCCTATGTATGCTGTGCTATCTGGCCCAGAGAAATTGAGCCTGCTGATGACTATCCAAGTAGGAAAGGGAACAAGGTAACTCTGTAAATGCAGCCTTATTACCTGATGCTGAAGCTGAAACTTCAATACTTGGGCCACCTAATGGGAAGAGCCAACTCATTGGAAAAGACCCTGAAGCTGGGAAAAATTGAGGGTAGGAGGAGAAGGGGATGACAGAGGATGAGATGGTTGGATGGAATCACTGACCCAGTGGACATGAGTTTGAGCAAACTCTGGGGATAGTGAAGGACAGGGAAGTCTGGTGTGTTATAGTCCATGGGGTCGAAAAGAGGCGGATACAACTTAGCAACTGAACACCACCACCTGAATGCAAGAAACCTAGCTGGCCTGGATTCACACACAAGCCTTATGTTCTTGAGCAAGTAATTTCTCTTTCTGTGCCTTCGTTTCCTTACATATAAAGCCAAGGGTGTTGGGCAAGATTTCTAAGACTCTCTGTCTGCTTCATTTCTGAGCGTCTATATTGGTCTAAACTCCAATTATCGTCCATGTTTTAGCCAGAAAATTCATTCTGGAGCACATGGTTGGCCAAGGTTCTCCCTTGTTTAAAACACATCTGCAATTCCCTGTTGACTTCAAGGTGAAATCCATGTCTATAAGTGAGGCATCCATGGCCCTTTAATATCTGGCTCCCGTGGTTCCATCATTTGCCACTTCCTCCTGTCACTTGCAGACATGGGTGCTCAGTTGTGTCCAACTCCTTGTGACCCCATGGACTGGAGCCTGCCAGACTCCTCTGTTTGTGGGATTATCCAGGCAAGAGTACTGGAGTGGGTTGCCATTTCCTTCTCCAGGGGATCTTCTTGACCCACGGATTGAACCAACATCTCTTGCCTTGCAGGTGGATTCTTTACCACTGAGCCATTGGGGAAGCCCCCCTGTCTCCCTGCAACCTAGCCATATTAGACCACACAAATCTCTGGAAGCTTGCCACAGCCTCCAGACCTCAGTGAATGCTGTTTTTCCCCACCTGGAACTCTTCCGGTCCCACTGCTCCTTCAACTGGCTACGTCTTATTCACCCTCCAGGTCTCAGCTGGAAAGGTACATTTTTCTAAGAATCCTTCTCATCACCCCCTCTAATTCTGGGGGAGGACTGCTGTCATAGCTCTTACTATAGGATAGTGTGATTTCCTGTATACTTCTCTGTCTCCCCTACTGAATCATAAGCAACTCGAAGGATCGAACTGTGTCCTGCTTACAATGTCCCAGGCCCTAACATGGTACCTGGCATGTAGCAGACAAGCAATCAATATTTGTCACCTAAACCATTTTTAAGCTGGTGCGCTGCTGCCCAGAACATGGCATTATGCCAGAACATGTCTTCTTTCCAGGAGGCAGGGAGTGGACCACATTTCAAAGGCTCTGTAGCAAATTGACTCAGACTATTTCTAAATGGTGGTTATCCTGCTTTCTAAAAGACCTAACTATCTCCCAAGGGGGTGGAATGGACTCCCTGTGCACCTTATCTTCACTTGTATCCCTGGTGTGACCCTTTATCTTTAGGACTGGAAATCATGGGGACTTGACTGCTTTTTCTTTTTGCAGCATGGTAACACTCCACCAAGCACACACGTCCCATTTTAGATGCATTCTGGCAAGCTGATTTCCTGTTCCCATTCAGTCAATCATCTTCCATCTCTGGCAGGAAGGAGAATGCACAGCTTTGCATGTGCCAACCCCAACATATTTCTAATTCTATCAAGCATGGCTGGATGTGTGCCACCTATGCCATAGGAATTTAAGATGCTTTAAAAAAAAATGTGTTTGTGAGTGTTTCACAGCCAGGACTGGGAGTGTTCAGGCTGAAATATGTATGCAGTATGGCCACGCCTACATCTGTGAATCACTCTTGGCTGTTAGTCATTAGTTAAGGACCACAGTCCGATCTGATGGTAGCAAAGAGGCTGCACTGCTGAGACATGCTTGGGAACCTGGGTACCAGAGATTCCTGAGTGATGAGTTAAAAGTGAATTGGACCGAAGGATAACATCAAGTCCAGTGTGAGGTCTAGTTGGCTGGGTATTCCTAGTCCATTCTTCATAGGAAAGACTCCACAGTGAGGACAAAGGGGATTTGTGAAGGGACAAGCTGGTGGTCTTCAGTATTGGCAGTGATCCATCTATCATTTCAAACCTTTGTGGTGATATGAAAACTGGCCCTCCTTCTAAGTTCCTTTTTTCAAAATTTATTTTTAGTTGGAGGATATTTGCTTTACCGTGTTGTGTTGGTTTCTGCCATACAACAGCACGAATCAGCCGTAAGTGTATATATGTCCCCTCCCTCTTGAACCACCCTCTCACCCCACCCCATCCTTCTGTGTTGTTAGAATATCTGAGCTCCCTGTGTTATGCATCTGTTTTACATATGGTAATGTGTGTTTCAACGCTACTTTCTCAATTCATCCCACCCTCACCTTCCCCTGCTGTGTCCACAAGTCTGTTTTCTGTCTGTGTCTCTATTCCTGTCCTGTATATAAATTTTGACCACAGCTGAGTGTAGATCTACTTCTTGAGGATTTCATTGTGTATCTAAGCAGTGTGTGTGTATGTGTTTAAACCTTTTTCTTCTTCTTTCAGTTCCTTAGCTTGTTTTGAAGTTTCAGTAGGTGTCTCTCAGGACTCATAATCTAACTCCTTTCTTGTCGTTTATTCTCTGCTAAAATCCACAGTGTCTTTTCTTTTCTATCAAGAGTGATTTTGACCCTTACTCTCCCCTCTCTATGCTCTGATATTTTTCTTCCATTTCTCCTTGGAACATAAATTTGATTTCCTACCTGCACAGCCCAGCATGAACCTGATGGTAATTACTCTAATTTGCAGCTACATAGGAAAGGTGATGGGCGAAGACTGAGCCACTATTTCATTCAGCCTAAACTCCTCACCTGCTAGCCCCTTCTCCTCAAAATGCCATTACTTATCAAAAAGACTGAAGCATAAAATAGTAGCTGCACTAAAATTTTTATTGAAGTTTCCTTTATTTTTCTGATAGCTGGGAAAATCTTTTCTAAGAGGACGGACGGGTTTTTTTCTTTCCTTTTTCCACTTTAGCCTATGTTAATTTTGCTCTTTTCTTGCTATCCAATTTTCTTCTCTTCAGTTCTGTTCTCAGCTGGATCCTGGTGTTTCACTCCACATATTGAACTAGCAGAGCAATAATATGTTATGATTAATAAGTGGCTTGACGGGCAGGAAAAAGCAAATCTCATTCATTGCATCAGTACTGCTGTGCAAATTTTCTATTTTTTGAAAAATGTATATAGTCAGCAGGATGGTTTTTATCTAGCTCCTCGGCCCTTAGCTCCCTGCTTTAGGGAGCCATTCCTTTTCTCTTTGCCTGCAAACTCCAGGCTTGCACAGCTTGGGGATAGTTACCAGAAATGCTTAATGCTTCCTCACCTTAGAGACATTGCTTGTGGAGGCTGCATCCCACATCACATCACATGCGTCCACATCCCGCTTTAAATGCAGTTTTATAGTAGACCTACATGAGAATTTTGACTTGAGTTACATTTGACTGGTTGACATAAGCATTCTATATTTAACATGGATAACCAACAAAGACCTACTGAATAGCCCAGGGAAAGGAAGTGAAAGTGTTAGTTGCTCAGTCCTGTCCAACTCTTTGTAACCCATGAACTGTAGCTCACCAGGCTCCTTTGTCCTTGGGATTCTTCAGGCAAAAATACTGGAGTGGGTGGCCATTTCCTTCTCTAATAGCACAGCAAACTCTGATAACTGTTATGTGGTGGCCTGGATGGGAGGGAAGTGTGGGGGAGAATGGATACATGTAGATGTATGGTTGCGTCCCTTCCTTGTTCACCTAAAACTATCACAACATTGTTTATTGGCTATACCCCAATACAAAATAATTGTTTAAAATTTTTTTTAAAAAGAAGAAATCTTGCTGTGCTCCCAGCCCTCCTCTGAATCCTGACTTACATACAATGTACAGTAATTTTTTTTTGAAAGTCGCTCAGTCATGTCCAACTCTTTGTGACCCCATATACTATACAGTCCAAGGAATTCTCCAGGCCAGAATACTGGAGTGGGTAGCCATTCCCTTCTCCAGAGGCTCTTCCCAACTCAGGGATCAAACCCAGGTCTTCCACATTGCAGGCAGATTCTTTACCAGCTGAGCTACCAGGGAAGCCTAATGCTGGGAGCCAAATGTTCTTATGATCCAATTTTCTATCTTGTTGACCTTTATTGCATGTTGATCTATTTCTCTGTGTTCATCTATTCAATGTTTTGTTGTCAGTCACTAACTCTTGTCTGACTCTTTATGCCCCCATGGACTGCAGCATGCCAGGCTCCCTTATCCTTCACTATCTCTTGAAGTTTGCTCAGATCCATGTCCATTGAGTCAGTGATGCTATCTAACCATCTCATCCTCTGCTGCACCTTCTCCTTTTACCTTCAGTCTTTCCCAGCATCAGGATCTTTTGCAGTGAGTCAGCTCTTTCTGTCAAGTGGCCAAAGTATTGGAGCTTCAGCTTCAGCATCAGTCCCTCCAATGAGTATTCAGGGTTGATTTCCTTTAGGATTGACTGATTTGGTCTCCTTGCAGTACAAGGGACTCTCAAGAGTCTTCTCCAGTACCACAGTTTGAAAGCATCAATTCTTTGGTGCTCAACCTTCTTTATGGTCTGACTGTCACATCCATACATGGCTACTGGGAAAACCATAGCTTTGATCGCATGGGCCCTTGTTGGCAAAGTGGTGTCTCTACTTTTTAATACACAGTCTAGGTTTGTCATAACTTTCCTTGACCTCTATTGCACGTTGATCTGTTTCTCCTAGGGTGTTTTATTTGCAAGGTTTAGAATAGCAAAAGTTTTTCCCTAGATATCTAGAATTTTTTCCCCTTGAAACCATAGCTTCTAAATCTGCCTCCTCTAATATGGTATGCATGAGTCACTGAGCACTTGAACTGTCGCTAGCCTGAGTTTGCTCTTAGTAGAAAATACATCTTGGTTTCATAGGAGTTACAACAGCTTCATCTGGTTTCTGCCTTCATTCAAATTATGACATATGCCATAATGGCCAGGGAGGCAACGGGGTTTATCTCATACCCACTGACACAGATATTCACTGAGGGCATGCTTCATGCCAGATGTCAGGCAAAATGCTGGAGATAAAAGGAGGACAGGAGAAACAGCATCTTTGCCCAGGGCCTCTGCATCGGAGCCAGACAAAGGCATATATGACCATATATGGCAGTCTAACCCATACCTTGCCCACTAAGTGGGATTCTGGGGCAGAGTGGTCATACTTGAAGGAAGGGATTCCTTTTTCTTATTCACACAATGGGGAAGTCTCTCTCCAACCAAGTCTCTTGGAGACTGTATTTGTCTAACCAGGGCACCTTGAACATGAGCCTCTGTGGGCCTCCGCAGCCCAGTTTCTGGCTTCCTTGATGGCTCAGATGGTAAAGAATCCACCTGCAATGTGGGAGACCTGGGTTTGATCCCTGGGTTGGGAAGATCCCCTGGAGGAGGGCATGGCAACCCACTCCAGTATTCTTGCCTGGAGAATCCCTATGGATGGAGGAGCCTGGCGGGCTACAGTCCATGAGGTTGCAAAGAATGAGATATGGTTGAGCGACTAAGCACACACAGTCCAGTCTCCACCCTCGCAGGGTGGGTAGATCATGAGTCCCGGGCTCCTGAGTGACTTCTGGAGCCCTGTGCCTGTTGACCCCACTTTTTGCCTAGATTATAACCTCTGGCATGAATCCCTGAGCCTGGCACCATCCAGGCTTAGTGCTCTACCTTGCCTGACCACAGACTCGTGACCTAAGGCTGGTTTCAGCCTCCCCATGTGGATCTGCCCCAATGGGGCTGGCCGGTAAGATTCCTCGTTTGTCCTCTTCTTATGTCTGAAATGATCTTGTTCTTTACTGTTTTCTTGATTCCCTTCACTAGAATGCAAGATCCTTATGTACCGTGCTCTTTAGGGCATGTGCAGCACTGAAAACACAGCTTGAGTGTATGGGATGCTCTGTGACTCTGCAGTGCAGAGTGCAAATCTGTCACACTGGGATGAGGGAGGAGCTGTTGGTATACTTATGTCTTTTTGGTCACTATTTCATTTGTTATCTGTTTCATTTCTAACATCTGATGGCCTGAATTTCACATTCCCAGACTTTGCTGGGAGTGTGTGGATCCTCCCCTTCCCCACCACCCCTTTTCCCACCCAAGCTATGGGGAGAGAGCTGCACCGATGCCTGGGGTCTGGTGGCTCCCATGTGTCTCTGCCATCCTTCAGCTTTGCTCTTGTCTCTCTATCTTTTCTGAGCAACTACAGTCTTCACTGCATCTCAGCCCCTATCCCTGTTCCTGGCATGTAGAAAGCTCTGGATAACTTTGCACTGAGTAGTGTGTGTTTGTGTGTGTGTGCGTGTGCATGTGTGTGCACGCTCAGTCATGTCCAGCTCTTTGCGACCCCACAGACTGTAGCCCGCCAGGCTCCACTGTCCGTGGAATTTTCCAGGCAGAAATAGTGGAGTGGGTTGCCATTTCCTACTCCTGGGGGTCTTCCTGACCCAGGAATTGAACCTGTATCTCTTGTGTCTCTGGCATTTGCAGGAGAATTCTTTACCACCGCGCCACCTGGGAAGTGTACTGAGTACTGATGTCACCCAAATGGAGGGTCTAGAGGGAAAAGACCATGCAAAGTGCTGTGCTGATGGGAGGTAGAGCCTCACCCACCACTCACAGCATCCTTGGATTTTGATGGCAAAGGGCATTGCCCAAGTACCTAGAAGTGACACATTCTTTCCCTTCTTCCAGGTGTTTCTTAGAGAAGAGTTTTCTTCTGAGCTGTGCCCTAGGATCATTAACTCAACCTTTATATTCCACCTCTCACTGAGGGAGAATTCTACCCTTATCTGGGGGCATTACTTATATTTTCATAATTACTCCTGGATCTGCCACTGATGGTAGATCCAACTCTTTGTGACCCCATGGACTGCAGCAGCATGCCAGGCTTCCCTGTCCATCACCAACTCCTGGAGCTTGCTCAAACTCATGTCCATTGAGTCGGTGATGCCACCCAACCATCTCATCCTCTGTCGGCCCCTTCTCTTTCTGTCTTCAATCTTCCCCAGCATCAGGGTCTTTTCCAACAAGTCAGTTCTTCACATCAGGTGGGCAAATTATTGGAGATTCAGCTTCAACATCAGTCCTTGCAATGAATATTCAGGGCTGATTTCCTTTAGGATGGACTGGCTGGATCTCCTTGCAGCCCAAGTGACTCTCAAGAGTCTTCTCCAGCACCACAGTTCAAAACCATCAATTCTTCCGCACTCAGCTTTCTTTCTGGTCCAACTCTCATATCCATACATGACTACTGGAAAAACCATAGCTTTGACTAGATGGACCTTTGTTGGCAAAGTAATGTCTCTGCTTTTTAATATGCTGTCTAGGTTGGTCATAGCTTTTCTTCTAAGGAGCAAGCGACTTTTAATTTCATGGCTGCAGTCACCATCTGCAGTAATTTTGGAGCCCCCCCAAAATAGTCTGTCACTGTTTCCATTGTTTACCCATCTATTTTCCATCAAATGATGGGACCAGATGCCATGATCTTCATTTTTTGAATGTTTTAAGCCAGCTTTTTCACTCTCCTCCTTCACTTTCATCAAGAGGCTCTTTAGTTTCTCTTCACTTTCTGCCATAAGGGTGGTGTCATCTGCATATCTGAGGTTATTGATATTTCTCCCAGCCGTCTTGATTCCAGCTTGAAATCAAGATCCAATCTTGATTGGAATCAACTCCAATCTTCATCCAGCCAGGCATTTTGTGTGATGTAATCTGCATATAAGTTAAGTAAGCAGGGTGACAATATACAGCCTTGACATACTGCTTTCCCAATTTGGAACCAGTCTGTTGTTACTTGTCCAGTTATAACTGTTGCTTCCTGACCTGCATATAGATTTCTCAGGAGTCAGGTAAGGTGGTCTGGTATTCCCATCTCTTGAAGAATTTTCCACAGTTTGTGGTGATCTACACAGTCAAAGGCTTTGGTGTAATCAATAAACAGCAGTAGATGTTTTTCTGGAATTCTTTTGCTTTTTCTATGATCCAGTGGATGTTGGCAATTTGATCTCTGGTTCCTCTGCCTTTTCTAAATCCAGCTTGAACATCTGGAAGTTCACGGTTCACGTACTGTTGAATCCTGACTTGGAGAATTTTGAGCATTACTTTGCTACTATGTGAGACGAGTGCAATAGTGAGGTAGTTTGAACATTCTTTGGCATTGCCTTTCTTTGGGATTAGAATGAAAACTGACCTTTTCCAGTCCTGTGGCCACTGCTGAGTTTTCCAAATTTGCTGGTATATTGAGTGCAGCACTTACACAGCATCATCTTTCAGGATTTGAAATAGCTCAACTGGAATTCCAACACCTCCACTAGCATTGTTTGTAGTGATGCTTCCTAAGGCCCACTTGACTTCACATTCCAGGATGTCTAGTTCCAGGTAAGTGATCACACTATCGTGGTTGTCTGGGTCATGAAGATCTTTTTTGTATAGTTCTTCTGTGTATTCTTGCCACCTTTTCTTAATATCTTCTCCTTCTGTTAGGTCCATACCACTTGTGTCCTTTATTGTGCCCATCTTTGCATGAAATGTTCCCTTGGTATCTCTAATTTTCTTGAAGAGATCTCATTGTTTTCCTCTATTTCTTTACATTGATCAATGAGGAAGGCTCTTTTCTGTCCTTGTTATGCTTTGGAACACTGCATTCAAATGGTATATCTTTCATTTTCTCCTTTGCCTTTAGCTTCTCTTCTTTTCTCAGCTTTGTAAGGGCTCCTCAAACAATCGTTTTGCCTTTTTGCATTTCTTTTTCTTGGGGATGGTCTTAATCCCTGCCTCCTGTACAATGTCACGAACCTCTGCCCATAGTTCTTCAGGCACTCTGTCTATCAAATCTAATCCCTTGAATCTATTTGTCACTTCCACTGTATAATCAATCATAAGGGATTTGATTTAGGTCATACCTGAATGGTCTAGTGGTTTTCCCTACTTTCTTCAATTTAAGTCTGATTTTGGCAATAAGTAGTTCTGATCTGAGCCAGCTCCTAGTCTTGTTTTTGCTGACTGTATAGAGCTTCTCCATCTTTGGCTGCAAAGAATATAATCAATCTGATTTTGGTATTGATTATCTGATGATGTTCATGTGTAGAGTCTTCTCTTATGTTGTTGGAAGAGGGTGTTTGCTATGATCAGAACGTTCTCTTGGCAAAACTCTCTTGACATCTAGCTTGCCTGTAATTAAATCACCACCTTGCTTTGATCAGACCATTGTAAGTGGTTCTCTGTTAAGTGTGTCACCGGGCACAGAGGATGTCTGGCATGGAAAGTTGAAGCTGAGTTCTTGGCATGTGACAATGACAGCACTTGTCCCCAGTTCCTAAAATTATGTTTTTCAACTCTTTCTCAGAAGTGAGTGACTGTTCATTTGCCTGATTATCTGAAAGTTTTATGTGTGTGGTCTTGGCACTACTACCCTTTTGGGAGAAGTTGTTTTAACTCAGGTTCACAGTCCCCTTTCGTTAGCTAGGGCTTTAGGGTGCTGTATAAATCAGATCCTGTCTCTCTCCTGCCTCAGCCCTGTGTGCTTGCCCACTCTATGCTGAGCAGGGTCCACACTCCTTGCCCTGGCTCTGAGGTCCTGTGTCACTGTGGTGTCTTCATAGCCGCAATTTGGTTTCTCTTCCCTTCTGGGCACCTCAGGTTCCCTCTGGCCTCAGGGCCTTTGCACCAGGCTGGCCTTCCCCCCGGAACTCATTCCTTTGTTACCCTCTTCCTTCTTATTTCTTTTTCAGTTCTCCATTTATTTATTTATTTATTTTTACTGTTTGTTTTATATTGGAGTCTAGCCAATTAGAGACTTCACTGGTGGCTCAGATAGTAAAGAACTCGCCTGCCAATGCAGGAGGCCCAGATTTGATCCCTGGGTCAGGAAGATCCCCTGGAGAAGGGAATGCCAACCACTCCAGTATTCTTGCCTGGAGAATTCCATGGACAGAGGAGCCCAGTGGGCTACAGCCCATAGGGTCACAAAGAGTCAGATGTGAGTGAACCACTAACACTGCCATTAGCCAATTAACAATGTTGTGACAGCTTCAGGTGCACAGGAGAGGGACTCAGCCATACTTACACTTGTATCCATTCTCTCCTAAGCTCCCCTCCCATCCAGGCTGCCTCATATCATTAAGCAGAATTTTTTGTGCTAAACAATAGGATGTTATTTCAGGTCCCTATTAAAAGTCACTTCAGAGATATCTTCCCTAACTACCCCATCTAAAGGTATGATTTAATCCTCCATTTTATTCTCCATCACAACACCCTTTGTATTTTCTTCAAGGAACTTGAAATGACTTGTAGTGATCTTGTTTATTTTTTTGCCTGTATTTTCTTAGTCTTACCCATAAAACCAAGAGATGGTCAATATGTTCTATAGGCCTAAGGCGGCTACCACTTTTTAAAGCCATTTTTAAAATTATAGTTGATTTACAATATTGTGTAGTTTCAGGTGTACAAAGTGATTTACTTATATAGCTGAAATGCTCCCCATTCTCGCACGCGCGCGCACACACACAGACACATACACACACATATATTCTTTTTTTCAGATTCTTTTCCATTATAGGTTAACACTGAGTATTGAGTAGAGTTCCCAGTGCTATTCAGTAGGTCTTTGTTGGGTATTTATTTTATATATAGTAGTGTGTATCTGTTAATGCCCCACTCCTAATTTATCCCTTGCCTACTTGTTTTTATAAAGTTTTATTGAAGCACTGCCACTCTCATCCCTTTACTATCATCTATGACCGCTTTCCTACCACAGAGGCGGAGGTGAATAGTCATTATTGAGGACTGCAAACCTGGGAAAATTTACTCTCTGGCTCTTTACAGAAAAAGTTTGGTGACACCACTTGGGACCATGTAGTCATGTGTACAGGGGACTTGTTTTGCCAAACTTGTTTACCAGTGTATCACCAGGACCCAGTACATGCCTGGCACACAACAAGTGTCCATTAAGAATGAACAGGAAGGAAGAAAGAAGGAAGGAAGGAAAGGAGAAAGGGAGAGAGGAAGGAAGGAAAGCAAAAGAGGTCTGTCATGTTTCTGTATCACTCTTACTTCTACACATCATCTTGGCTCAGTAATTTACTACCAGCTTCGTGAGCTATGTGCCATGGAAGCACAGAAGCATACCCTTGACTTTGAGACCAGGGCTCTGTAAATGGAGTAGGTACTATAGCCAGATTTGTAGAAATGCTCCCCATTCACATCATCCCAGAGTGCAGCGCAAGAGTCTAAGCTAGGAAATAAGGCATCATCATAGCTAGATGACGATGAACAAGTTACCTCCCTGAGCCTCAGTTTCCTTATCTACTAAAAGGGGGAGTAATAGTAGTCCTGTCTCACTCCAGCTCTCATGAGCAGAAAAGGAGATAATGCATGAAGAGTGTCCAGGGCAGTATTGGGTCCAAGAGGATCTCAACCAAAGTTCCTCCACTTTTTCTATGTGCATCCTTATAAAATAAAGCCTTAATTTTTATTTTTATGTGTAGATTTGTCTCTGGAGAGGTGCTCTTTCTTTTCTCCCCTCCCCTTCCTCAGTATCAGGAACCCCTGTGCAATTTGGGGGCTGGTTAAGTGTTATGCTAGCAATAGAGGTGCTGGGTCCTCAGCACTTTCTCTGGAATGAAAGCAATGTGATATGGTCTGTGGGGGAGCTGGGGCTGGCTGAGAATGCAGATATGCAGTGGCATATTCTGTGTCAACTCTGTGACACGAAGCTGAGGAGTGCAGGGACAGATGAGCCAACATCACACTACATTCTCAGCTTAACTATGTAAATTCTGTCTTTACACAGATAGTGACATGTAAAAAACTTTAAGAATATAGATGCACAGTTAGCCAGGCTCTGCGATCAGACAAATGAGGGTGGCAGTTGATGACATTTATTAAATGTTTACCCTATGTTTGGCATTTTCCATGTTAAAAGTGACTATCCTGTTTTCCACATAAGGGAATTGAAACTCAGAGAAATTGAGTCACTGTCCCTGAATTGCACAGCTAATAAATGAAAGGGCAGGGCTTCCTTGATGGCTCAGTGGTAAAGAATCCACCAGCAATGCAGGAGACATGGGTTCGATCCCTGGGTGGGGAAGATCCCCTGCAGAAGAAAGTGGCAACCCACTTCAGTATTCTTGCCTGGGAAATCCCATGGACGGAGGAACTTGGCAGGCTACAGTCCATGGGTTCACAAAGAGTTGGACATGACTTAGCAACTAAACAACGAATGAAAGGGATCAGCTGAGAACCCAGGTGATCTGGCTGCAGAGTCTGAGCTCCTAACCAAGGTGCTGGGGAAGCCATCCAAGCTTTTAGGCCGATGAGCTCTGAGGCCTTGGGCAACCACTGAACCTTTCTGAACCTCAGTCTCCTGTTCTGTGAAAGTTTTGGTGAAAACCCAATGAAATCATTTATGAGAAAGGTTGTACACAGTGGAAGCTCTCAGTGGGACAGAGAAGACAGCAGGGCATCTATTGGTTGGGTCTCTGTGGCCTCTAGAATCAAGGGACTTTTGCCCGAAATGTGCCCCCTAGCTTGAGAGGAAGGGTGAACCTCAGTGGTTTTGGTGGAGAACTGTGAACCTGGCCATGGACAGCCAGGGGAGGGTGCTCCTGTCTCGCTGCTGGGTGAGCTCCCTGAGGCCTCACTGTGTAGCTCCCGCAAGAAGGGAGAACACTCTCCCCACAGGGCCTTCAGCCTCTCAGAAGTGCTGGGCTCCAGGCTGTGGCAGTGTGAGCAGCAGCCCTAAACCTGGATCTGTTAGGTCGCCCAGACCCAAGGCAGGTTGGTCACATATAGGCCACTTGGACAGCATGCGAGGGGGTGACTGAATTTGTCATGTTTCAGCTACGTGGGAGGCAAGGCAGTGCCCAGTCCACTTCTGGAGCAGAGCTCTGACCGTCCCCGTGGCTCCCCTTTAACTCTGGGAGCAGGAATGACCCCGGGCCATTTCTAGAACTGGGAAGGAGGTGGTTCAGATTTTTGATGCCATTCTCACCTCTCTAGCCTGGAGCTCTCATGAATCCCACATTCCAGGTGTCCGTATCAAGTCCCCATGTCTCCCATCTCCCACCCTGTATAGTCACACACCAGCCTACTCTGTACTTAAGTGCTTTCACCCCCTCTCCCTCCCTGCATTCACCCATCTACCATTAATGATGATAATGATTTGATGGATTTCTCCTTTCACATATCAGATTGTCACTTAAAAAATTGTTTATTTGCCTGCACTGGGTCCTCAGTGATCAATGCAAAGAAATAGAGGAAAACAATAGAATGGGAAAGACAAGAGATCTCTTCAAGAAAATTAGAGATACCAAGGGAATGTTTCATGCGAAGATGGGCACAATAAAGGACAGAAATGGTATGGACCTAACAGAAGCAGAAGATATTAAGAAGAGGGGGCAAGAACACACAGAAGAACTATACAAAAAAAATTTTCATGACCCAGATAGTCACGATGGTGTGATCACTCACCTAGAGCCAGACATCCTGAAATGTGAAGTCAAGTGGGCCTTAGGAAGCATCACTACAAACAAAGCTAGTGGAGGTGATGGAATCGAGCTATTTCAAATCCTAAAAGATGATGCTGTGTAAGTGCTGCACTCAATATGCCAGCAAATTTGGAAAACTCAACAGTGGCCACAGGACTGGAAAAGGTCAGTTTTCATTCTAATCCCAAAGAAAGGCAATTCCAAAGAATGTTCAAACTACAACACAATTGCACTCATCTCACATGCTAGTAAAGTAATTCTCAAAATTCTCCAAGCCAGGCTTCAACAGTACATGAACCGTGAACTTCCAGATGTTCAAGCTGGATTTAGAAAATGCAGAGGAACCAGAGATCAAATTGCCAACATCCGTTGTATCATCGAAAAGGCGAGAGAGTTCCAGAAAAACATCTACTTCTGCTTTATTGACTATGCCAAAGCCTTTGACTGTGTGGATCACAACAAACTGGAAAATTCTTCAAGAGATGGGAATACCAGACCACCTGACCTGCTTCCTGAGAACTCTGTATGCAGGTCAAGAAGCAATAGTTAGAACTGGACACGGAACACCAGACTGGTTCCAAATTGCGAAAGGAGTACATCACGGCTGTGTATTTTCACCCTGCTTATTTAACTAATATGCAGAGAACATCATGAGAAATGCTGGACTGGATGAAGCACAAGCTGGAATTAAGATTGCTGGGGGAAATATCAGTAACCTCAGATATGCAGATGACACCACCCTTATGACAGAAAGCGAAGAACTAAAGAGTCTCTTGATGAAAGTGAAAGAGGAGAGTGAAAAGTTGGCTTAAAACTCAATATTCAGAAATCTAAGATCATGGCATCTGGTCCTATCTCTTCATGGCAAATAGATGGGCAAATAGATGGGGAAACAATGGAAACAGTGACAGACTTTATTCGTTTGGGCTCCAAAATCACTGCAGATGGTGACTACAACCATGAAATTAAAAGTCGCTTTCTCCTTGGAAGAAAAGTTATGACCAACCTAGACAGCATATTAAAAAGGAGAGACATTATTTCCCAACAAAGATCCTTGTTGTCAAAGCTATGGTTTTTCCAGTAGTCATGTATGGTGAGATTTGGACTATAAAGAAAGCCAAGCACAGAATAATTGATGCTTTTGAACTGTGGTGTTGGAGGAGACTCTTGAGAGTCCCTTGGACTACAAGGAGATCCAACCAGTCCTTCCTAACGGAAATCAGTCCCGAATATTCGTTGGAAGGACTGATGCTGAAGCTGAAACTCCAATACTTTGGCCACTTGATGGGAAGAACTGACTCATTTGAAAAGACCCTGATGCTGGGAAAGATTGAAGGTGGGAGGAGAAGGGGACAACAGAGGATGAGATGGTTCGATGGCATCACCGACTCAATGGACATGAGTTTAAGTAAGCTCTGGGAGTTGGTGATGGACAGGGAAGCCTGGCGTGCTACAGTCCATGGGGTTGCAAAGAGTCGGACATGACTGAGCGACTGAACTGAACTGAACTGGTTCTTAATTGCAGCACACGGGATCCTCGATCTTTGCTGCAGTATGTGGGATCTTTAGTTGAGGCATGTTAACTATTAGTTGGGGCATATGGGATCTAGTTCCCTGCCAGGGATCGAACCTGGGCTCCCTGCGTTGGGAGTGTGGAGTCTTAGCCACTGGGCCACCAAAGAAGTCCCTATCAGGTTGTCATTTCAGTAGAAACTTTCAATATCTTGACCCCTAAAAGTGATGACACAGTGTCAGTTTAGACGTGGCGTCAGCTTATTTTTTTAATCTAACATTTATTGAGAGCTTACTATGTACTACAAAATGCTGAGCACCTCTAATTTTGTCCCCACAATAATTCTATAAGGTAAGTGCTATTACTAGTCCTGTGTATGCATGAGGAAACTCAGACCAGGAGGTCAGTCAGCCTACTCAGAGACTGTTTGGAGGTGCTGTCTCGGATGCAGGAGTGTAATATACATATACCACACCCAGAGCTGCTCTTCCTCTCCTGCCTCTGTTGGTATCTGCCTTGGTCAGCTTGGCTGCTGTAACAAAATACTGTAGACCAGGGGGCTTAAGCACAGACATTTATTTCTCACAGTTAGGAACACTAGAAGTCTAAGATCAAGGCTCCAGCTGAGTTACTTTCTGGTAAGAACTCCCTTCCTAGCTTGTTCATGGCAAGTTCTCTCTCTTCCTCTTCTTTTTTTTTTAAATTTATTTATTTATTTGGCTGTATCCAGTCTTAGTTGCAACATGTGTGATCTTCACTGTGTTATGCGGGTCTTCTATTGTGATGCACAGACTCTAGCTGTGGTTCACAGGCTTAGTTGCTTCAATGGCACGTAGATTCTTAGTTCCTCAACGAGGGATTGAACCCATGTCTCCTGTATTGAAAGGCAGATCTTCAACCACTAGACCAACAGGGAAGTCTCTCTTCCTCTTCTTATAGAGTCACTAATTCCAGCATGAGGGACCTACTCTCATGACGTCAAATAACCTTAATCACCTCCCAGAATCCTGATCTTCAAATACCCTTTCACTGGATGTCAGGGCTTCAGTGTATGAATTGGGGGACACAATTCAGATCCTAACAGAGTTTTGGTCTGGAGGAGGGTCAGCAGGTTTCAGTCAGGGAGTGGGGATATGAAGAATAAAGATGGTCTTCTTAAATACCAACTTCACCTGAGTCTGAATTGCAGCTCTGCTGCTGTGAAAGAGTGACCTTGCCAAGGCAGTTAGCCTGTCTGATCTTTTCTTTCCTCCTCCAACAAATAAGACTGGCAGCAATGATGGCAAGCAACTCGTGGCTATTCAGGGTTCTCTTTGAAGGTAAATCATTGACTCAAAAGTTAGCTAATTAGCAACCAAACCAGCCCAGTCCCATTGGCCAGACGGATGGTAATAATACTTTATCATAAGTGTGTACTGTTTCCTAGTTTGCAAAGAGGTTTCCTGCATGTGAGCCCAGCATGGAACTGCATCGTTAATTCTTCCACTAACTTTAGGACGTCATCTCAGGGTCCAGTGGACATGAGACCAGGGTACACTTTTGGCAGAGCTGTGTGGTGGGCTCACGATGGGAAAACCCAGTTTGCAAGACCAGCTGAAAGGCAGCCATGTTCTCCTCCACAATTTTCCAAAGAATATTGAAAATGCAAACTTGAGGTTAAAACCAGAATGTGTGACCTTCTTACCAGCTACCAGGTTCTGTGCTAGATATTTTTTTTACATGTAAAATATTATTTAATCCTTACAGCAAGAAACAAATCATAGCATGGGCTAAGATTTAAAAACTCTAGGTTTTTGTTTGTTTATGTTAATACTTATTTGGCTGAATAATCAGTCCTGAATATGCATTGGAAAGACTGATGCTGAAGCTGAAGTTCAAATACTTTGGCCACTTGATGCTAAGAGCTGACTCATTAGAAAAGACCCTGATGCTGGGAAAGATTGAGCACAAGAGAAGGGGACAACAGAGGATGAGATGATTGGATGGCATCACCAACTTAATGGACAGGAGTTTGAGCAAGCTCCAAGTTGGTGACGGACACGGACACCTGACATGCTGCAGTCCATGGGGTTGCAAAGAGTCAGACAAGACTGAGCGACTGAACTGAGTGATTTATTTGGCTGAGTTGGGTCTTAGTTGTAGCACACGGGATCTTCATTGCATCTGGTATCTTTCATTGCAGTGCACAGACTCTCTAGTTGTTACGTGCAGTATGTACAGCACTCAGTAATTACTGTGTATGGGCTTAGCTGCTTCGTGGCATGTGGGATCTTAATTCCCTGACCAGGGGTCAAACCTATGTCCATTGAATTACAAGGTGGATTCTTAACCACTGGACCACCAAGGAAATCCCCCAAATCATAGGTTTTTAAAAAATGGAATAGGTCAAATTTCACAGTCGAATAGCAGCAATTTTTCATTCTTCCCTGACCCCACCAAAGGTTTGGTAGTTATCTTAAAGGCAGGACAGTTGGAAGGCCCAGATGTCAGCTGATAGACTTCCCTGTGGTTTCTTTTTGTCTTACTCAATGATTCTCAAGCTTTGGACTGGGTGAAATTTGATACATAGGATTGAGTAAACAAAGCCCAAAGCCAGGGTGTAATATGTGCAGTTTATAAGGGTAATTTTTGCCTTACCTACTGACAGTAAATGCTGACCTTTTCTTAAAAGCAGAGCACCCACGAGGATGTTTGACCAGAAGGGAATCTCAATTCATCCCAGTTTATCAGGTCTAATCATCCCACTTTACAGAAGGAAAAACTGAGTGCCAGAGGGATCACATGGATCATGGTGGGTTGCAATAATACTTAGTGATAGAACTGGAAATGTTTTTGTGGCATTGAGTTTTTTGTCTGCTGATTAAACATCTGACCTGCAGTTTGACTAAAAAATGCAAAGGTTTTTGAAAGAATGTGGTAGATTGGTGTCCTAGAGTTGTGAAGGAAACAACTTGGCATTATTGTTTGGAAAACAGTTGGCTTCAGATTTGGCAGTATAACCAGAAAGGTACCCTTGATGGTATTAGCCTTAGAAAGTCTGTCAGTGTCCACATGTATCCCAGGGTTCACTGCAGCACTGTTTACAGTATCCAGGACATGGAAGCAACCTAGATGTGCACCAGTAAATGAATGGATAAAGAAGTTGTGGTACATATCTACAATGCGATATTATGAAGCCATAAAGCAAATGAATATGAGTTAGTTGAACTGAGGCAGATGAACCTAGAGCCTGTTATACAGAGTGAAGTAAATCAGAAAGAGAAAAACAAATATCATATATTCATGCATATATATGGAATCTAGAGAAATGGTACTGATGAACCTGTTTGCAGGGAGAAATAGAGATGCAGATGTAGAGAATGGACTTGTGGACACAGCAGGGGAAGGAGAGGGTGGAACAAATTGAGAGAGTAGCTTTGACATATATACACTATCATAAGTAAAACAGATAATTAGTGGGAAGCTACTGTGTAAAACAAGGAGCCCAGCCCAGAAAGCAATTACCCTCCAACTAAAAAAAAAAAAAAAATTAAAAGAAATAAAATATTGGAAATATTTTTTAAAAGAAAAGAAAAAGAAAACAAAGTCTGTCCATTTCAAAACCCTTTGCTAAAGCTGAGAGTCTCAGTCTTTTCTAGAGAGATCAGATAAGGTGAGTCAACAATGAAAAACATTTGGCTTTAAATGCTTTTTAACATTTCTTCTTTGCTGCAGGCTAGATTTGGGGTTTTCATAATGAGAAGGCAGTGTTGCCCATGGGTTTGCAGGGGAGAAGGCAGACCCTTTCTCGCTGGGGCAGTAGAGAGCATTTCTTTCCTGTCTCCAGACCTTTATCAAGACTCAGAAGCATAGCTCAGAGTCTTGGGCTTACCCTCAACTGTTTACACCACCAAAGTCCAGAGCTTGGGTCCCCTGCCCTCAGCAGAGTCTGCAGGGGCTAGAGACAGGTCAGATCAAGGTAAGCTGATTATGTCAAGGTCATTACTTTCTCTGCTCACACAGTTAATTATGGGACACAGAAAGGTCAGCAGGGATTTGCAGCTACCTGGTGTGTACATGTCAAGCTTGGACCAAATGTTGGAGCTTCTCCCAAGACTTGACGCCAGTGCCCTGAGGGGTGGATTTCTTTCCGTCTTCCACTCTGCTTATCTTAGACCACCACAAACTCAGCCTTCTTTTTATAAGTCAGCAGCGAATAAGGGCTGGAGTCTTTTACTGAGTAGACAGATTAATTTGAGTTAGTGAGAGTCCATCCCTGTGTGGGATGTTGGTATAAAGTGTACCTGTAAATGTCTCAGTAGCTGACACTTGATCAAAACTTTCATCTTAGGGAGACATTAAGGGACCCTTGGGCTTCCCCAGTGGCTCAGTGGTAAAGGATCTGCCTGCAATGCAGAAGTGCATGTGTGTATGCTAAATTGTTTCAGTCATGTCCGACCCTTTGTGACCCCATGGACTTTTGCCCACCAGGTTCCTCTGTCCATGGGATTCTCCAGGCTAGACTACTGGAGTGGGTTGCCAGGCCCTCCTCCAGGGGATCTTTCTGACCCAGGGATCAGACCCAAGTCTTTTATGTCTCCTACATTGGCAGGCTAGTTCTTTACCACTAGTGCTACCTGAGAAGCCCACAATATAGAAGACACAGGTCCAATTCCTGAGTCAGGAAGATCCCCTGGAGGAGGAAATGGCAACCCACTCCAGTTGCCAGTGATTTGTGCTTGTATATGTAGTTTTCTCACAAGGGTTGGGTTTCATCTTATCTGAAGATTAGGTTTAATGTCAGTAGATGTTCAATCCCCATCTTTTGTTCTTGGGCCCAAAGGTCTCTGAATCTGTATTTCTATGGAACAATACTTTTGTCATTGTTCAGTTGCTAAGTCATGTCTGACTCTTTCTGACCCCATGGACTGCAGCACGCCAGGTTTCCCTGTCTATCACCATCTCCCGGAGTTTGTTCAAACTCATGTCCACTGAGTCAGTGATGCCATCCAACCATCTGATCCTCTGTTGCCCCCTTCTCCTCCCATGCTCAGTCTTTCTCAGCATCAGGGTCTTGCCCCATGAGTTGGCTCTTCGCATCAGGTGGCCAAAGTATTGCAGCTTCAGTTTCAACATCAGTCATTTCAATGAATCTTCAGGACTGATTTCCTTTAGGTTTGATTGGTTTGACCTCCTTGCTGTCCAAGGGACTCTCAAGAGTCGTCTTCAGCCCTGCAATTTGAAGGCATCAATTGTTTGGTGCTCAGCCTTCTTTATGGTTCAACTGTCACATCTGTACATGACTACTGAAAAAACCATAGTTTTGCTATACAGACCTTTGTTGGCAAAGTGATATCTCTACTTTTTGACATGCTGTCTAGGTTTGTCATAGATTTTCTTCCAACAAGCAAGCGTCTTTTAATTTCTTTTAATTAATTTTAAAACAACACTTTGGTAGATTGTAAATTCCTCATGGAGAAAAGATTCATTGGAGAGTATTGGCAGTATTCTTGGGACAGAGGACATGTGCTCTTCTGGCTTCTGATATCCATGTATCCTTCTACTGATAATTTTGTCTGATCTTGTTTTCAGCCTGTGAGCCCCTGGAGTGACTCCAGCCCTGACTTAGTAAGCATTTGACTTAGGTTTTAAGTAAACAGAGCATCATATTCTACCATAGTGATTGGGTCAGAGATGGGCACAGGAGCTGATAACAGCAAGAGAATGCAAATAGGAATGCCTCACAGTCTTTCACTTGATCACAATCTGAAAATATGTCTAGTCTGGAGATGTGGCAGCAATTTTACCACTATGAGGCAAGAGCTGGCTGAGGATGAGGCCCAAACCAGTGGAAAGAGAGTCAAGAGATGGAGTGAAGAACCCTCATGTCAAACTTTGCCTACTATGGGTAATCGAGTTTGTGCATCTACGTTACTTCATCAAAGAATCTTAATTAATGTAGTCTCTCATATATGAATATGATTTTGTAAGCTTATCCATGTCATGACTTTATAGAATGATTAGCTAGGGGAAGGTGTGTAAGCCTTCCCTTAGAAAGCTTTTCCTTGGCCATCTACCTGGTCAATACGGTGAATGAATCCTCATATTCTAGTTTAGCACATACCAACCTGAGGTGTGAAAAGCAACAATTCCACAGGGATTATTTCAAAAGAAAAGAAAGTTTAAATGTCCAGAATGAAAGTCAGGTATGGAGAGATTACATCCGGAAATGGGAGAATCAGCATTCAAAAGCAGTTGACCTAGGCCAAGACTTCAAAGTCTTAATCATTATGATGAATAAAGACTGGGTTGGCCAAAAAGTTCATTTGGACTTTTCTGTAAGATGTTATGGAAAAACCCAAACAAACTTTTTGATCAAGTCAGTGCTCTTTGAGTATTTGTTGAGGACCTACTATGGATTCACCATGGAAAACATCAAATAAAACACAAAAAACCCCTCCCTCATTACATGAGCACTGAAGTGTATGTCCATAGATGGAAAAGGTAGAAAACAAACAGCAAAAATAATAAGTAATGTTAGAAGTTTGTAAATTCTGTGGAAAAAATATAAACAAGTTAAGGAGGAAGGGGTCAGGTTTGGTGGGCTCTGGGTTTTAGTAGGTTGGTCATATTGGGTCTCTTTGAGAAGGTGGGATGCAAGACGCAGAGGAATGAGCCACAGGGCTATCTGAGCACAGAGCATTCCAGATGGTATGATGGGCCAGTGCAACGAACAGTCCAGAGGCTGGAGCACCCCTGGTGTGTTTCAGGAACAGTAGGATGCTCAATGAGTTTAAAACCAAGTATGCAGTTGATGATGAGGTCAGAGAAGCAATTGTGAGGTTGGGGAGATAGCTGGTGGGGATAAAGAGAGTGGTCCCAGCAAGGTTTTGGCCAGGGACATGGCCTGGCTCAGGCTGGTGAATGAGAACAGGCTGTTGAAGGGAAGTGGAAGAATAGGAGGTCAGTGTTTAGACACAGCCCTAATTCAGGTGAACATTGATGGGGGCAAAGCCTGACTAATTCAATTAAAGACAAATTCTTTGAGCTTTACTCCTAAGGCCGAAGAACCAAACCTCTTTTGTCAGGGGTCACTTTTGTGTTATTTTGCGCAAAAGTACTGTGTTGGGCGGCAGGGAGTATGATGCTTCACAACAAAGAATTCCTATATGCATCATCCCATTTCATTCCCACCCCAACCTTGAGGTTCTTCTCCCATTTGACAACCAGAGAAACTGAGGCTCGAGAAGATGGTTGGCTCATCCAACCCAGATCACATAGTTGATGAACTGATAGTCTCTGTTTTATTCTGTTGTGGTAGAAGAATGTTCTGCTTTAATTATGTCTCAGTAGAAGCAAAAATATCCTGGTGATAAAAATAGCTAATTGCACCTCTGCGTGTGCGAGCTCAGTTGTGTCCAACTCTTTGTGACCCCATAGACTGTAACCTGCCAGGCTCCTCTGTCCATGGGACTTTTCAGACAAGAATGCTGGAGCGGGTTATCATTTTCCCCTGCAAGGGATCTTCCCAACCCAGGAATAGAACCTGAGTCTCTTGCATCTCCTGCATTGGCAGGCAGATTCTTTACCACTGTACCACCTGGGAAGCCCTACCAGATTCATTTTCATAATCTACGTTGTCTATAACTTTTAAGCTGCAAGCCCATCAGAATCCTTGAAATGGATTGTCCTTCTGAAGGCGTCTCTCTAAACACACTTTCCATTTGCTTTTAACTTTCTGTGATATCATGCCTTAAGATCGAGAATTTTTGTCCTTGCTTTCATATAAAAATGCATGTATATTATGTTCTGCTTGATTGGAATGCCTGCCTTTGCTGCTGCTGCTGTTTGTTTTGGAGTTGTGGTTGCTGCTGTCTGACATCCTTGTTTTTCCCTAGTTTGATTCAAATAACTTTATTATCTCTCTTTCAGAAGCTGAAACTTTACTTGTTTTATAAGCAAGACTATGTTTGATAGTGAAGGCTTGGGTGGTAGGCAGAAATGGCTTTAAAAATCTAGAAAAAGATGCACACATTACTTGAGAGTATATGCCAAGGACGAATCCAGCTACTTTCTGAAATTCCCATCACTAGTTCCGTTAATATATCACTACTTGGGCAACGAGCATTTCTTGTTGGGACAAATTACACAGTTGTGGTTTTCATTGCCATTTTCCTGCAGAGGGTATACCCCTCATCTCTGCACTCTCCTCTTTGAATGCATAAAATAAAACACTAAGGCATGACTTTTATTTTAAGCTACATTCATCAAGTGTTAAAGCAACAGAGTTTAACTAAGTCAAGAAAAGTGAATGTGGAGACTTCTGTAAGTTATTTGTCTCTGGAGGTGTCAGCATTGTTAACACATACACACCTTATGCTGCGTCATCAGGATAGTGTCTTCTTGCACATCTGTGATTCCTGTTTTCATCAGTGGAAATTAATGCACTGTTGTAGAGAAGAGAATCACTGAGTGTGTGGATATTCAAATGAACTTTTAAGTGAGAACCTTTGCTGTATAGAAGAGGAGAGGAAATGAAAGAGACAAGGAGGGAAAAGTGAGCACAGTTCAGGATGTCTTTGTGAAATAAACAGGCAATTCCAATGGAGTTAACTATTTCTTGCCTGGATTGTTGTGATGGCCTGTGACCAGGGCAGCCACCCCTCTTCATGGTCCCCTGATCTTTCCATTCTCTAAATTAATCTGCCAAAGTCACCACTTGTCTGGTGCCCTCCCTGACTTAATAGCCTCCAGGGAAGGTGTGGAAGGATGAATAGACAGAGCACAGAGGATTTTTAGGGCAGGGAGACTGTTCTCTATGATACCATAATGATGGATACATGTCCTTATACATTTGTTCAAACCCATAGAATGTACATCACCAAGAGTGAACCCTAATGTGAACTATGGACCCTGGGTGATAATGGTGTGTAAGTGTAGGTTCATCAATTGTAGCAAATATACCACTTTGGTAAGGGATGTTGAGATGTTGATAATGGTGGGATGGGGGTGGTGTGCACACCTGGGGCAGGGAGAATATGGGAATGTCTACCTTCCTCTCAATTTTGCTGTAAACCTAAAACTGCTCCAGGAAAACTAAGTCTTTACTAAAAGCCTTCAGTGACACCATATTATTTATGTATCAAACAATACTCTTGATCCCAGTGGTCAAGGGCAGTGTGTAACAGGACTCTAACTTAACTCATCCAATACTATTTAGTGTTCAGTTGTGTCTCCTTAACTACAGTCTAGTTAGTGGTTGAATCTAGTTGTTGAAGTCAAGAATAGTGCTTTCAACTGCATTTGTAATATCACATTACTTACTGTGATCCTGAGCACAGAGTTGACACACATTAAATCCTTGTGTTGACTTAAACTCATCAGAGGGAAAAGAAAAAGCTTTTCTTGCCTAAGAGCTCTGGAAAAGGAGACTTCAATATATCTTTGGTGGCCCCTCTCAGTCCCTGAATACCCATCAGCAGCACCCCCCAAAAGGCATTGCCACATTGAAAAGTCGCAGGAGATGGTTGCCATGAATGATGCCTCTGGGTACCATCCCCTTCTTGGGTTCACCTGTTCATCCATCCTCCCATCAGCAAAGGTGTATGGAGCATCCACTTTGTTCTCGGCATGGAGTTGTGGTTCTGAAAAACACAAAGTCCTGCTCTCATGGAGCTTGTGGTCTATTGTGCGTGTGTGTGTGTAAGAGGGAAGAGGGAGACACAGCCAACAAGTCTTCTGACACTGGCAAATATCTGGGAAGACGGGCTGTACTAGGTTGAATGGTGACCCCAAAAAGAAATGTTCATGGGCTTCCCTGGTGACTCAGGAGACACAGGTTCGATCCCTGGTCCAGGAAGATGCCACATGCATCTCAGAGCAGCTAAAGCCTGTGTGCCACAACTATTGAGGCTGTGCTCTAGAGCCCGGGAGCCACAACTGCTGAGCCCATGTGCTTTAAGTACTGAAGCCTGTGTGCCTTGGAGCCCTTGCTTAGCAACAAGAGAAGCCACCACAATGATAAGCCCAGACACCATAACTAGAGAGTAGCTCCCACTCTCCACAACTAGAGAAAAGCTTGCCTAGCAAAATAGACCAAGCACAGTCAAAAATAAATAAATAAACAAAAATTAAAAATATGTCAGGACCCAACCACCGAAACCTGTGAACATGACTTTATTTGGAAGAAAGGTCTTTGTGGATTGATTATGTTGAGGATCTTGAGACAGTTTCATCTTGGATTATCCAGGTGGGGATAATCCAGTGATAAAGTGGAGACAGGAGAGAGGGAAGACATAGATGCGGAGGAGAAGGCAGAGAACGCAGACAGCCACCAGGAGCTGGAAGAGATGAGGCTAGGTTGTCCCATAGAGCCTTAGAGGGAGCTGAAACTCCTGACTCCTGAGTTTTGAACTTCTCATCTCCAGAGAATCAATTTCTTTTTTAAAAAACATTTTTAAAATTTTATTTTAAATTCGATTGGTTTTTGGCTGCACTGGATCTTCTTTGCTGTGCATGGGTCTTCTCTAGTTGCAGTGAGTGGGGCTACTCTCTGGTTGCAGTGGCTTCTCTCGATGCTGAGCATGGGCTCTATGTGAGCGGGCTTCAGTAGTTGTGGCACACAGGCTTAGTTGCCCCGCAGCATGTGGAATCTTCCCAGACCAGGGACTGAACCCATGTCCCCTGTCTTGGCAGGAAAATTCTTAACCACTGGACCACCAGGCATGTCCTAGAATCAGTTTCGTTGTTTCAAGTCCCCAGCTGGCAGTGGTTTGTTACAGTCATCTCAGAAAAGAAATACAGGGGACAAAAATCACCTCTGATAAGAACCATTGCTTTCAGGTGAGAAAGTTTGGGGCCAGTCTGTGGGACCACAGGTAGGGTTGGGACCATAGTGAGGCCAGAGAAGTGGGCGGAGCCACAGCAAATAGGACTTGTAGGGTTTGTTGCAGGCATGAGGGATGTTGAGCACAGAAGATTTCAGGAAAGTCAGCATATATATTTAGCCAATTTTCCCCACTACCTTGTGGACAGTGTGTGTGGTAGAGTGAAGCAAAGCTGAGATTCCTTAGGATGGGGCTGCCGTTTAACTGGCTTCTGACCAGGTGAGCCTTGCAGACCTTCCTCTCATCCAGGGTGTTCCTGGGGGAAGCAGCCCAGGTGGACACAATTCCTCCTCTAGTTATTCCAATGCCCAGGCTTTGCATTTGGCATTTTATGTGATCCTAAAGACAAAAGACTTTTTTGTACTGTTCATGGGGTTCTCAAGGCAAGAATACTTTAGTGGTTTGCCATTCCCTCCTCCAGTGGACCACGTTTCGCCAGAACTCTCCATTATGACCCATCTGTCTTAGGTGGCCCTTCACGGCATGGCTCATAGCTTCATTGAGTTATGCAAGCCCCTTTGCCACGACAAGGCTGTGATCCATGAAGCATCACTGACTCAATGGACATGGACTTGAGCAAACTCTGGGAGATAGTGGAGGACGAGGAAGCCTGGTGAGCTGCAGTCTATAGGGTTGCAAATAGTCAGACACAACTTAATAACTGAACAACAACAATAACAAAGGCAAAAGACACCCCAGAGATGGTTAATTCATTGATTTCATGTTAAGATGAGGAAACTGAAGTTTAAAGGAGGAAATGACATGGACCTAACATCCTCAGGCTGCTAAGTTTTCACAGCAGAGCTGAAACCTGCCCCTGACCCTCCCCCTGTTCTTTCATGGTGGACTTTCGTTAGTTGTACAGAGTAGCACATTGACTAAGGGTATCACTTGAATTTTGCACACCCCTACTGTGAGGTATGAACTTGTTGTTTAGTTGCTAAGTCATGTCGGACTGCAGCACGCCAGGCCTCCCTGTCCCTCACATAATTCTTATTTTATAAATGCAAAATATTTATAAATTAAAAAATAAGGATCAGAGAGGTGAGGTCATTTTTCCAAGGTCACACAGCTTTCAAGGGGGCAGATGTGTCAATCAATCTTGGGTCTTCCATCCCTCCCAGAAATGTCCATTTCCCCTGTTGGGAATGACAGAGCTACCTAAATCTTAATGTCTTTCACCATTTCTTTGCCTCCGGTGACTTCTTTCCAACTTACAAGTTTTCATTTTATGATTATATGGTGTTCCTTGCCCTTCAGGCAAGTTCGATTTCATTGTCCAGATGCAAAACTATTTCACAGTGAAAGCTGCAACTAAAAAGAAAAAAGAACAAGAAAGGGGTTAATATAGGTTGTGTTGGATCTGAAAACAATTTCAGAGGTAATGTGGGGTCCACGAAACTCATACATTTCCTGAGAGCTGAGAAAAGCTTTACCCTTAACTGTTTTCCTTCCCAGTCTGTGTTGTATGCAATGTAAGAGTAAAGATTCACATAACTAGGAAGCAGTGATAAAGCAGGAGGCCAGGAGATGTGATGCTAAGAGTGACAGGATATTTCTCACTCAGGGGAAATTAGTTGTGGATACTGTGCTCTCATCTAGATCTGTATTTGGTTGAAAAGTGCTCCAGGGTCTCCTAACCTTACCCCTTCATCCTCGATAAGAGCGAAACTGCATTCTAAATAGATAATCTGAAATGCTATCACTTGCCTCTTGAGTCCTGCCTTGAGAAGAATGCACATAGTTATTAGAGAAAAACTGTCCCATGTTTATTTATCCACGCTACAGATTTGATCACAGAATAGATATCAAGCCACTTCTGTGAGACAGGCTTTGTGTGGGTGCTGGGGAAACACTGGGCTCTCTGCTTATGGGGTTGTTCAGTGTGAAGAGATGAGAGTTTTTGGAGAGATAGGTGAATGCTATGACACAGAAAGAGGGACCCTGGTCAGCTCGTGATGCTAGGAGAGCCGAGTAGTCCCCACAACGTTGAGTAGAAGGGCTGGGGGCAGGAGGTAAAGGAGCCACAGTCAGAGCAGGCAGTTGCTGCAGAACCTAAAATCTCAAATCCCTCCAGAGGCTAAATGGGAATGTGGGGCTGGAATAAAAAGTCCAAGACTTTGACTTCCCTGGTGGCTCAGTGGTTAAGAATCTGCCTGCCAATACAGGGGACACGGGTTCAATCCCTGGCCCGGGAAGATTTCAAAATGCTTCAGGGCAGCTAAGCCTTTGGGCCACAACTACCAAGCCCATGCTCCCTAGAGCCTGTGCTCTGCAACAAGAGAAGACACTCCAATGAGTAGCCCTTGCACTTCAATAAAGAGTAGCTCCCGCTTGCCCCACCTAGAGAAAGCCTGAGAGCAGCAACAAAGACCCAGCACAGCCAGAACTAAATAAGTAAATAAAAATAAAAAATAAAGCCCAAGAGTCACTGGAGCTCAGTGGTAGTTGCTGGTCAAGGCAAGGGCTCAGTGCCAGTCTCTGAACAGCAGGCAGGATGGCATCCAGGTGCTGGATGCCAGTGTATCTTTCCATGGGACTGAGGCAAGGCTGCACTGCCTTGGAGCTTCAGCTCGTGGTACATGGCAGCCAATGGAAGGGGTGCCTCAGGCTGGCTACATGCTCCTCAGTGGTCAGCCAGAGTGGGGAGATGTGGTCAATAAGCTCTTCAGCCTCCTGGCTTCTGGATGGAAGGCATGACAATAGAAAACACTGCTACATCAGTCTGCCTGGCTGCCATAGCAATACCACAAACCCGGTGGATGAGACAGCAGAAATTTACTTCCTCACCACTCTGGAGGCTGTAAGTCCATGATGAAGGTGTCAGCAGGTTTGGTGTCCTCTGAGGACACCCCCGGTGGATCATGAATTTAGAACACAAAGCTCTCTTGGAGCCAGAGACACAATTTGTGTGAACTCGGATTTGCCTGAGCTTGGCTGTGCCATCTTGCAGGGGATTTCAACACAAACCCAATAGCTTGTAATGCTGATGCACTTGTTTCCTAATTGTTTATTTATGTATCTGCTTCTCTTGCTAAGGGCTTCCCAGGTAGCTCAGTGGATAAAGAACCTGCCTGCAATGCTGGAGATTGGAGAAGGAAATGGCAACCCACTCCAGTGTTATTGCCTGGAGAATCCCAGGGATGGGGGAGCCTGGTGGGCTGCCGTCTATGGGGTCGCACAGAGTCAGACACGACTGAAGCGACTTAGCAGCAGCAGCAGCAATGCCGGAGACACAAGAGATGCAGGTTTGATCCCTGCGTCGGGAAGATCCCCAGGAGGAGGGCATGGCAACCCACTCTAGTACTCTTGCTTGGAGAATCCCAAGGACAGAGGAGCCTGGTGGGCTACAGTCTGTAGGGCTGCAAAGAGTTGGACATGACTGAAGCGACTGAGCACTTCTTTTGCTAAACACAGGCTCCTAAAGGACAGAGACTCAAGCCCAACACATAGTGGGAACAAACTGTGGAACTGAATTTGTTGTGTTTGAAGTTGAGTTTGTCTCTGGACCTAGAAAGAAGGATGTGAAAGGGGATGCTTAACTGGAGGTCAAGTGGCAGAGAAGCCAGACAAATATCGGCCTTTGGACCCCACGTTGCCCTGACACTAGTCCCTGTGACCATGTATAGCAGACACTCTGCCGATCCTAAAAATCCAGCCAGTATGCCAGTTCATTTTCTCACCAGCCAAGTCCAGGGATATTCTTTTCAGGCCTAATTAATTGGGACGTGAAAGACAGGAACAGCCGTGTGCCGACCCCTTCCCCTCAGATTCTCTCCAGATCCTTTGCTTCACTAGGAGAGAATTGGGGAGGGAAGGTGGTTCTTGGCTGGCTGCCCATCGGTGGAGCTGTGCTGTGTCTTCCTGGAGCTAAAATGAGTCTGGGACTGCAGCTTCAAGGGGGAGGCATCCTGGTTGGAGCTCATTCAGCACATCCCATCAATCTTCTCTATGTTCTTTGTGTGACAGGTATTACCAACCTCTCCATTTTCCCAGCAGTCACTGAAAAAGAAAGACCATCAGGTAGAAAACAGGAAGAAAGAAAGATAGCGGGGAGAGAATGGAAGAGAGAGAGAGAAAATGAACCTGTGTGTTTCTACCCATTTGTGAGTTTACCAAAATGCTAGCCTTTGTACACAGGAAAACATTTCACGTTTCTGCTCCCTGATGGGTGAAACTCAACAGATCAGGAAAATAAATTAAAAGAGAGGCCCCCCTTGTCACATTTTATGTGTGCAGATAATTGAAAGAAAGTGAACAGAACAAGCGAACTGTACATATAATAGCTTACACAATAGAACATGTTTTTTTTTTTTAAACGAATAAGATTCAGAAACCATGTCAATTACATTTTACTGCAGTTAGTAAGTCTGTCTTTTACTTTTATTTTCTTTCTGCTGGCCATAACTGAATTAGTACCTTCTGATTCCAAGCTTTTACCCTTTGGCCAAAAGTTTAAAGAGATACCACCTATCTCCTTATTTCCTATCTTCCTTCATGTAGCTCTAAGCACATACTTATTGTCTCTTTTTCCAAATTCGAGGGCAGGTGACTGGTGCTCCTCCATTCAGCCATCGATGGGGAATTGCTCCCACCTGTAATCTGCTCTAGGTCATAACCAGGCTGGGTGACTTGTTCTCTATGCAAGGTGGGAATGTCACCCTTAAGAACAAAAGTCTGTTGGTGTATTTTTCACCGTTAATAGGTCATTTTTTTTCATTAAAAAAATACTGAGATTAGTTTTTTTCCTGCTTCCTTACTCCTTTGGTTATTGCACGTTAATCCTACAAAAATAAATATTAATGTCGCATGCCTTGCCTGAGCAGGTCTTTGGGGGAGGTTGGTGCACCTGAGTATAGAACATCTGAACTTCCTGCCATTAAGATGATAATCAGGCTAACCTTGAGTGAAAGCATGTTGTTTGGAGTTATTCTTTGAGTAGCCAGAAAGTTGTGGATCCCTCTTCTGACTGCCTCTGAAGTCAACTGATTCTTCTTTCATGAAAACCTTATTGGGGGGGTGGCGGTGATCCTTATGTTAATACCATCTGAGCTGATTATGCTTTCAACCCTCAGATACAAATAGATTATAAAGCACTTATGTAATTCTGAACAGAACATCTTTAAATAAGGATCAGCAATTCAGATTGTCCAGAGGGTAGGGAGACAGCAGGAGAAACAATGACTCACCAAGGAAATGTCATTGGTTAATGACAAAGCTAGAATGGCAGCCTGAGGAGTAGGACAGAGTAGGAAACACTGTCCCTGATCTCCTCTTAGCCAGAGAGCTTTTGCACCGATTCGTTTTTATCAGTCAATCAGCTAGTTCAGAGAGGAAATGGATCTTAGAAGTTGTATAGTTTTACCGCCCAAACCCCTCAAACTAACTCAAGGTAGAAGAAAAACCTCCAGCACATCAGATGCATGTGTGATTGTATTCTGACTGAATCTCTCCAGTTACGGGGAATGCGACACTTTTAATGTCAGACTTTTTGATTGTTAGACAGTACTAATAGTTTGAAACTTACTTCTTTGTAGTTTTGACTAAGAATTGTTTGGTTGAAAGTGGTAGGGAGGACTTCCCCGGTGGTCCAGTGATTAAGAATCTCCCTGCCAATGCAGGGAACATGGGTTCGATTCCTGGACCAGGGAGATTCCACATGCTTCAGAGCAACTACGCCTGTGTGTCACAACTACTGAAGCCCAGGCGCTGTAGAGTCCATGCTCTGCAACAAGAGAAGCCACTGCAGTGAGAAGCCTGCACACCGCAACTAGGGAGAAGGCTCCGTTCGCTGCAACTAGAAAAAGCCTGCAGACAGCGGTGAAGACCCAGCACAGCCATAAATAAATAATTAGATAAATTAGGTGGCACAGTAGTAAAGAATCCACCTACCAATGCAGCAGGTCCAAAAGATGTGGGTTTGATCCCTGGGTTGAGAAGATCCCCTGGAGGAGGAAATGGCAACCCACTCCAGTAATTCTTACCTGGAGAATCCCATGGACAGAGGATCCTGGTGGGCTACAGTCCAAAACTAATTAAGCTTAAAGGGAAATTTTTCTGGTTCACATACTTTCAAGACTCCAGGTAGGATGGGCTTCAGGTGCAGCTTGATTCAGGACTCAAAATTTATTGTCAGGTCCCATCTCAGAACTATTTTGCATCCTAGATGACTCCATTCTCAGGCTCTACTTCATGGCCTCTGACAAATTCAGGCTCATTTTTTTTTTTCCCATGACATCAGACCAGTGACTCCTTCCTAATTTAGGGGAAGCCCATTAGCCCAAACTGGGCACATCCTCAATAATTGTTACCCATTAAAGTGAAAGGAACACAAGAGAGGCCTTCATATCTGTCAAATTTCATTTTGATACATTATTTTGAATATTAATTAAAATTCCTCTTACAAAGATGTTTCATTCGTATATCACCAATCACAAAATACACAAAAAGCAATATATCTCACTGACCCAAACCGGATAATATATCCATTCCTTAATGGCTTAGTTTGGGTCCCATGCATCCATAAACACTGACACTAGGACTTAAGTACAGGTAGTTAATTTGGGAGGTAGGGCCAAGGAAAGGAGGAAAAGGAAATAAAGCTTATGTTACTGAGCTGGTTATTGCCATAAACAAACAAGGCTCGATCTCAGTGAGGACCAGGACCCCCTGAGAAACTGTGTAGAATGTGTCTGAATTCCTCCTCTGAAATAGAGGGCAATGGGTCGTTGATACTCCATCTCCCATCCCTGTTGGTTGAAGATTATCTGTAGAGGCCACTTGCATCCCTTCCCCATGCCACTCTGAGCTGCCCTCAACTCAGACTGAAGGAGCTGTGGTAGGGAGTGGGCTTCTGAAAACTACCTGAGGCAAAAATTCAGAGACACAGCTGGTGCCTGATGAATGATGTTACCAGTGTCCTGGGAACTGGGCCCCCAGCTTAGATGAGATCACAGGTGGACCTAGGGCACAGAAGCTGTCTGCCACCACTGACCAGGGACTGTGGCTTAGAGCATGGACTGAGTTGCTTGGCTTAAGCCTTGATCATTGGCTGTGTCCTTGATGCTAGGAATGGAAGCTGCCCAAACTACATGTGGTGAAAATGAAAAAAAGCATTACTCAAGAACAAAATAAGGAAAAAAAAAAAAAATGTCTGGTTACTATATCCAGACAAAGGAAGGAAGCATATTGGGGAACAAAACTGAAAAATCTCCACTGTACTTCTTTTGAGCCAAAAATCTGTCTTCTTACAACTTCTGGCCATCAGTTAGAATGAATGCTGACTCTGAAGAAAATATAGAATCAACAGTGGGTTTTTCTCCCCCCCGCATAAGTGACAGCCCTTAAAGTATTAGGAGATAGTTAGCATATCTACCTTTGGTCTTCGTTTTTCTAATCCAGTTCAGACATAGTTGATTTCTTTAACTGTTCTTTTTTTTTTTTTTTGGCTGCATCACACAGTGTGTGGAATTTTAGTTCCCCGACTATGGATGGAACCCATGCCCCCTGCATTGGAAGCACAGAATCTTAACCACTGGACCACCAGGGCAGCCCCTAACTGTTCTCTATATGACATGGCTTCTAGGACATTTTGTGATCCTAGGCACCCCCCTCCCACCATCCCCATCACTAGGCTTCTTAACCTGTTATGGTGAGCTAGTTCACTTGGATGGACACCCAGACTCACGGTGGTGTGTTTGGAAATGACACGGTCAAAGAATTCATCTAATAGATCAGTATATTCATTAAATGACACGGTCAAAGAATTCATCTAATAGATCAGTATGGTCAGAGCAATAGCTTCATGAAAGTATGGCCTGAAAGGAGCATCCCTGGATGCTGCAACTATGGATGTTCATAGGACATTTTCCTGAGCAATCCACAAGGCATTTTAGAGGGATTATTTCATTTAATCTCAACAACCCTGTGAGGCAGATGCTACTGTTATTCTTAAATCAGATATGAGGAAACAAACTCAAAAAGATCAAGGGATCAGTCCAAGGTCACACTGCCAAGACTCAGTAGAGTTAAGGTTTCCTGCAGACAGGCTGACTCCACATCAGGTCCTCTTGGTCCTTACTGTAGGTCACCATTTCATCTTATGAGAAGGTCCATGAGTAATGATAGAAATCTGTGTTTTTGACAGTTGGGGTGCCCAAACACCATGCTGCAGGTGGATAAGGCACACATTCATGCCTTTGTTTTCAAAGTAAGATGATAACAGCATGTCCTTTCCTGAGTGACTCACCTTGGGCTTTCCAGCTTTGAGGCTTCTGTCTGCATGGTGCTCTTGACGCGCACTGATCATCTCCTGCCCAGTTTCACCCTGCTTAATTTTTTTCACTTTTAGAAAAATGTAATTTTTAATTGGAGGGTAATTGCTTTACAATATCGTGTTGGTTTCTGCCGTACATCAACATGAATCAGCCATAGCTTACATATGTCCCCTCCCTCTTGAACCTCCTTCCCACCTCCCACCCCATCCCACCCCTCTAGGTTGTCACAGAGCACCAGGTTGAGCTTCCTGTGTTATACAACAACTTCCCATTAGCCATCTACTTTACATATGGTAATGTACATATTTCAATGCTACTTTCTCAGTTTATCCCACCCTCTCCTGCCCCTGCTGTGTCCATAAGTTTGTCCCCTGCTTGATTGTTATCAATACCACAAACAACTTGACAGCAATGAAATGGAAATACCGAAAGACAGAAAAATATCCTGTAGTTCTGTCTATTCTTTAACTCTCAGATTAAATGCCTCCTTTCTAGGAAACTATCCTTAGAGTGTCCAGTTCCACACATGCATACATGTGTATGTGCAGACACACACACATACACATGTACACAGCTTATTAGATAGGATCACATCTTCTTTCTCTTACTGAATTGCAAAGGCAGGGCCCAGGCCTGGTTCATCTCTGATTCACCCGCAGTACCCTGAATGCCTTGCCCACATTACCTGCTCAGTAATTACTGGTTGAATTATAAGCAGCATATAGTAAAATTTTATGATCCTCTCCAATGGACAGTGAGCAATCACACTGATTTAAAGTCAGCCAACTTCACTGCTATCTGGCTCTTAGTCTTGGCATGGCTCCGGCTATTTCTAAAAAGTTGACATTCTTTCTGGACATGCAGTCTGACTGCATGAGGCTCTCTAGGGAATAAAAATTAGCCTGCTGTCTGAAATGTTTATGAAAACAGCTACATTTAGATGATCAAAGATTTCAGGATTCCTGGGGCCTTTGAAGTTGAGGACTGTGGTGTTATTTACGGGCGTCTTGAAGAGCCATGATTTTTCTCCAGAAAGTCGCCTTCTGAGGCATTGAAGGTTCTACTCGGAAGCCATTTTAATTTCTCACTATTTGACAGAATGAAGCAAGGTCCTGTTTGGGGAGCTTCCATGAGCATTTCGTTTTTCTCTGTTCATCTGCCCCAACCTAACTTTTAGAGAAGAGTGTTGCTTTTGACTAAACTGGGATTACTTCTAACAGAGGAGGCAGATCTGTAGCTTAAATTTAATGTATGGATTCATTTGTCATCTTGAATCAAAAATGGAGCCTGCTTAAAAGATTCCTAAAGGAAGTATCTGCTGTCTTGCTGACACTTGGGGAGTGGGTTGAAGTCACAGAGATAAGGACATTGCTCTGAGTAATACTTTCATATCATAAAGATCCTGATATAAATTTAGTTCATGCCAGGTGGGGAACTGGTATTATTTTGGCTGGTTCTTAAGAAATGACCATCTTTGGTGTCTTTGCAGGAGAGGAGGAGGGACAGGAGATGCAGATGGGGGCGAAGACAGGATGAGATCCTTTGTGTAACCAGTTAAGGTCTCAGACAGCAAAGTCAGAGGAACCTGTTTTGGTGGAAAGGTAACGCTGCCCAGTGTGTCCGTTTCTAGGGTGACCACTTGGTTTGCACTGAATCTTCCTCTGGGGGAAGCAGTATGTAGAGTTATGGGGGTCCCCAGCTCAGCTGAACACAGAAGATCCTCCTCTGGATCACCCCCAATCTGTGACCTTGGGGAGTTTATTCAGCCTCCCTGAGACTCTCAGATGCCTCACCTGTAAAGCAGGAACAATGACAGTACTCACCTGACATACTGTCCACGGAACTAACAAGGTGATTCAAGTGAAATTTATCAAGTCCTTAACCCAGAGCCTGGCACATTGTTGTTGTTGCTATTTAGTCACCCAGTCGTGTCCTACTCTTTGGTGACCCCATGCACTGTAGCTTACCAGGCTCCTCTGTCCATGGGATTTCCCAGGTAAGGATACTGGAGTGCGTTGTCATTTCTCTCTCCAGGGGATCTTCCTGACCCAGGGATTGAACCCTCATCACCTGCATTGGCAGGCGAATTCTTTACCATTGAAACACCTGGGAAGCCCCTGGCACATTAGTATCATTAAACTATTGCAAAACATCTGTAAGAAAATGCAGGTGGGACATTGTACTGAAATATAGTGGATCAGCTGCAAAAATCCTCCTTACTCATGCAAATAGGACAGAATGCTGCAGAAAGGCATTCCATAAACACCCAAGAGTCACTTTCAGCCCTGACTCTTTTATAGTCCTGGGTGCACAGCTTTTGCACAAGGATGGAAGACAGCTCAACCATCAGGAAGGAGAAGGGCAGGGGAGGAGTGTGGTGCTTTTCCCCAGCTGCTGCCGCCTGGCTCAGTGTCGACAAGGGTAGTTTGTTTGTAAACAGAAAGCTCCAAATTGCCACTCTTTGCCAATCCCCTGCCCAAGTGGGAAGAGCCTGTGATGAGCCAAGGCATCAGTAATTGCTGTCACTAGCACTGCTGCGGAGTGTGCCTGAGGAGTGAGGTTGCAGGAAGAGGAGGCTGCTCATCAGACTGGCGCGAGGACAGGGTAGGAGGTGAAGCTAGGAGTCAATAAAAGCCACCCAGAACCAGGCCACTGCTCCCTTCTAGGTTGTAAAGTTTCTTCTGAAACTCTCGCGAAGGATTTCTCCTCTTTGTTCTCCAAAGCAGGAACTAACTTGCCCCTAATTTGCCTAAAGAGGGACAAAAGCCGGGGAAGCTCCTGGGAGGTGTAAGGGAAATGCTTTTGTTCAGGAGAGATCCTAGCCAAAGCTCCTAGGAATTTTTCCAAGCCCAACCCTTAGGAATTTGCCTGGGTGGAGTTATTCACACCAGAGATGTCAGGCAGGTTTAGACCCAGGGGTTCCTCTCAGGCTTTCAAAGCAGCCAAGAGCAACATTTCCCAAATCTAGACCACGAGTTCCAGTAAGAGGTAAGACACTCTCTCCAGGTACATGAGCCAGCAAGCCCTGCTGTCCTGGGCGGCTTTGCTGTCCTGGCACTTCCTGGCATGTGATCAACCACCTACTGTCACAACCGGAGATGTTTGGTTGGCAGATTCCCTGCAAGGGGTGACCCTGAGGACCTAGGCATGCAGACTTTAGAGCCAAACTGCTTAGATTCTGGTCCTATTGCTTCCACCTCCCAGCTGGGTGTCCTTGGGCGAGTTGCTCAACCTCTCTGAGCCTTAGTTTCCTTGTCTGTGGAATGGAGATGATAATAATACTTGTTTCATAGGATATTGGTCCAGATGTGTAATAAAATACAACAGTAGTATGAGGGCATTCTTAGTTCAAATGTGTGTTTTAATACATGTATCCTATATGCTAAGATGTATGCAGGTGCAAGCAATAGAATATCTACCTGAATCTGACTTAAGTAAGAGAGAAACATATCATAGCATCTAACAGCAAGTTCCAAGGCAGGGTACATGTCAGGGCTGTTTGATTCAGAAGTTCCATTATATTATTAAGGACCCGGGTTCCTTCTATTACATTTCTTCGATCTGCCATTCCCAGGTTGGTAACCAAATGGATGAAACATATCTAGGAATTATCCAGGTATGACCATATCCAGAGATGAGGAAAGATGAGCTTTTTCTGTGGCTTCCTCTTAGGAGTAAGAAAAATGCCCTGAAAGTATCCCAACCCCCAACAGAACTGATCTAGTGTCTCACTGACCACTTTTATATCTCATGTCTAAACCAGATCCAGTTACTGAAAGAGGAATGTGGGATTCCTTCAGACCAATCTACCTGGATGTAAAGGTAGATCTAGGTAGGATCTAGACCTCTACTATGAGGTCTTTTCTGTAAAGGGGAGAGAGGATGTATGAACACTGTTGGGATTCTGTTGGGAACAGAGAAGGGGAACAGAAAGTGGGAAGACAACAACATTCGTCCAGAGCCTAAACTCATTTTTCAGTAGCTTCTCTCTCACACCCTCTCTACCCAGGGCATATTTAGCCCCTTTTCATATTTTAAAAGGACACCTTCATGCTCTTTCTTCTCTAGGCATCTTTATTCCCACTAGTGGAATGAATGAGCCCAGTCCCATGTTTCCTATACTAATAAGTGCTGCCACTTTCAGAGCAGGGTTGTCCTTCCAATGTTAAAGGTGGATCTAGTCTTAGACTTCATATGATTGGTTCAGGAAAATTTAGATTAATAGAGACTGCCTGATCTGATGGGTTCAAAGATGCATGGGCAAATTTGCAGCAACCCAAATGAAGCTAGAGATGATCATACTAAGTGAAGAAAGAAAAAGACAAATACCACATGATATCGCTTATATGTGGAATCTAAAATATGGTGCGAATGAACCTATCTATGAAACAGAGACAGAATTACACATACGAATAGACTGGTGGTTGCCAAGGTTGGCCAGGGGTGGGAGTCGGGGGAGAGGGTAGGAGTAGGAGTTTGGGATTAGCAGATACAAACTGGTGTATATAGAATGAATAAAAAACAAGGTCCTACTGTATGGCACAGGCAGATATAGCCAATATCCTCTGGTAAATCATAATGGAAAAGAATATGAAAATGGATGTATATATACACGCATGTATATATATGTATAACCAAATCACTTTGCTGTACAGCAATAATTATTAGCATTGTAATTCAACTATACTTTGATAAAACATTTTTTAAAAAGATGCACAGGCAATCCCATGTCGGTGGAGTCAGGGTCTCTGTTCATGCAGCCTCCATGAACACAGGTCAGGCCCACAGGACCCGGGCTGCCCACAGAAGCAGCAGCCCCTCCCACATCCCTAGTGACCACCCACAGAGAGAAGGTTCTAGGCGCCTGGACAAAGCAGGCTAGAGTGATAAACCAAGCTAGTTAGTATTGTTTTGGACTGAATGCTTGTATCTTCCCCAGATTCATATGTTGAAATTCTAGTCCACAATGTGGATTATGTATTAGGACATGGGGCCTTAGGTAATTATGTCAGGAGGGTGGAGACCTTATGAATGGTATTAGTGTCCTTATAAAAAGAAACACTAAAGCTCTGCTCCCCTCCATGTGAAGATGCAACAAGACCGCGGCCTCTGCAAGCCAGGAGGGAAGCCTTCACCAAATACCAGTTCTGCCAGCACCTTGGTCTTGGACTTCTCAGCTCCTAGAACTGCGAGGAATAAGTGTTTGTTGTTGAAGCCACGCTGCTGCTGCTGCTAAGTCGCTTCAGTCGTGTCCGACTCTGTGCGACCCCATAGACGGCAGCCCACCAGGCTCCGCCGTCCCTGGGATTCTCCAGGCAAGAATACTGGAGTGGGTTGCCATTTCCTTCTCCAGTGGATGAAAGGGAAAAGTGAAAGTGAAGTTGCTCAGCCGTGTCCAACTCTTAGCGACACTATGGACTGTAGCCTACCAGGCTCCTCCGCCCATGGGATTTTCCAGGCAAGAGTACTGGAGTGGGGTGCCATTGCCTTCTCCGGTTGAAGCCACACAGTCTATGGTAATTTGTTGTAGCAGCCTGAGGGGACTAAGACAATTATGATCATGGCAGGTGCTCCCCATTCTGGCAAAACCTGTTGTACTTTAAGTGTCTTTGTTTTGTTATGTGTGTCTGAAATCAGTGTCTTCAGCCTTCCTGCCGATGTCCTTCCCATTACCTTCTGTTCATGTCTTACTGGTTCTTCCAAGTCTGGTTCACACACCACCTCTTTGCTGACTGGTTCCAACATGGCATTGGCCATGCTCTGGGGCTCAGTTTCTCTTAATCATGAGACGAAAGGATTGGATAAAATTTTCTCTTAAAATTTTTTATGGTCAAGTAGATTTTTGATGGGGCTTCTGTGGTAGCTCAGCTGGTAAAGAATCTGCCTGCAATGCAGGAGACCGTGCTTCAATTCCTGTGTAGGGAAGATCCCCTGGAGAAGGGATAGGCTACCCACTCCAGTATTCTTGCTTGAAAGCTTCCATGGACAAAGGAGGCTGGTGGGCTACAGTCCATGGGATTGCAAAGAGCTGGACATGACTGAGCAACGAAGTATGGCACAGCACAGGTTTTAGATTGGCTTCTCAGATGATACAATGATAAAGAATCTGCCTACCAATGCAAGAGACACAGGAGTTGCAGGTTCAATCCATGGGTTGGGAAGGTCCCCTGGAGGAGAAAATGGCAACCCACTCTTGTATTCTTGCCTGAAAACTTCCATGGACAGAGGAGCCTGGCAGGCTACAGTCCATGGAGTCACAAAGAGTAGGACATGACTGACAGACTGAGTAAACAATATTTGTTTACCCTCCATTTCCTCCTGATAACAACACAGTTAATTTATGGTCCTGGTATATTGAAGAGGAAGCCTCATCTCTTTCACTCTTATGAATTATTTTCCCTCTCCTTGAATTTTAAAAGAAAAATAACCCAATTCTACTCTTTAAAAGTTTTAATACATGTTTAACACATTTTATATAGTGGCTCTTTAAACCCACTCTACCTGTGGGTCTTATGCTTGGTGTAAATCCTCCCTAGAAGCTTCTGGCTTCTTTTGAAGGTTTACTTAGGGCCCTTCATTATACTGCCTTTTAAGGACAAGCAGCCCAAATTTGTACCTGCCCAGGTGATGAAAGATTGGCTGGAAAGATGCCCTCCTTTTCTGGGAAGAAAGGCATCCTGTCTAATCCTTGGCAGGCAGTGCAGGAGAGAGGATGCTTGCAGACCAATGCCTTCAGGATCCCTCCTGCCAAGAATGAGTGGCATGTGAACGAGACTCCGCTCAGCAATTCTGGGCAGATGCCCAAGCCCTGCTAGGAGGGTCCCCACGGCCCTGGAGGAGTGATGCCAAGAATCTGTGTGCTGCCAAATAGCTCTCCACCTCGGGCGTCATTCTGGCCGCTTAATTCTCCTGCCAAGCTGTTTCTAGATCACTCTTCCAAACTACCCCATAAAATTCCCAGAAAAGAAATTCGAAAACCTGGAAATTGTGGGGAAGTGTTTGGCTCTCTTCCATGCCACTGTGGAAGTGATTATCATTAAAAGCTAAAGATAGTGGCTTGGAGTAAGTGACAGGCTTACCACTGTTGGTGACATGAGCCTTTATATAGCTCAGGTAACCCTGGTTATGGACTCTCATGGGGGCCATGTGCTTGAGCTTAATGGCCTGAGAGGCATGTGTGCATGGGGTTTCTGAAGCCCACCTGTTGGCCCATAGCCTCTCCAAGAGGCAGACCCATAGGGTTTCTTGTGTATGTGTGTGTTCAATTACTTGGTCACGTTCAACTCTTTGCGACCCCATGGATTGCAGCCTGCCAGGCTCCTCTGTCCATAGAATTTTCCAGGCAATTTTCCAAGTTGCCATTTCCTACTCTAGGAGATCTTCCCGACTCAGGCATCTAACCCATGTCTCTTGCATCTCCTGTGTTTGCAGGTGGATTCTTTACCTTTGCCACCAGGGAAGGCCATAGGGCTTTGGGGGGAGGTAAAATGTATCTTGCTGATGGAACAAGGCATAGGAAAGTGTTAATTAAAAAAAAAAAGCCTGGGATGGGGAGCACATGTAAACCCATGGCTGATTCATGTCAATGTATGGCAAAAACCGCTACAATATTGTAAAGTAATTAGCCCCCAACTAAAATAAATAAATTTATTTAAAAAAAATAAAAATAAAAAAATTTAAAAAAAGCCCAATGATTTCTTTGATCTCCTGGCAATACCTGAGTTCTCAGAGTGATGATGGTGGAACAGATTCCCATAGAAATCACTCTGTGAGCCATGGAGAATTGAAGTTAGAGGGGAAATGACCTGGAAGCCATTTAGTTTCAATAATTTGTGACCCTGTGGGGTCTAGTCCCTCTTTGACTGTCAATAGTTTTAGCCTAGGGTAAATAGAACAAAAATAGGAAGAAAAATAAGTACATTTTGGCAGCCTATGCAACTGAAGGCAACTTTTTAAAGACCTAGAGAAAAATCTTTGTGGCATGAGGCTACAGCTGTGCATGGATAATGGTGTGTTTTTGTTTGTTATCACAGCACGTTGCGATGTCTTGGCCATTACTGAAATGATGGAAAATTGCTGGATGCTGTTAAGTTTGAGGCTGTGAGTGAAAATGTTAAGAGTTGGTACTTGTGGGGATTGGAGGTTTTCTTTTTTTTGCTTCATTTTCTGTTCTGTTATTGCAGTAAAGGATATACTTTTAATGAAAAATCTGTGTAAATTTATTTAATTTACTAGAGTAAATTATTTACTCTAGAACCGAGGATGTTTCCTTCTCTTTCCTTCTTTCCCTTACTTTTCTTCTCTCTCTACCCCCTCCTTTTCTTTTATTCATCTTTTTCTTTTTTTTTTTTTTTTTGGCTTGCCTTAAAACTAGATGGCACTAGTGGTGAAGAACCCACCTGCCAATGCAGGAGACGCAAGAGATGTGAGTTTGATCCCTGGGTCGGGAAGATCCCCTGGAGAAGGGAATGGCACCCCACTCCAGTAATCTTGCCTGGAGAATTCCATGGATGAGGAGCCTGGTGGGCTATAGTCCACATGATCGCAAAGAGTCAGATACAACTAAAATGACTTAACATACACAAAACCAGACGGATGTAGAATTATAGGTTCAATAATGTGTCCCCATTGCAAAATATAATTCAGGAAAATGCTGCCTTCAACTGAGATGTCTAGCTGTGTCTGCTTGAAGTCTTTAAAACTTCCATTTTCAGTACCTGCCTGTGCATTCACAGTTAGAAGCGTTTAAAATTCCAATAAAACATACAATCTAAAAATATCTTAGCTCTAGCTACCAGGTCATTCCTAACAAGTAATGTAAAAGGATGGAGAGCTTGAGCTTTTCAGCAAAGCCTTTTTAAGTATGTCAGTATTATTGTATGCAACTGGGCAAGTGCTTCCTGTTTACGAGCCTTGATGCATTTTGCAGGATGTATAGCACACACACCTTTACCGGGTAGGTGGGGTGGCTGCTGCTTGGAGGAGGGGGAGCAGGTGCCAGATTTGTGCACTTTTCAAATCCCTGCCAAGACTCATGAGTGAAGGAAGCACTCAGCTTGAAAGCTCTTTAGCCCCCAGCGTTTGCTGTTAGCTCTCCAAGAGAGCAGAAGAACTCTCTAAATGATATTTATCTCACTTCATGTTCATGGACATCATCACGTGAGACTGATGGGCCCACTGGAGTGGAAGACCTCTCATAATCATTGAAGATGATAAAATCCTTTCTCCCCCCTGTGGCCCCTTGACTTGACAACTGTACAAAGTACATTTTCTCAGGGTGCTGAGTTGTAGGAGTTGCCTCTATAATTAAGTTTTTAGAGGAAGCCACTCTGAGCTGTGTGTAAATCCCTTCAGTTAGATGGGCCCACATTTCTTCTCAAGTGTTCACTGATTTTTCTGGCTGGACTGCCACCATGCAGTTATGCCTCTGAAAGGAAGGACATGTCTAATTGAGGTCAATGTGAGTCACAGTTTACAGTAATTATCTCAGAGATGGAGCACTTACAGGGACATCATCTAATGAGGTCAGTGTGGGTTCCAAGACCGCTCTCATCTTGGCCCCCACAATGACAGTGACATTGGACTGCTGCCAGGGCCTGGGAACATTGCTTGGAACAATGGTTCCTAACTGTAATTATCTAGGTAGAAATAGCATTGTTACTTGAGCCATAACATGTAATGATTTTGAAATTTTTAATCTAACTTTTGGTTTTATTTTAGGATGTAAGTACTATTGTTTAGTCACTGAGTTGTGTCTGACTATTTTGCGACCCCATGGAGTAGCCCACCAGCTGCTCTGCCCATGGAATTTTCCAGGCAAGAATACTGGAGTGGGTAGTCATTTCCTCCTCCAGGGATCTTCTCAACCCAGGGACCAAGCCTGCATCTCCTGTGTTGCAGGAGATTCTTTACCACTGAGCCACCAGGGAAGCCCAGGATATGTATACATAATTTTTAAAAGTCAGATAATTCTCTGGATCTTGAAATGAAAACCACCAGCCTTCTACAAATTCCTGCACCCCCCTATAGAACTGCTTCCCTTGAAAACCATTGTCAACTCTAGGCTGTTGTTCCAGTTTTATACCTCCATTTTTCTAATGAGCACACTTATACTACAGTTTTGTTTATTTTCTGGTCTTGCATATTTTTTATTTTCTACTGTGAAAGGTGAGGTTTAGAGCATACATCTTCCCTGCCCCTCCACATACACACAATTATCCTTATTCTCTCAGTTCCTCCAGTGTTATTATAGCAGAGTGTTCATGAAATGACTATTCAGAGATCCCATTAATATGACAGCATACATTTTGTTGACAACTGAGTTATCATTGTACTTTTTGTCTTGCACAAATTTCTTTTCTCTGGAGCTTATAATTGCCTTTTATTTTTTCCTTTGCTTTGCTATGTACCTTTCAGCAGTTCATCCCCCAGCTCTCATGTGTACTTGTAAATCTCCTCTACATTCGCTCGAGAGCATCAAGTCATCTCTCATGTTCGTTTTTTAGTTAGCCAGGACTGGTGAATCTCTGGGTCTGCCCCTTAGCCATTCTCCTGAGGTTTTCCTTTATAACCATCCTTAAAATTCCCTTGGCTTTTTGCTCTGTGTTGGATCCCGCAGTTCCTGGATAGCATGTCTTACTCTCACTCTAGTGAACCACAACTTTTAGAACTTTCCAGAGAAAAAGAGACTCTGGATACATGAATATAATAGTTACGTCCCTTTTAGCTCGTATCTTGGTTACTTTCCTATAATAATTCTACTTCTTAAATCTGTTCCAGACTATATCGCCTGTAAGATAAAATTGTTACCTTAAAGTTATTACCTTTACTCTTCCCCTTATCACTTTTGATCTTCCTAACTTCAGTGTTGTCTTTCTTTATAATGTTCTCCTGATATTATTTTTTACTTTTACAGCAAAAAACTTTCTCTATAACCCTAATTAACTCTGCTTATTTATTGCTTTGAAGTAGTGAAGTGAAGTGAAAATCACTCAGTCATGTCTGACTCTTAGTGATCCTGTGGACTGTAGCCTGCCAGGCTCCTCTCTACATGGAATTCTCCAGGCAAGAATACTGGAGTGGTAGCCATTCCCTTCTCCAGGGGATCTTCCTGACCCAGGGATTGAACTCTGGTCTCCTGAATTGGCTTCTTTACCACTAGTGTCACCTGGGAAGTAGTCTTTAAAAAATTTACTGACTTTTATCTCATCCTTAACTTTTTCTACTTCTCAAAGCATCAAATCTCATAATTCATCTTTATTTCTGGATATGTTTCTTCTGAGGACCTCTTTTTCCCTCCTTTCCTGTTCCAGTCTCTCTGGGTCACCTTGATGATCATGACTTACCTTTTTTTGAATTGAAGTAGAGTTGATTTACAGTGTTGTGTTAGTTTCAGATATACAGCGAAGTGATTCAGATGTGTGTGTGTATCTTTTTCAGATTCTTTTCCCTTATAGGTTATTACAAAATATTGACTATAGTTCTCTGTGCTGTATAGTAGGTCCTTGTTGGTTATCTATTTTATATGTAGCAGTGTATTATGTTAATCCAAAGCTCCTAATTTATCCCTCACCCCCTTCCCGCTTTGGTAACCATAAGCTTATTTTCTATGTACGTGGGTCTATTTCCGTTTCGTATATAAATTCACTGGTATCATATTTTTAGATTCCACATATAAGTGATATCATATGGTATATGTCTTTCTCTGTCTAGCTTACTTAGTATGACAATCTTTAGGTCCATCTGTATTGCTGCAGACAGCATTATTTCATTCTTTTTGTGGCTGAGTAGTATTCCACGTCTTCCTTATCCATTCCACTGTCGATGCACATTAGGTTGTTTCCATGTCTTGGTTATTATAAACAGTGCTGCTATGAATATTGGGATGCATGTATCTTTTTGAATTATGGTTTCTCTGGATATATGCCCAGGAGTCAGACTGCAGGACCATTTGGTAGCTCTATTTTTAATTTTTTAGGGAATGTCTACTATTCTTCGTAGTGGCATCATGACTTTCCTTTAACACTCTTCTAGATGTAGTCTCTCTTTCCTGAATCCCATGTATTTTTCTTTCTAATTTTACTTGTCCTTTACTAGAGAAATCAATAACTTTTAAAGAAAGAGGGTATTGAACTAATTTTTCAAAAACCCTTGCAAATCCAAAAATATCTTTATTTTATCCTCAGAGTTTATTGATAATTTGGTTGAGTATGGAATTCTAGGTCGAAATGATTTGTTTCTCATGTCTTGGAAATCACTGCTCCATGGTCTTCTAACATTATAGGATGCCGAGAGTGATTTAACCAGTCTGATATTCATTCATTTTGGTAATCTTCATTTTTTTTTTTTTTTTGACCAGAGATCTTAGGATGTATTCCTCATCTTCAGTCTTCTTAAATTTCCAAATGATTTGTCTGAGGGTGTTTTAGATTGTATTTCTTGTTGTTGTTCAGTCACTCAGTTGCGTCCTACTCTTTGCAACTCCGTGGACTGTAGCACACCAGGCTTCCCTGTCCTTCACCATCACCCGGTCCAGTTCAGTTCAGTTGCTCAGTCGTGTCCAACTCTTTGTGACCCCATGGACTGCAGCACGCCTGGCCTCCCTGTCGATCACCAACTCCCAGAGTTTAGTCAAACTCATGTCCATTGCGGAGAAGGCAATGGCAACCCACTCCAGTACTATTGCCTGGAAAATCCCATGGACGGAGGAGTCTGGTAGGCTGCAGTCCATGGGGTCGCTAAGAGTCGGACACGACTGAGTGACTTCACTTTCACTTTTTTCCCTTCATGCACTGGAGAAGGCAATGGCAACCCACTCCAGTATTCTTGCCTGGAGAATCCCAGGGACGGCGGAGCCTGGTGGGCTGCCGTCTATGGGGTCGCACAGAGTCGGACACGACTGAAGTGACTTAGCAGCAGCAGCAGCATGTCCATTGAGTCGGTGATGCCATTCAACCATCTCATCCTCTGTTGTCCCCTTCTCCTCCCACCTTCAATCTTTCCCAGCATCAGGGTCTTTTCAAATGAGTCAGCTCTTCACATCAGGTGGCCAAAATATTGAAGTTTCAGCTTCAACATCGATCCTTCCAATGAACATTCAGGACTGATTTCCTTTAGGATGGACTGGCTGGATCTCCTTGCAGTCCAAGGGACTCAAGAGTCTTCTCCAACACCACAGTTCAAAAGCATCAATTCTTTGGTGCTCAGCTTTCTTTATAGTCCAACTCTCACATCCTTACATGACTACTGGAAAAACCATAGCCTTAAATAAACAGACCTTTGTCGGCAAAGTAATGTCTCTGCTTTTAAATATGCTGTCTAGGTTGGCCATAACTTTTCTTCCATGGAGCAAGTGTCTTTTTATTTCATGGCTGCAGTCACCATCGGCAGTGATTTTGGAGCCCCCCAAAAATAAAGTCTGACACTGTTTCCACAGTTTCTCCATCTATTTGCCATGAAGTGATGGGACCAGATGCTATGATCTTAGTTTTCTGAATGTTGAGCTTTAAGCCAACTTTTTCACTCTCCTCTTTCACTTTCATCAAGAGGTTCTTTACTTCTTCTTCCCTTTCTGATGTAAGGATGGTGTCATCTGCATGTCTGAGGTTATTGATATTTCTCCCAGCAATCTTGATTCCAGCTTGTGTTTCAGCCAGCCCAGAGTTTCTCATGATGTACTCTGCATATAAGTTAAATAAGCAGGGTGACAATATACAGCCTTGACATACTCCTTTTCCTATTTGGAACCAGTCTGTTGTTCCATGTCCAGTTCTAACTGTTGCTTCCTGACCTGCATACAGATTTCTCAAGAGACAGGCCAGGTGGTCTGGTATTCCCATGTCTTTCAGAATTTTCCACAGTTTATTGTGATCCACACAGTCAATGGCTTTGGCATAGTCAATAAAGAAGAAGTAGATGTTTTTCTGGAACTCTCTTGCTTTTTCGATGATCCAGCAGATGTTGGCAATTTGATCTCTGGTTCCTCTGCCTTTTCTAAAACCAGCTTGAACATCTGGAAGTTCACGGTTCACGTATTGCTGAAGCCTGGCTTGAAGAATTTTGAGCATTACTTTGCTAGCATGTGAGATGAGTGCAATTGTGTGGTAGTTTGAGCATTCTTTGGCATTTCCTTTCTTAGGGATTGGAATGAAAACTGACCTTTTCCAGTCCTGTGACCACTGCTGAGTTTTCCAAGTTTACTGGCATATTGAGTGCAGCACTTTCACAGTATCATCTTAGGATTTGACATAGCTCAACTGGAATTCCATCACTTCCACTAGCTTTGTTTGTAGTAATGCTTCCTAAGGCCCACTTGACTTCACATTTCAGGATGTCCGGCTCTAGGTGAGTGATCACACCATCGTGATTATCTGGGTCATGAAGATCTTTTCTGTACAGTTCTTCCGTGTATTCTTGCCACCTCTTCTTACTATCTTCTGCTTCTGTTAGGTCCATACCATTTCTGTCCTTTATTGAGCCTATCTTTGCATGAAATGTTCCCGTGGTATCTCTAATTTTCTTGCAGAGATCTCTAGTCTTTCCCATTCTATTGTTTTCCTCTTATTTCTTTGCATTGATCACTGAGGAAGGCTTTCTTATATCTCCTTGCTATTCTTTGGAACTCTGCATTCAAATAGGTATATCTTTTCTTTTCTCCATTGCTTTTCACTTCTCTTCTTTTCACAGCTATTTGTAAGCCTCCTCAGATAGCCATTTTGCTTTTTTGCATTTCTTTTTCTTGGGGATGGTCTTGCTCCCTGTCTCCTGTACAATGTCACAAACCTCCATTCATAGTTCATCAGGCACTCTGTCTATCAGATCTAGTCTCTTAAATCTATTTCTCACTTCCACTGTATAATCATTAGGGATTTGATTTAGGTCATACCTGCATTGTCTATTGGTTTTCCTTACTTTCTTCAATTTAAGTCTGAATTTGGCAATAAGGATTTCATGATCTGAGCCACAGTCATCTCCCGGTCTTGTTTTTGCTGACTGTATAGAGCTTCTCCATCTTTGGATGCAAAGAATATAATCAATCTGATTTTGATGTTGACCATCTGGTGATGTCCATGTGTTGAGTCTTCTCTTGTGTTATTGGAAGAGAGTGTTTGCTATGACCAGTGCATTCTCTTGGCAGAACTCTATTAGCCTTTGCCCTGCTTCATTCTGTACTCCAAGGCCAAATTTGCCTATTACTCCAGGTGTTTCTTGACTTCCTACTTTTGCATTCCAGTCACCTATAATGAAAAGGACATCTTTTGTGGGTGTTAATTCTAGTAGATCTTGTAGGTCTTCATAGAACCATTCAAGTTCAGCTTCTTCAGCATTACTGGTCAGGGCATAGACTTGGATTACTGTGATATTGAATCATTTGCCTTGGAAATAAACAGAGATCATTCTGTCGTTTTTGAGATTGCATCCATGTACTGCATTTCAGACTCTTTTGTTGACTGTGATGGCTACTCCATTTCTTCCAAGGGATTCTTGCCCACAGTAGTGGATATAATGGTTATCTGAGTTAAATTCACCTATTCCACTCCATTTTAGTTCACTGATTCCTAATGTCGATGTCCACTCTTGCCATCTCCTGTTTGATTACCTCCTATTTGCCTTGATTCATGGACCTAACATTCCAGGTTCCTATGCAATACTGCTTTTTACAGCATCGGACCTTGTTTCCATCACCAGTCACATCCACAACTGGGTTTTGTTTTTGCTTTGGCTCCATCTCTTCATTCTTTCTGGAATTATTTCTCCACTGATCTCCAGTGGCATATTGGACACCTACTGACCTGGGGTGTTTATGTTTCAGTGTCCTATGTTTTTGCCTTTATACTGTTCATGGGGTTCTCAAGGCAGGAATACTGAGGTAGTTTGCCATTCCCTTCTCCAGTGGACTATATTTTGTCCATCACCATCACCCGGAGTTTGCTCAAATTCATGTCCATTGAGTCGGTGATGCCATCCACCCCTCTTGTCCTCTGTCATCCCCTTCTCCTCCTGCCCTCAATCTTCCTCAGCATCTGGGTCTTTTCTAATGAGTCAGCTCTTCTCATCAGGTAGCCAAAGTACTGGAGCTTCAGCTTCAGCATCAGTCCTTCCAATGGCTAATCAGGATAGATTTCCTTTAGGACTGACTGGTTGTGTAGTATAATAGTTAAGAATGTAGATTATGCATGCCTAAATTTAAATCCTGGTTGTTTTACTTACTAGCTTGAGGAAGCGTCTTAACCAGTTAGTGACTCTGTTTTCTCAGCTGTAAAATGAGGATGAAAATAGTAGCTACCTCTTTGATTTATTGAGAGGATGTAATAAGTTACTATGTGTACAGCTATTGAGAGTGGTGCCTGGCTCAGAATTGGTTCTCAACCTTTGGCTATTTTTACTATACAGGGACGCCTGGCGTGCTGCAGTCCATGGGATAGCAAAGAGTCAGACATGACTTAGCGACTGAACAGCAACAACCACAATTGTTACTATTACTGCTATTTATTGTAAGGCTATCTTTAAACCTGAGACATTACAAATTTCAATTCTGTGATGTGGACTTGCATTATTCTTTGATGATTTTCTTCATATTTGCTTTTCTCATCGTCCTTGTTCTCTGTCTCTGAGACTTTTGGCATACTCTCTCTGTTGCTTACATTGCCCCCACATCTTTTCCTTGGCTTTTGTTTTACTTGATAGATGATACCTTCAAAATCTAGCCTCTATATTAAATTTTTATTTTGAAAATAACAGTTTTAATTTCCAAGAGCTTTTTCTGGTTCTCCATTGTCCCATTGTCACAGTATCCTCTCTTATTTTATGGATAAAATATAATCTAGAATCTCTGGGTTTTGTTTTGTTTTTTTTTTTTTTTTTGTAAATCACCTTCTGCTCCTAAAATGTTTTCCCTAGGGCCGTATTGTTTTCTTTGTGTATGTCTCTTTCATGTTTCAGTCCGCCCTTCAATGTCAGAAATCCTTGGTGGTCTGTTTGTTGAAGAATAAGGAGGTGAAAAAGCAAATGGGGAACTATGGCAGGCTTTGCTTTATGGTGAATGGGTGGGGCCAACCATTATGCCAGAGTCTCCCAAGTGCCAGAATTTCTGCAGTTCTGCTTGTTCTGCTCTAGGGTGCCAACACCCGTATCAGATACCCTTTCTCTTTTTAGAGAGTTCAATTCATTTATTTGACAAAAAAATTTACTTTTTGTTTGATTAACTGGATATTGTTTTGGCTTTCATCTTTTGGCCTGATCAGTTGAGGCCTAGCTGCAGCGTGTTCTGCTGTTGGAGTGAAGGTAGGAACTGATGCTTCCACACGCGACCTTCCTGTTAATCTCCCTGTTGCAGGTACGTGTGTGCTCAGTCTCTCAGTTATGTCTGACTCTGTGTGACCCCATGGACTGTAGCCCACCAGGCTCCTCTGTCCGTGGAATTTTTCAGGCAATGATACTGGAGTGGGTAGCCGTTTCCTTCTCCAGGGGGTTCTTCTTGACCCAGGAATCAAACCTACATCGCTTGTGTCTCCTGCATTAGCTGGTGGATTCGTTACCACTAAGCCGGCAGGGAAGGCCCCTTACTATACTTGATCTTAGCCAAAAGGTCGAGAAGTGATCATCTGATTGTGATGTTGTCCAGTCCTAAGTCCTTCCAGGCATCCACAGAGCAAGGGGGCTGTTGCTTTGGCCAGTGTGTTCTCGTTTTCCTAGCCACCACTACCTGGTCTATTTGATGCTACATTTCCTGAAGCACCCTTCTTTAGTCACCACTATATCACCTGATTTATATCATGCAAGTGTTTGTTGTCATCTCTAACCTGCTGATAGCCTCCATCTCATGAGTGTGGATTTGTGCTCATTTAATTTCCCTACTATCATTTTAAGGAGCAAGGCAGGGAGATAAATAAATATTAGTCTGTCCTCTTGATCAAATACCATGATGCTTTTTAAGTCTAATTGAAGAACTAAGACTATAACATGGAATGAAAATATACTGTTTTCAAAGATGTACACTTTTGTGTGGTTTGCATTCAGAGTAACTCAGAGGCCCATTAGAGGAAGACTCTTAAAACAGTCTGAAATCTTCTGGACCAAGTATTTCACTATGAATTCAGAAAATGATGATGTCAACAGCAGTTGTAGTCCTAACAGCAGCAACATAGTTTATTTCCCCAGCAGTTTATGGGTTCTCAAAGCATTTTCACAAGCATCATCTCATCTTTATAAAGACACCATATTTCCTGTTAGCATTGTTATCTACATGTTTCAGCTACAGAAATCCAGGATCACAGAAAATGAGGATTTGCTGAAGGTTACACAACAGGCTAAACACTGCTCTTGTGTGATCTCTACTGTACCATAGTCCCACCCTTCTGTTTGTTAATGATTTGCATGGCATTAACTCCTCTGAGTCACTTAGCTTAAAACTGGTGCCAAGTAACTTGTGTAACTTTATACAACCTGAAATCTTAGTATCAGCTTAGTGTTTCTCAGGGGGAATTTTATACCCCTCTATGGTAGAAGGTTTCCAGAAACAATAGGAGTTATCTCTATGTGAACCAAACCTATGCTGTTTCGCTTGGGCTTACAACAAAGAGCCATATGCCCTCTGAACTTCCAACTCCATTGTGCCCATGAAATCTATGCTTTCAAATCTACGCTTTTGCATTTTCCTCTGAATTATTCCCTGAGAAACAGTTCCTACATCTTGCATATCCGTTTGTGTGTTAATACAGCTGGGCCTGTGAAAAGATGGTATCAAGTACCAGACCAGCGTGTGCCTATTGTTGGAATCTGTGTCTGCAGAGAGAATTCCACGTTCCCATTGCCAGTCCTCAAACCACTGATATGTGACAGCAGCTGTTTGACCTCACTTGGAGATAACTAAGGAGACATCACCAGATGTAGACAAGCTTATACTCATCCTAATAGTTACTGGCATTAACTTCATTTTCATTTGTTGGGAAATTGAAAAAATAGACTGACTTAAAGAGGTAATAACATCAAGTAGGGATAAAACCATATAATGTGTATAGGAGTAAAAAAAATCTTTGACTGTGTGGATCACAGCAGACTGTGGAAAATTCTTAAAAAGATGGGAATACCAGACCACCTTCCCTGCCTCCTGAGAAGCCTGTACACAGGTCAAGAAGCAACAGCTAGAACCAGACATGGAACAACAGACTGGTTCCAAATTGGGAAAGGAGTACATCAAGGCTGTATATTGTCACCCTGCTTATTTAGCTTATATGCAGAGTACATCTTGCAAAATGCGGGGCTGAATGAATCACAAGCCAGAAGCAAGATTGCTGGGAGAAATATCAATAACCTCAGATATGCAGATGACACCACCTTTATGGCAGAAAGTGAAGAGGAACTAAAGAGCCTCTTGATGAAAGTGAAAGAGAAGAGTGAAAAGTTGGCTTAAAACTCAACATTCACAAGACTAAGATCATGGCATCTGGTCCCATCACTTCATGGCAAATAGATAGGGAAACAGTGGAAGCAGTGACCGACTTTAATTTCTTGGGCTCCAAAATCACTGTAGATGGCGACTGTAGCCATGAAATTGAAAGATGCTTGCTCCTTGGAAGAAAAGCTATGACCAACCTAGACAGCATATTAAAAAGCAGAGACATTACTTTGCCAACAAAGGTCCTTGTAGTCAAAGCTATGGTTTTTGCAGCAGTCATGTAAGGATGTGAGAGTTGGACTATAAAGGAAGCTGAGCACCAAAGAATTTATGCTTTTGAACTGTGGTGCTGGAGAAGACTCTTGAGAATCCCTTGAACTGCAAGGAGATCAAACCAGTCAATCCTAAAGGAAATCAACCCTGAATATTCATTGGAAGGACTGAAGCTGAAACTCTAGTACTTTGGCCACCTGATGCAAAGAACCTACTCATTAGGAAAGACCCTGATGCTGGGAAAGATTGAAGGCAGGAGGAGAAGGGGAGGACAGAGGATGAGATGGTTGGATGGCATCACTAACTCAATGGACATGAGTTTGAGCAAGCTCCGGGAGACGGTGAAGGGGACAGGTAAGCCTGGCATACTGCAGTCTATGGGGTCTCAAAGAGTCGGACACGACTGAGTGACTGAACAACAGCAACAGCATATATACTATTAATATGTTAGAAATATAACTCATATATATTAATATATTACTTAAAACTCAGCAAAAGAGTCAGACATGACTGAGCAACTGAAGTGAACTGATAAATGAGTTGTATTTGTGAGTTATAGTTATATAATTCACATACATTTGAATATATAACTGTGTGTGTGTGTATATATATATATATATATATATATATATATATATATATATATACACACTAAGATCCCATGGAGTAGGAAATGGCACCCAACTCCAGTATTCTTGCCTGAAATATTCAATGGGCAGAGGAGCCTGTTGGGCTACAGTCTATGAGGCCACAAACAGATGGACATGATTCAGCAACTGAGCACACACGTATATAACTATATATATAGTTATCTGTGTTACAAAACTGTATGGCTACTATGGCCTCTTTTCAGTTTAACTGCATATTGAGGTCATGCTCTTCCCACTGTTTTGAACATATTTTCCCATGACATGCAGTCTTTTTCTACAATATCATTTTTAATGGCATCATTGGGTTTCATCTCATTTACTAATTCTATCTTCTATTACAGAGGAAAAAGAAAATTTTAAAGGAATGTGAGTGATCAAGATGAACTATTGATTAATTTTGCCTGTCAGGGAATAAATCCTCCTAAATGATGCTGGGTAGATGGGTGACTATTCAACTGCTACCATTTCTTGAAGCTGCATTTTTTTTTTCCTGTATGACTATTTTTTTTTTTAGAAGATTGCATCTGATGACAAATAAAAAGCTCCATCTTTCCCCAGTTCTATCAGTGGAAATAATTCCTTGCTGATAAGAGGACTGATCTTTGTGGTGTGGTGGAATCTTGGTGGCTGTGTTATGAGTTTTCCTTCAAACACACCAGTGCTGAAACTATTTCCTTGGTGGATGGAGCCCTGCTTATTTACTCTGGAGGAAGAGGAAGAAAGAATAGGCAGAATTGAGTGCTTCTGAAACATAAGGCTTTGAGAGTACTATTGGACAAAAGATAGGTTTTTGTCAGGTTATTGGAGCAAAGTCAAAACTTCAGACTCCAATAGAATTTAAATCATTGCATAAGCTATCTGTTACAGTACAAAAATTATATCCAAACTGAGGGGCTTAAATCGGTAAAAAATCTTTATTGTCTCACAATATTTATAGGGCAGGAATTCTGGAGTATCTTGCCTGGGGGTTCTGGCTTACTTTCTCTCCTGAAGACTCAGTCATGCTTTTGGCTAGCTTAGCTGGAGTTCATAGATACTTGACTGGAACTGAAGGGTCTGCTTCCAAGATGGCGCACACACATGGCTCGCAAGTTTGTGCTAGCTCTTAGCAGACCTTGGCCTCTTAGCACAAGGACCTTTTCATAAGGTTGCTTGACTCCTTCCATCAGGGCAGCTGACTTCCACAAAGTGAGTGATCAAAGAGAGAGCAAGGTGGGAACCACAACAGTTTTGTAATCCCATTCTGGAAGTCAGACTTCCACATTTCTACAATATCCTGTTGGTAGAATAGGCCTGTTTAGTGTGGAAGACCTGACAAGGGTGTGAATATCAGTGTGAATCACTGGGTGCTATTTTGGAGGCTGATTATTATAGTCCACCTTCTGCGCCTAATGATGGAAGCACACAATATACTCTCTCCCTCCAGCCCTCCCCCACTCCCTGGATCATTCTTCACAGTTTGAAGACCTGTAAATTTAAGAAGCAAGTTGTCTTTCTCCCACATGTACAAGGATGGGACAAACATAGGAAAACTGCTGTAGACTCTCTTGTTTTTAAAGGAGGTCCTTGAACCATACAAATTCTACAAGCACAGCAGGCACAGGATGACTCTTCTGTGTTAGGACTTAAGGATCTGGAATAATTATCCATGGCTTTTTTGGGAAACAGTTTCTAATTTTATTTTATTTTTTTAATTTAAATCCCTGGTAGCTCAGTTGGTAAAGAATCTGCCTGCAATGCAGAAGACCCTGGTTTGATTCCTGGGTCAAAAAGGTCTGCTGGAGAAGGGAAAGGCTATCCAGTCCAGTATTCTTGGACTTCCCTTGTGGCTCAGCTGATAAAGAATCCGCCTGCAATGTGGGAGACCTGGGTTTGATCCCTGGTCTGGGAAGATCCCCTGAAGAAGGGAAAGGCTACCCACTCCAGTATTCTGGCCTGGAGAATTCCATGGACTGTATTAGTCCATGGGGTCACAAAGAGTTGGACACGACTGAGAGACTTTCGCTCAATAGTCGACAGGTGGCGCTAGTGGTCAAGAATCTGCCTGCCATTTCAGGAGATGCAGAAGACTCCGGTTCGATCTCTGGGTGGAGAAGATCCCCTAGAAAAGGAATGGCAACCCATCCCAATATTTTTGCCTGGAAAATTCCATGGACAGAGGAGCCTGGCTGGGTTACAATCCACGGGGTCACAAAGAGTTGGACACAACTGAGTAACTGAGCGCGCACACACACACACACACACACACACACACAATCAACTTACTATATATGAATTTCAGATATACGATAGGGTGATTCAATTTTTTAGAGATTATACTCCATATTAAGTTGTTATAAAATATTGGCTCTATTCTGTGTTTTGTGCATTGCATCCTTGTATCTTGTTTATTAATATTTTACACCTGGTGGTTTATACCTCCTAGTCCCTTCACCTATAATATCTGAGAATAATATACTCTGTATGGATATTAGTGGAATTATAAAACATTTTCATTACCCTGCACAATCTCCGTTCCCTCCACTTTCCTTCCTACCTTTTTTCTTCCTCCCTGCCTCCCTTTTCATTTCTTTTTCTTTTCTCCCTCCCTCTCTCTCTTCCTATCCCTCTTTCCTTCTTCCTTCCTTCATTCCTTTCTCATCACAGGTTTTCCTCATATATCTGGCCATCCTTTGCTACCCGCTCATATTTCAGAGAAGACACTAAATGTGTCATTGGAAGTTCTAAGCACATAGGGGCCACTTACTGACTCTGGGTCTCTTTCTAAGGTAAATATGCGTTGTTTCATTGGAGAATCTGTTATGTCAGCATCTCCAGCTCATGTCTATTGAGCTGGTTCAGTTCCCAGAACAACTGTCAGTCTCATATTTTGGGTAGAATCATCCTTCCTGCTACTGGCCTGGATTAAAACCCTGATTCAAATACCTACTGTGTACCTTGAAAAAGTAATTTAACCTCTCCGTGCCTCAATTTCCTCATATGTAGAATGGAGAACACTGGTAGAATCTACCTTTACCTAATAATAGCATTGTGAGGATTAAATGAGTTAATATACATCAAGCATTGAGAACAGCCCCTGGCACAAAATGAACACTGAGTAGATAATGTCATCACCCTTATCTTCATCAGATGGGAATAACCCATCTGGTGTGTTAGGGAATAAAGTCAGGGATCTTTTTATAACTGACTAATATTCCATTGTGTATATATACCACAATTTCTGTATCCATTCATCTGTCGATGGACATCTAGGTTGCTTCCTTGTCCTGGCTATTGTAAAAAGTACTGCAGTGATCATTAGAGTACGTGTGTCTCTTTCAATTATGATGTTCTCAGGGTGTATGCCCAGTAGTGGGATTGTTAGGTCATATGGTAGTTTTGTTCCTAGTTTTTCTGTTTAAGGAATCTCCATACTGTTCTCCATAGCGGCTGTATCAATTGATGGTACTGATGAACCTATTCGCAGGGCAGCAGTGGAGACGCATAGAGAAACGACTTGTGGACCAGAGGGGGAAGGAGAGAGTGGGACAGATTGAGAGAATGGCATAGACACATATATGTTATCATATGTAAAATAGATAGCAAGTGGGAATTTGCTGTGTGACACGGGAGCTCAACACTGTGCTCTGTGACAACTTAGATAGATGGATGGGGAAGGAGAGGGGAAGGGACGTTCAGGAGGGAGGGGACATATACACCTGTGCCTGATTCAGGGCTTCCATAGTAGCTCAGCTGGTAAAGAATCTGCCTGAATCATGTTGACGTATGGTGGAAACCACACAATATTGTAAAGCAATTATCCTCAAAAAAAAAAAACGACATGGAGATGTAAAAAATAAATAATGTTGGGGATCTCAACATTCAATATGTCAGCCAATGTACCCTTCTTTTTAATAAGGCACCCCTGCCTTCTACCGTGCCTGGTGTCTCCAAGTCTAGAGACTCACTCTATCATCTTTTTCAGAGAGTAAATTTCCAGTGTTCAGCCTGGGTGGTGTGGGGAGTCGCATGGCCAGGTACACATGGGAAGGAGGGACTAGACTTTGTGTTAGTTTTTCTGTTCTCAGCCCTGACTTCCCTCTGACGCTGCCAACCAGGTTGCTTCTCAGCCTACTCCTCCCCTGGCTGAGGGTTCTGGTTTTTCAGGTCTGTTGTCCTTCTGTTTTCAGCTGCTAGAATTTTGTTTGTGTAACCTTTCATCCTTTTCCTTTGTCTTGTGGATTTGTTGGTTTTCTTTAAAACAATACTTTTACTTAGTGTCATTTTGTTGGATGTTGGGAGAGCGAGGAGGTAAATTCATGGGTTCAACTATCTAGCTCTAACTGAAAATCTGAAATAGATTTATTAAATAAATATTTTAAAAGCAATAAAAATTAAGTGAGCTTCATGCTCATTGTGGATTTCTTGGTACTGTGGAAGGGAACAGATGCATAAGTACACCATAATGGTAGGAAATAAAAAATTATCACTGTGAAATCACAGGATGTTTCCGATCTGTATTTGCAGGCGGACATGCCTCCCATTCCTGTGGCTTTCTATACTTTGATTCAAAGAACTCCTTACAATGTATTACTTATTCATAATCAGTCTCTTGTTACAATGTAAGCTCCCTGAAGAAGCTTGCTCCTTGGAAAAAAAGCTATGACAGACTTAGACAGTGTATTGAAAAGCAAAGACATCACTTTGCTAACAAGTTCCATATAGTCAAGCTATGTTTTTTTCCCAGTAGTTATGTATGGATGTGAGAGTTGGACCATAAAGAAGGCTGAGTGCCAAAGAATTGATGCTTTTGAACCGTGATGTTGGAGAAGACCCGTGAGAATCCCTTGGACAGCAAGGAGATCAGACCAGTCCATCCTAAAGGAGATCAACGCTGAATATTCATTGGAAGGACTGATGCTAAAGCTGAAGCTCCAGTACTGTGGCCACCTGATGCAAAGAACTGACTCATTTGAAAAGACCCCAGTGCTGGGAAAGATTGAAGGCAGGAGGAGAAGGGGACGACAGAGGATGAGATGGTTTGATGGCATCACCGACTCGATAGACATGAGTTTTCTGAGCAAGCTCTGGGAGTTGGTGATGGACAGGGAAGCCATGGCTGCAGTCCATGGTGTCACAAAGAGTCAGGCATGACTGAACGACTGAACTGAACATTATAATTTCTGCCTTAGAGATGGGGAAACTGAGGTTCAGAAAGATTTGCTGACTTGCTCAAGGCCTGTACTTAGGAAATAAAGGAGCAATAATCTGAAATGCCAAAGCCTGATTTCTAACCACAATGCCTTCATGTTTGTTGACTGAATAACTAAATAAATATACAGTCTTTCAGACAAAATATTTACCTGGAAAAAAATATCAGTCCAAGCTAACTGGTTTCTTCATCCTTCCATAAATCTGTAAACTACCCTAGGCTAAAAAATAAAATTTACTGGAGATTCAGAGTGGTTTTCTGAACTTTATAATACAGGTAGTTCAGTTCAGTTCAGGCGCTCAGTTGTGTCCACCTCTTTGCGACCCTATGGACCACAGCACGCCAGGCCTCCCTGTCCATCACCAACTCCTACTAGAGTTTACCCAAATTCATGTCCATTGAGTCAGTGATGCCATCCAACCATCTCATCCTCTGTCGTCCCCTTCTCTTCCTGCCCTCAATCTTTCCCAGGATCGGAGTCTTTTCAAATGAGTCAGCTCTTCACATCAGGTGGCCAAAATATTGGAGTTTCAGCTTCACCATCAGTCCTTCCAGTGAATATTCAGGACTGATCTTTAGGATTGACTGGTTGGATCTCCTTGCAGTCCAAGGGACTCTCAAGAGTCTTCTCCAACACCATAGTTCAAAAGCATCAATTCTAAAGTGCTCATCTTTCTTTATAGTCCAACTCTCATATCCATACATGACTACTGGAAAAACCATAGCTTTGACTAGATGGACCTTTGTTGGCGAAGTAATGTCTCTGCTTTTTAATATGCTATCTAGGTTGGTCATAACTTTTCTTTCAAGGAACAAGTGGCTTTTAATTTCATGGCTGCAATCACCATCTGCAGTGATTTTGGAATCCAAAAATATAAAGTCTGTCACTGTTTCCACTGTTTCCCCATCTACTTGCCATGAAATGATGGGACCAGATACCATGATCTTAGTTTTCTGAACGTTGAGCTTTAAGCCAAATTTTTCACTCTCCTCTTTCACTTTCATCAAGAGGCTCTTTAGTTCTTTTCTTTCTGCCATAAGGGTGGTGTCATCTGCATATCTGGAGAAGGCAATGGCACCCCACTCCAGTACTCCTGCCTGGGAAACCCCATGGACAGAGGAGCCTGGTAGGCTGCAGCCCATGGGGTTGCGAAGAGTCGGACATGACTGCGTGACTTCACTTTCACTTTTCACTTTCATGCACTGGAGGAGGAAATGGCAACCCACTCCAGTATTCTTGCCTGGAGAATCCCAGGGACGGAGGAGCCTGGTGGGCTGCCATCTATGGGGTCACACAGAGTCGGACACGACTGACACGACTTAGCAGCAGCAGCAGCAGCAGCATCTGCATATCTGAGGTTATTGATATTTCTCCCAGCAATCTTGATTCCAGCTTGTGTTTCATCTAGCCCAGCATTTCACATGACGTACTCTGCATATAAGTTAAATAAACAGGGTGACCATATACAGCCTTGACGTACTCCTTTCCTGATTTGTAACCAGTCTGTTGTTCCATGTCCAGTTCTAACTGTTACTTCCTGACCTGCATCCAGATTTTTCAAGAGGCATGTCAGGTGATCTGGTCTTCCCATCTCTTGAAGAATTCCTCACAGTTTATTGTGATCCACACAGTCAAAGGCTTTGGCATAGTCAATAAAGCAGAAGTAGATCTTTTTCTGGAACTCTCTTATGTTTTTGATGATCCAACAGATGTTGGCAATTTGATATCTGGTTCCTCTGCCTTTTCTAAATGAGCTTCAAAATCTGAAGTTCACAGTTCACATACTGTTGAAGCCTGCCTTGGAGAATTTTGAGCATTACTTTACTAGTGTGTGAGATGCGTGCAATTGTGCAGTAGTTTGAGCATTCTTTGGCATTGCCTTTCTTTGGGATTGTAATAAAAACTGACCTTTTCCAGTCTTGTGGCCACTGCTGAGTTTTCCAAATTTGCTGGCATATTGAGAGCATCCTAAAAGATGAGGTGCCACCTGGGAAGCCCCAGTTAAATAGCATAGATGGCAATCAAAATCAAGAACAAGGGAAACAAGAACAAGATTTCCTTTGATAAACTTTTGCTGCTAGCCAAGAATGAACAACAATCTCTAGGGCTTCAATAAAATATCACATGATCTCCAAATTTCTTTTTATTTATTTACTTATTTTTTTATTTTAAATTAGTTTATTTATCTATTTTTTAACTTTACAATATTGTATTTGTTTTGCCACACATTGACATGAATCCACCATGAGTGTACATGTTTTCCCCTTCCAGAACCCCTTTCCTTGACCTCTGCTCCGGCTCTTAGTAATGTGGCTCTATTACAGTAAAATGATTTGTGGGGAGAGGAAATCTTGTTTGGAACCACATGTTGTAAGCATTCATGCCATGAGATGGACATGGACAGTGCAGGCTTTTTCTCTGCCGCAGCCTGACTTCCAGGAGCCTTGAGTTCTCCCTTAAAATAAAGGAGAGCAGCTCATGACTGGGAACATTTTGGTCCTAAGGATATTCACTTTGATTCTTTGGAAGCAGCTCTGGCTGAAATAAAATATTGACAGGGAAGGTTGTGGATTCTTTTCCCATGGTGTTGGTCTATCTGTGAGATGGTTCAACAGAATCATAATTACATGTTATGTTACAGCAAAAGGATCATAGTTTTTCCTTTTAAAACTGTCTTGATGCCATCTGTGCAATTTTAAGACTATCACGGAACACATAGAACCAGGAGTCACATCAACATAGTTTTATGTATTTCTAACAGTCCTGGAATGTGTCTTTCAGTTTTTTTTGGTGTCTTTGTTTTGTTTTCTTTTGTTTTAATATTTATTTATTTGCTTTGGGTTCTTAGTTGCAGCATGCAGAATGTTCTGTTTTTAGTTGCAGCATGTGGAATCTCTGACTAGTTCTCTGACCAGGGATTGAACCCAGGCCCCCTGTGTTGGGAGTGTGGAGTCTTAGCCACTGGGCCACCAGGTGGAAGTCCCCTGTCTTCCAGCTTTAAGCCTTTCTTCCACTTCAGGGCATTATGCTTCTCATCGGCCCCCACCCCCTTGTCATGCTATGTGTGGGGCCCTCACCCCCGTGCTGTCTCCCCATTGGAAGCAGAATTCAGAATCACAGCATTTTTAACATGCAACTCACTTCCCCACATCTGTGCTCTTCACCTCAGCGTGGACTCTTGGCAGGAAGCCTCCTGTCCATGGAGTGCTCAGGTCTCTAGGAGTCTCTAAATCACCTTTGCATGCAGATAGCATCCTTGAGCTCCACAACTCTGTGTCCAGCCCTGCAAGATAAAATGTCCACAGCCCCTTCACATCAAGTATTGAAGTGGTCCTGCCCCTCAAAGCACAGAAAGTCGCTCAGGGTGGCTTCTCTTTGGATTCTTTCTGAAAAGGAAAGAACAGTCTCTTGTCACCCACATCCTCAGACTCGGAGCTGTCCCTCTTTTCCTCCTCGTCTCTGGGCAAACACAGCTTCTTTATAGTGGCCTGGAATTTTAGGATTGTCTGCCTTGTTCACAGCTCAGCATCTTAGAGGACATCTCATGATGGGGTGATTTCTACAAGTGGGCCAGGCAGACAGTCAGTGCTGGAAGAGGGGAGTTTTATGACTTCCATACAAGCTTTTCACGGAGGGTGACTATTGTCTTGTTTTGGGAAACTGAGCATCTTCCCACAGGTATTTTCACTATGGTACTGAGAGCCAACAGCAGTGTGAAACATGGTAAGGCTAGAGAAAGCATACTTAACATCCCAAAGTGAAAAAGAAAAAAACTTAACAGAGTGCATCTCATTTCACAATTTTAAATGATTTAAATTTGGGTAATGCTTTCACATGCTGGCCCAGGATCTTGGAATTGGACAAAGCTGGGTTTGATGCCAGTTCTGCTCTTGATTGCCTGTGTGACGTTGGACAGGGCATGTCTCTATCCTCAAGTTTCTCATCTGCAAAACTCAGGTCATCAGACCCCCGTCATGTCTTTGTAAGAATTTTTACATTACACAAAATAAGCATGGATCTGGGGACACAGAAAGTGTTTAATGAGCAAGAGCTGTTGCTTTAATTATGACAGAAAGTTGGTACTGTGATAACATTGTGTGTGTGTGCTTAGTCGCTTAGTCATGTCTGACTCTTTGCATCCCCATGGACTGTAGTCCACCAGGCTCCCCTGTCCATGGGATTTTCCAGGGGATCTTCCCGACCCAGGGATCAAACCCACATCTCCTATGAGGAAATAAGAGTTATTTTTATTATAGAGTGTTTGGTAAATAAATTGCTTCTATATTTGAATTGTAACAGAGCTCAACTTTTTAAGCACTCCCCAACATTGTAGTAATACTTCTTTAGGTATTGTTGACACACTGATTGCAAATAGTATTATCCAAAAAAAGTCCTTGGGTTTTATTCACATATGTTTGATTTATTTCCAGTTTTATATACTTGGGAATATATTCACTTTATCAATTTCTTTAATTTAGACTTCTTAGAAAATCTGTGATGGATTCAATTAGAAAGTGCAGGGCATGCGTGCTCAGTCATGTCCAACTCTTTGCAACCCCATGGACTGTAGCCTCCCAGGCTCCTCTGTCCATGGGATTTTCCAGGCAAGAATACTGGAGTGGGTTGCCATTTCTTGCTCCATAGAAAGTGAAGAGTAGGTGACAAATTCTGTGTGAAGAACCCAAGGGCCACAACCCACCCTTGACTGTGGGAAATGGTTGAGATGTTCCAGGACTTCAGGTTATAATCTCCAGGAGTCTCAAACATTGCCATCAAAATACAGCTACTGTTGAGCCTTCACACTCTGGAGATCCATGCTCTGCAACAGGAGAAACCTTCGCACCACAACTAAGACCCAGTGCAGCCAAAAGAAACAACAACAACAAAAATACAGCTACCGGGGAGGGAAGGAACCCAAAGCAGAGGACAGAGCAGGAATCTTCCTGGAAATCTTGTGTTTTGTCTTAAAATTTCACAGGAATGTCGCATTCCTTTCTGTATTTCATGGTGTTTGTTTTATGATGGAAAGAAAGGCCTAATCCCCTGATTAGGACCGAGGGTGAGGGTGGGGACATAGTCATTTCCAGCACAGGGAATCAGTATTAACAGGAAAAGAGAGGCCAAGCCCTTGCACTGAATACAAAGGTAGAATCCAGGAACATCTGGAAAATGGAATTTAGAGAAGTAAGGAAGGATAAGGGAAGGAAGAAGAGAAAGGCCTTGGGGTAGAGTTCTAGGTTGAAATCAGGACCTGGAAGAAAGAGCCCAGCCATGACTGTGAGCGCCCAAACCTCTCTTAGGATGCCTATCATGTGTGAACCGCACTGACCATCAAACGATGATGGTCTCTCAGCTTCTTTTCAGGGAATCAGTTGGTTCCAGGAGTGAAGTGAACCTCCCACCAATGGAGCGCACATTCCATCAGGACCCCAGTTAAGATAGTCAATCTTCTGTCACCATAAGGTTGACGTGTCCTTGGCTCCGATTTCTCCTCCTTGAGCCAAAGTCCATCTTCTCATTGCAGTCTTTACCTGAACAGTGACATTGAAATGAAAATTTGCACGTTGTGCCCGGGCAGGTCTTCTGGCTACATGATTTTGTAACAATTCCTTTCTCACAGAGTGACTATTGTAATTTATCCCCTTGCAGCTCCCATGAAGTTAAAGTGGAGTTGGCCTTGGTAATGCTTGGAAGCTGCACTTAAAGAGAAGAGAAGCATTTTTGTTTTGAAGGCCAGTAGGACAGTGCTTGGTTAGATCCTGTCTATGTGTGAATGCAGAATGGTGGAGAATTCATTAGCTCTGTATGGTGTTTGGGGACCAAAAGGGAGACAGTGAAAGTGAGAGCACCTATTAATCATCTTTGTGCTAATTGGAGCTCATCTGCTGTTCCTGAGCCTGCTCAGGGCTGTGTTCCGATGGAGATAGCCTTTTATGCAGACTCTGGAGGAAACGGGCAGGACTGGCAGGCACAGACCTTTCTCATGGGAGTGGTGGATAAAGATAGTGGCTTCACTTTCCTCAACAGGAGAATGAAGCCAGTAGTTGTTGTTGTTGATTCACTATGTCATGTCTGACTCTTTGCAGCCCTTGGACTGAGCCACACCAGGATCCCCTGTCCCCTACTATCTCCTGGAGTTTGCTCAAATTCACGTCCATTGAGTTGGTGATGCCATCCAAACATCTCATCCTCTGCTGCCCTCTTCTCTTTTTCCCTTAAGATTTTCTGAGCATCAGGGTATTTTCTAGTTAGTCAGCTCATCTCATCAGATGGCCAAAGTATTGGAGCTTCAGCTTCAGCAACAGTCCTTCCAATAAATACTCAGGATTGATTTCCTTTAGGATTGACTAATTTGATCTCCTTGCAGTCCAAGGGACTCTCAAAAGTCCTTTCTAGTACCACAGTTTGAAAGCATCGATTCTTTGGGGCTCAGCCTTCTTTACAGTCCAGTTGTACCTAAAGCATGCATGGCATGAAGATCCAATGTGAGGATACATGCAGAATGTTCAGCAAAATGCTTGACATTCAGTAAGTACTTAATAAGTATTAATAGCAGCTGCCATCACCCATAGTGCTGGTGTTTCTGTTGTTACCATTGCCTTCCGCTGAGCAAGGCATGGGCAGCACCAACCAAAGAAATTAGCATAGTTCCTGTGTAGTCTGGATGCCTTGAGAAATAGAAGGCAAATGGGGTAGGAGTACAAAGGAGTTCAGATGTGGGCCTTGTATCAAGAAGAGCTCTCTTGGTACAGACATCAGTTCAAGCTAACTAGGGAAAGGAGGGGATTGATCATAGAGGGTCAAACAGAGGCAGCTTGATCTCAGGATGAACTGAAGCCAAAGATGAGAAAGGTGTCAGGTGTGCCTCGGCTCTGTGCTGCTTTGAATCCTCACCACTTCATGTTGTCTTCTTTCTTTCTTTGTCTCTCTAGATGCCTTTTATTTATTTATTAGTGACTGTGCTGGGTCTTCTTTGCTGTGCACGAGCTTTCTCTGGTTGTGGTGAGCAAGGTCTACTGTGTTGCGGTATGTGGGCTTCTGACTGCTGTGGCTTCTCTTATTGTGGAGCATGGGCTCTTGGGCATAGGGGCTTCTGTAGCTGCAGCATGTGGGCTCAGTAGTTGTGGCAGATGGGCTGAGTTGCCCCATGACATGTGGGATCTTCTCGGACCAGGGATTGAACCCTAGTCCTCTGCATTGGCAGGTGGATCCTTAACCACTGGACCACCAGGGAAGTCCCTACATGCCTTTCTGACAGCCAGACCACACACTAGAATATGGCCACCCGTTCACACAGAGTTTCCATGCTGTATGTCCAGCCACATCACTTCACTCAATGTCTCAGCTCCTATTGTAGACCACTGGGCAGTGTTGTCCAGGCTCAGGGGCTGCAAGTGAAATAAAAAGGGTGACATGGTGTAGGGGGCAACCCAGGGCTGTAGGCATGGACAGTTGACTCCTAGGGAACCTCGATGTTACCAGGGCATCAATCCCCTAGAGCTTCCCTTTGTGGGAGGCAAACTCAGAGGGTCAAGTCAGGACCACACCTGCTCCAGGCTCATTAAAATAAGGCCGTGGGCATGGTAATAATCATGGTGGATGGTTGAGTACTATCACTGATTACTAACTCTAGGTTAGGCACTGTTTGAGTCCTCTATTTGCATTAATTAGGCTAAGCTTCATGACTGTGAATTAGGCATAGCTTTATCTCCATGTGATAGATAAGAAAAGTGATAGCCAGAGAGTTGAAGTCATTTATACAGCTTGTAACAGATGGAGGCAGGACTTGGACTCTGCATCTCTGAGTCCAAAACGCACAGCTCTTGAAAGGCCCCTCTTCAATGGGAGGCAGGTCGGAGCTTCCCCAGACTTCTCTCTGGCCATGGCTTTGGATTTGGACCCTGGCCACATTTATCTACCACAGTGTAGCCTTAACCGCGTCCCCCTATCTTGAGACTTGTTCCAGCTCCCCCTCGGCTTGTAGGCCATCTGCTCTCAAGCTCTGCAGGCTCCATCAGGGCCTGATTCTGTCACCACCTTGCCTGGACTTCCTTCACACCCTTGTACTCTTTGTCTTCACCTGTGTTGTGACTTCTGCTGCATTATTGCTCTTCATCCAAATCCACATGCGTTTCTCAGCAGCCACCGTGTAACTCTGGGTCTCTTGCAAATATATTCATTTAAAGCAGTTGGTGATGGATTTATTATCAGCACCTCGGATCCTTGGTTTTAAGGTTTTCTTTTTTTTTTTTTAATGTCTACTTTCAAACTTGACCAAGTATGTAATTTGTGTCTTTTCCATTGGCGCCAGGGTGGTATATTGGGTCCTGTCTACATTTTGCCATAAGACAAACCAGTTAAAAGGTCCAAAATGTCATCCCTAGAGGTCAGGGACCACTAAATTATCTGATTTAGAGGGGTATTCCATTATCATTGTTTTTATGTTTGCAATCTTGAGCTGGTTACCCAGCTTTTTTTTTTTTAAATTGTGGTAAAATATATATAATGTTGTTGTTCAGTCACTAAGTCATATCTGACTCTTGCGATCCCACAGACTGCAGCCCACCAGGATCCTCTGTCCATGGGATTTCCCAGGCACAAATACTATAGTGGGTTGCCATCTCCTTCTCCAGGGGATCTTCCCAACCCAGAGATCAAACCCACGTCTCATACACTGGCAGGTGGGTTCTTTACCACTGAGCCCCCTGGGAAGCCCATACATGCATAAAATTTACCATACATAAAAAGCCCATACATAACATAAAATTTACCATTTAGGCATCCTAGAATGTACAATTCAATAGAATTTAGTACATTCACAATGTTGTGTAACCATCACTGCTGTCTAGTGCCAGAATATTTCGTCCCTGTGGAAGAAAACCCTGTACCCAGTAATTAGTTCATGCCTCCCTCTCTCCCTCTGCTGCTGCTGATGCTAAGTTGCTTCAGTCGTGTCTGACTCTGTGCGACCCCATAGAGGCAGCCCACCAGGCTACGCCGTCCCTGGGACTCTCCAGGCAAGAATACTGGAGTGGGTTGCCATTTCCTTCTCCAGTGCATGAAAGGGAAAAGTGAAAGTGAAGTCGCTCAGTCGTGTCTGACACTTAGCGACCCCACGGACTGCAGCCTACCAGGCTCCTCCGTCCTTGGGATTTTCCAGGCAAGAGTACTGGAGTGGGGTGCCATTGCCTTCTCCTCTCTCCCCCTAGTTCTTGGCAACTACTAATCTGCTTTCTCTCTCTGGATTTGCCTGTTCTGGACATTTCGTGTAAATGGAATCATACAATTTGTGGCATTTGTGACTGACTTCTTTCCCTTAGTATAATGTTTTTGAGGTTCATCTGCATTGTAACATGTATGAGAACTTCATTCCTTTTAAAGAATGCTCCACATTCCAGAATAATATTCTACTGTATGAATATACTACATTTTGCATACCCACTCATCAGTTGATGGACTTTGGGGGTGTTTCTACCTTTGGCTGTTATGACCACTGAGTGCTGCTGTGAACATTCATGGATAAGTGTTTGGTTGAACACCTGTATTCAGTTCTTTTGGTGATATACCTAGGAGTAGAATCACTGGTTCACATGGAACTTCTCCGTTTAACTTACTGAGGAATTGCCACTCTGTGCTCCATGGTGGCTGAACCATTTTTTATTCCCACCAGCAATGCATGAGGGTTTCAGTCTCTCTGCATCCTTGACTCCAGTATCAACTTTTGACTTGCAGAATGAGTTTTATTACAACAGCAGGGGTATATACCTGAATTATTTAAGCTTCATTTATTTAATGAGACTATATTAAAGCAAGAATCGGAAACTGGTTAGCATTTTAATGCAAAATACATCAAAGAATTTGAGAAATACGAAAAGCAAAGGTTGTTTAACATGTAGGGATAAATTTGAACATTAGTTCATATCTATGGACCATACAAATGACAAGACCATAAAATCCATGGTGCTTATTGTGGCAGGGCTGTGCCCCATGACATGATTCATTTGTATATTTTTCTGTAAAAATGTACAATAGCCCATCTTAGTGACTTCTGGACTCATCTGTATAAAATGAGTGTTTATTATAATAATAATAAAATTATTATTATTTCATGCCTACACTTCATCTGATCTATAAAAACAGAGACATAGTATGCTAAGCTGCTATCCCTCTTCTGAAAGCATGAAGACATTTTCTGTGTACCTTCAATTTTTGCTAATGACACAAAATATTGAAACTTGTTATTTTTCCCTCTGCCAACCCATGAATGTGCTACCCTTATCTGAAACCTAAATAAATACTCGTTAATATACAGTGAAATTCAAATGAGAACTTCATACAAATAAGCCTGCTATAAAAATACATGTTTCTTCAAATTTGTAGACCAGAATAACATGAAATAAATTTAACATCATTTCACATGCAGAACCACCAACCAAATAAACTGGTTTTTATGATTCAATTGCCTAATCTCAGGTAGGTAAGAAAGCATATATATGGCTTTTCATTCCATAATCCATCATACATTTTAAGAACAGTATTATTTGGTTGAGATTTTTATAGGCCAAATGGAGAAAAATGTGCATAACAGCTGATTCTAGGATGATGGGCTGGTGGAGCAGACAAAGTGGAAAGAAGCTGGCTATTTTCTTCATTTGTTTATTCATTTTTTTCTTTTGGATAAATATTTATTTTTTCAAGCACTGCTGCGTGCCAGGTGTTGTGCTTAGAGCTAGAGAAGCAGTGATGAACAGCAAATACCTGGTTGCTGACCTCATGGAACTTTCAGTTATCAGTTGCTACAGAGGAGTTGGGTGGTGGTGGTGGTTTAGTTGCTAAGTTGTGCCCAACTCTTGCGACCCCCTGCCAGACTCCTCTGTCCATGGGATTCTCCCAGCAAGAATACTGGAGTGGATTGCCATTTCCTTCTCCAGAGGATTTTCCCAACCCAGGAATCGAACCTGGGTCTCCTGCATTGCAGGCCCCACAGAGGAGATGAAGCCAGTCAATTCTAAAGGAAATTAACCCTGAATATTCACCAGAAGGACTGATGCTGAAGTTGAAGCTCCAATACTTGGCCACCTGATATGAAGAGCCAATTCATTAGAAAAGACCCTGATGCTGGGAAAGATTGAAGGCAGGAGGAGAAGAGGGTGACAGAGGATGAGATGGTTGGATGGCATCACTAAGTCAATGGGCATGAGTTTGAGCAAACTCCAGATCATGAAGGACAGGGAAGCCTAGCGTGCTGCAGTCCATGGAGTCGCAAAGAGTTGGACACGACTGAGCAACTGAACAACAACATTGTTACAGAACAAGCCATCCTCAAACAAAAGGCTGTTTAGCAAAAGGCTTAGTATGCTCACGGTTTTGTGGGCTAGGAATTAGGGTATCATCCAGAGAAGGGGTTCAGCCCTGCTCCAGAGTGACTGGGCTGTCATCTGGGGTGCTTTGAGATGGCTGAAACCATGTCTAAAGTCTCACTTATGGCTTTTCTCACAAAATTTAAGATCCTCTTTAATCTGCCAGAGAGACAGACTTTAAAGAAGTATTCACATTAACAACTAGTACAATGAAGACAAAGTACAGACTTCTTTCCAGTAATCAGGACTTCTTGATTGCAAATGACAGAAACTCAACCCAAATGTGCTAATGAAAAGAAGGAAATTTAGCGACCCACCTGAGAAGTCTGTGGCTGAATCCCAATGCTGTAATGATAATGTCAAGAAACTCATTCCCTGTCTATGGATGAGAATTCACTCTTCGCTCCACCGGTTTTATTCTCAGGCTGGGGCTCCTTAGTTGATGGCTAAGAAGACCACCAGCTGCTCCACATTCTTAGCAAACACAACCAGTTTAGCAAACTCAACTGGAAAAGAGACTTTTTCTTTCTTAAGAGTTATATCAGATGATTCTGGAATTAAATCTTGTTGGACATGTTTCAGTCACAAGGCTGCTCCTGGACCAACCACTGTTGCCTTGGAGATAAAATGCTTTGAATGGCCAGGTCTGGATGACGTGTTCACCTCTGTGACCTGGGAGTGGCCTCAGCCTTACATGAACCACAGATGGAGATGGGTGTTTCTGCAAGATGGAATGTTCAGTTCAGTTCAGTTGCTCAGTCGTGTCCGACTCTTTGCGACCCCATGAATTGCAGCACGCCAGGCCTCTCTGTCCATCACCAACTCCCGGAGTCTACCCAAACCCATGTCCATCGAGTCGGTGATGCCATCCAACCATCTCATCCTCTGTCGTCCCCTTCTCCTCCCGCCCCCAATCCTACCCAGCATCAGGGTCTTTTCCAATGAGTCAACCCTTCGCATGAGGTGGCCAAAGTATTGGAGTTTCAGCTTCAACATCAGTCCTTCCAATGAACACCCAGGATTGATCTCTTTTAGGATGGATTGATTGGATCTCCTTGCAGTCCAAGGGACTCTCAAGAGTCTTCTCCAACACCACAGTTCAAAAGCATCAATTCTGCGGCACTCAGCTTTCTTCACCGTCCAACTCTCACATCCATACATGACCACTGGAAAAACGATAGCCTTGACTAGACGGACTTTTGTTGGCAAAGTAATGTCTCTGCTTTTAAATATGCTATCTAGGTTGGCCATAACCTTCCTTCCAAGGAGTAAGTGTCTTTTAATTTCCTGGCTGCAATCACCATCTGCAGTGATTCTGGAGCCCAAAAAAATAAAGTCTGATACTGTTTCCACTGTTTGCCCATCTATTTCCCATGAAGTGATGGGACCAGATGCCATGATCTTAGTTTTCTGAACGTTGAGCTTTAAGCCAACTTTTTCACTCTCCTCTTTCACCTTCATCAAGAGGCTCTTTAGTTCTTCTTCACTTTCTGCCATAAGGGTGGTGTCATCTGCATATCTGAGGTTATTGATATTTCTCCCGGCAATCTTGATTCCAGCTTGTGTTTCTTCCAGCCCAGCGTTTCTCATGATGTGAAGATGGAATGAGAGTTTCTTTTATTAGAAGAAGAGGGAAATAGATGTAACCAGACAAATTACATGAAGTGCCCATGAGGGCTTCCCAGGTGGTCCTGGTAGTAAAGAAGCCACCTGCCAATGCAGGAGACATAAGAGATGTGAGTTCAATTCCTGGGTTGGAAGATGCCCTGGAGGAGGGCATGGCAACCCACTCCAGTATTCTTGCCTGCAGTATCTCATGGACAGAGGAGCCTGAAGGGCTATAGTTCATAGCATCACAAGAGTTGGTCATGACTCAAGTGACTTAGCACACTTCAAGTATTCTTGCCTGTCTAACTCAGTGAAACTATGAGCCATGCCATGTAGGGCCAACCAAGATGGACAGGTCATAGTGGAGAGTTCTGACAAGACATGATCCACTGGAGAAGGGAATGGCAAACCACTTCAGTATTCTTTCCTTGAGAACCCCATGAACAGCATGAAAAGGCAAAAGATAGGACACTGAAAGATGAACTCCCCAGATCGGTATGTGCCCAATATGCTACTGGAGAAGAGTGCAGAAATAACTCCAGAAAGAATGAAGAGACAGAGCCAAAGCGAAAACAATGCCCAGTTGTGGATGTGACTGGTGATGGAAGTAAAGTCCGATGCAGTAAAGAATAATATTGCATAGGAACCTGTAATGTTAGGTCCATGAATCAAGGTAGATTGGAAGTGGTCAAACAGGAGATGGCAAGAGTGAACATCGACATTTTAGGAATCAGTGAATTAAAATGGACTAGAATGGGCGAATTTAATTCAGATGACCATTATATCTACTACTGTGGGCAAGAATCCCTTAGAAGAAATGGAGTAGCCCTCATAGTCAACAAAAGAGCCTGAAATGCAGTACTTGGGTGTAATTTCAAAGATGACAGAGTGACTTCACACATGAGGCTAAAAACAGAGTGACCTGTCTTGAAGAAAAGGTTCCTCCTTGTGTCATTACTTCTAATTATTCAACTTACATTTATTGAATTTTCATTTTGCATGATGCACTGGACTCATTGTAACTGGAATATAAAATAAATAGACAAATGGGTAATGGAGGGTGTTCAAGAGATCTTGGGGTTCATCAAGGGAAAAGATATGACCACTAGGTGGCAGTAGCTCACACAGGCTTTATTGAATGACCCTTTGGTAGTTTGCATGTAAAGTCCTGCACAGCAGGAGACTATCCAGAAATGCAGAAGGTCAATACTCAGTGGGGAGGAGGGCAAGGAACTCATGGGGGAGAGAGGGGTCCTCCAGGGGACTTAGGTGTCCAGGTGATGTCACTCGCCAGCACAGTGGAGAGTCTGGGTCAGAGACCAGTAGGGTCTTGGGGTCTTTATGTACCAGGGCTTATCTCACCAATGGCTAGCAGAGGTTTGGCACAGTTTTGTGAGGTTTGCAAAGCAGTTCGTGTGTGCGTGCTAAGTTGCTTCAGTTGTGTCCGATTCTGTGGCCTTTTCAACTGTAGCCTGCCAGGCTCCTCTGTCCAAGGGTTTCTCCAGGCAAGAATACTAGAATGAGTTGCCTTGCCCTCCTCCAGGGAATCTTCCTGACCCAGGGATCAAACTCAGGTCTCCTGCATTGCAGGTGGATTCTTTACCATCTGAGCCACCAGGGAAGCAGGAGACTTCTCTTTATGTCTTGTGCATTGGCAGGTGGGTTCTTTACCACTAGTGCCACCTGGGAAGCCCTTGCAAAGCAGACAGGCTCTAAATAGTTAACAATCTGCTTATTTAGTCTGTATTTAAAATATTTGGATGTAAAACATTTGTGTTTGGCACCTGCTGCCTTTTGAGCTAATGGGTCTCAGCCTGCAGTGGAGAAATAAACACCGTAGACTAATACACAGAGACCATCTTGGTTTATTTATATAACAAAGATTCAGCAATTATGCTCAGTTACAAACATAGCAACTAGTTAATATCAGTAAGTTAAGACTTGAGGTACAAAATGTAGAATAATCATAATAGTAAATACCATGTAATAGTTACGTGCCACATGCTTTGTGCAAAGGATCTCATTTATTGTAACTGCCAGAAACTCTGAAATTGTTACTATTATTATCTCCACTTAGAAATGGGGAAGCTGAGGCCTTAAGCAGCTTACTCAAGGTTATACAGCTCGTTGGAGAGGTGGACAAGATTGAGACCAGGCTTCTAGAATCCATACTCTCAAACTGACTGCCAGAGCATCTTTAGAGAGCTCGATCATCTTTCTTGGTCTCGGTTTTCTCACCTTTGAAACAACAAGGATATCACCAAGTGATAGCCCACAGCCAGCCTGACAGTCTCTATGCCTAGGATTTCTCTGTGTGGTTCCCTAGGTGGAAACACATCAATTCAGCCTCCTTGGCTACATCCTGAAGGAAATGATGAGAATAGAATGGCAAGAGGCAGGGGACCAGAAGGACAGTATGTTTGCCCAAAGGAGAGCACAGCACAATGGAGCAACAGGAGGTGTGTGGGGTGGAGGTGGTATAATGCAGGAATTCTGTGTGCGGGCTCTGCATAGATGTGAGTCCTGTCTTCTTCACTGACGAGGTGCATAATCCTTGATGAATCCCTTAACCTGAGTGTCTTCATTTGTATAATAGGAACAATGATAATGACACTTCAGTAAAATCATTGGGATGACTAAGTGAGGTGATGCCTATTAAACATGTAACATCGTGGTTGCAAATATTGAATCCCCATAGGTGTTTGCTGTAATATTATTAATAATAATTATTATTATCAGTGAAGGAACTATGTGATGGAGAAAGAAGATTCAAGAAGTATAGATAGAGGAGCATCAGTGAAGGGCTTCAAGCCTAGATATTTTTAGTGCATGAAATGTTTACTGTGCCAGGCACTCTGCCATCTGCTTATTTTACATTTGCCAAAAAATAAAAAATAAAAATAAAAAACATCTAGACTTGTTCTCTGCCTTTACTTTTATTGTGTCCCACTTGGCTGGTGTTGGTGGTGTAACACCCCACTTGTGGTGGTGTTCTCCAACCAGAAATTATTCTGGATCAGAAGTGTGGGTATTGTGGCAAGATTCTGAGAACAGGAGTTGGAAAGTCATGTCATGGCCTTGGGTCTCATCTCTTATGTGTTTCTGAGCTTCACATTCTGCATCTATGATTTATCTTTAACAATAATAACAGCCAACATTTGTTGGAAACTTACATTGTGCTGGGCAGTTATGTTATGTAACTGCCAGTTATGGAAATATCAGAGCTGGGTGTGAATTCAGGCTTCTGGTCCTAGAACCCACATTACTAGCACCTCATCATTCTGCACAGAGGCTTTAAAAACCCCTGATATGATAGACACTCAATAAACTGTAATTCTTATAATTATTATTATTTAGGATCCATACTTTCAAAACAACTGTGGTATTGGAGAAGACTCTTGCGAGTCCCTTGGACTGCAAGGAGATCTAATCAATCCCTCCTCAAGGAGATCAGCCCTTGGTGTTCATTGGAAGGACTGATGCTGAAGCTGAAACTCCAATACTTTGGCCACCTCATGCGAAGAGTTGACTCACTGGAAAAGACACTAATGCTGGGTAGGATTGGGGGCAGGAGGAGAAGGGGATGACAGAGGATGAGATGGTTGGATGGCATCACTGACTCGATGGACATGGGTTTGGGTAGACTCCGGGAGTTGGTGATGGACAGAGAGGCCTGGCGTGCTGCAATTCATGGGGTCGCAAAGAGTCGGACACAACTGAGTGACTGAACTGAACTGAACTGAACTCTCAAAACAACGTATTTATTTGTCCATTAAACATTTTCCAAGTGTTTTTTCTTTGCCAAGCACCTGTGATACATGGTGAACAAAGTTCCATTATTGCTTTCAAGTCACCATCTAGTCCAGAGACTGTGTAGCAGTCAGCATTCATGAGGCTCTGCTCCAGTAAAAAATGCTCCTCTCCCTCAGTTTTGGTGCTTTATAGTAGCAAGGGTTTGCTTTTCACTTGCATGCTTTCTACATTCTGGCAAAGGGGAAAGAGCAATAGTGGAACCACATGATGACTTTTAAAGTTTCTGCTTGGGCATGGCATGACTCATATTTACTCACAATTACTGGCTAAAGAAAGTCACATGGCAAATCCTGACATCATTTAGGACAGGAAGTTTGTGTCTCCCCAAAGAAGGGTCCCTGGGGAGGGCTTTACAGGAACAGGTTCAAGAAGAAGAGTTTTGGAACCAGTAATTAAATACATCACAAATGGATTCTTAGGCAATTACAACATAATATGATAAGTTCGACAAAAGAAAAGAAGGGAGTGTTAACACTTTCAATGTGCCTTGAATTTAGAACAAAGTGAAGTTTAGTGCATATTTTAGTTACTGAGCCTCAATTTTCTGGAACAAGATAGTGAAAGCCTGTAATAGATGCATTCTGAGAACTGAAAATTCACTAGCCTGGTTAGAGTGAAATACATTGACATAATTCTTTCCTTCCAAGCAATGATATCAGTTTTGTTAATAGCAGTGTCTATAGGCAAAGGACTTGGGAACTGAGGTAGCCTCAGAATGACGTGGGGAGAAAGGCTTGTTGGTGAGAACACCATGTCCATGTACTGGAAGGTAGGGGAAGGGAAGGCAAGATGGAAAATGGGGCATGAATCATGCAGAGATTTGTCCTAGATTCTGGTAGGTTATTTGGATGCCTTATATCTCAGTGAGAGTTCCAGAAAAATATCTACTTCTGCTTTACTGACTATGCCAATAGTGGATCACAACAAACTGTGGACAATTCTTTAAGAGATGGGAATACCAGACCACCTGACCTGCCTCCTGAGAAATCTGTATGCAGGTCAAGAAGCAACAATTAGGAATGGACGTGGAACAACAGACTGGTTCCAAATCGGGAAAGGAGTACGTCAAGGCTCTATATTGTCACTCTACTTGTTTAACTTATATGCAGACTACATCATGCAAAATGCTGGACTGGATGAATCACAAGCTGGAATCAAGATTGCCGGGAGAAATATCAATAACCTCAGATATGCAGATGACACCACCCTTATGGCAGAAAGCAAAGAACTAAAGAGCCTCTTGAAGAAAGTAAAAGAGGAGAGTGAAGAAGTTAGCTTAAAGCTCAACATTCAGAAAACTAAGATCATGGCATCGGGTCCCATCACTTTATGGAAACTAGATAGGGAAACAATGGAGACAGTGAGAAACTTTATTTTCTCAGCTGCAAAGTCACTGCAGATGGTGACTGCAGCCATGATGCTTGTTCCTTGGAAGACACTTGTTCCTTGGAAGAAAAGCTACGACCAACCTCAGTTCAGCTCAGTCGCTCAGTCGTGTCCGACTCTTTGCGACCCCATGAACTGCAGCACGCCAGGCCTCCCTGTCCATCACCAACTCCCGGAGTTTACCCAAACCCATGTCCATCGAGTCAGTGATGCCATCCAACCATCTCATCCTCTGTCATCCCCTTCTCCTCCTGCCCCCAATCCCTCCCAGCATTAGGGTCTTTTCCAATGAGTCAACTCGTTGCATGAGGTGGCCAAAGTATTGGAGCTTCAGCTTCAACATCAGTCCTTCCAATGAACACCCAGGGCTGATCTCCTTTAGGATGGATTGATTGGATCTCCTTGCAGTCCAAGGGACTCTCAAGAGTCTTCTCCAACACCACAGTTCAAAAGCATCAATTCTGCGGCACTCAGCTTTCTTTACCATCCAACTCTCACATCCATACATGACCACTGGAAAAACCATAGCCTTGACTAGACAGACTCTTGTTGACAAAGTAATGTCTCTGCCTTTAAATATGCTATCTAGGTTAGCCATAACCTTCCTTCCAAGGAGTAAGCGTCTTTTAATTTCATGGCTGCAATCACCATCAGCAGTGATTTTGGAGCCCCCCCAAATAAAGGCTGACACTGTTTCCACTGTTTCCCCATCTATTTCCCATGAAGTGATGGGACCAGATGCCATGATCTTAGTTTTCTGAACGTTGAGCTTTAAGCCAACTTTTTCACTCTCCTCTTTCACCTTCATCAAGAGGCTCTTTAGTTCTTCTTCACTTTCTGCCATAAGGGTGGTGTCATCTGCATATCTGAGGTTATTGATATTTTCCGGCAATCTTGATTCCAGCTTGTGTTTCTTCCAGCCCAGCATTTCTCATGATGTACTCTGCGTATAAGTTAAATAAGCAGGATGACAATATACAGCCTTGATGTACTCCTTTTCCTATTTGGAACCAGTCTGTTGTTCCATGTCCAGTTCTAACTGTTGCTTTCTGACCTGCATACAGGTTTCTCAAGAGACAGGTCAGATGGTCTGGTATTCCCATCTCTTTTAGAATTTTCCACAGTTTATTGTGATCCACACAGTCAAAGGCTTTGGTATAGTCAATAAAGCAGAAATAGATGTCTTTCTGGAATTCCCTTGCTTTTTCGATGATCCAGCAGATGTTGGCAATTTGATCTCTGGTTCCTCTGCCTTTTCTAAAACCAGCTTGAACATCTGGAAGTTCATGGTTCACATATTGCTGAAGCCTGGCTTGGAGAATTTTGAGCATTACTTTACTAGCGTGTGAGATGAGTTCAATTGTGCGGTAGTTTGCGCATTCTTTGGCATTGCCTTTCTTTGGGATTGGGATGAAAACTGACCTTTTCCAGTCCTGTGGCCACTGTTGAGTTTTCCAGATTTGCTGGCATATCGAGTGAAGCACTTTCACAGCATCATCTTTCAGGATTTGAAGTAGCTCAACTGGAATTCCATCACCTCCACTAGCTTTGTTCATAGTGATGCTTTCTAAGGGCCACTTGACTTCACATTCCAGGATGTCTGAGTAGATGACCAACCTAGACAGCATATTAAAAAGCAGAGATATTACTTTGCCAACAAAGGTCTGTCTAGTCAAAGCTTTGGGTTTTCCAGTAGTCAAGTATGGATGTGAGAGTTGTACATAAAGAAAGGTGAGTGCTGAAGAATTGATGCTTTTGAACTGTGGTGTTGGAGAAGACTCTTGAGAGTCCTTTGGACAGCAAGGAGATCCAACCAGTTCATCCTAAAGGAAATCAGTCCTGAATGTTCATTGGAAGGACTGATGTTGAAGCTGAAACTCCAATACTTTGGCCACCTGATGCAAAGAGCTGACTCATTTGAAAAGACCCTGATGCTGGGAATGCTTGAGGGCAGAAGGAGAAGGGGACAACAGAGGATGAAATGGCTGGGTGGCATCACTGACTCAATGGACATGAGTTTGTACAAGCTCAGGGAGTTGGTGATGGACAGGGAGGCCTGCTGTGCTGTGGTTCATGGGGTCGGAAAGAGTCAGACACGACTGAGCGACTGAACTGAACTGATAACTCAGTGTGATCCAACCTTCCTGTGTGCAATAAGAGAGAAAATATATATAGAGTGTTTAAAAATTTATAGTCACAACTCCAAAAAGTTGTTTGTTGTTGTTTTCACCTTTCTATAATGAAATTCAACTTGGATCAGGAGCCAACATTTCAACTGATAATAACTCAGTCCCTTCTGGTTCAAAACTTAGTACCTTCTGGATAAATATCAAATAAATTCAAATTACTCCCCTGCCCCTTCTCTTTCTCTTCTCTTTGGGTTATTGGGAGGCTTATATACAGTAAGTCCTCTACATACGAATTAGTTCTGTTCTGAAAGTGTGTTAAGTCCAATTTGTTCATAAGTCCGACAAAGTTAGCCTAGGTACCCAACTAACACAATTGACTATACAGTGCTGAACTGTAATAGGTTAATAATACTTTTCACACAAATAATTCATAGAAAACAAATAAACGCAAAAAAAATTTGATCTTACCGTACAGTACCTTGAAAAGTACAGTAGACAGTACCTCAGCTGGCATATTGGGACTGACATTGAGTGAAGAGGCAAAAAGAGTTACTGAATGGAGGAGTAAGAAGAGGTGGGAGATGGTAGAGCTGAAGGATAATCAGCAACAGGAGATAGGGCCAAGCTGCAGTTTCACTCATGCATGATGTTGATAACATCAGGTTCTAGGTTCTTGCTGGAACCAGAAGCATGGTCATATCTTTGAAAGTTTGCAACTTGACAGTTTGTATGTAGGGGACTTAGCAGACTGTCTTATCTTGGGGTACATGAATCTCCCTCTGGGTACTTCTGGACTCACTGGAGATATCTTCAGTCCTCATGATGCTAAGGGAGACTGGAGGCGGAAGAGTGAGTGTTTGTAGGGAAGTAGTGCTGTCTCAGATCCTCTTGGACTTGAAATGCCATGTGACTGTTGTTTCCACCCTCATACTGGCAGGTGCACTGAGAGGTTGTCCCACCCAGTGCCCAGGGTGGGACATAAGACTTTAAGTCACTCTGCTTTCGGATCCCCAAATCTCTCAGAGTGTTTTTCTACCATCTCCTTCTGAGTACAAGGATTCAAGGTAGGCAGGAATCAGGTCCCATACTCCCTCTCTTTCTTGTTCATCTTTCTCTGTTTTAGCCAAGCTTATTCCCTAGTCCAGGCAAGTATTTCAGAGCCTTCCTGTGCAATGAAAAACTGCTCTGATGTCATATTCTATATTCTTCCTATTTCATGGCTTATAGACAGGAAAATTTGGCCTTGGAGTACAGAATGAAGCAGGGCAAAGGCTAATAGAGTTTTGCCAAGAGAACGCAATGGTAATAGCAAACACCCTCTTCCAACAACACAAGAGAAGACTCTACACATGGACATCACCAGATGGTCAACACCGAAATCAGACTGATTATATTCTTTGCAGCCAAAGATGAAGAAGCTCTATACGGTCAGCAAAAACAAGACTGTGAGCAGACTGTGGCTCAGATCATGAACTCCTTATTGCCAAATTCAGGCTTAAATTGAAGAAAGTATGGAAAACCACTAGACCATTCAGATATGACCTAAATCAAATCCCTTATGATTATACAGTGGAAGTGACAAATAGATTTAAGGGACTATATCTGATAGACAGAGTGCCTGATGAACTATGGACAGAGGTTCGTAACATTGTACAGGAGACAGGGATCAAGACCATCCCCATGGAAAAGAAATGCAAAAAAGCAAAATGGCTGTCTGAGGAGGCCTTACAAATAGCTGTGAAAAGAAGAGAAGTGAAAAGCAAAGGAGAAAAGGAAAGATATTCCCATCTGAATGCAGTGTTCCAAAGAATAGCAAGGAGAGTTAAGAAAGCCTTCCTCAGTGATCAGTGCAAAGAAATAGAGGCAAACAACAGAATGGGAAAGACTAGAGATCTCTTCAAGAAAATTAGAGATATCAAGGGAACATTTCATGCAAAGATGGGCTCGATAAAGGACAGAAATGGTATGGACCCAACAGAAGCAGAAGATATTAAGAAGAGGTGGCAAGAATACACAGAAGAACTGTACAGAAAAGATCTTCAAGACCCAGATAATCAGGATGCTGTGATCACTCACCTAGAGCCAGACATCCTGGAATGTGAAGTCAAGTGGGCCTTAGAAAGCATCACTACGAACAAAGCTAGTGGAGGTGATGGAATTCCAGTTGAGCTATTTCAAATCCTGAAAGATGATGCTGTGAAAGTGCTGCACTCGATATGCCAGCAAGTCTGGAAAACTCAGCAGTGGCCACAGGACTGGAAAAGTTCAGTTTCCATCCCAATCCCAAAGAAAGGCAATGCCAAAGAATGCTCAAACTACCGCACAATTGCACTCATCTCACACGCTAGTAAAGTAATGCTCAAAATTCTCCAAGCCAGGCTTCAGCAATATGTGAACCATGAACTTCTAGATGTTCAAGCTGGTTTTACAAAAGGCAGAAGAACCAGAGATCAAGTTGCCAACATCTGCTGGATCATCGAAAAAGCAAGGGAGTTCCAGAAAAACATCTATTTCTGCTTTATTGACTATACCAAAGCCTTTGACTGTGTGGATCACAATAAACTGTGGAAAATTCTAAAAGAGATGGGAATACCAGACCATCTGACCTGTCTCTTGAGAAACCTGTATGCTGGACAGGAAGCAACAGTTAGAACTGGACATGGAACAACAGACTGGTTCCAAATAGGAAAAGGAGTACGTCAAGGCTGTATATTGTCACCCTGCTTATTTAACTTATATGCAGAGTACATCATGAGAAAAGCTGGGCTGGAAGAAACACAAGCTGAAATCAAGATTGCCAGGAGAAATATCAGTAACCTCAGATATGTGGATGACACCACCCTTATGGCAGAAAGTGAAGAAGAACTAAAGAGCCTCTTGATGAAAGTGAAAGAGGAAAGTGAACAAGTTGGCTTAAAGCTCAACGTTCAGAAAACTTAAGATCATGGCATTTGACCCCATCACTTCATGGGAAATAGATGGGGAAACAGTGGAAACAGTGTCAGCGTTTATTTTGGGGGGCTCAAAAATCACTGCTGATGGTGATTGCAGCCTTGAAATTAAAAGACGCTTACTCCTTGGAAGGAAGGTTATGACCAACCTAGATAGCATATTTAAAAGCAGAGACATTACTTTGCCAACAAAGGTCTGTCTAGTCAAGGCTATGGTTTTTCCAGTGGTAATGTATGGATGTGAGAGTTGGGCGGTGAAGAAAGCTGAGCACCAAAGAATTGATGCTTTTGAACTCTTGAGAGTCCCTTGGACTGGGAGAAGATCCAACCAGTCCATCCTAAGGGAGATCAGTCCTGGTTGTTCATTAGAAGGACTGATGTTGAAGCTGAAACTCCAATACGTTGGCCACCTCATGCAAAGAGTTGACTCATTGGGAAAGACCCTAATGCTGGGAGGGATTGGGGGCAGGAGGAGAAGGGGACGACAGAGGATGAGATGGTTGGATGGCATCACTGACTCGATGGACATGAGTTTAGGTAGACTCCGGGATTTGGTGATGGACAGGGAGTCCTGGCGTGCTGCGATTCATCAGGTCACAAGGAGTCAGACACCACTGAGCAACTGAAATGAACTGAACTGAGCTGCAACTCTATGCTCCGCTGTCTGAGACTGATTCTCTGATGCTCAAAATCATCATTGATTTATTTGCTATTTGTAGTGCTTACCCTGGTCTTCCTTGATAGCTCAGCTGGTAAAGAATCCACCTGCAATACAGGAGACCCTGGTTTGATTCCTAGGTCAGGAAGATTCCCTGGAGAAGGGTAGGCTACCCACTCCAGTATTCTTGGGCTTCCCTGGTGGCTCAGATAGTAAAGAATCCACCTGCAATGAGGGAGACCTAGATTTGATCCTCGGGTTGGGAAGATCCCCTGGAGGAGCGCATCGCAACCCACTCCAATATTCTTGCTTGGAGAATCCCCATGGACAAGGGAGCCTGGTGGACTGCAGTCTGTGGGCTCACAAAGAGTCGTACATGATTGAGCGACTAAGCACAGCACAGCACAGTGCTTACTCTAGGGTTTATAATATACATTTTTAACTTAACACAGTCTAATTTCAAATAACATATTGTTCAGTACATGTATAGTAATATGAACCACCATTTATTTCCATTTGTCCCTCTCATTCTCTGTACTGTTGTCATATTTTAGTTTTGTACATCTTATCATGTTAATGTTACTCACATATACTTATAAATTTTTGTTTGTTTGTTTTTATTTTCATTTCATCACTTTGAAAAAAAAGATTTTTTATTTCTTTATAATAAGCATTTTTTTCTGTTTATCCGTGGAAAAAAAATTTCCTACCAAGCACCCCACTCCCCCAGATTCCAAGTTCATTTTCTCAGACAGCTCATATTGTCAAAGAAGCTCTGTTTATTCATTATAGATAGTTCTATTATAAAATATCAATTTCATTGATATTTTCTTCTTCATTGTTTAATCTGCTATGTATCTCCTCTAGTAAACATTTCATTTTAGATATGCATTTTTCACCTTTAGATTCTCTACTTAGTTCTGGTCTAAATATTATATTTTTCTCCTCATCATAATAATGTTTTATTTTACAACCTTGAACATGCAAAGAATATCTTTAGTAGCTATCTTAATAGCCATATTTTCTAATGCTATAACTTGTTATTTCTGAGTCTGTTTCTGTAAACTGATTTTTCTCCAGGCTACAAGTTACGCTTTCTTTTCTCGGTACATGTCTAGCAATTTTTTATTAAATACAGACCCTTATGAATTTTGCATTTTGTTTGCTAGATTTTGTTATGAAAAGTGAAAATGTTAATTGTTCAGTCGTGTCCAACTCTATGTGACCCCATGTACTGGAATCTGCCAAGCTCCTCTGTCCATGGAATTCTCCAGGCAAGAATACTGGAGTGGGTAACCATTCCCTTCTCCAGGAGATCTTTCTGACCCAGGGATTGAACCTGGGTCTCCTGCATTACAGGCACATTCTTTACTGTCTGAGCCACCAGGGAAGCCCAGATTGTGTTACACCTCTACAAAAAAAAAAAAAAAAGCTCATTTTTCTTTCCTGGTAAGTATTTTAGTTATGGGCAGGTCAGTTTGATCCTTACAAGGCTTACTTTTAAACTCCTTTTGGGTAGACCTGGAGTTGCCTTTATTCTAAGGATCATTTAGCTTTATTTCTAAACCATTATCCTTCTGGAGTCTCTGCTGAATGTGCTGTGAATTCAAACCAAGCCCCTCCACTTTGGCCAGTGAGCATGAAAACAATTTGTTTTCCTGTAAGATCCCTTGGAATTATTGGGCTTACAGCTCTCCAAAATGTGACTGTCCTCTCCTGGAACTTTCTCTTGCCAGATATGTAGGGTTTAATCTTACCCATATATAGGATTGATATTTAGCCAACAGCTCAGAGAGACTCCTGTGCAGATTTATAGAGATCTCTGTGTAATTCCTTCTTTCTTAGTGATTTGTCTTTCAAATTAGAGCAGACTTAGTCTTTCCAATCTCTGTCTTATCAATTCAGTGTGAGGGCTGGGTTCTCCTTGAATTTCTCTTCCCATGCTGTGATCTGGACATTCCTTTTTTGCAGAATTCTGGCGATGATAGAACTCAACTTTTTCATCTTTTCTAAAGGATCACAGTCCTTTGCTGTTGTTCAATGTCTAAAAGTATTTGTTTCTGATATATTATACAGTTTTCTAGTTATTTGCAGCAAGCGGGTAACCTGAATATTCTTACTCCCTCATGGTCAAAGGCAGATGTTCTCAGAGTGATTCTACTGGATACTAGTTTTTGATAATTACTCTGCATCCTCAGAATGGTGATTAGCGCAGTGATTTCCTGAGAATGTGTAGGCTTTACTTATTCTTGGTTTGAAAGGATAGATTTACCTGAAAATTATAGAAATTCAATAAGGAAAGAAATTTTATTTCAAGGGAATGTAAGGAAATTAATTCACCAACATTTATTGAACACCCTCTAACTTTTAGGACCCTTCCTAGTTATTGGGCCTATACCAAACATAAACCAAAAGATTATTTTGAAAATCTCTACTCTTACCACATTTACTGTGGAGAAAGCAGAAAAGGAGGTAAAAGGCATAAAAAAATGAAATCTTAAAATCTGTACCATGTCAGATGGCAAGTGCCATGTGAATGATAGAGAAACAATAATCCTCCTGGTACACAAGTGGTACTGATTGGAAAACATGGCCACTATCCCTTCATTAAACTTAATGATAGAGGCCATCTGTTTAGAGGTAAAATAGCCACCTGTATTACTGTAAATGTAAATCTACTATAGAGCTCTCCCCTCATGCCCTGCTAATCTCTCTCTAATTCATAAACATTTATTTGTCATCTTCATAGAAATATTTGCTAACTTGTTTATTTTCTGTGACTGGCACAGGACTGAACTCTCTGTGAAGGTAAGCATCCAGTCTGGTTTTGCCCACAACTGCATCCCCAAGCATTTCCATATAGGCTCATGATTTGGAGAGTGTTCAGTCTATTACCTGTTAAACACGTGTGTTGGAGAGAGCCATGGATATAAGGGTTATTGACACCTGCCTGGGTTATACCTTATGTGTTCACCCTCCATTCTCCCTTCAAAAATTACTAGCCAATTTCTTTGAAAGTTACCTACTGTAATTTGACTTTCTTTCTTTTTTTTTTCTTTTTGCAGCAGTCCAGTCACTGCATACCCTAAATGACCAGATATCCCATTTTATTGTCACCAAGTCAAAGGCACTGGAGGAGGACCAAGACCCTTTTCTTCCCACTGAGAAGGAGACTCTCAAGAGTTCCATGATATTGATGAGGCACCTCTTAATGGATGCTCAGGTACAAAGATCAATAAATCCTATATAGAGTAGGTGATAACCTTTTTTTGTTTTCTTCTTGGTATAGGTTGTGCAAAAATGCTCATCTGTCACATTCATTATGACTGCCTTTGTGATAAACAGCTGCGTAATGGACATTCTGATATATTGAGTACTGGATTTCTAATTAAGTATTATTTTGGATTTAGTATCAAAGTGGCTTGTTTTTAAGTCAAAGTAATAGGGCTTAAAATAATATATGTGTTGTCTCTGAGAATTTAACAGATCTCCTATTAGCCTTGGAAAGTGAAAACCCATTTACATACAAATTTGGCAGGCATCAAAGCTGGCAGAGGCTTTGGAGTGGAGCAATACTTATCCCAAACAGCATCACTGAGTAACTAATGAGTATTTTGGTACATTTGGTGCACCACCAGTAAGCAAATCAGCACTGTTTTTTTCTTTTTTTTTTCTTTTTAATGCTAGCAATGAATTAATTACAGAAGATATTTAGTTCATTGCATGCTTCATTGAGATGTGATTCTTCAAGGTTACTCCTTGTGCACTCTTTTATTGAAATATTTAAAAAATAATGTATCTACCCCTTCTGGTTTTGTTGGTGGGTCTCTCCTGATATGTTGATGGACAAACACCAGGTGTCTTAAGAGAACTGATGGTTTTCCGTGTTTGTGAAGCCAAGCAGAACTAGATTTTATTTTCGTGTCTGCCTCTTCCATATCTAGAAACGTTTAAGAAAATGTTCTTTGAGTCTGGTGATGTTGTTCTAGTTTCTCCTAGAGCCTTCTTCCTGAGCTGTTTTTCTGTTCAACAGCAGTGAGGTCAGAATGGTTGGTGGTTTCCTGTGTTCTGCTCTGTATCAGATTTTGTACTGTGGTTTATTTGCTTTTGTTTCTATCATGGTGGTGTTTTATGTTTTATTATTTAAAATCAATTGTGAAGCCTCAATCTTGCACCAATAAGACTTCAACTGGCCAAGTTTTGTTCATTTCTCACCTGTCAGTGTTTGAAGCTGTCCCGTGGCATTTTTGAGCCCCTGAATTGAGGTGGCCCAAGTTATGCAAAGCCTTTCATTTGTATTCACTGTTCTTGCCTTCCCCCTTTATTATGAGCAACCCATTCAGCCTCTCCTTTCTCCCCAGGCCTGACTAGTGGAGAGAGGGAAGATTGTGAAGTTACAACAAACAATTTCAAAACTCAGGGGAAAAAGGGAAATTTAGAACAATTCACCAAATAAAAGAGAGCAAATTGTTCTTGAAAGGATTAGCTTTCCTCGGTGCCTGGACCCAATCCTATAGCTAATACAACAGCCAAGGGAACCATCTGAATGCATCCTTGATGATGTTGTGTAAACTCCTGTTTGCAAAATATAAGGGAGTAAGAAATCATTCATCTTTTCCCTCTCCTTCACATATGAGCTTAGTAGTGCCTATAAGTGGATTTTGAGAATGTTTAATGTTGCTTAAGGAAATATTTTCTCCCCCTAAGTACAGGGTTCATTTAACAACTTGTATCCTTTATGGCTTTGATTACAAATTTTCGTTTATTTATCAAATGGGACTAAAATATCTTATAATGTGGTTACTGTGTGGGAAGAATTGATGCTTTCGAACTGTGGTGTTTGAGAAGACTCTTGAGAGTCCCTTGGACAGCAAGGAGATCCAACCAGTCCATCCTAAAGGAAATCAGTTTGGAAGGACTGATGCTGAAGCTGAAACTCCAATACTTTGGTCACCTGATGTGAAAAACTGACTCATTTGAAAAGACCCTGATGCTGGGAAAGATTGAAGGTGGGAGGAGAAGGGGATGACAGAGGATGAGATGATTGGATGGCATCACTGACTCGATGGACATGTGAGTGTGAGTAAAACTCCGGGAGTTGGTGATGGACAGGGATGCCTAGCATGCTGCAGTCCATGGGGTCACAACACGACAGATTGACTGAACTGAACTGTGTGGGAATATTTTGTTATCTCATTCTCTCCTGGTACCAAATCAATGCCTGCTAGAATTTTCTCACTTAAATAGCTAGGGAAACATGGAACAAGATATGGTGGATATTCTGCTAAGTCATACATTCTAAAAGGAAAATCAGTTGGATCTTTCTCCAGAGAAAAATGATCATAGAAAGTCAGGTAAGAAAGTTGCATAGTGTCTGGAAATGTTATTTCTTTGCCTCTTATTTTTTCAAAGATCCCTCCCTCTGATCTTTTGGACTAATATAGGAAGAGGTGGGTCGTGATCAGTCTAAAAATACTAACTTCATTTATTTTCTTCTAAAGCCATTAGCTTTTTGAAACATTATTTGTGATTATGAATCTAGGTCTATGGGCTGATGTCAATTAGAATCATGTTATCTAATACCCCCAGGCTGAGATCACGTCTGAAATAACTCTTTATAAGATTAATGTTGCCAAACTTATAAAATACTGAGAAACCCCAACATTTTTGGAATGGCTGGGGTGATGTGTAGTTTTGAGTTCTGAAATAGACAACCATAGCTATATGATTTTTAATGAGAATCTTTATTGAGCATTTTGGAAATTCGGATCTTTTCCATTCATTTTTTGGCATTGCTTCTTGCCTCAATTCCAAAGATGAACAAATGCACTTACTTCATTTTCTAAGTTCATCAATAATGAGAGATCAATAGCAGATAAATATAACTTCTAGGTACCTCCTTCCGTTCAGCTGCATTTTGTGATATTAATAGATGTTTGTGTGTTGCAGGCTGTAAACTCTTCAAGAGTAGCAACCACATCCTGAACTTTGTTGGTATAATAGCCTTCTTAGTTCCATACCCAGAGGACTTTTAACAGTATTAGATTATGATGAAATACTCTGACATCAGCTTGCAAGTTGAATGAAGTCAGGCAAAAAGTATTCTAGAGAACCTGGAGGCTGCTTCCAGAGTGACTGCTTAAAAGACATAATCGATTCAAGTCACATCTGTCTTGGAAGCAATAAATCCTGCTTAGGAGAATGTCAAAGGCAAAAGCATTGCTGGGCTATGAAATTCCACCTCTGAGGATTATAAAACAGTATGCACAGAGCAAACACATCTCCCAAGTATAATGGGGGTGCCAGAGATGATTGGCAGGTCTGACAATCCATCCTAGAGAATGGAATCAAGAAGGAATATCTCACACAGGCAGCCCAGAGGCCTGCAAGTATTTACTCATCCCCTACATGTCTGTCTGAACATTTAGGGGGTGTCTAAAAGAGGCCCAGTGCCTCTATTTGCATTTCATTCCCTGTATAATCCAAAGGCCCCCAAATTCAATGAAGGGTACCATTCAGATCACATTTGAAACCTGATCTTGTGGCTTTTATTCCTGAGAGCTCTGTCTAAACCCAAAATGCCAACTCAGCTTTGTAAGTGATTAGATTCATAACGCCAAAGAGGCAATTCTTTCTGGTACAGATTAATTCTTTTACTTGTACTATGTGACTCTGCATGCTAAGAGGGGTTGATTACAGCAAATTAAATCTCCTATTGGCAGTTCTCTCCTTCTTTCCCCCAAAGACCTAATATCATTATTTATTAAGGGGTAAACAAATGCTTGGGAAAACAATAAGATCGCTTTGTTGGCAGTAAGGTCCTCCTCTGGAAGGCTGGGTATTGAAAAGTAGAGATCTTTTGTGCCTCATTGTGGGTGGAAGACTTGGGATATGGAGTGGCCAAGGAGGTCCTGTGCTCCACTGACCCTTGGCCACTGGCCAGGCCAGACAGTGCCTCAGCCTTCGCTGCCTGGAATGTGGCTTGTCCAGGTCTGACGGGAGAGCTCAGTTTAAGTGAGACTCAGTCACTGGGGCGTCCTTCCCAGAGGCCTATCTCTAGCAATGAAGTGAGCGAGTCTTTACACACAAAAATAAACTGTACGACGATCTTCTCTAAGCAAGTCTGCATGTGCAGGCTGACAAAAGTCAAATGTGAGGCAGAAGAGAAATGAACCTGCTTTATCTTATGGGCTGTCTTATCCCCTGCTCTGTCCTCATTGGCCCTTTTCTTCTTGCTTTGTTTTCCATCCTTCCTTATCCCCAGTTCAGTTCAGTTACTCAGTCATGTCTGACTCTCTGTGACCCCATGGGCTGCAGGATGCCAGGCTCCCTGTCCGTCACCAACTCTCGGAGCTTGCTCAAACTCACGTCCATTGAGTCGGTGATGCCATCCAACCATCTCATCCTCTGTCGTCCCCTTCTCCTCCTGCCTTCAATCTTTCCCAGCATCAGGGTCTTTTCAAATGAGTCAGTTCTTAGCAGTAGGTGGCCAAAGTATTGGAGTTTCAGCTTCAGCATCAGTCTTTCCAATGAATATTCAGGACTGATTTCCTTTAGTATTGACTGGTTGGATCTCCTTGCAGTCCAAGGGACTCTCAGGGGTCTTCAACACCACAGTTCAAAAGCATCAATTCTTAGGCACTCAGCTTTCTTCATAGTCCAACTCTCACATCCATATGTGACTACTGGAAAAAAATAGCTTTGACTAGATGGACATTTGTTGGCAAAGTGATGTCGCTGGTTTTTAATATGTTGTCCAGGTTGGTCATAGCTTTTCTTCCAAGGAGCAAGTGTCTTTTAATTTCATGGCTGCAGTCACCATCTGCAGTGATTTTGGAAGCCAAAAAAATAAAGTCTGTCACTGTTTCCACTATTTCCCCATCTATTTGCCATGAAGTGATGGGACCAGATACCATGATCTTAGTTTTCTGAGTGTTGAGTTTTAAGCCATCTTTTTCACTCTCCTCTCTCACTTCTCCCCACGCCTCAGCATTTTCCCTCCTTCTCTCAACTTTCACTTCTTTCCTTCCTCCCCTGACACCTCATTTCCCAGTTGACAGAATAAATCTTAGTTGAGATGTGGGATGAGATTCTGTTCTGCTTTCCCTTTCCTGCCTCTCCCTTCTCTTTTCTCCTCCTCTCTTCCCTTCCCCTACCCCATCTCTTCTCCTCCCTTCCCTTCCCCCTTGTCTTCTCCCCTCCCCTCCCCTTCCCTTCCTTTCCCTTCTCTTCTCTCATTTGTCTTTCTGTTATTTGTATTCAGGGAACTTGAGAGCACATTTGCCAAGACCTAGATTCCTCTTGCCGGACAAGAAGGAGAACATCAGGAGGGGGCAATGGGCAGGAGACCAGCCTGATATTCAAGGAGGTCAATGAGGGCCCTGCCAGGATCAGAGACTCGATGTGATTTAGGTGGATTCATTTTCCTCTCTTGTTTTGTTTTCTAGAGTAGTCTCCCCTGGTTGATTATGCTTTCTGGTTGATTTCTGGCAAGAACCAGGCAGATTTAACAGAAATGGTTTGATTGTTTGAGCTACCTGGATACCCTCCCCCTCTAGACTTGAGGTAGGAGGTAGATGGGCCCCCCAGGGTGACGTGATGGGAGATTCATTCCCTGTGAACCAATACTCCCAAATATCAAGAGCAGGACAATTGAGAGAGGAGGCTGGGCCCTGCCAGATAGAAGAGGAGAGACCATGTAGTTTTCATTCTTAAACTCAGGAGATGTCCCTGACTACACATGTGCAGAAAGACTCCTTGGAGGTCAAAAGTGGAGTGATGCTAACTGATGCTCACTACCCATAGGCCTCTTTAGTGAAATCCATCTAAGAGATGCGAGCACACACATGGGAGAACCCTAAGATATGCCCAATATAAACTGTGAACCAGGTAAATCAAAATGATTGTCCAAAGGAAAGCTGGAAGAAATACCCCATAAAAGTGATTAAAACTACCACCAGGGCACTACTCTCTCTCTGAGCCCACCTGTGAGCCTATCTATACACATACTGTAATTTTTCCTCCTAATAAATACTTTACTTGTTTCGCCACTTTCTGTCTTTGTGGGAATTCTTTTCTGCACAGCTGAAAGTCCAGAGCCTTGTCAGTGACCACTGGTCTAGTTGTTATGATTCAGTGTTCTCACTGATGTGACCTGACCTCAATCTCTGGCTGAGAACTGAGGCCCTGCTTCAAGCTGCTGCAGGCCAAGGCCATCCAAGATCAGACTGACCTTGAAGTGTGGTTTGGAGCAAAGCATCTACCAGAACAAACCTTGACTCAGGCTCCTGACCAATAGAACAGTCAGATCTGCATAGTAGATTTCAACATATGTTGGGAAATGGACCTTGGGTGTCAGGTAGTTGACACACACTCATTACAGAGGTACATATCACAACGACTTCTCTTGTAATCAACTCTTTCCATCCTTTCTGAATTCAACCTGTGCTCATGGTCTGGACCCCATGGTTATTACTAATGCAGTTACCTGGTGCTTTAGAGCTGCAACTGGCTTCATAGTCATGAACGAGACCATGTTGGCAGCTCTGGAGAATGTCTGGTCCTTAACATTGCACAAACTGAGGCACCAGATGGATGCTTGAATTCTCAAGGTCACAGACACTGGCTATGAGTAGCAACCCAAGTGCAGTTTTTGCTTATCTTCTGAAATGTTACACCAGGCTTAAGCAAGAACTGGAACTCTCCCCAGTGTAGTAACAAGCAGAGAAGAAGACTCTGAAATTAGAATGAGGGCAAAGAGGCAAAGTTTTCATCCTAAGAAAATTACCCTCGGATATTTTTAAGTCTACTCATGCCATCAGATTTTCACTTCTTAAAGGTCATAGAAGAAAGAAATACTTAAATGGATGCTGAAGAATCAAGTTCAGCTAACAGGAAAGCTACAATGGTAAGCTGATTATTCAAAGGAGTCTTAGCTTATCCCCTCCAGTAATCCCTGGGCTCGGTTACCCATCCTCACCCTGTGCATTTGAAAAGGCAATGCTATTTTCCATTCTCAGATTCGAAACTATAAAATCAGCAGGTATGAAGCTTGTAGTTTCTTACATAATGCGTGCAAGTCCACTTCCCATTCTGCCATGATGGTTTTGATCTTTTAAAGTCTTTTTTTAAAAATAAATACAATTTAACTTACAGGCATTGTCAGGCTTAAATGTGATCCCATCAGTTATAGAGCTTCTGCAATCACCTTTCCTGTTCAGGAGAAATGGAGGGTGAGATATGAAATTGCAATGCAGGCAATTAAGCTTGTGTTTAGTTTTTGTTTTTTTTTAAGATAATAGAGAAAGGTAGCCTCTTCTGAGACCTCTGGCACCTTTGCAAAATCCATGAGGCAGAACTTTAGGAGAAGTTATGAAATGCTGAACATTGCTTTCAGTGTTCACCATGCAAAGGTCCAGGTTTAACTGGAAATAAGGCTCAAAAAGTGGGACTCCTGTCCATTGCTAAACTGTGATGGAAAGGAGCATCTCTCAGGATGTTGTTGTTGTTCAGTCACTAAGTCGTGTCCAACTCTTTGTGACCCCATGGACTGTAGCACTGCCATGCTCCTCTGTCCTCCACTATCTCCCAGAGCTTGCTCAAATTTATGTCCATTGAGTCTGTGATGCTACCTAACTATCTCGTCCTCTGCCACCCCCTTCTCCTTTTGCCTTCAATCTTTCCCAGGATCAGGGTCTTTTCCAGTGAGTCAGCTCTTAGAATCAGGTGGCCAGAGTATCAGAGCTTCAGGAACAGTCCTTCCAATGAATACTCAGGATAATCCCTCAGGATGGGTAATATTTGAATGGAATAGTCTGTATCAAACTGGTTTGCTGCTGCTGCTGCTGCTAAGTTGCTTTAGTCGTGTCCGACTCTGTGCGACCCCATAGACAGCAGCCCACCAGGCCCAAACTGGTTTAGTTTCCAGCAATTTGCATAGGACTAAAGTGCAATTTGATAATTTATTTTCAAGTCATAGAACCTTTATGTTACATTTTTAGGTACTGAGTGTTTACTTTAATGATATACCTTTCAAATTGTCAACTTGACTCACAACATGAGAGTTGCAAGTTAAGTTTTATTTGAGGCAAAATGAGGACTGCCATCTGAGAGATAGTACTTGAGATAGCTCTGAGGAACTGCTCCAGAGGCGTAGGGGAGAAGAGCAGCATGTATGAGATTTTGGTAAAGGGGGAGTACATGCAATCAAGCACACATTTTCTGAAGGTTTCTGCTAGTCTGGTGAGACTTTCTGCTAGTCACCAGAAGCAGTCATCACCATGAAGGGTTTTGATGCTTTTCGAGATAAGAGGAGATATAAGAATTGGGCTCATAAAATCTTCTCCTGAAAAAATCTAACTATCTGAAGACCTGCCCTGCCAGTTTTTCCCTGTGCACAGAGTGCCTCATTTCTACTCTCCACCCTGAACTAACTTCAGGGGGTGCTGAAGGTCAGCAGCTATAGCAGCGTGTGATTCCCCCGTCTCCTTGTAGAGGTAGATGGCAAGCCCCCATGGCATGTGCCAGTTTGTACTTGACAAAATGATAACATAATGGACTTCATGTTGGTCTAAGCATTGATGGTTCATGTTACAATGAGGGGGTCTGACAGAGTAGCAAAACCCTGGCAGGTTACAGGTGAGGAATGGGCTACAACTCTGGTCAGCTGCAGAGATGAGCTCTGGTTAACATAACAGGGGAAACATTTAACAGAAGCAGATAGGGTAGCCCTGAGGAAAAACTGCAGAACTGTATCTCAGAAAAGACAGGACCTATAGAAACTTGGGTATTAGGAACTAAAGAGCAGGGTGCTGTGATGGGGATAAATTGGGTCCAGGCATTTCCTCTCTTTGTGTCACTTTGATCAAGATTCAAATTCTAAAGAGTCTGACTGATCTGTCTTAGATTGTTGGATCCTCTTCCTCCTTGGACTTGGGAGAGGGGACATGTTGATGGATGTTCCCACCAAAACCACACACAGTGTGGGGAGGCATTATTACTACAAGACGGGTGCATGGATGTGGGGCAGATGGAGACAATAATAAACTGACCATATATTCCACATACATAAACCTGGTGCTTATGTCCTAGCACAGAGCTTGTTATGGTTGTTCAGGTGCAAGTCATATTTGACTCTTTGTAACCTCATGGACTGTGGCATACCAGGCTCTTCTGTCATCACTGTCTCTTTCAGTTTGCTCAAATTCATGTCCATTGAGTCAGTGATGCTATCTAACCATCTCATCCTCTGCCACCCACTTCCCCTGTTGCCTTCAATCTTTCCCAACCTCAGAGTCTTTTCCAATGAATTGGCTCTTCACATCAGGTAGCCAGAGTATTGGAGCTTCAGCATCAGTTCCTCCAATGAATATTCAGGGTTGATTTCCTTTAGAATTGGTTGATTTATTTCCTTGTAGTCCAAGGGACTCTAAAGAGTCTTCTCCAGCACCACAGTTAGGAAGCATCAGTTCTTTGGCACTCAGCCTTCCTTATGATCCAACTCTCACATCCATATATGACTACTGGAAAAACCATAGCTGGAGAGGGAAATGGCGACCTGCTCCAGTATTCTTGCCTGGAGAACCCCATGGACATTATGAAAAAAGCACAGAGCTTGGCGCTGCACTAAGGTCTAGGGATAGAACATTGGTTCTGCCCTAGAGGGACTCAGAATATAGTGGGACAGATAACCAGACACTGAAGAGTCCTGTGGTCAGGCGTGGGTGGCTTTGGCATCTCAGATAAACACCGAGATATATTTGTAGATCACTTCCTTGTTTACAGAGCATCATTGCCAGCATTTTCTCATCTTTTCCACTCAACCATGAGAGAGGTACAAGAGGTTGGGAATTACTATCATTTCTGTTTTGCAAACCAGCTATTAAGCTTTAATAAAGTAGCCCTTTTTAATATTGTTCCATCCAGCCCATCAAAAAGGGAGTGTAATTGATTTTCTACTTGTAGGTGGTGACCCTCAGAGTCTTTGCTTCCTGAAGGGGTTTTTAAATAGGGAGAAAGAGAGGGTATAATTTGGGGAAAGAAAAAGATTAAAACCTGGCTTCAGATATACAACAGCACTCATAACTCACTCATAACTCAGTAGTAGGAAATATACATTCCCAAAGCTAAACTTTATCCCCTCAGAATTATAGAAGGTTTAGGGTACCAAGAACATGGTTTTCAAAAACCTTTAAATAGAATATAAAAGGTATTACCTCTTCCTCCAAAATATTATTGTCTCCTCATGGTGCCCATTGTCACACTGGCAAATATTTGGCTCCTAAAATAATACCCAACCTCACCATTACCATTTAGATGAGTTGAGATGGAAGAGAGCAATTTTGACCCCCTGGGGGCATTTGGCAAGGTCTAGAAATATTTTTGTCACAATAAGAGTGGGAGAGGTAGCGGTACTACTGAAATCTGATTGATGGAGGCCAGGCCTCTTGGCTAAACTTCCTACAACGCACAGGCTGGCTGTCCACAGCAAAGAATTACCCAGCCTCAATGTCAATAGTGTAAACATCGTGAAAGCCTACTTTTAGACCCAAGGCTGACTTTTTCATTGATCATGGGACTCCTCCAGCCTTAGAACCATTTTCTTTGAAGCCCTGCAATTGATCATAATTGACCCTCAAGATATATCTTACTTATCCATTTGTTCATTTTCTCATTCATTCATTGAGCATATACAGTGTGCTGAGCTCTGTGCTAGATTGTGGGGGAACATCAGTGAACACAAAAGAGATCCTTGCTCTCAACGGGTCTTGCATTCAAGTGGGGAAGAATGACTCAATATGTAAGCAAACAAATAATGAGTTTCAATATTTGTCTTAAAGATGTATTAGGACCTAATTTCGATAAGGGTTCAAATGCTTTCTCTTTTGAATGTGACATTTAAATTGAGATCTGAAATGAGCAAGGGAGAGAGAAAGTGCACTGCCTCTTCTAGTGTTTTATTGCATATATCTGTACTTTAATTTACTTGTGTATGTTTAGCATTACTCCATGAGTAACTGGAAATAGATCTCCTGGGGTGTTGCATAAAAATCTAAGCAAATTATTTATTCCAGAAATTTACATTTAATTTAGGGATTTTAAAAATTCCATCTGGTCCCTTGAGAACAGAGAATCTTTCATCCTTTGCCATGGGTGTTCACTGAAGAACCAGGATCTCTGTCTTTTCTTGCTGGATGCTGTGGACATAGCTGTTCATTCTCTAAGTTGTGTCCAACTCTTTGCAACCCCATGAACTGCAGCACACCAGGCTTCCCTGTCCTTCACTGTCTCCCAGAGTTTGTTTGAATTCATCCTCAATCACCCCCTTCTCCTCCCACCCTCAATCTTTCCCAACATCAGGCTCTTTTCCAGTAAGTTGGCTCTTCTCAGCAGGTGGCCAAAGTATTGGAGGTTCAGCTTCAGCATCAGGTTTCAATGAATATTCAGGGTTGATTTCCTTTAGGGTTCACTGGTTTGATCTCCTTGCTATCTAAGGACATAGAGACACACAATAGAAGGCTAGCTAGCGTGCTTTCTTTGAGCTACTTAACACATAGGGGTCAGAATAGATGAAGGGAAAATAGGGAAGATATAGAATTATTTTGAACAAGAAGATGATGAACTGAAGCCACAGTTACTTAACTGAAGAGCTGCTGTATAGCACCTGGTCAATAGTTAATTCTCAATTATACACCTATAGATTAGTAACTTTATAAATCACCAGTAGGCAAAGCATTCCTTTTCTGGTGACATGCTCTCCAGAAATGTAAACCAATGCTCGTCTGAATGAGACATAATTAGAAAGGTAATTTTGTTGTCAATATATTTTTTTCACCATTATGGAATTCAATACAGACTTTTAATATTGGTTATTTGGTATTTTTTTAAGCTGTGGCTCCCATCCATTAGTCAGATAATAGAAAGTCTAGTGTATGCCAGATAGTTATAATTCTAAATTAACTTACATTTAAAATGGTAATTCTTGTACAGAGCTCTTGGGGCTTCCCATTCATGTTTAACTCGAAAATTTCCCAAAGAGCAGCCAGGTAAATTGAGGCATGGTGTTGATAAGTGTCATTGTTCAAATTCAGTGTTAGATCTGGGAGTGGAGCCATCAGGTTCTCCTAAATGCCAACTCAAGCCAAGATTTCATGTTCTCTCACTTTATTGTCTTGGAGTCAATCACACTTAAAGGCAAATTAATGTGATATAGTGACCTGACTATTCCAAGTTCTCATTTATTCGTGGGGAACTTAAAACAAATGTACTCATTTTAGCCAGCTTTGTAGTACAGATATTTAATTTCTGAGTGAATATTCTTGTCTCAGGCTACTGAAATGAACCTAATTCCTCTCCCCTCAGGCCCCCAAAGTATAAGACAAAGAGAAGACACTCAGGATAGAACTGATAATGAGAATCATGGCATAGATTTTAATCAGTTAACTGCTGTTACATAACAAACCATCCTGAAATGGAATGACTGAAAACAATAACTATTGATGTACTTCTTATAATTCTATGGATTTTTAAAAAATATTTATTTTTTATTTGGCATCCCTGGGTCTTAGTTGCAGCAGGCAGGATTTTCAATTTTTGTTGCATCACATGGAATCTAGTTCCCTGAGCAGTGATTGAACCTGGGCCCCCTGCATTGGGAGCTCAGAGTCTTAGTCGCTGGACCACCAGGGAAGTCCCTAAGTCTATGGATTGATTAGGTCATTACACTAAAATGACGTGGGTGGCTGGTCTTGACTGGTCTCACTCATATGTTTGTGGTTACTGGGTGGTCTATGGTAGCCTCATGTGGTACGATTTAGCTTTTCTGCACAATCTCTCACATCCCTCTGCTGGGCTAACTCTGGAGTATTCTCATTGTGGTGACAGAGGTCCGTAAAAAGAGGAAATGGACAAAAGCAACTACATTTCCAGACCACATCTGTATCAAGTTTGCTTCCATTCCATTAGCCAGAGCAAATCCATTAAATGTGGGAAGACAGCACCAAAGGAAGTGAAGCATGGGCCATCAACGCAATCAGTCTATCACGTAAAGCAAATCAGAAGATTTCTTAGCATACATAATTCTGGATGATTTTTGATCTGTCGGAAATGGGAGTTTGAAGTGTCCTAATTAGCAAGCTTCGTGCACATTCTCTTTTGGAAAGACTGCTCCAGTCAGTTTATTTAGAGGGACATGAATTGTACTCTCCTGTCCTGATACACGCACAGAAGACAGACTGTGTTTGAACAGCTGGAGGATATATTTTAGGAGGGATCTATGTCAAGTTTGGACAGAATGATTTCAAATGGGCCTGTGACCAAGTTGAGAACTGTGGGTTTGTGTTAGCTCTAGAAACATGATGAGCCATTTAGAGACCATTTTTCTAGCTGGGCATTGGAGCCAGGTGCATGACTGATTAGTTCAACAAATGCTTCCAACCATGTGAAAGGAACAATGGTAAACATTGCAGGGAGATGTGAAGAATATAAGTAACGAAAGATCGTTGCATACTTACTATGTGCCAAAACCTCTGATGAGGACTTTATCTTATACCTCCATTATCTCATTTGTGAGGTACATGTTATTTTCCCTATTTTATGGAAGAGGAAATGAGGCCCAGAGAGGAAACTTACTTAAGTTTATGCATCTAGGGAGTAGGTGTGCTACTTTATAAAAATAGCTGTAATCCTTTGCTTTCTTCCCTTGCGCTATGACTCTGCAGACTTTCTCATTCAGAGGGAGAGTCTGTTTCCCCACCCACTCAAATCTGAGTTGGCCTGTGATCTGCTTTGGTCAAAAGAATGTGGTAAAAGGGTGAGTCAGTTTTTCACCATTGAAAAAAGTGTTTGCTGTGGGTTTGTCATATATGGCCTTTATTATGCTGAGATATATTCCTTCTATGTTTACTTTCTGGAGAATTTTTATCGTAAATGGGTGTTGGATGTTGTCAAAAGCTTTTTCTGCATCTCTTGAGAAGGTATTATGGTTTTTATCTTTCAATTTGTTACCATGGTATTTCACATTGATTGATTTGTGTATATTGAAGAATCCTTGCATCCCTGGGATAAAGCCCACTTGATCATGATGTATGATCCTTTTAATGTGTGGTTGGATTGTTTGCTAGAATTTTGTTGAAGATTTTTGCATCTATATTCATCAATGATATTGACCTGTAATTTTCATTTTTTTGTGTGGTATCTTTGTCTGGTTCTGATATCAGGGTGATGATGGCCTCATGATAACTTAAAGGGGTGGGATGGGGTGGGAGATAGGAGGGAGGTTCAAGAGGGAGGGGACATATGTATACCTATGGCTGATTCGAGTTGATGTATGACAGAAACCAACACAATATTGTAAAGCAATTATCCTCCAATTAAAAATAGCTTATATATATATATATATATATGACTGCAAAAAAAAGGGTGAGTCAGTTCAATGCCTAGACCTCAAGATGGCATGCATGCCTCTTTCTGCTCTGTCCTGAAACCTTGCCTCTGGGCTAGCCAACTAGAAGAGGAAATCTCCAGAATGAAGCAGATATGAGTCTCCTTGCTGAGCCCATCCCAGACCAGGCAGCCCCCAGCTGACCTACTAAAGTGTCAGTGTGTGAGCAAGCCCAGCTAAAGTCACCCAAACTCAGACCAGGGCAGCAGAATCACCAATCCTCCTGTAGACCTGTAAGAAATAACAAGTGGTGGTGAGACTAAGTTTCAAGGTGGTTTGTTACATGGCAGGAGCTAACTGATATAATAGAAGAGCCAGTATCTGAAGGCAGTCTGACTGATGACTAAGTCCTATGACTGGAAGAAGGGCTGGGAAATGTGGTCCAGCCATGTGCTCAGGACAAAGAGAAACTGGATTTGGTGAGTCTGCAGTCAGTCTCTGCCACACATGCCCTCTGGTTTCATAGCATTCGTCCAGCTTGAAGCCACAGTAAAGGTGGGAGAAATCTTGAATGCATTCAAGTAAAGGAATGACACAGTTATATTTGGGTGTTTGAAAGATCACTATGGAGGAGGAGGGTGGCTGGATTAGAGTGAGATTGCAGACAGGAGACAGTTTATTTTGGCAGGGGATGTTAGGACAGGAAGCTGTGGCATGGGGCAGGAAGATTAAAGAAGGAACATTCAGAAAATGTTTAAGTAGTGATGTCACTAACTGACATTTGGATGTGAAAAAGAAAAGACATGTCTTGGATGAATCTTAGATTTTGGCTTGCCTACTTGGGAAAATGATAACACCTGATAAAGGAAGTAGGAAAAGCGGGCTTGGAGGGGGAGTTTGGTTTCAGATATATGAAGATTGAGGAACTTATGGGACCTCTAGATGGCACTGGGCAGGAAACAGTCAAATATCTCTCTTCAGCTTTAGAGAAAGTTGTGGGCTGTAGAGATAGAGCTGGTGTCGGCAGCGTATGCACTGGTAATTGGAGTTATCAGTCACAGTTCTCAGCAGCGGGCAACAGAATCTACTCTAACTTAAGTAAAAAAGCCTTTGAAGAAAAAATAAAAGCCTTTGAGATATTTTGGTAGTCCACAGAATCTCCAGAAGGTCTTGACCACTAGGTTTTGAGACTATGTAAGCCGGAATAAAAGTAGCCAGGAGACACCATGTAACTCCCACAGCTACTGCCTCACACGGCACAGCACCCATGATGCTGAGCACAGGACTCTATAGAGCCTCCTCCAGAAATGTCCTGAGGAACCTAGTGCTTACGCCTGCAGCTCACTGAAAGAGACAGTCTCCTCCCTTGCAGTAGCTGCCTCTTTGTCCATTTCCACCTCATTCAGCAAGAACCTGGGAACCTGAACCACAGGGGAATCTGGGAAATGTAGTTTTAGCTTTCTATATTCTGTAGTCCAAGGAAGTGGACCTGAGAGCTGGAATGTGTATGGATGTGCCAGCGCATGGTCCCCACCTCCCCACCCAACATAAGCATAGGGGTGATCACACAGGGGAATTCCACAGTGAGGAACAGAAGAAGAAACACTCTGGGGAGTAGACAATGAAGTCTCTTTTTCACTTAAACTAGATTGACCTGAGTATCTGTTATTTGCAATCTAAATAGGCTTGATTAATAGGGTACCCGAGTTTTACAGAAATGCCGTTCTTCCTACCCAGTGTACCCAGTGTCATCCTGTCAATATGCCATGTGTCCCCTTACATGATAAGCAGAGGCATCTAGACACTTTTAATTAAGTTCTAGGATACTTCTTGCCTATGCATTTACAAATTCAAGTGATATTATACACTTTGTTTATATACTTATGCAGTCAAGCACAGGACTTGAATCCCAAGAAGACCAGTACAGAGTGACAATTGTGTTAAATCAACAACGTACTAGTTTGAAGTTTGAATACATGCACAGATGTGGCACAAAGAGTTTTATTTCTGGCCCTGGGCAAAAAACGAACCAAACAAAATATGTGTTATTCTGGAAGCACAAGCTGTACTCTGGTGCTTATGAGTGATGTACATCACATTTGAATGCCTTTGGTGGGTTTTAGACATATTTTTCAAACATTTTTTCAATGTGGACCATTTTTAAAGTTTTTATTGACTTTGTTGCAATATTGCTTCTGCTTTTATGTATTGGTTTTTTGGCCCCAAAACACATGGGATCTTAGCTCCTCAACCAGGGATGAAAGCTGCACCCCCTGCACTGGAAGGTAAAGTCTTAACCACTGGACCACCAGGGAAGTCCCAATTTTCAATGTATTTTTAAATGAAAGCTGAATCAATGTGTGTAGAACTTTTGGCATATCTCTTCAAAACCCCACAGTTATGCAGGACACAATTTGGACATGGATGGCCCACGCTGTGTTTTTTTCTAACTTCATCAAAATGGACCAACTCCTTTTTTTATGGGTTGAATTGTGTCCTCTAAAGAAAGGTAGAGAGTGCTACCCTCTAAATCTCAGAAAGTGAACTTTTTTGGACATATGGTCTTTACCAAGGGAATCAAGTTAAATAAAGTCATTAGAACGGGCTTTAATTACATATGCCTGTTGTCCTCATAAAAAGGGGAAATTTGGAGGCAGAGACAAATATGCACAGATAGGAGACAAGTGAAGACACGGAGGGAGACCTCCATGTGAAGGAGAAGGACTGGAGTGATGGACATACAAACCAAGGAACACTGGAGCTACAAAAAGCTAGGAGAAAGACAGGGACCAGGTTATTCCTTACATCTTTCAGTAGGAACCAAAACTAATACCACCTTGGTTTGGAGCTTCTGACCTCCAAGACAGTGAGCCTATGAATTGCTATTGTTTTTATCTTTCAATTTGTTTACGTGGTATATCACATTGATTGATTGTGTATACTGAAGAATCCTTGCATCCCTGAGATAAGGCCCACTTGATCATGCTGTATGATCCTTTTTATGTATTGCTGGATTCTGTTTGCTAGAATTTTGTTGAGGATTTTTGTATCTATGTTCATCAGTGGTATTGGCCTGTAGTTTTCTTTTTTTGTGACATCTTTGCTGGTTTTGGTATCAGGGTGCTGCCAGCCTCGTAGAATGAGTTCAGAAGTTTTCCTTCTTCTGAAATTTTCTGAAAGAGTTTGAGCAGTGTAGGTGTTAGCTCTTCTCTGAACTTCTGGTAGAGTTCACCTATGAAGCCATCTGGCCCTGGGCTTTTATTTGTTGAAATATTTTTGGCTCTTATAGGATAACACAGGCAGCAACTTGACATAAATCATAGCAAGATCCTCTATGACTCATCTCCTAGAATAATGGAAATAAAAACGAAGATAAACAAGTGGGACCTAGTTAAACTTAAAAACTTTTGCACAGCAAAGGAAACTACAAACAGGGTAAAAAGACAACCCTCAAAATGGGAGAAAATAAGAGCAAATGAAACAACTGGCAATGGATTAATCTCCAAAATATACAAGCAGCTCATACAGCTCAATAACCCAATCAAAAAGTAGGCACTAGACCTAAAGACATTTCTCCAAAGAAGACATACAGATGTCTAATAAACACATGAAAAGAAGCTCAACATCACTCAAATCAGAACTACAGTGAGGTATCACTTCACACTGGTCAGAATGGCCATCATCAAAAAATTTACAAGCAAAAAATGCTGGAGAGAGTGTGGAGAAAAGGGAGCTCTTTTGCACTTTTGGTGCAAATGTAAATTGGTACAGCCACTATAGAAAACAGTATGGAGATTCCTTAAAAAACTAAGAATAAAACTACCATATGACCCAACAATCCCACTACTGGACATATACCCTGAGGAAACTATAATCGAAAAATACACAGTATCCCAGTGTTCCTGGCAGCACTATTTACAATAACCAGGGCATGGAAATGACCTAGATGTCCATTGACAGATAAATGGATAAAGAAATTGTGGAACATATACACAATGGGATATTACTCAGGCATAAAAAGGAATGCATCTGAATCACTTCTAATGAGGTAGATGAACCTAGAGCCTATTATACAGAATGAAGTCAGAAAAAGAAAAACAAGTATCGTATATTAACGCATATGTATGGAATCTAGAAAGATAGTACTGATGAACCTATTTGCATGGCAGCAATGGAGATACAGACATGGGGAATAGGCTTGTGGACACAGTGGGGGAAGGAGAGGGAGGGACTAATTGAAAGAATAGCATTGAAACATATATGTTACTGTATGTAAAATAGATAGCCAATGGGAACTTGCTGTATGATACAGGGAGCTCAAACCCAGTGCTCTGTGACAACCTAGAGGGGTAGGTTGGATGGGGAGAGGGATGGGAGGAAGGTTCAGGAGGGAGGGAACATATGTATATCTATGGCTGACTCATGTTGATGTATGGCAGAAACTAACAATATTAGTTAAATTATTGGTTTAACATTAAAATTTTAAAAATTACTATTGTTTTAAGCCACCTGGTTTGTGGTACTTTGTTATGGCAGCCACAGGAAACTAATGCACACTTACTAATGAAAAGATCACAGACTAAGAAAGAATGAGACATTTTTATACCAGGTATAGTGTGATTCAGTTGTTATGTGTTTTTTTTTATTGGTTTAATGGCATAATACAGTAGTGTTAGTCACTCAGTCATGTCCAACTCTTTGTGATCCCATGGACTGTAGCCCATCAAGCTCCCCTGTCCATGGAATTTTCCAGGCAAGAACAGTGAAGTGGGTAGCCATTCCTTTCTCCAGGGGGTCTTCCCAACCCAGGGATCAAACTCAGGTCTCCTGCATTGCAGGCAGATTCTTTACCATCTGAGCCACCAGGGAAGCCCCTTAATGATGTGAAAGTGATTGCCATTGAAGACCAGCATGCACGTTTCCTTCCTCTCCAAGGAGTAACAGTCCTGAATGCTGCACCTAGAAGCTTGTATTTCATCTCAGGAAAGTGTCTGATAAGGACTGGATGACTGTGTTTTATCAGCAGTTGTTGTAGGTGGTATCCCTGTTGTTTATGCCACGGATGCCAACATCTCACATAATTTGTTGATGCCCTATTGTTGGTTTCTCTGTGTCATGGGAGTTGTCACCTGGCTTATGCTTTGCTTTTTATCATCATTATTGCCTCCACTCTGTCATCTTTCCAACTCTAAATCAAAGGGAAGCGTGTCTTCTCTCATCTGGGAAGTATTTCAGATGCATATTATTAGGATGGAGAAGCACTTGACATTTCAGATCATCAGGAGGGCCTCTTAATCAGTTTCAGCTGAACTTTGATACTTTCGGAGGACTCTGGGGGCAAATAAGCAAGTGAAATGGAGATTTAGCAAAGTTCACTGGTGCAGTTGCCCTCAGACAGAGTCATAGCTGCTACCCCAAGACAGGCATGCTGGCTCTCTCCCGGGAATGAGCATCTGTCTCAGTGTGGCAAAACTGGTTGTCATTCTTCCCCCAGCATCTTCTGCCTTTGGGGGAATTGTGGTGTAGATTAAATCTCTGCCCCTGGACTTTTCCACCTCCCCTGACTGCCACCCCCTTCATCCACATGAGACTTCTGTCTCTTCTGACTCTGGGTGAGCCTCCCTCAATCAGGTTTACCCCGCCCACGTTGTTTTCTGTATCCCCAGACTCCTCCTCTCCCACCAAGCCCTGAGAAGGCGGTTCATCTGTTATCACATTTACATTTTGAAGGAGGGAAGGCTCAGGACAAATGGAATTCTTCTAGTAAGGGTTTGTTTCATGCTCATCCTGTGCTGGACAGTGCGGTTGCCCATTCTTTCTAGTCTTGCAGAGTAGTGTGGAAAGAAGCATGGAAGAAAAAAATGTAGAGAGCTGGGGAAGAGAGTAAGGAACCCAAGTCAGAGTAGCTGACAGGAGGGGGAAGGATGCTGGCCAGTACTTCCAAGAGGCTTGAATCCGAGTAGTGTGGACATCATTAAGGTCTGTTGTAGGCAGAGATTTGGGGTTGAGAAATCTCATCCTATTAAGTGACTGTCTTCTTAGTCTAACTGTAGGACAATCTTGTTTCTTTTGTGTCAACCTGTTCTGGATTTGGTTGGAGTATTCAAGCACAGCATTTTTTTAAATTCCAGTTTTATTGAGATACAACTGATAAAGAGCTCTATTTAAGTTCAAGGTGTACAGCATAATGATTTGACTTATATACATCATGAAATGATTATCCCAGTAAGTTTAGGGAACATCTATCATCTCATATAGATTACAATTTTTTTTAATAAATTTTTTTCATTATGATGAGAACTTTTAGGATTTACTTTTTGTATACTAGTTATATAAATCATGTTATATATTATTTATTTGTAACTGGAAGTTTGTTCCTTTTCAGTGTTTTCATCCAATTCCCCTTCTGCTCAACTCCTGCCTCTGGTGACAACAAATCTGATCTCTTTTTCCTGAATTTGTTTGTTTATTTTTAAAGTATAGTGGACATACAACCCTACGTTAGTTCCTGGTATACAAAATAGTGATTTAATATTTCTATACATCACAAAATGATCACCACAGTACGTCTAGTTGCCATCTGTCACCATACAAAGAGTTTACGTAATTATTGACTATATTCCCCACACTGTACCTTCGTACCTGTGACTCATTTACTTGTAACTAAAAGTTTGTGCCTCTTAATCTCCCTCACCTATTCTCTCATTCCTCTTCCCCTCTCCCCTCAGGCAATCACCTGTTTCTTCTCTGTATCTATGACTTCATTTCTGTTTGGTTGTATTTGTTCATTTGTTTTTTTTAGATTCCACATATAAGTGAAATCATACAGTATTTGTCTTTATGAGTTATTGTACTTAGCATAACACCTTTCAGGTTCATCCATGTTGCTGCAAATGGCAAAATTTCATTCTTTTATACATCTGAGGAATACTCCAGTGTGTGTGTGTGTGTGTGTGTACCACATCTTTATCCATTCATCTTTTGATGGACACATAGGTTGCTTGCATACCCTGGCTGTTGTAAATAATTCTGCAGTGAACATAGAAGTGCAGGTAGTTTTTTTGAATTAATGTTTTTGTTTTCTTTGGATAAATAACCAGAGGGGAATTGCTGGATTGTATCGTAGCTCTATTTTTAATTTTTAGGAAAAACCTCCACACTGTTTTCCATAGTGGCTACACCGGTTTACATTCCCACCAACAGTGCATGAGGGTTCCCTTTTCTCCACATCCTCACCAATGCTTATTATTTGTTGTAGTTTTTTAATTAATTTATTTTTTAATTGAAGGAAAATTGCTTTACAGAATTTTGTCGTTTTCTGTCAAACATCAGCATGAATCAGCTATAAGTGTAATTGTCTTTTTGATTCAAGAGCAGCTTCATTTCAAGGGAGCACAGTTAAGCTGTTGGTGCAATTGACTGGAAAATGCGTTTTGCCCAAAGAGGTCAGTCCGTCAGGGACTTCTTTTTACAGACACTTTGTTAAAACAAAAATTTCTTATAGAAGAAATATAAGACAATTTCTTATATATTATCATATGTGAAACAGAACACAATTCCAGGTTCGATGCATGAGACAAATGCTTAGGGCTGGGGCAATGGGATGACCCAGAGGGATGGGATGGGGAGGGAGGTGGGAGGGGGGTTCAGGATGGGGAACACATGTAAACCCATGGCTGATCCATGTCAATGTATGGAAAAAACCACTACAATATTGTAAAGTAAATAGCTCCCAACTAAAATAAATAAATTTATTAAAAATATATATATATATTTTTTAATGGGGTATATTACATCCTGCTAATGAGAAAGACCAAGCAGAAAAAGCAGGATTGACACGCAGGAACGAGTGGGATTGTGGCAGCTGTGGTGTCCTTGCATAGATTATCAAAGAGGAGAAAGTTTAAGAAACAACCCATTCGAGATCCTGGAAATAAAAACACAACTGTAAAACCACCACCTCATTTTTTCAGAGACTAGAAGAATGAACAGTTATGAACAGCCAGCAGGAATGTCAGACTGAGATTATCCCAGAACACAGCGTAAAGGGAGAAAAATGCCAACTCTAAAAGCAAAGGGAAGCAATTGTGGGCCAGAAGTAACAGGAGAAGCAGGAAAAAGAGCAGAGGGGTGAAGAGCAGGCGACATGGGAAGGCTTCACAGCAGGAGTTTTCATGGAGTCCAATTTGTAAGTCCATCAAAGTTAGCCTAAGTACCCAATTATTAACAACATAATTGGCCATATAGTACTGTACTGTAATAGGTTTATAATACTTTTCACACAGATAATACATAAAAAACAAAAAATAAAACATTTAAAATATTACAGTACCGCACCTTGAAAAGTACAACAGTGTAGTTCAATAGCTGGCATACAGGGGCTGGCATCGAATGAACAGGCTGGAAGTTGCTGACTAGAGGAGGGAGAGGAGGAGGTGGGAGATGGTAGAACTGAAGGATTGGCAGCAATAGGAGATGGAGGGCAAGCTGCAGTCTCACTCGTGCCTGACGTCGATAGAACACACGTTCACATCTTTGAAAGTCAGCAACTTGAAAGTTCATATGTAGGAGACTTGCTGTACTTTAATTTTAAAATACTTTATTGCTAAAAATGTTAACCATCATCAGAGCCTTCGGTGAGTCATAATCACTCGCTGGTGGAGGGTTTGAAATATTTTGAGAATTACCAAAATGTGACACAGAGACACAAAGTGAGCAGATGCTGTTGGAAAAATGGCACCAAAAGATTTACTCCGTGCAGGGTCACCACAGACGTTCAATTTGTGAAAAAAACACAATATCTTCTAAATGCAATAAAATGATGTAAAATTTTCCCGTATTATGATTGCACAGTAGAGGGAGAGGGAAGTTACTGACCTGTGCAAACAACAGCACATAGCAAGTGCTGGAGGCATGCTTAGAAGCGAGACACTGGATTCAGAAGCTCCTGCATTTAACCTGCACCCTCTACCCCTGGGTCCTCTTTAGCTTGGTCAGAACCTCTGGAGGCTTGGCTCTCTACAACCGGGGTGGCTTTGGAACAGGCATCCATTTCCACTCATTCTTTCCCTGAGGTTTTCAGAGAAGGCTTTCTGATACTAAACATTGTACAACTTGCTGAGACAGTATTTCTGACCTGATCTTGCCCTTGCAGGGAGTTATCGGTGAATGAGTTTGGTCAGAAGGGGGTCTGTTCCCCTATTCTTTCAGAGCTCCGAAATGCCCTGGGCACTTGGAGCCAATGCAGGGGAAAGGGAAGGGGTAGGTGAGGGAGAACAAGCTCCAGGTCCAGGCCAGTGATTCACTTACTAGATGACTTTCTGAAATGTCCTTTAGTCTCCAGGGCTGGTGGTGTTCATGTCTGCAAAAATGGGGACACCACTATTTTAGGTAGCAGCCTCAAGAGTGTAATGAAGGAAGCAGCTAATATTTATGAAGGACACTTGTTGGTGCGCTAGATATTTTTACATTTCTCCACCTGAAGTTTGCAGTAACCGTAAGATAACCTAGAGGGGTGGAATGGGGGGGGAGATGGAAGGCAGGTTCAAGAGGGAGGAGATATATGTATACCTATGGCTGATTCATACTGAGGTTTGACAGAAAACAACAAAATTCTGTAAGGCAATTATCCTTCAATTAAAAAATAAATAAATTAAAAAAAAATTACAATCATTTGGGCCTCCCTGGTGGCTCAGTGGTAAAGAATCTGCCTGCTAAGGCAGGAGACATGAGTTCGATCCTTGATCTGGGAAGATCCCACAGGCCATGGAACAACTAAGCCCACGTGCCACAACTACTGAGCCGCTGCTCTAAAGCCCAGGAGCCACAACTACTGAAGCCCCACACCCCAGAGCCCGTGCTCCGAAACAGGAAAAGCCATCACAGTGAGAAGCCCATGCACCACATCTAGGGAGTAGCCCCCGCTTTCTGCAACTAGAGAAAAGCCCATGTAGCAATGAAGACCCAGCACAGCCAAAAATAAATAAATAAAATTTGAAAAAAATCATGATCATCAATAGCAAAGTATTTTACAAAAGTAAATGCTCTGCAAATATAAGGAGTTGTTCAAATAGAAACATGTATTATACTAAGTAATGCACCAAGCAGATCTGCTTGGGAGAAGGGAGTGCAAGATGAAATGTCTAGTACCTGCACACAGTAGGGGCTCAATAAATATTTAAAAGTGGATAATAGGGAACAGCTTCAGTGTGCAACCAATTAAGTTGTAAGACCTTTCCTGTCTGACTGTGTACTTAGGAAGAAAGGCTACCCTTATTACCCTGCAATTGTTTGCCTTCACTCCTTTATCCTCTCTTTTGTATTTTATTTGAATTAACTGCCCACTTCTGAGATCTGTAACATTTTTTCAGTCTTAGTTTTTGTTATAAGAACATGTTTGTAAGTTTAAGAAATGAAGCTATTTCAAGCAGAAGAAGAGATGGAGATTTCAAGCTAAAGGAAAGATTCACATCTCTGAATTTGATGAATGAATAATTGATTCAGAGTCCAGGGCCTTCAGGAAAATGGCCTTCACTAGAACCAAAATGTTGTCCCATAACCCAGTAAACTTAGGTACAATTCATTATGTCCTAATGTAATTTTAGAAGCCATTATTCCATTCCGGCAGTAAATACAGCTCAAAGTGGTATGAATTCCCCATTAAGATGATGTGGTGGGGAAAGTGAAAGAATCTTTTTGTGCAGTCAATTTATTTCAGTGTCCCAAATGTTCATAGCAACAGAAGCAGGCATGGTTGCAGCTACCATTGTGGTTGGCCTCCTGTCAGGAAGGGAAATGAATGGGCCTCTCCTTAACCACCAACCTGTGCTCCTTCCAGGATAGAGGGTCCATCAGTTTTCTCCAGAGAGTGCAACAGAACCCATATTTGGATGCATTGCAAACTAAACTTTTAAAAGAAAACCAAAGACAGAAGCTTTGCCCATTTATTTTATGGGTTGTTGCTATTTTTAAAAAATTGAATACATTTGACATGCAACATTGTATAAGTTTAAGGTGTACAACCTGTTCCTTTGATCCATTTATTTGTTGTAATATGGTTGCTGATGTAGTAATCTTTATTCCATTAGATAATTATAGTACAATGTTGTCTCTTGTTCATTAACCTGGGCATTAGATCATGATGGTTTGTTTATGATTACTATAAGTGTGTGCTCAGTTGCTTCCATTATGTCCAACTCTTTTTGACCTTATGGACTGTAGCCTGCCAGGATCCTCAGTCCATGGGATTCTCCAGGCAAGAATACTGGAGTTGAACAAAAAGAGCGGCCATGCCTTTCTCCAGGGGCTCTTCCTGACCCAGGATTTGAACCCACATCTCCTGAATTGCAGGCAGATTCTTTACCCACTGAGCCACCAGGGAAACCCATTAATAAGTATGATTTTGTAAACTTAAACGTCACCATTCTTTTGAAGGAGAAAGGCTGGGAGTGGAGTAGTGTAGGTAAGACTAGTTAAACCATTCTTGACATTTTTCCCTTTTGAAACATTTGCTTATTTTATTAAACTTGGGGTTTCTTTCCCATTTCACTTTAATTTCCTCATTATTTTCTAATCACCAGAAACTACTTCTTGACTGTTATTCTTCCTCCTCACAAACAAATAGAAAAATTCTGTTCTAGGCCTTGTATAGGATGTGACAAGATTTATTTGTTACACTTGCCCTCTGAAGAAATCTCAGAGGTGTAGAGAAAGGGTTAGTGCAGGTGACTTTAATCTTCAAAGGAAGATCATCCAATTATATGGCTGGTTTGATCTCCTTGCATCTTTGTTGTTCAGTCTCTAAGTCATGTCCGATGCTTTGACCCCATGGACTGCAGCACGCCAGGCTTCCCTGTCCTTCACTGTTTCCTGGAGTTTGCTCAAACTCATGTCCGTTGAGTTGATGATGCCATCCAACCATCTCATCCCCTGTCACCCCCTTCTCCTCCTGCCCTCAATCTTTCTGAGCACGAGGATCTTTTCCAATGAGTCGGCTCCTCACATCAGGTGACCAAAGTATTGGAGCTTCAGCTTCAGCATTAGTCCTTCCAATGACTATTCAGGGTTGATTTCCCTTAGGATTGACTGGTTTGATCTCCTTGCAGTCCAAGGGACTTTCAAGGGTCTTATTCAGCACCACAGTTGTTCGAAAGCATCAATTCTTTGGTGCTCAGCCTTCTTTATAGTCCAACTCTCACATTTGTACATGACTACTGAAAAACCCATAGCTTTGACTATGTGCACCTTTGTCAGCAAAGTGATGTCTCTGCTTTTTAATACGTTGTCTAGGTTTGTCATAGCTTTTCTTCCAAAGAGCAAGAATCTTTTAGTTTCATGTCTGCCGTCACCATCCGCAGTGATTTTAGAGCCCAGGAAAATAAAGCCTGTCGCTGTTGCCATTTTTCCCCATCTATTTGCCATGAAGTGATCGGACCAGATGCCGTGATCTTAGTTTTTTGAATGTTGAATTTTAAGCCTTGCATCTTAATTCTTTCTAAATAGAAATTTCCAACTTAGCTTGTTGTAAAGATTTTTTAAATAGAAATGATACATTGCAGTGGTAAAAACAGGATTTTTCTCTATAACTAACATTACTTGAACACATTATTCTATTGGTAAACACATATATCTAATTAAAATTCCATTCAAAGATAAGTAAGCATTACTGCATGGGCAGTATATACTCACACATAAAATTAATGAGAAAGCAACGGAATAATTACAGAATCCAGTCCACATCCATCTATGTTTTCATTTCTTTCAGTGCTCTAACTGTAAAAGAAAATTTGGAAAATACAAGTGTTACAGAACTAAACCTGGATCTACATATGTGACACGCAGCAAAGCCAATCTACTGACACTAGATTGTGGTGAAGGAAAATACAGCATTTATTTCAGGGCCAAGCAAGGAGATTGGGCAACGCATACTCAAAAGACCCAATGCCTTTGGGGAAGGGTTTTAATGACAGTGTGAGGGAGAGGGCTGCAGGGTGCCTGATTGGCTTATACACAGTTCTCTCATTGGTTGTTGATGAGGTAGTAGGGTGATGTTTCAGAAATCTCAGTCACCAACCTTCTGGTTCCAACCAGTATTGGATCTATGTGCTGGTTGCTGTTTTTGTTCAGTTGCTGTCACGTCCAGCTCTTTTGCAACCCCACAGACTGTAGCCCACCAGGCTCCTCTGTCCATGGGATTCTCCAGGCAAGAATACTGGAGTTGAACAAAAAGAGTGGCCATTTCCTACTCCAGGGGATCTTCCCAACGCAGGAATCAAACCTGTGTCTCCTGTATTGGCAGGTGGATTATCCACCTGTGGGAAGCCCCTACGTATTACTAGTTAGCAGTTAACTTATTCCACCTAGAGGTGGTTTTAGTCTCTGCAAGACAACTCAAAGATATGGCTCAGGATATTATCTACAGACCTTGAGAAGGAACTAAAGATTTTGACTTTGTTTTATGGCTGAACAATTATTATTTTGTCTTACTTGACTTTTTCCCTTTGTTTCTGTATTTTCTTACTCCTCTTACTAAATTTGTTCTTTGGGACTCAGAGAGACCTAGAAGGTAAAGCAAGAGGTGGGGATCATGGTGGGTATCTGTCTTACTTGGTTTTCATGATTTAATGACTTATCATATCTGTTTTCTAGTGCAGAGAGTCAGTTTGGTGTTTTTTGTTTGTTTGTTTGTTTTTCTGAAGGAATGTAAGTGTCTGCATAAAAACCCCAAAACATGTGGTTGCATTTATACTTTATGTGCAGTTTTGGTTTTCAGTGGATAATAAGAGAAAAAATTATAGTGCTCTCTGCTTATTGTTCATTGCAATAACCTTGCAATATATCAGTGAAGGAAAGGAAATCTTGGGCAAAATTGTGCAGTTCTCTTTGTGGGCTGTTTGGTGATTTGATGTGAACTCTAACAACCCCTCCCCTGCCATTACTTTGAATGTCATGGAAACTGCTGTACAGTCTATAGTGATTAGACATCATCCCTTGCAGTCCACAGGGTCACAAACAGTTGGATAGGACTTAGAGACTAAACCACTACCACCACCCTGCACCCTGGTTAAGTATTCTCTGTATATATATTTTGTACTGTTTTTTTTCTACCTAACGTCATGAGTATTTTCCCTATGTCATTAAGCATTTCTCAAAATTGAATTATTAGTGGCTGCTGTGAGATAATAGAAAATATATGGTCTCTGTCTCCTATTTGTAGTACAAAGGTCCTGAAACTCTTGTAATTTCCTAATTGATAAGAGCATCTTTTGTTCTAGTATTTGGTCTTTGACCCCCATCTGTGACACAGAGTTCCTGAAACCCTTGCAATTTCCTGGATGGTAGGAGTGTCTTTTGTTCTAATGAGGTGACTGAGTGATCTCCTGGGTGGCTTCTTAATGAGGGCTTGTCACCGGAAAGACCAAGCTTAAAATCTCCAGCCCCAAACCCTCATTTCTCTTGAGATCAGGGAGAAGGGCTGAAAATGGACTTAATGAGCAATCATGCCTATGTGATGAAGCCTCTATTAAAAAAATTCCAGAAATATGAGGCTTGGTGAGCTTCCAGATGAGCTTCCACACTGGCAGGGTGACACTGTGACTTTATGGGGACAAAAGTTTCTGCACCCGGAACCCTCCCTGTGTATCTCTTTATTTAGCTGTTCATCTGTATCCTTTATCATATTCTTTAATAAACTGACATGTTTAAGTAAGTGTTTCCCTGAATTCTGTGAGCCACTCTAGCAAATTAATCGAACTGAGGAAGGAGTCAGGGCAGAGAACCTTCAATTTGTAGCCAAATTGGACAGAAGTTGTGGGTTACTGGAGACCTACTCTGCAGTTGGCATCTGAAGTGAGGCCTTACAGGTCTGAGCCCTTAACCTGTGGGGTCTGGTTATCTCCAGGTAAATTAGATTGTATGATACCCAACTGCCATTGAAGAAAATTACTTGATGTGGTGAAAAACCCATACGCATTTGGTGACTGGAAGTGTCAGAAGTGACGTATTCTAAGTAGTAAAGGAGACTCACAAGAGAGAACCACAGTAGAGAAGAAATGGATTCTTCCCTATTCGGGAAGAAAGCAGTAGGTGCTTTCTAGTGTTTCAGCTGCATAACGTGTCATCGTGTGGCTGTGTCAGCATTTAGTTAACCATTCCCATGAATCTGGGCACTAAGGGTTTTTGGGTTTTTTTCCCCCAGGTTTCTCATTGCTATAAATAACACAGTGATAAATGTCACTGTAAATGGATCTTTGTGTGCATTTCTAGATCTTTCCTTCCAATAAATTGCTAAAGGTGATTCTAGGAGGTCAAAGGGAATGAGCACTTTTACAGAATTGTATTGCTTGTTGCCAAGTTCCAGACCTTGAGAATGCCAGTGCATTTGCTGGTAACAGTTGTAAATGTCCTCTCCAGACCTTTGTTTTGTAAAGCTTTGTCATGATGACCAAAATATCAAAAACAGAAATGAATTCAGGATCCAAACTTACAGTTGTTCAATTGGACTTCACTCACCCCTACCTAATCCTGACTGTGTTGGATCCTATCTTTATTTCAAATTGTGATATTTTGTATCTCATGGGTTGTTTTTGCATTAATCTTGATTTTTAAAAAAATTATATTAAAATATTATGTATCTTGATTATTGAGGTTGTTGGTATCCTTTACATATATTTTCCCCATTTACCTCTCTGTAGTCCTGAGCCTGGTGGTTTGAAACCAGGACATACAATAGGTGGGTTTTCTTGTTTTTTGATGTGGATCGTTTTTAAAGCCTTTATTGAGTTTGTTGCAATGTTGCTTCTGTTATTTATTCTCTGGCTTTTTGAGAATGAGACATGTAGGATCTTAGCTTCCCAGCCAAGGATTGAACCCAAACCCCATACATTGGAAAGTGAAGTCTCAACCACTGGACCACCAGGGAAGTCCCACAATAGGTGTTTTGATGTGTTCAGGGACATAAGCACCAGCGAAGAGACATGACTAAGCAGAAGCAAAGATCAAGGAGAATCAAATACCAGAGGGCTTTCTGAGACCTCTTTAGGAATGTGTGTGCACACTTACTACCTAAGTGGCAGAGCATGGGCAGGCTAAGGAGGGGAGGGTTAAATTGGCAGATGGCAGAGAATGGAAGTTCACCTACTACTTGCCCTGAAGCTTTAGCAACAAGCTGGTCTCTTCTCCCAATGCAAACACTTCACAAAGATCTCTCCCGAGACTCCCGTTCCCCTTTCATCCATTAAAAATATCGTTTACTGGAGCCATGTACCCTATTAGTTTCAGCTTTGATCTCTTTGAATCTGATCACAGACTAAAAGAGCTCCTTTGCGGTTTGGGCTAATTTAACAACAAAGAAAATAAGGATTATCTCTTGTGCCCTTAATGACGCTTCCCCATCCCCTTACGTGGAGGAGGCAGAGGCTAATGGACAGCAGAGAGGTGCTAGCTGGTCACATTGTGCTGGCTGTCTTGTATTTTATGTGTGTATATATATGTGTGTGTAAATATATATATATATATATATGTGTGTGTGTGTGTGTATATATATATGTATATATATGTATGTATATATATGTATATTTTACTGAAGTATAGTTGACTTAAAATGTTTCTGGTGCACAACAAGGTGATTCAGTTACACATATACACATTATTATTTCTGAGGTTATTTTGCATTATAGGTTATTACAAGATATTGACTATAGTTCCCTCTGCTATACAGTAAACCTTTGCTGCATATCTATTTTTTTAAATTAGAAATCTAGCATTCATACTAAGTCAAACAAGTGGAATCAAATTGTCATAAATTTTTTAGTTAGGCAGTAATTCATAAGCTTTCTAAAATATATATATTTATTATATATAGTATATGTATATATACGTATACAAAAGCTTTTATACTATGCTTCATAAAGGCTTGAGTTGTTGTTCAGTCGCTCAGTTGTGTCTGACTCAACTCTTTGCAATCCCATGGACCGCAGCACGCCAGACTTCCCTGTCCTTCACTATCTCTCGGAAAGGCTTAAGAGAGAACATTAAAAAAAAAAATTAAGTGATGGAGAAAATTGAAAACATAAACTAGATGAAATAGGAGCACTGAATATAAAATAGAAAAAGTGAAACAAACTAGAAAAAAGGAAAAGATCATCTTGTATTTAGAAATCAAGACCTCATTCTAATCCCAACGTGTTTCTCATGTAAATATATACTACATGGTTGTCAGTGCTCAAGGCTATATATAAAAATAGCTATTACACCTCCTTCATACCCGTTCCCATCTCAAGAAGGAGAGGATATATGTATGCATATAGCCAACTCACTTCATTCTGCAGCAGAAACTAATACAACATTGTAAAGCAACTATACCCTGATTTAAAAAATAGCTATTACAAAACGCTCCATAAAGGTAATTTATGGGACAGTAAATAATAACTCCCATTCATTAACGTACTCACTCAAAATTTACTGAGCAATTTTCCCATGCCAGGACTGTAGCTAGTCTCTGGGTAAATGGGGTTAACTAAAAAGCCACTAGTCACTGACCTCATAGGGTTGACAGTTGGGTGGGAGAGAGAGATAATAAGCAACTGTAATAATCACTTTGTGATCACAGGTTTTAATGAGTCTAAGAAAAGAGCAGAGTCTTCTGAGTGCCTTCAGATGGCTTGTGCACTGCTGTGTGGTGCTTTGTGTTTTCATCCTCGGAGTAATGCCAGTGGCGTAGGTATAATTTCCTGCACTTAACTGATGAGAAAATAAAGACTGGTATAGGCCAACAACATGCCCTGGGCCTCCCAGAACCAGGGAGAAGTATAGGTGGGTTTATACTAGCGGACTGACTCCTTGTCTTATCTCCATATGGGCTTCTCTCCAATCATTCTTCAGCCAGCTCCCACCCTATCTCCCTTTTGAGGTTCGTGTGTGTGTGCGTGCTCAGTCGTGTCTGACTCTTTGCAACCTCATGAATTGTAGCCCACCAGGCTCCTCTGTCAATGGGGTTTCCCAGGCAAGAATACTAGAGTGGGTTACCATTTCCTTCTCCAGGGGATATTCCTAACCCAGGGATAGAACCCACATCTATTGCGTCTCCTGTATTGGCAAATGGATTCTTTACCACTGGCACCATCTGGGAAGCCCTTTGAGATTCTAAGAGCTCTACAAATGACTTTCCTGCCTCCCTGCCTTTGTGTTTGGAACTATCCTGAGAGTTGATGACAGGAGCCTAGTGGGTGGACATCATAATGTCCCTTTTGCACAAAGCTGTTTGGAGAACAGTTTTGCTATGCAATTGATATATTTCTTTACCCTCTCTGCTCCCTTCCCCCTGTACTCTACCATGATGCCACTCTAGAATGGAGGGTAGGTCATCAAGTAATTATGGAATCTTCAAGGGTTATATGTAGCCACCCATATCATAGCCTCACTCTGACTCACTGAAACAAGAACCCATCCCAAGTGCTTACAGATTTTCTAGATCAGCTCCACCCTTTGAGAAGTGGGAACCACTGACTATTCATCTATGGCTTAAGTAACTCACTCACTATTCCTTGGTGTGGCATATAAGGGGATGTTCCACAAGGCCTGGAGATCCCTCCACATGGAAATAAAAGAATCAGTGAAGGGGTTTTTTCCCAACATACACCCATCTCTGTCTATTCCCCTTTTGTTTACAATAAGTAAAACTCTATGTCGTCTGTATTTTTTCTTTTGAAAATAATCTGCCAGCCATTTGCAGACATTTCTGAAATTATGAGTGTTTTCTTTCATAGCAACAAGTACCATAATAAATAAAGGTACAAACATCACTTTAAATAAGCAGGTGATTTTTGTAGATAACTGTAGTACAATAATACATTTACTGATAACAATTTATCTTTAGATCTGGACCCAAGTTCCAATTTGATGGACAAAATAACAGTGTATGTACCTGACATAGATGTTGTAGCTCTTTGTATGGCAGTTGGACACCAGTTAACATGCGTCTGGCTAGGTGGACCCAGGCAAAGGTGGCCTGCATGGAGGTGCTGTGTCCTGAGTGATGGCAGTCCCACAAGGATGAGACTGTGAACATTTACATGAGGCCAGTTTCTCTACTTGGTTCCCTCAAGAGCTGTCCTTACAGATGAGACACTACTGTTTTCAGGGTCAGGAATCATGTTGTTGTTGTTTCACTAAGTCACTAAATCATGTCTGACTCTGCTATCCCATGGCCTGCAGCACACCAGACTCCTCTTGTCCTCCACTGTCTCCCGTAGTTTGTTCAAACTTATGTCCATTGTGTCAGTGATCCTGTCTACCCATCTCATCCTCTGTAATCCCCTTTTCCTCCTGCCCTCAGTCTTTCCCAGCATCAGGGTCTTTTCCAATGAGTTAGCTCTTTGCATCAGGTGGCCAAGGTATTGGAACTTCAGCTTCAGCATCAGTCCTTCCAATGAATATTCAGGGTTGATTTATTTTTGATTGACTGGTTTGATTTCCTTGCAGTCCAAAGGACTCTCAAGAGTCTTCTCCAGCACCACAGTTCAAAAGCATCAATCCTTTGGTGCTCAGCCTTCTTTATTATGTGTAGAAATATCTCCAGAAAGAATGAAGAGGCTGGGATGATGGGAATGGGTGACTGATGTGAATTTATTTTCTTCCTGCTCCTGTTCATGTCTTCAGGAGCATTGGAATACCTGTTCTGGGCCAGTGGTGGTGCTGGCTCTTGTAACCTAGAGAGAGTGGAAGACACTTCCATTTATAATCATCCTCCCCTGGGATGCCAGCTGCAGCAAAGGTGAAACACCTGGAGCAAGGAACCTAGATCTTTTTTCTAATGATGTGTTAATTGGAGATGCATTACTATGTGGCAGTGGTTTTTAAACTTGGTCTTAAAACTGGCTGTGTTATACTCTTTATTACTGTCTATGTCTGTGAAAGTGTTAGTTGCTCAGTCATGTTCGACCCTTTGCGACATCATGCACTGTAGCTCACCAGGCTCCTCTGTTCATGGAACTCTCCAGGCAAGAATACTGGAGTGGGTAGCCATTCCCTTCTCCAGGGGATCTTCCTAATCCAGAGATCGAACCTGGGTCTCCTGTATTGCAGGCACATTCTTGCCATCTAAGCCACCAGGGAAATCCTAAGGGCCCCTAAAAGATTTTGCTTATGTCCATTAAATTTACCACCATAGCAATCAAACCTGAGGAATTTTATAGTTGTTTATTAATTTATTTTAAAACAACAAACATAAGATCTGTATTATGTTAATGTAAATAACTTGTGAAAAATTACTATCCTACTAAACAAAAAGTCTTGAGAAGAGTGTCATTGTGTTACGTTTCTGCAAATCTCTTTAATGTGTGGCTTAATGGGAGACATTTGGATTCTTACATCTGCTTCTACAATTACTCTGTTGCAATATCGCACATTATGTAGGCACTGAAAAACTCCACTGTATACTCATGAGAGAATAAGAATGAACAGGCAAACTGACATCTTAGAATTATCATAAATAGAGTTTTGATCTCACAGATACCATGAGAGGATTTGGGGGCCCTTTAGTGTTGCCCAGATGACATGCTGGGAATGCCAGTTGTATGGAAATCTATCACACGTGTGCATTTACTGAAGGTACTCATGCACCCAAAAGTGATAGGGTTCTTTGGAACTGAATCACAGTTCAAATATTTGTCCAAAGTTTAAACCTGTGTTTTTTTTTTTTTTAATTTTCATTACCAAGACAGGAAAAACGAGATTGGACAAAAGATTGATAGCAGAAAATGAGGGCCAGTGGTGTTCTGGAGCTGGCTGCTTTTTGAACATTCAGGAATTCTGCCGGTTGTTAAACTATTAGTAGCTGGAAATTTGCCATGGCAGGAGTATTTATACCATGGAAATAAGCAAAGTTTATATATCCAGGCCTTCTTATTCTCAGAGAGCTGCTTTAGCAGCCCACCGCGTGCAGATCTTGCACTCAGAGATCCAACATGGCGGCCAAGGACATAACCCACCCACTTTTTTTTTTGTTGTTTGCTGTTAGTACGTGTGCGTTTTCCGTGTGCTCAGTCATGTCCAACTCTGCCACCCAATGGACTGTAGCCTGCCGGACTTCTCTGTACATGGGATTTCCCAGGCAATGATATTGTGAATGGGTGGCTATTTCCCCCTCCCAGAGATCTTCCTGACCCAGGGATCAAACCCATATCTTCTGTGTCTCCTGCATTGTAGGTGGATTCTTTACCTACCGAGCCAATTGGGTATAGTAGATTTTTATTTTGTTTTCATTGTTTTAATCTGCCGTGTACATAGGCAGACAAGCTCCCTCACATAGTTTTTTTTTGGTCCTAACCCCTAGCTTGATTCATACATTGATGTGGACACTTTTCCTGTAAGCCTGACCTCAGAGGCATTTATGCTTTTCTCTGTGGTTCCATGTGTCCTTTCTATGTGTGGAGATTGGAACATCTCTTCTGTAAAGTCCATGGCTTTTACTCCTGCCCATGATGTCATAGGGGTGGTGTTTGCCTCTGATGTTTTGGTAAAATGGTTTAAGAACTGGAGCCCACCCTTTTCACGTGAAGACAAAGTCGCACCAGGGCCTGGCACGGGTTACCACCTTACGCAGACGGTTGGCATTATCCCCTGCAAGGATTTACTATTATTTGAAAATTAATGGGAGCTCCATATTTTCAGGAGGGGGAATGGGGAGCTGTGATTTACAGATCTCTCACTTACCATCTGTTCATTTGCTTCTAGGCACTGCTTTCACTGCCTTAGAAATTAAGGGAAATTATGTTAAACGATCACAAATTCTCTTTAAAGTTTCATTTTGGAGAAAAACAAAACAAGGGTTTTAAGAAGGACTAGCTCTTTTTCTGTGGGTCGATATAGTACAGATGATAAACCAGGGCAAAAAGAGTAAAATGAAATTTTGTTTGGGTTTGTTTTTAATTAAGCCCTAAATAATGATTCTCTCTGAATGTATGGAAAGTGACATCAGCTAGCTCTGAGATCTATTTGATAAATTTTGCAGGCTCCCTGTTGCTAGTAGTGAAATGAGAACAGGTAGGATGAAGCTGAAGGAATTCCATTCTATCCAGTCATCAGATGCCAACACCACCATCCCAAATCAGGAAATCTTCCTGTTTCTAACTTCCTGTCTCCAGGAATGAAGCAGATTATACATGTCTGTCTCTGCTAGTAGAAAATCTTATGAATTTTGTCCTTAAAATTTCTGTGAAAACACACCACCCCACCTAGTCAATTCTAGGGCCTATCTACCCTGATTTTATTCAATGTGAATACATGAAAATCTAGTTTCTTTTTTTTATTATTCAGTTGCTAAATCATGTCCAATTCTTTGAGACCTCATGGACTGTAGCATGCCAGCCTCCTCTGTCCTCTACCATCTCCCAGAGTTTGCTTAAATTCATGTCCATTGAGTCGGTGATGTCAGCCAACCATCTCATCCTCTGTCGTCCCCTTCTCCTCCTGCCCTCAATCTTTCCCAGCATCAGGGTCTTTTTCAATGAGTCAGCTCTTCACATCAAGTGACTTCTAGGGTCTATCTATCCTGATTTTATGCATTGTGAATACATGAAAATCTAGTTTCATACATGAAGTTAAAGAAGATACTGATGATTCACTTTACATTAGGAGTCTTAGAGAATTCTTGCATGTAATAAATTCTTAAAATGAATTCAAAATGACATCTGGTATTCAGAAATTAAATGTACGCTCTACTTTTCAGGAACATGTTGATTTTATAAAGCAAGATGTACACCTGTATTTAAGAGTCTTTACTTGGGAAAATTTCCTTACATGTAAATTTTCTCTATTTATTTAAAGGCTTTTTAGCATATTATTTCTTAAGTAGATAGAGAAAACCATTTATTTTTACAGCACTTGGATCTTATTTTAAGAATATCAGACATGCAGGGTTGAATTTATTGTACTGCTTCAGTTGCTGGCTGCATCATTGCTGGTCCATGCAGGGCACTTCTCTTTGCTACCAATATATTTATTTTACTAGTTTTCTTCCAATTTTTCCTGCTGAAACAAAAAGCTGGGGCAGGAAGCATGGTGGAGGATAACACGGAGGTAGAAATGCAATTTTACATAGGATAGTCAGGGAAGGCCTCCTTTTTTAAATTGAAGTATAGTTGCCCCTTGGAAGGAAAGCCATGACAAACCTAGACAGTGTATTACAGAGACATTACTTTGCCGACAAAGGTCCATATAGTCAAAGCTGTGGTTTTTCCATTAGTCATGTATAGATGTGAAAGTTGGACCTTGGAGAAAGCTGAGCGCTGAAGAATTGATACCTTCGAATTATGGTGCTGGAAGTAGATCAGACAGTAAAGAATCTACCTGCAATGCAGGAGACCCGGGTTTGATCCCTGAATTGGGAAGATCCCCTGGAAGAGGGCAAGGCAACCTGATCCAGTATTCTTGCCTGGAGAATCCCAATGGACAGAGGTGCCTGGCGGGCTACAGTCCATGGGGTCGCAAAGAGTCAGACATGACTGAGTGACTAAGCACAGCACAGACAATTGAGAGTCACTTGGACTCCAAGGAGATCAAACCAGTCAATCCTAAAGGAAATCAACGCTGAATATTGATTGGAAGGACTGAAACTGAAACTCCAATGCTTTGGCCACCTAATGCGAAGAGCCAACTCATTGGAAAAGATCCTGCTGCTGGGAAAGGTTGAGGGCAGGAGAAGGAGTTGGCAGAGGATGGGATGGTTAGAGAGCATCACCGACTCAGTGGACATGAATCTGAGCAAACTCTGGAAGGTAGTGGAGGACAGACGAGTCTGGCGTGCTGTAGTCCATAGGGTCGCAAAGCGTTGAACATTACTTAGCAACTGAACAACAAAAACAACAATGGTTGATTTACAATATTATATTAGTTTCAGATACATAACATAATGATTCAATATTTTTAAACTATGCTTTATTTAAAGTTATCATAAAATATTGACTAGATTACTTGTGCTGTACAATATATCCTTGTAGCCTATTTATTTTACATACAGTAGTTTGTACCTCCTATCTCTTATCCCTTTCTTGTCCCTTCCCATCTTCCCTTTCCCCACTGGCATCCACTGGCTTGTTCTCTCTTATCTGTGAGTGAGTTTCTATTTTGTTATAGTCATTCATTTGTTGTAGTTTTTAGATTTCACATGTAAATAAAAGCATACAATATTTGTCTTTCTCTGTCTGATGTATTTCATTAAGCATAATACCCTCCATGTCCATCCATGTTGTTGCAAATGGCAAAATTTCATTCTTTCATATGGCTGAGTAGTATTCACTATATTAATATATCACACCCTCTTTAGTCATATCTTGATGAACACTTAGGTTGTTTCTATATCTTGGCTATTGTAAATAGCTATGAACATTGGGATGCATGTATCTTTTCAGTTCAGTGTTTTCATTTTCTTCTAATATATACCCAGTAGTGTAATTGCTGGATCATATGGTAGTTCTATTTTTATTTTTTTCTTTGGAACTTTCATACTCTTTTCATCATGGCTGCACCAATTTACATTCCCACCAATAGTGTACTAGAGTTCCCTTTTCACCACATCCTCACCAGCGTTTGTTATCTGTGGACTTTTTGATGAAAGCCTTGCTGACAGGTATGAGGGAGAAGCCTCCTTTTGAACCTAAAGGAGATGAAGGAGTGGTCGATGGAAATGTATGGGTAGGTGTATTTAGGACTGAGACATGCAAGTGCAAAGGTCCCGAGGCCAGAGTACACCTGCTATGCTTGTGGAGCAGCATGAGGGCCAGTGTGGTGGAAGCAGAAGAAACTGGACAGGATGCAGAGATGGGCCCGTTGGAAAGGTCACTTTCAGGTCCTAACAAGGGCTTTGGTTTTTACTCTAGGAAACTAGTGGAGGGTTTCGAGGCAGAGTGACATGATTTGACTGAAGTTTAGAAATAACGTTCTAACTGTGTTGGGTGGAGTCTACACGATGTGAGAATAAACACGATGAGAAGCAAGGTGACCAGTTAAGGTGCTTATTTGGTGATCCAGAGGGGAGATGGTGGCAACATGGTTTGGCACAGTAACAGTCGAAGAAGGGGCCTAGGCCTATTTTAAAGAACCAACAAGATTTACTGATGGATTGTCCAGTTTGTGGAGTGTGAAAGAGCAGGAGCAAATGAAAGGATGGAGGTGGCCAGGAGGTGGCCATTTGCCAAGAGAGTCAAGATGGTGCAGATTCGGTGTGGAGCTCAGGAATTCAGATTTGGAAATGCCAAGTTTGATATGCCTGATAGACAGCCAAGGGCAGATGTCAGAGTAGGCAATTGGACATATAAGTCTGAAAATTTCAATTTGAGGATTGTAAATGTATCATTGGTGCTTAAAGCCTGAAGAGTGGATGAGATCATGAGACCTGGGAGTGTAAAGGAATTGAAAAATGCTCCAAGAACCTTGTTCTGGCCCACATTCCCACCTCAGGGTGTTTGCACTTACTGTTCCCACTCTCTGGAACCCTATTTCTCCAAATAGGTGCATGGTTTACTTCCTCATTTCACTCCTCTTTCTGCTTAATTTTCACTCCTGTAGAGGGTCATTCTTTGGCCCTTTCTATTCCACCTCACCTCCTCTGGCTTTGTCTTCAGAGTGTGTATCATTACCTGAGATGGAGGGACATATGCTTTTCCTTACTTGTTTACTGTTAGTGTCCTCCAACTCAAGATGAGATCATGCAGGCGGGGACTTAATTTTATGCCCAGCTTTATCCCAGCACAAGGACAGCATCTGAAACACTGTGTAGTCAATAAACATTTGCTGAAACAATGAATAAACAAATTCCCTCGTTTCTAATTGAAGTATTCTTGGAGATTCATTTATTCATGCATGTGTGTTAAGTCACTTCAGTCATGTCCAACTCTTTGAGACCCCATGGACTGTAGCCCACCAGGTTCCTCTGTCCATGGGATTCTCTAGGCAAGAATACTGGAGTATGTTGCCATGACCTCCTCCAGGGGATCTTCCCAACCCAGGGATCAAACCTGAGTCTCTTATGCCTCATGCATTGGCAGGTGGGATCTTTTACCACTATCACCACCTGAGAAACCCCATGACTCATTCATTTTATTTATTAACTAGTAATTCATTATTAGGCATTCACTGTAGGAGTCATTTCTAGTGTTGGAAGCTATAAAATAGACAAAGGTTAGATCTGGAGTGACAAAATGCTTCAGAAAATCTTCCAGTAATTTTTTGTACTTGACACCAACCCATTAAGTCAATATGAGGTGAAGAGACTTAGAGCTATGTGAATATCATTGTATTGTTAGATCTGCTTTAGTACCACCAGTCCTTAAACCAAGTATTCTAATACCTATTGATATTCTGAAGCCATGGATTGGCAGTATCATTTAAGAGGGAATTTTAATATCTCACTGAGTTTCATTAGAGTGGCCTTAAGTTGTTGCACAGGATTGATCTTTTTTGGCCAATGACAGTGGGACTTGTGCTTTGGCTTTTTAACAGCGTTGTTGTTGTTGAGTTGCTAAGTCATGTCTGACTCTTTGCGACCCCATGGACTGCAGCATGCCAGGTTTCCCTATCCTTCACTATCTCCCGGAGTTTGATCTCAAATTCATGTCCACTGAGTTGATGATGCTATCTAACCATCTCTGGTTAGAGTCCTCTGCTGCCCTCTTCTCCTTTTGCCTTTAGTCTTTCCCAGCATCAGGGCCTTTTCCAATGAGCCAGCTCTTTGCATCAGGTGACCAAAGTATTGGAGTTTCAGCTTCAGTAATAGTCCTTCCAATGAATATTCAGAGTTGATTTCCTTTAGGATTGATTGGTTTGATCTCCTTGTAGCCCAAGTGAAATCTTATCACTATAAATTCTGCCAAAATCACCAGTGTTGAATATTGCCTCCTTGAAACTCTTCTGAACCATCACATACCCTGGCCTCCCTCCTATCTTTGAACTGCCCCTTTAGGGTTCTTTGGCTGCTCTTTCCACCTCCATAGTTATGCTCTCTGCTCTTTCTCTCTCTGTTACCTTCCCTTGGCTTCACCTGCCATCCCATATGTTATCAACAGTGAAATATCTATCAGACTCTTGTCCTTTGGGAGCCCCAGACATATACCTCTGACTCATCACTTCTTTCAGGATGTTCATCTGTCATATCAAAATTGACATGCCCCAAATTGAACCCACTTTCTTCCCAGAAACAAATCCTCCTCCTGACCTTGCCAGTTCAGTGAATAGCTTCTCCACCTTCCTGGTCTTGACTTCGAATTGTTTTGTGACTCATCCCTAATTATGCTGTGGATATGTTTGCTGTTCCCAAAGTGGACAGTTTCTGTTTCTCTGTATCGAGTTTGTTTACAAGCTCTTTGGAGCCTCCCTATGCAAGGCTTTAAACAGACTTCATCCCAACCCAATGAAAAGATTCCCTGTGGTGGCTTAATTTGCAAAATCTACCCTCATTCTTTGCTGAATCATGTCATGTCTGCCTCTCATTTGGTGAAGGTATACTTATATTCCAGATAAATACTAGGTATTTTATAGCTCTGGCTTAGGCAATGAGTACCAGAGTTATCATGACCAGCAATGCTACCTAACTAGCTTAAAATGGACAAAGTTACAAATGCTTTCTCTGTGAAGATGGATGTCAAGCATGGACAGTCCCACAGTTAGCCTTCAAGGCTTCTGTTTCCTACCATACTTGTCAGGTTTTTCTTTTTCTGCAGAAGAAATAGCCTAAATTTACATTGATTTTTTTTTTTAGAAAAAAAAGATTTGTTACAGGCACAGCAGATGTTGTTTGTGCCTGGAGGTAAAGGTTTAGGTTGAATCAGCTTCATCCATTTATCCATCTGTTTGTTCATTCAACAAGCATTATTGAAAGCTGACTTTGGTGCTTGATGCTGGTCAGTCAGATGGATGGTATGGTTCTTTTCCTGCCCTCGAGTTCCTTTTCTAGGTCATGGTTGTACTAATTCTGTCTGCTTGCTTAATGTTTATTGGCCTTGAGGATGTAATCACTCACTCATTCATTCATTCCTCCATTCACTTCTTTTCCAGTTTCCTCCTCTGTCTAATCCTTAGCTACTATCCCTTTGTAGATGTTTCAGTGTGTTTAGATTCCTTGCTTGACCTTTACAAGTACATTCAGCAGATAATTACTGGGTCCCAAACTTTATATAGATGCCATGCAAGAGCTTGAGAATGCAGTAATAAACCAATAGCATGATCCAGGCTTAATGGTTTTCTGTGAACATTACACAGGCTTCCATACTCTCCTTGCCTTCTAGGAAGTTATGTTCAAAAATCATACCTGCTGTAACCATGACCAGTCTAAACTGTTTTATTAGTTTTCTCTTGTTTCCAAGAAGGGAAATAATACAGCATACAACAATTCTCCTTAAAAACAGGATTTGGGAATATTGTTTCTATAGGAAAAATCACTGCAGAGCTTGCCAGGCAGGATTATAGTCTGGTTAATCACAGTCCTGATACTGGTCAATATTATTAGACCAGTGTTTTAAACCATACAGCTACAGAAACAAGGCAATCATCAGCCACTATTGCATGCCATGTTATTTCTCTACCTTTAAGGATTTTCAGGAAGCGGGGAGGGTTGGAAGAAGATAACAGGGTGTTTTAAGTGCTGTGGATAATCAAGAGTGTTTTTCTTTAAGTGCCTCTTAAATATATGCCCGTGTCCCTTTAAATCTGTCACAATAAAACATCTCATTTTAGGTGATGTATGACAAGGAGGCAATCACCGTTAATCAGAATGACACATTTCCGTTTGTTTACGGAAGAGAAGGTGGATGAAGGTCATGAATAAGAAAACAAAGCAGCTGTGTTTCGTGTTGTTTGGGGTTTCTTTTGAAATTCATTTAGGAAGTTCATATTCCATCATTTTATGCTCTCAGCATCATTCATCCAAATTGCCAGAAGACCTTGTGAGTGAAGATGGAAATATTTTGTCTTCTCTCCTGAGTAGAGAAATAGGTTAATTTCCTCTGGGTTCCTTGACAAATTTAGGCCTGGAAGGTATAAAATCTCAGAATTTCTGGCTCCAGCTATCTCTTCAGGGGGTACCAGTTCCATCCTCCATGTAATAAGATTATACCTGCAAGGTTAATGTTCCAGCTGGTTGCAGCCCTGCCCCTAGGAGATGTGGAGAGCAACGGATTCGAGGCCAATGCTTTATTAGAAGCAGACATCAAGAGCCTCTCTCCACACTCCCCTCTTTGCATTTGGGCTTCCCTGGTGGCCCAGATGGCAAAGAATCTGCCTGCAATGCAGGAGACCAGGGTTCGATCCCAAGGTTAGGAAGATACCCTGGAGTAAGGGAATGGCAGACCACTTTGGTATTCTTGCATGGAGAATTCCATGGAGAGAAGAGCCTGGTGGGCTACAGTCCATGGGATTGCAGAGTCAGACATGACTGAGTGACTAACACTAATGCTAACACTTAACTCCATAAATGCCTTGAAATAAATAGTAATTGCCTGCTTAAAGCATTACCTTTCTTGGATATCACCTTCATAAAGGAACACATTTTCCAGCTTTTTGTCTGTAGTAGGGTTGGGTGAAGGTGGTGATGGTTGTGAGTCATAGTTCAGCCTACCTTTGGAGCCATCAGACTTGGCTCATGGCCAAACATTTGTAGCACCTTCTGGACATCAGTATGATACTTCATTGTACTGTGGGATATTATCTGGATGGTATGGTCTCCCTCCTCAAAATTAAAATAAACTTTCTGGAACAGAGGAAATCTTGGCATTGAGGATCAAATACAGACCTCTCCAGAGGGATGTCAGGTTATTTGTTCTGAAATCCAAAGATGGCAGTCTTCAAATGACAGATTTGGTCTTTGAATTGACCAGGGTCCTATGCCCTCTGTATTTTGAATTTGCAAATATCATGATGCCTAGATATTTTGACATAATTTTATGACTTAGTATTTAGCAAGCTAAAACCAAAACCTTTTATCATCATCATCATCATTATTTAAACTGGAGAAATTAAAGTATTGTTAAGCTATGAGAGGAGACTGAATACCAAGATATAAAGAGAACCCTGCAGGATATACTTGGGCTGAGGAAGAGAGCTCTGGAAGGACAAATGTGGAAGGTGGGCCCCTCCCTCAGGATGGGGTTTAGCTCATGTTGGAGAAGGTGTGGTTTCAGGCACTGGATTTTGGAGAAGTCCTCTGGGTGACCAAGAGCCGAGCTGGTACACAGTCATCAGAAAAGTTAGAAACAACCAGAGAGGGCAAGGAAAGCTTATTATCTTGTTATCTTGCAGAAACAAAGATGGAAGCCTGGAATGGTTACTTAGCAGCAAGATCTTGTGAATATGCTTCCTTCCTTAAGCTTTGCACAAATCAAAAACTATAGTAGGCTTTTTGCTGGCATAAGCCGTGAACCCAGTATCAGTGCCTGAGGAACTTATTTGGGGTGTGCATGAAGCCAAGTTTTATGAACCATCATCAACAAACCACTTGACAGAGACCCGCTTGGTGCTGCTAGATACTGCCTTACCCACAGCATGAGCTGCCTCCCACCCTCCTTTTGGTGTGACAGAACTAAATGGCACACGCAATCCCTCTGTGTTTGTGGAGGAGCCTTTTTGTGGTGTGTTCCCATCTTACATGAATTGCTTTCCTTGTCTATTGATGTGGGATCCCAGCTACTCTGTACCAAATATGACTGTGCCCCTCTGGCCATAGCAGTTTAGGTCCACGGTGGGCAGTTTACAGTTGTGTGTATTCCACTCCCTTGCATTCTTTGGTCACTTTATTTTTCCCTAAGAAAAAAACTCCAAAATTTGAATGTCTCCCAAATTGCTACTCTTTTTCCAAATACTAGGTTAAATTTGATAGGAAATTGTGCTTAAATTGCTGTTAAATTTCTTTGAACTGATCCAAAATGGAAATCTCTGGATTAGTTAAGACTTTTTGCATCTGAGGGAAATGTCATTGATTGGGTGGGAGAGAACAAAAGGTAGGAGGAGATTATTATAAAGTTTCTAATGGAACCCAAGGTCCCTGGTTCTTGGCTAGTTATGAAAACCAGGAACTCAAAAGCACCAGGGCCCTCTGTCTGTCTTTCACTTAAGCCTCTTGTAACATGGATGACCTTTTCTTCTTTTTCTGGAGAGAGGACATCTCTGAACCATAGTCTCTGCATTTACTTTTTTTTTCTTCAAGTGACCAGGCCGAACTACACTAAAATCTTATTGATTTCTAAGAATCAATTTGAAGTGCACTGAAAAGGGATTCTTGTTGCTATAGCTTGATCACTGGTCCACCATGGACCTAAACTGCTATGGTCAGAGGGGCACAGTCATATTTGGTACAAACAGAGTAGTTGGGATCCCACATCAATAGACAAGGAAAGCAATTCATGTAAGATGGGAGCACACCACAAAAAGGCTCCTCCACAAACACAGAGGGATTGCGTGTGCCATTCAGAATTTATGACAGCTGGGGCATGAACACTGACCTCCTAAAACAGAACAGGAAATACAGACCTTTTGTATTTCAGCAAGGCAAGCTTAAAAAAAAAAGTATGTCCACGGGCAGAGTTTTTTGTGTTTTGTTTTTTGAGACTCCAAAGGGTGAATGACTGTCAAAAATGAATTTCTGACACCCCAACTGCCACTGCTTTTGATGTGAAAGTCAAGAGGTATATTCATGTGATACCCAGGATACATGCAATGAGCTCAGACTTAATAAAAGGAGCAGGGCATAGTTAAGGATACATGTAAGCCTGGAACCAGTGCGAAGAAAGGCAGACCAGAGCACAGAATAAAGAGCAGAAACGTGCTGAGAGAAACCACAAGAAATATTGTCTGGGTTTTGAAGGTAATAGTAAATCAAACAAAGACGAGTAGAAGATTCTAAGAGAAACTAAAAGAAATATAATGTAATTTTTAAGTGTTATATCAGGAGGAAGAAGATAAAGATGGAAGAGGACACCTAGGACACCTGGATCTAACTGAGAAATGCCAACAGACGCTGGAGAAAACGTAGCTTTCCTTAATCTCTTTGAGCTTTCATTTTTTCTGTCAGGGAAAAAGAAGAGCCTATGGAGGTTGGATCTTAATTGGTCATCCTAGGTAAGGCTCCCTGAGTTGAAAGAATCTATCCCAGCTAGCTAAGGAAAGGTATTGCAAGAATGTGGATGGACCTTGAGTCTGTCATACAGAGTGAAGTCAGAAAGAGGAAAACATAATAATATCATGTATTAACACATATATGTGGAATATAGAAAAGTGGTATAGCTGAACCTATTTCCAAGGAAGGAATAGAGATGTAGATGTGGAGAGTAGATATGTGGACACTGAGGAAAGTGGAGGGTGAAATGAATTGGGAGATTAGGATTGACATATATAAGAATCCGCCTGCAATGTAGGAGACCCCAGTTCGATTCCTGGGTCAGGAGGATCTGCTGGAGAAGGGATAAGCTACCCCCTCCAGTATTCTTGGACTTCCCTTGTAGCTCAGCTGGTAAAGAATCTGCCTGCAATGTGGGAGACCTGGGTACGATCCCTGGGTTGGGAAGATCCCCTGGAAAAGGGAAAGGCTACCTCCTCCAGTATTCTGGCCTGGGGAATTCCATGGACTTTACAGTCCATGGGGTCGAAAAGAGTTGGACACGACTGAGCAACTTAAACTTTCACTTTCTATATACAATACCATGTGTAAAATAGCTAGTGGGAGCCTGCTGTCTAGCACAGGGAGCTCAGCTTGGTGCTCTGTGATGACCTAGATGGGTGGGATGGTGAGGGAGGGCATCCAAGAGGGAGAGAATATAAGTATACAAATAGCTGATTCACTTCAGGTGTGCTAGTGGTAAAGAACTCACCTGCCAATGCAGAAGACGTAAAAGATTCTGGTTGAATCTTTGGGTTGGGAAGATCCCCTGGAGGAGGGCATGGCAATACACTTCAGTATTCTTGCCTGGAAAATTCCATGGCAAGAGGAGCCTTGCAGGCTGCAGTCCATGGGGTCACAAAAGAGTTGGACACAACTGAAGCAGCTTAATACTCAGGCATGCATAGCTGATTCACTTCATTGTACAGCAGAAATTAACACAACATTATAAAGCAAAGAAACTCCAGTAAAAAGGCAAAAAAAGAGAATGCTAACGAAAGTCTCAAATAACTGGAGGAGAGGTAACCAAGTAGAGATAGATCTCAGGAGAACCAGAAAGAAAGATGCTAACAAAAATGACTGCCCTCTCTAGATTTCAGGGGGAAAAGTGCTTTGACCTACTGGACCAAATGCTCCCTTTTTGTAACAAATACTTTTACAGCATCCCCTTCCCTATCTTGGAATGAACTTCATAGGTAATCTTAAAATAAAATTGATACAATGCACTGGGATGACCCAGAGGGATGGGATGGGGAGGGAGGTGGGAGGGGGGTTCAGGATGGGGGACACATGTACACCCATGGCTGATTCATGTCAATGTATGGCAAAACCACCACAATACAGTAAAGTAATTAGCCTCCAATTAAAAAAAATAAATTAAAAAATAAAATTGATACAATATTCTAACTGAAAGATAAAATATTACAAGGGGAATAATTCATTTAAAACGAAAAGTAAGGTATAGCTTACTGTATAAACATTTAGATGGAAAAAATGAAACAGCCCCGTATTCGTACCTGTGTATAGAATCACCATGAATAAATGACTTCAAATATAACCTGATAAAGTCGGATTGTGCTGGTGATAAAATTTTCCCAAAGGGTGATTCTTTCAGTGATTTATTGCAGTAAAACAAATCCAAATTCAACATCCCTGAGCAATCGCTCTATGGTGCTCATGGATCTGGTAGGTCAGGAATTCAGAAAGAGCACAGCAAGAATGACTCTGCCCAGCTCTATGATATCAGTGGGGCCTCAGTGGGGAGGACTCCAGTGGTTGGCCCTGGAACAGCTGAAGCTGAAGGAATCACCTCCAAGATGGTTCCATGTCACTCACTCATCCGGCCTCTGAGCTGCAAGGTTGAAGAGCGTGCTACCTGCATGTGGTGATTCTACATGACAGTCTCAGGGTTTCCAGGCTTCATACAGGACAGTCAGGGCTCCTAGGACAAGTGTTCCAGCTGAAGCTGCCTGAGCTTTTATTACTTAGCCTCGAAAGTCACATTATTTCTTCCATAGTCCCAGTCAAAGCAGTCACGTGGGGTTGAGGGGTTGGGGGTGGAGGGAGGAGGAAGTGACTGTAGAGATCCTACCTCTTGATGGAAGGACTGACAAAGAATTTGCAGCTCTGTTTGCAACCACCACAGTGACTGGCTCTTAGTAAACTACTGACAAGACAAACTGGGGCCTTTCTTTAAGTTACACATGAATTGCATTCCTGGGAAATTCAGCATGTATTAAAACCTTGTAAACAATATGGTATGTATATATGTAATATAAAGTCAGATTCTAGGCTTGACTTTTTATACACATTGTGCAGTAGGACTTTTGAAGATTGTGCAGGACATAGGATGCTTCCTTGTTATATAGAATACTCTTGTACATTGCAGGATTCTGTGTATCCTTGACCTTTGATCACTAAACGCCAGTACTGTCAGTATGGTCATTTATGTTTCTCCTGCAGACTGGCTCCCTCTACTTATTCAGTAAATTGCTTATAGACCAAGATGGCATTCTCAACCCTGAATCTACAAGCCTTTCAGTTTATTGCTCCAGCTCAACTGGGCTCAGATGGTGATGCTGGCAATGACAATGATGGTGATGACAATGACGATCAGGATGGTGATGGTGATGATCATGATATTTATATTGGTGATGATATTAATATTGTTGATGATGATGGTGATGATCATGACAGTGCCAGCAGCAGCTAACCTTACCCAAGTGCTTCCATTTCACCAGGGACTCTATCGGTGTGCCCCACCTCACTGTATGTACACTGACAATAACTGTAAGGCAGGTATCACTGTCTTTGTTTTCCAGATGAAGAAACTAAGGCTTAGAAAACTTAACCTATGTAAGATCACAAGTTTAGAAACTGGGAAATCAAGATGTTCTCCAGGGCTCTGGACAACTCCAGGTGACATTGAGATTCTGTCCAATCAGCTTTGGCTGAGGGGAAAGAAGTGGTGTCCTGTATATAACTGGGAGTGATTCCCTCCAGAGAGGGGCTGTAGACTGGCAGGCACAGTGATCAGCTTCTCTGTACAATGGGTGAGAGGAAATTAAAGTTTAAAAATAGATGTGGAAATTAGCAGGAAACATTAGCCTGCTCTCCTGAACCAGATAAATTATCTCCTAGACTCTCAGAGAAGATGGCAGAATCCCACCCATATTCTTTGGGAATCCTGGAAAATAAAGCAAACGTGGTTCTAATACTGAACAAAAGGAGGCAGGTGAAGTTTTTCTACTTTAGCCTGATGAAAAATTCTAGGTCATGTTTGAGAAAGGAAGTCATGTTTGTCAATTTATTGGTGCCTAGCCAAGGAGGTCTCTGCAATGTTTTCTGTGTACTATTAGGCGGACAAGGTATCCCTGCCTAGACCACTCTCCTTGTCTCCACTGGTGTACATTTCCAGAACTGCGCTCAGGATATTATCCATGTGCCTCACCATTACATGCCACCGGAAGAGCTTTGGAGATCTATGGCTCAACTGAAGAAAATACAAAGCCTTAGAAATATTTTATGCACCAGCATATCTACTAATGAGTTAGTTGCCTTCATTTAGCAAGAAAATAGTTTATAAACTCTATTTTGTATAATCTTTAAAAATGGGAAAAATAAAACTGCACCGTGTACTGTAAAAAGACAGAAAGAAAAATATCTTACCGTTCTTTAATTCAATTGCAGCCAGCTGGATTTCCTCTCTTGGCTTTTTTAAAAAAAAAATAAACAAATTTATAATATAAATGCTTTTTTGGCACATAACATATCCTGCTCTAACATTGCATATCTGTTTTATAGAAGTGTGTTTGTAAAAGTCTTCAAACGCTTCTTGGAAATATAACAACACCTTTAGAAATAAGTGTTATCTTGGTGTTGTTCTCTGAATTAAAAAAAAACAGCCTGAATATAACATATTTTATGCCCATGTAACATATTTTATATAAAAATATGGTCATATTGTGGGGGAAAATGCAAAAGATGAACAGATGTAAAGAAAATTCATACTCCTGTTTGCTTTCGGACCATTAATTCGAAGGCAGACAATGTCTCTAATGTTTTGTTTTCCTTGAATGGTATTTTCACAAAATATATGCATATCTTCTTATGCAAAGGCCCCCTGATGATGTCCTTAGCTGTATCTTGGTTGTCACTTAAATCCATTCAGGACCCAAGCCCTGAACAGGAGTCAAATACTTGGGAGATTTCAGCCTTTGTTTCTAAGATTTCCTGCCTTGGGAAATCTACTGTCATTATTAAGAAATATCCACATACGGAGATGTTCTGAAAAATTGATTAACTTTCCAAGGAGCATTAAATTCTCAGCGATGCAGAGGGACCCATTTGGCCTATCTGATCCATCAACCTTCCTTCAGCAGAGCTATATACAAACTGCCCTTTGCAAGTGAGTATGTTCCCTAAATTCTTTCTCTTTTCTTTCTCTGGACCCAGAATGTCCAACAGAACTTTCCATACTGATGGAAATAGTCTACATTTGCTGTGTCCCATACAGTAACCATGAGCCTCATGTGGCTATTGAGTGCTTTGGATGTGGCTAATGTGACCAAAAAACTGACTTCTGAATTTGTTTAAATTAAAATAGCTTCATGTGTGAAGCTAGTGACTACCATATTGACCTATAGACCATGCAGTTCAGGAATTTGGGGGAGAAAAAGACCCAAAGGTTAATATTTATAATCAGCTCAATCTGAGTTGAATAAAACTTCCAGGATTACCTGAGAGGTTGTCTTTTTTCAAGAAACTAACAACATTTGAAATACTGCTACTTAACAAGCACCATCCAAGAGCCAGGCAAGTTGTAAAGTAAAACCTTTAGCAGCAGCATTTTTCTTTTATTCGTTTATTTAACCTTCATAACCTCCTTATGAAGGACGTATTATGATGTCCCCCTACCTTTTTTATTTGAAGATGAAAAAAATGTGGCTTAAAAGGATTCAGACCACAGCTTGTTTTGGGCACAGTGAGGCTGTGAATTCAGGTTTGAGACCAGTGCCTGTGTACAAGGCTTCACATTCTTAAATTGTTGTTGTTCAGTTGCTCAGTCATGTTCAACATTGTGACCCCATGAACTGCAGCACGCCACGCTTCGCTGTCCTTCACTGTCTCCCTGAGTTTGCTTAAAGTCAACGTCCATTGAGTCAGTGATGCTATCCAACAATCTCATCCTCTGTCATCCCCTTTTCCTCTTGCCCTCCATCTTTCCCAGCATCAGGCTCTTTTCCAATGAGTCAACTCTTTGCATCAGGTGGCCAAGGTATTGGAGCTTCAGCTTTAGCACCAGTCCTTCCATTGAATATTCAGGGTTGATTTCCTTTAGGATTGACTGGTTTGATCACCTTGCTATCCAAGGGACTCTCATAGCTTTTCAGAATTCACACTTTCTTCTAGTTAAAAATTCCAGAGGGTCTACTGACTGGATAAAACAACTTTTACTGGAAATTTCTATTTCCACATGAAACACTTTTTATAAGATTATAAGCCCTACCATGGTGGTGACCCTAAGACTCTAATTTTTAAGTTTCTGGAATGTCTGCTAGCCCCTCAGTGGCACAATTTTTCCAGTACAAAAGTTATAAAAATCATCCATGACCTCTTGAGATGCTAAAAAACATTGCATTTGCATATTTATATAGTCACATGGCAGTCCAGTTTCATGCTAGATCACAGATTATGGTCTCAAAGATGCATTAAGGGCATTATGTAGACTCAGACAAGTTACTTCATCCTTGGAACCTCTGTTTTGTCATCAGTAAAATGGGCATAATACTTCCTACTTCGTGAGTCCCTTTCTGTGAGTCAGTGAAAGAACATGTTTGAAGTAACTAGCATAATACCTAATATAAAGTCAGTGCTCAGTAAATGTTATAAGGTTAGTTGTTATTATTCTTCTATATCCATTTCAGCTGATACTGGGTTGACTGTTCATTTCTTACCTGATTTTTACTAGTAGGGAAAAGATTTACTAGTAGGGAAAAGAGATCTTGACAATAGAAATACTCCATGGTAAAAAAACCTGAGAAAATGCTAGTTTCCCTTGTAATTAACAAAATGCTCAAAGAAGAGGAGGCTCTTTCTGAGTTTTATTTCCCCAGCATGGCCCAGATTCTTGGCTATTTAATACTCACCTCTAGCTTGTATCTGTCCACGCTGGTGTAGTATGCAGAATATAAAGAAAGGTCAAATTTGGAATAGGCCTATTCCAAATAGAAAGAGCCTATGGAATAATGAATAAAACTAGGATCTGAGTCCCAGGTCTGCTTGCGTGCTCAGTCACTTCAGTTGTGTCTGATTCTTTGCAATCCCATAGACCCTTGTCCACCAGGTTCCTCTGTCCATGGGATTTTCCCAGCAAGAATACTGGTGTGGGTTGCCATGCCCTCCTTCAGGGGATCTTTCCAACCCAGAGATCGAACCAGAGCATCCTATGTCTCCTGCATTGCAGACAGATTCTTTACTGCTGAGCCTCCGGGGAACTCTCAGCTCTACAGCCCCATGCAAATTATGTGAGTCCTCAGTTGATCCATCTGTGAGATGAAGAATTTAAACCCCAGGAATCCTCACACACTCCATGGTGATAACATAGCTGGTTATTTGTGTCCAGTACACCAATCATGATTCAAAAACTGTTTTATTAACAGCCATTTAATTATATCTGGGTGAGTTAGGGCAATGCAAGCTACTATAATTGTTATTGTTCAGTCGCTAAGTCTGGTTCACCTCTTTGCAATCCCATGGACAGCAGTACACACTAAGCTTCCCTGTCATTCAGTATATCCCAGAGTTTGCTCACATTCATGTCCATTGAGTCTGTCTAACCATCTTGCTGATGCTATCTATCTCATCCTCTGTCATCCCCTTCTCCTCCTGACCTCAGTCTTTTCCAGCATCAGTGTCTTTTCCAGTGAGTCAGCTGTTTGCATCAGATGGCCAAAATATTGGAGCTTCAGCTTCAGCATCAGTCCTTCCAATGAATATTCTGTGTTGATTTCCATTAGGATTTACTGGTTTGATCTCCTCGCATTCCAAAGGACTCTCAAGTGTCTTCTCCAGCACCACAGTTTGAAAGCATCAATTCTTTGGTGCTCAGCCTTCTTTATGGTCCAACTCTCATATCATTATCCAAATTTCACTAGCTTAGCATGGTAAGAGTTTATTTCTTATGCATCTAAAGCCTAAACAGGTGCTCTTTATCAGCTTATAACGCTCCTTGCAAGTGGTGACTCAGGAATCTAGGCTCTTCTTGCTTTGTGACCCTGCAGTATTCAATATAGGAGAAGGCAATGGCAACCCACTCCAATACTCTTACCTGGAAACTCCCATGGACGGAGGAGCCTGGTAGGCTATAGTCCATGGAGTCGTGAAGAGTCGGATATGACTGAGCAATGTCACTTTCACTTTTCACTTTCATTCATTGGAGAAGGAAATGGCAACCCACTCCAGTGTTCTTGCCTAGAGAATCCCAGGGATGGCGAAGCCTGACGGGCTGCCATTTATGGGGTTGCAGAGTCGGGCATGACTGAAGTGACTTAGCAGCAGCAGTATTCAATATTCATACCATGGTTGCCAGCTTCTAGGAAGATTCTGAATGGTGGCTTGGTGGGGGGCAGTTGGGGGAGAGGTTATGGGCCAGGCCATTGGTGGAACTACATTCTACATTCCACTGGTAGAACTCAGGCTTACTAGCACATCTCATCACAAAGTGAGACTGGGAAATAGTCTGGCTGAGCACCCAGGAGGAAGAGGAAATATATGTGATAAACAACTAGTGCCTTTGCTAAAGGCTTTCATTAGTATTAGATGACCAGTCTTAATACCCTCAGTTCAGTTCAGTCACTCAGTCATGTCTGAATCTTTGCAACCCCATGAACTGCAGCACACCAGGCCTCTTTGTCCATCACCAACTCCCGGAGCTTACTCAAACTCATGTCCATTGAGTCGGTGATGCCATCCAACCATTTCGTCCTCTGTCATCTCCTTCTCCTCCTGTCTTCAATCTTTCCCAGCATCAGGGTCTTTTCAAATGAGTCAGCTCTTTGCATCAAGTGGCCAAAGTGTTGGAGTTTCAGCTTCAACATCAGTCCTTCCAATGAATATTCAGGACTGATTTTCTTTAGGTTTGACTGATTGGATCTCCTTTCAGTCCAAGGGACTCTCAAGAGTCTTCTCCAACACCACAATTCAGAAGTATCAATTCTTCGGCACTCAGCTTTCTTTATAGTCTGACTCTCACATCCATACATGACTACTGGAAAAACCATAGCCTTGACTAGACAGACCTTTGTTGGCAAAGTAATGTCTCTGCTTTTCAATATGCTGTCTAGGTTGGTCATAGCTTTTCTTCCAAGGAGTAAGCATCTTTTAATTTCATGGCTGCAGTCACCATCTGCAGTGATTTTGGAGCCCCCCAAAATAAAGTCTGCCACTGTTTCTCCATCTATTTGCCATGAAGTGATGGGACTGGATGCCATGATCTTTGTTTTCTGAATATTGAGCTTTAAGCCAACTTTTTTTTTCAACTTTTAAGCCAAAAAAAAATGCATTCCTGGGTTGGGAAGATCCCCTAGAGAAGAGCATGGCAATCCACTCCAGTATTCTTGCCTGGAGAATCCCATGGACAGAGGAGCCTGGTGGGTTACAGTACATGGGGTTGTAAAGAGTCGGACACGATGGAGCATGCACAGCTATCCTGTGTTCTACAAGACTATCTACTTTTTTGGTCTCAGTATTCTCATGTCTAAATGACAACAGTGGTACTTCTTCTTTCACTTTCACCAAGGGGCTCTTTAGTTCTTCACTTTCTGCCGTAAGGGTGGTGTCATCTGCATATCTGAAGTTATTGATATTTCTCCCAGCAATCTTGATTCCAGCTTGATCTTCATTCAGCCCAGCATTTCTCATGATGTAGTCTGCATATAAGTTAAATAAACATGGTGACAATATACAGCCTTGACGTATTCCTTTTCCTATTTGGAACCAGTCTGTTGTTCCATGTCCAGTTCTAACTGTTGCTTTCTGACCTGCATACAGGTTTCTCAAGAGGTAGGTCAGGGCGTCTGGTATTCCCATCTCTTGAAGAATTTTCCACAACCTTGGTTTCTCTTATTATATCCAAAAGCAATGAAACTTGAAGCTTTGTGCAGTTTGGTACTTGTGTGTGTATACATGTTTGTCTATCTATGGGTGGCTTGGAGATATGACATTTCTATTAAACTTTTTGAAATGTTGAAAATATTTGGTGAATTATTTTTTTTTTTTACTTCTTGTAGATTCTTATATTTTAGTCTCCTGACAAATCACCTGGAAACTCCATCTCCTGTTGCTAGTATCTGATACCAAGAACACAAACACTCTGCCACACATTCTAGGTTCTCAGGGCTCTGCAGATTCTCTTTCAGTTGGCTGCTTTCATAGGACTTTATCCCAACTGGTACAGAACTGAGGTACAATGGTCCTTTCCTCACTGCATCCTTCTAAAGCATTTCTCTCTGGCTTAGAAGAATGTTCTGTACCACCCCAATTCTCTTGCATACTCCTGTCACTGTTCTTAATTGTTGTTGCTTGATTTTTTTCTCTTATATTACTGGTTTATTAATTGTCTTTCATGATACTTCTAATTTAAAGAAAACAATAAATATTTTAAAATAAAAATAGTTTAATATACTAATTTCTCTAGACTCGTAATAGTTACAAAGAAAAAGCCAGGTAAGAAGTCAGTGCTATCACATGCAAATATGCTCACCATTTTCAGGGTAAAGAACTTTTAGAAAACATAAAAGAGGTAAAATAATGAATCTTCTTTCATACTTGGAATACTCGATTTTTTTCTATAACTTTAATGGTGGGGCTAGATTTTTAAGGGTTTCTGTGTGTACCTACAAGCAGCTAATAGAACATCAAATGAGATCCAGTTTTGTGGTCACCCCTGTGTTCTACACTGGTAAAGGATCACCTGCCAATGCAGGAGATGCTGGAACATGGGTTCGATTCCTGGGTTGGGAAGATCCCCTAGAGAAGAGCATGGCAATCCACTCCAGTATTCTTGCCTGGAGAATCCCATGGACAGAGGAGCCTGGCGGGTTACAGTCCATGGGGTTGTAAAGAGTCGGACACGATGGAGCATGCACAGCTATCCTGTGTTCTACAAGACTATCTACTTTTTTGGTCTCAGTATTCTCATGTCTAAATGACAACAGTGGTACTTGGCTGTAAATTCTGCATTGACTTTTTGAAGATTAAATGAGGAAAATTATAAAGCATATAGCAAAAGCATCTGGCACATGGTAGTTGCCTACTACAGAATCACTTCCTTACCTTCTGACATGGTTGGTGGAATTGCAAAGCCAAAGCAAGCTGATTCTCTGCCTGCAAAGGTCCTCAATCCAACAGAGACTCCAGAAGCAGGAACCTCTGATCTGTTGGGCAGTGTTCTTAATAATATAAATTCTGTGCCACTTGCCCAGCTCACATGCTTTTTAAATTACTGGTCAGAAAGCCTTCACTAAGTGACTTTTGTATGCAGAGCCCTTCTCTGCTTGTTCTGCCAAAAGAGAAAATAAATTGAAGGCATGGTACCTGACCTTAAGGAGCTTGAAAAGCACATACAAATGAAGACTGTTTGAGAAAATTCCCAACTAATTTACTAATTGAACTTGAGGATCTGGGCATGGTGTGAGGTTGGTGGGGATGATGGCAGATGTGGGTGGTACACAGGGAGCAGAGTAAAAGACAGGTTGGGATAAACTTTGGTTCCTGAACCAAATGAAACTTGCCTAATTTGGAAGGTGATAGATCTGAGTTAATGAAGCCAAAAGAAAAGTATTAAAAAATTGCTTATGCTATCTGTCAGCAAAGGAATTTGACAGTCTGTCAACAGGCTTTAAAATGTGTATGCCCTTAGAGTCTGGAATTCCACATCTGGAAATCTATTGTATGGAAGGAATCCTCAAAATGGGAAAAGCTCCATTGCTGATAGGATTATAAAATGGTACTTTGGAAAATTGTTTGGCAGTTCCTCAAAATGTTGAACATCTAGTTACCATATAACACAGCAATTCCACTCATAGGTATATACCCAAGAAAAATGTAAGCATGTGTCCACACCAAAACTTTTGTACAAATGTTCATAGAAGCATTATTTATAAGAGCCAAAAAGTGGAAACACACAACTGTTTCCATCAGCTGATGAATGGATCGGTGATGTGGGGGTATATTCATATAATAGAGTATTATTTAATCATAAAAAGAGTGAAGTACTAAAACATGGATTCTTTAGAAATATTGTGCTAAGTGAAAAGAAGCCAGTCACAAAAGGCAACATACTGTGTAGCTCCATTCATATCAAATGTCTAGGAAAGGTCATTTGTAGAGACAGAAAGTAAATTAATGACTGGGAATGGGGGATGGCTTATGGCAAGTGACTGCTAACGGGTAAGGGATTTCTTTAGGGGATGATTAAAAGGTTCTAAAATTTGATGGTGGCAATGGCTGTACAACTCTGAATATGCTGCTGCTGCTGTCGCTTCAGTCATGTCTGACTCTTTGCAACCCCATAGATGGCAGCCCACCAGGCTCCCCCGTCCCTGGGATTCTCCAGGCAAGAACACTGGAGTGGGTTGCCGTTTCCTTCTCCAATACATGAAAGTGAAAAGTGAAAGTGAAGTCGCTCAGTTGTCCGACTCTTAGCGACCCCATGGACTGCAGCCTACCAGGCTCCTCCATCCATGGGATTTTCCAGGCAAGAATACTGGTTGCCATTGCCTTCTCCGCTGAATATGCTACAAACCTCTGAATTGTATGCTTTACAAGGGTGAGTTTTATAGTATGTGACTTGTGCTCAGATGCTCAGTGAAGTCCAAGTCTTTTGTAACCCCATGGGCTGTAGCCCACCAGGCTTCTCTGTCCATGAAATTCTCCCGGCAAGTGTACTAGAGCAGGTTGTCATTTTCCCCTCCAGGGGATCTTCTCTACCCAGGGAATGAACCCACATCTCTTTCATCTCCTGCATTGGCAGGGGAATTCTTTACCATTGTGCCACCTGGGAAGCCACGATGGCATAGCTGTGCTCAGTACTTAAAGCAAGGGGTGGAAACAGACTAGGGAACACCTTACTCAGCTTCATCCAGCCTCTTTCCAAGGTACTTTTCATCAAGGGTTCAAGAGTTTGGGGCTAGTCCCACCCACCATCATAGTTTATAATGATTAAGCACCAACAAAAGGAAGTGTTATTAAAATAAATTGAGTGACACAGTGGATAGGAATCTGCCTGCCACTGCAGGGGAGGTGGATTCGATCCCTGGTCTAGGAATATTCCACATGCCATGGAGCCACTAAGCCCATGGGCCACAACTACTGAAGGCCTAGAGCCTGTGATCGGCAACAAGAGAAGCCACTGCAATGAGAAGCCTGCATACATCAACGAAGAGTAGCCCCCACTCACCACAATTAGAGAAAGCCCGAGTGTAGCAACAAAGACCCAGCGCAGCCACAAATAAATAAATAAATAAATTTAGAAAGAAAGAAAGAAAGAAAATAAGCAATAACATCCAAAAACAAAAATAAACTAACCAATGGGGGAAATGTCCGAATTTAAAACTCCCAAGGTCATCAGAAAATCTCTTTCCTGTTCTGCAGTATTTCCCTCACCCATTGAGGGCTGGGTTGGGAACCTTTTTAAGATTTGTTTTCAGAAGAGAGGGCCTAGGGATATGAATTTGTTTGGAGACCTTTAACATCTCACTCACTGATCTTCAGAAGTTATTCCTGTTCCTAAAATGAAAATTGAGTTCAGGACAGAAAAAACAGAGGGGAGGAAATGCTAATGAATCTCTGGAGTGACCTGGACAGAAAGGCCAGTGTACTTTCCCATTAACATGATCGTTAGCTAAGGGGCGAGCCAGGCCTAGAAAGCCCCTGAGTACCAATTGCTTAGGAAACTAATTGCAAACAGCTCTGACCTTTTGCTTTAAATCATTTCCTAGTCCCAGGAAAATCATTTCAGGCCTTCCCTGGTCTTTGGCCTCTTTCATTTCCAAACCCATTTGGAGAGCTCAGTTTGCAGAAAGTTTTGTCTGAGTATTTTTAATTTAGCGATGCCCTCTCCCTGGCAGTGAACGAAGACACTCTGTTAGAAGGCGGTGTAAATCACCCATGAAAGCATTGGAGCAATTGAGTGTAGAATGGATTGGTATAATCAAAGTGATAAAATAATTCAAGCAGATAATCCATTCAACAAACATTTATTAAGTGCCTACTAAGTGTGAGGCTGTGGGGATATAAAGACGAAGACTGCATCCTGGTCTTCATTCTACCCTCCTAGTTCATGATTGACTGAGCCAGAACCATGGGTGACAGAGAACTCTCCAAGGTCTATAAGAATGTCAGCCACAAGACCAGAGAAGCCTGGTTGGGAATCCGGCTGTGGCACATGAAAGCTGCATGACCCTGGCTGTAGGAATAAATTCTGCCTCAAGCAGTTCTTTTTTTCCAGCATATTAAGTGGGATACTGAGCTCATTAATTTTCCGCCTTCTTTCTTCTCTGACATGCAAAGTTAAGGCTCTACATTTCTCTCTTTGGCAGCCTCCAAATTTTTTTAAATAACATTTTTAACAGCTTTATTGAGATATAATTCACATACCAGACAGCACACCCATTTTAAAGTGTACAGTTCAGTGGTGTTGAGTATGTTCACAGACTCCTACAGCTGTTGCCACCATCACCAGTTCTTCATCGAATCATTTTGGAACTTCAGTGAGACAACATATATGAGGCATGAGACAGAGTGCAGGACATTTAGGCATTTTGCTACTGGAGATTATTGTTTTTGCTGTTGCAGTTGGGGATTGTATCATGGAAGATGGAAAAAGTGAGGTGATGGAGCCAAATGTGAGGGGAAAGAAGCATGCGGGACCCACTGCCTGGGTATCCTTACCAGATGGGAGTGACAGACTGTCTGTCTTAACAGCTAGTGGGTTACTTTCCAGCCCCAATATCAAGCCAACTAAAACGACTCAATAGGAGTCATTTGGGACTAGCTTGGGTGAATTAAATTCAAAATTGCGTATCATTAGGCCTGGCGGCCACACACCAACATGTTAACAAACAAACAAGCAGCAACATACTTCTGAGATGAACAATAGTTAAGCTAAATTTAGTTCTTCTTAGCCCTTATGGCTGGAGCCCATGGGAGGCCAGACATCCCTCTGGATGTTTCTCATTTGCTAAAGAAGTACAGCTGGCCTGCACAGAGTATGTGGCCAAGCACAGCAGTCGTATTTCAAACCAAATGGACTGCTCCGTTTGGGGTCCTGATGGGGAGAGGATGGAAGGTATGGGCTCTTCCAGTTTCAGCATTATTTTTAGAGTGTTTATGTGTGGCTGAATCACCAGCACAAATACCACTCTTGCATTTGTTACCCTGGGCAGAGGAACAATCCATCATCAAGGCTGACCGTTTTCTTCTGAATGGCAAACAAGCTCTCAAAACTGTCACTTCTGTGAGCACCTAGGTAGCCAAGAGCTTTGGGATTTTGATTACTTTCATGTTGGATGAAAACTTTGGCTGTGATTTCATACATTCTCTAGCAATTTCAAATGAATGGTTCTCTCTATTTCTGGCACTCCATTGCTGAACTGTGTGTTTTCCAACCCAAAAACGAAAAAATTGAACAAAGGCAAAAACTCCTTATTTTCAGTAACTCATGCTTTGTTTTTTGCTTCAATGTGGCAATCGTCTGCTTTAATGGACAGGGACTTGCAGAGATGGTACCTTGACTCTAGTCTTCAGCAAAAGAGTGATTTTTAATCATTTCTATTTTCCATGCCGTCACCCCAGAAGCCTTGTTGGAGTCTGGTTCACCTGGTGTCATTTTCTCTGTATCATTGCTGTCTGCTCTCCAAGCACTCAAAGCTTGGGAACCTGAAATCTAAAAAGGATGCAAGAGTTTCAGTTGACTTTTTTTCTTGTTAGTAAATTAAAAACATAAGGTGGAGTTCTTTAGACCATTCTTTAAACCATGTGAGGGCAATTTTTGCCTCTAGGGGACATTTGCTGGAGATATTTTTGGTTGGGTGGTAGAGGTGGTGGGGGTTACAGACATCTAGTGGGTATAGGGCTTCCCAGGTGATGCAGTGGTAAAGAATATGCTTGCCAATGCAGGAGATTTGGGTTCGATCCCTGGGTCGGGAAGATCCCCTGGAGTAGGAAATGGCAGCCCACTCCAGTATTCTTGCCTGGGAAATCCCATGGACAGAAGAGCATTGTGGGCTACAGTCCATGGGATCACAAACAACGGGACACAAGTGAATGACTGAGCACACAGTGAGTGGAGGCTAGAGGTGCTGCTGAATATGACACAAAGCATAGGACAACAACTCCCCCTCCCCCAACAATGGGTTCTCTGGTCCAAAATGTCAACCATGCTTAGGTTGAGACAGAATTGTATGTTTACTGAAGATGATACTAATGGACACCTGGACCAGTGGTGATGATGATCTACTTGCTGTCCTTTGTCTCTTAGCCTTACCCAGTGAGACTTGATCTCATAGACAGACAGTATGGCCCAGTGATCAGAGAAGGTGCTTCGAATCTGAGAGGCCTGGACCTGGGTTCAGGGATAGCAGAGATGAAGGGCATGGATCCTAGTCATTTATGTGCCCAGATTGTATCAGCAGCAAAAATGAAATGAGGATTGGAAAGACAGGAAACCTCTGGGCAAGGACAGGCTCCATGGTACAAGGGCCCTCCCATGCCCATGGAACATCACTGTGACAAGGATACTCATGCTGCCCTGTGGGCACCATCCTCCAGACAGATGGGATTCCCACCAGCTGCACAGGATAGAGGCAGAGCATCTCTAGATTTCAGCTCCTCCATACACTTCCACCAGGCAGCCACTAGAAGGGGCCTGCTTGGTTTCTCTTTCTGTTCCTCATGGAGATGCCAGGAGGGGTGATGATAGCTGGCCCAGGATGAGACATCTACCTGGCCCAAGGCACCCAAAACAAAGGAATAACAGGACTCAGACAGACAGGCCCCTCCCTGACCCCACTGCCATGATGATCCCTACTGTTGCTACAAGAACCTACTTTGTCAGCATCCACAAGCTTGGCCATCATGTGAAGCTGTCTTTCTTCAACTCAGAAATCCACATATGTTGGGCCTATTGTCCACATTTGAGATCTCAAATTTCCTTCTGGGCCATAGCTGTGCCATCTCATTTTATCTATGTCTAGGCTAGAGGTTATGGAATCTCCTAAAGGAGTCAGCTTTGCAGGAAATCAGGAACAATCCATTTCTGTTGACTGAGGGACGTTTCATGAACAGAAGTACCATGGATACACACTTCATGAGTTCACATCCCAACTCCCCCATGACTGAGGATATAACCTGCAGCAAGTTTTTAAAAAATTTCTCTGAGACCTCATTGTCTCATCTGTAAAGCAGAGATCACAGTGGTACCCCCTTCATAAGGTAGGCATGGAATTTAAATGAAATCATAAATGCCAGCTGCTTAATTTAAGCCCTGGCTAAATGAAGGAGGCTACAGAGGCTATTGTGTTGGGGTGTTGGGTTCTATCACACTTGTCTCATCTGTCAGGTGTGATGAGCAACCTTAGGCTAAGGTGGTTTTGTTGTCCCTTTCATTTGGCAGATACAAAAAGCAATGTCCAGAGAGGTCATGTTCTAGGAAGTGAAGAATCAGTACAAGTACTCGACTTCTGGTTCCTACCATGCTCTGGCTTCCACTACAAAGCTCTGCTGTCTCTTCAAAGTTGTGAATGCTTCATGATCCAGCAGTCCCACTACTGGGTATATATCCAAAAGAATGGAAATCAGGATCTTACAGAGATATCTACACTCCCATGTGCAGTGCAGCAGTATTCACAATAGCCAAGATATGAAAACCCCCCAAGTGTCCATTGACTGGTGAATGGATAAAGGAAATGTGATATGTCCATACAATGGAATATTATTCAGCCTTAAAATCCTGCCACTTGAGACAACATGGATGAAACTTAAGGACATTATATTAAATGAAATAAGCTAATTACAGGACAAATCCTACATAATTCCACCTGTATGAATCATTTAAAATAGTCAAACTTATAGAAGCAGCAAATACATTAGTGGTTACCAGGCTCTGGGGAAAGGCAGAAGTGAGGAGTTGCTGTTCAGCTGGTATAAGTTTCAGTTACACAAGATGACTAAGTTCTAGAAGATCTGCTGTACAACGCAGTACCTAGAGTTAGTATGATGGCATTATGCACTTCGGAATTTGGTAAGAGGGTAGCTCTCATGTTAAGTGTTCATACCACAAAGTAAACAAAACAAAACATAAAACCAAAGGGATGCAAGGAAACTTTGAGAGTTGTTCATATGTCTATTTCCTTGCTTGTGGTGATGATATCACTGGTGTTTGCGTATGTCCAAATTCATCAAATTATATGTACCAAGTATATGCAGTTCTTAGAATATCCATTAACTTCAATAGGCTGTTTTTTTCTTTTTGTATTTTAAAAAAGAGCAATTAAGTGACCACCTCATCCACTAGAAGCCCTCACTGCCCTTTGTAGCTTCTTCATCTTCTAGTGGTCCTGCAAAGTTCATGTTGTCTCTTGTGGGTTACAGCACTGAAGGCAACTTTCAAATGCAATCCTTTTTGGAAGACAGAAGCAGACTCAGAATAATGGTAATAATGAAAGTTGTTAATAAAACTAGTTAGTACTCATCTCTTTAGCAGGTACTTCCTGCACATCTTGCATGAGCCAGCACTGGTTCTGCTACCCTCCCATGCTTTTTGCTCACTGAATTCTTCCAATCCGTGTGTATCCGTGTGTAGCTGATTAACAATATTGTGGTCGTTTCAGGTGCACAGCAAAGGGACTCAGCCCTACATATACATATATCCATTCTCCCCAAACTCCCCTCCCACCCAGACTGCCACATAACACTGAGCAGTTTTATATAGTAGATCCTTGTTGGTAATCCATTTTAAATATAACAGTGTATATGAGTCCCAACTCTCTTAAAATTTGGTATGATATTTGCTTTTTGTTATCTATCTCCTCCTGTCCACCTTGCCTCCAAAGTGTGTGAAACCTCCTACCCTGTGGATAACAGCTTGGGGCTGTTACATAAAGCAGCTGCGGGGAAATTGTGCATCGTTTGCACAAATCATTTGCCTGATCTGACTGCTCTGTTTTCTGACCTGTTGCCCCATGAAGTATCATCTTCATGATGCTTTCCAGAAAGCATTTGAGCTCACATTTTCCTTTGGCCAAAAGACACATATTCCCTCTGAAGTTATGTCATACTCCTACACTTAAAATTTATTCTAAATAGTGGAGAAGGAAGTAAATCCCAGTATTGTAAGCGGTCCAACCGAAAGGAGAGTTACACAGATAAACATAATACCTCTCCTTGTAGCTGCCAGTTGTGGAAAATGGTAACAGATGGGGAAAAAAACAACCTGAAAATCACCCTGTGAAGTCAGAGGGCAAATTCAGAGAGGTTGTCTGAGGTTTCCTTGTGGGGAAGCCCAGTCAATGTCAAATACAACTTGCATGAGAATTATCTTCCATCATATGTGTGCATCATTTCTCAAGGAAGAAGAGAAAGAAAACCCATGGAAAAAATTGCATGTTTATTAAAACAACAAATATTTACTGAGTACCCACTCTCTGCCAGCTGGGACTATAGAGTAACTTCCTGCCCCCTCCCCAACTCTTCGCACCTCCTACACACACTGCCTTGCTGTTTTCTGTTTGCTTCTCTCTTGTTTGAAACTGTTTTCCCTCTAGGGCCACCTCCATAAACTCAGCAGCCTTCTTTTTTCTTGGAGCACACCTTCTCTTCTCTCAGAGCTCCTGCAAACCCTGAAGCATCAATTAGGCACGTCTGCTGACCTGTGGGTTCCTAGGCTGGCCCTGCCCTAGCCCACAGGCAGAAGGAAAAACCTCCTTCCTTTCTCTTCCTCCCCACTCCCATCCCATCTGTGGGGGGAGGAGGAGGAGGAGGGAGAGGAAGAGAAGAAGGAAGGGGAGAGAATGGAGTGATTTATTATGACATCAACAACAAAAAATTATTCTCCTTCGTTTAGACCATCAAAGCAGCCATGCCAGGTCTTGATTTCACATAACTCTTCTTTCCGTGCGTACTTATCCTAGTGAATCTAAGAGAGAAGGAAATTGCAAAAGTCATGTTAGAAATTTACATGTAGTCAACAATGCTCTGTTATTGTGCACTTAGAAATTGGTTAAGAGGAAAGATCTCATGTTAAGTGTTCTTACATCAATAAAAAGAGACAAACAAATAACTTAATAGAATTTGCTGGCTCTTGGAACCAGTGTGTAAAGGAATGTCTGCTGCTGTTTCTAGGGACAACATTATTTATCTCTTTGTAAATTTAAGATAGGGTCTGTGCTCCATGACAGGGAAAAGGAGTTTCTAATCTCACTCTGGGGAGAATGGGGAAAACATGTAATTATGGGTTTTTCAAACTAGGTAGGCAGTGGAGCCCTCATATTGTCATCTTGCAGAGGGCCGTGTAGTTTATGCATGGTCACAAAGCACACAGCTACCCTCGGGGCCCATAAAAACCCAGGTTTCCTGACCCAGGGCTCAGTCTCAGATAGATGAGTAGAATTGAGCTTACTGATTTTGCAGTTAATCCATGTTCATTGCTAAAACAGTGGAAAAAACCATTAAACAGAGAAAAAAGAATCATTCATAATCACATGCAATGTGGTCACTGTGTTGTTGTTGCTAAGTCCTGTCTGACTCTGCCACCCCATGGACTGTAGCATGCCAGGCTTCTCTGTCCTTCACTGTCTCCCAGAGTTTGCTCAAACTTATGTTGTTGAGTTGATGATGTTATCCAAACATCTCATCCTTTGTCACACCCTTCTTTTCCTGCCCTCAATCTTTCCCAGAATCAGGGTCTTTTCCAATGAGTCAGTTCTTCACATCAGGTGGCCAAAGTATTGAAGCTTCAGCTTCAGCATCAGTCCTTCCGATGAATATTCAGGACTAATTTCCTTTAGGATTGACTGGTTTGATCTCCTTGCAGTCCAAGGGACTCTCAACAGTCTTCTCCAGCACCACAGTTTGAAAGCATCAGTTCTTCAGCACTCAGCCTTCTTTATGGTCCAACTCTCACATCCGTACATGACTACTAGAAAAACCATAGCCTTGACTAGATGGACCTTTGTCGGCAAAGTGATGTCTCTGCTTTTTAATACGCTGTCTAGGTTTGTCATAGCTTTTATAGAAAACAAGATAACCTCCTAGGGTACTGAATTGCCTTCTTTTAGTCCCTTGAAACACTTCCAGATACTCCTGCCTTGGCATACCTGTGCCTTACTGTTCCCTCCTCCTGGAACATTCTCCCTCTGGGTCTTTGAACACCTGGCTTATTCTCTTCATTCATGTCATGCTCAAATGACACTGTCAGAGAAGCCACCTCTGGCCACTTGATTTAAAGAAGCAACCTGCCTACCTGGCCTCACAGGGCCTCTCTAATCTGTTTACCTTCTTCATTAAATTTGACCATGTTAACTGACTTTCTTCATTTGCCTCTATATTTAGTGACTTATTCATGCCATAGCCATTTACTGAAGGCTTACCATGTGCTGAGCGCTGTTCTGGAAATACTGCAGAAGACAAAAAAGACTTAACTTCCAAGAGCTGACACTCAGAGGGCACTTGGGCATTTTGAACAGAGGAGTGACATGATCTGTCTTGTGTTTTAGAAAGTCCATTTTGGCTATTGTGTTGAGAAGGAGCTGCAGGAAGACATGGCAGAAGACTTAGGAGGCCCTAACCTTCACTCGGGCAAGGGAAGGTGAAGGCAGGCAGTTTGGGAGCACACATGTGCATACACTTACACTTTTGCAACAAAAAGGAATTTGTGCTCACACATTCCATTCTATCACTGTACTCCTTACTCAACAATATGTCATCTGCAACTTTCCATATCAATAAATATGGAGCTTTATCATAATTTTAATCTGTTTGTATTAGTCTCTTACATGGTTGTATCATAATTTATCTAACCAGTCTTGAATTAAACACTTCAGCAGTTTCACATTTTTCACTGTGATAAACAATCCTTGCAGTGAGCATTCTTAAACATACATCCCTGAGTCCTTACTTTTCCAAGTATTTTTTTGAGATAAAGTCCTAGAGATAGAATCACTGGGTCAAAGTCTATCAATACACGAGGGCTTTTCTTTCAGGTTGGCAAATAGGACATCCCACTAGCTCTGTGCCTGTCTTCTTACTCACCCATCCAGTTTTGGGTATGACCACCATTTTCATTCTCTGCTAATTCCATAGATTAAAATTTGGTATCTTTTGTTGCTGTTATGGCCATTTCATGACTTTGCACATATATTATTTGGGTTTTTGAACTTTTAAAATTAATTTTTCAGAGCACTTAGTGTATTAAAGACATATTGTCATGGATGTTACAAACTTTTAATGATGTTTCCATGTAATCCTTCCATTTTTTTCAGAAATTATGAAATATTACATGCATGTAAAAAAGATACTTATGAGAGGTATAAAATATAATGAAACAAACTCCTGTGTACCCATCACCCATCTTGAGGAATGGAGCATTTCCAGTACTCTAATTGCGTTCCCTTTTCCCTCCTCAGCCAAGCTAATCATTCTCCTGAATTTGACAATTCCCTGGCCATTATTTATAGTTTTAGCTAACACTTATGTCTTCCTGAACAACATATTTTTAGTTTTACAAGATTTTGCACATTACGTAAAAAAGATCACTCTTCAAATAATCATTCATGATCTGTGTTTTTCAAACACTGTTATGTGTGCGAGCTTCTTCCTTTTTGAAGCCTATGTGTGCGTGCACGCTCAGTCACTTCAGTCTTGTCTGACTCTTTGTGACCCTATGGACTGTAACCCGCCAGGCTCCTCTGTCCATGGGATTTTCCAAGCAAGAATACTGGAGTGGGTTACCATGCCTTCCTCCAGGGGATCTTCCCAGCCCAGGGTTCGAACCCACGTCTCTTACACCTCCTGCATTGGAAGGCACATTCTTTACCACTAGTGCCACCTGGGAAGCCCTTTTGAAGTCTGTAGCTCACCTACTTTCATGGTGGTCAGGTAATCAGGCTTCTCATACCCTTGACTTGCACATTCTCTTGCTGCTGTGGATGTGGGCTTTTTCTATGCTGCTATTAGCCTTGTTGCTCATCCCTCCCAGTGCAACTGTGCAAAAGTTTCTCTATAAGTGAGATTTTTGAGTCCCAACTCATGCATATCTTAATATATATGAGCTCATGCTAAATTATTCTCTGAAGTAATTTTTACCAACTTACATTTTCATAGGATTGTGTGAGACTTCTGATTTGTCTACATCTTTGCCAAGACATGTTATTATCACACTCTCATTTTTTCCCTAATTTTCCTGCACGTGAAATGGCAGTAGACAAGGAATATTTTTGATTAAAAATTTAAAAAGATGAGTTCTTAGAAGAGGGAGCTAGATGAAAAATTATATATTTTTAAAATACTTGTTAGTGGTTTCAGTGTTCCTAGAATTTTGTTGTTGTTCAGTTGCTCAGTCATGTCCAGCTGTTTGGAACCCCATGGACTGCAGCATGCCAGGCTTCCCTGTCGTTCACCATTTCCCAGAGTTTGCTCAAACTCATACCCATTGAGTTGATGATGCCATCCTACCATCTCATCCTCTGTTGCCCCCTTCTCCTCCTGCTCTCAGTCTTTCTCAGCATCAGGGTCTTTTCTAATGAGTTGGCTCTTCACATCAGGTGGCCAAACTAATGGAGCTTCAGCTTCACCATCAGTCCTTCCAACGAATATTCAGGGTTAATTTCCTTTAAGGTTGACCAAGGGACTCTAAAGAGTCTTCTCCAGCACCACAGTTCAAAAGTATCAATTCCTCGGCACTCGGCCTTCTTTATGGTCCAATTTTCACATCTGTACATGACTACTGGAAAAACAATAGTTTTGACTATATGGATCTTTGTCAGCAAAGCGATGTCGCTGCTTTTTAATACTCTATGTTTGTCATAGCTTTTCTTCCAAGAAGCAAGGGTCTTTTAATTTCATGGCTGCAGTCATCATCTGCCATAATTTTGGAGCCCAAGAAAATAAAGTCTGTCACTGTTTCCATTTCTTCCCCTTCTATTTGCCATGAAGTGATGGGATCGGATGCCATGATCTTAGTTTTTTGAGCACTGAGTTTTAAGCCAGCTTCTTCACTCTCCTCTTTCACTTTCATCAAGAGGCTCTTTAGTTCCTCTTCACTTTGTGCCGTAAGGGTGGTGTCATCTGCATGTTGTTGTTGTTGTTCAGTCACTTAGTCATGTCCGACTCTTTGTGACCCCTTGGATTGCAGCACACCAGGCCTCGCTGTCCCTCACCATCTCCCCAAATTTGCCCAAGTTCATGTCCATTGCCTCAGTGATGCCATCCAGCCTTCTTATCCTCTGATGCCCTCTTCTCCTCTTGCCCTCAATCTTTCCCAGCATCAGGGACTTTTCCAATGAGTTGGCTGTTCGCATCAGCATATCTGAGGTTATTTATATTTCTCCTGGCAATCTTGATTCCAGCTTAAGCTTCATCCAGCCCAGTGTTTCACATGATGTACTCTGCATATAAGTTAGAAAAGCAGGGTGACAATATACAGCTTTGGCATACTCTTTTCCCAATTTGGAACCAGTCTGTTGTTCCATGTCCAGTTCTAACTGTTGCTTCTTAACCTGCATACGGGTTTCTCAGGAGGCAGGCAAGGTTCCTAGAAAACTAAGAAGGAAACACTAGCACTTCTCTTTTAGGTGGGAATGATCAGGACTTTTGTTAGTAATTGAGGTAATTTTAAGACAAAAAAACAGACTATTTGCGGGACAATTTGCAGGAAGAGTTCGTTACACTATTAAAAAGTTGAATGCTTTCCTCTATGGTTGTTGTGGATAAGACCAGTATTCAAATGTACTATCGAGAAGGTAAATTCCTGAGCTTGTTTCTTCTGATCAATATTTTACAATATCCATTTGCTTTGGTACAGAAATGAAGTGAGTAGGTCAGTAGTAAAGAAATAGGTTACCTTGTGTTCTAGGAAGTGCTTGCCAATAAATATCCATGAAAAGAGGTCATGTATACCATCTAGATTTAATTTAGATCCTTTATATGTAGATTTCCTTGATATTATGGTTCTACTTTGCATTTGGGGCAGATTCACAGAAATGAAATTTGCTCAGAGTGTACTTCTAAAGCATTTCAGAACAACTGCTCACCTTTTTTTCCCCCCTGGTGATAACCTGCCTGCATGTTGGCATGCCAAACATCTGCCGCATTTGTATGGGGAACCAGTGGTGTTTGTATTGCATGTTTAAGCTGAGAAGTACAGAGCGTACTGACAAAATGCATGAGCTAATTAGGCGTGAACTAACACAATTGGTTCTCGTTTCTGCAAATGTACAATGCCACTCTCAATCTATTGTGTTTTTTCCCCGATCTAAAAGCATCACAAATTAGTCAGTTTGGGAAGCCAGAGATTTTCCTGGCAGAGACTGACTGCACAGATGCTCCTGGGTTCATGACCACCATATGCAAGCCTTTCTGAGCACCGCTCAGGGCTTTATGTTTGGAACACTGTGGTGGTATAGATGAAGGACCATGAGAATTCCAGACAGGAGATGTGGGTTCTAGATGACTACAAATGAGTGGTGTGACTTTGAACAATGTACGTCCCTTTCTGGACAGATATTCTGTCATTTGCAAGGTGAGGGGGTTGGAAATTCTCACTAAATATGTATTTTTTTTTTAGCATCTTCTATATGCCAGAAGCCAAAAAAACATTTGTAATAATAAAAAGCATGATCTGCACTGCTTAGAATATGCATAATTTAGAGAAGAGGGACAAAGAATAATGAGACAATTTCAATCTGGCAAGACAAGCAGAGGTGTGAATACAGCAGAGCAAAACAACCCCTAGGCAAACTTGGAAGAAGTTAAAGAGATGCTTGTTTGGGAGGTAACATGCTACAGAGCCATGAATGATGAAGTGAGAGACATTGAGAGGACAAGGGGGAGAGAAGAATGTTACCTGACAGGAAAAGTATGTGCTAAGGCAAGGAAGTGTGAGGGAGAGAAAAAAAGAGACACATGCATGGTGCTCTTAAAACATGGCTCTAAATTCTTTGACATTCTTCCCATGTACAGGTGGGAGTCTATGTTCCATCTATCTTAACTGTACATTTTATCTTATTCACTGGAACTTGAGCACCCATGTAAGAAATCCAGCTATCCCAGGGCCTCCATACGGTGAGGAAGCACAAGCTAGCCACTTGGGGAGGCCATGGAGAGGTGCTCTGTTTGGAAATTCCAGCTGAGCCCAGCCTTTGAATCATAACTGCCTGAGCACCACACGAGCAAAGAAACCGCTACATAATTCCAACCTCAAATGATTGACATATTGTCTGCAGAGGCCTCCAACATCATGAAGCAGAGACTGACCATCCCTGCTGTGTTCTGTGAATTTCTGACCCATAAGATCCAGGAGAATCACGCAACAGTGGGTTTTTTACACCGTTACATTTTGAGGTGGTTTTCCATGCAGCAATAAAGGATGAGGACAAGTCCCTTGCAGCTCTAAAATTTGGATGTTCTGTAAAACCCAAATATATCCTTCTGTTCTTCCAAAAGAAAGCTCTGATTCCATGAAATTTTGGTTTGAGGAAATGGTTGTAGAAACATCAGGACAGACATTGAAATCTCCAGAGAAATTAGAGTAAACAATCCCAAATTGATTTAAGTCATAAAAAGAATGTCTGGTTCATACAACTGGAAGATCAAGGTGTGAATCCTGCAGATCAGCTTCCAGGTCTTTAAATGATGATCAGAATCTGATTCTCTCCAATTCTGCCCTGTGCTTTTCTCTGTGTTGCCTTCATTTTTCAGTCAGCACTCCTGAGGTAGTAGTAAGATGGCTCCCATCAGCATTTACAGAAAGAGAGGGTGTCTTTCTCCATAATTTCATCACATCTCCCAGGGCTGACTGATGTTCACTAGCCTTGACTGGACCCCACTCAGATTCCATAGCTACCTTTGATCCATGACTGTAGTCATGGGAAATAAGTACCTGCATTGGCCAGGCCTGGGCCACATTTCCACCTTTGAGTCAAAAGACATTGTCTATGACTTCCTAACAGTGGAAGAAACAAGGTTCCCATTTCTTGTTTTATCAGAAAGAGAAATAGATGCGTTGTTGTTTAGTCACTAAGTCGTGTCCAACTCTTTTGTGACTGCGTGAAATATAGCCTGCCAGACTCCTCTGTCCATGAGATTTCCTAGGCAAGAATACTAGAATGGGTTGCCATTTCCTACTCCAGGAGATCTTCCCACCCAGGGATTAAACCCATGTCTCCTGCATCTCCTGCACTGGAAGGTGGATTCTTTACCACTTAGCGACCAGGGTTGCTTACCAAATAAAAAAAAAAATTATACATCCTCTTAGGCAGAAACTTGTTTTATTTGAACCAGACACCCACTTGACATAACCTAAAACTACTCAGGCTTCATAGAACTATCCTTTGTATGGGTTTAGTTAACACCAAAGCAACAAAACAGATCTCTGATACAGGCTATAGAAAAGAATTTCTCAGACTTTCTAGTTTTGAGGATTCCTAATACTAATGCATTCTTTTTGTCATTCTTTTTGTTGTTGTTGTCATTAATTAATAAACATTTCTGGATTTTGGGGCTTCCCTGATAGCTCAGTTAGTAAAGAATCCACCTGCAATCCAGGAGACCCTGGTTCAATTTCTGGGTCAGGAAGATCCACTGGAGAAGGGATAGCTCCCCACTCCAGTATTCTTGGGCTTCCCTTGTGGCTCAGCTGATAAAGAATCTGCCTGCAATGCGGGAGACCTGGGTTTGATCCCTGGGTTGGGAGGATCCCCTGGAGAAGGAAACAGCTACCCACTCCAGTATTCTGGCCTGGAGAATTCCATGGACTGTATAGTCCATGGGGTCACAAAGTGTCAGACACAACTGAGCAACTTTCACTTCACTTTTTCTGAATTTTAATGAGTTCTTCTCTGCACACCTTTATTCAGTACTGAAAATTAAAATAGTTTATTTCAATTTCCTTCCAAGTAATAGTCTCTGGTTAAAAATCAGAAAATGGTTTCAAGGATCTTATTCTAATCATTGTTTTATTCAAACAATACAGTATAAAGCTGCCAAGCTCTATATATACACTCCTTTTATTCATATTCCTTTGCTTCAAGTTCTCCATGTTGGACCTCAATGTCAACTTCAGGATTCCAAAACACATATGCATGAGAACTAGGACTTTTTCTTTAGACCAGCCAATAAAATGGAACAAAAAGATAACCAAAGTCAGCAAGTCTTTCAAGAGATGGCTTATACATTATGGATAAAGGGTGAAGCAGAAACACAAAGATCTAAGGAGGGAAAAAGACAACTTGCATAATAGAAACTGTATGATGAGAGTTAAAAAAGCAAACAACAACAACAAGCCCATGTCTCCCCTCCTAGCGTGCTCCATGCTTGATGGTGAACCTAAACTAACTAGCAGGAAAGATTCTGGCCCTGGAATTGAATCTAATATATGTGGCCGATGTTTGTTTGATTCCTTGGCATACGTCAGGGATCTCGCTCATTTTGGGGGTCTCAGAATTCCCACCCACAGAAGTGATAGCATTGATATTACTGCCTGAGTCAGCATCTGTTGGTCTGTTACGATTACCATCCTTTTATTACATGGAGAAAAGGCTCCTGTCCTCTTTAAAGATGATAAGGTTGGTTGAGATAAAATTCTCTCAGTCTGAGAAAGCTCTCAATCATTTCCTTCCCTTGGATCTGACCTGGTCTTGCCATCATCTCCAGGATGGCAACATACCCTCCCCCTCTTGTCATGTTGGATCTGCTACCATATGGGCAGAGAAAAGGGAGAGAATCAGGTTGCTGTCAAATTGCTCGGACTACATGTTAGACATTCTAGGGAAGAGAAAAGGGAGCCTACTATGCCTTTCTGGGGTTTTCCTTCGTGTAACATCTGGGAAGACTCAGAAGGCCAAGTTGGTCTCTGGCACTGGTACAGGGACATCCAGGCACAGCCTGAAGTTCCTCCTGGATCCCTAGGGTAGACCATGAAGGTGAAGCTCAAGTTTCTCCAATTGCTAGACAATGGCCAGGATCAGAGGACAGCCAAGTCTGGCCAGAGGAGCCCAGACCCCAACACAGGGTCAAGAGTGAGAGGGAATAAAACCGCTCCTCTCTTGCATTTACATCATGTATTGTATCTGTGTCTTCATGGCAGTATGATTTTTATCTGGAAATGTGTTTTTCAAGCTAGGAACTATTTTCTAAGGATCCAGATGTTCCTAGGGATGCCTGTCCCATCTGGTTTCCATCTCAGTCACAGGGTTGGACATGGAGCTTTGTTCTATATTCAGATCTGTCCCCTCCACAGTAACAAGCTGCTGGATAAACTGGAATCCACACAACCCAGCGTGATTAGTATGCAGCAGAATTTCATTACCATGGCTTTAATTACAGCCCAGAATGTGAGTGATAGTGAGTTTTTCCTGGAAAAATAAGAAGCTAAACTCACACCCCTGCTCTCTTAATTATACTGGCCTCTTTCTATCTCCAACATACCAAGGTCTTTTCTAAGCCAGCGCCTTTGCTGACACTGTTCCCTTCACCTGGAACATTACCCCCCACCAACAGCATGGGGGATTCATGCTCTTCCTTCAAACATTAGTTCAAGGTTTCACTTCCTCTAGTCCCTCTGTTGACATAAAGCCCAACCTCATTCTATTTATTCTCTCCCATGTCTCTGTTTATATGCTTCGTAACATATGACACAGCAAGTATAACTACCTCATTGGTTTGTTTGCTTACTATCTGTTCGTCCGCCAGCCCTGGTGACAAAGTAAGGTCCATGAAAGCAGGTGTGTTCCCTCTCTGGATCCCCACTGTGTTTATCTCCTGTGCCTGGCACAGGTGTGTACTCAATAAACCTGCATTAATTGCCTACATACATGAGAAAAGATTCAAGGCAAGGATCCCAGAGGAAAGCATCAGGCGAGCGCTGCTGATTTAGTTGGGTTACAAATCTCGTGGCATTGCTGAGGACCCCATGAGCTACTAGCCACCTCTCTGGTGGGTTCCAGGCTCTCTGTGTGCAACTGGGACCTGTAAACACAGGGGACAACAGGCCTCTCACCAGCCCCTAATAATCCTCTTTCATCAAAAATGCCTCCTAGCCACACAGGAAGGGAACCAACATTCATTCTGTTCTACCATACAACCGGTCCCATAGGGGCAATGAACACTGATCTCACGTAATCCACACAAACATCCAAGGAGGGTCTGTTTCCCTGACCCCACCGTCAGATGATGATGCAGAAGCTTGTGGAAGCTAGGTGTTTGGGCAGGGGCACATAGGTGGCCTATGAATGACTCAGGATCAGCACCCACTTCCATCTGCTGCTAAAGCCTGGCCCCTTGAGTATAACACAGCATGTCTCCACAGGGCCCTAAGGCTTCCTCATGAACTCAGGAAGCTTGTAAACTTTGTCATCTGTTACCTACCTGTCTTCATTTCTATGTTTTGTCTTCTCCATTGTTTGTACCCAGGGTTTTTATTATTCTCTAGCTGCCTGGTCCTAGGCAAGCTACTTAGTCTCTCTGAGCTTGAGTTTCCCAACCAATGAAATGGGATGTTTATGGTACATATTGGGCTTCCCAGGTGGTACCAGTGGTAAAGAATCCACCTACTAATGCAGGAGATGCAAAAGACTCAGGTTTAATCCCTGGGTCAGGAAAACATCCTGGAGGTGGAAATGGCAACCCACTCCAATATGCTTACCTGGAAAATTCCATGGACAGAAGAACCTGGCGGGCTACAGTCCATGGGGTTGCAAAGAGTCAGACATGACTAAGCACGCATCTGTAGTTTACATGCGCCCATTGGAGGGGTTAAAATACTCAAACAAACCCTTGGATACTACCCAGTAGGTGTTAGCTATAATAATTGTGTGCATGCAAAGTTGCTTCACTCATTTCTGACCCTTTGAAACCCCGGGGACTGCAGCCTGTCAGACTCCTCTGACCATAGGATTCTCCAGGCAAGAATACTGAAGTGGCTTGCCATGTCCTTCTCCAGGGAATCTTCCCAAACTAGGGATCAAGCCAGTGTCTCTTACATCTCCTGCATTGGCCAGCAGGTTCTTTACCACTTGGCCACCTGGGAAACTCTAATCATTATTATTATATTGTTAGTTAGTGTAAGTATGACCAACCTAGACAGCATATTAAAAAGCAGAGACATTACTTTGCCAAAAAAGGTCCGTCTAGTCAAGGCTATAGTTTTTCCAGTAGTCATGTATGGATGTGAGAGTTGGACTATAAAGAAAGCTGAGTGCCGAAGAATTGACACTTTTGAACTGTGGTGTTGGAGAAGACTCTTGAGAGTCCCTTGGACTGCAAGGAGATCCAACCAGTCCATCATAAAGGAAATAAGTCCTGAATATCTATTGGAAGGACTGATGTTGAAGCTGAAACTCCAATAGTTTGGCCACCTGATGCGAAGAGCTGACTCATTGGAAAAGACTCTGATGCTGGGAAAGGTTGAAAGCAGGAGGAGAAGGGGACAACAGAGGATGAGATGGTTGGATGGCATCACCAACTCAATGGACATGAGTTTGAGTAAATTCTGGGAGTTGGTGATGGACGGGGAGGCCTGGCATGCTACACTCCATGGGGTCGCAAAGAGTTGGACATGACTAAGCAACTGAACTGAACTGAACTGAAATGAACAAATAGTTGCTTCAGCAAATAAACCTAAACATCTCAAGGGCTTAACCCTCATCTCACAATCCAGTATGGGCCAGCAGAGGGGCTCGATTCCTTGCGACATTCAGGGCTCCAGGCTCCATTCATTGTCCAGCTCCATCATCTTCTACAGAACCCACCACTGAACTATTTGCATCAGTGGACAGTGAGAGGAGAGAGGGTAGAGGATTATACAAAAGATTTTGCAGGCTGGCCTGGAAGTAGCAAACACTTGGGCTTCCCACATAGCCTCACGTTATTACCTGGGGTAGGGATGTGTATGTAGTCTAGCTATATGTCCAGAAAGAAGAGGAGAAGAACCAACTGTGGATGTTAGTGAGCACTAAGGTTTTCTGCTACATTATTACAATTATAATAGTTATTCCCAAGCCCATTAGCCCATTTTAGCAATCCATCTGGGCACGTGTTCCCTAGAAAGTACCCTGCCTCTCTTAAGTTCCCTCCTAACCATTGACGCTTATGTGCCCAGCGTCCTCTTCCTTTCAAACTTCAGAACCATGATCACAGAGAAATGTCCCCATTAGAAAACAACTTTTTTTTTTAAAGTCATTAGTTCTGAGTGATTGGCTAGTAATGGGTTAATGCACAATGTATAATTGAAAAAAGACTCCTAGAAAAACAAGCAAAAAATATGAGGAGCTACTTGGGCTTTCTGCAAGGGGTGATCTTGTCCTTGCAGGTGAAGTTCACGTGGAGACCTTGATGACAGACTGTTCCTTCCTCCCTCCTTTCAAGATGTAACAGGCACTTCTGGGGAGGGGAGGCCGCCTCCCTGCCTCCAGGTGCCCCGGCTTTCTACCGCCCACACTGTAGAATCTTATTCTCCCCTCTCTAGACTGCCGAGAGGACACCTTCTGCATACAAACTAGGACTTGGACGTCCTGAACGGTGTGCTTCCTTCCATTTCACAGAGCCCTCCCTGACCGGATAGACATGTTGCAGATGTGTGAGCTCCTCCAGCCGTTATCCATCACAGTATACTCAACAAATATTTAATGAGTGGTTTCTTTGAGTGAAGGAGTGATTCCGTTTCTGTAACACAAGGGGAGGAACACGTATTTTGGGTTCAGACTATTTCATTTTTGGAGTTTATAAAATGTTTTAACTGGCAAGTCTCTCAGAAAAGATTTCCTATCTAAAAAACAAAAACAAACAAACAAAATCTGTTCTATCTGATCTGCCTTGATGCATTTTTCTAAGCCCTTGGTTTTCTAATTAGGAGGCAAGAAGAGGAAGTTTTATTCCCGTGCCCATTATAGCGTGTGACTGTGTTTCAATTATATTTTTCTTTTGGCTGGATAAGGATAATGAATAGATCTTTATCAAATAATTTGAGAGACTTTATTATATCCAGCAACTTGTGCTAATAAGATGCACTTGGAATCTCATCTCTTTGAAGTTTGCACTGACATCTGCAGAAAGTCAGAGAAGCCTAACCCCGGCATTTATGACCTGCATCTCTGAATGTACTCTCCATGTGGTTTTGCAGAAGTCAAAGATGCATGAAACCATTCCTTTTGTTGGCAACTCAAGCCAACCCTGCTAATGGTCCACTGACACAAAAAGCAGTTAACAATCACAATACAGGTTCAGAAATTAGTGAATACACTGCAACTGGTCAAAATGTAGTGCCTTAAACTGTCCATACAGTATATTGCCTTTTCCTCCTAGAACTGGGACAGATAGTTCTCTGATGGCCAAGCACTGGGTGAAATAGAAGGGGACTTATTTCATGAGCTTTCCTTCTTATTTTTTAATTTGGCTGTGCCAGGCCATAGTTGTGCCATGCAGGATATTTGTTGTGGCATGAGGGCTCTTAGTAACAGCATGTGGGATCTAGTTCCCTGACCAGAGATCAAACCTGGATCCCCTCCATTGGAAGTGCTGAGTCTTAACCACTAGACCACCAGGAAAGTCCCTCAGGAGCTTTTATATAGGAGCATGCATATGGCCAAACATAGTCCTCCCAGCAAGATGGAGAAGGACAGAAACTGCGATCATGAAGGAATCACATGTAATTCTGCCATCTCCCACTATGCAGCACACTGAGAGGAAAGGGGGCAGATTTTCTTGTAACAATCAGAATGATCTATCTATGTATCTCACATTTACACTTTTGAAGTCACCCTAAGTGATAGGTGGTGTGACTTAGACAATGATCATTCATTGAGCACTTACAATGTGCCTAACACTGGGCTAATCTTTTACAAGAGTGATATCATCTTATGTTTTCAAGAACCTAATGAGTTAGGTAGTTTTACAGATAAGGTAGCCTGATTGAATTACTGAAAAGTTGTATCATTTGCTTAAGTAAATAGTGAGCAAAATAATTCGAACCAACACTTGGTTGCCTCTGAAGTGCTGCACCACTTGCAAGTCATCACTAATGACCTCACCCCAGGCAAGAGGGTGAGTGAATTGAGCTAAACCCAGAAGAGAAGCTTGGTTTTTCATTTTGGGCATAGAGTGTCCCTGCTCCAGCCTCTCTCATCCTTAGGTGTCTACATGCAAGTAGTCCTAAATAAAGTGCTCATTACTCTTTAGATTCCTGTTTCTAGAGTTTCTCTTTCCTTAGTATCAAAACATCTTACCTGGTTCTCTTCAGTATCCTTCTATTCTGCAACTCAGGAAGGATACAATCTCTAACCCTCCATCTACTGGTTGATCTGAGTTACAAAGGTTTTTTCAATACATGGAATCACAACCTACCATGGTGCTTTTTATAACCTCAAGGATGAGCCAGATGACTTTGCCCACAGTTAACATTTAGTATACATATGGATGTCAGAAAATAGATACCCCATCTCACCCCACGAACTTTTGTGTAATGAAATAATGGTCTTATCTTAAAATCAAAAGGAGGAAAGGGAGAAAGGGAGGGAGAGAAGGAAAAAGGAAAGAGAGAAGGAAGGAAGAAGGCTTTGTCATCTGTACAGTGGTAAAAAAAATAATGGCATGCACCCCAAAGAATTTTGGGGAGAATTAAATGGGATAACATATTCAATAGATGCAACACAGAATAGGCCCTCCTGCCCCCCAAATTTTGTTTCTTTTCCCAGGAAGGGCTTGAGTCTTTCCTACTTGTGAATTCATCATTGAATTGCAAGATTTATAAAGACATAGACATTCATCCTATTTCTTTAGCAACTCTTCCTCTCCCCATCCCTGCCCCAAGTGGTACGATTGGAGTCCTTGCTGTATTCGCCCAACATGACAATCAGCATGTCTGACTAGCTGATGCTTTGTTCTAAGGCCATGTCAATGCTTAATTACCCTTTTGACCAGAAAGTTCATCCTTATCTCAAGTCCCTTCTGCTATAATTTAGTTTATTTTTGCTTGTTCAGCCCTGAATATAGTATGTCTTTATTTTTCAAAGCAGCATTGAAAAGAAGGGGGAAGGCTAAGAAAGGAAAAATTAGGCAATTTAATGGAAGGCTAGTTGTTTCTATGAAGTGTCAGAGCTGGGAAGATAAAAAGAGAAGACAGGGAAGGAGAGATAGAGACCCTCATTGCAATATCTCACAATGAACCATCCACAGTCCTAAAATTGTATTTTAGATTATTGCTTCTTTTTTTTTTCTCTTAAGACAGAGGTCAACTGTAATTTTGGGAGAGGGACTTCTTTTGCCATTAGCTTAATTGAGAATCTTTACCAGAGAGAGCTAAATGCATTGGTGAGTTGAGATACTTGGCTTCAGAATATTAAATTCATTTCTCAAGGACTGAATTTTATGGCAGCTGGGATGGGGCAGCAGAGGAGGTGTATTGTTAGACCAGTTTAAGTCCTATCTCTGCCACTTATTGGCTGTTAAGCCTCATGCAAGTGGGATTTGCTCTGGGATCTCACCTGAATTGTAGCTGTTTGTGACCTCACAGAAATGTGTAAGGGTTATATGATTTAATAGAAGTGAGAGAACCCAACATTGCTGACTTCGTGGTAATGTTCAATAAATGTCAATTGCATTGGAGTTTAGATCAGAGTGGCTTCAAATTCGGGAGGCAGGGAAAGGTAATAATGAGGGTTGGTAGGGAGATCCCAAGGTCTCGGGTTATTGACGCATCAGATGAGCCACAGAGCAGGTGAATGACTCGCAGGCATGGCTTCAACCCCAAGATGAAGCCACGAAATCTTGGAGGGTCCCGAGACTGCTTGTGCGGCTCTGGATGGGACAGTCTGTCCCAGATGCACACAGCTGTGAGCCTCTGAGGGCCAAGGCTCAGGCTCTCTGTAGGAGGTATATTGTTTTCTCTCCTTCCCCAACTGGGACGGATGGAGCCGAGCACAGGCTCTCACTGTGCAGAGCTGGGACAACGGCCATGGCACAGAAAAAGGCACGTGATGTCCCAGGCTCCCCGGACACCCGTACCAAGGCCTCCTTTTTAACTGTCCAGCCCACTGTGGGATGCCTTTCTCTTCAAGGCTTAGGAACATTCTAGCACCCCTCCCCAGGTGTCCTGGCAAGACCCTCATCCACCACATTGACCTGGCTCTGGTTCAGTAACCATCTGGAAGTGGCACATTCATTGCGCTCATCTGGGGTTCATCAGCCTTCCCAAAGGAGATGTTAGAAACTCCACACTTTCATCCGATATGGCTCCCTTGAATGCTCCTCTCTCTCAGATCAAGAAATTTCAGAGAAGTGAAAGGAATCTTTACTTCAAGGCTAGACAGACAGCCGCTTCTAAGCCTTGAGAAGGCTTTGGAAGAACTGGGGTTCCTCGGTGAGCTCCAGAAATTCTGTGACTTAATCCCACCCTACTGTGCGATGATGACTTTGGGTAACTTCGAGCCTTTTGACTGATTCTAGGAAACACGAGAGCTGCTGAGATATTGTTCACTCTCTCCTTGAATGCACAAATGTGCTGTTACCAAATTGTGAGGTTTTACAGAGGCAGCACAAAGCAAGTGGATGTTTCTTTTGAAAAGGGAGTACACTGCTGACTCTATTTCTGTTTTCTGCGTCGTCTGTTATCACTGTTTTTTATAAGGAGTATTTTTTTCTTTTTAAATTTTGTTTATTGATATATATGTATTTTGTGTCTGTTTCGGGTCTTTGTTTTGACATGCAGCCTCTTCACTGCGGTGCACGTGCTTCTCTAGTTGCAGCAAGTGGGCTTCTGTACTTGTGGTGGGCAGGCTTACTTGCCCCACAGCATTTGAGAATTTAGTTTCCCAAACAAGGGTAAAGTCTGAATCCCCTGCATTGGAAGGTGGATTCTTAACCACTGGACCACCAAGAAAGTCCCTGTTATCATTGCTTTTGATGTCTCTAAACAGTCATTCTAGTATCTCAGCAAAATTTTCAGGACATCTCCTCCTTTCTTTGCTTTCTCTATTTCTTATTCATTCCACAAATGCTTATTAGGATATGTCAGATGCTCTTCTAGACACTGAGGCTATAGAAATGAGCTAAGAAGATAAATATCCCCACACTTGTGGAATTGATATTCCTGTGCAGGAGGCAGACAAGAGACAAATCAAATATTGGTTTGGTCAAAAAGTTCATTCAGGTTAATCCAAAAGAACTTTTTGGCCAACCCAACACACAGAATGTCAGATGGGCTAAGTGCATGGAGAACATGAAGAGCCATTAGGGAGGGAGGACAGTCGGGACATTTGTGCAGAGATTTGCGGAGGTGAGAGAGCCGCCCATGGAGCATGCCAGGCAGGCAGAACAGCACCTGTAAAGGCCCTGAGGCAGGGGCATTCAGGTGTATTTCGCATCGGCCAGATGGCCAGTTTGCCTGGAACAGAACAAGACATGAAGGAACACTGGGGAGAGAGGAGAGAAATCACACAGGGGCCATGGCAAAGCGTATGAACTGACCTTAACTGGTGTGGGAGTCAGTGGAGGGTTTTGAGACAAGGGACATGATCTGACTTGTGTGCTAAAATGCTCCCTCTGGCTGCTGTTCTGAGAATATGTCCTAAAGTGGTGAGGATGGAAACAGGAGACCAGTTACCAAACTCTTGCCAGTTTGGGGTGGGGATGGGGAGACAGCATGGGTGGGAAATGTTAGGAAATCAGAACTGTATCGTGCCTATTTGCAGGGCAGGAATAGAGACAGAGATGCAGAGAACAGATTTTCGGACACAGGGAAGGAGAGAGTGGGACGAATTGAGAGAGTAGCGTTGATATATATACACTTTGTTGTTGTTCAGCTGTTAAGTCATGTCCGACTCTTTGTGACTGCATGGACTGCAGCACGCCAGCTCTCCTGTCCCTTCACTATCTCCCAGAGTTTGCTCATACGCATGTCCCTTGAGTCAGTGTTGTTATCTATCCATCTTCTGACACAACTGAGTGAACTGAACTGAACTGAACTGAACTGAACGTTATGGGATGAATTGTGTACCCGCCCCCCAAATTTAAGTCCAAATTCCAGTGCCTCAGTGTGTGACCTAATTTGGAAGTAGGGCTCTTGCAAATGTAACTAAAATTAAGATAAGGTCATAATAGAGGAGAATGGGCCCCTAATCTAACATGATTGGTGTCTTTATCAAAGAGGGTTATTTAGAGACTTATCTGGTGGTCCATGGCTAAGACTCCAGCCTCCTATAAGTGAAAGTCCTCAGTCATGTCCAACTCTTTGAGACCCCCATGGACTATACAGTCCATGGCATTCTCTAGATTAGAATACTGGAGTGGATAGCCTTTCCTTTCTCCAGGGGATCTTCACAACCCAGGGATTGAATCCAGGTCTCCTGCATTACAGGCGGATTCTTACCAGCTGAGTCACAAGGGGAGCTCTCCTAAAGTTAAGATAAGGTCATAAGTGGAGGAGAATGGGCCCCTAATCCAACATGATCAGTGTCTTTATCAAAGAAAGTTATTTAGAGAATTCCCTGGTGGTCCATGGCTAAGAGTCCAGCCTACCAGTGCAGAGGGCCTGGGTTCAATTCCTGGTCAGGGAACTAGAATCCCACATGCTGCAACTAAAGACCCCACATGCCACAAATATGACCTGGCACAGACTAAATACATAAGTAATTTTTTTTGTTTTTTAAAAAAAGGAAACTCGGATACACACACACATACAACACCATGTGAAGACGAAAGCTGAGACTAGTGTGATATATCTACAACCCAAAGAATGCGAAGAATGGCCAGCAAAGCACCGCAAGTTAAGGGAGTGGCCTGGCACAGGTCTTTTCCTCACGAGCCTTGGAAGGAATAAATCCTGCAACACCTCAGTCTTGAACTTCCAGCCTGCCGACTGTGAGACAATACAAGCGTTTGTTGTTTAAGTACCCCAGCTTGTGACACCTTGTTACAGCAGCCTGACACACTAATTACAGGTGGAGGTAACAGAATGTGTACTTCAGGAGGAAGGTCTAGGGTTTAATTAGACAATGTATCTCAAAGTTCTGTGTGAAAGTGTTAGTCGCTCAGGAATGTCTGACTCTGTGACCCCATGAACTGTAGTCCGTCAGGCTCCTCTGTCCATGGAGTTCTCCAGGCAAGAACACTGGAGTGGGTTGCCATTCCCTTCTCCAGGGGATCTTCCTGACCCAGGGATAGAACCCAGGTCTCCTGCATTGCAGGTGGATTCTTCACCATCTGAGCCACAAGGGAAGCCCAAGAATACTGGAGCAGGTAGCCTATCTCTAATAGACCGAGGTCTCCTGCATTGTAGGCAGATTCTTTGCCAACTGAACTATCAGGGAAGCCCTAAAGTCCTGGAACACAGTAAGAAAAAAAATCAGTAAATTTCAGCTCTGATCATAGCCGTAAACTTACCATCATCATTTTCATCTCATGTCCCCATTTCCTTGCCTAACATTCTCTCCACTATGTTTGAGTGCCCAGGCCTTGGGGTAAGGTGAGCTAAGTCCTAAGAAGCTAGGTGGTTCCCACAGGCAATCAAATTTGTTATCACAAGAGTTGTTTTCTCAGCTATTGATTCAACACATGACTCTTTGTCCAGTTGCTTCATCTCCCTTTGTGCTCATTCTCCACCAGGAGACCCTTCCAGAAGGATATGAGGAGGTTGAATGGTCATTTGTAAGATCACTTTGACATCTGAGGGTGGAAAGTGTGTCACCGTGAGACATAACTCCTTCCTTCCCATCACTCTCCAAGACTGATCCTTCTCCTCTTCCAAAGGTCTCTGTCTTGGCTTAAGAGTGTCTTGTGATTTGAGCTGCAGTTTCAAACAAACTGTTCTGGAAGTTCTGGCATGCCAGAGTTCCATACAACTGTCTCTCTCTTTGCTTGAGAAGTTCTAGAATTTGATAGGAAAAGTCACAAAGTCTCTGACTCAATTCCTGCTGATTAACTGCAGGGAGATACCTGGAGACTCACTTTACCCAAATGCCAGAGTCCCCAGTGGTGATGAGCAGATGACTGCTGTCCATGGAGTGCTTTTAGGGCGCATGTGGAGAAGTACTAAGAATTTAATCGTCATACGTTTAGCTGACATACAATAGACAATAATATGACCAGCACATCAAACCAATAGTGTAAACTTTGGGTTTTGTTTGTTTGTTTTTATAATTCATCATTTAATTTTTAATTTTTATTTTATTTGTCATTATTATTCCTTTTTGGCCACACAGCGTGTGGGATCTTAATTCCCCTACCAGGGATTAAACCTGTGCCCCATACATTAGGAGCATGGAGTCTTAACCGCTGGACCACCAGGGAGGTCCTGGTGCCTACTTTTTGATTTAAATTTGTATGAAAAAGAAAAAGAAGTTGCTTTTTGAAAATGTTAAATCATGAAAATGGTACACAGGGAAAAAACCACTGTTGTGGTTCTTAAGTGACAAAAATTTGGAAAAACACATGAGGTAGTAGACAATCCATGTGGGCACTTAAACACAGAGGTACGGCTTTGATAATTATGACTTTCAAAAGTTAGACTTTCTACACATTGCTAGTGATATTAGCTCCTTCACCTTGCTTTCCTTGCTCACTAAGTTCTGAACTAGAGCCTTGTTTGAACATTTTATTTTGTTCTCATTTTATGCTGTGGAATTCAGGGAGGTCGCCTTGCCTTGGACCCTGTCCAATGTCATCTATTCCTGGAAGGACCCCCCTGATAAAGCCACTTTAAATCTCTGTTCAAAACCCTTGTTAAGCCTTTTCTCCAAATTTACTGTTTGAAACTGTTCTGTAGTAAGAAATACAGGCCTTTCTGAGAGCCGTTCCTCAAGCTCTCTCTTGCAAGGTTTGTAGGAGTTGTAAATCGCTCAGTTGTGGCCATGAGAAGTTATAATGAAACCTCCGGCAATATGAGGCCTGCAGCTAGAACCGAGATTAGCATTTGAGAGTTGGCTGTTTCGTTCTTCTTTAAAATCAGAGGGGAAATATGCTACCATCTGTGCAACCTCCGTATAATACTGTATAACCCAGACGATTCCCACTGTGCCATCCATGAGCTCTATTTCTGGCTCAGACCATGCAGTAAGTATGTGTGTGTATCAGTTTTCAAATCTACGAGCTGATTTACACACCACCGATGACCATTTGCGACTTTTGTAATGACTTTTGTAATTTTACTCTGAGATTTTAGGGCAAACCCAAATTAAGTGACCCTATGGATTTTATAAAGTTCTTTGAAGATTCCTAGAGCTCAGCTTTCTGCTCAGGGTTTCATATCATCTTTATTTACCCCTCTAGGCATGATTTATGTTGAGCAGAGACAATAAACTGATGTAATACAAACAACAGCTAATTACAAAAATCACTTCTTCTAACAACTTGAAAGAGGAACTGGGTTTAAATGAGGAAAACAAGCCGGGTTGTGTGTTCCTCATTTCTAGATGGCAAGCTGAAATGTCACAGGGTGTGCCCTCAGCTGTCAGCTTCTAATCTAATTAGACAGGATAATTGGGGAGGCTGAGCTTGCTGGCGGCTGACAAACATATTAGCCTCATTTCATTCACTCTAATATGATGCTGGCAACATGGAGCGTCCATGTAACCATGTCAGCCTTGCCTGGCCCCTGTGGCACAGAGAAGAAGGCTTCTGAACTCAAAGACCAAAGTCTGGTTCCACCTAGAGATGGTTTGTGGGTGCAGGGATCTTGACTGGAGATGATGGGGAAAGTGTGTGTGCTAGGAAAGAGTGGTGTCAAATCAAAATTGTAAATGCAAACAGGATGATTTTTGTTTGGAGGAGGTGGAAAGGTAAACAGAATTGCTAAATCACTATTAAGGAATATCCCTTTTATTTCTTTTAAGGACTTGGAGTACCAGAGCCTATGATGATATAATGTTGCCCAGGGTATCCTTTTAGAAGGGCTTCCCCTGGGGATGTCCTTTTAGGTGGCTCAGTGGTAAAGAATCCGCCTGCCAAGCAGGATTTGGATCTTTCGGTTGGTCAGATCCCCTGGAGGAGAAAATGGCAACCTACTCTAGTATTCTTGCCTTGGAAATCCCATGGACAGAGGAACTTGGCGGACCATAGTCCATGGGGTCACAAAAGAGTGGGACATGACTTAGCAACTAAACAACAATAACAACAACCCTTTTAGAGACCTGCTGGCAGGAACAGCGAAGAGGGATTCCTCACCATCTTTTAATTTCTTCATCTGCAAGACTGCTAATTCAAACAAGACCCAGCCGATCAACCTTCTGGCCATTCTGATGGGTAGGCCATCAGTTCCTAGGCTATGTTTGCTACCAAATATTTTTAACAGCCACTTCCCCCACTGTATTCATCTTCTATCACCCCTGTTACAAGCTACCACAAATTTAGCAGCTTAATATGATCCTCATCTATGATCTTGTTAATGGATCTCAATACTCATTAAGGTCTCTTCTGTAAATCAGAACTCTTGGTGCAGTGTGGCTCAGCTGGGTCCTCTGCTTTGAGGAGACCAAATCTAATCTGTGGCAAGACCATGTTTCTTTCTGGAAATACTAGACAGAAATCTGCACCCAAGCTCATTTGGGTTGCTGGTCAAATTCAGTTCCTTTCAGTTGGACTGAAGTCTCCATTCCTTGTTGGCTGTCATGGGGACAGGGGGAAGGAGGTGGTCTTTGCTCCAAGAGGCTATCTGCACCCTTCAAATGCTTTCCATGTGTCCTGCTTCCAGCAATAGTTGGTCATGTCCCTTTCACATTCCACGTCTCTCCAACTTCTTCTGCCTCAACTCTCTACCCCCAGTTGAAGAAAGTGCTCTGCTTTTAAGGATTCTTGTCATTAGATTGAAACAGTCGAGATAATGCAGGATTGTCTCCCTGTTTTAAGGTCTATAACCTTAGTTATCTCTGCAAAACCCCTTTTGCCAGGTAACAGAACATCTTCACAAGATTCAGGGGTTAGGGCATAAACATCTTTTGAGACGGATAAACAGTGATTTCCACATGACTGTATATGCATGAGAGCTTCCCTGGTAGCTCAGCTGGTAAAGAATCTGCCTGCAATGCAGGAGACCCCAGTTCAGGGTCAGGATTCTTGGGTCTGGAAGTTCCCCTGGAGAAGGGATAGGATACCCACTCCAGTATTCTTGGGCTTCCCTGGTGACTCAGATGGTAATGTGAGAGACCTGGGTTCGATCCCTGCTTTGAGATCCCTTGGAGGAGGATATGGAAACCCACTCTAGTATTCTGGCCTAGAGAATCCCCATGGGCAGAGGAGCCTGGCAGGGATTGCAAAGAGTTGGACATGACTGAGCAACTAAGCACAGCACAGTACATGCACGAAAATATTCTATTTCATATAGTGTAAATGTTCTCCCCTGGATCTTATCTGCATTCATAATTTTAATTTAGCAAACGCTTTCTTTTTCATAGATCAATTCAGTTCAGTCACTCAGTTGTGTCCAACTCTTTGTGACCCCGTGGACTGCAGCACACCAGGCTTCCCTGTCCCATCACCAACTCCTGGAGCTTGCTCAAACTCATGTCCATCGGGTTGGTGATGCCGTCCAACCATCTCATCCTCTGTCGTCCCCTTCTCCTCCCGCCTATTTTCACAGATAGCATTTTGTTAAATTTTGCCCCAGGCAGTATCTCAGCTACCATTCATTATTCCAGATTAGTGGGATTCAAAATAATGAAGTTCCACAAAGTAAAAAAGAAAAAAGGATCTACTGTTCTTGGTCTAAAGGCATCTGTCTAACCTCCCTGTAAATGTCCAATCTTGAAAGTTCAGAGATGCTAGCACTTTGGGGCTCTGGACATTGGTTTAATTAATCAAGTATGACAAGTTGATTATATGAAAAATGGCTATAAAAGGCAGCAAGATTATTATACCACATGTACTTCATGACAACCATAGTAGGTATGGATATGGACTCACAAATTTGATAGTAAGAGGGTACCCAAGCCTGCTGGTTATGGTAAGATGTACAATGGTGATGAAAGTAGAGAAAGCACTGGCCTTAAGCATTTACCTCTGGGTACATTCAAGCAACTGCATTGGGCATGGTCAACAGGATGCCTTCTAAAAGCTCTACTCAACCCAAGCTTAACCCCAACAGGTTGGAAAAGCAAATTTCCTTCTAGTCCCTGCCAGAGAAACAGAAATCTATTTCTTGGCATGGAAGTTATCTGTCTTTTTCCCCAAGTAATCCATTTTCTACATGTCCCCACAGCCTCTTGTGACTCAGGAAGGAACAGGTGCAGACAATGATTAAGTAATTCATCAAAGATGACACCATGACAAAAATGAGACCAGGACTCAGGACTCCTGACTGTGGCCAGTGAGGGGGATTCTCTCTAGTGGGGGTTACCAAGCAGGCAGTGATTGACATTTTTCCTTAATTTCCACTTTCATCTCTTAGTGAATCAATCAGAAAAGTAACTAACCATATATGACTCTCCAAAGAGAACAACTGCCACGTGTTTCAGTTTGGAGCTTACCTACAATGGATACTCCCTGGAGTGTCATTTCCTTTAAATCAAAGATGATGATTTGAATCCTGACTCCACTGGATCTGAATATCTTCCAGTATCTGGCACTGTGGATAGATGGATAGATAGATGGATGGGTGGTTGGATGGATAGATGGACAATTGATAGATAAATGGGTGGATGGATGGGTAAATGGATGGATAGATGAATGCATGAGAAGGTAGATGGATGGATGGAGAGATGAATATTATGGATAATTATGACTTGGTATGCCTTTGTGTGTTAGTCACTCAGCACTTTGCAACCCCATGGACTGTAACCCCCCAGGTTCCTTTGTCCATGGGATTCTCCAGGCAAGAATACTGGAGTGGGAGCCATTTCCTTCTCCAGGGTATCTTCCTACCCCAGGTATTGAACCTGGGTTTCCTGCATTGCAGGCGGATTCTTTATCATCTGAGCCACCAAGGTGCCCCCTGGCATGCCTTTACCTATATCTATTGGGATGCTAAACTTAATCACACAGCCAAGATATAACCATATTAAGATTGCTGGCATTGCTCTCACACTATAAAAGACACAGATTAAAAGAACAGTATTTTTAGGCCAAAGACAGAAAAAAAATTAATTTAAATGCAGATTTGGATCAAGAAGATGAATTTTTTTAAACTTTTTATTTTGTATTGGGGTATAGCCAATTAACCATGTCATGATGATTTCTGGTGAACGTCGAAGGGACTCAGCCATACATGTACATGTATCCATTCTCCCCAAACTCCCCTTTCATCCAGTCTGCCACATAACACTGAGCAGAGTTTCATATGCTATTCAATAGGTCCTTGTTGATTATCCATTTTAAATATAGCAGTGTGTACATGTCCATCCCAAACTCCTTAACTATCCCTTCCCCCCAGCAACCATAAAAAGAACAGTATTTTTGATCTAAGAAGAAATATAACCAAAGTCTAAGAAGTCCCATGGACAGAGGAGCCTGGTGGGGTTGCAAAGAGTCAGACACAACTGAGCACACATGGGGAAATTATATAGAGAAAATACATAATCATTAAAAGAACAAAAGAAATGATAGCCAAGAAAGTTACCATGGCAGCAAAACCGTTTTTGTGGTTTGTGTTCTTGAAACTACTTGTCTCTTCCTGTGGAATCAGAATCCTGAATGTCCTACACTATTAGACATTATTCATTAGATTAGTGGCAGAGGGTAATTAACAAACATTTTTCTCCACCTTCTTCACTATCACACACAAATATACATGCACACCCTTAATTTAATAAGGAGTGTGCTGTTTTATCATGTTCATGACATTTTACTTTGTTTTTGTCTATTTTTAATGTCAAGTAACCACTCTTCTGTGCTCTGGTGAAATAGTAAAGAAAGGAAGATTGTTGGTGGTTTTTAATACTGCTGGTTAAGAATCAAAACCCACTTCTCTGTTCTGGGTGTCTCTCTGCAACACCATTTCCTTTCCAATTGTAAATTACTCTTTCATAGTTCCTCTTTCTAAGGGTCCCTCCTTGTTCAACTTATATCTTCCTGATTAGCAAAGATGCTAGTGAGCAAGTGAGATTATGAGCAAGCACAAGAGATGCTTAATGGGAGCCAGGAGTTTTCGGGGGTCCTTCTCAGGAGCAACAACATTGGTGCCTGGGACAGTGCCACTTGATATATAGTCATGCACATCAGGGCTTCCCCTGGTGGCGCAGATCATAAAGAGTCTGCCGGCAATGTGGGAGACCCAGATTTGATCCCTGAGTCAGGAAAATCCCCTGGAGAAGAGAATGGCTACCCACTCCAATATTATTGCCTGGGAAATCCCATGAACAAAGGAACCTGGCAGTCTACAAAGCTACAAGAGTTGCAAAGAGAGTCGGACATGACTGAGCAACTAACACTTTCACTTTCATGCATATCAATGGTCCAGCTCTTTGCAAAGGTATTGCAGTTACTATTTCTGATCATCATAGCAACCTTTTCAAGTAGAAGTTGTCATGCCCATTTTCAGATGAGATCAAGCATAGATCCCAAATAAGTTGAAAGCCAGCTCCAATGCTACATCCTTGGTGAAGCCCTTTGATCCTTCAGATTGGGTCACCTGCTTATTTCTTTGTGATATCTCAACAACAATACATCTCTCCCTGAAAGCACCAGAATGATTGAATGGCATCTGTCACCATGTCTGAATCACTCTTTTTATTGCTGCACTGCTGCTGCTGCTGCTGCTAAGTCACTTCAGTCATGTCCAACTCTGTGCGACCCCATAGAGGGCAGCCCACCAGGCTCTTCTGTCCCTGGGATTCTCCAGGCAAGAACACTGGAGCGGGTTGCCATTTCCTTCTCCATTATTGCTGCACACAGGCATGCAACACTTTGCACATGTTAGCCTGATATTACCTCTTTGCTGAATGGATGTAGCGGCTCATAAAAAGCACATGATGATACTTAAGGGGTTTCTACACCATTAAAGTCTTAAGGAGAAAAATTCCTTCCAAGGACAGAAACATATAAATATCTTATTCCTTTATCCCCACACATCCAACACATATTTTTCTCATCAGCTTTCCTAAAAATATTGTTTGTTCCTTTATATATTTATATGTATTTTATTATCCACCAATACCCCCTTAGAGATGGTTCAGTTCAGTTCAGTCACTCAGTCGTGTCTGACTCCTTGAGACCCCATGAACCGCAGCATGCCAGGCCTCCCTGTCCATCACCAACTCCTGGAGTCCACCCAAACCCATGTCCATTGAGTCGGTGATGCCATCCAACCATCTCATCCTCTGTTGTCCCCTTCTCCTCCTGCCCTCAATCTTTGCCAGCATCAGGGTCTTTTCCAATGAGTCAGCTTTTCGCATCAGGTGGCCAAAGTATTGGAGTTTCAGCTTCAACATCAGTCTTTCCAATGAACACCCAGGACTCATCTCCTTTACGATGGACTGGTTGGATCTTCTTGCAGTCCAAGGGACTCTCAAGAGTCTTCTCCAACACCACAGTTCAAAAGCATCAATTCTTCAGCACTCAGCTTTCTTTATAGTCCAGCTCTCACATCCATACATGACCACTGGAAAAACCATAGCCTTGACTAGATGGACCTTTGTTGACAAAGTAATGTCTCTGCTTTTCAATATGCTGTCTAGGTTGGTCATACCTTTCCTTCCAAGGAGTAAGCGTCTTTTAATTTCCTGGCTGCAATCACCATCTGCAGTGATTTTGGAGCCCAGAAAAATAGTCAGCCACTGTTTCCCCATCTATTTCCCATGAAGTGATGGGACCGGATGCCATGATCTTAGTTTTCTGAATGTTGAGCTTTAAGCCAACTTTTTCATTCTCCTCTTTCACTTTCATCAAGAGGCTCTTTAGTTCTTCTTCACTTTCCGCCATAAGAGTGGTGTCATCTGCATATCTGAGGTTATTGATATTTCTCCTGGCAATCTTGATTCCAGCTTGTGCTTCCTCCAGCCCAGCATTTCTCATGATGTACCCTGCATATAAGTTAAATAAGCAGGGTGACAACATACAGCCTTGACGTACTCCTTTTCCTATCTGGAACCAGTCTTGTTCCATGTCCAGTTCTAACTGTTGCTTCCTGACCTGTATATTTTTAAAATAATATATATTAATTTTGTGACATAACCCAAATGAAACTAAAAATTTTTCTTTGGCATTTCTTGCCTTGTTAGGGTTGGCTTAATTAACAAAGCTACAAGTGGTTGGCTTATTTTTTTTTAAAAGGCAGTGTTTCTTATGACCAGGCCCTCACCTCACAATGGAGTTTTTAGTGGTCCCTTGTCTATTCCCATCCAGGATATTCCTGAGCCAAAGCATGAGTGCCAGTTCCCAGTGTGTCTGCATTGCCAGCCATTTGCATTCTTCTATCTATTCAATAACTTTGTTGACCCTTTACTTTGCTGGGACCTGGGATACAAGGGTGAGCAAAACAGATTTTAAACCTATGTTCACAGAGCTTACAGTCTAACAGAGTCAGGACATCATTTGTGGGCCCAATGAAGAAGTGAAAATAGGGGACCCCTTGTTCAAAAGCAGAAATTCAAGGTGGTAACCACAGAGTGTTAAACCAAACATTAGACCCTACTAAACACGGGGCCCTGTGTGACTACACAGGTTACATATCAATGCTGCTGGCCCTGGGGGAAGAAGACAGATACTAACACATACACAAATCTATAACCACAGTTGAGATTAGTTCAGATTTCATAACGCCAAGTATAAGATATTGAATCAACCCCCACCATGACTGCATTGTGGTTTGTACAGAGTAGATGCTCAAAAAATGTTCACTTAATTGACAGCTTCAAGTGACTTGATATTACAGAAAGGATATCCTTGGGCTGTCATAAAGAACATGATGGATTACTATACTAATAGTAGCTAAATGTATTAACTGTGGTTGACAGCACCATCAGTGCCAGGCACTGCGTTAAGCCCTCACCTCTCTTTCAAAATGACCCATTATGATTATACATACTTGAGAGCATGAAACCAGAATTTGACCTGCTAGGTTAATAAACACTAGCAGTTACTGTAACTCACAAATTACAGGTCCCAATTTTCACAGCCAGGTTGCAGGCATTAATTAAAACTGGTGTTGCAAATCACAGCATTTTGGAATGCCTGCAATGTTTAAATTATCAATGGTGTTGCTACCTTAATTTAAAAAAGCAACTTCCATCATTTTTCAAAGAAGAGTACCCTAAGCCAGAATAAGCCTATCTCTTGTACTCAGAGTCATTAATGTGCTAGAAGCAAATGAAAGATTTTTAATGTCTTTCAGTATGTTTGAGCACAAATTACCAGACTCGCTACTGGGACCAACTCTGCCCATTATAAAGTACAGAATAATTAAGATAATGTTAGTATCAGTGCTTCCCAGGTGGTGCTAGTGGCAAAGAATCTGCCTGCCAAAGCAGGAGATGTAAGAGACACAGGTTCTATCCCCAGGTCTGGAAGATGCCCTGGAGTAGGAAACAGCAACCCATTCCAGTATTCTCGCCTGGAGAATTCCATGGACAGAGGAGCCTGACGGGCTACAGTCCACGGAGTTGCAAAGAGTTGGATACGACTAAGCGACTAATACTAGTATAAGTAAATTTTAGATTTGGCTAGGTTATCTTAATTTCTCTTTCTCTTCTCTCTCTTTCTTTCCATAACTAAAACTACCGTTTAATAGAAAAACCTGTAATCACTTTTTTAAATTTATGTTTTAATTCTCTCTTTCTCAAACATGCATTTTTAATTGGGGCAAAACTCCTCCAAAGGGGTGACAATTGGCTCTTGGGAGGGGAGACTTATATGTTATTATTTCATGGCCCTCTAAAGGGCTACAATACATAAGCAGATATATAGTGTGTGTGTGTGTAGTATTAACATTTCATGGGATGGGGTGGTGAATAAGAAAAAACTGTCTGAAAAGACTCCTTAGAGAGATGATAGTGATTTTCACTTTCATGCATTGGAGAAGGAAATGGCAACCCACTCCAGTGTTCTTGCCTGGAGAATCCCAGGGATGAAGGAGCCTGGTGGGCTGCTGTCTATGGGGTCACACAGAGTCGGACACGACTGAAGCGACTTGGCAGCAGCAGCAGCAATGATTTTAGAAAGCTTGAGAAAATCTGCTCTAATAGGATGGCTTATGTAACACTTGATTTTGAACCATCCATCTACTTTGTGATAAAGAGTATATATTGTTGTTGTTGTTGTTGTTCATTTGCTGAGTTGTGTCTGACTCTTGGAGACCCCATGGACTGTAGCACGCCAGGCTCCCCTGTCCTTCAGAATCTCCTGGAGTTTGCTCAGACTCCTGTCTACTGACTTGGTGATGCCATCAAATCATCTCTTCCCCATCCCCTCCTCCTCCTGCCCTCAATCTTTCCGAGCATCAGGATCTTTTTCAATGAGTTGGCTCTTTGCATCCATGGTCAAAGTATTGGAGCTTCAACTCCAGCATCAGTCCTTCCAATGAATATTCAGGGTTGATTTCCTTTAGGATTGAGTGGTTTGATTTCCTTGCAGTCCCAGGGACTTTGAAGAGTCTTTACCAGCGCCACAGTTCAAAGGTATTAATTCTTCAGCACTCAGCCTTCTTTAGGGTCCATCTCTCAACATCCATAAGACCCAAAGAAGAGCCCTCACCATAACCCAATCATGTCTGCCCCCTGATCCCACACTTCCAGCCTCCAGAACAGTGAGAGAGAGATTTATAAGCTGAAGGGTTGATGATACTTTGTTATAGCAACCCAGACAGGCTCAGACAGGCACTATATAGAAAAAACAGAGAAATAGCTTTAAAAAAAAGAAAAATAAAAAGGGTCCATTGTTGATGTGAACTGGTGAACATCCTGCTAGAGAACTAGGAGAAAGTCAGGTATGAAGGAAAGAACGAACAGCAAGAAGAGCCTAAAATCAGAATGTAGTGCTGGAAACATCTGGGTTGGATCAGAGAAAGGGAATGATGGAGGTGAGAGGAAATGCCATGAAAAACTCATAGAGCTGTGTTGTAGAGAATCAGCTGTGGAGACAATAGGGAAACCAAGGAAGTACGACTTAGGGGTTGGTGGTAAGGAACAGAAGTTAATTAAATAATGGACAAGGTCGTGGGGCTGATTGTCCCTCTCACATAAGGGCAGGCGGGACAGGGAATTTCCGTATGGGTACTTTAGGGAAGGTAGCATTGTTGTTAGGTTGCTCAGTTGTGTCTGACTCTTTTTCGACCCCATCGACTGACTATAACCTGCCAGGCTCTTCTGTCCACGGGATTTCCCAGATAAGAATACTTTAGTGGTTACCATTTCCATCTCCAAGGAATCTTCCCCACCCAGGGATCGAACTCCCATCTCCAGCATTGGCAGGCAGGTTCTTTACCACTCAGCCACCTAGGAAGCCCAGAGCGTAGGATTGATTAAAAATAAAAGACTTATTTCTGACATTTCTGTGTTTTTTCCCAAGTGTTAGTTAATACCTCTAATCAGATCAGCTCAATTCATGTGCTCAATCCTGATCAGTCCTTTTGGAAAACCCAGCCCCCATCAAACCATGTGGGGAGTGAATGGAGGAAGATTTAGATTAGGATGTGTTACTGCCAAAAAACAGACATTGAATATTGAGGTTGAGTGAGTGGGGACCACTGATGACTATCATGTCACACAGAGATGCTTTCCAATGCTGGCACCCTGGCAAAATACTCCATGTCTCTGAGCCTCGCTTACACCCTTCACATTAACTGTGGGTAATAACAGACCTGCTTTACAGGATTACGGTGAAGATTGAATGATCCAGTGTAGGCCATGTCGCTGGCACCTAGTCAGTCCTTGGTAAATGTGAGCCTTCTTCCTCCCTACTGAGGAATTCTGTCCTACCACCACAAAGGTGTAGTTTGTGTTGATTAATATGTGTCCACAATAAGTAATTGAATGAGGAGAATCAGTGATGAAATTCATAATTCATTAACTGTGTGCTTTCAATGAGCTTATTAACTCATGAGTTCTCAACAAGGTTACTTGTCTTCTTCACTTTCAATATCCCTCTTCTTTTCTGGACCTTGGAAGGCACTGATATAGTCTCATCTTCCTTTCAATATTTTGCCTTGCTTTGATTTTGATATTTTTCTCTTGCCATCCTCGCTTGATTAGTGCCTGGCAATAACATTGTCGGCCAGGAAATGGAGTGTAGCCCGTGAAGACGAGAAGAGTCCTCAAGGTGCAGCAAGGAAGGACCTGCCCCCGTGTTGATTTGCAAAGGCTGCTGTAACAAGGGACCACAGAGGGGCTTGTTGCTATTGTTCAGTCGCTAAGCATTTCCAGCTCTTTTCGACCCCATGGACTGCAGCATGCCAGGCTTCCCTGTCCTTCACTGTCTCCCACAGTTTGCTCATATTCATGTCCATTGAGTCAGTGATGCCATCCAACCATCTCTTCCTCTACTATCCTCCTCTCCTTTTGCCTTCAATCTTTCCCAGCACCAGGGTCTTTTCCAATGAGTAGGCTTTTTGCAACAGGTGCTAAAGTATTAGAGCTTCAGCTTCAATATCAGTCCCTCCAATGAATATTCAGAATTGATTTCCTTTAGGATTGACTGGTTTGAGCTCCTTGCTGTCCAAGGGACTCTCAAGAGGGTGGCTTAAACAACAGAAATTCAGTGCTTCACAGTTCTTTTGTCTGGAAGTCTGAAATCAAGATGCCAGTGGGATTGGTTTCTTTCTTTTTTTTAAAATTTTTTGATGTGGACCTTTTTTTAAAAAATTCTTTATAGCTTTATAAAGATTTTCTATCCCCAACCAGGGATCAAGCCCACACCCCCTGCATTGGAAGGTAAAATCTTAACCACTGGACCTTCAGAGAAGTCCCTGAATTGGTTTCTTTTGAGCTCTTCTCTCCTTGGATTGCAAATGACAATCTTTTCTGTGTCTTCACATGGTTGTCCCTCCATGCATGTCTGTGTTCTAATATCTTCTTACAAGGTTACCAGTCATATTTTATTAGGGCTCACCCTATTGCCCTCATGACTTCTTTAAAGACTTTCTCTCTGATATAGTCACATTCTGAAGTACTGCAGGTTAGAAATTCAACATATGAAGTTGGAAAACACAGTTCAGCCTGTAAGAGCTTCTTATAAGCTGTGATCCCACCAACAGGGCTCCAGACCACTCAAGCAGATTAAAACTCTTTTGGATACAGTGAACTGGAACCCACTTAAGCCACTGCATGAAAAAGGAGAGTTTACTGGAGAGCTGCAAGGTGTAATCCCCTGAGACAGGAACTGAATTCCATCTGTCCTATTTCTGTATCTCTCCCAACATGTCTCTCATCACTGCTTTATTATTCATATTCTCTCTCTGTTTCTCTCTCCTTCTATCTATTTCCACGGGGTCCAACAAGACACCTAGTCCCAAGATAATATGATCTTTTACACTAAACAGTTTTGGTCTCTAAAGTCTTAAATTGAAATTCCCAAGAGAGAAAAAGCTGATTGGTCATTGGTCAGCCCTAATTGGTTGATCTTGAGTCAGTCCTCATTGCTGGTCTAATCAGCTATGTCTGAGCCATAAGGGAGCTGGGCTGTGTAATTCAGAACTGACGTCTCAGGCCAGTCCATTCAGCAAGTACTAAGGCAGGGAGTTCCCATGTAAGGGAATGGAGGCATGAACAAGCAGTGTATACAGTGTAATGTAAACTTTGGTGTTCTCATTTGTAAAGTAGATGTGATAATATACATGTCACAGAGTCATTCTAATGAATAAATGAAATAATGAGCTGTAGAATTCTTTGGTGACCTGGACCATGTAAAGTTTTTGCAGAGTTCAACAGGAACTTACCAATTACATTGCTATGTCTCTGTATCAGTTGGGCTTTCCTGGTGACTCAGATAGTAAAGAATCTGCCTCCAATGTGGGAGACCTGGTTTTGATCCCTGGGTTAGGAAGATCCTCTGGATGAGGGCATGGCAACCCACTCCAGTATTCTTGCCTGGAGAACCCCCATGGACAGAGGAGCCTGGTGGGCTACAGTCCATGGGGTCACAAAGAGTCAGACACGAGTGAGCGACTAAAGCACAGCGCAGCACTGCATCAGTTAGCTCTCAGCACAGAATTGCTGTGAAACAAGTCACACCAAAACTCAGTGATGTAGAACAACAATCACTGTTCTCATGGATCTGTCAGTTATCTGATGTTGGCTAATGTAGGCTGAGCTCAGGTGGGTGTGATTCTCCTCTAGATGTCTCTTACTTCCTCCTGGGAAGTTAATTAGTTAGGGTATATCCTCCTCATGGTGATGGAAAATTTCAAGAATGCAAGTAGAAGCAGTAAGGCATCTTAAAGCCCAGGAATCTGTTTTTAGTTTTTGTTTTCTGTTTCTCTTTAAATGTGATACCATCCTAGGACTGGGCCATCTGAGTCATAGCTTTATAAATGTTGTATGTGTGGCAAATCAATCACTAACACTTTCATGGTCAAAACTAAAATATAGTCAGGGTTTCCTCTGAATTCATGTGAGTGCATCATTTTTCACAAGGGCTCCTTACTCCAGAAAGCAAGACACATAAAGTTCAAGGTCCTTGTGAATTCAATCAAATTTTACTTATTCAGTGATGTAGAATTTGTAGAATTTTTTGTTTAAATACAGTATCCAAAAGAAAAAGTTAGAGCTCTGAGACTTGGGAAAGACCTAATATCTCTCATTTTATAGGGAGACTGAAGCTTGGAAAGCTGAAATGACTTATCCAGGGCCTCAAAAGAAGTTCCAAATGTCCAACTGTGTGTGTGTGTGTGTGTGTGTGTGTGTGTGTGTGTGTGTGTGTGTTTTGGTTGTGCTATTTCTTCACTGCTGCACTCTGGCTTTCTCCAGTTGCAGTGAACAGGGGCTACTCTTCATTGCAGTGCATGGGCTTCTCATTGTAATGGCTTCTCTTGTGGCAGATCATGGGCTCTAGGGTATGTAGGCTTCAGTAATTATGGCACATGGGCATGTGGAATCTTCCTGAACCAGGGATGGAGCTCATGTCCCCTGCATTGGCAGGTGGATTCTTATCCACTGTACCACTGGGAAGTCCAAATATATTTATTATTGATCTGAATGAAACATGGATCAGACTAAATCTGGAAATGCTGCTTGGGAACTGGAGGTTAACATTAATATACCTGAGGGTTTTTTTTTTTTTTGTCTTGGATCATACCTAACTTGGTTTAGCTTAGAGGTGTTATTCATTGTTTCGTGGGCCCCATCTGGAAATTCAGTGGGAAGGTATGAGTTGGTAAGTGGGATAAGAATATAGAAAACATGCAGTTCAGTTGCCACACTGAGAAGATTATTTTCTACCTGCTCTCCAGCTTTTTCATCAGTCTCCTGGCTCTAAAACTCCTTATGAAATAAGCCTTAGTAGTATACTTATGGGCTTCCCAGGTGGCACTAGTGGTACAGAACCCACCTGCCAATACAGGAGACTCAGGTTCCATCCCTGGGTCAGGAAGATCCCTTGGAGGAGAAAATGGCAACCCGCCCCAATATTCTTGCCTGGAAAATACCATGGACAGAGGAGCCTGTCAGGCTACGGGCCATAGGGTTGCAAAGAGTCAAACACGACTGAAGGTACTTAGCATGCATGCATGCAGTTATACATATACAAACTTCTAATTTCTAAATTACTTATCTGTGCTTCTCTACCGCTGGAATTTGATTATGAACCACGATAGAATGACTGGTGGGGGAATCAGAGATTAAGAAAATGTTAGATGATCATCTAGTTTAAAAAAATTATAGTTTATATTCAAAGTTCACAGAATTAAATGCAAGAAAAGTGCTAATAAATATACAAAAAGGCAAAAATAAATCCTAATGTTCTCCACTTCACAAACACAAAGAGCCGTCGTAACTACAAGAAAGATGCCAAATGTCTTCCCTCCTTTGAGCCATTTCTTCACTTACATCCTCTTCTCCATCCTCTTCTCTTAACCTTTCTGATGGCCAAGCTTGCCATTTTGGAAACAAGATCTTTCTCAAATTCTGAAAGTTGGGGAAAGTATTCTTATTATTCTCTCGGGCCTTGGTGAAAAAAATCCTCTAAGTAAAAGCACTCTTGGGTAAAAGTAACAGATTCAAAATATGCAAATTATGAAACACTCATTCTGTAGTCATATCAGGAGCCAAACTCTATTGCCATCAAATGAGATTCTCCCATCTGGGAGAGCTGGAGGTTTGCTTTTCCTATTGATGTATTTCTTTCCAAGGTACCCTGTGCTAGGGCACACAAAGACTGTAGCACTGCATATGAGTCTAATGTCTTTGTTGTCTGCTTTTGAACATAAAAAAAAAAAATGCAAGTCATGAGCTACAAACATTGCCTCAGGGTTAATAAAATGAAAAATGTGATGAAATGGACATTTGCACATCTCTAATTATTACAGTTCTTTTCAAGTAGAAGTACTTTGTTGAATGTGTTTCCCTGTTGGCTCGATCAGTAAAGAATCTGTCCACAGTGTGGGAGACCCAGCTTTGATCCCTGGGTCAGGAAGATACCCTGAAAAAGGACATTTCAATCCACTCAAGTATTCTTACCTGGAAAAATCCCATGGACAGAGGAGCCTGGAAAGGCTGCGGTCCATGGAGTTGCAAGACTTGGACACGACATAGTAACTAGACCACCAATTGCTTATTAAAAAGAGTAATAAGAGTTTATTATCAATTTTTATTTCTTTTTCTATGAAATGCTTGTTCATGTGTTCAACTCACTTTTTAAAATGAAGTTGTTTGTAATTATCACATCGATTTTCAGGAGTTCTTTGCCCATTCTGGATCATAATCCTTTATCACTAGTTATACACGGCAAATATATCACCTTTTTGGATGATTCGTCTTTTTATTCTTTTAGGTTTTGATGGAATGTGAGTTTTGTGTTTTATTTAAGAAATCCTTCCTTATCAAGGTGAGAAAGATATTATCCTCTATTGTTTTCTAGAAGTTTTGGAATCCTGTCTTGCTTTTTAGTTGCTGGGCCATTTGCAACTGGTGTTTCTCTGTGGTGAGAAAGGGCCCAGTTTCATATTTTCCCCTCATGGATAACCAATCTTTTGAGCACCCCGTAGATTTGTAATGTCACCTCTGTCATAGCCAGGTTTCCATGTATGTGTTGGTCTGTTTCTGGGCTTCTATTCTATTCCATTGTTCTGTCTTATATCCCTCAATGAATATCACATTTTATTTCCCACTTGTTCAGTTGCTCAATCAAGTCTGACTCTTTGTGACCCCATCAACTGCAGCATGCCAGGCTTCCCTGTTCTTCACCATCTCCCAGAGCTTGCTCAAACTCATGTCCATCGAGTCGGTGATGCCATCCAACCATCTCGTCCTTTTTCATCCCTTTCTCCTGCTTTCTATTTTTCCCAGCATCAAGATCTTTTCCAATGAGTCGGCTCTTCGCATCAGGTGGCCAAAGTATTGGGGCTTCAGCCTCAGTATCAGTTCCTCCAATGAATATTCAGGATTGATTTCCTTTAGGATTGACTGGTTTGGTCTCCTTGCGGTCCAAAGGACTCTCAAAAGTCTTCTCCAACACCACAGTCTAGGTTTGTCATAGCTTTTCTTCCAAGGAGCAAGTGTCTTTTCATTTCATGGTTGCAGTCACCGTCTGCAGTGATTTTGGAGCCCAAGAAAATAAAGTCTGTCACTGTTTCCATTGTTTCCCCACTTAGCCTTATAATTATAGATAGTGAGAGGAGGACATATTCTCCTATGTGGCTTTTTTTTTTTTTTAAGAAATGCCTTGGCTATTGGGAGTATTTTCTCCTTCAATTTTTGGAATTTTTGAATCCATTTATCTAGGTCCATGAAAATTCTATTAGATTTATTTCTTTGAAGTGCATTAGATTTAGGATAATTTATAACTTTATAATATTGAGTGTTTATATCCCTGAGCATCGGATGTCTCTTTACAAAGATATTTTTAATGCCTTTTAATAAAATTTTATAATTTCCTACATATAAGTCTTGTACATCTTTAGTTAGATTTATTCTTAGGTATTTAGTTAATAAATGCTAAGATAAATGCTATTTTTAAATTGCGTGTTCCATTGCTGGTATATAGAATTCATTGCCTTTTATATATGAGGAGACTTGCTAAATTCCTTTATTCATTCTAATAATTTGTCTATAATTTTTTTGAATTTTCTATGTTGAAAATTATTTGTGAAAATTAATAATTTTATTATTCTAATCATTATATTTTTTGCTGTCATTTAAAAAAATCTTACTATGCTACCTACTTATTCTAGTATAATATTGAATAGAAGTTTGTTTTCTTTTAAATTTAAGTTTATTTATTTTTAATTGGAGAATAATTGCCTTGCAGTTGGATAGAAGTTTTGACAGTAGGTGTGTTCTTGTGCTGTTCCTTATTTAAAAGAGAAAGTTTTAAAGTATTTGACACTTAGTATGTTGTTTGCAGTTAGTTTGGCACATATAATTTATTAAAATAAGGAAAGTCCCTTTATTCCTAGTTTGCTAAAAGTTATATCATCATCATTATCATCTTCATGATTAGCAGCTAAATTTTTTGAATTTTTTTTTCAATATCTATTGAGATGATCTTGTGTTTTTCTCTCCTTTATCAATATGATGAATTACATTGTGTTACTCTCCTGGTGTTGCCATAAAAAGTATCGTAAACCAGGTGGCCTAAACAACAAAAATTTATTGTCTCAGAGTTCAGGAGACCAGAAGTCTGAGATCAAGGGGTTGGTGGTGTTGATTCCCTCTAAGTGCCAGGGAGTCTGTTCATGCATGCTTCTATCTTCTGGTAAACCTAGGCATTATTTGACTTGTAGATGGTGTTCTTCCTGTTTCTTCACATCATCTTCTCTGTGCGTGTTGGTCTCTTTGTCCAAATTTCCCCTTTTTATAAGGACACAGTCATTTTGTATTAGAGTCTGCCTTAATAACCTCATCTTAACTTGTTCATTTGCAAAGACCCTATTCCCAAATAAGCTCCCATTCACAGGTATTGGGATTAAGATTTAACTTCTGTTGAAAGGACACAAGTCAACCCGTAATGATTTACATTAATGGTTTGCTGATTTTGAACTAACTAATGATTTACTTATATTGAATTAGTAAGTTCAATTACTTTTATTGAACTAACCTTGCATTCTTTTATCATGTTATTATTTGATACATACAGTATTGGGTTTTGTTGTTTTTGTCCAGTCATTAAGTTGTGTCCAACTCTCTGCGACCCCATGGTCTACAGCATGCCAGTTTCCCCTGTCCTTCGCTGTCTCCTGGAGTTTGCTCAGATTCATGTCCATTGAGTTGGTGATGCTGTCTAGCCATCTAATCCTCTGCCACCCCATTCTCCTTTTGCCTTCAATCTTCCCCAGCACCAGGGTCTTTTCCAATGAGTTGGCTCTTTACATCAAGTGACCAAAGTATTAGAGCTATAGATTCAGGATCAGTCCTTTAGTTTCCTAATATTTTATTTAAATTTAATTTAGGATGCCTCTGTATATATTCACCAGTGTGATTGGCTTCTAATTTTCTTCATTGAACTGGTTTTGTATGGCTTGGATATCAAAGTTATAGGAGTTTCACAAAATAAGTTTTAGAGAGGAGTTCTTTTTCTTTTTTCTACTTTAAAATTACTAATGAAAAATTTCAAACATATAAGGATAGAGGAAATAATGTAGATAACCCTCATGTACCCATTACTCAGCTTCAAAAATTAGCAATATATGACCAGTTATATTTTATCTATTACATATTCTATCAGCTTGGGCCACTATAGGAGATGACCATAAATTGGTAACTTAATCAAACATTTATTCCCCAGTTTTGGCTGGAGATTGGAAAGTCTAAGATCAGGATACTGGCTGATTGGGTTCTTGGTGAGGACCCTCTTTCCGCTTTGTAGAAAACTGCTTTCTTAGTATATCCTCATGTGATGGGGAGAGAGATCACCTCCCTGGTGTCTTTTTCTGAAAGAGCACTAATCCCATTTATGAGGGCTCCACCCTCATGACCTAATTACCTCCCGAAGATTTCACCTCCAAACACCACATTAGGGATTAGGTTTCAGCATATGAATTTTGCGGGCTCCCAGGTGGCACAGAAGTAAAGAAGCTACCTGCCAATGCAAGAGACACAAGAGATGTGGATTAGATTCCCAGGTTGGGAAGATCCCCTGGAGGAGTGCATGGCAACCCACTTCAGTATTCTTGTCTGCAAAATTCCATCGACAGAGGAGCCTGAAGGGCTGCTGTCCTTGGGGTTGCAAAGCTTCAGACACAATTGAGCCAGTGCACGCACACACACACACACACATACACACACACACACACACACACACATGAATTTTGGAGGAATACAAACTTTCAGTCCATAATACACACCCAGCTCTGAATTATTTTAAAGCAAATCTCATAGATCATATCATTTCATGCAAAAATATATCACTACCTATCTTTAAAAGGTAAAGTGTCTTCTTAAAAACACAGCCACAATGCCACTTACAGCACCTAAATTTTTTTCAAAATTATACCAAGTTAGAAAAAGCAGTATAATGGACTCCCATCTGTACATTTCTCAGCTTTGATAATTATGAATTCATCACCAATTTTGTTTCATTTCATTTCATACCCATTACCCCCTCCAAATTATTTTGAAGCAACTCCCAGACATTATGTAATTCTACCTTTAAATTTTTAATATTATATCTAACTGATAAGGATTCCGTTCTTTAAAACACTGCAGTACATTAGCATACCAAAAAATTAACAATAATTCCTTAATCTGATCAAATCTAATCAGTGTTCAAGTTTCCCTTTATGTCTCAGAATTTTTTTTAACTGTTGATGTATTTGAATCAAATGCAAACAAAATCTAGATGTTGCATTTAGTTGATCTGCTTCTTATGACTTTTAACATGCATGGTTTTCTTCTCTCTTTTTATGTATTTCATTTTGGACCATTTGTTGAAGAAACTAAATCATTTGCCCTATTAATTTCCCACATTCTGGATATATTTAAGTCCATACGTGGTATCAGTTAACATTTTCTTCTCTCTCCTGTGTTTTCTGTAAAACAGTTTTAGGTAAATCCAGAGGCTTGATCAGATTCAGTTTCTTTTCTGGCAAGACTAATTCCTCAGTACTAATGGTTCTGCATATTGTGTCGATCAGGAGGTATAGAATGACTGCTTTGTAAAACTATCTCACAGATTTTTTGAGTGGTCATATAATTTGTATTTATCATAGGTTTAAGGAGTTTCAAAGGCTATAACTTCTGGCATATTATCAATATTGATGAAAAATGTCATATTACTCATTTAAATGTATCCAGTGTAATCTAAATACTAAAGCAATTTAACATCCTCTCCCTCATCTTCCTGACAATTCCCTGTATCGCCTGGCAGAGAGCAGACAGCATGTGAGATCTTAGCAGGCAGACTGAGAAAGGAAGATCATGCAAGGAGCTTAATTAGGCATACCCAGTCCGTCATCCCAAACCCAGAAGTCAGAGAAGACACTGAATTACTGATGGAGAGAGACTTGGGGTAGTTCTAAACTACTGTTCCTTCTGAGGAGAACATGAAATCAAAAGAAGAGAAGTTCCTGCCCTCTCTACCCTCATGTTTACATCCTTAGGCAGTTGCTCTCAAACAGAGCTGGCTCAGAATCACAGGGAATTCTGAGATGTTAGAAATGGAGATGTCGGGAGATTCTCATTCAGAGATTCATGCAGGGGCCCTGGAATATGTTAGGCAGACCTGACATGTGAGTTCAGTACTGTCAGGGATGTGAAGGGTTCTAGAAAACCAGCAGTTATGCAAGTGGTGCCTCAGTCCAAAGACAATAGCTCTGAGTGTAAATGAATTATTCCCTTTATCATAAAACAAGATAGTGATGCTTATCCCCTGGAGTGGTTGAGGATTAAGGCACATCCACTCACTTAAATATTTACGGCGTGTCTGCTGGGTGCAAGGCAGTGTCCTGGACCCTGAGATGGACAGGGAAAGAGAAAGAGAAGGAAAAGATGCCACAAGGAGGGAGATGGGCCTTGAATCCATCCAGTAGTAGCAAGGATGTAGGATGAGGTTACAGGGTAGAGCAGGAGCATCTTGGCTGTACTAGAAGACGTGGAGTGGGGGTGGGATGTTGACCACCCTCTTACCCCCTTGCTGCAAGAAAAGAACTCACAAGTGTAGAGGGTAAATCCCTGTTAGGAGTTGAATGTTATCTCCCCAAATCACATGTGTTGACATCCTAATCCATAGGGTCTCAGAATGTGACCTTATCTGGAAATACAATACAAATCATTGTAGATGTAATTAGTTAAGAGGGGGTTGTACTGGAGAAGAATGGACCCCTATTCCAGTATGATGGCTATCCTTGTAAAAGAGGAAATTTAGACACAGAGACAGGCATGCATGTGAATGAGAAGGCAGAGACCAAGCCAGGGAATGCCAAAGATGGCCAGAAAACCACCAGAAACTAGGAGACTGCCATGGAACAGATTCCTCCGCAGCCTTCAGAAGAAACCATCCCTGTCAACATCTTAATCTTGGACCTCTAGCCTTCAGGACTATAAGGTAACAAATTTCTGTCATTGACCTCTCTGGTGGTCCGGTGGTTAAGAATACTCTTGCCAACACAGGAGCCACAGGTTCCATCCTTGGTCCAGGAGGATTTCACATGCTGCAGGGCACCTAAGCCCATGTGCAGTAAGTACTGAGCCTGAGCTCTAGAGCCCATGCTTTGCAACAAGAGAAGCCACTGCAATGAGAAGCCCACACACCACAGCTAGAGTGTAGTCCACACTTGTCACAACCAGAGAAAGCCCACTCTCAGCAACAAAGACCCACTGCAGCCAAAAATAAATAAATAACCCCAAATTTTTTTTAATTAGTTTATTTTCTATTTTTTAACTTTATAATATTGTATTTGTTTTGCCATACATTGACATGAATCCACCATGGGTGTACATGTTTTCCCCTTCCAGAACTCCCCTTCCACCTCCCTCCCCATCCCATCCCTCCGGGTCATCCTGGTGCACCAGCCCCGAGCAAAGTTAAAAAAAATTTGTTGTTGTTTAAGCCACAGAGTTTGTGGTACGTAGGCACTGTAGCCCTAGCAAACTCAGATAGCCAAACATAGCCATTCATTTGGTAAAATGACAGTGGCTGTTTTTTAGTCACTCAGTCATGTCTGACTCTGGAAGCCCATGGACTGTAGCCCACCAGGCTCCTTTGACCATGGGATTTCTCAGGCAAGAATACTGGAGTGGCTTGCCATTTCCTTCTCCAGGGATATTCCAAACCCAGGGAAAGAACCTAGGTCTTCTGCATTGGCAGGCAGATTCTCTACTGCTGAGCCACCAGGGAAGCCCCAAATGACAATACCACATCTTTATTGAGTGAGAGCCTCTGTCCATGCCAGGCATTCTGTAAGTGCTGTTTCATCTCACTTATGCCTCATGACAACACTAGGAGGTGGATACTGTTATTATCACCATGCTACAGAGGATGAAACTGAGGCATGGAGGTCAAACAGCCTGCCTGAGATCACATAGGCAGTAAGTAGTCAGGATTCAAAGCCAGCATGCCTGGAATCTGTCAGCCCAAATTCTAAGCTCACACAATCCCAATCACACTCAGAGCACTGAGTGTTTGTCCAAAGGCACTTGAAAGCAGTTTCACTGGATATTTCTGGAACAGTTTCTAACCATTCTCAACTGGCACAATGTCATGTCAAGAGGTGTTCTATTTCGCTTGGCTTCTTAAATCCTCTTGGTCAAAGGAGAAGTCCAGGGGCCAGCCCACTTGGGTTTCCCTGAAAGAGCACACATGCCTCCAAGTCTGTAAATTGCCCGCCCCTGTTTCTCTACCAGATTTGAAGGATGAAGGCAGTTGAGATGCACATGTATATTTTATCAGCAGCAGTGGCTTCATGGATTGCTGCTGTACACACAGGGCAAGCCAGCTGGAAGGCAAATTGTGGCCACATCACTTTGAAGGAACTTTAGTGCCACTGAACAGGACAGGAATTCCAGGACTGCCATTGCCTGAGTTGAACTGGGACCCAAGGACTGTCCCTTTGTCACCAAACAGGACCCCGAGGAGCAGCGTAAGGCTGAGCCACCTCCTGCCCCCCACCTCTGACCCCACCAGGTGGTTTTGTCCCCCTGAGCCACACCCTCTGGTTGGGGTTTTTGCAGAGCCTGGCCCAGCCTGCGCTCCGGGGTTTTGCAGCTGCCCTAAACTACTGGATTGAGAATTGGGAATTTTATTTGACCAGCCCTCATCCGAAGCCAGAAGTGGCTGAGCATCTCCAAGCCCTGGGGTAGATGGATGGGTGGGCAGGTAAAGCACCATTGCTGAACAGCATCCTGGCCAGCAGCCCTGGCAGGCGACGGGGAGTCAGGGGCAAGTCAGCTTGTGGAAAGCATGGTGATCCCAGGCATGTGCAGAAGGTGGCAAGGAAAGTGGGGGCCTTTGGGGATGCCTTTGAATTGTACAGAAATATAGAATGATGACCATGTCAAAGGTGCTGAAACAGACACATCTGCATTTTCAGGCCAGTTTCCGCACCAACTCACTTTGCTGTCTCTAAATCCTACCACAGGGACTTCCCTGGTGGTCCAGTGGGTAAGAATTTGCCTTCCAGTTTAGAGGATGTGGGTTCAATCCCTGATCCTGGACTAAGATCCCATAGGCTGAGGGGCAACTAAGCCTGCCCGCCACAACTAGAGAGAGGTCCACATGCTGCAGTGAAGATCCCGCTTGCTGCAACTAACACCCAACCCAGCCAAAAATAAATATTTTTTAAAATCCTGCATATAGGTTTGCTGAGATCAATGCATATAAAGCATCTGGCCCAGGCTCTGGAACATTCTAGAAGTTTGATAGATGCACCTTCCTTTCCCCCTTTTCTTTCTGACTTTTCCTCTGTGACAGTGAGATTTCAAATGTGTTCTGGGGGTCATGCCATTTCAATTCAAGCAACATTGATGCAGTGCTTTCCATAAACAAAGCGCACAGCTTGGCAAAGGGGTAAAGAACTGAACAACAAAGATGCTGGTCCCTACTGTTGTGTCACTCACTGGAGCCCTTGAAGTTCCAATGGGACATGGGAAGCCACAGCCAACTGGTTCAGTGAGCCCACTTCCCACAAGGGGTGACCACTGTCCCAGTTTGCCCAGGGTTGAAGAAGTTTCCTGGGACCTACGGCTAAAATCAGGAAAGTCCTGGGCACACTACAAGAGGAATCATTGGTTGCCTTTGTTCTAACACCCCAGCTCCCCCCATGCCCACACACATAGTGTTAAGTAATCCACTTGAATCAGCTTAATTCTGCTTTTCTCTCATATATAGTACATTCCCAAGGATGGTTTTGTCAGAAGAAATATTTTTGTTGCATAAAAGGTCTTTTATTTTTGGACACCTTCACCCCCTTGCCCTATTCTCTGAGCTGTTTCTTTTACACACATTTTATTCATACCATACACTCATGCACCAGATGTGATTGAACTGCTGGATAGGACACACATGCAGAACTGCTCTCTCCATCTGCAAGATGGGGTTATCAGTGCTTGTTTAAAATTCCCACTGAGAGGAGAGCTTACAACTTGAACTTGAAAATTATTGCTGTAAATACAACTCCACCTGAAACACGTGTCTTAGACAGGAAGTCCTCTCAGTTTATCTATGTGCTTGAATGATTCCTTATTCCTTACTATTGAATGAGACCTTATTTGTGAGAATAAAGAAGCCACAGTCTACCTTTGTGCCTGAGTATATTCAAGCATCTTGCTCTGCAAGGGTATTTCTAAGCATCTCTGTCATTCTAGGGATTCAGGCCAGCGATCCTCATTAAAGGATGCTCTAATTCCTTCCAAGACACTGATGCCCCACTCAACAAAAACATAGAGGCCCTGAGGCTCTGAGCATTTTTGCCTGGGCAGACACAGTCTTACCGAGGAAACAGTAGCTTGACACGGTGTGTACCTCAAGCTCCTGGGACTCATTTCACTGCAGAAGTCAGAACAGCTTTGCACTAACCCCAAAATCTTTCCACCAGGGTTCTTGTCGGCCTCCTCCAGGAGCTCGCACTTCCTTCACAGTTGGTGAGGTTTCCTTGACACTGGCATTGCCTAGGGACACTGTGTGCCCTTTAGGGAAGAATTCAGCCAGGAAGATAATAGATGCTAATGTCACAAGGGCAACCCTGAGGGGAAAGAATCAGAACTGGGAGAGAATCACCTTGCAAGAAATGAAGTGCTGTTTCTGTAATTTCCCCCTGGAATTTTGATCTGCCCTTGCTGGGGAATGAGGTCAGACAAATGAGTTTATTTATCCTCTTGGGTGACTACCAGAATGGAAGGGTTGCAGAGCAAAGGCAGATTTAGGGGAGCAAACCACAATTAGGAGTATTATCCAGAACTTGGCACTTCCAAGATTTTTTTTTTTACTTTCACAGAATATTAATTGGGCTGCCATTTCCTTTTTTTTAGACAGAACAATTCGCTGAAGTCTGAATCTTCCTTTCTGGACTTGCCGACTCTATCAAGGCATTTTTGTCAAGTCCCCAGATTTTAAATTATTTTTTGAGACCAAACTCCCACTTGTCACAGCAGAAACGTGTTCTTCATTCTAAGAGGAAAAGCCCCATTTTCTAGGGCTTTTCTTAAAGAGGTTGTTGATAGTGGAGGCAACTGACTTCAGGAGGAAATAACTCCACCCAATTAAAAAAAAATGGGCAAAGGATCAATAGACCTTTCTCCAAAGAACATACACAAAGGGTCGATAAACATATGAAAAGATGCTCAAGATCACTAGCCATCAGGGAAATGTGAGTCAAAGCCACAATGAGATACCATTTCACATCTGCTAGGATGACTGTAATAAAAAAAAAGATAATAACAAGCATTGCCAGGGATGTGAATAAATTGGAACCCTAATACATTGCTGGTGGAAATGGGAAATGGTGCAGCCACTTTGGACAACAATTTGGCAGTTCCTCAAAAGGTTAAACATAGAGTCACCACGTGGCCCAGAAATTCAAGAGGATCAAAAACACATATACACACAAAAACTCGTATATAAATGTTCATACCAGAATTATTCAAGTGGAAATAACCCAAATGACTTTCAAATGATGAAAAAATAAATTAAATGTGGTATATTCACATAATGGAATCCTGTTTGCAATAAAAAGAAATGGGTACTGATACATGCCATAATCTAGATAAACCTTAAAAACCTTAGGCTAAGTCAAAGAAACCAGATATAGGAAACTACTTATTATATGATTCTGTTTATAACCATAAAGAAAGAAATAGGTAGTGATTGCCTCAGACAGGGAGTAAAGAAGAGGGAAGAAGGGAGAAGAGGGGGATGACATTTAATGGACAAGGTATTTCTTTTGGTATGATGAGAATGTTCTAAAATTGTTGATTGTGGTAATGGCTGCATAATCCTGTGAATGTACCAAAAACCATTGAATTGTATGCTTTAGATAAATGAATTGTATGGTGTTTTAATAAAATCTGTGTAAAGTAGTTGCTTAAGAAAGGAAATGAAAGGAAGGAATTGATTCTGGAAGTGGTTGTGTAGGACTTAGTGGTAGTCACCAAGGTGAAGGATGAAGAGCAGAGCCTTCCAGCAGCAGCCTGTGCAAAGGCCCTGTGGCAGGAGAAAGCATGATGAGTTCAGGGTTCTGAAAAAGGCCAGTGGGCTGAAACCCAGGAAGTGATGAAGAGCAAACAGTGAGGGGAGGGTGGACAGCAGCGAGGGGCAAGGCCCTAGAGAACTTTGCAGGCCAGGGAAGAGTTTTGTCTTTAACCTAAGAGCACAGAAAGTGCTACAGTGTTACAGGAAATGACTACCAGATTTACTTGCTGATAAGATGGACTGAGTTGCAGTGTGGAGAACAGATTGGAGAGAAGGTAGAGAGGAAAGTGAAGGACCATTGGCAGATCATGGAGCAGTTTGGGCATCGATGGCAAATAGCACCCGGGAGTGTCTGGTCATCACAGGTACCTTGAAAAGTAAGCACATCAGCAGCTGTTGCTGATTAATCTGAGGTTCTCGCTCCATCTCCAGAGAATTTGTGGATGAAGTGATGGGTGAGAAGTAGATTTATTTAGAGAGAAACACTCCACCGAGTGTGGACCATCTCAGAATGTGATAGAACTGAAATACGGCGTGGTTAGTTTTTATGGGCTGGGTAATTTCATAGGCTAATGAGTGGGAGTACTATACCTACTTCAGTTCAGTTCAGTCGCTCAGTCGTGTCTGACTCTTTGCAACCCCATGAACCTCAGCACGCCAGGCCTCCCTGTCCATCACGAACTCCCGGAATTTACCCAAACCCATGTCCATCGAGTCGATGATGCCATCCAGCCATCTCATCCTGTCGTCCCCTTCTCCTCCTGCCCCCAATCCTTCCCAGCATCAGGGTCTTTTCCAATGAGTCAACTCTTTGTATGAGGTGGCCAAAGTATTGGAGTTTCAGCTTCAACATCAGTCCTTCCAATGAACACCCAGGACTTATCTCCTTTAGGGTGGACTGGTTGGATCTCCTTGCAGTCCAAGGGACTCTCAAGAGTCTTCTCCAACACCACAGTTCAAAAGCATCAATTCTTCGGCGCTCAGCTTTCTTCACCGTCCAACTCTCACATCCATACATGACCACTGGAAAAACCATAGCCTTGACTAGACAGACCTTTGTTGACAAAGTAATGTCTCTGCATTTAAATATGCTATCTAGCTTGGTTATAACCTTTCTTCCAAGGAGTAAGCGTCTTTTAATTTCATGGCTGCAATCACCATCAGCAGTGATTTTGGAGCCCCCCAAAATAAAGTCTGACACTGTTTCCACTGTTTCCCCATCTATTTGCCATGAAGTGATGGGACCAGATGCCATGATCTTAGTTGTCTGAATGTTGAGCTTTAAGCCAACTTTTTCACTCTCCTCTTTCACCTTCATCAAGAGGCTTTTTAGTTCTTCTTCACTTTCTGCCATAAGGGTGGTGTCATCCGCATATCTGAGGTTATTGATATTTCTCCTGGCAATCTTGATTCCTGCTTGTGTTTCTTCCAGCCCAGCGTTTCTCATGATGTACTCTGGCATATAAGTTAAATAAGCAGGATGACAATATACAGCCTTGATGTACTCCTTTTCCTATTTGGAACCAGTCTGTTGTTCCATGTCCAGTTCTAACTGTTGCTTCCTGACCTGCATACAGGTTTCTCACGAGACAGGTCAGATGGTCTGGTATTCCCATCTCTTTCAGAATTTTCCACAGTTTATTGTGATCCACACAGTCAAAGGCTTTGGCATAGTCAATAAAGCAGAAATAGATGTTTTTCTGGGACTCGCTTGCTTTTTCGATGATCCAGCGGATATTGGCAATTTGATCTCTGGTTCCTCTGCCTTTTCTAAATCCAGCTTGAACATCTGCAAGTTCACGGTTCACGTACTATTGAAGCCTGGTTTGGAGAATTTGGGGCATTATTTTGCTAGCGTGTGAGATGAATGCAATTGTGCGGTAGTTTGAACATTTTTTGACACTGCCTTTCTTTGGAGTTGGAATGAAAACTGACCTTTTTCAGTCCTGTGGCCACTGCTGAGCTTTCCAAATTTGCTGGCATATTGACTGAAACACTTTCACAGCATCATCTTTTAGGATTTGAAATAGCTCAGCTGGAATTCTATCACCTCCACTAGCTTTGTTCATAGTGATGCTTCCTAAGGCCCGCTTGACTTCGCATTCCAGGATGTCTGGCTCTAGGTGAGTGATCACAAGTCTCATAGGCCCACATTAAATCCAGGTTCTCTGTTCTGCTCACCTACTACTAGGCTTTTGCATCTAGCAAAGCACCACATGGGTAGCACTAAAAACAGACAAATAATAAATTTAAAAAAATGGCTCTGCAATCCTAGCTCTGACTTTTCTCATCTGAAAAAGGGAGGTACTATCCACAGCTGCCGCAAGGATTCAGTTAGATAACCCAGGTAAAGCACTTAGCACATGGCACTCAGTAACTAATAAGCATTATTAAATGCCATCTGCAGCTTTCACATAGCCTGTTCACTCGGTCTGAAAATTATGAGTAAATGGGGACTTCCTTGGTGGTCCAGTGGCTAAGACTCCATGCTCCCAATGAAAGGATCCTTGATTTGATCCCTGGTCAGGGAACTACTTCCCACATGCCACAAATAGGAGTTTGCATGCTGCAATTAAAGATCCCATGTGCTGCAATTCAGACCTGGTTCAGTCAAATAACTTAACTAATTAATTTCTAAAAGACTTAATTATGTACAGTATTTATTTAAAAAATTATATGTAAATAAGAGGAACCAGTGATCAAATTGCCAACATCTGATGGATCATCTAAAAAGCAAGAGAGTTCCAGAAAAACATCTATTTCTGCTTTACTGACTATGCCAAAGCCTTTGACTGTGTGGATCACAATAAACTGTGGAAAATTCTGAAAGAGATGGGAATACCAGACCATCTGACCTGTCTCTTGAGAAACCTGTATGCAGGTCAGGAAGCAACAGTTAGAACTGGACATGGAACAACAGACTGGTTCCAAATAGGAAAAGGAGTACATCAAGGCTGTATATTGTCACCCTGCTTATTTAACTTATATGCCAGAGTACATCATGAGAAACACTGGGCTGGATGAAGCACAAGCTGGAATCAAGATTGCCGGGAGAAATATCAATAACCTTAGATATGCAGATGACACCACCCTTATGGCAGAAAGTGAAGAAGAACTAAAGAGCCTCTTGATGAAAGTATAAGAGGAAAGTGAAAAAGTTGGCTTAAATCTCAACATTCAGAAAACTAAGATCAAGGCATCCGGTCCCATCACTTCATGGCAGATAGATGGGGAAACAGTGGAAACAGTGTCAGCCTTTATTTTGGGGGGCTCCAAAATCACTGCAGATGGTGATTGCAGCCAGGAAATTAAAGGTGGCTTACTCCTTGGAAGTAAAGTTATGACCAACCTAGAGAGCATATTGAAAAGCAGAGACATTACTTTGTCAACAAAGGTCCGTCTAGTCAAGGCTATGGTTTTTCCAGTGGTCATGTATGGATGTGAGACTTGGACTATAAAGAAAGCTGAGTGCCGAATAATTGATACTTTTGAACTGTGGTGTTGGAGAAGACTCTTGAGAGTCCCTTGGACTGCAAGAAGATCCAACCAGTCCATCCTAAAGGACATAAGTCCTGGGTGTTCATTGGAAGGACTGATGTTGAAGCTGAAAATCCAATACTTTGGCCACCTGATGCGAAAAGCTGACTCATTTGAAAAGACCCTGATGCTGGGAAAGATTGAGGGCAGGAAAAGAAGGGGACGATAGAGGATGAGATGGCTGGATGGCATCACCAACTTGATGGACATGGATTTGGGTGGACTCAGGGAGTTGGTGATGGACAGGGAGGCCTGGCGTGCTGAAGTTCATGGGGTCGCAAAGAGTCGGACATGACTGAGAGACTGAACTGAATTCCTCAAAAGCCATGCAATTTCCAGAATGCAGTTTTAAACCTATATTTTGGATCAATCAGAGCCCCTAGATCAACATTCCTGGAGAACTCGAATTCTTGATGTAGCACAGAATTGACCTGATTTTTTTGGTGAGGACCTCGGGATGATAACTCATTGCTTGAATTTTCTTTATATTAGTCTTGATTTTTCAGTCTTCTAACTTGTGGGCCTGTGGTTATTTTCATAATCTTGTCTGTAGTATTTTTAGTGTGTGCAGGGAGAGGATATTACTCCTCACAAGAAACCATATATGAATTGAGGCAAAATTTAATCTGATGTGGGCGACAGTAATTGGAATAAATTTTTTTTTATATCTGCTAATATTTTTATTAGTGTTTGCAAATCCACTTAATGACTTAGAAATTGAATGACAGTTTTATATTCTTCAGGTGAGCCTGGGATGGTAAGAACTGCGGGGAAGGGAGACCCACTGACCTTGAAACTTTTGAAGATGACTGGTTCCCTGAACTTGATCCAGGCTTATGGTCTGTAACAGACACTGCGGGCTTGTTCACCCAACACCCACATCTGCCGTGGGCTCCTTCCCACTTGCCTTTCTCTATGAACATTTTCCCATCCTGCATTGCAACGAGAAGTCATGTGATACCAATCTGACCCAGTGAGGACCAAGCAGAGATCTGGAGGTGATGATACTAGAAAACATTTTCACTTTTGGATAAAAAGAAACAGAAATACTGCCACCACCAATCTCTCTCATTTCACCCTTACACTTGAGTACAGATATCATGTCTAAGGCTGCAGGAGTCATCTTGGGGCCATAAGGCAACAAGATAAAATGCTAAAGATGGCAGAATGGGAAGACAAGAGACTGAGTCCTTAAGCAGTTGAGCCAACTTTGAACTCCTTGTCACATAAGAACATAAACTTGATCTACGTAAGCCACCATGGGCAGGTTTTCTGAGACTTGCAGTCACATGCATTCCCAATGGACATGTAATTCAATGGACATCCTCAGTGCCTTACAGAGTACTTTTCAGGAAAGTTTCTATAACATAATCCAGAGAAACCCCTGAACTAGGGTTTGGGTGACCTCAAGGGGAATAGCATAGGCAGATGACCAAGTGGGCTCAGCCCAAACAGAAGCAGTGATATTCCACAGCGAGAAAGCAATATGAAAAAGCTGAGGCTGGGGTGGAAATGTGGGTGAATTAGAAAGGGGAGCCCAGGATTACTGCAAACGTAGCACCTTTTCTCTATGGGGTCTCCGCAGTGCTAGAGCAAGGAATGGGCTGCATTGTTCTGCCTGCGTGTGTTGTCTGCTGACATTGCTCCCGTGCTGCCCTGTCACAGCAGCAGTAGAATCAAGCCATGTGTGCACTTCAGTCTGAGGTTTGCACAGCATTTTAGCATTTCCTTTGTTTTCTGAACAGTCCAGCTGTTTTTCATTCTAGCGATGTTATGGGGCAAAGGAAGCAGGGAGGAGATAGATGGGCTGAGATGCTGGGTGGCACCTCAAGGAAGAGCCTCGTGAAAACTTGCCCATGTGGCCTAAGCAGGACTCCTCTGCTTAGGGGTCCTTCTGGGGTTTTTCTTCCACAAAAGCTGGGAGGAAAAGGAGCCATGAGACCAGAGGGTAAGCAGAATCTCCAAGGGCTGGGCTGATGCAGGCTGGCAGTGAATGATCAATACTCAGTGAGTAAAGGCAGGTGCAGAGTGGATGTGCAGCCTCCCTGTGGGCATCTGACTTTCCAGAAGCCACCCGCCAGGCTGACTGGGCTCACCTTGCCTGCGGAGGTGCAGAGGTGGGGATGACAGGCTCTGGGTAATAAATGGGCTCCTGCCTCACCACCTTCCCTCTTCTCTCTGTGTGTCTGTGCACGGGGCGCATCATTCCTCATGTCAGACGCGGGCACATGCTGATGGATGAGCTGGAATGCTGCTCTCTCCTCCGTGCACCTGTTTCCTTCAACCCCACACCCACCCCACTCCCATGGCAGACACCACAGCCTCACTTTTCTCTCTGGCAAACACAAAGAGTCTGAGAGCAGCCTAGCTAGGGTGGAAAAACACCACTGGGGCGTGTGGTTATGTTGTATTAGGTGGGCTTAACAGGTCCTGGTGACTGCTGAGCAATTCTAGGATTGTGGGGTTGGGGAGATGACAGCTGATCTAATACTTGTGAGAACCAGCAGTGAGACAGAACTTGCAGTTTGGTTGTGTTTAAGTCTCGCTCGACCCTGGCAGGTTTGCTCCTACTTTGCAAAGAAACAGTCTCAAACTATATCGCTTATGTGAGTATCTGCCACAGCTACTAAGTGGAACAGCTAGAATTTAAGCTGACTTCTCTAGCCCCAAAGACTGCCAAGGAGTAGATTAAGGGTCTATGAAATATCCCGTCAAATCTGAGATTCTGTATTTCGAGGCTACCATGGATGACATGAACTACTAAAGCACTAAATGATGCATTAACATTTGGCATCTTCCCTCTGCCCCAATAACTCCATCTCTAGTTTCTTTGCTTTCTTCTCCTTCTTTTCGTTCTTGTATTTCCCTCCCCTTATTCATTATCATCTCCTTCTTCTTCCTTTAAGGAAATTCAGCATCTCTATACATTTTGAGTCCCTTGTTGACGTTGTTGGCTGGAGTCTTGCCATATGTCTTCACAGGTTCATGAAACCATTTAGAAGATGGGATAGATATTGTCCATTTTCCTTGTCTTTGTCAAGATTACCCCAAGAGCTTGATCTTTGTCCATTGTTCATACCAAGCTCTCCCGTCCCATTTGATTTTTTGAGTGTGTTTTATATATCTGAGAAGCACCAAAGATTCAGAGTAAAATGGTCCAAGTGTAAACCATTGATTAATTTTGCTGGAGGCTTCCCTGTTGGCTCAGTGGTAAAGAATCTACCTTCCAATGCAAGAAATGCAGATTCGATCCTTGGGTTGGGAAGATCCCCTAGAGAAGCAAGCAGTTACCCACTCCAGTATTCTTGCCTGGGAAATCTCATGGCAGGCTACAGTCCATGGGGTCAAAAAAAGAGTCAGACTTGACTTAGCTACTAAAAAACAGTTTTGTTGGAGTCACCAAGCTCATAGATCAACATCTTCTTGCAGCCCCCAGAGAGCTGGTGTCCACATGTCTCCTCTCTGAGTACAGCATCTTGGCTCTCCATACACAGCCTCTGTGTCTCTAAGGAGGTGATAAGCCTTTTGAAAGCTTCTAAGCATTAAAAATAGCCATAAGTAAATCCATTGCCCACCTCTGTTCAGAGGTGTCCCTAATGAGATTCTCTTTTCCAACAGACCAATAAGATAACAATGGAAGTGAACTGCATTGCATATTCACTCTGTGACATTTCTGTTCTAAGTGTATTGCATGAATTAACTTACCTCCGCCATAAACTGATGAGGAGTACTACTATAATTGCTACATATAGATGAGAAAACCAAGGCTCAGAGAGGTGAAATAACTTGGTCTCGGTCACACAGCTAGGAAGTCGCAGAGCCAGAAGAACATAGGCAGTTGGAGCCCAGAGCCCATTTGTTTAATTATCGTGGAAATTTATTTTGTGTCTGTATGTCATCAGTGCATCTTGAAAGCAGAAGCATTCACCACAGCAGGTCCCTGTGCATCATGAGGGAGTACGACTGACCTTTCCCTCTCTGCTCTCCATACAAAGGTCCTTGGGCTCAGATGCAATGAAACAAATAGTTTCTGGCATGGTTGGCACCTGCTGTGTGTCAGGCATGGTACCATATCCTGCAGATAGTTATTTCTTTTTTTACTTTTCTTCCAGTTTTATTGAGATATAATTGACATACAGCATGGTATAAGTTTAAGGTGTACCATGTAATGATTTGACTTACATACATCATGAAGTGATTATCGTTGTAAGTTAAATAAACATCCATCATCTCATATAGAGACAAAATTTTTAATTTTTTCTTTTTTTAAATATATTTTTGAGTATAATTGCTTTACAGTGTTGTGTTAGTTTCTGCTGTACCACAACATGAATCAGCTATATGTATACACATATCCCCTCCCTCTTGAGCCTCCCTCCCTACTCCACCCCTCTAGGTCATCACAGAGCACTGAGATGAGCTCCCTGTGCTCTACAGCAGCTTCCCACTAGCTATACATTTTATACTTGGTAGTGTATATATGTCAATGCTACTCTTTAAATTTGTCCCACCCTCTCCTTCCCCACTGTGTCCACAAGTCTATTCTCTATGTCTGCATCTCTATTCCCGCCTTGCAAATAGGTTCATCAGTATCATTTTTCTTGATTCCATATATGTGCATTAATATATGATATTTGTTTTTCTCTTTCTGACTCACTTCACTCTGTATGACAGACTCTAGGTGCATCCATGTCTCTACAAATGACCCATGTTTAAAGCTTACAGCATCCTTGCAATCTGCTGCTCTCCCATTTCACAGACGAGGCCACTGAGGATCAGAGAGGTTTTTTAATTTACCCAAGGTCAGGCAGGTGATATGAAAAGCACCTGAAATTCACACTCATATTTGTCTGATTCCATCTAACAGGTGCAATGGAGATCTTACCAAGGATACTGTCCAGACCTAGGACATTTCTGAAAAATCAGGCCAAGTGAATTATAATACTATTAATATGAAATACCTAACCTCCTGGTACTTCTGTGTATTTCATCTGCAAGTACTTTATGAGTCAACTATCTGTGGGAATAACTTTTCTGCATCAACCCCAAAGTGCCTACATCATAGACAGCCCTCTAGAATCACAACTCCTTGTCCCCACCTGGCTCAGATTTTCCTTTAAGAGCTCAGGACACAGAGGTTCCCAATGGGTGTGACCACATTTGATGTCATAGAAAGAGATGTGACTCTGGAGTCAGACAAACTCAAGTACCTTCTAGCTGTGTGATCTTTGGCAAGTTATTTAACCTTTCTGAGCCTCAGTTTCCTCATCTAGCAAATGAGAATATAGATACTTAAGGATGAAGAGGTAGAGAACATAATTACACATCCTTATTTCAGCCACAAAGCTGTGGCCCTCAGGTCCCACTGACCTCCCCACCCTACCTCCAACCCCTGTGCCAGGCACATTGGCCATCAGTAATTTTTATTCAGTTACTCAAATGTACAGTTGTTTTTCCTGCTCAAAATCCTTTCCATATGCTGCTTCTTAGACTGTCCATTATGGTTGTGTGCTCAGTCATGTCCAATTCTTTGCCACCCCATGGATTAGAGCCCACCAGGCTCCTCTGTCCATGGGATTTCCCAGGCAAGAATACTGGAATGGGTTGACGTTTCCTTCTCCAGGGGCTCGTCCTGACCCAGGGATTGAACTTGCATCACCTGTGTCTCCTGCATTAAAGGCAGATTCTTTACAGCTGAGCTGTCAGGGAAGACTGTCCATACTCTGCCAAAAACACAGACCCTCCCAGCTTCTCCTTTGATAAATACATGCATGCACAAATGCACATATATATGCGCGCGCGCACACGCGCGCGCGCACACACACACACACACACACACACACACACACACACACACACACACACACACACACACACACACACACACACCCCACAGAGACAGCCTACACACTCACATGTAGGCACACACATTCATGTGGATGCAGGAGGCACATCCATTGCTTGGTTAATCCCACATTCTTTAATTCTCAGCTCACTTGTCTCAGCGAATCCTTCCAGAGGTCAGACTTCTTGGTTAAACAATTGCAAAGAACCACATTCCTTCCCTTCATTGTGTTTGTTTGCATTTACTCCCTCCGGAATCCCAGAGCACTGCTGGCTCCTCTCCCCTGGTGGCCTGGAGCCCACTTCTGCTCACCACTGTGACTGCTCAGGTTGGAATCCTGACTCCACTGCTTACTGTCTGTCTAACCTTGGGTGAAGTCACTGTTCTGTGCCGCAGTTTCTCCACATGTAAAATGTCAAATAATAGTATATACCTCAAAGGTGGTTGTAAGGATTAAATGAGTTATGCTAGTGACATCACTTAAAGCAGTGCCAGCCTTTGAAGAAATACTATATGACAGTCATCTATGGTTATTTGATGAATGAATGGATGTCTGGCACAGATAAGTTACCGAATAGATGGTAGTGACTACTCATGTTATTATTACTATCACTGCATGTGGGCCAGCTTTTCAGGTGAGTGCTGCAGTGGTGGGTCAGCATGTTATTAGCTGGTTGTTTTCGCTCTCCAGTAGAGAGGCATAAGCAGTGGGTAAGATGTTAGGATTCTGCACCAGCCTGTCTGTGGTCTAAGCCCCATGTCGATAATTCTGTGTAGCCAGAGCTTTAATCTCTGTAAGCCTCACTGCATTTCTCATAGGCTTGTTGTAAGTTCTGGATGGGGTGACACCCTGTACGTGACCAGCTCGCTCTTGAGCCTCATTCGTGGTCCACAATCAGAGAAAGTAAACTCCCCCTACTCCTACCATTATTGTTGATGACCATGGGCTGTGACCTTTGTTCTGGCCAGACATCTCAAAATTATACTCCTTTTTTTGGTACTGCATCTATTTTGCAGCATTCAGTCTGCTCTAGTTGTGGTGCAAGGGCTTATTTGCCCTGTGGCATGTGAGATCTTAGTTCCCTGATGAGGCATTCAACCTGCATTGGACCACCAAGGAAGCTCCTCAAAATTTTACTCCTTGGAAATAAAACGGACCTGAGTTTTTGCATTTCATTCACAGAAGATGAGTTGTGTCATTGTTGTGAATAAAGACTAGCACAATTATGTATGTGTATATGTATGTGTGTGGCATGCCATGTTGTGTTGAAATTTTCTACAGGCAAAGGCCCTGGGCTTAGTTATGTATCAATTAGCAATAATTTCAGCTGCAAGAAACAGAAAACCTGACTCCTGGGGCTCACATAGGAGGCTTACTTTTTCTCTCTGCTGTAAGGAGTTAGAGGGCCTCCCTGGTGGCTCAGTGGTAAATAATACACCTGCCAATGCAGGGGACCCAGGTTTGATCCCTGGGTCGGGAAGATCCCCTGGAAAAGATGACAACCTGCTTCAGCATTCTTGCCAGGGGAGTCCCATGGACAGCGGAGCCTGGTGGGCTATAATCCATGGTGTTGTGAAGAGTCAGACACAACTTAGTGACTAAACAATAAGGAATCAGAAGGTGGGCAGTTGCCAGCAGGATTCCTGGTCTCCTCCATGTCAGGGCCAACGTTGCTGTAGTCCTCTAGGTCTTTCCTTGGATTGTTGCTTCTGTTAAAAGCAAGTGCTGGGCTAAGTCCAGGCATCAAGTTTATATCAAGGTGGAAAAATGGAGCAAGGGTGGCACAAGTGGGTCCATCCTGTCTTGTCAGAAAAGCAAACACAGGTTTCCTCCAGTGTCTCATTAGCCAGAGCTATATCACACGGGAGGGCGGTTTGGGAGAGCCACCTGCGGTGCTGGGGGCTCAGGTGGCTCCCACCCCGCACCGTGGTCCTTAACCATCCCCACCCCCACACTCAGCGGCAGTCCTGGTGCCAGATGCTCTTCTCCAGCACCACCCGCCCTATGGGAAGCACTGTGGACCCACGTTCCCCTGCCCCTCACATTAGCTAACAACTTCATCTCCTCACTTTCACTCTTACTCATTATAACACAGAATAAAAGGCATGGCCTTGAATTTACTCAAGTTTACATAAAAAATATAAGTCTGGTACAAGCATCAGAGTTTCTGATGAGTAACAAATTACAGGAGACATCTCAGTGGGTTGTGACATGGTAGGTGAGAACAGCGGGTGGAAATGGCCAAAACGCGGCCATTAAATCAGTTTAAAATAAGTAAAACTGGCTCTGTCTTCAAGGCTCTTATTTGAAATAATCCTCCTTGTAAATGGCGCAGAAATCAGCCCAAATGTCATAGGCTCATGTCACTCATTGAATCACCTCTGGGTCCCTCTGTCTCCTCTTGAATGAAATTCAAGATGGTGTGTACATAAAGACTCATCAGATGACGTTGGAAATGGAGGATACGCCTCTGATTTATGGTTAAGGGAATGAAGTTCTTTATGAGTTTAGATTTATGAACTACCTCTCCTTCCTCCCGCAACACACACACGCACACACACACACACACATTATTTTAATGTTCTTTTGATATATATCTCTGCCTGTTCTTCGTGTCTCTTATTTTCATTTAATTACTCCACCAATTATTTTTAGTTTGCCAACTAAAATTTTGGAAAGGAATAAAAGCACACCTGGCACGAAGCCCGTGGCCTCTGCTTAATGCTGTTTCTCTGTACAGACATTCAAGTCTTTGGAAATGGCGGAGGCAGGGGTCAAGTTCCCTCTTGCTTTGTCAAATGTGAGCGGTGGTTCTCAACCATGATAGGAGGTGTTGTGCATGTAATCGGTTACAAATAATAGAGCCTGCAAATGATTTACTCTTTTCCTTTTTAATAAGCTGGAGCAAATTCAAGACTTTTAATTTCTTCTTTGACTTCATCACTGATCCATTGGTTTTTTAGTAGCATGCTGTTCAAGATTTTTAATAAGGGCAGGGGTGTCCTTCTGTGGTGAGCAGGATACTACGGCTGAGGAAAAACATGTTTTACCTGTAGCCAAAGGAGAGCACAGCTTCCCTGATGGGTCAGTGGTAAAGAATCTGTCTGCCTTGAAGGAGGTGCAGGTTCAATCCCTGGGTCAAGAAGATGCCCTGGAGAAGGAATTGGCAACCCACTCCAGTATTCTTGCCTGGGAAATCCCATGGACAGGGGAGCCTGGTGGGCTACAGTTTATGGGGTTGCAAAGAGTTGGACACAACTGAGCACACACCCACAAAGGGGAGCCAGGCTATTGCTGATGTAAAGTGAGTAGTTGGGGTGGTCCCAGGGTGGTAAAAAACCTGCCTGCCAGTGCAGGAGACATAAGAGACAGGGGTTCGATCCCTAAGTCAGGAAGATCCCCTGGAGGAGGGCACGGCAACCCACTCCAGTATTCTTGCCTGGAGAATCCCATGGACAGAGGAGCCTAGCAGGCTATGGTCCATAGAGTTAAAAAGCATCAGACAAGACTGAGGGGACTTAGTACACACACATACAAAAGTATCAGTTCATTCAACAAATCTTTACTGAGCTACAATTATGTGCCAAGCACTGTCTTCAGTTTAGAGCAGTGGTCCCCCACCTTTCTGGCACCAGGTATCTGTTTCACAGTAAACTGTTTTCCATGCTCCAGGGAAGCAGGGGAAAAGGTTTTGGGATGATTCAAGCACATTACATTTACCATGCACTTTATTTCTTTTATTATTACATCAGCTCCACCTCAGATCATCAGGCTTTAGACTCTGGAGGTTGGGAAGCATACAAAGGGAGAATATAAAGATAATTCCTGCTTTCTTAGAGCTTACAAGATGGGGGAAATAAACAAGAAATGAGACAAATAGCGAAAATTATTAGACTATGCTACAGCACTGCATTTCATCAATCATTGCTGAAAACAAAGCTGCATCACAAACCACTCCTAAAGCCCAGGGGCTTATTTCTCATTCATGGTCTGCTGGGAAACTGTGGGTTCTGCCGATCAAGTTCAGATTTGAGTCTCTCATCCTTCTTGGCTCAGCAGTACTTGAAAAACAGTACTCAGTTTTTCTCATGGGGAGTTGTAGGAGTTCAAGAGGACAGTGTGTGCATGCCAAGTCGCTTCAGTTGTGTCCGACTCTTTGGGACCCCATGGACTGTAGCCCACCAGGCTTCTCTGTTCATGGGATTCTCTAGGCAGGAATACTGCAGTGGGTTGCTATTCCCTCCTTCAGGGAGTCATCCCCACCCAGGAATCAAACCACGTCTCTTTTGTCTCCTGCTTTGGCAGACTGGGTTTTTTACCACTAGCGCCACCTGCGGAGCCCTCAAGAAGACAGTCCTGGCCTGTAAAACTTCTACTCAGATCACATTTGCCAAAGTCCGTTAGCCAAAACAAGTCATATGGCCAAACCCCAAGTCAGCAGGGCAGGGAATATCCAGAAAGAGGAGAGCAAACACTGGCCAAATAGTCATCGAGTTTATCATAAACATTAAGAAGGTAGTAGCAGCGCTGGGGAGGCTGTTTTATGTAATATGGTTAAGAAAGACCTCTTTGGGGACTTCCCTGGTGGTCCAGTGGTTAAGAATCCGCCTTGTAATACAGCAGATTCAGGTTTGATCTCTGGTTGAAGAACTAAGATCCTACATGCCACGGGACGACTAAGCCCATGTGCCACACCTAGAGAAGCCCATGTGCTGCAACTACTGAGTTCACCCGACACAACCAGAGAATCCATGAGTCTCAACGAAAGGTCCTGTGTAACACAGCAAAGATCCTGGGTGCTGCAACTAAGACTCTACACAGCCAAATAAATCAATATATTTGAAAAAAGAGAGACCTCTTTGGGGAGAGTTGGGGGACATTGGAGCTGAAAAAAATCCACCCTGTGAAGAGGCGAGAATGGTGTGCTTGGCAGAGAGACCTCCCACAAATGCAAGGGCCCAGAGACAGAAAAGTGTTGGCAGCATGGTGAGCAAGGAGGAGAGTAGGCGGTGGAACAGGGGGCTACATGACCTAGGACAGGATCCTACAGGGATTAGAGAGTTGGGGTTTTATTCCAAGTTCAGTGAGCAGCCACGGAAGGATTTTAGGCAGCAAAATGATGTGATTTTTTTTTTAACATTTTTCTTGAAGTGGACCATTTTTAAAGTCTTTATTGAATTTGTTACATCATATTGTTTCTGTTTTATGTTTTGGCTTTTTGTCCAGGAGGCATGTGGGATCTTAACTCCCCCACCAGGGACTGAACCCGCACCGCCTGCATTGTAAGAAGTCTTAACCACTGAACTGCCAGGAAAGTTCCTAGATTTCTAACCTGATTTGTATTTTCAAAAGGTGATTGTAGCTTCACCAAGGAACGTAGGTTAGAGATGATGACCTTGACTAAGAAGGCAGCAATCTCAATGGAAAAGAGCAGTTGTTGTCCAGCTGCTAAGTTGTGTCCGACCCTTTGCACCCCTTCAGAATGACCCTGAGCTGGACCCTGCAGGGATCTGTCTGTACCCAAGACTCATGTTAGGCTTGGGGTCCCCTCTTTACTCTTTGACAAGCCTGCTCTTCCTTTCAGGAAACTTGGCTTGATGCTTCACAGCCCTGTCAGAGGATGAAGTGAGACAGATGCCAGCAGCAGGAAGCATGCCTTAAACACAGAGTCATGATTGTACAGTCCTGTTCTAAATAGGAGACACTTGGCAGGCATTCATGGAAACCAGGTCCCAGACATGGGGAATTAATCAAGGCTGAGGCAGTTCTTGCTTTCCAAGGCTGGCTCCTTCTTATCTCTTGGGTCTCGACCCACATGTCACCTCTGCCAGGAGGCTTTCCTTGATTGCTCTGCCAAAGTCAGGATCCCTGTGTCACTTCCTATTACACCATCTTGTTTTCCCTTTATAGAACTTACTTCTTTATATATTTGTGTTTTATCTGTCTCTTGCCAGGCTCCTCCATCCATGGAATTTTCCAGGCAAGAATACTGGAGTGGGTTGCCATTTCCTTCTCCAGGGGATCTTCCCAACCCAGGGATCAAACTCAGGTCTCTCACATTGCAGGCAGACTCTTTACTGTCTGAGCCACCGGGGAATCCCTCAGGAAGATGGAGATCTCCTCCTTCTCTGTGTCCTGCTACCAGGATCTGGCACTTGGACATTTGATGGAAGCATGAATATATGAATGAAAAAGTGGGACATGCACCGGAAACAAGGCCATTCTTCATTGATAATATCTTTCCCTGTTTTAGAACTGACAGACTTCCCCAAAACCTTTGCAACTACACGCTGTAGTTGAAATGCATGACAAGTTTGGAGCTGAAGTACCTTGAGTCATAGCAAAGAGTGGGAGAGAGCAGACAGGTCTGTAATGAAGTTGTCACTTATTCTCAAATCAATAGAGCGTATTGTGGAAACAGGTATGGTATCTCCCATCTTGCACCAGGAAGGACTTGAGAAAGTGAGTTGAGATCAATAGGCAAGTGGGAATCTCCAATGGAGATTCATGAGCATCGCTCCAGAATCCCAAAAGAGAGTCAGGACATATAGCAATGACACTGAAACAGATGTATCTGCCCAGAGGTTGAGTGGATGAGATGGTTAACATTAAGGAAATTGTATGACTAAATATCAGGCCTTTCTAAATGGACTTGTGGACACAGTGGGGAAGGAGAGGGAGGGGCAAGTTGAGGAAGTAGCACTGACAATTATATACTACCAGATGCAAAATAGCCAGTGGGAAGCTGCTGTAGAGCACAGGGAGCTCAGCTCAGTGCTCTGTGGTGACCTAGAAGGATGGGACTGGGAGGTGGGAGAAGGCATCCGTTCAAGATGGAGCGGATATATGTGTACTTACAGCTGATTGACATTGTTGTACAGTAGAAACTAACACAATAGTGTAAAGCAATTACACTCCAATTTAAAAATAAATAAATAAAAAGTTTGTTGTTGTTGTTCCCTCAGACATGTCCAACTCCTTGTGACCCCATAGACTGCAGCACAACAGGCTTCCCTGACCTTCACCATCTCCCAGAGCTTGCTCAAACTCATGACTATTGAGTCAGTGATGCCATCCAACCATCCAACCCTCTGTCATCCCCTTCTCCTCCTGCCTTTAATCTTTCCCAGTGTCAGGGTCCTTTCTAATGGGTCAGCTCTTCTCATCAGGTGGCCAAAGTATTGAAGCTTCAGCTTCAGCATCAGTCCTTCCAATGAATATTCAGGATTGATTTCCTTTAGGATTTACTAGTTTGATCACTTTGCAGTCCAAGGGACTCTCAAGATTCTTCTCCAGCACCACAGTTCTAAAGCATCAATTCTTTGGTGCTCAACCTTCTTTATGGTCCAACTCTCACGTCTATATGTGACTACTGGAAAAGATTAGGCCCCTCTAACCAGAATGTTTTAGTTGATCACTCCTGTTGGACTCCATGAAAATAAACAAAGAAAGAAAAGAAAGAGAAGTCACTCAGTCGTGTCTGGCTCTTTGTGATCCCATGGACTGTAGCCTACCAGGCTCCCCTGTCCATGGGATTTTCCAGGCAAGAGTACTGGAGTGGGTTGCCATTTCCTTCTCCAGGGGATCTTCCCAACCCAGGGATCAAACCCAGGTCTCCTGCATTGCAGGCGGATTCTTTACCAGCTGAGCCACAAGGGAAGTCCGGACTCCATGAAATTATATGCCAAATATACATCCAAGTGTACACATACAGTTACCTGGGGAGAGGATCATAATTTTCTCAAAAAATGTCTATGATCTCCAAGAAAGGTTAAAGACTGCTACTCATAGGTCCCTTATGGAGACAATCATATAGATCATAAATTCATAGAAACTAAAGGTAAAAATGTATCTTGCTTCTTGATCACCAAGAATCACCCCTCCCCTTGCCTTTCCAATTGTTGAGAACAGTCTGAGTTGGAAGGAGGGTGGCTAGAAGGGGTTATGTGGTGGGGCAGGGGAAAAGTAGAACAAGATATGAGCTCATGGCATTTTTACATGTATCTTTACCTAGATGCCTTGGCCATCCACATCCAATCTTGGTTGAGCTCCTGAAATACATTTCATTCCAGGTTATAGACTCAAGATTTTAAGGATTGTGTTCTTGCTTGGTGTTTTCAGTGATCAAACAAAGAAGCCAAAGGAAGTTGATGTCAGTGTTTCATGAAGTGTGGTCCATGGTCCATCATCTGGGATACTTGTTAGAAATGCAGATCTCTGAGCTCAAGCTCAGACCCACTAAATCAGAGTCTATAAGGTTGGAGTACAGGTATTTATAGACTGGTTTAGTGGGTCTGAGCTCTATAAGGGTAGTATATTAATCTATGGGCTTTTCTGGTGGATCAGTGGTACAGAATCCACCTGGCAGTGCAGGAGATGTGAATTTGATCCCCGGGTCCAGAAGATTCCCTGGAGGAGGAAATGACAACCCATTTCAGTATTCTTGCCTGGGAAATTCCATGGACAGGGGAACCTGGCAGGCTACAGTCCATGGGGTCACAAAGAGCTGGACATGACTTAGTGACTAAAGAACAACAACAACACAGGAATCTATACTTTTTACAAATGGTTATTTATTTTTGGCTATGCTGAATCATTGTTGCTATACATGGACTTTCTTTAGGATTGACTGGTTTGATCTACTTGCAGTTCAAGGGACTCTCAAGAGTCTTCTTTGGTGGTGTGTGGGCTTTTCATTGTGGTAACTTCTGTTGTGTTGTGGAACACAGGCTCAGGAGGTATGGCACATGGGTTTAGTCGCCCTGTGGCATGTGGAATCTTCCCAGACCAGGGATGGAACCCATGACTGCTGCATTGGCAGGTGGATTCTTAACCACTGGACCAACAGGGAAGTCCAGGAGGCTCCTCAAATCATTCTGATGCACAACAAAATTTTAACCTCAGTCTTAGTAGGAGCTCTCAAATGTTTTCCAAGTTGACCCCAGAGTGAACAAAGCCTGCCTCTGCTTGAGTTCTTCTCCCTTCCTAATGATGTCTATCCAATTCTATCTGTCCTCCAAGCTTATCTCATCTCCCATTGCATTCAAGAAGCCTTTTTCAGCTTTCAGACTTCTCCAGCTTTCACTGACTTTTTGAAAATGAATCCAGCACCTAAAATTCTTGCCTTCTGCTCTTTTTCACATGTATAACTCTGATCTCTTCAATTCCATTATAAGCAATGGGCTCCTCAAAGGCTGCTTTGTACTCTAACCAGTGCCTCGTTTATCTCTAGGGGCAAAAAGGACATTCAATAAACAATACTTCCTCCAGAGCATACCTGATTCTCAAAATGTTAGCAAGCCCATTTTAGACTCTAAAAAACAGAAACCAAATAGTTTACCAACTTCAAGTGTTAATGGCGGCTATGTCTTGTCATTTGGAAATCCCAGTCTCCTCCTTTTGGTTTCCCAAGGCTGCCCTTCCTACTGATATTTTCTTTTGAAATGATAGGAAATGAGCCCCAAATAACTCAAGTTCCATTCTTTGGTGCAAAGAGTTGGTGCAAGAAACTGGTTGGCTCCATAGTTTGCAAAGAAGCTCAAAGAGTTTCACCTACTCATGTTTGTTTCCATACAATAATACCTCAACTGGATGCTTTTCTTTGAGGTTCAAAGACTTCAAGGAAAGGGTGGTGAGTTCAGCATTCCCTGAGTACTTGATCAGGATCTTGAGAAAAAAATCTGACTGGGGCTTAGGCCAAAATATACACAGGATGGCTGCACATCTGTGTGCTCATCACCCTTCACCCTTGATTTTTATCTCATGGGGCCTGAATATCTTCAATAAGCTCCAGTAAGCATCTGGAATTTTGGAAGCTTGCTAAAATTACATTCCATTCTGAGAAAGTTTGCTCATTCCCCAGCATCATGTCAAGCATTGCTGTTTTTCTTTCAGAGATCATCGATAAGGAACTGGACATCGGACTCATTTTAGTGCATTTCCAGTGATCCATTAGGCTTCTGGAACTAGTGGACTTTAAATATATTCCCAAGGGTACATCTGAGTTTTATAAAACCACTTAAAATCTCTTTCCTAGTACATGGGGCATTACCATACCAGTCTTAGTCCATGACATAATAAACGTTTACCTTTCCCCTTCATTGTTAAACAGTTGGCTTGTTAGCTATTCTTGGAACTCATAACAGAGGTGTCAACTGTGGAAGCTGATGAAGTCCCAAGACAATGTCGTCTTTCAAGAAACATTCTTTTTGGAAGTCTTAAGAATCATGATTACTCTGCAGCCAAAGCTTGTTCTTACCTTTGAAAGAAGGATTAACATGAAAAACTTAATAACACATATAACATCACACACCTCTACATTTAAGAAAGGATATCAGTCTACTCTACCACATTTTCATTAGCCTGTGTCAGCTAAGCTTTTGCAACTTGGATTGGAGTGAGCTCTTCCTCACTAGAAAACAGCCAGCTGAAGAAAAGACTGCAATAACCTAGGACTACAGTAATGTACAACTCAGTAACATTCATGTTGGGAGCAGAATCTTCTTGCATATTTTGGGAAATAAAATATAAGCCATGATATCAACATTATTGAAGCAATGTATACCTTGATATTTAGAGATATTTTAGAGGATCTGACAACCCCATGAAGATAAACACAAGACTGCAAATGTGTGTGCACACCTAAGTTTTAATGGGGAAAGGGTCTAACTCTCATTCAATTTTCAGAGGAATCTGTGACCCCTGGGCTTCCCCGGTGGCACTAGTGATAAAAAAAAAAAAAAAAACACACCTGCCAAAGCAGAAGACATAAGAGACACAGGTTCGATCCCCAGGTTGGGAAGCTCCTCTGGGGGAGGGCATAGCAACCCACCGTATTCTTGCCTGGAGAATCCTATGGACAGAGGAGCCTGGTGAGCAACAGTTGATAGCATTGCAAAGGGTTGAACATGACTGAAGCGACTTAGTACACAAGCTGTATCCCCAGGAAAGGTTGAAAAAGCAAAAGTAATCCTGCTTTCGAGACCAAATGTGCCTATTTGCTGAACCTAAAAGCAGGCTGCATCACATGTCAAAGCAATATTAATTCTGAAGACAGTAGGGGAAAAATATCTGACATTAAGCCAGGTCATGTAGGGGATCTGGCTGTCAGACTGGAGAGTGATATAAGGCTGTAGTCCCAATGTTTTTGGCACCAAGGACCTGTTATGTAGATGACAGTTTTTTCACGGACCCAGGGTTGGCAGGGTGGGGGATAGTTTCAGGATGATTCAAGCATATTACATTTATTGTGCACTTTATTTCTATTATTATTACATTGTGATATGTAAAGAAATAATTATATAACTCACCATAATGCAGAAACAGTGGGAGCCCTGAGCTTGTTTTCCTGCAACTGGATGGTCCTGAAAGGTTGTTGCTGGACCACGAAAAGACGGCCGGGATTCTTGGCCACCGGAGGAGAAGAATTCAATCCGGGGCCAGAGACTAGGCTTGATTGCTCAGAGCTTTTGTGCGATAGAGTTTATTAAAGTATAAAAGGGATAGAGAACGCTTCTGACATAGGCATCAGAAGGGGGCAGAAAGAGTACCCCCTTGCTAGTGTTAGCAATGGAATTATATATTCTCTAATTAATTATTACACTGAATCAAAAGAATGTCTAGAGGTTGGAAAGATCTCACCAGACCCACTCCCATAACATACATTCTAAGAAATCAGGATTAGTCAGAAGTTTTCAGGAGGGAGAAACTGTCCTCCAGCTGGATACATTGTTGTTGTATAATCCCTAGTACACAGTTTAAACTGAGTTGTGTAATTGACTAAGACTAAGGAATGCAGAGGGGAAAAAAAAAAAAGTTTGTCCTTTTCTCCTCCTTGAGAATTCCAGACCCCTCTCTCCGTGGGGATCCCTAGACTTCTTATCAACCTGCCTAGAAGATGACTCTCTCAGTCCCATCTGGGGTGATGGGAGACAGTGACAGTAGGGTGCGAGTTCCTGTGAAAACGTAAGGTCACTGCTGATCTGACAGGAGGTGGAGCTCAGGTGGTAATGTGAGTGATGGGGAGCAGCTGTAAATATAGACAAAGCTCCGTCCACTCACCCACCGCTCACTTCCTGCTATGTAGCCCAGTTCCTAGGGCTTCCCTGGTGGCTCAGACAGTAACGAATCTGCCTGCAATGCAGGAGACACAGGTTCGATTCTTGGGTCAGGAAGATCCCCTAGAGAAGGAAACAGCAACCCACTCCAGTATTGTTGCCTGGGAAATCCCATGGACAGAGGAGCCTGGCGGGCTACAGCTCATGGGGTCACAAAGAGTCGGACATGACTAAGCGACTAGCAGTTTCAGTTTTAGCCCAGTTCCTAACAGGCCACAGACTGGGGACCCCTGATATAAGGGACAGGAGTAAGCTTTTCTATTTATTAAAAAAAAAAAATCATGAAAATTTCGCTGAACATTTGGGTGGCAAGGAACGTCTCTGCTAGGAACCAAAGTTTCAAGGATGAATTGGCCTCAGCTTTGTCTTTAATGGGCTCATAGTCTACAGTGAGAGACAAGGCAATCCGTTCTGCTTCTAAAATGATGGTTCACGTATTTTTGCTCTGCTGCAGGAAAAATCTGACCGAAGCAGCTTGGGTTCAGCAGCAAGGAGCTCCAGTGTTAATGGGATGGAATAGAGATGCTCTTGCAGCTTTTGGAAACCCCATGAGAGTTCAGAAAATAGGAGACCTCTACCTCCCTCTGGAAAGTACACTCATCTTGTCTGTCTGTTCACTGTGCCTTCTCCCAATGAGGGGAGGAAACATAACAATTTCTGTTTCGAGAGATTAGATTGCTTGACTGACTGTTGTGGCCCTGGGTGGGACAAAAGCAGACATCGTTAATGGAATGTGTAGCTGCATTTTTTTTTTTTTGGTGGATCGTTTTGAAAAGTATTTAACTGGAGAACATTAGCACAGCTTGGGCAAAAGTGCTTTGTGGGAAAATTAAATCCCCATATTTCTCCATCTCTGCAACTGCTCCCTAAGTGCTCCCTCCTTTTAAAGGAGGCTTTGGCAAAGGCCAGTGTGTTGAGGCTGGTTCTGAGAGACCCTGGACCACACACAAGCTCATCTCTGTTGGTCATTGCTTTGTGGTCCTCACTGCTCACAGCCAGTTTGTCAGAGGCTTATAGCCTCTCCAACAGGCCACACAGAAAGGGGTGAGAGGGATGTTTCAGAAGAGAGGAAGTGAACCTGGGGTGAAATGGGCTTTGGTCTCCATTGCAGCCCTTCCTGATTCTAGCTTATTTGGATCTGAGACCCTGCTATTGAAAACTGCCCAGCCGTCCCTCACTGTGAAAGTAAGCAATCCAAGGTGACTCCTGGAAAAGCAATGCCTAGTTTCCTGCCACCATGAGGAACAATCCCCTCCGTGATCGCAGGGGATAGAAACTAAGGTGAGCAGAGTAACCCAGAGTAGCCAGTCATAGGCCAGCATATGATGGGGGAGCTGCTGACACTGCCTCTCCCAGGCAGGCCTAGATGTTGCCACATTTAGCTCCGAACCAAGCAGCATCTGTAAAGTCCAGGGCTCTACCTACAAAGACACCTTCACGATCAATGTTAATTCTTTGAAGGACAGGATTGTTGTTGTTGTTGTTCAGTCGCTCAGTCGTGGCCGACTCTTCGGGACTCCATGGACTGGAGCACACCAGGTTCAGATTGGCTTTTTCAGGCATTTGGCCCCTGTTGGAAGCTTAAGGATGAAATCAGCATAATTTGACCTTCATGTCCCCAGTTGATTTTGTTTCACTCAATGCTGTGGGCAAGGGGTGCAATTCTGCTATCCATTCCTATTCATTTGTTCTCCACTATCTGTTCATCTCATTATGCTGAGTTGAACCCTAAAGCATGGAGCAGGAAATAGAGTACACAGCAGGGTATTTAACAAAGAGATGTTGACCCTAAGTGGTCCCAGGAGTTAATATTCTGCCACTTCCTCTGTGAAGTCCTACCTCATCCTCCTACTGAAATAGGTGTGGAGTCCCAAAATATCTCCCCTCAAATTATTCATCAACTAGAAAGGGAGAAATAGTAACTTCACATGGGAGGGAACTGGTAGGTACGACCTTGACCAAGTCATCGAAGAAAGTATCATCAGTATGGGGACAGAAAAAGGCTAGTTTGTGTTTCCAGGTGTGAGACACTGAGAAGGATGCAGCATCACTCTGGTCTTCCTGCCAAAAATCAGGTCAGTTCAGTTCAGCCGCTCAGTTGTGTCTGACTCTTTGCCACCCCATGGACTGCAGCACGCCAGCCCTCCCTGTCCATCACCAACTCCCGGAGCTTGCTCAAACTCATGGCCATCAAGTCGGTGATGCCATCCAACCATCTCATCCTCTGTCATCCCCTTCTCCTCCGCCTTCAATCTTTCCCAGCATCAGGATCTTTTCAAATGAGTCAGTTCTTTGCATCAGGTGGCCAGAGTATTATTGCAAAGACCAAAAATGAAAAGACCCAAAACTTGAATCTCATCACAAGGAGATGTTAGGAACATGCTACAAAAACACTGGCACATGTTCAAAAATAAAGATCAGGAAATACAAAGAAAAACTAAAGGGCTATCCCAGATTAAAAGAGACTAAAGATTCCAGTTTAAAGGTAACTAGGTACAGGGCATGCTCTGGGGTTGTAGCTTGAACCAGGGCAAAAATAGTTGTTTCAGACATTACTGAGACAAATGGTGAAATTTGAACATGGACTCTAATTAGATAACAGTGTTGCATCAATGTTAAATTTTCTGATTTTGATAACCATACTGTGATTATATAGGAGAATATTCTTAGGAAATGCATACTTAAGTTCTTAGAGTTACATGGGCGGCACAATATCTCCAACTAACTCAATGGTTCAGAAAAACATAATATGCATATGTATACAAAATATATAGAAAGAATAATAAAGCCAGTGAAACAAAGTAGAAATGGTAGGTAGATCTGTATAAAGGCATGTAGGAGTTTCATGTGTGATTCTTACAACTTTAAAATTTTCAAAATTATATCCAAATTAATTGAAAACATTTTTAGAGTAGCTGTTGAACATATAGGCTCTGAAGATAGACGAACTGGTCTTAAATCCTGGATCTGCCAAGTACTGGCTGTGTGACTTTAGGCAAGATACCCAGTCTTTCTGTGTCTCAGTTTCCTTTCCTGCAAACTAGAGCCAATATCGTACTTATTCCTAGGATTTTCTGATAATTAACTGAACTAGCACATGTAGATTAAAACTTGGTACCTGATAAGCACTCACTAAGTGTCAGCCAAGATTTTCAATAAATGTGATGGTCAACTATACCAATTTCTTTAGTATCATCCTGATATGTAGGAATTCCTGGTTTGTCAGATGATCTCCAGGGGTGCAGTCCTAAAGATGAGCCAATTGTTTTTAGATTTGGATGCCATTTTATCAGACACACGCTGTTCTTGAAGGGCTTGAATGCAATGCAGTTAACAATAATTAATGAGACATTGGCAGCCTCATATTTTTGGCCCAGTCAAAATGTGTGGAGTCTTACTGCTAATTAAGTCTCTGTGTTTTTCCCAGAGCAATGCCACCTGTAGGCTTGCCTGATTTATGTATTTATTTTTACAAATGGCAGTTACCTGACAGTGTTTGGAGCCTGAGAAAAATAACTATAATTTTGAAAAAAGGAATGGAGTCTCCCCAAAATGCAGCAGGATGGGCCCTTTAAAAAATGATAGTTAGATTTTGGTGATGCACCAAAACTAAATTGAAGTCCAAAACCTCAGTCTAAAGACTACTTTATACCTACTATTAATAGTTGTAATGTGCTGTGCAAGACATAACTGGGGACTTGAAGGTGAATAAGATATGGACCTATTCTCAAATTACACAGTAGAGGACTTCAGTGTCTGGAACAGAGTGACCAGAGTAAGAGAGTGGATTGGGATGAACTCAAAGTAATGGACAGACCCAGATTTCTGGGGCCTTGAAAGCCATGGGAAAGAATTTGGGTTTGATTCTAAGTGCCACAGGAACCCACTAAAGAATATTAGGCACAGGAGTGGTATTAACTGACTTACATTTTGAAAACAAAAATTTCTGTTAGTTGTATGGGTCAAGTCCAAAACAAGATCTGATATGAAACTGTCATAGTTTATCAGTCAAGGGATGAGGATGCTGCTAGTTGATGGTGAACAATGGGGAGAGAGCCCAGGTCCCATTCCACAGCTATTCTGCAGGTAGAGCCATCGTGACATGCCAGTGAGATTGGGTTGGGTTGGACTGGGTTGTACAGGATTGGGTTGGAGTGAGGGGCAATGAGCGAAGGGCAGGAGCCAAAAATGATCCTAATTTTGAAAGAAGGGTAGGATTTTAACATGCAGGAGTGGGAAGGATGATGTTTTAGGAAGAAAAGTATGAACGTGAAGTGAGAAAATGGCACCCATGACCAAGGACGCAGGAATAACTGGAATCTTTCTGGAGAATGACATGCCAAAGGGAAAAGTTTGGGGTATATGATTTGAGCTAGAATGTACCCAGCTAAAGAAAATGAGTTTCTTTCTGCAGACAATATGGAGCCACCACAGGACTTTGAACAGATTAGAAAATTCCCAGCAGGCCTCCAGTGGTTAGAACAAGTCCACCACCTTCCTAATGACCCATTCTGTAATCAATGACTTAAAGAGTATTTTGCATCCAGCATAAATCTTTCTATTGGTTCCATGGAAAACACACACATGCACACATTGTCTACCTCACTGATTTTTAAAATGGTTTCAATTCCCTTTTAAGGCTGCTGGTGGGCTGGCGTATTTACCAGACTATTGGCAATTCCACACATTCAAATTACAACCTCTAACTTCTGCGAATAAAAGATCTTTATGTTTCCCAGTTGTGAAGTTTACTTGCAATTTCTATGCAGAGCGTTCCTTCTGTGCTTGCATTCAGAGACTCTGTGAGCACATCTGCTCACTGCTGCATTTGAGAATTCCTAAGAAAAAGAGGATTTTGTTGGTAAAAGGCCTGACAGCCTCAGTTCTTTCCAAAGGTGCCTCCCAGATGCTGTGATGGAGTGAAACTGTCACAACAGAGGCACTGAACCTGACAGTGTGGCCAACCATTTTGAGGAGTCAACAGCAAAGGAAGACCACAATGACAATATTGATAACAGCCCATCGGGCTTTTTGTCCCATTGATGAGATGATCTGTTTGGGGCTTCTGGGGGCCATTCAGTCACTCAGTAGATGTTTGAAATGGTGGGTGTGAAAGGTCTCCATGACTGTGTTGAGAAATCAAAGGTTAGAGGGTGTTCTCATCACTTACTGAGCTGCAGGACCAATATGCATACACCACAAGAGGAAAAAAGGAGTAGAGTGAAAGATTATGATTAAACAAGGACTTTGCAGGCAGATAGACCTGGTTTGAGTCTAGGCTCTATCCTGTATTAGCCATGAGACATTGAAATTTACCTCAAAGTCTCTCATTTCCTTACCTGCACAGTCACATAATAAGAACTACTTTGTGAAATTTTGGGGTTCATTATTTGTACACAGTTTTTATCTCAGAATAAGTTCCCAATAATGCTTTAAAAGTCCCCTTCTCTTATAACCATATTGAAGGCAGTTCTCTACATTAAGCCATTAGATGGACAATAGGGCTCAGGGGGGTGAGGAAATTTAAAGAAGCATTGGTAAATTGAAATAATCAGGAAGGCATCATGGAGATCAGAAATTGTAACTCGGTATTGAGTCATAAGAAGTATGTCAACAGGGCTTTGTAGTTCTCTCCTGTAGAATTTAATGTTGTGTATTCCAACTGAGATATGACTGGAGTCTGAAGAGCAGGGACCATGCCTAATTCTTCCTTGTAGTGGTTCCAATGCTTAGCATAGAAAAAGGCACCCTTAAATGGTCTAATATATACTGGATGGATGGATGGATGAGTGGGTAGATGGATGGACAGATGGACGGATGGATGGATAGGTGGGTGGGTAGATGGATGGAAGGATGAGTGGATGAATGAGTGGGTGGAACTAATGAGAGAAATGTTAAGAGACTAACATCCTAAAAAAGAAGAAAGCACTGCAAATGTATGGACATGGGGATCAGATGGGCCATGACTTTGCTTTGGTTGATAATGAGTTCATGATGCTTGGAACAAGGGATGTGTACTAGGGAACCACAAGAATGTAAATGTCTCAAAATTAGAACAAAACACAGGGTCCTCTGTAGGCTGGGAAGAAATGCTCACCTGATAAAAAAGCTAATTGGAGCATCTTCAGCTGGAGAGTATTAGATGAAAAAAAAGATGTTATAGTCTGACAGCAGTGTGAACAAAAGACCTAGAGGTAACAGAAAGAGGGCAAACCAGCCAGAGGCTACTATGGAGAAGCAAAGGGTGCAAGAAATAGAAATGACTTGAGGAGTTAGCAGGCCCAGGTTCAAATCCTGGCTTGGCTGTGTGATATTAAACATGTTGCCTAACATCTCAGAGTCTGTGTTTCCTCAGAATGCCTGACATATAGTTCTGTTCCCTTCTTGCAATTAAATTTGCTTTGGGACTTTCTTTAAATAATAATAACACTTAATACTGAGTATTTCCTTAGTGGAAAGCTCCGTATCAGAGCTTTGTAGACTTCGCCTTCTTGCCCTAACTTAATTCTTACAATTCTAGGAAGTAGATATTATTGCCCCCATTTAATAGATGAAGAAACTGAGATTTAGGGAAGCTTAATGATTTGTCTGACAGAATGTGGTCCACTGGAGAAGGGCATGACAAACCACTTCAGTATTCTTGCCTTGAGAACCCCATGAACAGTATGAAAAGGTAAAAAGATAGGACACTGAAAGATGAACTCCCCAGGTCGGTAGGTGCCCAATATGCTACTGGAGATCAGTGGAGAAATAACTCCAGAAAGAATGATGGGATGGAGCCAAAGGAAAAACAATACCCAGCTGTGGATGTGACTGGTGATAGAAGCAAGGTCCGATGCTGTGAAGAGCAATATTGCATAGGAACCTGGAATGTTAGGTCCATGAATCAAGGCAAATTGGAAGTGGTCCAACAGGAGATGGCAAGAGTGAACGTTGACATTCTAGGAATCAGCGAACTAAGATGGACTGAAACGGGTGAATTTAACTCAGATGACCATTATATCTACTACTGTGGGCAAGAATCCCTTAGAAGAAATGGAGTAGCCATCATGGCCAACGAAAGAGTCTGAAATGCAGTACTTGGATGCAATCTCAAAAACGATAGAATGATCTCTGTTCGTTTCCAAGGCAAACCATTCAATATCATGGTAATCCAAGTCTATGCCCCGACCAGTAACGCTGAAGAAGCTGAACTTGAACGGTTCTATGAAGACCTACAAGACCTTTTAGAACTAACACCCAAAAAAGATGTCCTTTTTATTATAGGGGACTGGAATGCAAAAGTAGGAAGTCAGGAAACACCTGGCGTAACAGGCAAATTTGGCCTTGGAGTACAGAATGAAGCAGGGCAAAGGCTAATAGAGTTTTGCCAAGAGAACGCACTGGTCATAGCAAACACCCTCTTCCAACAACACAAGAGAAGACTCTACACGTGGACATCACCAGATGGTCAACACTGAAATCAGATTGATTATATTCTTTGCAGCCAAAGATGGAGAAGCTCTATACAAGCTTCTTGTTTTTGTCAGCAAAAACAAGACTGGGAGCAGACTATGGCTCAGATCATGATCTCCTTATTACCAAATAAAGACTTAAATTGAAGAAAGTAGGGAAAACCACTAAACCACTCAGGTATGACCTAAATCAAATCCCTTGTGATTATACAGTGGAAGTGACAAATAGATTTAAGGGACTAGATCTGATAGAGTGTCTGATGAACTATGGACAGAGGTTCGTGACATTGTACAGGAGACAGGGATCAAGACCATCCCCATGGAAAAGAAATACAAAAAAGCAAAATGGCTGTCTGAGGAGGCCTTACAAACAGCTGGGAAAAGAAGAGAAGCGAAAAACAAAGGAGAAAAGGAAAGATACTCCCATCTGAGTGCAGTGTTCCAAAGAATAGCAAGGAGAGATAAGAAAGCCTTCCTCAGCTATCAATGCAAAGAAATAGAGGAAAACAACAGATTGGGAAAGACTAGAGATCTCTTCAAGAAAATTAGAGATACCAAGGGAACATTTCATGCAAAGATGGGCTCGTTAAAGGACAGAAATGGTATGGACCTAACAGAAGCAAATCTGGAAAACTCAGCAGTGGCCACAGGACTGGAAAAGGACAGTTTTCATTCCAATCCCAAAGAAAAGCAATGTCAAAGAATGCTCCAACTATTGCACAATTGCACTCATCTCACACGCTAGTAAAGTAATGCTCAAAATTCTCCAAGCCAGGCTTCAGCAATACGTGAACCGTGAACTTCCAGATGTTCAAGCTGGTTTTACAAAAGGCAGAGGAACCAGAGATCAAATTGCCAATATCCGCTGGATCATCGAAAAAGCAAGGGAGTCCCAGAAAAACATATTTTTCTGCTTTATTGACTATGCCAAAGCCTTTGACTGTGTGGATCACAATAAACTGTGGAAAATTCTTCAAGAGATGGGAATACCAGACCATCTGACCTGTCTCTTGAGAAACCTGTATGCAGATAAGGAAGCAACAGTTAGAACTGGACATGGAACAACAAACTGATTCCAAATAGGAAAAGGAGTACGTCAAGGCTGTATATTGTCACCCTGTTTATTTAACTTATATGCAGAATACATCATGAGAAACGCTGGGCTGGAAGAAACATAAGCTGGAATTAAGATTGCTGGGAAAAATATCAATAACCTCAGATATGCAGATACACCACCCTTATGACAGAAAGTGAAGAAGAACTAAAGAGCCTCTTGATGAAAGTGAAAGAGGAGAGTGGAAAAAGTTGGCTTAAAGCTCAACGTTCAGAAAACTAAGATCATGGCATCTGGTTCCATCACTTCATGGGAAATAGATGGGGAAACAGTGGAAACAGTGTCAGACTATGTTTTGGGGCTCCAAAATCACTGCTGATGGTGATTGCAGCCATGAAATTACAAGACGCTTACTCCTTGGAAGGAAGGTTATGACCAACCTAGATAGCATATTGAAAAGCAGAGACATTACTTTGCCAATAAAGGTCCGTCTAGTCAAGGCTATGGTTTTTCCAGTGGTCATGTATGGATGTGAGAGTTGGACAATGAAGAAAGCTGAGTGCCGAAGAATTGATGCTTTTGAGCTGTGGTGTTGGAGAAGACTCTTGAGAGTCCTGTGGACTGCAAGGAGATCCAACCAGTCCATCCTAAAGGAGATCAGCCCTGGGTGTTCATTGGAAGGACTGATGTTGAAGCTGAAACTCCAATACTTTGGCCACCTCATGTGAAGAGTTGACTCATTAGAAAAGACCCTAATCCTTGGAAGTATTGGGGGCAGGAGGAAAAGGGGATGACAGAGGATGAGATGGTTGGATGGCATCACCGACTCGATGCACATGGGTTTGGGTAAACTCCAGGAGTTGGTGATGGACAGAGAGGCCTGGCCTGCTGCAATTCGTGGGTTCGCAGAGTCGGACACGACTGAGTGACTGAACTGAACTGACCTGAACTGAATGATTTGTCCAGTCTCTCTCAGCTCATGGGAGAGACAGGATTTAAACTCAGGTTATCATGATGCCTGAGGTTGCATTCATTATTTCTTTTTTAAAAAATTAATGATTTAATTGAAAGATAATTACTTAACAATATTGTTCATGGTTTTCACCATGTATCAGCATGAATCAGCCCCAGGTATATGTGTGTTCACCCCATCCTGAGCCCCCCTCCACCTCCCTCCACACCCTATCTCTCTGGGTTGTCCCAGAGCACCAGCTTTTGGTGCCATGCAACCTAGATGTCCATCAGCAGACGAATGAGTAAGGAAGTTGTGGTACATGATTTCTCATAAATCTTTTACTAGCATGTAATCTGTGTGGTGAGTAGCCTCCTAAAATAACTCCTGATATTCACTTCTGTGTATAATCTGCTGTCAGTGAGTTTGGACTGGACCTAGTGACTTGCTTCTCTCAGTGGAAGATGACAGGTGATGAGATGTTACTCCCATGATTAGGTTACAAATGACTGAAACTTCCACCCTGGAAGCACCCTTTCTGTTTCTTTCTTGGCTTGGATGCTTTTGTGAAGCAAGTTGGCATACTGGAGAAGCCCACGTGGCAGGAACTTGCAGGTGACCTCTAGTCTACAACCAGCAAGTATTGGGAGACCCTCTGTCCAACAGCCCATGAGCAACTGAATCCACCCACAACCACGTGTGAGGTGAAAGTAGAGCCACCCCAGCTGGGCCTTGAGATGAGGCTGCAGCCCCAGATGACATCTTCCTTCTGTGACTCTAAAGCAGGGGACCCAGTTATGCCAGTCAGATTCCTGGCCCACAGAAACTGTGTGATCATAGATGGTGTTGTATCAAGTCTTATGTTTTAGGACAATTTGTCGTGTAGTAGTAGGTAACTAATACGAGAGGAATAAAGAAAAATATGTTGATCATTATTGGACATCTTTATGAATTCTCGCCAAGGAAGCACACCTGTGTACTCAGCACTGCAATCATGAATTGAATGATATAATTAAGAGATAGAATATTCCCTGGTGGCTTAGGTTGTAAAGAATCTGTGTGCAGTGCAAGAGACCTGAGTTCAATCCCTGGGTCAGGAAGAACTCCTGGAGAAGGGAATGACTACCCACTCCAGTATTGTTGCCTGGAGAATCCCATGGACAAGGAGCCTGGTGGGGGCTACAGCCCTTGGAGGTTGCAAAGAGTCAGACATAATCGAGCAACTAACGCTTCACCTCAGGACCCCAAAAGCTGTGCTCATAACACCTCCCAGTCCCCATGCCCCTCCACCGCAAAGAAAATTTTTCTTTTGATTTCTGTCACCATAGATTAGTTTTGCCTGATGTTGAACTTCATAAAAATGGAAATCATGGAGTAAGTACTCTTTGGGTGTGACTTCTGTCTTGGACCCTGACTTCTGAATCTCTCCCTTAAATTTCCTCATCAGTGTAATAAGTGATCTTCTTTATTAGTCTTATCTTGCTATGATCTTTATCCCACATAACTAATTCTGTGTATTTTATCTATCCCATATAATATTTCTATCTATTCTGCATAGCAAATATACCCAAAATGTAACTGAGGAAAAGCTCAGCTTTTCCTATCTATAGGGAAGTGATGTTTATACTTTTTATAAAAATCATTTAAGGAAATTGAACATTACCCTTAAGGGATTCTGTTTTTGTCCTTTGTTGTCCTAAATTCACCAGGACATTCTGGGTAAGTAACTTTTCTGGGCCGAGGTTTTCTCTTGTGCAAAATTAGGCAGTTTGACCTAATTTTAAGTTCCCACTGTGGAGTCCTAAACTTACAAGGAGAACTCCTAGATCATGACACACCCTGTGATGTCACCCCTTTACTCAGACATGTTGACAAATATAAGTAATTTTCAAAATCTAGTTTAATTTTAATTCATCCTGAACACACATAAAATTGACCACTTGGGTTGGAGAGAGATTATGAAATAAAATAAATAATCCATAGGATGTGAATTCAAAAGGGTTTGGAATCACAGGCCTGGAAAAAAAATTATGGCTTAGCTTTTTCAAGTGGAAAATGAGGCCAATAAAGACAAATTACAATGATAATTGCCTAATTCTAATCAGTGGCAAATTATGGGTAAGTGGGTAACTGGGCAGTTAGTCCCAGAAAAGGCCATTTGCTCTGTGATATTAGACACAGATTTGAAAATTTAGCCTTGAATAAAAACACTTTAATTCCCATGGGCAATTTCTTTCCACTTCTGTACATGTAATACTTTCTGTTATCTGGAATTTGTAGAGCCCTGTGTTTGCCTATACTCACACCAAGAAAATATGGTACTACTTGTAGAAAAGGAGAGGGAGTTCTCAATGGTTGATTTTGTCCTGAACCTAGGACATCTCTTGGGGTCACCTTGCAGCTAGATTTGTCTAAAATTTCTATGGTAGCTTTCTACTTAAGCCTGATCAAACTTAGAACCGTCAAATTTCCACACCTTATTTACGAACTCACTTTTTTATTAAAGCAAGTGAAAAGAAACTTGCTTGAAACCCATTACTCTCGTGTTTTTCTGGATCTTGCCTTGCTTCTCAGGGACTTCATAGTGAATTACCCTTGCCTCTGCTCCCTAAGCCCTACATGGATTCCCATCAGTTCTTAGAGGAACACTAAGACAAAATACTTTCAAGCTTCTAGGACTTTTTGGCATATGATTAACCCCTTCTAAATGCTCCTTTCAAGAAGCATCTCCTACCCACCTTAACCAGTAGCTTCTCCCCTGGTCATCTCTCTTACAGCATCCTAATTCTTACAATGACAGGCCATCATCCTTCCATTCATTTTGTTGTTGTTGTTTAAAAGTAAAGTCTTTATTGAGTATACAGTAAGTCTCCAAATACAAATGAGTTCTGTTCTGAGAGCATGTTCTTAAGCCCAATTTGTTTGTAAGTCCAACAACACTAGCCTTGGTACCCAACTAACACAATTGGCTATATAGTACTGTACTATAATCAGTTTATAATACTTTTCACACAAGTAATACCTAAAAAATAAACAAACTGAAAAATAAACATTTTAATCTTAATAGTACAGTACCTTTAAAAGTACAGTACTACCGGGTACATCACTGCTGCTTTTACACTTGATTCCAGACATCCTGGGCTTGAAACAAAGATATTACACTACTGTACTCTGTGCTGTACGGCACAGTAAAGTACACAAAAGCACAACCACTTGTAGAGGATGCACACCCGTGACAATGTACACCAGACATGTGAACTAGCTTATGTGTTTGGACAGGCAAACACATGTTTGCATCCTGAAGGTTTGTATGTGGGGGACTTACTGTAATTTACATGCCATAAAATTTGCGCTTTTAAAGAACCCCAATGTTCATCGCAGCACTGTTTACAATAGCCAGAACATGGAAGCAACCTAGATGTCCATCAGCAGACGAATGGATAAGGAAGCTGTGGTACATATACACAATGGAATATTACTCAGCCATTAAAAAGAATACATTTGAATCAGTTCTATTGAGATGGATGAAACTGGAGCCCATTATACAGAGTGAAGTAAGCCAGAAAGAAAAACACCAATACAGTATACTAATGCATATATATGGAATTTGAAAGATGGTAACGATAACCCTAAATGCGAGACAGAATAAGAGACACAGATGCATAGAACAGCCTTATGGACTCTGAGGGAGAAGGTGAGGGTGGGACGTTCTGAGAGAATAGCATTGAAACATGTATATAATCATATGTGAAGCAGAACACCATTCCATGTTCGATGCATGAGACAAATGCTCAGGGCTGGGGCAATGGGATGACCCAGAGGGATGGGATGGGGAGGGAGGTGGGACGGGGGTTCAGGATGGGGAACACATGTAAACCCATGGCTGATTCATGTCAATGTATGGCAAAAACCACTACAATATTGTAAAGTAATTAGCCCCCAACTAAAATAAATAAATTTATTAAAAAAAAAATAAAGAGTACAAATGAAAAAAAAAAGAGTACAAATCAATGGTCTCCAGTATATTCACAAGGTGGGAAATCATCACCATTATCTATTTTCCAGAACATTTGCTTCACTCAAAAAGAAACAGTCATTCCCAATTTTCTCTTCCTTCAAACCCCTGGAAACCACTAATCTTCTTTCTGTATCTATGAATTTATCAATTCTGGACAATGCATATAAGGAAATCCTATAATATGTGACCTTCTGTATCTGGCTTCTTTCACTCAGCATGTTCTCCAGTTTCCTCTACATGTAGCCTGTAATCAGAATTTTATTCCATTTTTTTTTATTGCTGTTTAGTTGGTCAGTCATGTCTGACTCTTTGCGACCCTGTGGACACCAGGCTTCCCTGTCCTTTACCATCTCCCAGAGCTTCCTTAAACTCATGTCCATCGAGTCGGTGATGCCATCCAACAATCTCATCCTCTGTCGTCCCCTTCTCCTCCTGCCTTCAATTTTTCCCAACATCAGGGTCTTTTCTAATGAGTTGGTTCTTCACATCAGGTAGCCGCCAAAGTATTGGAGCTTCAGCTTCAGCATCAGTCCTTCCAATGAATATTCAGAACTGATTTCCTTTAGGATTGACTAATTTGATCACTTTGCAGTCCAAGGGACTCTCAAGAGTCTTCTCCAACACCACAGTTCAAAAGCATCAATTCTCTGGCACTCAGCCTTCTTTACGGTCCAACTCTCACATCCATACATGACTACTGGAAAAACCATAGCTTTGTTGGCAAAGTAATGTCCCTGCTTTTTGAAATGCTGTCAACTCCATTGTAAGAATATGCCATATTTTGTTGAATGGATATACCTCATATGTTTATCCATTAATCAGCTGATGGATAATTGAGTTCTTTCAACTTTTTGATAATTATTAATAATGCTGCTGTGAACATTCATGTACAAATGTTTGTGTGACATTTATTTTCTTCTATTCACTGGTTCTTTTTTCTGTCTTCACCATTATTATGAATGTCCATGAGGGCAGATTCTTCATCTGTCTCATTTACTGCTGTTTCCCCCAAACCTTGTTACTCTGCCTGGTAACTGAATATTTGATAAGTGAATACAGAAATACCAAAACAGTGAAGCAGATAGTATAGAATATATTTTTAAAACTCACTTAATTGTTACAATAAATTTCATGCGATACTTACAAACCTTATACTCAATAAGATATATACACTTTAGGTGTACAATTTGGTAAGTTTTGACAGATGTAAACAGTTGTGTAACTACCATCATAATCAAGATTCAAAACACCACAATCAAGATGTAAAGCATTTACATAACTTTAAAGTATTTCCTCCTGTCCCTTTCAGTCCAAGTCTAACCCCCAATCCTTGCCCTAAGGAAACAGTGATCTGCTTTCTATTACTGAACAAGATCTTTGCTAGAATTTTGTATCAATTGACTCACATACTATGTATTTTTTGTGTCTCAAATATTTTGTTTAACATCTTTCTGATACATATCCTTCTTCTTTCATATATTGGTTGGAGTGGATCGTCATTCCCTCCTCCAGGGAATCTTCCCAACTCAGAGATTGAACCCAGTTCTCCTGCATTGGCAAGCAGATTCTTTACCGTCTGAGCCACCAGAGAAGCCCTCTGATATCAGTTTTTATAATTGAGTAGTATTCCACTGGAAGTATATCCTACAATATATTTATCCATTCGTTTGATAAGGTATGTTAGGATTGTTTCCAGTTTGGGGCTTTATGAATAATGGGAATATAAACACTTGTGTACAAGTTTTTGTGTGAGCCATTTTCTTCCCTCATGTGTAACCTCAAGAGTGGAATTGCTGCATCAGTGGAAATTCTCATTTAACTTTATAGAAACTGCCCCAGATAGTTACAATGCTTTATATTCCTATCAGCAATACATGAACTTTCCAAAAGCTCTCCATACTCACTGCACTTGATATTATCCGTCTTTATATTTTAGTCATCTGGGTGGATATGTATTGGTATCCCTTTCTGGTTTGTATCTGAATTTCTTTCATGGCTTTATGATATTAAGCATCCTTTCACGTTTTGGTTTTTTGTTGGTTTTTTTTTTTTACTTTGGTGAGTATCAGTTTAAATCTTTTGCCCATTCTTTTGTTGTTTATTTTCTTAAAGTGTTCTTTATATATTCTGATTCTAAGTCCTTTCTCATATATATATATATATATGGGAAATCTTTTCTCACATTTTGGCTTGTTTGTTTTTTTTTTCATTTTCCCAATAGTTTTTCAAAAAAACAAAATATTTTAAATTTGGTACAATCCAATAATCATTTTTTCCTACTTCCTTTATTCATTATGCTTTCTTGTGTCCCAATTAAGACATTTTTTGCCTTTGTCAGGATCGTAAACACTTTTTTCCAGTTTTCTTCTAGAAATTTTATAGTTTTAGCTTCTATGTAAAGGTCTAAGTGGGCTTTGTGTTAATGCTGTATATGATATAAAGTAAGGGTTGAGACTTACTCATCTGTACCCATTTGGTCCAGCATCATGTGTTGAAAAAACTATTCTTTTCCCATTTAATTCTTTGGCTCCTTGTTGAAAATCAGTTGATCATACATGTGTGCATCTATCTTTGAACTCTTACTTCTGTTCCATTGATCTACATGTCTGTCCTTATGTCAATACCATACTGTCTTGATTACTATAGATTTGTAGTTAAGTCTTAAAATCTGATAGTATAAATCCTCCACTTTTGTTATTTATAAAACTTATTTTGCTAGTCTAAGTATTTTGCATTTCTATATGGCTAGAAAATCTTGTTAATTTCTAAAGAAAATCCTCATATGATTTTGGTTGGGTTTGTATTGAATGGACAGGTCAATTTGGGTAGAATTCACACATTAAAAACCTTCAGATTTTCAATCCATGAGTATGTTATATCTCCAAGAGTTTTTTTAAGGTTTTCTAAATTTTTCTAGCAATATTTTATAGTTTTAAGTATTCAGATTTTATGCCTGTTTTCATGTATTTATCCCTATGTATCTTGTATTTATATGCTGTTATTTTAAAATTTCAATTTCTAATTATTTTTAAATTTTAATTTCTAATTATTCATTTTAACTTATATAAATTGAATTGATTTCATGTACTGACCTTGTATCCTGCTATCTTGGTAGACATTTATTATTTATAGTAGCTTTTTAAAAGGTTCCTTTTAATTTTCTATATAGATGATCATATCATCTGAAAATAAAGTTTTACTTCTTCTTTTCCAATCTGTGAGTTTTTTTTTCTTTTTATCATGTAAGTACATTGAAAAAGTCAAATGAATGAGTTGCATTTATCCTATGGTTTTCCCTTTTATCCTGTTAATAAGTTGAATGACACTGATCGATTTTCAAGTTTTAAACTACTTTGGCATTCCTAGGATATGTCTTACTTGATCATAATGTAGTACTCCTTATATATAATGTACAGTTTTACTTACTAAAATTATGTTAAGAATTTTTCAGTCTGTATTCCAGTAGTTTTCTTTTCTTACAATATCTTTGTCTAGTTCTGATGTCAAAGTGATTCTGACCCCACAAAATGAGGTGGGACGAGCTCCCTCCTCTATATTCTGAGAGAGTTTTGTAGTGTTGATTAATTTCTTCCTTAAATGATTGGTAGTATTCATAAATGAAGTCATCTGGGCACAAAGTTTTCTTTATAATAAGATTTTTTAACATGAATTTAATTTCTTTAGTATATATGGAACTATTCATACATTCTACTTTGGGGGGTCCATTTTGTTTATTTGTGTCTTTCAAGAAAATTTTCAAACTCCCATACTGTTTTCCACAGTGACTGCACCAATTTACATCCCCGCCACCATGTATAAAGGTTCCCTTTTTTCCAAATCATCATCGACATTTGTTATTCATGTTCTTTTTGAGGATAGCCATTCTGACAGGTGTGAGGTGATATCATGTTGTGCCTTTGCATTTCTGGATTTGTATTTTCCTGGAGATTGGTGATATTGAGTATCTTTTCATGTGCTTGTTGGCCATCTGTATTTCCTCTTTGGAAAAATGTCTATTCAGTTCTTCTGCCCCTTTTTTAATTAGGTTGTTTGGTTTTTTTCCGATGTTGAGTTGTATGAGCCGTTGATATATGTTGGATATTAATCCTTTACTAGTCATATCATTTGCAAATACTTTCTCCCATCCAGTAGATTGTCTTCATTTTATCAATGGTTTCTTTTGCTGTGAAAAAGCTTTTAAGTTTAATTAGGTCCCATTTGTTTACTCTGGCTTTCATTTCCTTTACTTTAGGAGACAGATCCAAAAATATATCACTGTGATTTATATCAGAGTGTTCTGCCTTGTTTTCCCCTAGGCATTTTATAGTATTGGGTATTATATTTAGGTCTTTGATCCATTTGGAGTTTATTTTTATATATGTTATTAGATAATGTTCTAATTTTGTTCTTTAACATGTTGCTGTCCAGTTTTCCCAGCACCACTTACTGAAGAGACTGTCTCTTTTGCATTGTATAGTCTTGGTTCCTTTGTTATAGGTTAATTGGCCATAAGTGCACGGGTTTGTTTCTGGGCTTTCTATTCTGTTTCTTTATGAAAGTGAAAGAGGAGAGTGAAAATGCTGTCTTAAAACTCAACATTCAAAAAACAAGTATCATGGCATCCGGTCCCATCACTTCATGGCAAATAGATGGGGAAACGATGGAAACAGTGACAGACTTTATTTTCTTGGGCTCCAAAGTCATTGCAGATGGTGACTGCAGTCATGAAATTAAAAGACACTTGCTCCTTGGAAGAAAAGGTGTGACCAACCTAGACAGCATATTAAAAAGCAGAGACATTACTTTGCCAACAATGGTCCATCTAGTCAAAGCTATGGTTTTTCCAGTAGTCATGTACAAATGTGAGAGCTGGACCATAAAGAAGGCTGAGCACCGAAGAATTGACACTTTTGAACTGTGGTGTTGGAGAAGACCTTTGAGAGTCCCTTGGACTGCAAGGAGATCCAATCAGTCCATCCTAAAGGAAATCAACCCTGAATATTCATTGGAAGGACTGATGCTGAGGCTGAAGCTCCATACTTTGGCCACCTGATGTGAAGAACTGACTCACTGAAAAAGACCCTGATGTTGGGAAAGATTGAAAGCAGGAGGAGAAGGGGACGACAAAGGATGAGATGGTTGGATGGCATCACTGACTCGATGGACATGAGTTTGAACAATCTCTAGGAGTTGGTGATGGACATGGAAGCCTGGCATGCTACAATCCATGGGGTCGCAAAGAGTCAGACATGACTGAGAGACTGAACTGACTGACTGATCCTGTTTCATTGATTTATAAGTCTGTTTTGTGGAATTTTGATTACTATAGCTTTGTAGTATAGTCTGAGGTCAGGGAACATGATTCTACCACATGACCCAATTCCACTCCTGGATATATATCTGAAAAAAAAAAAAAAACCCACTAAGTTCCCTTGAAAATATATGCACATCCCAATGTTCACAACAGCATATTTTATAATTACCAAGATATGGAAGAAACTTAAGTGTCCATCAACAGATGAATGAATGTAGAAGTGGTGGTATATATGCACAATGGAATACTTCTCAGTCACAGCTGTTTGCAGCAATATGGATGGACTTGGCATTAAGAGAGATAGATAATCACTGTATAATGTCATGTGAAATCTAAAAAATACAACAAACTACTAAATATATCCCCCTAAAAAGCAGACTCAGATATAGAGAACAAGCTTTTGTTGTTGTTCAGTCACTAAGTCATGTCTGACTCTGAGACACTCTGAGCTATGGCACACCAGGCTTCCCTGTCCTTCACTATCTCCCAGTGTTTGCTCAAATTCATGTCCATTGAGTTGATGATGCTATCTAACCAACAAACTAATGGTTACCAGTAATGGGGAGGGGCAATATAAGGGTGAGGGAGGGGGAGCTACAAACTATCGGTTGTAAGATAGACTCAGGATGTATTGTACAGCACGAGAAATACATCTAATATTTTGTAACAACTGTAAATAGAAAGTAACCTTTAAAAGTTGTATGAAAAATTTTAAAAAAGAAAAAAAATCTATTTCAGCTGTTTTAAAATGTATTGACAAAGCATTGTTCAAAATGGGTTGCTATTCTTTTACTGTATATAGAATCTCTAGTGATGTGGAATCCAGTGATGTCCCCTATTGTGTTCCTAGTATTGATAATGTCTCTTCTTTTTATTTCTTAATCAGTCTAGCTAATTGTTAATTAATTTTATTGGTTTTTCAGAAATTTTAGCTTAATTAATTTTTCTCTACTGTTTGTCCATTTTTTATTTCATTGATGTCTGCTTTTCATTATTTTCTTCTACTCATTTTGGGTTAAGTTTCTCTTCTTTATCTAGATTCTTAATGGAATACTTGATTCATTAATTTTGAGCCTTTTAAAAAATCTTTTTATAGCATTTAAAACTATAAATCCCTGTCTTGTGCATTGTATTTTCATTTGAGTTTAGTTCAAAATATTTTCTATTTCTCATACATTTCTGGTTTTGATCCATAGATTATTTAGAAGTAGTTTCTTTAATTTCCATTTATCTAGGAACTTTTCACACATTGCTCGGCTATTGATTTCTTATTTAATTCTAGAATGACTGCTGAAAGAACATAGTCTGTATGATTTTAAATTTATTAAATGTGCTGAAAGCCTCTTTTTGGAGTTCAGCGTCTGAATTATCTCGGTGAACATTACATATGTACTTGAAGTCTATGTATATGCTGCTGTTGTTGGAGCAGTCTATAAATGTCACTTAGGTCATATTGGTTAAAAGTGTTGTTCACGTTTTCCATATATTTACTGATTTTCTCTCTACTTCTATTGATTATTGAAAGAAGAGTGCTGGAGTTTCTAGCTGTTGTAGATATGTGGCTTTCTTTTGTCAATTCTGTTTAGGTTGTGTTTCATGAAGATCACTTTTGAAGCTCTGTTATTTAGGATAGTTATGACCTTTTGATGACTTGGCCTCACTATCACTATGTTCCTCTTTACCCTGTCAATATTCCTTGTTCAAAAGTCCATTTTACTGATGTCAGTATAACCTCTGAAGCTTTCTTATGATTGTAGTTTACAAGCTGTGACTTTTTCCTGCCTTTGACTTTCAGCCCATTTGTGTCTTCATATTTAGAATAGATTTCTGGTACATACTAGGTAGTTGGGGGTTGCATTTTTCATTGTAGTCTGAAAGTCTCTGCCTTTTAACTGTAACTTTTAGACCACTTTCATTTGATGTATCATTTACAGGTGTGCGTAGGTCTGCCATCTTGCTATGTGTCTTCTATTTGTGCCATCTGTTCTTTGTTTCTCTTTTCCTCCCTTCTTTTGGATTATTTGGGTATTTTCAAGGGCTCCATTTTTACCCTTCATGGCCCCCACCCTTTGTTTTTTTGGTCATGTTGTGTGACTTGCAAGGTCTCAGATCCCTAAAAAAGGATTGAACTCAGGCCCTCAGCAGTGACAGCATGGAGTCCAACCACCAGACTGCCTGAAAATTACCTCTCCATTATTGATGTATTATCTATACTTTATTTTTAAATGTTACTCTGTGGTTTATATTATGCATCTTTAAGGTATCACACATAATTTCAAATGATATGTTAGCACTTCCTGAATCTTACTACAACATACTTCTATTTTCTTCCTCCCATTTTCTGTGCTACTTTTATCTCAGATTTTACTTTGGCACATGTTATAACCTTCCTTAAAATGTGTTACTGTTTTTATTTTAAAGAAGCAATTATCTTTTAAAGAAATTTAAAATGATAAATATTTTTTTAAAATTCATGTATAGTTGATTTGGGCTTCGCCAGTGGCATAGCGGTTAAGAATCCACCTGCAATGCAGGAGTCACAGGAGGCACAGGTTTGATCCCTGGGTTGGGAAGATCCCCTGGAGGAGGGCATGGCAACCCACTCCAGTATTCTTGCCTGGAGAATCCCATGGACAGAGGAGCCTGGCAGGCTACAGTCCATATGGTCACAAAGAGTCGGACACGATTGAAGCAACCTAGCACACACACACGCTTAGTTGATTTACAATATTGTGTTAGTTTCAGGTGTACAGCATAGTGATTTTTTTTATTATATTCCATTATAGGTTATTATAAGATATTGGGTATAATTCTCTGTGCTTTACAGCAAATCTATTCTACACATAGTAAGTTGTATCTATTAAGCCCATACTCCTAATTTGTTTCTCCCCTTTGGTAACCATACATTTTTTTCTATGTCTGTGAGTCTATTTTGTTTCAAGTTTAGGTTCATTTGTATTATTTTTTAGATTTCACATATAAGTTGTATCATATAGTATTTGTCTTTCTCTGACTTATTTCACTGAGCATAATATTCTCTATGTCCATCCATGTTGCTATAAGTGGCAATATTCAATTTTTTATGGTTGGACAATAGTCTATTGTATACATACAGTACATTTTCTTAAGTCAAGTGTCTGTTGATGGGCTCTTGGATTGCTTCCATGTCTTGGATATAGTAAATAGTGATGCCGTTTTTTAATATTTATCTACTTATTCATCATTTTCAGTTATTTATTCATTAGTACATTTGTTTTGTATCTTTTGGGGTGCAGGCCTTTCAGTGACAAATTCTCTCAGATTTCATCTGTCTAAAAAGTCTTGATTCTGGCATTTTTGGAAGATGTTTTTCCTGGCTATAAAATTCTATATTAACTGTTTGTTTTTCTTTCAGCATTTTGAAAACATTGTTTCACTTGCTTCTGGATTGCACAGTTTTTGACGAGAAGATTTTTGTCATTTTTCTCTTTATTCCTCTGAATTTAATATGTCTTTTTTCCCTTCTGCTTTTAAGATTTTTTTCCTTTGGTATTTATTTTTAATAATTTGATTATGATGTACCTTTGTATGGGTTCCTTTTTCTAAACAAATAATGTTAAATTTTTTTTTTGAGTGTGCTGGGCCTTCGTTGCTGTGTGGGCTTTTACCTAGTTGTGGTGAGTGGGGGATATTCTCTAACTATGGTGCATGACCTTCTCATTTCAGTCTTTTTTTCTTGTTGTAGATCATGGGCTTTAGGGTGCACGGGCTTCAGTAGTTGTGGCACATGAGCTCAGTAGTGTGGCTCCCAGGCTTAGTTGCTCTGTGGCATGTGGAATCTTCCTGGATCAGGGATTGAACCCATGTCCCCTGCATTGGCAGGTGGATTCTTTGCCACTGAGTCACCAGGGAAGCCCCTCTATGGTTTTCTTTGTGTGTATCCTGCTTGAGGTTCGTTGAGTTTCTTGGATCTGCAATTTATAGTTTTTATTAAATTTGAAAAATACATGAATCTATTATCTTCTAATAATTTTCTCCTCCCCATGAAGCATATATCAGACTACTAGATATTATTCTATAATTCAATGAAATTCTGTTCATTTTTCTTTCTATACTCTATTTTGGATAGTTGCTATTGCTACATCTCCTAGATCACTAACCTTTAATTCTTTGGTATTTAATTTGCAGCGTTTAAACTGCTAATCCCACCCAGTGAATTTTTAATTTCAGCTTTTTTCATCTCTAGAATTTCCACTGGGTCTTCTTACAGCTTTGATTTCTCTTTTCAACATATTCATGTTTTCCTTTAAATACTTGAAAATAGTTAAAATAACTGTTTAACCTCCTTCTCTGCTAATTCCATCATCTTTATCATTTCTGGGCCCATATCTTTGATCATTTATTATTTTCCCACTTCCATGTCTATCAAGTAATTTTTATTGATTGTTGGACATATGAATTTTACATTTCCGGGATTAGATTTTGTTGTCTCCTTTTAATAAGTGCTGGGCTCTATTTTGGATGGGGGCATCATTTTACTTGCATGCAAGTCAATTTCATCCTTTCCAGGCTTGTTTTTAAGCTTTGTTATGGTGTATCTACGATAGCCATGACTCTCCTAAAATGCTACTAGGTGTAGCCTTTCACAGAGAGGGGAGAGATGGTCTTTACTGAATATCCCTTGTGATTGCTGAATCATCAGTGATAACTCTGGCTGGAATCAAATGAATCACAAGCCTATGTGAGCTCTGGGAACTGGTCAGCTCATGGCTCACTGTTGGGTCTTTGCCTGCTTTATGGAGAAATTCATCCTCTACATGCATGTCTCTGTTTTCAGCAAAGACTCTGGGGTACCCCTGTGCAGATTTGGGATGTTCTTTTCCTACAAACTCCAACTTCTCCAGGACTCAGCCCTCATATTCCCTTAACTCAGCGTTTCTGTCTCCTCACCTCAACTCAGCAAGTTCTCAGAACTCTGCTCAGGACTCCACCTCCCTCCTCCATAGTCTGAGTTATGCCTCAAGGCATAAAGTCAGGGCAATCATAAGGCTTGCCCTGTTTGTTTCCATTCTCTCAGGGATCACAGATCTGTTTTGTCTGTCGTCCAATGTCTGAAAACTGCTGTTTCATATACTGTGTCTAATTTTCCAATTATTGACAGCAGAATAGTAAATAAACTCCCAGTTTTCCCATTATGACTGGAAGCAGAAGTCATTAGTAGAATACATTCTTAAGCAGAGTAAAATTTGATTATCTTATTACTAACCCTGACCCATTAGGAATTTATTCCAACTGTAATCTGAAGTGTCGATTTGGTCAGAATACTATTGTTATGATTGTTACTGTTATTGAAGTCATAAAAGAATTATAACTATCCATTATTGAATGTTTATTATTTGTCAGTTATAATGCTAAGCATTTTACTGTTATTCTTTACAGTATCATTATTTTTTAAAAAATTTTATTGGAGTATAATTGCTTTACAATGTTGTATTAGTTTCTGCTGTACAACAAAGTGAATCAGCTATACATATACATGTATCCCCTCTTTTTTTTGGATTTCCTTCCCATTTAGGTCACCAGAGAGCACTGAGTAGTTCCCTGTGCTTTATCGTAGGTTCTCACTAGTTATCTATTTTATATGCTGTGCTTAGTCACTCAATTGTGTCTGACTCTTTTCGAGTCCGTGGACTGCAGCCCACCAGTCTCCTCTGTCCATGGGGATTCTCCAGGCAAGAATACTGGAGTGGGTTGCCATGCCCTCCTCCAGGGGTTTTTCCTAACCCAGGGGTCAAACTCAAGTCTCCCACATTGCAAGTGGATTCTTTACCATTTGAGTCACTAGGGAAGCCCAAGAGTACTGGAGTAGGTAGCCTATCGCTTCTCCAGCAGATCTTCCCAACTCAGGAATTGAACCGGGGTCTCCTGCATTGCAGGCAGATTCTTTACCAGCTGAGCTACCAGAGAAGCCCTATCTATTTTATACATAGTATCAATGCATATATATGTCAGCCCCAATTTCCCAATTCACCCCACCTCTCCGCTTCCCCCCTTGGTATCCATACATTTGTTCTCTACATCTATGTCTGTATTTCTGCTTTGCAAATAAGATCATCTATACTATTTTTCTAGATTCCACATGTATGTGTTAATATATATGTTTTTCTCTTTCTGACTTACTTCACTCTGTATGACAGTCTCTAGGTCCATCCACATCTTTGCAAATGACACAATTTTGTTCCTTTTTATGGCTGAGTAAATGGTAGCTCAGCTGGTAAAGAATCCACCTGCAATGCAGGAGACCCCAGTTCACTTCCTGGGTCAGGAAGATCCCTGGGAGAAGGGATAGGCTACCCACTCCAGTACTCTTGGGTTTCCCTTGTGGCTCAAATGGTAAAGGATCCACCTGCAATGCGGGAGACCTGGGTTCAATCCCTAGGTTGGGAAGATCCCCTGGAGGAGGGCATGGCAATCCCACTCCAGTATTCTTGCCTGGAAAATCCCCATGGACAGAGGAACTTGGTGGGCTGAAGTCCATGGGGTTAAGAGTCTGACACGACTGAGCGACTAAGCACACATGCATGGCTGAGTAACATTCCATTGTATATATGTATCATATCTTCTTTATCCATTCCTTCTAAAATAGAGCAAACTGAGAGTATTGGACAGTAATGGCAGAGTCAGGATTCAAGGTCAAGTCCCATTCTTTTGGGGCTTTCCTTGTGGCTCAGTGGGTGAAGAATATGCTTGCAATGCAGGAGACCCAGGTTTGATTCCTGGGTCAGGAAGATCCCCTGGAGGAGGTCATGGCAACCCATTCCAGTATTCTTGCCTGGAGAATCCCATGGACAGAGGAGCCTGGCAGGCTACAGTCTATAGGGTCACAAAGAGTGGGACATGACTGACAGGATTTAGCATGCATGCAAGGTGACTTTTTTGTTAGAAAGAAACCAACAGTTGGCAAGCTTTCATTTAACCTCGATACCACTTGCTTTGAATCATAAAGCTTCCACCTACAAAGTTATGCTTATATCAGAACATAATGTTTTAAACTTTGGAATGAGGCATTCAACTCTACAGATTCAAGTTTCCATGTTTTTCAAATGAGTGGGTTAGATATTTGAAGTCTCTTGCAGCTCTAAAATTTTATTATTTAAAATATTAATTTTTAATAGAAAAAAGTTATCAGTGTTTTCACTTTGTTTTTAAACTACTTTAAAGAGATTTTTAAAAAAATTATATTCTCTGCAATTTAATACTACCAGTAACAAGAATGCACAGTAGCATTTCCTGGCAACCCTATGATCAAAATGTACCATGAAATACCCTTTCCTTTTCTGAAATGCTCATTCAGGCTCTTTGAAGTATACATCATGGCTTACAAAATTTGGTTTGTCAAGGTAAAGAAGATTTATTGATTGAGGTGTAGGCAAACAATCAAAGGAAATGCTGAGTGTTTGTCTTTTTTTAAAAAGATCCATCTTAAAGTCAAACCAACCAAGAACATTTTGTATGGAGAATGGCCAAGAAAAGAAAAAAAAACAGACTTTTTATCTGTCCTAAGAAGTGGTTTTGTCCTTCTCCTATTCAAATTCAAATGGGAGTGTTTCATTTCTAAAATACTGTGAATTGTTGAGTAGCTCTTACTTAAAATGTAGCATAGAGGGTATTTAATTGCTCCTCTATGAGGGACAAGCAGCATTTTAAAGCCAAAACCTGTGTTTTATTACCAAGGATGTGAAAGACAGTAACGGAACTTAGTATTTTTAATTTTGTCCCTGACTCACTCATGCAGCCCTAGCCAGCTGTGCAGTCAAAGTTACTGCATTTATTTGATCAGAACATGATCACCGTGTACTATAAAAGCATCATTCATTTCTTATTACCATTGATCTCCGGAGAGTTTCACTCAGATCTTGCCAAGAATTTCACATGGCAGGTGGTGGGGCTATATTTTTCTATGATTAATCATATAGTCCAAATTCAGTGATTACAGCTCATTAAAGAGAGCAGATTTCCTATTAATGAATGCTTAATGCCAGGATGCAAGACTCAGAAGTCCCAGACCTAGAAAGAAGGTGGACACCAGACTCTAAAAGAGTAGCTGTCACCCAGGGGCATCCCTAGAGAAACTAACACTCACTGGCTTCCTTCAGCACAAATTCACTAGTTCACCTATCAAGGACTAGTTCACTTCAGTGTTAGACATTTCAGTTTATTCAATGTAAAGATTCCACCTGCCAAGGCAGGAGATGTGGGTTTGATCTTGGAGTTTGGAAGATCCTCTGGAGAAGGAAATGGCAACCCATTCCAGTATTCTTGCATGGGAAAACTCATGGAGAGAGGAGCCTTGTGGGCTACAGTCCATGGGGTCACAAAGAATCGTGTCACCAACAACAAAGGGCTTTATAGCCGAATATGACTGTGAAGACTCGAGACCTCATTTTTAACACCCAAATTATCCACTGTTTGTTCAATCCTAACAAACTTATTAGAGGCTACCTGAAAAACTTGAACTGAAAAGGCAAGAAGCATTACTGACTGGAGGAGGGAGACGAGGTGGGAAATGGTAGAGCTGAAGGATCATCAGCAATAGGAGATGTAAGGCAAGCTGCATCTTCACTCATACCTGATATTGATGGCTCAGGTTCTGGTTTCTTGTTGCATTCAATTCTATCTACCTTCTTGAAAAAAATGATCCAGTGATGTCTGGGTAGTAATATGTTTGTATCTTGGAAAGTTCGCAACTTGAACACCCATATGTAGGGGACTTATGGTTTGGAATGATATTTTATCACTTTATCCAGCCAGATGCATTTGGAACTGTAGAAAATAGTCTTGTATCTGAAGCAAACTTCTGTTAATATTTAAAGACTTATTTAGGTCTTTTCTCCATTCTTGTAACTTTATTTGCCCTTCTTTGCTCCTCATACAGCCACCAAACAACCTCCTGGAATCCGTTTTCTGTGTCTCATGTCCGTTCTGTACACAACCTCTTGATTGCCATGTTATAAGAATGTGACATCTGAACTCAGTGTGAGTTGTTTCTATCTTTTATCAGAAGGAAAGGCATCTTCTGGTGGGATTGACTAGTTTAGTTCCACAATTTAGTGACTGATAACAACAGAGCTTTATTTCTCATTCATAATAGGTGTAGTTTTAAGTCATGGTGATGGGGTGGGGGTTCTAATATCTTCTCACTCAGGAGCCAAGACAAATGGAGCCACTGTCACCATCTGGAATGGCATACAAACAGTGCAGCAGCAGGAGGGAACAGAGCAAATCACACATTTTCTCTTGAAAGACTTTTTCTTAGAAGTACATCCACTTGCATTGAACAAGGTCATATCAAACTACCTGATGGATGAGCAGAGCAGTGTGATCCTACCAAAGGCCCAGGGGGAAAAGACCTGAAAATATCAGTGAACAGCACAAATAACCACATCATCTACTATTTTGCAACAGGAGGGAAAAGAGCAGGCAAGGCACAACCTTTAAAAGAATAACATAGCCCAAGGACATGACATGCATTGATTAGAACCAAATTGGTCCAAGATGGTGGACTAGTTGACTTCCACTGGACCTTAAGCCTCAGTGTATGCTCATTATAGCACATAAGCAAGCTAAATTACATACCCACAGGTATCATGACAGTTCCAAGGCTGATCATCAAAGACCAAAAATTAGCAATGGTCCAATTTCTCAAAATCTCTGCCCCTTCCCCTAAATAGTTAGAATAATCCTCCCACTCATTCAGTTCAGTTCAGTTCAGTTGCTCAGTTGTGTCCGACTCTTTGTGACCCCATGAACCGCAGCACGCCAGCCCTCCTTGTCCGTCACCAACTCCCTGAGTCCACCCAAACCCATGTCCATCGAGTCGGTGATGCCATCTAACCATCTCATCCTCTGTCATCCCCTTCTCCTCCTGTCCTCAGTCTTTTCCAGCATCAGTGTCTTATCCAGTGAGTCAGCTCTTTGCATCAGATGGCCAAAATATTGGAGTTTCAGCTTCAACATCAGTCCTTCCAATGATCACCCAGGACTGATCTCCTTTAGGATGGACTGGTTGGATCTCCTTGCAGTCCAAGGGACTCTCAAGAGTCTTCTCCAGCACCACAGTTCAAAAGCATCAATTCTTTGGCACTCAGCTTTCTTTATAGTCTAGCTCTCACATCCATACACGACCACTGGAAATACCATAGCCTTGACTAGACAGACCTTTGTTGGCAAAGTAATGTCTCTGCTTTTTAATATGCTGTCTAGGTTGGTCATAACTTTCCTTCCACTCATTAGCCTGTGAAATTACCCAGCCCATAAACACTAACCACACCACATTTCAAGACTTCTTTCACCTTTTGAGTATGGAAAACAGAGTTCTCCCATACTCTGTCTGTGGAGTGTGTTTCCTTCTAAGTACATCCACTTCTTACATATCATTTTGTCTCTCACTGAATTCTTTCTGCCATGAGATATCAAGAACCTGAGCTTCATTAGGTCCTGAAACCAGGTGTGTGATCTCTGTTGGAAGACTGGATTTTGGCTGGGCTCGAGTCCTAGCCATGGGGTTCTAGTCCTCGATCATGAGTTCAAGTCTCAATCTGAAGTGAATGGTTTCAATTTTGGTCACCAGTTTCCCTTCTTTCTTAGGCACAAAAATACCCTTGTCCCTTGGGCTCCCAGATGGCACAGTGGTAAAGAATTCACCTGCCAATGCATGAGACATGAGTTTGATCCCTGGGTCAGGAAGACCCACTGGAGTAGGAAATGATAACCCACTCCAGTATTCTTCCCTGGAAAATCCCATGGACAGAGCAGCCTGGTGGTCTACATCCAGGGAGTTGCAAAGAGTCAGACATGACTTGTTCCTTATGAATGTTCCATTCAGGCAGGACATCAAGCTCAAGGTCCAGAATCTCTGGATGATGTAGTCTGGGTCCAGCACTGAGAAGATGAGGAAGCCGTTCATCTCACATGTACTCTGTAATGATGACATAAGGACAGGGTAAGGTTAATAAGTGCTTCCATTCAGATAGGGCAAGGACATTGGTCTGTGGCAATTTAATCCTGCTGGGCAGACATTGTAAGGTTTCCCTCCCCAAAGGAAAGAGCAATCCCATCTCTTGGACTCTCTCCCCTGCCCATTGGCCCTTGAGAACCCTATCTGTATCCTCCCAGAGATTCTTCCTTTGCAAACTTTTCCCTTGGCCACATTTTGAATCAGGGAATAAGTCCTCCTTCAGAGAGGAATGCTTTTCTCAGCTCACTCTCTGCATGTACTGAGTTAGGACTCAAAAGGTTATTTGAAGTCTAGAACCATCACATCCTCTATTAGTCAGATAGATCTCTTATTATAAATTGCCTTCCAAACAGATCCCTAGTTATCATTTGGATTCCACCCAACAACTTGTGCTGATAGCCACACCCATCATTCATTTCAAAATACAATCCTCATATTTGCTGTGTTTCTCTGCCTGCCTCCTTCTTTCTCAAAATAAATCACTACATCTTGATCCTGAGAGAATTGCATCCTTATTTTTTCCCCTGTGATATTTAATTCACTTGATAGGATTTACTATATCTTTACTTTTGTGTTGTTGTTGTTCAATCGCTAAGTCATGTCCAACTCTTTGCATTCCCATGGACTGCAGGACACCAGGCTACTCTGTCCTCCACTATCTCCTCAAGTTTGCTCAAATTTATGTCCATTGAGTTGTTGATGCTATCTAACCATCTCATCTTCTGGTGCTCCTTCTCCTTTTACCTTTGATCTTTCCTAGCATCAGGGTCTTTTCCAATGAGTTGGAATGAGTCAGCTTCAGCATCAGTCCTTGCAAAGAATATTCAGGATTGATTTCCTTTAGGATTGACTGGTTTGATCTCCTTGCTGTCCAAGAGACTCTCAGGAGTCTTCTCCAGAACCATAATTTGAAAGCATCAATTCTTCAGCAGTCAGCCTTCTTTATGGTCCAACTCCCTCATCTGTATATGACTACTAGAAAAACCACAAGGGGCTTCCCTTGTGGCTCAGCTGGTAAAGAATCCCCTGCAGTGTGGGAGACCTGGGTTCGATCCCTGGGTTGGGAAGATCCTCTGGAGAAGGAAAAGGCTACCCACTCCAATATTCTGGCCTGGAGAAATCCATGGACTGTACAGTCCATGGGGTCACAAAGAGTCGGACATGACTGAGCAACTTTCACTTTCACTAGAAAAACTGTAGCTTTGATTATACGGACCTTTGTCAGCAAAATGCTATCTCTGCTTTTACTTAAGACACCTCAATCCAGTCAAAGATTCAACCATTTTGTATGATGTCTACACCCTCCATCTCATCCTTGCCATAGACTGAGTTTTACTTTTGACCTTTACTGTTCCAAGATTTGAGTCCATAGAGCATATGGTTGAGAAGCAGTTGTTCATTCCAACCTTATGAGTCTTTGAATTCACGGACCCCTTTTCCTTCCTTTCCTGTTTGCAAGTGGCCAACACTTTTCTGAGTTAATTTCATACTTGTCAAATGCAGTCAATAACAATCTTTACACCCTAGTCATGTTCTGTTTTCCAACCTATTCACCTAAATGTCCATCACATCATTAGGGATGTGATGTACCTTCCGATGTCACCACAGATGATAGTCTGCCAAATGTTTTTCTACTCCCTAACATAGATCACCATCTCCTCAACCTCTGACTACAGTTTCTTTACTACTTACTAGTGATTGCTGACCCAGTGCCACAGGTTTTAGGTTTGAATTACAGCTACTGCAAGGATTAGTTTCGCTATGAGTGAGCATGGGCTATATAGGCTGCAGTAAAAAGCATCCTTAAATCTCAGTGTCTTTAAACAGAAAAGACCCACTTCCTACTTATACCACATGTCCATTTCCAGTTAGAAGAAGTCTCTGCTCCATGAAGCTCTCACTCAGGGACCCATGGTCATGAATCCTTGACAATGTGAAATATCTCTAGTAACCATGACAGGAAAATGAAGGTACGCTGACTCTTAAAGGCTCCTTTCGAGAAATTACCAGGCATCCCTGTTATTCACATTTCTTTGGCTAAAACAAGACATGTGACTTTGTTTGACTTCAGGCATGCGTGGGAGTACCAACCTGCTAAGTTTCTGAAAAGGAGGAAAGTGCACAAACTATAGATTTCTATCCTATCACTGTTATTGCCTGGCCCCCTCCTTCAGGTTGTTAAGGATTTTTACCAGCCAAACCACGTTAATTATGTGATCATTTCTCTACTTAAAATATTCAGGCTTTGCAGGTGTAAATATAGATGTTGTTCTCTGAATAGTTCTCAATATCAAAACTATCTGTGTAACCTTATTGAAAATTAATGTACAATTTCCATTAGGCTGTATAAAATTATAGCCCATGGCTTTCTAATGGGTCTCTTTCCTCCCATCCTTGCCCTCAGCACTCATTTCTTAACAAAACGGAAGCTAGAATGACCCTTTTTAAGGCGTGTGTGTGTGTGTGTGTGTGTGTGTCTGTTAGTCGCTCAGTTGTGTCTGACTCTTTGCAACCCCATGGACTGTAGCCTGCCAGGCTCCTCTGTCCATGGGATTTCCCAGGCAAGACTACTGGAGTGGGTAGCCATGCCTCCTCCAGGGGATCTTGCCGACCCAGGGACTGAACCCGTGTCTCCTACATCTCCTGCATTGCAGACAGGTTAGGTTCTTTTACCTCTAGCGCCACCTGGGAACCCCTTTTAAGGCATATCACTGCTCAAATCCCTCCTTTGTTTCCCCGTCTCACTCAAAATTCTAAATCCTTATGCCTGCCAGCAAGACTGTGTGCATGCTCTGGCCTCCCTGCTCGCCCTCACCTTATCTCTTTCCTCTCTCTGCTTCCTCCACCTACCTGAACCACCCTGGAGCCCTGCGTGTCCTCAGCCATGCCAAGCATTCCCCTGGTTAAGGGCTGTGCACCTGCCATCCGCCTAGTCGGTGTGCAGCTCCTTCCCTCCTTTCTTCTAGGACTAAGCTCATCTGTAAGCTTCTAGTTTTCTCAGGTGGTGTTCTATGATTGTCCCATATATAATGAAACCCCTTCCTCATTATCTATTCTCTTTGCTCTGCTTCATTTGCTCTACAGCCTTTGTACTATGTGTTTATTTCTTGGTTTGCTCATCATGGGTCTCCTATCAACATCAGCTCCATGAGGGCAGCTCTTTGCCTTCTGTGTTCACACATCCCCAGTCCCTGGAAAAGCACCTGGAACAGAGTCAGTGCTCAGCAAATGCTTTACACAATGACTGGAGAAATGTGTCAGTGTCAGTTAAGAGGTATGCCCCAAGGAACTGTGTATTTAGAAATATAAAGGGTCTGGGGCTTCCCTGGTCTGGGAAGATCCCACATACCAAGGAGCAGCTAAGCCTGTGCACCAAAACTACTGAAGCCTGCGAGCCTATAGCCCATGCTCTGCAACAGGAGAAGCCACCACAGTGAGAAGTTCACATACTGCGGCAAAGAATAGCCCCACCCCCTCCCTCCCCACCGCTAGAGAAAGTGTATATACCTCAACAAAGCATAGCACAGCCACACATAAATAAATAAATATTTTTAAAAAGATTAAGTGTCGATGTTTCCAAATGGTGATCTTATTAGAAACTAGAGGGGCTTCAAAGTTAGCCATAATCCTTTGTCGCTGTAACTGGCTTGTATCTTCATTTATCCTCTTAAATAGTAGAGAAAGGGTAGAATCACAGCAGGCATGCCAGGAACCCATGATCGCACCTATCCTGAGCTCCAGCCTTCCCAGACCATATTTACTGTTCCCCACACGCCCTGCCCTTCCCACTCTCTCTGACCCCCCTGTCTGGCATGCCCAGCCCAACTCACTTGCCATGGCTAATCCTATTCCTGGCTCCAGTGCCACCTCCTCAAGAAACCCTCTCACTCCTATAGCTGGCCTCAATCTCTCCCTTCTCTGTTCTCCCTTAGAGCTAAACTTCTATCCCTTTTCTATTTTTGTGGCCTAATAATTCATGGGGTCGCAAAGAGTCGGACACGACTGAGCGACTGAACTGAACTGAACTGAATAGTGTGTGGGCCTGCCTTTCTCAGTTCCTAGGGTCTGATTCTTTGAGAGTTCTCTCCTATTCATGCCTGATTCCCCCATAACACTTCGAACACAAGTAGCCGTAAAGATTTGTGTATCAAAAACCTGTGGTGGTCCAGTGGTTAAGATTTTGCCTTCAAATGCAGGGATTGCAAGTTCAATCCCCGGCTGAGGAGCTAAGATCCCATATGCCTTAGGGCCAAAAAAGCAAAACATCAAACAGAAGCCATAAAAAGGAACAAATCTGATTCAGTTCTAGTGAGGTGAAGGAACCTAGAATCTGTTCTATAACGTGAAGTAAGTCAGAAAGAGGAAAACAAATATCGTATATTAATGCATATATATGGAATCTAGAAAAACGGTACTAATGAATCTATTTGCAGAGCAGGAATAGAGATACAGATGTAGAGAACAGACTTGTGGATACAACTGAGGAAGAAGAGGGCGGACAAATTGAGAGAGTATCATCGAAACATATACATTACCATACGTAAAATAGGTGGCTAGTGGGAAGTTGCTATATAAGACTCGGAGCTCAGCCTGGTACTGTGTGACAACCTAGAGGGGTGGGATGGGGTGGGGAGTGGGAGAGGGAGGCTCAAGAGAAAAAGTACATATGTATGCTTATGGCTGATTCATGTTGTTGTAGGGTAGAAACCAACACAGTATTGTAAAGCAGTTATCCTCCATCTGAAAATAAGTTTTAAAAACTTAAAAATCAGAAGCAATATTATAATAATTTCAATAAAGACTTCTAAAAAATGGTCCACATCAAAATTTTTTTAAATAAATATTTTAAAAAAATTTTAAAAATAAGTTTTTTTGAATTTTATATTTTTATTAGAAAAAAATAAAGAACCTGTGAGTTTGCAGTGGACTGATTCCCTACTTCACTGTTTAAGACTCTTTCCTGGGACCTTGGATGTGATCCTTGTATTTCCTTAAAGGAGAATGGGCTGTCATCCGCCCCACATTGTCACCTGTGCAAATACTCATCCAGCATCTCCAATATTAAATTCACAAGTAGCCACAGGTAGAGGTCTCCTCTCGTGAACCATGGAAAAATAGTGCTCACATAAGAATGCTTCAAGAAGGGGGAAATTAAGTAAGATGGACTTGCTAAGCTGAATAAAATTACATTAACATCAGAAATTCTGCTATCTAAGCCCTTGGATCACTTGCGTTTTCCTTATGAATAATTTTGTATGTTCATTGAACAGAAATGTCTCTGGCTCATGTAAGGGGAATAACTTTAAATCTTTTTCTTCAACTATAGACCAGAAAGTAAAAAAAAAAAAAAAAAAATCCTATTTTTTCCCTAAGGAGTAACAATTTAAGCCTCCAGTAATGTCTATGCTACCCTTCACCTGCTACTTGAAGTTTTCTCTGTCCTTGGTCCAAATGTTCCTCCTCCTGCCAGGCTTAAGTTTCTTTAGCTGCAGTAAATATACATGTATGAATTTCAAAGGAAGTACATTGCTAGTATTTGTTATGCTTTTCCATTTTTCTCTGAATCTCTTTTCCGCTCTCAGTTTCCACTCTCCAAATCTCCCCGTACTTTGTGAAGTCGTGTGTGTGTGTGTGTGTGTGTGTGTGTGTACGTGTGCACACACGCGCGCATGCAGAGAAGACATTCCTAACGTAAGAAACTCTAGATTCTATGTATGTTTGGTGGATCAAAGGATTGTATCTTAATCAAGATATCCCTATAAAACCATATCTCCAAAAACATAATTTGCAAAATTTGTTGGAAGGCTTCCACATTTAAGAGAAACATTAGTAAAGTGATTACAGAGAAAAAGTTGTTATCAGGTTGTAGAAGGAGGTTCAAATGGTAAAGAATCTGCCTGTAATTCAAGAGACCTGAGTTCAATCCCTGGGTTGGAAAGATCCCCTGGAGAAGGGAATGGCAGCCCACTGCAGTATTCTTGGCTGGAGAAATCCATGTACAGAGGAACCTGGTGGGCTACAGTCCACAGGGTCACAAAAGGTCAGATACAACTGAGTGACTAACACTACTTGTAGAAGGATATAGAACATATATTCGAGACTTGGGTGCAAAAAAAAAAAAGAAAAGTAAGAAATTCAAACTGTAAACACCTTAACCAAAGAAGGAATTTTAACTATTCAGATGATCAAACAATCTGTGTATCCCAACTTCAGACTTAGATAGATTCAGGTGCTGAATAGCATTGTCAGAAATCTCTCCTTCTCTCAGATCTCTTTGTCCCCTTTATTGGCATCAATTTTAGGGGTGACCTTCCCACAAGGTGAGAAATGGCCATTAAGAACACCGAGCCTGCAATCTGTCAGGTTAGAAGTTCCTGCAGAAGGAGGCTGTCTTTTTTCAGTGGTTCCAGAACAATTCCTGGGGAAGTCTTCCCTTTGCCCAGTTTGGAGAATGTTCTCACCACTGAGCCATTCACTGTGGCCAGTGAAAGGAGGCTGAGGTCAATCCCGCTTTAACCATGTAAACTGACAGTGGGAGAGGGGATGGCCCCCCCATGGAAATTCAGATGCTGTTACCTGGAGAGGGACTAGATATTATCAGACAAAAGTGATACCTATCCCTATGAAGTAGTGTACTTCATATGAAGAAATACTGAACACATTGTGAAAGGCTTGGTGGGGGAAGATCACTTAAATGTAACCTACAGGAATGCAGCAGAAAGGGATCGAGCTGGGGGAGTGAGCCAGGTGTGGCCACTTCCAAAGCCTGCGGAGCACATATGACTGGACAGCAAAAGCAAAGGCCACTAAGCCAACCTGACCCAAAGCTGAAGCCCAGCCCTGCCTCTGAGTAACTCAGCGAAGTCATTTAACTTCCTAGATGCCAGTTCCCCCCAGTTTAAAGGATGGGTCTCAAGGTCATTGATGAGCCTGTGCTTGGCTCCCAGCCAGCTCAGTGCTCAGCCCTAGGAGTTATCGCTCATTGTGTGTCTCTCTCACCCCCTCCCCTTTCAGCATGTTGCATAGGATCTTGTTTCAGGTTTGCCTTGTGGGATGGAAGAGTCTAATTTAATAACACTTGTAATTAAAGAATCTCTAACACTTCCTAAAGCTCGCTAATCACATGCATTAACAAGGACAGAGTATTGCCAATTCCGAACACCTGGAAGCTGCTTGGGGCACCCTCAGCTCACGACAGCTGTGACAGCTGTGTGGGTTCTCTGTGAATTCCTTGGAACGACACCTCCGCAGTACAGAAGCAGAGGAAGCCCCGTGACAAAAGAGAGAATTGTCATGTCGGATGGGGGGAAATGAAACGCTACTCACTTGAGAAGAGGGGAGCCCTCATCTCACTGTGGGAGATAACTGCTTGCCGGCAGTTAGAGGACAGAGTTCGCTGCCAGTTTCTCTTTCTACTGGCATCCCTTTTTTTCCCTCTTCTCAAAATTCCCCAAGGCTAGTGTTGGCTGACTCAGAAGAGTGAAGCGCTCACCATCCCTACTGCTCCAGCCATGCCATGTAGCCATGGGGGGCCGTAGCACAGGCTCTTTCCTGTGTGGGACAGCTGGAACAGCCAATCGCCCTGGGAGCTTCATTGCATGTGTCAGACACAAGCTGAAGACTTGAAGCTGAAGCGTGGAAGGGCCATTCCAGGATGCACACCTGGAAAGCTGGACTTCTCATCAGGAACTGTGACCCTCTTAAATATGTGCATGAGGTCATCATGTCTTTCGGAAGAACCCAGACAACCGGATAAAGCTAAAATGTTGATGAGGAGGAATGGTTATGTACATTAGGTTCCTCTGTCCATGGGATTTCCCAGGCAAGAATACTGGGATGGGTACCATTTCCTTCTCCAGGGGATCTTCTTGATCCAGGGATCAAATCCATGTCTCCTGCATCGACAGGCAGGTCCTTTATCACTGAGGCACCTGGGAAGCCCATACATTATGCTACATACATGCAATAAAACACTGCATAATTATTTCAAATGAGACACATTCTATGTGGCCATCTGGAAAGACTTGTAGAATATATTGCTCTCTGAAAAATTCAACCTGCAGAACAGCAATAGCTGATGTAGGGTATATACAGTTTCATAAATAAAGGTGCATGCATATACATTTATAGGTTGATATGTGAGCAGAACTCTGGAGGAGGGCATAGCAACCCACTCCTGTATTCTTGACTGGAGAATCCCATGGACAGAGGAGCCTGGTGGGCTACAGGAGTCAGATACAACTGAAGTGACTCAGCCCACATGCACACAAAAACGTAAAAATCCATTCTTAGCCTGTAGACCATATAAAAATAGGCCACCTAGTTTTCTGGCCCCTGCTCTGGTTCATCAGTTATGATTACTATATCATATTAATTGTACTATGACTTATTAATGGGTTCTTCCATTAATGATATTTGGTTTATCTCCAGGCTTTTGCTCTTGGGCAAAGTGTATTCTTAGTATCTCCTGTATTACACATGCAAGAGTTTCTTTGGAGAACTTTCCCAGGAGTGGAATTGCTGAATAATGGGAGATGTGAACGTCCATCTTTGGGAGAAATGTTGAGGACAGCAAATGTACCAACCTTGCTCTCATTGAAATTTGCTGTCTCTGAAATGACTTCCCTGGCTGTCTGTGCTCCAGAATATTCATGTATTATGTGCTTTTTTGTCTGCTTGTTTTATCTTTGTGCCTTCACAACCCAGCTCAAATGTAATTCCTTCCCAGGCACATCCTGGAGCAGCGTGATTGTACTACTGTCCTGTGGATATAAACATGGGCTCCAGCGTTAGACTTGGCCTTGGATCTGGGCTTTGCTGGTTTCTTGCTGTTTGACCAGGGGCAAGTCACTTACAGCTTTGAACTTGAATTTTTACCTCTGTAAATTGTGAGAATACCGGTGCCCCAGTTCCTTATGTGGTGGTAAAGAACAGAAAATCACTAAAGTACCAAGTAACAATGAAACTGGATAGAAGCATAAGTAAGAACCAGAGAAGTGACAGCCTCTCTGGGACTCATAGAAGAGCCTAGTGGGACTCTGCTCCTGGCAGAAACTGGTGTTGGGCTCTGGACCACTCCACTTTTCATTGACTCATAAGATATTTGTTGTGCACTGACTTCTTGCCAAGGGCTTCCCTGGTGGCTCAGTGGTAAATAATCCACCTGCCAGTAAAGGAGACACAGGTTTGATCCCTGGGTCAGGAAGATCCCCTGGAGAAGAAAATGGTAACCCACTCCAGTATTCTTGCCTGAGAAATCCCATGGACAGAGGAGTCTGGTGGGCTACGGTCCATGGCGTTGCAAAAGAGTCAGACACGACTTGGTGATTAAATAGCAACATCAACAGCTTCTTGCCAGGCTGTTCTTTTGTTCAGTCGCTCAGTCATGTCTGACTCTTGGGACCCCATTGACTGTAGCATGCCATGCTTCCCCGTCCTTCACAATTCCTTGAGCTAACTCAAATTCATGTCCATTGAGCTGGTGATGCCATCCAACCATGTCGTCCTCTGTCATCCCCTTCTCCTCCTTCCCTCAATCTCTCCCAGCATTAGTGACTTCTCCAATGTTTCAACTCTTTGCATCAGATGGCCAAAGTATTGCAATTTCAACTTCATCATCCATCTTTCTCATGAATATTTAGGGATGATTTCCTTCAGGATTGACTGGTTTGATCTCCCTGTAGTCCAAGGGATTCTCAAGAGTCTCCTCCAACACCACAATTCAAACACATCAATTCTTCAGTTCTCAGCTTTCTTTATGGTCCAACTCTCAGTGACTTTGGATCAAGAAAATAAAGTCTGTCACTGTTTCCATTGTTTCCCCATCTATTTGCCATGAAGTGATGGGACCGTTCTAGGTGCTTACAGTACAACAGGGAACAAAATGGTAATCCCTGCCCTTGAGGGGCTGCATTCTAGTGGGAGAGAGACAAAAGCCAATGGACATGATCAGTAAGTATAGACTGTATTAGAAGTCGATGAGTATCATGGGTAAAGAAAGAGTACAACAGGAAAAAAGGTTAGGGGTGGTGAGGGGGAGGGTGCTGTGTATGTTAAATAAGGTGGACTGGGTGGAGTTTTTTATGGGAATGACATTCGAGGAATGACTTGAAAGAGAGGAAAGAAGGAGAGTGTGGTCACCTTGGAGGGGGAGTGTTCCAGGCAAAGGAAAATTGAGTAAAAGACATGGGCTGAGGCTTCATCTGGTCCCAGAACCCAACTGGAGCAGAGTGAGTGACAGAGGGGAGAGAGAGCTCGGGGCGGTAGGGAATAAGAAGTCAGATCCTGCAGGGGACGGTGAGCCATCACAAGGTCTTATGTGGGAAGTCAGTGAGGGGTTAGGATCAGAGGAGGGATGGGACAAGGTGGCAGCCAGATGAAGGTGGGACTGGAGCTGGGGATCTGCTTCCATGTTCATTCATGTAACTGTTGGCAGAGGCTTTAGTTCCTTGCCACATGGATCCCTCCATGGATTCACTCATAACTTGGCAACTGGCTTCTCCTACAATAAGAAATAAAATAGAGAGAGGCAAAAAACAGAGAGACTGTCACTTCTGCCTTATTCTGTTCCTTCTGAGCAATGCACTAAGTCCAGCCCCACACTCAACAGGAATAGACTGATTCAACCAGAGAACAAATACCAGGGGGTAAGGATCCTCCTGGAGACAACCTAGGACAAGGAGAACAAAGGCATAAACAGAGAAACTGGTTAGAAGTTTCCTGCAGTGATTCAGGAGGGAGCTGCTGATGTGTTTTTCACCAGGGAGGCAGATGCAGAAGAGGAAGACATCATGGGATTCTGGGTATAGTTTGTTCATAAAGCCAAGGCAATCTCCTGCCTGATTAGATGTGAGGTATGAGAATAAGAAATGAGGTAAGGATGACTCCGAGGATTTTAGCTAACGGATGGAGTTGCCCTTACTTGAGATGGTTTAATAGTAGCTAGCACAGCTCGGAGTTGAAAGAGAAAATAGGTCTATAGTTTGGACATGGATGCTACCTAGACAGTTTGGAAAAGGAGATGCAAATTCCAGGGGGAGCAGATTTGAGTAACTTAGTTAACTTGAGTGAATGGTCTCTCTTTGGCCGTGGGGAGGATAGGAGCTAGGGGAAATTTTTTAGGTAATATTCACATAATATAAAACTAACATTTCAAAGGGTGCGATTGAGTGCCATTTAGTATGTTAACAATGTTGGCAATCTTAACTTTGACCTAGTTCCCAAAACAGTTTCATCATCCTAAAGGGAACCCCTGTACCCATTAAACAGTTAGTTCTCATCCCTCCTTTTTTTCCCCAGTGCCTAAAAACCACACATCTGCTTTCTGTTTCTATTCTGGGTATTTCATTTAAATGAAATCATACAATATATCACTTTTTTAATCTGGCTTCTCTTCCTTAGCATAATGTTTTCAGGGTTCATCCACATTTGAGCATGTGTCAGTACTTTATTCCTTTATACAGCTGAATTATATTCCATAATACGGATATATCATATATTATTTCTCCATTCTTCAGTTTGTAGACATTTGGGTTGTTTCCACGTTTTGGCTATAATGAATACTGCAGCTATGAACATTCATGTACAAATGTTGAACTATTTTCAATTCTTTTGAGTATATCTCTGGGAGTCAAATTGCTGTGTTATATGGATAACTTTCTGAGGAACCATAAACCTCTTTTCCACAGCAGCTTCACCATCTTATTAATACATTCCCACCAGCAAGGCTTCCAATTTCTCTATCACTTTGTCAACACTTGTTATTGTCTGTTTTCATTTTTGGCACGCTAGTATCTATGAAGTGGTATCTCACTGTGCTTTTGATTTGAAGTTCCCTAATAATGACTAGTGGCTTCCCTGGTGGCTTCACTGCAGGTAATAAAGAATCCACCTGCCAATGCAGGAGACTCAGGTTTGATCCCTGAGTTGGGAATATTCCCTGAAGAAGGAATGGCAATCCATTCTAGTATTCTTGCCTGGGAAAGCTCATGGACAGAGGAGCCTGGTGTGCTGCAGTTCATGGGGTCACAAAAGAGTTGAACACAACTTAGCAACTAAACAGCAACAACAATGACTAATAATGTCCAATACCTTTTATGTGTTTGTTGTTCGTTTGTGTATCTTCTTTGGAGAAATGTCTACTCAAGCCCTTCCCCATTTTTTTTAATGTGCTTGTTTATCATTTTGTTGGATTATAAGTATAACTGGGTACTAGACCTTTATTAGTCATATAATCCATGAATACCATCTCTCATTCTGTAGGTTGTTTTTTCACTTTCTTGATTGTGTCCTTTGATGCACAGAAGTTTGTAATTTTGATAAAGTCTGATTTATCCAATTTTTCTTTTGTTGCTTGTCTAGACAGGGGGTGAAATCTTATGCAAGTCAAAAATTTGATGGCTTTATCAGAATGAGGTGAGAATATACGCCAAGTGGGCAAAATAACAAACATCCACCACAATTAGCAACTTCACAGGTTGTTAGACGATTAAATGAGATGACACATACCAAGCATTTAGCACAGAGTAAGTGCCTAATAAATGTTAACTCTTATTATTTGTGTCTAGCACAAGTGTTTGATGTGTAATTTGGGAAAGAATAAATATGGTACAGACAGATGCTGCATTTTGTCTCTTGGTCTCTGTCCAGAGTAAGTAGATTGTCTAGGGGGAGAGAGGGAGAAAATGGTATTGGAAGCATCCCTAGTGGAAAAGAATCTGGATTTTTTTTTTGACTTGGCAATAGTTTAATAGTTCAGTCTTTAGGGAGGAAATTATGTTTAGGATTCTATGTTACAAATACTATTTTTCCTCAGTCAGTTTTATATGTTGTCAAGACTTAAAACTGAGTCTAGATACATGCACAGATCTGGAATTCCCTAAAATTCTTCTCCCTTATTCCTTTTCTGCCTCTGTAGCAAGCAGCTGTATGTAAGAAAGAAATGGCCTTCTCCATCTGAGAAATTTGTTTCAGGACTGCTTGTGCCTGTCACTCTTGATTATCTACCTAATGGTCATCTCCCTCTTTTCTTTGATCCTGTTGTTGTTGTTGCTTAGTAGCTTAGTCATGTCTGACTCTTTGCAACCCCATGGACTGTAACCCATGAGGCTCTTCTGTTCATGGGATTTTCCAGGCAAGAATACTGAAGTGGGTTGCCATTTCCTTCTCCAGAGGGTCTTCCCCACCCAAGGATCAAACCCACCACTCCTGCACTGCAGGTGGATTCTTTTCCACTGAACCACAAGCCTATTCTTTGATCCTAGCAGATGATTATACCAAAATTCCATAGAGTAGTCATATCATCTGGTGAGCTTGGACCCCTTCCAATGCTCCAAAGAGAGAAGTTCATCTTCCTGAGCTAGTCAAGGAGGTTTCTCTGTCCTCTTGCCCAGGTATTGGTTCAGAAATGACATTGACCTTCTTCTGGCCAATAATATGTAAAATAAAGCTTTCTATGGGGCTTCTGGGAAAGGTGTCCTTAGAAATAAAGAGAGCTGATGGGAGAAAATGTTCCTCTTCTTGCTGTATGCCATTATGTCTGCAGACAAAGGCAGGAACTCTTTTAGCCAATATGTGACCCCAAGTAGAATCCACCATCTCAAATACAGTGACAGAGAAGACCTGGATCTTCTGTTGGTGGTGTTGAGCAAATGAGCCAACCCAGGATTCATCCCGTCTTCGGAATCCATGATAGAGAGGGGAGATGACAAATGTTCTTCCTGTTTACACACTTTCAGTTACATTTCCTGTTGCCAATAGTTAAAAGCACCCTAAAGGATGCACAATATCAGGAAAGTGAAAGTTGCAAAAAGTGTCTGACTCTTTGCGACCCCATGGACTATACAGTCCATGGCATTTTCCAGGCCAGAATACTGGAGTGGGTAGCCTTTCCCTTTTCCAGGGAATCTTCCCAACCCAGGAACCAAACCCAGGTCTCCCACATTGCAAGCAGATTCTTCACCAGCTGAACCACCAGAGAGGCCCATATCAGGAGAGACCCACATATGCAACCCATGGTGGAAGGCAGTATTCATCTAGTTGGGCAGGTAACCACATCAATCCTTAGGACCAATGTGGAAAAGATGTCACAATTCCACTACCCAGAAACCAATAAAGGAAAAAACAACAAAGCTGTTATTTTTATTGGAATTCATAGATGAGCATGATCAGTGGTAAAAAGAGAGAGATTGGATTCTTTATGAAATAAGAAGCAATATGAAGAGGAAAAGAAACAAAAACACAAGCATAGACGTTCAAAACTCCAAAATGCTGCTGTCCCTTAGGGGATGCTCTTGTTCTCATTCTCTGAATGGGGAGGAGGAGAAAAGGGCAGCCAAAAAATCAGTCCTGAACCACTTTAGACCCTCAGCAAATTAAGTATCCCATGAATATGAATTAAGTGTCTACTATTTATTAGGCATTACTTTGCCAACAAAGGTCCATTTAGTCAAGGCTATGGTTTTTCCAGTAGTCATGTATGCATGTGAGAGTTGGACTGTGAAGAAAGCTGAGAGCTGAAGAATTGATGCTTTTCAACTGTGGTGCTGGAGAAGACTCTTTAGAGTCCCTTGGACTGCAAGGAGATCCAACCAGTCCATCCTAAAGAAGATCAGTCCTGGGTGTTCACTGGAAGGACTGATGTTGAAGCTGAAACTCCAGTACTTTGGCCACCTGATGCGAAGAGCTGACTCATTTGAAAAGACCCTGATGCTGGGAAGGATTCGGTGCAGGAGGAGAAGGGGACAACAGAGGATGAGATGGCTGGATGGCATCACTGACTCAATGGACATGGGTTTGGGTGGACTCCGGGAGTTGGTGATGGATAGGGAAGCCTGGCATGCTGCGATTCATGGGGTCACAAAGAGTTGGACATGACTGAGTGACTGAACTGATATATTAGGCACAGGAAGGGAGGGAAATTAGATTGTGTGGAGCTGTGTGTTAGGGCTGTCCAGAGAAACAGAACCAATAAAATATAAATATTTGTATAAAGAGATTTATTATAAGGCATTGGCTCACATGCTTATGGAACTGACAAATCCCAAGATCAGCAGGGTGAATCAGCAAGCTGGAGACTCAAGAAAGACAATGATATAGTTTCAACCCAAAGTTGGTAGACTCAAGACCCAGGGAGAGCTAATGTTTCAGTTTAAGTCTAAAGGAAAGGGAGGCAAGCAGGAGGAATTTCCTCTAATTTGGAGAAGAGTCAGCTTTTTGCAATGTTCTGGCCTTCAACTGATTGGGAAGGGCCCATCCACATTGAGGTGGACAATCTACTTTACATAGTCTGTCAGTTTAATATTGTTCAGTTACTCAGTCATGTCTGACTCTTTGCAACCCCATGGACTACAGTGTGCCAGGCTTAATGTCCTTCACTGTCTCCTGGAGCTTGCTCAAACACATGTCCATTGAGTCATAGATGCCATCCAACTATCTCATCCTTGGTCGTCCCCTTCTTCTTCTGCCTTCATTCTTTCCCAACATCAGGGTCTTCTCCAGTGAATCAGCTCTTTGCATCAGGTGGCCAAATTATTGGAGCTTCAGCCTCAGCTTCAGTCCCACCAATGAATATTCAGGATTGATTTCCTTTGTAATTAATTGGTTTGATCTCCTTACAGTCCAAGGGACTCTAAAAAGTCTTCTCCCAACACCATAGTTCAAAATTATCAATTCTTCAGCACTCAGCCTTCTTTATGGTCCAACTCTTACATCCATACATGACTACTGGAAAAACTAGCTTTGACTAGACAGACCTTTGTTGGCAAAGTAATGTCTCTACTTTTTAATATGCTGCCTAGGTTGGTCATAGCTTTTCTTCCAAGGAGTGAGCACCTTTTAATTTCATGACTGCAGTCACCATCTGCAGTGATTTTCTTGGAGCCCGAGAAAATAAAGTTTGTCACTATTTCCATTGTTTCCCCATCTATTTGCCATGAAGTGATGAGACCTTAGTTTTTTTAATGTTGACTTTTAAGCCAGCTTTTTCACTCTCTTCTTTCACCTTAAGAGGCTCTTTAGTTCCTCTTCTCTTTCTGCCATGAGGGTGGTGTCATCTGCATATCTGAGGTTATTGATATTTCTCTCATCAGTCTTGATTGCAGCTTGTGCTTCCTCCAGCCTGGCATTTCACATGATGTACTCTGCATAGAAATTAAATAAGAAAGATGACGATGTACAGCCTTGATATACTCCTTTCCCAGTTTGGAACCAGTCAGTTTTTCCATGTCTGGTTCTAATTGTTGCTCCTTGATCTGCATACAGGTTTCTCAGGAGGCAGGTAAGGTGGCCTAGTATTCCCATCTCTTTAAGAATTTTCTACCATTTGTGGTGATCCACATAGTCAGAGGCTTTAGTATAGTCAGTGAAACAGAAGTAGATGTTTTTCTGGAATTCTCTTGCTTTTTCGATGATCCAATGGATGTTGGCAATTTGATCTCTGGTTCCTCTGCCTTTTCTAAAATGAGCTTCAACATCAGGAAGTTCTCAATTCATGTATTATTTAAGCCTGGTTGGAGAATTTTGAGCATTAATTTGCTAGCATATGAAATGAGTGCGATTGTGCAGTAGTTTAAACATTTTTTAGCTTTGCCCTTCTTTGGGATGAAAAATGACATTTTCCAGTCCTCTGGCCACTGCTGAGTGTTCCAAATTTGCTAGCATATTGAGTGCAGCACTTTAACAGCATCATCTTTTAGGATTTGAAATAGCTCAGCTAGCATCCATTACCTCCACTAGCTTTGTTTGTAGTGGTGCTTTTAAGGCCCACTTGACTTCGCATTCCAGGATGTCTGGCTCTAGGTGAGTGATCACACCATCGTGATTATCTGGGTCGTGAAGATCTTTTTTGTACTGTTCTTCTGTGTGTTCTTGCCACCTCTTCTTAATATCTTCTGCTTCTGTTAGGTCCATATCATTTCAGTCCTTTATTGTGTTGAACTCATCCAAAACCACTCTCATGGAAACACCCAGAATAATGTTTGCCCAAATATCAGCCCTCCCACCCCAGCATGGCCTTCATCAATTGACACATGAAATTTACCATCACAAGCAGCAATGGGTTTTCTCCAAAAATAGTCTTCCCTCCTTCCAGAAGTTGCCCATAAGCCCTTAACTTCTTACCATGGTTAATAAAACACCTCTCAAATTTGGATGCAAATATGTACAAAATACCTGTCTTCCTTATCTGGCTATTTCAAGCATCAGCCCAAGCACACTTCACTGTGAATTTTCCCAGCTGTAGTATTCTGTGGAATTCTGAAGGGCAATGGACACATTTACATATCTGGATGTTTTATTCCTCTTGTTACTGAATATGTAGCTGGAAACAACAGGAATGTGAGGGAAGGTTGAAGGGTCTTCCATCAGTGTGCTGGATGAATACATTCAGTGCATTATAAACATCTCCATTGTGCCAGAGTTGCTTTTTGCATCATTAAATTGCTGGCTCATTGGAAGCTATTTCTTATGTATCTTTGGGTCCCCCATGCCCTATTTCCATGCTTTGCACAGAGAAGACATTCTTGAAATATTTGTTGATTTAGATATTAAGCTACGCATTTCTTTTTAAAAGGTTTACTTTATATAACCAAGTTTTACTGCCCTCCAAATCTCTGAAAATATTTTCACAGGGCTCTTCCTGAATCACTAGGCATCTGCTTGGTCAGTGTGGGACGTAGTGGGCATCAGCTTGAAAGTTAGAAAGAGCGGGGTTCAGACTCCAGTTGCAGCAGTTGCTCAGTGACCTTAGCATGTTTCTTAACCTCTCTAAGCCTTAGATTATTTTTTCTTCTAAGGAGAAAAAAAGTGTGCTTTCTTTTTCCCAAAGTTATGTACTGTCTAGAAGACACCTCTCTAGTTAACCTGATTCTGATCTCCTGTAAGTTGCAAACAACCAATAGCGATACAAAATATTGCTTGTCGGTAGACATGCAAGTCATGTTCTGTCCTGTGGTGGTAGAGGTACCCTGATCTTTCTTGGCCCATTGTGGAAAAAGCCAATTTTTCCTTCATCTGCTATTCATTCCAACATTCTTGAGCTACAAATGTGCTTCTTCCTCTGACCTCTTAACATTTGTTTGGTTCACTCACTCTGAGTGAATTTAACATTGTGGGGTTATTTGTTAATTTTTTATCTGTATGATATAAAATGCAGTGGTTGAAGAATCCACTTACAATGCAAGAGACGCAGGAGACCCAGGTTCAATCCCTGGATCAGGAAGATCCCCTGGAGAAGCAAATGGCAACCCACTCCCGTATTCTTGTCTGAAAAATGGACAGAGGAGCCTGGTGGGCTACAGTCCAAAAGTTTGCAAAGAGCCGGCCACAACTGAGTGACTGAGTACCACAACCTATCTGCATGAGTGTCATGGTTTTCCTTTTTTTTTTTTTTTTCACTACACTGGGTCTTTGGTGCTGCAAGGGCTTTCTCTAGTTGCAGCAAGCAGAAGCTACTCTGTTGTTGCAGTACATGGACTTCTTATTGCTCTGGCTTCTCTTGTTGCAGAGCACAGGCTCCAGGACTCACAGACTTTAGTAGTTGTGATACATAGGCTTAGTTGCCCTGGGGTGTATGGAATCTTCCAACAATAGGGATTGAACTCATGTCTCTTGCACTGGCAGGTGAATTGTTAAACATTGGATCACCAGAGAAGCCCCATGGTTTTCCTTTTTAGTTAGTATTTACAAAACACTCGTCTGTGAAATAGGGCGATAGCAGTGATGACCTCAAGGGGTCATTTTAATGATCAGTGATCAAATACAATATCCACCTGTATTGACGCTCTTCGCCACATTCTTCATGATACAGACTGTGACCCTTGTGGAACCTTAAGTCAGGCCATGCTGCTCCCTGACTCAGAGTGCTGAAGTGGTTCCCAGCTCACCAAGTCCACATGCTCCCATGACCCCTCACTCTCCCACACACTCTTCCTTCACTCCTTTCCAGCTGCATGCTCCTCTTTGCTGTTCTGCAGACACTCAAGGATGCTCCTGATTTCAGACCTTGGCACAGGTTTTTCCATCTTACCTGGGTACCCTGCCCTCAGTCATCCATGTAGTTAATCCTTCACATCCTTCAGGTCTTGACTCAGCTGTCATGTTCACAGAAAGCCTCTTGTAGCTACCCATCTAGAACCTCAATCCACTCACCTCCCCCGAGCAATACTTCCAATTCTTTGTCCTGCTCCATTCTTCTTAGTGCTGACCCCTTCCCGACAATCTGAATATGGTCCTAATATATTACATTCATTTCTTGCTTCTCCCACTAGCATGTAAGCTCCATGAGGGGGAGAATTTTTGTCCATTTGTGCATGACTATATCCCCAGTGCCTGCAGTGGTGCCTTGCACACAGTTGTTGTTGTTTAGTCTCTAAGTTGTGTCTGACTCTTTTCTACCGAGTGGACTGTAGCCCACCAGGCTCCTCTGTCCATGGGATTTCCCAGGCAGGAACACTGGAGTGGGTTGCCATTTCCTTCTCTTCCCAGGGGTCAAACCTTTGTCTCCTGCATTGGCAGGCAGATTCTTAATCACTGAGCCACCAGCAGACCCACTCCAGTATTCTTGCCTAGAAACTCACATCGACTCATCTACTAAACAATAACAACATGCCTTGCACAGAGTAAGCCCTCCATAAATAGAGGCTCTGAGATAATTCATGTAAAGTGCTTAGTCCAATGCTTGGCATATATTGATAGGAAGGGCCCCCAAATATCACCTCTTCATCTTGTTTATTTAAAATGATCACCTGTATCACTTGTAAATAAACAGGATGAGGAGAGGAGCATCAGGCTGCAAGGAGATTAGGAGAAGTAGATTTCTAAAGAAATGAGGAAGAACACAAGTCAGGAGCACTTTCAGGAAAACGTAAGGGATGAGAACCATCAAAGGGAAACCTAGAGCTGCAGTTGTCCTACTCAAATGTGATTTGTATTAACTCATGTTGATGAGACACCTTAGTATTTACCTGGCACATGTCATGTCCCACCCAGTGCTATCTTCCAAAGTCAAACCATAAATTTGTAAGAGCATCCAATCATTGTGGGTGTGGGAGGGGGAATGTCGAGGAAAGACATCAGAAAGATTATTTGAGTCCACTTCTTGCATTTTCCTGCCACACTCGAGCAATTTAGGAAAATTGGCACAAATAAATGGAGATTGCTTTGCGCTGAAGTGCTTGATTGCAGGAGTGAAAGATAATTCTTCCTTGGTTAAGAGCTATTGATATGAAGGTCAGCCAACACAGATGTGGGTGATGGATTTCTGTGACAGTCTTCCGAGTGGCACCGACGCTGGCATTTCCCGTCTCCTCGTGTGACACCACGCTGTTTGTAAGTGCCATGCTTGTAAAACTTCAGGCCCATTAACCAGCTGCCCTAAAAGCAGATCATCATTTCAGTCCTGGCGACCCTACTTTTGAGAAGCATGTTCAGTTTGTATTGATTTAAATTGGAGCCACAAACTGAATTTTGCTCATAAGGTAGTTTGGAAACCAACAGAATTTTTAAAAATCTCTCTTTCAATTAATTCCTCTGCTAATTAGTTTTAGCTTTAATTGATTTTGAGACCCATTTTGAGACACTTAACACTGGCAGGCAGCCACTTCCCTTTCATCTCCTTTAGAGAACTCATCCAATTAAAAATACATTACAGCATTTTCATGTAAAGAAATTCGGTGCCATTTTGTTTTTTAAAAGCCCTGGACCTTAACCATGATGGCTATGTTACATAGAATGAGTTTCTGAGTTCTCTCCAGCTCAGCTGTTCTTTCTCTTGCTAGATGATGGATCCAGAAACAGAACCTCATCCTCTGGCCCCACCAGCCAGAATTTTTATTCTTCCATTGATGCCAATAGTGTCACGTTCCAAGATCTTACCCTGCGTATTACAGGCATTCTAACCTCCAGAGAAGGAGTATTTATTCATTTTTCAGATGCTACATCCATCTTTCACCAAATACACACTAAGGGACACTATAGCCTAGGCCCTGTGTAGGCCCGTGCTAAGACAGTAACCATCAGCTTCTTACGGTTACTACTACATTTGTGGTTTCATATTATATGCCAATGAAACAGTGCTTGTCTGGGAATTGGGGATCCACCAGGAAAAACAAATCAAAAATTCCTGTCTTCGTGCAACTTCCATTCTAGTGGAGAGAGTATGGACTTCAAAAACAAAAAGAATTAAATGCATAGTCTATCAAATTGTGATGCATGCTATGGGGAAAATATAATAAAACAGGAGAGGAGGCTAAAGAGGGGGAGGAAACAGGTAGGTCATTTAAATAAGGAGTTCAGGAAAACTGCAACAAAACTGAGACTCTTTGGGAAGAAGAGCATTTCAGTGTGGGAACAGCCAGTGCTAAATGAGACTGTTTTGCAAGAAGCCATTTCAGGGAAGAAAATGTTAATAGCATCTTCATTGGTCAGGACTCTCAAACTGACAAAAACTTCTACCAGGTTAAGGGGGAAAAAAAGGAATCTTTAGTTTATCTCTTGTAGATGGGGAGTCCATGGGTAGAGCTGGCTTCAGGGGCTCTAAACACACAACCACACACCATCCCCAGTCTCTCTTACATCCTAATATCTGCAGCAGGCAGACACAAGACTAGTGGTTATCAAACTCCTGCTGCATCCATATTGCCTGAGGGCTTGTCTGAAGCCCTCAGAGCTTCTGATTCCACAGGTCTGGGATGGACCCAAGAATTTGCTTTTCTGGTAAGTGTCCGGGTGCTACTCATGCTAGGGGTCCAGGGGCCACCCTTTGAGCACCGCTGTGTTAGAGGACACACATATATATATATATTTTTTTTGCTGTATTTTTATAATGTTTTCAAGGTTCATCCAGGGTTGTAGCATGTGTCAGTGCTTCATTCCTTTTTCCATTTTTTTATTTTATTTTTTGCCACCCTGGGTCTCCACTGCTGCTCTTCACAGAAGTGCTTGGACTTCTCACTGCAGTGGCTTCTCTTGTTATGGAGCACAGACTCTAGGCACATGCACTTCAGTAGTTGTGGCTCCCAAGCTCTAAAGTCCAGGCTCAGTAGTTGTGACAGGTGGGCTTAGTTGCTCCTTGGCATGTGGGGTCTTCCCAGATCAGGGATCAAACCCATATCCCCTGCATTGGCAGGCAGATTCTTCATCTACTGTACCACCAAGGAAGTTCAACACATACCTTTTTAAAACCAACAACTGGAAGAATAAGTATGCTATCTGAAAACGTGGTGATGACAATGTGAGAAATATTTCAAAGAGCAAAAAGAGGTTTGTCTTAGGGAAGATGGAATCAGGAGTGAGCGAGGAGGGGCAGGAGGCTGCTCACGTCTGTTATAAGCCTTGTGGCTACTGTTGAGCTTTAAAAAAACTCCAAATATGTGCTATTTGATAAAAATAAAAGATGGATTTTCAGAAAAAAAGTACCTGAAAAGGTGGCACTCGCCGTTAGGCAATAGATGGTTCCTCATGTGCATTCTTGAGGAGTGGCAATATATTAAGAGGTCACCCTCCAGGTAGACCCTGGTCCCACAGTGACCCCAGCTGGGCGGTCTTTCTGGGTGCTTCCTGAGACTTGGGGGCCTCATCACTGCCTGCAGAGGGGCACAGGCTCTTTTCCCACTGCTGAACTCAGTTTATGCACAAGCAGGAGGAAGAAATGCTTGGCTTTATTGTTGTATGGAAGCATATACATTACTATAAGTATAATAGATCACCAGTGGGAATTTGCTGTATGATGCAGGGAAATCAAACCCATGTTCTGTGACAACCTAAAGGGGTAGGATGGGGTGGGAGGTAGGAAGGAGGTTTAAGAGGGAGGGGACATATATATACCTATGGCTGACTCATGTTGATGTATGGCAGAAACCAACACAGTTTTGTAAGGCAATTACCCTTGAATTAATTATTTTTTGTTGTTCATTGCTCCATCCTGTCTGACTCTTTGTGACCCCATGGACTGCAGCATGGAAGGCTTCTCTGTCCTTCACTATCTCCCAGAGTTTGCTCAAACTCATATCCATTGAATCAGTGATGCCATCCAACCATCTCATCCTCTTTTGCCCTCTTCTTCTCCTTCCCTCAATCCTTCCCAGCATCAGGGTCTTTTCCAGTGAGTTGGCTCTTCGCATCAGGTGACCAAAGTATTGGAGCTTCAGCTTTAACATCAGTCCTCCCAATGAATATTCAGGGTTGATTTCCTTTAGGATTGACTGGTTTGATCTCCTTGCTGTCCAAGGGACTCTCAAGAGTCTTCTCCAGCACCACAGTTTAAAAGCATCAGTTCATCAGCGCTCAGCCTTCTTTATGGTCCAACTGTCACATCTGTACGTGACTACTGAAGAAACCATAGCTTCGACTATATGGACCTTTGTCAGCAAAGTAATGTCTCTGCTTTTTAATACTCTCTCTAGGTTGGTCATAGCTTTTCTTCCAAGGAGCAAGCATCTTTTAATTTCATGGCTGCAGTCAGCATCCACAGTGACTTTGGAGCTCAAGAAAATAAAGCCTGTCACTGTTTCCATTTTTTCCCCAATCAAAAATAAATAATTAAAAAAAAAGAATACAAGCAAGAAGAATTTCAATGGCTATCCCTGTAAGAATATATTACCTAATTTAAAGCTTAGTAGGGGGTCACCAGTTCACATGGCCCTGGGGCCAATCCAGGGAAGAAAGTGAGCACCCGCGCTGATGTGAGGCCATGAGGCTAGTAAAGCCATGGGTATGCTGGCGGCACCTGTGGCCCATCAGAGAGGAAGCTAAGGTCCAGCCCTACCTGACTGTGCCCGTTGGACCACAGTCCCCATTAAAGGGATGAAAAAATTGAGACAAAGGTATTACAGGAAGGAGGACCCCCTTCCAGGGCCTGAGAGTGGGCTCATGTCTAACACTCAGAAATGAATTGTCTGAGGGGATACACGTGCTGGGAAGGGGTGCCTGGGAGGAGAGCAGGAGGGTCAGGGAACCCAGGAGGACTGCTCTGCCACGTGGCTCACAGTGTCAAGTTTTATGGTGATGGGATTAGTTTCCAGGTTGTCTTTGGCCAATCACTCTGACTCAGGGTCCTTCCTGGTGGCGCCCTCATTGCTCACCCAGGATGCATTCCAGCAAGAAGGATTCTGAGAGGTTGGTAGGACAGGTGGCATCTTCTTTCGACCTTTCATGAATTCTTCTGGTTGGTGGTGGCTTGCTAGTTCCATGTTCCTTATCAGAACCTTCTGTCATGAAATAACTCATGCAAATTGTTACTATGGTATCTGGCTAGGTTGGGCGGTTTCAGTCAGTGTTTCCTCTAACACTGTTGTTCTCTAAGGGTACAGCTAGGGTGCCTGACTGCAGAGTGGAACTCGAAGAGGGATGACTAAGGGATGAGTCATAGCTCCAGGCTGGAGACTATGCCTCTCAGCTGGCCCCTGCCTTGCCTTTACCCTGATGTTCTTTCTCACCCCTCCCTCATGACTGGCCCTGGATAGGCATGGTGGAAGAAGAGATGGGGCACAGAGAAGAAGGTATGGTGAGGATGGTTTTAGTAGCTTCTCAGAGCTTTGGGCAACCTTCTTTATCCTTGGGTGAATTTTCTGTATGTCCGCTCACCATCAGCAGATAAGACCTCCAGAATGCAGATCAGAGTGTGGTTTCTTAGTAGTGTGGGATACTGTGTTGTATAATAAGAAATGTATATTTTATCTTCAGCCTGTTTTGTTTTCTGGCACTGAGCTTCTAAAACCCTTGGAATTTCCTGTGATGAGGGCAGAATGTATATCTTATTGTGTTAATAAAGTGACTTTTGGAAGCATCTGAGGATGGGGTTGGTTACCAGGGGAACTAGTCAGGTGATTAGAGGTGACTTCTGGGGAAGGAAGTGGGGCTGGAGGTTTTATCAATCACCAATGGCAGATGATTTAATCAAACATACCTGTGTAATGAAGCCACCATAAAATTCCAGAAGGAGGGGGTTTGGAGAGCTTCTGGGCTGGTTAACATGTGGGGGTTTGGAGAGGAGGCCTGAAAGCTGTGTCCATTTTCCCCATGCCTTGCCATATATACCTCTTCCATCTGGCTGTTCCTGAGTTATATCCTTTTATAATAAACCAGTGATCTAGTGAGTAAAATATTTCTCTGAGTTCTCTGACCTGCTCTAGGAAATTAATCAAACCCGAGTTGGAGTTATTGGAATGTCTGATCTCAGCCAGTTCGTCAGAAGCACAAGTGACAACCTGGACTTGTGATTGTCTTCCGAATTGGGGGGTCAGGTGCAGTCTTGTAGGACTAAGCCCTTAACCTATAGGATCCATCTCCAAGAAGATAGTGTTAGAATTTAATTGAATTGTAGGGCTCCCAGCTGGTGTCAGGGAATTGCTTGATGGTATAGGGTAACACCCCCCACCTTGTCACACTGGAATTGGGTACAGAACCCCTTATAGGGTGACAGTTTGCCCAGGACTGAGGTGGGGTCCAGGACATGGGATCTTAAGAAAGCCCTGGGCATGCCAGGGCAATTTGGTCACCCTAATAGATATAATCATGAGTGTATACTAAGAACAACTCCCAGGTTGTCCTTGTAATAGTGTATAAACAATTAGAATACAAACTAATTCAATGAATATTTACTAGGCATCTACTCTGTGCTAGGGACTAAGTGGTAGGGATAGAGTACTGAAAAAAATAGACAAAAATGTCTAATTATACCAAATAACGTATGGTCTAGCCATGTCACAGAATATTATACAACCAAAAGATAAACTGCGAAGGGAGAATGTTCAATTACATCCTGGGTGCCTATAAGATATTAACTCAAGAAAATATATGCAGTGAACATTTTGGGTTTTGGCTGCCCAGTATTTCTCCTCTCTCTCTCTCTCTCTTTCAAAGCAATTTATTTACTTATTGGCTGTACTGGGTCTTCATTGCTGCTCTCAGGCTTTCTCTAGTTGTGACACGTGGGCTCTAGAGCACGGGCTCAGTAGTTGTGGTGCCTGTGCTTAGTTTCTCCAAGGCATGTGGAATCGTCCCAGACTAGTGGTAGAATCCCTGTCCCTTTCATTGGCAACAGGATTCTTAACCCCTGAACCACCAGAGAAGCCCTTTCCTCTCTCTTCTACTGGTGATTGCCTTGGTTTTTGCAACTTCCCTGCCCCTCATCCCAATGACATGGGATGGGACCTGTCATTCAGAGTGAGCATGTATATGTAAAGCCACCATGTAGGTTGTTTTAGCAGGGCATAGCATCCTCCTAGATTCCAATGTGAAGATGCTCCCAAGGATTATGTTGTGTAAAACATGGAAAATTATACCAGCAGTCCAAGCATGTGGTCTAGCTAGGCCAATCAGACCTCCAGAAACTCATATCTTGAGTGGAGTGCTATAGTGCCAGGAAATGACTGGAACTGAGTCTTCCCAATGGAAATACATGAAAAATTTGTCCTGTTACCTAGATTCCAAGAATCACCTGACCCCCAGCCTCCTCATGGCTTGACTGTTCAGATTACTATTTGATCTTCAAGTCTTCTTGGTGTCTTTCCAATAGGTTCTTTTTTGTTGCATAGGTCGGAGTTGTTTCTATTACTTACAATGACAAAATTCTAATGGCTGCCTTGTTGAAATGATACGTGAAAGTTATTCCATTTATATAAAAATTATGTGTGTGTGCTAAGTTGCTTCAGTTGTGTCCAGCTCTTTGTGACCCTATGGGCTGCAGCCCACCAGGCTCCTCTGTCTATCTATGGGGTTCTCCAGGCAAGAATATTGGAGTGGGTTACCATTTCTGACTCCAATATATATATTGTATTATATATATAATATTATATATTATACTATATATATATATAAAATATTATACATTACGCCTACACTCTTGGATTTGCCAAAAAGTTTGTTCATGTTTTGCTGTACCATCTTAGAGAAAAACCTGAACAACTTTTTGGCCAACCCAATACATATGTATATATGAATATGTGTGTGTGACTAAAAAAACCCAGTTCTCTGGGTACTCAGATCACAGATGACTTTTATTTTCTCTTTGATTAACTGTATCTTCTAAAGTTTCTATAAAGATCATGTACTACTTTTTAACAGGAAAATTAAAGTCTGCACATACCTTACACCTAACAGAGACCATAGGGATTTTAAGCCAATGCTCTATTTATAAATAAGTAAATGTAAATAAAGTTATTAATAAATTTACATTTTCCTAGAGGGTTCTCAAATGATAGTACTGCAAATGCCTGTTGACAGGTGGTTGAGGATTTGAATGTTAGCCATTTCTCTGCATCATGATCAACAAAATGACCTTAGTTATATACATCTCTGAAATCTATCACTTTAACTAGAAAAGGGTGAAAGAGGGGGAATAATCTATACTTTTACCTTTTTTCCAAATTGGGAAACTGAAAAAGAATTAGTGAAACTACATATATATATACACACACACATACATGCATACATACATACATATATACAGGGGTCTAGTTTTTGAACAACAACCGAAGCTGAGCAAATCAAGGTCTCATATAATTTTCTCAAAGTATTTGGAGCTTTTAGCCTAGAGATAAAGAAGGCTAGGGTGATTGTTATGTTTTTTTACATTTATAAAAGGTCCTGTAGGCTGAATGCAGATCCGTCATATAGTCTGCAATGAACAAATGCGAGAAACAGGTTTACATGCCAACCAAGAGATCAGGATTGGCTGTGAAGGAGGATTTTTATTTAGTTGGACACATATTTACTGGAACTTCTCAGGTGGTGCTAGTGGTAAAGCATCTGCCTGCCAGTGCAGGAGACGTAAGAGACATGGATTTGATCCTGGGTCAGGAAGATCCCCTGGAGGAGGGCAGGGCAACCCACTCCAGTGTTCTTGCCTGGAGAATCCCATGGACAGAGGAGCCTGACGTGTTACAGTCCACAGGGTCTCAAAGAGTCGGACACGACTGAAGTGACTTAGCACACATGCATATTTACTGAGTGTGTTTTGAGTGTTGAATTCTGCGCTATGTTGTAAGGATTTCAAAAGAAAATCGATGTCAGGGTCCTATCTCTTGAAGCAACTTTAACTGGTACTTGGGAGACAAAATGAAAGAACATGTGAAATAAAGGACAAGTCAAACCCATCACCAAGGCCAGGGCATGTGGTGTGAATGATAAAGATACTGGAGAGGGGTCAGGAGGGACCCAGAGAAGACGCATGGCTGTGGGCCCTGAGACCGGCCTTGGAGGATGAGAGGGACCCAGATAAAGGCACAAAGTCTTAGAAAGGAGGTTAGGGCAGAAGTTTCAAACTGAAGGCCCGAATTCAGCCGAGAACCAGGCCACAGGTTGGTTTGGTTTGTTTGTTTTTTAACTTCAATGACTACCAAAATTTAAAAATTGGTGTGATACATATTATTACAATTGCCAGGTTTTCTTGAAATATTGCAAAAATCCAGTAATTCCAGTACACATTGTCACAGGGTGAGATGGAGAAGCAGTTGCCCTCTAATTTGCCACAGTCACCACAATTACCAAGGCTTCCCACGTGGCACTAGTGATCAAGAACCTGCCTGCCAATTCAGGAGATGTAAGAGATGTGGGTTCGATCCCCGGGCTGGGAAGATCCCTTGGAGTAGGAAATGGCACCCCACTCTAGTATTCTTGCCAGAAGAATCCCATGGTCAGAGGAGCCTAGCAGGCTATTGTCCAAAGGTTATTTGCCCTTGAGCATCTTGTACTACTTTCTTTCTTGATTTTTGCCTTCTAGTTCTCTGTAGACTTTTGAGTTTGAGACCTTTGAATGAAAGAAATAGCCCTAGAGTAGAAATTAGCAGGACACATTCAGGATTGGAGAGGAGATTGGTCTAAGGTCAGAACAGAACAGCAGATCAAAGCCAGCCTGGCCTGCCAGGCTAAAGAACACAGATCTTGTGGACTAGACATTAGAAGTTGTGAGCTGTTAAATGGTGACAAGAACACACATTGGAGGATAAGGATGAGGATGAGTCTCATTGCCCCTCTGGATCTAGCTGACCCCAGCACCCACTTTGAAGTCAAACACAGATGAATTCAAACTATGGTCACTGATTACCCATGACATTGAGAAAAGTGTTTAAATGCTCTGAATCTTTTCCAAACCTTATAAAATGGTGATAAGAATGATGCTTAACAATATTATCATGAGAATTAAGCAAAAGAAGCTGTAGTAACTTGTTGGCACAGAACCTGGTTCTGAATAATCTCTGTCTTCATTATCATCATTGTCTGCATTAATATTATAATTGTCTACTTAAAAAAAGATGCACATTGTGAGAGTTGCAAGTTGAGTTTTATTTGGGGCAGAATGATTGCTGTAGCCCGGGAAATAGCACCTCAGAGAGGCCTAAGAAATTGTTCCAAAGAAGTAGGGGCAAAAGACAGTATACATGTGGTTTTGGCAAAGGGTGAGTACATGCAATCAAACGTATACTTTTCCAGCACATTTCTGCTAGTCTCGTGAAGCTTTTGCTAGTCATCAGGAGTCATCACCATGAAGGATTTTAGTGCTTTTCTAGATACGGGGAGATACTATAACTGGGCTCATAAAATCAGCTCCTGAAAATATCTAACTATCTGAAGACTTGTCCTGCCAGTTTTTCCCTGTGGATAGAGTACCTCATTGCTTTCCATCCTGAACTCCTTTCAGGAGTTGTTGAAGGTCATCAGCTGCAGCAGCACATGACTTAATGCTTGTAGAGTTAGATGGCAAATGCCCATGGCAAGTGCCAATTTGTAGTTGACATAATATAGAATGGTCTAAGAATAGTGGCTACCATGGGGGAGGGAATTTGTCCCCATGAGCACATGTGGCAATGTCCAGAGTTATTTTTTGGTCATCATACCATGAATTGGGAGGGGCTCAGGAAGTGGTACCACTAGCATCTAGTGAGGGAGAGGCCAGGGATGCTGCTAAACATCCTACAATGCACAAGACAGCCCCCACGACAAAGAATGATCCAGCCCCAGGTGTCCAGTGTGGACAGAGAAAGCCTGTCTAGAACAATTGCTACCTAAAACCAATTTCACAGAATCACCCAGCAAATGTGCTGAGAACACAGATTCCCAGCCCTTCCTCCCAAGAGGCTGGGTCAGCCCACCTGGAAGCTGGCCCTGCAATTCATGTTCTAGCAAATTTCCCTAGAGTTCCACTCCTTAGCTATGTTTGGCAGTCATGGACCTAAAGGCAGCAGGTTCTCATGCACTCTGGTGTCCCCCAGGACCAGATGTCCTGTGGATACTGAGGCATGCCTCTCAGGCAGAGGTGTCTGTGGTCCACTGGGAGGGACAAGCTTAGCCTGATTTGACTTAGTAGATACATAAGACCTGTCTGTGAAAGAGGAGTATATGAGCTGATCAGAACCTGGCCTAGTCCTTCAAATGGGCAGCAGCCTTGTGTTCTAAACCTTCAAAGTTCCATCAGCCTACCTCATCCCAGAAGCTGCCTTCCTATTTTCAACAAACCTCTGATGCGTAAACTCAGACACTTTTTCCCTTTAACCAGCAGCCAAAAGGCATTGGAAGAAAGGGAAAACTCCTTCCTCTCATTTGAAACTTAGGATATTTTACTTCTAAAATAATCAGAACCAAAGACTTGATCATCATAAGCAAAGGCACAGTCCATCATCTCTGAAAGGAAATACGCATGTTCCCCCAGACAAAGAACAGGCCATTTCATGATCTTTTCTAGGCTAACAGGAGGCACTCTTACATCTGAGGCCCATCCCACACCACACTAAACACTGTGACCAGTGACTGGATCACATGTTAGATGCAATTGCTGATTTGCATACATTTTGTAAGAATTTTTATAACTTTTGAAGCTTTTGGAATTAGTTGGCTTCTAGAAGCCAATTTTAATTTAAGATTGGCTCTGATCACTTAGGGAATCATAATATACCCAGGAATTCTTCTAAAACAGAAAATTAAAAATCTAAACATATAGATTATTTTCAAATGCCACAGAAATTTTGAACACAGAATTGAATAGTTGGTGAAGTTTGGATAATGTGACATTTCACAGACATTGTGTATTTATTTCTCTTTTCCACTTGTATCTATGTGGGGCTTCCCAGGTGGCTCAATGGTAAAGAATCTGCCTGCCAATGTAGGAGATGCAGGAAACTCGGGTTCCATCCCTAAGTTGGGAAGATCCCCTGGAGAAGGAAATGGCAACCCACTCCAGTGTTCTTGCCTAGAAAAGCCCATGGACAGAGGAGACTGGCAAGCTACAGTCCATGGGGCTGCAAAGGAGTCAGACACGACTTAGCAGCTGAGCACGCACACACATTCACAGTATATTAAAGCCATGACATATTTTCAGATTGCAGACATTTTTATACATCCCTAAAACATCCTGTGGGTCCTCTGTAATATGCCTGTAACAGATCTCACTGTGAAAGGAAAGGTTTACAGGTCTGTAGATGTACAGGGTTATGTGCATTTAGGCACAGAATCAGATCAGTAGCATTTTTTCCCACTGTGGAAAAGGAGAGTCTTGAACATTTGTGTGTATAAATAGCAAAGTCCTGCCTGAGCTCCTACTGGCCCCTTAGGTAGAGGAAAGAAAATAATAGAGTCTTCTCGAAGTCAAGCTAGGTAAAGCTTCCTGATTCTGAATTCATTCACTACAATAAAATTGATTACTTCAGACTCTGAGCCCTATAAAAGCACCAATATAGTTCTAATCTACTACTGTGAAACCCACGTTTCTAGTCTAAACCTAATCTACTACCTGTGTGTGCTTTATGCTTCAGGGCTCATGAAGTACTTTTCACATATATAACCAGAAATAATTTACTCATCCACTCATCCATTCATTAATTCATTCAACAAACTATTATTACATTCGTAACATATAAGAAAAAAAAGTGAGCCAAAAAAACATGATTCCCGGGTTCATGACACAAACGCATTTTAATCAAACAGACAAATGAAAAATTACAGCCAGACAGATGTTACAAGATAAGAAAATTGCAGACATACCTATTAAAAAGGATAATACATCATGGCTGATTGGGGTTTATCCCAGAAATGCAAAGTTTATTTAATCAACAAAAATCAATTAAGAAATTCATGGTATTAACACACAAAAAGAAAATATGACACAATTATTTTTACTAGATGGAGAAAAAGCATTTTACTAAATTTAACACCTAGTTATAAATGATATATACTTTGCAAATTTAGGAATAGGAATAAATTTTATCAATCTGTCATAGAGTATCTATGAAAATTTAGTGGTAAGTAGCATACTTACTGTCGTAATATTAAGCATTTTCCCCCTAAATTTGGAGATTAGTCAAGCAGTATCTGCTCACATCTTTATGGGAAGTCCTAGCCAGTACAAGAAGGCAGGAAAATAAAATAAAAGCACAACAATTAGGGAGGAAGAAGTAAAACTGTCTTTGCAGATGACCTGATTTTGTGTGTAGAAAGTTACAAGGAATTTATCAAGAACTCTACTAGACCTAATAAGTGAATTTATCACTGTCACAATCTGTGCCATTTTAATTAATTAATTAAAATAGCATCCAAGCCCACAAAAATACTCAGGAATATGTTTTATTTTAACGTCAAGATTTTTAAATTAAAATATAAAAATTCATGGATAGAAATTAAAGAACAAAATAAGTATAGATACATATTACTTAGTATTATAAAAGTATCAGTTTTCCCACAATTGGTCTGTAAATTCTAGCCATTCTAATCAAAATCTTAGCTGGCTTTTTTTCCCCCAGGGGATGAGTAAGATGATTATATACTTAGAAATTCAAAAGACAAAGAATTGCTAAAATAATATTAAATAAAAGAAGAAGTGTGCATACTCTCTACAACTTCAAAACATACCTTTAAAGTTATAGTGATTGGGACGTTCTGGGCAGTCAAGTGCCGAAGACTTTGCCTTCCAGTGCAGCGGGTGTGGTTCATTACCTGGTTGGAGACCTGAGATCCCACATACCTCTCAGCCAAAAAGAACACACAAAAAAAGAAGCAATATTGTATCAAATTTAATAGAGACTTTTAAAATGGTCTACATTAAAAAAAAATTTTAAATAAAATATAAAGTTACAGTGAGCAAGATAGTGTGACATTTTAAGAAGACTAGAGACTCAGAAATATAAATAGATACACACATGCATGGTTGACAAGAACACCAAACCATTTCAAGGGGGAGAGGAAAGTTTTTTCAATAAAAAGGGCCAAAACAACTGGATATCTTGGGCGTGGTGTACAGCTTTAATCCCTACCTTATACTATACACAAAATTAATTTGTGATAGATTATAGTGTTAGTCCTTACTCCCCGGAAAGAAAGTTATGATCAACCTAGACAGCATATTAAAAAGCAGAGACATTACTTTGTCAACAAAGGTCCATCTAGTCAAGGCTATGGTTTTTCCATAGTCATGTATAGATGTGAGAGTGAGCTTTTCTTTATAGAAAGCTGAGAGCCGAAGAATTGATGCTTTTGAACTGTGGTGTTGGAGAAGACTCTTGAGAGTCCCTTGGACTTCAAGGAGATCAACCAGTCCATCCTAAAGGAGATTAGTCCTGAGTGTTCATTGGAAGGACTGATGTTGAAGCTGACACTCCAATACTTTGGCCACCTGATTCGAAGAGCTGACTCATTTGAAAAGACCCTGATGCTGGGAAAGATTGAAGGCAGGAGGAGAAGGGGATGACAGGGGATGAGATAGTTGGATGGCATCACCGACTCAATGGACATGAGTCTGGGTGAACTCCGGGAGTTGGTGATGGACAGGGAGGCCTTGCGTGCTGCAGTCCATGGGGTTGCAAAGAGTCGGACACAATTGAGTGACTGAAATGAACTGATAAGTGTTAGTCAGTCATGTCCAATTCTTTGAGACCCCATTGCCCATAGCCTGCTAGGCTCCTTTGTTCATGGAATGCTCCAGGCAAGAATACTGGAGTGGGTAGCCATTCACTTCTCCAGGGGATCTTCCCCATCTAGGGATCGAACCCAGTTCTCCCACATTGAAGGAATATTCTTTATTATCTGGGCCTCCAGAGAAGCCCAAGCCTAGTAACATAAATGACACAAACTATAAACTTTTTAGAAGAGAACATGGGGAAATATTTTCACAACCTCAAGAAAGTGCAAAACATGAAAGAAGACGGATAAATTAGACTTAAAATTGTTTTCTTATAGAAAGAGATAAGAGATGTTCTCTTACCATTAAGGGGGGCTTCCCTGGGGTTCCAGTGGTTAAGATTCCATGCTTCCAATTCAGGGGCACAGGTTCAAGCCCTGGTCAGGGAACTAAGATCCCTCATGCTGAATAGCATGGCCAAAAAGAGTAAAAATAAATAAAATAACAATAATAAAATAATTTTTGAAAAGACACCATTTAGAAAGTGAAAAGACAGTCCACAAGCTAAGAGGAAAATTTCACAATGTCTCTAACAAAAGACTTGTATCTAGAATATGTAAGAAAATTCTATAAATCAGTAATAAAAAGACAACTCAATTTTTAAAGAGGGGCCAAACACTTGAATAGACAGCTAATAGTTCACACAAGAAGGTATATAAATGATCAATAAAGATGTGATAATGTGCTCAACATCTCAATATCAGTAGGAAAGTGGCAAATTTAAGCCAAAATGAGATACTACTTCTCATCTACAGATAGTGAAACTGACAGAGCAAGGAGGTTCTACCTCTAGGAGGTTCTTCAGTGAAGTGCTGGCAGAGCCCACACAGGATTCCAATTCTTGCCTCGTAGCCCCTGATTTATCTTACATGATTTCTCCTCCACAAAGAAGCAACTACCTCTCAATAGATCTCCAAGATGACATCCTGGCTCCAGAAAGCCCTGGAGTGAAACTCCAGGGAGCCATGGTTGCATTTTTAAAGGAAATCAATTTGGTGCCCATAAAAGTCCTCATTATCCTGCTAAGGTTGGCAGTTGGGAACTCTGAAATAGCTGGAATCTCTATAAACTGCTCCTGGCAAGCATCCACCTTAGCCTGGTAGACAGAGAGAAAATCATATGCCTAATGTCGAGACAATGTTTAAACATCCACTTCGCCCACTTTATGGGCAGAAGGACATTTCAAGGGTCTGAGTAGGTGTAAGCTCACACCCACTCACCCTCTGGCCATGAGTCATTTTCCCTCTAAGGGAGGAATCTCAATCCAAAACAAGGTACTGCTCAGACTCTTATTTTCTCATCTGCTACACAGAACAGTGGTAACATAGAGAATTTTGGTTTTCTGTTCCTGGACATTTAACAGAGAACTTCTCAGTGTTGTACTAATGAAAAACAGTATATCGAAAAGTTGTCTTCTGTTTGTATTCTGAACTCTCTCCTTCTAGAGGGGTCTAGAGGTGTCAGCAGACTGACTGGCAGGCCAATTTCAGCAAGCAGCTGGGTTTTTTTTTTTATTTATGACCCTCAAGCTAAGAATGGGTTACTCAGGTGATGCTAGTTGTAAAGAATCTGCCTGCCAATGCAGGAGATGCAAGCTACTCAGGTTTGATCCCTAGGTCGGGAAGATGCCCTGGAGTAGAAAATGGCAACCCACTCCAGTATTCTTGCCTGGAAAATTCCACAGGCAAAGGAGCTTGGTGAGCTACAGTCCATGGGGCTGCAAAGAGTGAGACTTAATGACTGAGCACAAGCTAAGAATGGTTTTTACATTTTTAAAGGATTATTTAAAGAAAAGGTAAATAAGTGACAGAGACCATATGTGGCCTACAAAGCCTAAAATAGTCACTGGTCCTTTACAGAAAAATGTTGCTGCTCCCTGATCTAGATAATATTAATAATAGTGTCCTACAAAAGAAAAAAGATTTTCATGGCCAAGTAACTTGGGGGACCAAATTACTGGTTCCCCAAGTTGCTGTTACTGGATTAACACAACAAACAGGGTTTAGCAGTCTTTTGTAAATGCACACCTTATCAGAGCCTTTATTAATAAACATTTTTGAATCTCAAAGAGAGGGATATAGTATGAAATGATTCCACTCTCCTTTTGCCTCAGAACCCCCCCCCCTTTCTTGTGGGACGAGGTCTGGAACTGCGTTATATTAAGACCACCTCTTCACTAGAGATGTGTTTTTGTTTTGCATTTTGGCTGTGCTGGACATGGGGTTTTCAGTTGTGGCATGCAAGATCTTTAGTTGCCACATACAAGGATCTAGCTCCCTGACCAGGGATCAAATCCAGGCCCCCTGCACTAGGAGCATGGTGTCTCAACCGCTGGACCACCAGGGAAGTCACAGAGGTGTGTTCTTTACAAGACCATGGAGTTTGGCTGGACAGGGGCCTGCCATTGCCATTGACTGGTGCACTTCAGAGCCAGAGAGCTTGTGGTAGAGTTCAGGTTCTAGAGTCTTGCTGGGTTTGAAATCTCCGCCACTTACTGCCTGTGGGACCTTAGGAAACACACTTTACCTCTCTGTGCCTCAGTTTTTCTTCACTGCAAAATGAAGGTAACTGTGGCAACTATCCCCGTGGGTCACGGCAACAATCGTGTGAGATGATGATTGTAAAAATCATAGCAGGGAGGCTGGCATGAGTAAGCTCTGGAGAAATGGCAACTACTGCTGTCATTAATATTTATCTCTACAAGGCTCCCCAGTGGCTCAGTGATAAAGAATCCCCCTGCAATGCAGGAGACACAGGAGACACGAGTTCAGTCCCTGGGTTGAGAAGATCCCCTGGAGGAGGAAATGACAACCCACTCCAGTATTCTTGCCTGCAAAATCCCATGGCCAGAGGAGCCTGGCAGGCTGCAGTCCATGGGGTCACAAAGAGTCAGACACAAGAGACTGAGGAGAGCACAGTACATCTCTACAAGGAGAGTTGTGATGTCTGCCTAACAGAGATATTTAGCATAATAATGTATGGGGAAGGGATTCATAATGAGGAAACAGTGTATTTCCTTAATAAAATATGACTATGACCATTCTAAGAAAAAGAAAGTTTCACTTGTTTAAAGGAAGTGTATAAGTTTCCTAGGGCTGCTGTAACAAGATACCACCAATGGAGTGATTTAAAACAAAGGTATTCTCTTGGAGTTCTGGAGGCCAGAAGTCTGAAATCAAGGCGGCAGCAGGGCCATGATCCAGGTGAAAGTGTTAGTTGCTCAGTCATGTCCAATTCTCTGTGATCCTATCGACTATAGCCTACCAGGCTCCTCTGTCCATGGAATTCTTCAGGCAAGAATACTGGAGTGGGTTTCCATTCCCTTCTCCAGAGGATCTTCCTGACCCAGGGATCAAACCCAGTCTCCTGCACTGCAGGCAGTTTCTTTACCATCTGAGCCATGAAGCCTCTGGGGAAGGACCCTTCCTGGCCTTTTCCGGCTTCTGGTGACTGCATGCATCCGTTGGCTCATGGCAGCATCACTCCCATCTCTGCCTCCATTTTCATGTGGTGTTGTCCCTTTGTCTCGTCTTCATGTTGTCTTACCTCATCTTTTTTTTAAATGGGATTTATTCATTTATTTTTGCCTGGGTGGGTTCTTTGTTGCTGTGCATGAGCTTTTTCTAGTTGTGGTGAGTGGGGGCTACTCTCTAGTTGTGGCGTGCAGGCTTCTCACTGTTGTGGCTTCTCTTGTTGTGGAGCTGAGGCTCTAGAGCATTGGTTCAGTAGTTGTGGCATATGGGCTTAGCTGCTGCAAGTCATGTGGGATCTTCCCAGACCAGGAATTGAACCTGTGTCCCCTACATTGGCAGGCATATTCTTAACCACTGGACTACCAGGGAAGTCCATCTTTCCTCCACTTATAAAAACACACCAGTCACATTGGATGAGGGACTCACCCTGTTCCAATATGACCTCCTCTTAATGCATTACACCTGCAATGATCCTTATTCCAAATAAGGTCACATTCTGAGGGTCCAGACTTGAGCATATCTTTGTAGGGAACTCAACAACTCAACTTAATTCAACCCAACAGCAGTGTTTTGCAACCTTGGCACCAATGACATTCAGGGCAAGATAATCCCTTGTTGTGGGGCCACCCTGTGCATGTAGGTTGTTTAGTAACTTCTCTGGTCTCTGCTAACCGATACCAGCAGCATCCCCCACCCCAGTCACAACAATCAAAAAGGTCTCTAGATATTGCCAGATATCACTTAGCCCAGCTGAGAACTACTGGGTTAAAAATAGACCAGTGGTCCCCAAACTTCTTAACACCAGGGACCATGTTCGTGGAAGACAATTTTTCCACGGACTGGGGCAGAGGCAGGGGTGGGGTATGGTTCAGGGGGTAATGAAAGTGATGGACAGCAGCAGAGGAAGCTTGGCTTGCTTGCCCTCTGCCCACCTCCAGCTGTGCAGCCTGGTTCCTAACTGGCTACAGTACCAGGGGTCAGGGACCCCAACTCAAAACAAAAATACTTTCTCCAAGGAGAGACGGCAGAAATGGCTAGCATTGCAGTTACATTGTAAAATCTAGCTTTCCCTCTTATGGCATATTGCTAATACTAATAACTAAAATTTTTGCATTGCTTAGCAGATCTTTTTGCTGAGATAAATTTCCCTACCTGGAGGACATAGTTATTATTGTTAGTTCATAAGTGAGTCGTCACTTAAAATGTAAATTGCTTGAAAGTCAACCAAATTTGGTGACATAATAATAAACAGGAAAATCGATTTCTCTAGAAATACACATCTGTTCATTAGAGCTGCCTGTGAGTCCACTGCAGCTGTTCCCATTTAAAAACTAAAGATCTAAACATAATCTTTTACAGTGGAAAGTTATAGAGAACATGTTCATGAAGTCTGTGGAAATGGTTTAGCAATTAAGTGTAGTTTATTTTGGTGTATGTGAACTGTTATGGAGCCCTCTGGATGTTCAAATGGAAAATGAAGGCTTGTAGACTAACTCCCCGTTGAGGCTGTTAGCCATCCAGTGTCCCCAGTTCAAATTTTGGTGGGGGCAGTGCAGGCAGTGGCAAGTTTCTAGGTGATTAAATGGTCAGTGCTCTTCATCCATCTATAGGAAACTTGGAAGATTTTCAAGAAAACTGTCATAGATACCCTGGAAGTGATCCAGCCTATCAGTCACTGGTGTCAACTCCCTCCCCAGTGAGATTCTTGGCTTTCACGCAAACCAGTCAAAAGCTGAGACTTGCCCTGGATTAGTACAAAGGCAACGGTACTCCACTGTGTTATGTGATTTGAGGGACCCCAGGGAGACTCCAGCTGCTGCATATGCACCCCCACCTATGTCTGTATTCCCGCTACATCCCACTGTATTCCCTCAGTGCTCCCTTTTCTCTCAGTTCCATGGAGATGCTTCTGTTGGACTGTGTCTGAACCTTGGCCCCATTATATCAGAATGAACCAGGGCATGTGAAGTACGAGAGACCTGAAAGGAGAAAGGTGGCCAGAGCTTGGAGGTCTGATCTAAGTTCAGAGCTCTGTTCCACTTCCTAGCTTTAGTTACTTGCGAATGTGAAGTTTACCATCCAAGTTCACCATCCAGCTCTACTCTGAAGACCTGAATAGCTGACTTTATCTGAATCTAAATAGCTAGATATAACATACACATACAGCAGATGTCCAGCGTGATACCCCAGACATAAGGGTGTTCAATATGAGAGTGTTGACAGCTATGAGAGACAGTGCAAGGAAGGAAGATAGGGGCAAAGACAGGCTTGGCTTCTTCTCAACCACTAACACTGCACTTCTCTGTGATCTGGAAAGCAATCTTGTATTTGGAAAGCAGCAGTGACCCCAGTGTAAATCTGTTTACTTATGGGACACATCCCGGAGAGCTGGAGTTTAACTTCTGAGCATCAGTCCTTGAAAAGCAGTTGTTTACTGAGAAGCATGTGTTGACACTGTGTTATCAGAGTGTTTATGAATGAACCATCTATTAGGCTCTCCCGTGATGCAGTGGCCAATGAAGCTTCTAGATCCCTGACAGTTTCGACTCTGTCAAAATACAGAATCGACTCTCACAATTTTTATAACAGAGCTGGACCCTTGGAACCACCATGGGAGTTGGAAAAAACACTTTGTCGATAGCTGAGAAGTAGATGCTGCAATCTGGGTAGTGTGCATAGGTGAGCATCACATGTGATGTGCCTCCTACCTGCCGGGCCTCCAGCTCAATCCTGCTTCAGGCTGTTTGGCTCCTGGGGATCTTTTGCCTGGAGTATGCAATCAAGCCAAAAGGAAAAAAAAGGGAGAGATAAGGCATTGCTTTAATTTTCAGCAATTGGGTTTTCATAGTTGTTGAAAGCTACTCGTCAAATTATCTGCTGGAGAATTCATTGTAAAAAAAAAAAAAAAGTAAGATGGTCAAGTGGAGAAATACTAGCTGCCTCTTTTCTCCTCTCCCTGCCACCCACCACCTCTCTCTCTTTCCCTTTCTTTCTCTCTCTCCCCATCCCAAGCATATTAACAGCCCCTGTGTTCCGCACGTTCATTTCTTGTCCATATCTTACCTAGCTCAACTTTCTTTGGACCATGTTTCAGACAGCAGCTAATATGGAGCTCCAGGCTTCCCAGGAGTTGAATAAACAGTGTTGACTTTCATCAGCTCTGGCATGCACCCACTGGAAGTGCAGAGATGTACTTCTACAGGATCGCCCCAGGAAAGAGTCAGGCCTGAGACACATTTCTAGATGCAAAATGAGAGATCCTCCATCTGAGCATTTCCTCTGAGGAGAAAGGTTCTTTATGTTGTGCATATGATGGCAAAGCTGCCACTGCCGTCTAGGTGGCAGAAATGTCAGAAGCGTATTGTTCGTTCTTTAATTTCCTCACTCAACACTGGGTCATTAAGTTTAATACTAGCCAAATGCTTTCCTGCCCATATTTATCTTAAAGGACATGCATGACCTAGTGCTTAAAACGTTGGCATCCCAAAAGGAGACACTTTATCGCGGAATATATTTTGCTTCAAAGAAGGACATTTCAATGTATTCCCCCGTGTTTGTCAAGTGACTTCTCTGTCGGGAAAGTGGTTAACAGAGAAGGGAGGTGTTTAGGGAGTGACAAGGAAAGGATGACAAGGCTTCCTAGGCTGGGATGGCCTCAGAACTGTGAGCTGCTCTTTCAGGACAGCAATGATCAATAGACACAGCACGTCTCCTGGGGAAGATGTTTCATACAGGAGCAAGGACCTCAAGGGACTGAACCTGACCACAGCCCTAGTGCCAGTTACATAAAGTAAATCCAGCATCTCCACACACCTGTGGGAGAACTTGGGTCTCTGCTTTGAGATACTGATTCAGTTAAAACAGGTGCTGATGTTCCTGGTCCTAGGACCTCACTTGAGAGCTAATGCTCTTCCACTCCTCAAATGGAAAGCAAAAATTAAAAAATTCTACTAGTCTCTGAGTTCTTCTTCGTGATCTTGAGACATTAAGTCCATGCTCAATCCCATTTCGTCCAAGGTATCTATGCTCTTAGAGGTTGAGGCTAAGTCCATCCCTGCAGCTGAGATGCTATGTGTGGGCAGGGAATTATGCCTGCAGAATGTCTGATAGGAGATGAACAAGGGCTAAATTGGAGACATGTGGTCACGGGACCTCTAGAAAGCATTCCAGTCCCTTTGAGAGGCTGAATGTTTGAAGAAAAATAGTTAAATTTTTATTTTATTTATTTATTTTTTGGCCGTGCTGGGTCTTTGTTTTTGCACGGGGTTTTCTCTAGTTATGGCAAGCAGAGGCTCCTCTCTAGTTGCGGTTCGCAGGCTTCCAGTTGCTGTGGTTTCTCTTGTTGCAGAGCATGGGCTCTAGGTACACAGGCTTCAGTAGCTGCAGTGCACGGGCTTAGTTGCCCTGCAACTGTGGGATCTTCCCAGATCAGGGATCGAACCCTTGTCTCCCACACTGGCAGGTGGACTGTCAACCACTGAGCCACCGGGGAAGCCCCAGAAAAGAGTTTCTTGATGCATGTTTTGCAGATGCTGACAAAAAATGTCCCATAAAGAACATGACAAGAATAAGAGAAAACACCTCTCTGGTTCCGTTAGCCTCAGCACAATCAATAAATATTTATTGGTTCCCTAAAATGTTTGGTGCTGGAAGCAGAACCAAACATCCAGAAGACATGGACCTTGCCCTTCAAAGAGACCATATTCTGAAAAGAAAACCAAGAAACAGGAGAAGGTAAGGCTTATGTACTTCCCATGAAAGATGCAGTTCGTGTCTCCCAGTGGAAGTGGGCCTGAAAGTGTGCACATAAATTAATGCTTTTGTAAACCAAGTTAGATTTTAAATGCGTGAGAGGAGCCAACTGTCTAAAGGAACCTGGCAGAGAATCCTGAAAAACTAAGAATCACTCACTAATGTGAATAATTTTTCCTCTCATTTATCGACCTTACTAGCTTTGATTTTTTTTTTTTTATTTTGGTAGATTTGAAGAGTCTAAAAATGCAAGTAAGAGGAATTTTTCGGCATTCTTACTTTAGGAAAAGCAATGATATGTTTATAGAAGAGATTCATTGTTAAATGTCCGCTGTGTATTTTATTGGGTCAACTCAGGCCATCTCTGTGACTCCTTCTAGTCAAAGTTTTTGTCGAATCATGATTGCTGTACCATCAATGTGAGGTCAGTAAAACAATGGAAATGTTCCTATAGCATGAGGGAATGATGAATTATGCTCAGTGTATTTTGTTGGACTCTGCCTTCAAGAACATTGCATCTTGGTGGGATGGTCAAGTAACCAATAAGTAAACAAATTAGTAATTAATTGTAAAATATAAAATCATGTGATGGAAACAGAGATGTGGGTTAGAGGCTAACACAAAAACAGCCTAAGTAGGCAGAGTAATCCAGGAAGGCCTCCCTGAGGAGGTAACATTTAGGCTGAATCCTGCAGGATAAGTAGGAGGCAGCCATGTGAATAGCTAGAGGAACTATGGTACATGCAAAAAAAAGGCAGGAAAGGGAAGGACTGAAGCAAAGAAAGAACAGTACATGAGGACTGTAAGAGGCCGTTTTCTAGGAATCAGATATAACCTCATTGGCCTAGGGGAAGTTTTTCTTCTAGGGAAGAGTGAATCCTATACAGTCCTGGAACATGGGGTGGCAGGCCTGGTGATATGTTGCGTCTCTGATTCCAAGGCAATGCATCAGATGAAAAGATGGCTTCCAGTTTCATAGGGAATTGAAGGTTTTTTCCAAAGATTAAAGTTATGCCTCTGTGCTAAGCAGGGTGAAATTTACTAGGGATTTGGTTATCTGGGTTTCTTAAATGAATCTTGTAGAGAATTGAAAAAAAAGAACCCTCCCATATTTACAAAACTAACCAGGTAGTATTATAAACTGACATAAGCCAATTTGAGCCTGTGCATCTATTAAGTACTTTTTGGCATCTATTGACAGTAGTTGAAGAGAGTTGGGAATTAGTTACTCACCTGCAGCCTAGCTACTGGGTTATAATGAAAGCACATTTCAGACCAAACCCTGAACCACAGGCAGACGTTTATTAATAGTACCAAGCTGACATCAGACCATAAAACAAATGTGTTCAGCGTGAGCTCCACAAAATTCCACCTACTTGTCCTTGTATGAGCTCTGGACACACCACCCATAGAGCCCTCACCCCAGGCAAATGACACTTTTCAAGAGGAAGCTAATCTCACAGTGGGCAGCAAGCAAACAGAATTTCCTATTTGCTGTACCCAGGACAGTTTGGGGTTTGTGTCTCAAGCCTCATCCCAAAGAGAGAAGGAAAGAGTGCCTGCATGGTTCTCATATCCACTTGAGGCAAGGGTGTGGAGCTTCTGGAGAATATTTTAGCCAAACTGCACATCTTGAAGAAGATACATGTGCCCCAATATTCACTGTAGCATTGTTTACAATAGTCAAGACATGGAAGCAACCTAAATGTCCATCAACAGAGGGATGGATAAAGAAGATGTTGTACATATATTGGGCTTCCCAGGTGGTGCTAGTGGTAAAGAACCTGCCTGCCAATAGAGGAGATGTAACAGACGTGGGTTCAATCCTTGGGTCAGGAAGATTCCCTGGAGGAGGGCATGGCGACCCACTCCAGTATTCTTGCCTGGGAAATCCCATGGACAGAGGAGCCTGGCAGTCTACAGTCCATAGTGTTGCACAGAATCAGACACACCTGAAGCAACTTAGCATGCATGCACACTCAGTACATATATACAATGGACTATTACTCAGCCATTAAAAAGAATGAAATAATGCCATTTGCAGCAACATGGATGGACCTAGAGATTGTCACACTGAGTGAAGTAAGTCAGACAGAGAAGGGGAGATATCATATGACATTCCTTATATGTGGAATCTACAAAGAAATGATACAAATGGACTTATTTACGAAACAGAAACAAACTCACAGACTTGGAGAAACAACTTAGGGTTCCCAAAGGGGAAGAACAGGGGGAAGGGATAGTTAGGGAATTTGGGATAAACATAGGCACACTGCTATATTTAAAATGGATAGCCAACAAGGACCTACCATATAGCACATGGAACTCTGCTCAATGTTATGTGGCAGCCTGGATGGGAGGGGAGTTTGAGGGAGAATGGATACGTATGGCTGAGTCCTTTGCTGTCTACCTGACAACTGTCACAACATTGTTTATCAGCTGTACTCCAATATAAAATTAAAACTTAAAAAAAAAAAGAAAATGTACTTTCAGCTCCTGAACATGAGTGGCCAGTACATGCAGCATACCCAGAAAGAGCACATTCCTATAACAAGAAATAAAACCTGCAGCAGTAGGAGCTGGCATCACTCAACCCCACATCCTGGTTACAAAACCTTGGGCAGATCACGTGACTGCCCAGAGTCATGTCCTGTGGTTAAATACAGTAATCCGGATAAACTGCAGTAACTGCTCAATAAATGGAGGCGATCGAATCAGCCCTTAGATTCTGGGTGTGAAATAATTGCAGCAGAGTGGTGACGGCAAACCACCAAGCATTATGCGAAATGAGATTGTCTTGGCCGTGTGCATTTTCATTTGCAAAGCAGATACTCCTGTGGCATTGAATGTCTACTGGTGCCGAGTAGGAAATGGGATTTTTTAATACCGGAATCCTTCCTATCAGCCAGACATTTCTGTACCTTTTTGTTGTTGGAAAAGAAATACCGTCTCGCATAATAATTGAAGAAAGGCAGCTACTTATCCATTTTCCCTTTCCTGTTATTTCTGTGTGCCAGCTTATGGGAATGGCAGCATTTTGCCGTGGTAGTTACATGGGAGACATTCTAAGATATCTAGCCATTTAGTATAATATGGACATTTAAAAATTGCATGGGAATGGGAATCAACCCACCTTAAAGATCATTTTAACTGGTAATTGGTTTCCTATCCATCAGTCAGTCACTCTGTAGGCTTCTGTCTGTTTCGGAGATGACAGATGTGGAAGAGCCTTATAGGAACTGGAGAGGGCAGGTCCAAGGGGCCAGCACATCAGTGGAAAGACTGTGCAGTATGAGGCCTATCAGTTCCACTCTCCTTTCAGTCAAAGAAAATGCTCTCCATGGCAACAATGACAGTCAGAATATGTAAGAGATAGCAATCCCACAAAGCAGAGAAGCCAGCCTTTACCCTTTCCCATTGTCAACGGTCCCAACTCCTTGTACCCTGTTTTTCACAACAGGAGAGGTCACTAATGGTAAGGGGAGGTACCTGTGCAGCTGACTTAATGCTCAGGCTACTGGTGAGTCAGGGACAGCTTGACTGCCTGGGCAGCAGAACCAAGGTTTCAAAACATTATGTCGGTTTAGGGCAGAGAAGAGACTGCCCTTGTGGGGAGACCCACTGCTATCCCACTGCCAAAAGCTAGGTCCCAAGCACACAGTAACAACTTGCCTGTTTGATTCAAGTCTAGGCTTTTCAACCTCGGGACTATTGGCATTTGGGTCTGTCTCATTCTTTGTCATGAGGACTGTGCTGAGTGTTACAGGATGTGTAGCATCATCTCTGGTCTCTACCCACTAGATGCCAGAAGTACCACTCCTCCCCAGATGAGACAACTAAGAATACTTCCAGGGGGACTTTCCTGGTGGTCCAGCGGTTACGACTTTGCCTTCCAATACAGAAGGTACAGGTTCTATCCCTGGTAGGGGAGCTAAGATCCTACATGCCTCACAGCCAAAACACAAAACAACAGCAACAACAAAAGCAAAAGCGGTGTTGTAACAAATTTAATAAAGACATTTAAAATGGTCCACATCAAACAAAAAGAAAACGGTGAAAAAGAACATCTCCAGATACTGCCAAATGTTCCCTAAGGGGGCAAAATCTCCCCCAGTTTAGAAACGCTGGTTTATGACCTTATAAGCCAACATTTCAGGGATCAGTATTTTGAAATTTATTTCTTCAGTTATTTATCCATTCATTCATTCACTGAACATTCGGTAAGCCCCTAATATGTAACAGGTGCGTTCTAAGCACTGGGCAGTCAACAGTGAACCAGGTTCCTGCTCTAGTGGAGCTGATTTTCCAGGAGGGACACTGACACAAAAACATAATCAGGGCAGTTATAGAGTTTCTCTCATCAAGAACCGATAGATTTCATGGAATTCAATTATCAATGTTAGAAATAAAATTTGATTATTTAATTCATACTGCAAAAATTCATTTGAACCTAGCTACAATGAAAGGCTTACTTAGGGACTTCCCCAGAGGTCCAGTGGTTAAGACTCCATTCTTCCAATGCAGGGGGTACAGGTTCAATTCCTGGTCAGGGAGCCGAGATCCCTTATGCCTCGTGGCCAAAATGTCAAAACATAAAACAGAAGCAACATTGTAACAAATTCAAAAAAAAACTTTAAAAATGATCCATGTCAAAAAAATAAAAATCTTTTAAAGAAAGTGTATTTAAAAAGCAAATGGGCAAACCAAATAAGTATATGGACATAGATGAGATTGTGATAAACAAATAGATAGGTAAATTCCATTGTTTTTCCCCCAGTTACAACAAAATCTGCTATGTGTAAGGAAAAATAAACATTATAGCAAGTTTTGTTGTAGACTAATCCTGTATCCAGCACCTACTACATGCTGAGATTGATCAAGCTCTGGGGACAAAGTGGTGAGTAAATGAGGCAAATTTCTCCACCCATCTGAAGCTTGTATTCTAGTGGGAAAGACAGAAAATAAGATCAATAAGAAAAATGCATAGTATGATCTATGGTAGAAACTTATAAGGAAAAAACCCTACCTCCCTGGCAAGGGGGAAATAATCCAAGATGAAGGAGGTACAGTGCTCTGTGGGAGCGCTCTTTGAGATGGGTCATTTGAGTAAAGATCTAAGGGAGGTGAGAGAGTGAGTGTACAGATATTTGGAGAAAGAGAATTCCATGCAGAGGGAACAGCAAGTGTGAGAGCCCTGAGGGAAGACGGGCCTTGTGCTGCTGGTGGAGGTAAATTCAGGGAGGTGGTAAGGCCAGCTCATCGTGAGGACCTTGGCTTTGACTTGAAGTGAGGTAGGAGCCCTTGAAAGTATATACAGACGGGGCTGCTCTGGTGAATATGTTGCGAGTTGGCTGGGGTAGGGTTTATAAGCAGGAGGCCATCGCCATACTCAGGAAGAGGCAGGGTTGTGGGGTGAGTGGGGGATGGGGATTGGCACTTGGAGTATTGAGGACCGTGGAGGTGGTACACAGAAGCCGGTTACACTCTTCTGGCTCTCCTCCTCAGCTCTGGCTGCTCCTTGGTCGCTTCTGAGGGATCCTCTCAGGCTCTGGTTCTGAATGGTGCAGTCCCGAGGCTCAGTCCTCAGCCCTCTGCTCTTCACTAATGACATTCATTTCCTGGAGATCTCATCACCTCTTTCTATCTACACTCAGTTTCTCCCCAGACTCATAGAGATGGCTGACCGGCTGCCCCACCTCTCAGCTTGGATGTCCACTAGGCATCTCAACCTTAACTTACCCAACATCCCAACCTGCTCCTCCCACCTGTCCTCTGTGGGACTTCTTCCAGCCCCTCATTCCTTCTCCCACACCCACCTCTGATCTGCCAGGAAATCTTATTGGCATCACCTTCAAAATATAACTGGGAAAGTGATTAGAAACAGAGTCTCCAGTAATCCCACCCTCTCCATTAACAGCTTGTGTAAGCCACCCACACATTAACTTTGTGTATATAATCATTGACAGAAGTGGGATCAAGAGACACAAACCAGAACCCTGAATTCTCACAGCAGTTGGGCATTCGGCTATTCTCTTTTTGCTGGAGCCAGGGTATTTCTGAGTCTTTTTATTCCTCTTTTGTCCCCCTCACAATTTCAACCCCAGATATTAATCAGTAGATAGAGTGTTACACTACTTGCACGCACAGTTCTCAGCCTCATGTCTTCAAATCCCCACTGGGAACAAATCATTCCTGGGTAGCTCTGGACTTTGACATCCAGGAACATGACTTGTCCTTGGGAGCTTCCATAGATTCAAGCAGCAACAGGCCCCTTCAGTGTCATGGAAAGCATGGTGAGTGTGGCCGAGGTGTGGAAGCACAATGTCTGATTTTCCTTCATTAAATACAGTTCTCACCTCTTGACCTCCTGAGACAGACTGTCTCAGTCCATTAGGCTGCTGTAACAAAAATACCACAGGTTGGGTGGCTTTAACAATGAGCATTTATTTCTCATGTTTCTGGAGGCCGGGATGACCAAGATAAAAGCACTGGCAGATCCACTGTCTGGTGAAGGGCTGCTTCCTGGTTCATAGACAGCCATCTCCTCCCTGTAATCTTATATGGTGGAAGTGGCAAGGCAACTCTCTGGGTCCCTTTTATAAGGGCACAGATGCCAATCATGGAGGCTCCACCCTTATGACCTAATAACCTCCCAAAGACCCCACCTCTTGATATTATTGTCTTGGGGGTTAGAATTTCAACATATGAATTTGGGGGGAACACAAGCATTTTATTGATAGTATAGACAGTAGCTTCTGCCTGCAATTCAGGAGACCTGAATTTGATCCCTGGGTCAAGAAGATCCTCTGGAGAAGGGAATGGCCACCCACTCCAGTATTCTTGCCTGGGATGTCCCATGGACAGAGGAGCCTGGCAGGCTACAATCCATGGAGTCACAGAGAGTTGGACATGACTGAGCGACTAACACTTTCACACTTTCTTTCACACAAGCATTTTATTGATAGCATAGACTTCCGGAGAAAACAAGAAAATCATATAAAGGAAAAAAGTTATTTCTTTGTCAAATATTTTGGAGGGAGAAGATAAGGGTATTTGAGTTAGACATGTACATTAAAGTATATCCTGTAATAACTTACCTTTCTCAAGTCTCTGTGATGCTTCTAATAGGGAGAGACTGAAGAATACCCTACTGTGACTATTAGAGGCGGTGTTTTCATTTCTCCTCTAGCTGGATTTAGTTCATATTTGATTAGTCAGTCTTCAGGCATTTAATAAAGGCCTGTTTCATGCCAATCCCTGTGTAGGGTACTGGAGACACAGCATCCAATAAGGTAGAGGGTTCAATTTAATTTAGTTGAATTTTACTGAACTTCGATCTAGACAGTCTTTCCAAACTGTGGTACTATTGACATCTGTAGCCAGATAACTCTTTGTTGGGAGGCAGAGGGTGGGAAGGGGAGGGAGACTGCCTTGTACATTGTAGGACATTTAGCAGCATCCTTACCCCCTACCTGCTAGATGCCAGCATCAAACCCCACTCCCAGTTGTGACAACCGAAAATGTCTCCAGACATTGGTAAATGTTGCCTTAGGGTGGGGAGGGAATGTAAATTACCCTGAGAACTACTGGTCTGGCCCAATTGAAGAAACCTGTCTCTTTTCAGAATTCCCCAGGTGATTCTAATGCGGGCAGGCAGAGTATTACCACTTTAGTGTACAGAGTAAGTCCATCTATTTTCAAGTTGGGGGACTTCTGGTGGAAATGGAGGACATTTGCCCTTGACTTTCTTTCTGCCCTAAGGATATGTTTCAATGTGTACAGAGGGTAAGGCACACATGGTCAAATGCAGAGAGAAGGGAGCATTCTGCACCCCCCTAGGCTAATTTTCACTGTCAGATAATTTATCCAAACTCAAAACATTGTTTAGTTTAAGGTTCTAACACCACTGCTCTGGGCCCCACTGCAGACGTTCAAGGCCAAACCAAATGGCCAGCCTTCACACACAGATTATAGAACTTGTCAGAGCCCTGTCTCAAACTTCTTTGCCCAATAAACCTTTTTTTTCTTTTTGGTGGCACTTCTTATTCCACAAGTTTGAGACCCTGAGATAATTCCTGTAAAGCATTTAAGTACTTGGCTCAGAGTAGATGCTCACCAAATGGTAGATGTTGCTGCGTTAGTATCCTTATAATAGTTGCATCAATATATAGCAAGAACAAATGTATATAAATAAAAACATTTAGGTCATAAACTCTTACAGATGCAGACATGAGTTAGTTTTAGAGGAGTCACATGATGCTAAGTATCTTCCCTGTACCTTCAGGACTATGACAATAAGCTGTGCTTCTAATGTTAAAAAAGGTCTTCCCCAGAAGACCCTGGTTCAATCCCTGGGTTAGGAAGATCCCCTGGAGAAGGAAATAGCAACCCACTGCAGTATTCTTGCCTGGAGAATTCCATGGACAGAAATGCTTGGCAGGCTACAGTCCATGGGGTTGCAAAGAGTCGGACACAACTGAGCAGCTAACTTTCAATGCCAAGGAAATGCAGGCTTTGTATGTAACACAGTCTCACCATGAGTTTGCCATAACTGGTGTCCTGCTATTCCGTGCTTCTTCCATGGCACATGTTTGCAAGAGTGACTCATGGACCCCTCCCCAGTCACCGATGATTCGTATTTTGCTCCCTGACATTTGGCGTTGACGGATGTTTTCTCAGAAAACCCTCGGATGCCACTGGTATCATACAGCACCAGAACTGGGTGAATCTTATGAAAGTCATGGAAAACTGAACTTGCAAACTCCTCATGTGGAGGCAAGGTTTTTTTTTAAAAAAAAGCATTTGGGAACCCTTTAAACTAATTTTAATCATACCAGGGGAATTAGAGCTTTGCTGTAAGGATGTGATGATCAAAGGCAGGCCTGCCCAACTGGCATTTATCTGACACTGTGCAGCTGCTTTGGGCTTTTTGATGTCCTCCTGCCATCTGATAGGCAGGATGGAGGGAAAGCTCAGTTCTGATGGAGGGATGCCCCTCCCCCAGCAGCACAGTGTTGAGCTTAGTAAGGGAATCAGTGTTCATGATCCTGATTTCCTGTTTCCTTAGTAGGTTCACAAGGTATGGGAGCTTGCACCGGGGATAAAAATGTCATGTGCTCTTATGTCCAGGATGATGACAAGGGCCTGGGACCTGGGGACCCTCTTACCACCCCTGCCACTTCAGCAGACAAATTGATTTCCAGTTTTCTCCTGGTCAGACTATTTCAAGGTACTCAATAAATAAACAATGAGGGGCCCGGGAATGAGATGGGGTGGCGAAATCACCTGTCCAGTGATTGAAGAAAACAAGTAAAGAACTTGTTAAAAAAATGCACCAGCATTATAATAATATGTACTGGTATTTGGTTGATATTTACTATATTTATTATCTGGAACTTTCTACATACATATATAATATACATATACAGATATATATAGAATATGCATATACTAATGTAATCACATGTTCACGTATAATCATCATAACCCCTCTGAGTTATGGGTAGAAAGTAGTTTCTATTTGCCTCATTAAACCTGGAGGTTAAGTAGCTTGCATAAGATCTTAACACTCCATCATTAAGTGGTGCTCTGATTCTTTCCCCATTGGAACCTTGGGTCAGAAAGATCCCCTGGAGCAAGCAATAGCAGCACACTCCAGTATTCTTGTGTAGGGAATTCCGTGGACAGAGGAGCCAGGCAGGCTACAGTCCAAGGAGCCACAGAAAGTCAGACACGACTGAGCACATACACACATACAAAGAAAAGTGAACAACCCCATTGTTTATCACCACCTAGTATATGCTTAGCAGGGGGTCATTCACATATATTATCACACTGAAATCTCTCAAGAGCTCTATGAGATAGGCAAGAAGTGTTCCTGTTTCATGCATATGGGAACAACTTCAGACAAGTTTGGCTAAAGATATAGTCAAGGTCACCCAGTTGGTGAGCAACACAACTGGAATGTGACCCAGTGTCTGGACGTCAGAATCTCTGCTCAGTACAGGGTTTGTGCTTCCAGGATGAGTGAAGTGCTAGACTGGGAGCTCTTTGAGGTCAAAGACCATCTAACTCATCTCTCCCTCTCCAAAACTTTGCACTGGGCCTAGTAGAGAACAGGCCCTAGTTAGGGCTGAAGAATGGAAGAAGATGGGGAAGAGAGAGAAAGAGTTGGAGGCCCTTAGAGGAGAGGGAGGGAAGGAAAAAGAGAGGGACAGAGAGGAATGGGAGGGAAGGAAGCAGTTCTGTTTTAAAGGCATCTCCTTATCTGTAAAAATAGAATAAGGAATCTCTGTTCATGTTGTTATTGTTCATTGTTATTCTGTTAACATAAAAGCCATATCACTGGATTCTCTACCATCACTACTTTTTTTTTTTTAATAGAGTCTTAGCAGGAAACAGATGGTTCAGTCAAATGGGATCATTGAGGAGATTTTAATTTAGGGTCTAATTACAAAGGTGAGATCAGGTTTAAGGGAGACCAGTGAGAGCCCAGGAAGCACTCTGGGCTGAGGGAGTGCTCTTATGACTAGGGTTCAGGGAGAGCTTCTTGGAAACCAGAGAAAGATCTGCTCTAGGACTGGAGGGACCTGTGGCCCCTGGTGAGGGGTGCAGCTGCTGCCCAGCTGTGACAAAAGGCAGCTGGTGGGAATAACTTACCCACTCCTTCCCTCTCACCTTTCAGCCCCCTGGTGGTACCCAGTTCCTACCATAGCCATCCCAAGGGCCATGGGTTGACCATTTTCTGAGACAAGAGATAGGCGGGCTCCAGTTAAGACATTTACAATCAGCTTCCTGTTTGCCCTCCAAAATGGAAGTAACAGCAGAAACAGGGTAAATAGCCAGTGTTTGTCCTTGTGAACACCTTAAGGTGATAGTCATAGCAGTAGTCAAGGTAATAGTCATGACAAGGACAAAGAAGGGAAAAAACCTGTTTCAGTAAAGGATTAAGGGAGCTCTGCTCCCCTCTTTTGGGACAAGGGAGACCCTACGCATGTGCAGAAAGGCTCCTTGTGGGTCAAAAGTTAGAGGATAACAGCAGACCATGAGTCTTGCCCCTCCCAGAAGCCTTCACTCTGAGACCCATCTTGTCTGAGAGGTGTGTGTACACCCCAGGGGAGTGTCCCAGGATAGATCAGGTGTGGAGAAAGAAACCCGATAATTGGCCTGAAGGAGGCAAAGACCCAGAAGAACTGACCTATGTAAATGACTTAACTTTTTACTGCTTTCCTCCTCACCAGGGGCACACCCACACCCTTTCTCTCCAGGTGTGCATCTCTGTCTTGCTTCTGTCTTAACTAAACAAATCATTTCTCGGAGTGCTCTCCCACTTGTTGTTGTGCTCTATCTCTAATAATAAACTTTGTACCTGCATTTACAGTTTCTGCCTCTGTGATAAATGCATTTTTCACTGAGGGCAAAGATTCAGGGAAAAATAGTTTCTAGCCTGTAGCCCTTACTCATCTGGTGGCTAGGATTCCTGGTTCTCATTCAGGCTATCCATGTTCAATTCCTGGGCAGAGAATTAAGATCTCACTTCATGCCACTGCTCATTGCTGCCTTGCTAAGATAAAAACCAGCCTCCCAGGGAAAGATGGAGAGTAGATTTGGAGAGACAAGAATATCCTGGACAGAGTTAGAAGAGCAACTGAACTCTGTCCTTTGTTAGGTATCTAGCAACTTGAACAGCAGTGGTCAATCAGAGCAGTACCAGGCATAATGAGACTTTGTAGAACTGAAGCCGCACACTGGTGCACCTTGAAGGTGGTCCCTGAAAAGGCATGATCATGCCTCCAGGGCAATTCATATGACTGTGCACACAGTTTCTCTACTTTAGCCACTTATAGGAATTTCTGTGGCCTCAACTGTGGTTTAGACAGGACAGAATCAAGTCCTCACTGGCCACAGAATGTGACGACATGGCTCAGACAGGGCGGGACTCACAGAATGGATGCTGCGTGCAAGACCAACATCTAACACCATTTCAAACTTGTGAAATTTCCAGAGCTTTGGAGAAACTCTTCCATCCAGCTCATTCCCCTAGCACGTGACGAGTTTCCGAACTATTTTGACAGATAAAATTGCAGATAATTAGCCTGGCTCCGCCAACTTGAAATTACTGGGAATAATTTCTATGGCTGTGTACTTGAGTTTTCTGGAAGATCATCTGAAATGGAGAAATGGGCCAGCGTTGTCCTCATCTTACCCCTTTAACACATTATTATAAATGTAGAAGAAAACTTTGGGTTGGTCATGAATATCTATAATAAATGTGGGGGAATATGCCACTCAGTTAAAGCTGTACAGCCTGGGTCTGTTTATAGCAATGAGATTGAAAAAGTGCTGTCACCTAAATGCCTTTCCACTAACGCCAGCCATCTTTTTAGACAGATTCCATTTTCTCTGCTCTAGGAGCCTTTTTTACTTAGAACAAGATTGGCATCTAAAAAATAAAGTAAGATATGTAGAAAGTGTTTGTCTCCATATCTATTCCAATATACTCTTCTTCAGAGACTTCAGTGACATTGGATTCTGAAGATTTATTTCTCCCCTTTTTTCAAGAGCCTAGAGTCAATGTGCCTCTGGAAGACTCATGTGGACTGATTTCATTAATGGCTCCACTCAGTTCTCTTTAAACCTGTCCCCTTTCTCATGGGCAGTAGTAGTAGACACTATGGGTAGTAGTAGTGTTAGTCGCTCAGTCGTGTCCGACTCTCTGTGACACCATGGACTGTAGCCCACCAGGCTTCTCTCTCCATGAAATTCTCCAGGCAAGAATACTGGAGGGGGTAGCCGTTCCCTTCCTCAGGGGATCTTCCTGACCCAGGGACCAAACCCGGGTTTTCTGCACTGCAGGCAGATTCTGTATCATCTGAGCCACCTAAAGGTGAAGGATATTTTGTCTCCTGTTTGTCTTAGTCAGCTTGGGTTACCATGACAAAATACCATTGAGTGGGTGGCTTAGACAACAGAAATATCTTTCTCACAGTTCTGCAGGCTGAAAGTCCAGGATCAAAGTACCAGCATGGTTGGGTTCTGGTGAGACCTCTCTTCTTGATTTGCGGATGCTACTATCTTATCTCCTCACATGGCAGAGAGAGAGAGCTTTCTTCTCATCTCTTCTTCTTCTTAAAGGGACAGTAATCCCATCACAGGGGACCTACCCTCATGACTTCATCTAAACCTGATTGTCTCCCATCTAACCCTAATTGCCCCACCTCCCAATGCAAACATGCTGAGGGTTAGGGCTTCAACATGTGGATTTATTAGGGACACAAGCATTCACTCCATGATATCATGTGACTTAACTTTGACCAGTAGAAGGCAGAAAACAGTGTGCCAGTTCTAAGAGTAGGCTTCAAAAGTCCTTGTGGGATTTATTTTGCTCTCTTGCATCACTGCAGGAGGGTAAGAGATGTATGCAGCCAAACTCCCTAGCTAAGGTGGCCCAGCCTTTTCCAGCTTAGAACTAAGCTCTCAGTTGACCTGTAGCTGCACGAAGGACCCTAGCCAAGATCAACCAAGTCCAGCCTACACCAGTTGACTGACTTACCTACCTACAAATGCACGAGTTACAGTGATAAATGATTGTGGTTTTATGCTGCTGAATATTAGAGTGGTTTGTTATGCAGCAATAGCTAACTGATATAGCTTGGTTACTGGATAGTCATTATTATTTATACTCTTCCTAGAATGGAAGTTGAGTGCAGTATTTAAAAGCATGAAGTGGATCCAGCCTTCTTGAATTTTATTCCTGCCTCTGCCATTTATATGGGCTTCCCTGGCAGCTCAGTCAGTAAAGAATCTGCCTGAAATGCAGGAGACCTGGGTTAGATCCCTGGGTCAGGAAGATCCCCTGGAGAAGAAAATGGCAACCCACTACAGTATTCTTGCCTGGGAAATCTGATGGGCAGAGGAGCCTAGTGGACTACAGTCCATGGGGTCACAAGAGTCGGATGTGACTTAGCGTCTAAACCAGCAACCACTGCCACTTACTGTTTGTGTGACCTTAGGCATGATGCTTCAGTCTCCTCATCTATAAAATGGATATGATAACAGTATCACATAGGTCAGTTAGGAATGTTAAATGGGTTAATGCATATAAAATACTGCAGTGCCTGATGCAGAGCAAGCACTGAATAAGTGTTTGCTATTATTCCTCCCAAAGTGCTTGAGACTTGAAGAGAGCAGGCTGGAGGTGAAGTTGGTTAATGCCCAGGTGGCATTAACTCCACTGTTAAATAAAACCGATCTCTCCTTTTAGCATGAGATGAGCTCACTTTTCCAAATATAGGAAATGCAATCAAGACTGCTTTAGAATTCTGAGATGACTATTTCTTTTTTTTAATTTTCTCTGAGAAGTAGGCATTAATGTTTTCATGGCATTTCTCCTTCTCCCATGTAGAAGTAATGGGGAAGAGAGAAGCCAGCAACCAAGTGACTCCAGTGTGGACAACCACCTAAAAGGTGCAGACCCCTCTTTGTTTCTTGCCTCTTCTCCCCACATCTAGGCACTTGGGGTTCTTATACTTTTGCCACTAGATTACCCAAGATTTTCCTCCCTTCCACAGTCTTGGGACTACCACCACCATCACCACAGATGCCCTGAATCTCTTTGTGTCCTTCCCCACAAATATGTGATAATCCCCAAAACCCAGGCCTCTGGTATGTTCCTCTGGCTTCCAGAAGTACTGAACCATTTCTCCTATCCTCCTTGGGCATATGGGACAGGGACAAAGTGCTAGCATGCCCTTTCACTCTAAAGTCTTTCTTTGATGCCATCTCAGGCAGTGTTTGTCCTAAAAGGATCACAAAGGAAGAAATATAAGCATCTTTAAGAGCAATGTGGGACTTCTTGTTGGCTCAGTGGTTAAGAACCCAAACTTTCAATACAGGGAACAGGGGTTTGAACCCTGATCCAGAAACTAAGATCCTATGGAGCAACTAAGCTCACATGCCACAACTACTGAAACCTGCATGCCACAACTAGAGAGCCCATATGCCACAGCAACTGAAGCCTGCTTACTCTGTAGCCCGTGCCCCACAGCTAGAGAGTCCATGCATCTCAATGCAAGGTCCTGTGTGATGCAACAAAGATCCTGCATATGGCAACTAAGACCCAACATGGCCATTTAAAAAACAAAAGGAAACTAGGAGAAGAAGACTTAAAAAAAGGAACAATGTGAAAATAACTTGGCAAAGAGAAGTCCCATTGTCAGTGAATTTAAAGCTTGTCAAGTGAGGCTGTTGGTGTTATGCTCCTGGTACTTTAAGCTCTCGTGAATCATAAACACGTAGAGCTAGACATACACTTAGAAGTCATCTTGTCCAGTCCATCCATTAAGATATGCATTCTTTGGGAGATGCTTTCTCTCAGGGTTCATGCATTGTACAAATGTGTGTAGCCCAAGGACATAGAGCCAGTAGTAGGGCTGGGACTGAAATCTAGCTATCCTACTTCTTAACTAGTGCTCATTCACCACCCCATGGTGAGCTGGGATTGCAGGGAGGGAATGGGTTACTGTGTCCAAAGTATGCCATTGACTGTAACGGTGCGGTAATTACTTGTGTACAGAGTAATAAACCTTTGTGATAAGAATGCAATGCAGAAGCTTTATTCGGCCCATTAACCCTCAATAAATGTTTTTGCCTGGTATGCTCTCCCAGGCCTGGCCCTTGCTGCACTGCCCATCACTTTGGAGCCTAAGTAATGGCATTTCTTGCACAAGAGCAAGGCTCTGCCAGATGTGGGTAAATCATAAGAATTAGCATCAGAAACCTATTAAAAATAAAAACATACTTTTCTCATGATATTCCTAGCTGCCTGGTATGTATGTGTGTCTGTATTTGGAATGTAGAACAAGAGCAATAATGTTATATATACGTTCATTTAACAAATTGCATGTTGAACATCTAAGATAAAGGCCTGTGCTAGGCACTTTGAGAGGGATGGGGATATTTCCCCCAAAATGGAGCATAAATGCTACAAGCATGGAACAAACAAATTGGTCTGAGGCTGCCAGGAAGAGAACAAGAATGATGGATTTCCTAAGTCAGTAAGGGAGTGGAGTGGTGGTAAGGGAAGGATTCAAATAAGGCTTCAAAGAGCTGATGACATTTGAGTGAGACCTGGAAACTTAGAAATTTTTCAAATCAGGAAGGAGAATTCTAGGTAGAGAGGATAACTCTTAAGTCCAAAAGGTGATAAAGAGTTTTACAAAAGCTTGAAAAAAGAAGATAATCCTTTTCTTATAAAAAAAAATGTTCAGAAGAAGCACAAGAATCTTTACCATAAAATATACTAGAAAATATACTGTGGTGTTGGAGAAGACCCTTGAGAGTCCCTTGGACTGCAAGGAGATCCAACCAGTCAATCCTAAAGGAAATCAATCCTGAATATTCGTTGGAAGGACTGATGCTGAAGCTGAAATGCCAGTACTTTGGCCACCTGATGCAAAGAACTGACTCATTGGAAAAGACTGATGCTGGGAAAGATTGAAGGCAGGAGAAGAAGGGGATGACAGAGGGTGAGGAAGCCTGGCATGCTGCAGTTCATGGGGTCACAAAGAGTCAGAAATGACTGAGGGACTGAACTGATAGTAGAAAATATAATTTCAAAAGTAGCTTGTTTACAATATCAACAAATTTATGAGACAGTGTTAGTAATTGTTAACACTTATTGAATTCTTTCTAGTGTTCTAAGGATTTACATTCTTCTATTTAATTCTCTTAACAATTCTATAACTTCTAACTATGAATAAATCTAACAAAAGACTTAGAAGAACTTTATAGACAGAATTAAACAATATTATTAAAGGGCATAAAGGGCTCAAATAAGTTTGATGAGAGAATCAACATATAAAATCATAAACATCAGTTTTCCCCAAATTTGTTTGTAAAGTCAATAGAGTTCAATCAAAGTCCTAACAGAAAGTTTTGAGGAACAAAACTAGACAAATTGATTCTAAAATTCCTAGAAAAGAGTAAACATCTAAGAACAGCCAAAAACAATGTGATAAAGACAAAGAAGAAAATCCGGCTCTATCAGTTACCAGGACTAATATTCTCATAATACTTTCATAAATGATGAGAGTAATACAGAAATAGACGAATAGATTGACAGAAAAGAACAAAGAACTCGCAGATAGACACAAACATATATACGTATATAAACTTAGTAAATGAAAGAATCGACATTGCAAACTAATAGGGGAAATATGATCCATTAAATACCTTTACAAATGATTCTGAGAGCTAACTTTCCATTGGAAGAAAAGAATTGAAACTATAGCCATAACTCACACCATACACAAAATAAAACTCAGATGGGTCAAAGACCTAGATGCAAAAAAGAGAATTTTAAATCTATTAGAAAAAAATGAAACAAAATATCTTTAAGTCTTCAGGCAAGGAAAGGAGTTCTTAGTAAGACCACTGATCTACCGCCCTCCCCACAAAAAATCAGCATATGAAACATTCATAAGTTTTGTTCATTGCAAACACATGACTTTTGTGAGCAAGTTTAAAGACAGACTATAGACTGGAAGTAGACGTTTGCAGTATATAGCTGATTAGTATCTGGAATATATAAACAATTTTCAAGTCATCAATAGGAAGAAGACTAACAAGTAAGAGCAGAAGAAAATGAGCAAACAAACAACAAGCAGAACAGTAAAGGAATATGAACTGATTGGGCCAGATGCACAGAAGGGGAGGCTCAACCTCACTGGCAGTGTGGAAACTGCAACCAGGTATCGTTTCATGGCCATCCATGGAGGAAAGTTTAAAATCTGATAGTATCAAGCACCAGTGAAGGATGGGGAAACAGGAACTTGCATACACTACTGATGGAAGAATATGCTGGAACAACTTCCTTGATGGGCAATTTGGCAGGATCTAGTTAATATCTTGTGCTTATCTAGCTAAACTGAAAAAGTGTAGGATGTATCCATGAAGACGTTCACTGCAGTACTGTTTACTCAGAGAAGGAAAACAAAAACATAGAGACAATTTAAGCATCCCTAAATAGGAGAGAAATAATGGGCTCTATTCATAAGATGATTATTTAACACAACTAAAGGAATGAGCTATCAAAACTTCTCAAAAAACATGAGTGACCAATAACAACAAACGCCTCAAACTGTGGAATAAAACACATGTATGCAAATGAGAATCGCATACTGTCACTAATATGTATATATGTAAAAGAATAAGGAAGTGACTTAAAGGACACTCAGTAATCCAGTAGAAGAAATCAGGTCTCGCTGTGCTGTCTGGTGCCTGACATTTTGTCACTTTATTGTTAAGATGAGTGAGGAAGAAAGCAAAATGCTCAGCCTCCCTGCTGGGAGAGCTTCACTTATTATACTTTTGTGTGATGCTTTTGTGCATTCTTTATGTTTTCTACCTTGCATTAAGGTAGCAGAGAAACATTTTCATCTTTGTGCATGGTGGGGAGGGGGGCAGTGTGTGAATTAGACTCACCTCTCTCAGAAACCTTCTGAATCATATAATCGAAATGCTATCAAACTTAGAATTTTGCATACTGCCTCTCAGAACAGATCCAGGCTGTGTTGTCATAACAACAAACACAATGATTTGAAATGCAGATTCTTCCTCTTTTACTCTGATGGAAACCAGTGTGGAATGCAGGATACTTTGTGTTGGATATGAGCCTGTTTAAGTCCAAATGTGATGTGAGAAATTGGTTGTATGCCCAGCAGAGAAGAGTGTATGATTTGTAAGGCATCTAAACTGAGAATTATAGAGATTTTCAGGAAACCTATATGTCCATTCAGATTATAAAGTTTTGACACTTACAATTCTCATTGAATCTTAGGAGTCCTATAAGACTAGTTTTGTGTTGTGTTGGAGAGGGAGTAGAGTGGAGTGGATAATAAGCATTCTCACTCTGGAATCAAACCTGCTCTACTGCTTCCTAGCTGTGTGACATTTGGGCAGATTACTTACTATATTAGTCAGGGTTCTCCAGAGACACAGAGCCAATGAGATGTATGTGTATATCCATAGTAATTCATTTATTACAAGGAATTGGGTCATGCAATTATAGAGACTGGCAAATCCCAAGGTCTGCAGAGTCAGTGGGTAACCTAGAGACCCAGGAAGACATGATGTTTCAGATCAAAGGCAGCTAGAGAGAAGGAATTTTCTCTCACTCAAGGGGAGAGTCAGCCTTTTTGTTCTATTCAGGCCTTCAATTGATTAGATGAAGCCCACCTACATTAGGGAGGGCATTCTGCTTTATTCAGTCTATTAATTCAAATATTAACCTTATGCAAAAATGTCCTAATGGAAACCCACAGAATAAGGTTTGACCAAATATTTTGGCATCCTTTGGCTCAGTCCAGTTGATCCATACAATTAACCACTACACTAAGCTTTTCTAAACCCTGGTTTCCTTATCTGTAAAAGGCTACTAATACTAATAAATAGCTCATACAGTTGAAATAAGGAGTAAATAAGTTGATGTCTATAAAGAGCATGCGGAGGAGCTGGGACTTAGTAGATGCTCAATAAATATTTACCAAATGAGTTAGTACACAGAACTCAGAGTGGAATTCAGTCTTAATTTTGTGTTTCTTGCCTTTTTTATACAGTTTTACTAGTCATGTTTGAGTGTTCAAACAGTAGATTACATTTGTTGTTTTGTGTTCAGTTGCTAAGTCATATCCAGCTCTCTGCAATTCCATGGACTGCAGCACGTCAGATTTTCCTGTCTTTCACTATCTCCCAGAGTTTGCTCAAACTCATGTCCATTGAGTTGGTGATGCCATCCAACCATCTCCTCCTCTGTTGCCCCCTTCTCCTCCTGCCCTCAATCTTTCCCAGCATCAGGGTCTTTTCTACTGATTCAGCTCTTCCCATCAGATGACCAAAGTATTAGGGCTTCAGCTTAAGTATCAGACATTCCAATGAATATTTAGGGTGGATTTCCTTTAGGATTGACTGGTTTGATCTCCTTACTGTCCAAGGGACTCTCAAGAGTCTTCTCCAGCACCACAATTCAAAACCATCAATTCTTTGGCACTCAGCCTTCTTTCTGGTCTAACACTCACATCCATACATAACTACTGGAAAAACTGTAGCTTTGACTATATGGACCTTTCTTGGTAAAGTGATGTCTCTGCTTTTTAATATATTGTCTAGGTTTGTCATAGCTTTTCTTTCAAAGAGTGAGCATCTTTTTGCTTTTTTTGTATTTCAGAGACTTGCTTTGTTCAGTCAATATTATATTAGCAGCATTCTCCCATGTTATTGCATGTAACTGTGGGTATTCAGGGAGAAGGCAATGGCACCCCACTCCAGTACTCTTGCCTGGAAAATCCCATGGACGGAGGAGCCTGGTGGGCTGCCGTCTATGGGGTCACACAGAGTCGGACATGACTGAAGCAACTTAGCAGCAGCAGCAGCAGCAGTAGGTATTCAGATACTACTGAGAATACCCATCCTGTGGATGGATTTGGGGTTCTTTCCTAGATTTTCCATTATGGACATTGCTTCTGTGAGTAGTCTTGTTATAGTAAGTGGGGCCCATGTAATCTTCTCTAGGATGTGGAATTGCTGAGTCACAGATAGGCAAGTGTTCCATTTTACAAGATCAGGGTAAATTGTTCCCCAAAGTGGTCATTTTGCCCTGTTGAATGAGGAAATAATGATCAATTATCCTCTTGTTGATCATTAAAATAGGTACTTATAAAGACTATCCAAGAATGGGAAAAAACAGTTTATGATGTTAAGTGGGGGAAAAAAGAGCTTACAATTAAATGTGATCACAGCTCCATAGATAAGAGGCAATATAATATCAGAGTTGCAAGAAAACGCTTGAACAGGGTCTGGGAATCAGACAGACCTGGGGTCAAGCCTTCACTTGCCCACTGCCTGACTGAAACCTTGAGCTAATAACTTGATCTCTATATGCCCTTAGGATCACATTTTTAAAATGGGAGTAATAAATCACACCTAGTTGCAAGTACCATATAAACTGAGCTCATGCATATAGTAAGTACTCAATACCGATGGCCCAGAAAAAGCCAAACATAATTCTAAAAATCTGACAAATATGCACTAGAATGATTACTGAGGCTTATGTAAGTCTTAAATTATGAGTGTTTTCTTTTTTCTATATGTAGAGCTCCTGGAAAGTGATTATGTTACTTTCATATTTTGAAAATATGAATTTGTTTTTTAAAGATTCCATATTTGCTATGTTATTTGGATGCCATGTGCTACTTTTATTTACTCACACACCTCTCAGCTAGGTGCATCACCTCCATGGGGAGCTGGGGCACAGAGTTGCTGGACTTCAGTTAACACAGGCAGGTACCTGATTCCCAGGTACCTGGTCTCTAGGGCCAAGGCTTGCACAAAGTAAGCGTGATCTCCAGTAGGGACCTATAAAGAAGAGGAAACCTAATGGTTTGGTTATAATTAAAAGTTATATGTAAATTCCATTGTTCTACCTTTTCTGGAGCCTGGATTTTCTGAGTATTAAGAGTTTGTGCATGGGAATAAGGGAAGAGTTTAGGCCCATAGGCCATGGGGATGTAACTTTCCTAGCTCTGTAAAACATCGTGGCCTTATTGTGAGCATGTCCTGGGCATGAATGGAGCCTATTGAAAGCCTGCAGTTTTGGGTACATTCCTTTGTTCATCCAGTAGACATTTATTGGAAATTTGCTATGTGTCTTATGTTATTGTAGATGCTGTAGATACAGAGTGGGGCAAATCAAGTAAGATTGCTTCGTCATCTCTTCTAAGAGGCATGACGATCATGAACAAGTACATAAATAAACAAGGCAGTTATAGAATGAGAGAGTCAGTTCCTAGGCAGGTTGATAAGCAGTCCAGGGTCCCTGAGGAGGAGAAAGGGGTCTGGGGCTCTCAAGGAGATAGGGGGCTGGAATTCTCAAGGAGAAGGACAAATGTTTTTTTTCCTACAGTCCTTAGTCTTAGTCACATAAATGTTTGGTTTTTTTTTTTCTTTAAGCCCAGAGCTGATGATTATGCAACAAAACAGCTCAGTTTAAACTCTGTACTCGGGATTATATAACAGCAATCCTGCTTGAGAACAGTTTCTCCTTCTTGAGAACCTTCTGACTAATCCTGTTATCTTAAAATGTGTATTATGGGAGTGGGTCTGGTAAGATCTTTCTGTTGTTAGTTCTAATTCTTTCATCTTAAAATGTAGAAGGCAATGGCACCCCACTCCAGTACTCTTGCCTGGAAAATCCCATGGACGGAGGAGCCTAGTAGGCTGCAGTCCATGGGGTCGCGAAGACTTGGACACGGCTGAGCGACTTCACTTTCACTTTTCACTTTCATGCATTGGAGAAAGAAATGGTAATCCACTCCAGTGTTCTTTCCTGGAGAATCCCAGGGATGGGAGAGCCTGATGGGCTGCCGTCTATGGGGTCGCACAGAGTCGGACACGACTGAAGTGACTTAGCAGCAGCAGCATCTTAAAATGTAAATTGTGGGAGTGGGTCTAGTAATATCTTTACAATCTTGAGACATTCTTCTAATTTATTGTAATAACCAATTTAAAAAGTATATAGCTCCCTTGCTAAGACTAGCGAGTGGGGCACTCTCTGTCCCCCTTCTGATGTCCATGTCAGAAGCGTTCTCTGTCCTCTTTCAGTTTAATAAAACTCTGCTACACAAAAGCTCTTGAATGATCAAGCCTGGTCCCTGGTCCCGAAGCTAAATCTTCTTCTTCAGAGACCATGAATCCAACATCACGTAAGCTATCAATAGATCCTGATCAATTCCATGAAGGAAGTGGAGAGGGTGTGACTGAGGATAATGGAAGTTGTTTATGGAGATGATATCAAGAAGGCCCTTCCAGATGACATTTTAAACTGAGATCAGAAGGATGTGGAAGAGCCAGTCATGGGAAAACATTTCAGGCAGAGAGAATTTTCTTAAATGCAGAGCCTTTATTCAAGGACTATCACAATGTGTTCTAGGAACTGTCAGAAAGACTAGCATGGCTTGAGCATAGTCTTTGAGGAGGGAACTCTCCCACACAAACACTTCAGAATGCATCACAAATATAGCAAGCATCGTTTTAAATGCACAGATGAGCTTCCAAGAAAGTAAAAGTGTTTCAAGGGACCAAAAACAAAAGAGAAAGTGAAAAGCTAGCTTGATGACACAGGTGTTAGAGATTTAATGCCTTGAAAGGTATAGAGATTGAAGTCTTAGACTCAGGGGAAGTAGGTCATGAGAAAGGAGAGTCTCCCTTTGAAGCTAGAACTCTGAGAAAGTAACAGCCCCTGTTCCATAAAAGGGTAGATGAAGGGAGATTACCTGTGCAGCCAGGTAGATAGTGACAGAGCTTGTATTACCTTGTGTAGGTCCTGTTAAAAGAAAATAATGCTCTGAAAATAAATACCAAGATCATGCTGTCCCGTGGGTTTGGAGTTCAAATTTATATACTACGCACAAATCCCTAGAATCTTCAAGTTGAGAAGGAACTCAAACATCAGTGCCAAAAAGGGATATCCTTGGAGAACCTAGAAGAATCAGACACAAAAATTCCAGAGAAAGATATACCATCAACCCAGGTCACACAAAATTCCCACAGATCAGATAAGGGCCTGCCAAGAATGAGCTCTCAATCTCAAATTATAAATGCACAAGGAAAATTTTCACCATGTGTAAGAGTCAGAAAGTAGAATAAACTGTAGATTAGATATTTCTCCCTAAGAACTCCAGTTAAAAGAACTATCTAAAAGGCCACATAATGTACCTAAAATTATTGAAGTCATAAAAAGGCCATTAAACATAAAGATATTTAGAGGACAGATCCTCTAAAGATTAAAAACACAGCAGATTTTTAAAATGACAACTGAATTTCCAGGTTTAAAATAATAATTAAATCAAATGTTCACATGTTTTAACAGCAGGTTAGTCAGATTTAAAAATAAAATAAATTAGAAGATGGGAGGAGACTACTCAGAATGCATTGCGTTGAGTTAAAAGGTAAAAGGCATGAAAGAAAGGTAAATGAAAGAGAAGATCAAATTCTGAAAAGGTCCAGTTTACTTTTAATAGGAGTCCCAGAAGCTGAGAATAGACAGAATTGGGGAAAGGCAATATTCAACATTATTATGACTGACAATCTTCAGAATTTAAATGATAGACATGTGCAGGAAGCTGAATAATGGCCACTCAAAGATATCAGAAAAGACAGCATATTAAAAGACAGAGACATCACTTTGCCAACAAAGGTCCATATAGTCAAAGCTATGGTTTTTCCATTAGTCACGTACGAATGTGAAAGCTGGACCACAAAGAAGGCTAAGTGCCAAAGAATTGATGCTTTTCAATTGCGGTGCTGAAGAAGACTCTTGAGAGTCCCTTGGACAGTAAGGAAATCAAACAAGTCAATCCTAAAGGAAATCCACCCTAAATATTCATTGGAAGGACTAATGCGGAAGCTCCAATACTTTGGCCACCTGATGCAAAGTGTTGACTCATTGGAAAAGACCCTGATGCTGGGAAAGATTTAGGGCATGAGGAGACAGAGGAATGAGATGGTTAGATAGCATCACTGACTTGATGGACATAAGTCTGAGAAAACTCAGGGGGATGGTGAAAGACAGGGAAGTCTGGCATGCTGCAGTCCATGGAGTCCCAAAGAGTGAGACACAACTTAGCCACTGAACATTAACAAAGATACCAAGTTCTAACCCCTGGGACCGTTAGATGTCACCTTATAGGTAAAAGGGTCTTTGTAGTTATGATTAAGTTAAGGATCTTGAGATGGAAATGTTATTCTGAATTACACAGGGCCCTAAATAAAATCACACTTGTCTTTTTAAGAAGGGGCACACACATTGAAGATTATGGAAAGATGGAGTAGAGAGAGGTTGAAGATGCTGGCCTTGAAAATGGGAGTGGCATAGCCAATAAAACCTAGGAATGCCAGCAGCCACTGAAAAAGACAAAAACTGATAGAGAGAAAGAGCAGATTGGCCCCCAGAGCCTCTGGAGGGAGCATGGCCTTGCCAACACCTGGATTTTGGCCCAGGACACTGATTTTTGACTTCTGGTCTTAACTGGAGAGAATAAATTTAAGTCCTTATAAGTCACCAAGCTTGTAGTAATTTGTTATAGCAACCTTATGAAACAATACATGCATTTATAGATCAAGAATGTACAGTTTTACAGGAAGAACAAAATAGATATATGACTAGATACACAATGAAACTGGAGAATTACCAAATACAGAGAAAATACTTTGAAAGCACCCAGAGAGGAAAGTACAGGGGAGCAATGACCAAGAAGATAGTATATTTTTCAAAGTGTTAATATAATCTGGAAGACAATGAAATGTTATCTTTACAGGTGGCACTAGTGATAAACAATCTGTCCACCAATGCAGGAGACATAACAGACTCGAGTTCAATTCTTAGGTCGGAAAGATCACCTGGATAAGGGCACAGCAACCCACTCCAGTATTCTTGCCTGGAGAATCCCATGGACAGAGGAGCCTGCTGGGCTACATACAGTCCATGGGGTTTCAGAGTTGGACATGACCGAAGCGACTTAGCATGCACACATGCAAGTATGAAGACAAATTATTATTTAAAAGTGCAGGTGAAATAAAGACATTTTCCGGCAGGTAAGGCTGAGTTTACCACTAATAGAATCTTACCTAAAGAACTGCTAAGAGGTGAACATCAGAAAGAAGTGGAAAAAAAAAAACAGGAAGACATAGTGAGATATGAGAAGCTATACTAAGCAATGTAACTGGAAAGTATGTGATGAAATATAAACAAACATCAAATATATGAAACAGCAAAAGCAAAAATAAAATTATGACTAAAGAGACTGTAAAAAAGAAGGTGAAATTAAAATACCAGACTAATAATATGTTAGATTTAAGGGAAATGTTTGAGGTTAAAAGTTCTAAAGTCATTGCCTTGTCCAGGAGTAGGTGAAGGAAACTGATTAAATTTTTTAATCAGGAAACTGATTAATTTTTTATTAAGTAAAAAATATATGCAATAAAGAAATTTAACCACCACAATAGGTAGCAGGAAAGAGGTGGAAAGGGTACAATGAAAATACACAGTAAACAGCAAGTGCAAAATAAGGTCAGCAAAAACTCTGTGTATCAGTAAATAAATCTAACTTTATCAAAAATCACAAAAGGTGTAAACAACTCTTTGGTAAACAAACAAAATCTATATGCTCTATGTTTTAGGAAATACGTAAAATTAAAGAACTCAAATACTCTGAAACTAGAAAGAAAAAAATCAAATTTTTCATTATTTAGAGACAAAATTATCTACATAGAAAACTCAAAGAATCTATTGGGCAGTGTTATTGAAAAGTCCAAATGAATTTTTTGGCCAACGCGATACATCTCCCAGCTAATAAAGCTAAGTTGAGAATTTGACACTCTTGCTAGGAACAAGCTCAAGTACACGAAAATCAATTTTATGCATCAGCCACAGCAATTAGAAAATATAGTTTCAAAAAGATACCACATAACTAGCAATAAAAGCTTAGATACCTAGGAATAAACCTTTACGGAGAAATTTTTAACTTTATTGAAAGACATAAAAGAAGACCTAGAGAAATGGAAGAATAGAAATAAAAGTGATGGGTCATATTCATTAAAGAATCAATATTGTAAAATGAAAATTCTTCCAAATCATTGTATAAGTTAATATAATTCTAATTACGACTCTAAAAGAATTTTCCATGAAAATCATATAAGGAAAATCAAATAGGCAAGTAATTCTTAGAAAGAGCTGTATGGGGAAGGGGCTTTGCTTCCTAGGTATCAAGACAATATAAAGTCATAGTAGTAAAGGCAGCATGATATTGACTCAGAGATAGACAAATAGATCAATGAAATGAAATAGAGTGCTCAGATGTAATCCCATAGGTGTATGAGAATTTAATCTATAATACGTTTGGCATTACGAATCAGTGAGAAAAGGGATGAACTGACAGTAAGTAGTATTGTGATTGCCATCTCTCCATATGGGAAAAAAAATCAATTAGATTCTTATGTCAATACACAAATATCAACCCTACATGGATAAAACCTCAATAAAAATGGCAAAGCTTTAACATGTTTAAGAGAAAATATAGAAGCATATTTTTATAACTTCTTGATAATTTCTTTAAAACATATAGAGGGTTAAGAAAATATGATAAATCTGACTACATTACAATTGAAATATCTAGAAAACAAAGTCACTGCAAACAGTAAAAACACAAATCACAGAATGAGTAGATACTTATGCGTAAAAGCAAAAAACGTTAGCATCTAGACTGTGCAGAAGATGTATCTACAATTTAGAATGGAGTAGATACTTATACATAAAATCAAAAAGTTAGTATCCATAATATATAAACAATACTTCCTATTCAGTGAGAGCAAGACAACCAAGATAAAGGGTATGAATATAAAATTTGAAAAAGTCAAACTTGAATGTCCCTTCAGCATGCAAAAAAAGATGTTGAACCTCACTAGTAATCAGGGAAATGCAAACTAAAGTAGGGAGATCTTTTCCACCCCTGTCAGCTCTGGCAGGCTCTTCTGCCCAGATGCTACAGGAAGGGCAGAAAGCCAGAACAGAGCAATGTCCAAGGCACATGACTTGTTTTGGACTAGATTGGCAAGAATACTAATGACAACATCAAGAGCTGGATAGGGATGTAGAGAAGTAGGAATCTTTATACCCTGTCCATGGAAGAGAAAATTAGTTCAATTTAGAGAGGAATTGGCAATATTTAGTAACACTGGAGGACTCAGCATTTCCGTTTTAAGGAATATACCCAAAAAAGGCTCCCATGTGTTTATAAGGGAACCTTTATAAGGAAACTGGTAAAACTGAAGAGAACTGATTGCAGCACTATTGGTAACAGAGAAAACAAAAGACCTTTTGGTTGTGGTGGGGAAAGGTAGGAGTTTATAATCTGCTAATAGAAAACTAATGAATAATTTGTAATATATTTGTACAATGCAATATCTTACAGCTGTTGAAATGATTGAACTAGGGCTAACTGTACCAACATAGATGCAACTGCAAAAACCTAATGAAAAAGAAAAATTCAGAATGATTTATGGTTTATCAGCATGATGCCAATTGCTTTACATTGAAAAAAGGTAAAGCAATCTTATGTACAATACTATACCCATGTGCATAGGATATACACATATGTAACAAGAGTAGGAGAGCAAGCACATCAGTGATAAGTATCAGACCCTCCGGGAGGATTGAAGGAGAATGAGATCAAGAAGGAACATACAGGGAGCTTCAGTTGTATCTGTAAAACTTTAATGCTATTAAGTAAGTAAGTAAAGTAATTAGATAACGTGTTGAAATGGTGGATACACATTATTCTCTTTATTTTTCCTGATGTGCAAGAAATACTTTTATAATAAAATTAATTTTAAAATGTATTTGACTTTTAAAAATTGAAAGGGCTTCCCTGGTGGCTCAGATGGAAAAGAATCTGCCTGCACTGAGGGAGACCCAGATTCAATCCCTGGGTTGGGAAGATCCCCTGGAGAAGGGCATGGCAACCCACTCCAGTATTCTTGCCTGGAGAATCCCATGAGCAGAGGAGCCTGGTGGGCTACAGTCCATGGGGTCACAGAGAGTCAGACATGGCTGAGTGACTAACACTTTAAAAACGGAAGTAGAAAAACCAGTCCAGATGCTATTGTATTAATTCAGACAATAGCAAAATAATATACACTAGGACCAGGAATGCAAATAGAAGACAGAGAAATGGATTGAACCAAGATATGTTGGAGGTAAAATTGATGGTCTGGGTAAATTTGCTGTCTCACACAACAGATATGACAGACACGGCCACTGCCCTGTCCGTGCTCTATGCTCTATTGACCTTTCTGGGTGCTCCGGTAGGTTCCCAACTACTAGTATCTGCATCTCTGTGCTGAGGTCTCTCTCCCACTCAGTTCAGTTCAATTCAGTCACTCAGTGGTGTCTGACTCTTTGCGACCCCTGGACTGCAGCACGCCAGGCTTCCCTGTCCATCACCAACTTCCAGAGCCTACTCAAACTCATGTCCATCATGTTGGTGATGCCATCCAACCATCTCATCCTCTGTCATCCCCTTCTCCTCCCGCCTTCAATCTTCTCCAGCATTAGGGTCTTTTCCAATGAGTCTGTTCTTTGCATCAGGTGCCCAAAGTATCAGAGTTTCACCTTCAGCATCAGTCAGTCTCTTCCATCAGGAAGCTTCCATAAGCCTCTTATCCTTATGCATCAGAGGGCAGACAGAATGAAAGCCACAATCACAGAAAACTAACCAAACTGATCACATGGACCACAGCCTTGTCTAGCTCAATGAAACTATGAGCCATGCCCTGTAGGGCCACCCAAGACAGATGGGTCATGGTGGAGAGTTCTGACAAAACGTGGTCCACTGAAGAAGGGAATGGCAAACCATTTTAGTATTATTGCCTTGAGGACCCCATGAACAGTATGAAAAGGCAAGAAGATATGACGCTGAAAGATGAACTCTCTCCCTCTACCTATCTCCAACTGTCAAAAGCTGCACTGCCAAGGTGGTGCCAAGGAATGCAGCCATCAACCAGTGGTTTTCAGAAGTTGGCATGTAAATACTCTAGCTCCCACTCCTCTCAGCTGGGATAATTCTTAGGCTTGTGCGTCACACCATTTTCCAAAATTTCCCCATAGAATTAAGCTTTAGGCACCCTCCAAGTTAGTAGATTTAATAGTATTCACTTTTAGGTTATCTTCCCTTCCCTTTATCCCTTCTTCACTTGCCAATCAGTATTAGCCCCACCTCTCCCAATGAACCATTTTTTATTTGAGTCTTTGTCTTGGATCTACTTCTGGGAGAGCCTACACTAAGGCAGCAAGCATACTGCCCAAGCATGCCCACTTCCAAAGCATACCAACATGCCACCAAGCACCATGATGTCACTCCCAGTCTGGCAAGGGGAGGGGAAAACACCCAAAGATTACAAAGGCTCTGGGCAGGCAAATGGGTGATATGCCACATGCAAGAGATGGAAAACATGACTGAGGAGCAGTAGAGACAAAAGGCTGCTTAAGAATTTGCCGAGAAATGATGATGCCTTCCTGCATCATGGAAATAAGTGAAATTCCAATGGCAGCAGCTCTGAGCCTCTGCTAGCCTTCACAGCAGTGCCTCATTTGGGGGTTCCTTTGGCCAAGTTAGGAATTTAACACAAATTGCAGGCTTTATTGCAGGCTATCCTATGTCTAATCCCACTGTAATGTAATTTATTTGCATTCACATTCCAGACATGTCTACAGAGCAGAATTTGGTGCTGATGGATTCTGCTTTGATAGAAAATATTATTGAATGTCACTAGAGAATGACTTCCTGATAAAGCATCAGTCCAGTTTCCCCAACATGGAGATTTCAACAGTGGATTAAAAAATATTTTCCTTGACAGTAACATAAAAAATGATTGCTCAAATTATAAATTGTGTTATATGTAAACAAACAAATAAGCCCGTAGGTATTCTCATCATGTATTATTCTGCAGATAACACTTCACCTTTAAGCAGAGTGATTTTTTTTTAACTCTAAATCCATTGCACCTGGCAACTGAGTCAATCTGACTATTATCAATAGCAAAAGCATTGTAGTGAGGTTCCTGGCATGTCTCTGGCTGCTGATTTGGGAGGAAAGATATTTAACTTGACTTTGCCATCTCACAAAGGTGAATAAACAAATCCCTAGGGAAATCAGCTTTGCTTTCTCAGTTTACAATGTATTTAAACAGTGCTGTGGAGTCAATGAAATACATCAGTTCAGATGATCATCAGTGAAGGAAGCCTGAGATATTGTCTTCTCTTTGCTGGCCAGAGTAAAGCAGAGAAACTGGTGGCCACTGTAGGTACAGGCTATGCAAGGAGACCCCCAGAAGAGCAGGCCTGATCTTTGGGGCCATCAGAAAACATTATTATCTGAAATGGAGACTACAAGAAAACTCCATGTAAAAATTTGCCACCTCTAGACGTGTGCATAGCAGATGGTCCACAGAGTTACTAATGGAACCAGGGTACATCCCACAGCCATTCAAAGAATCTCTGGGTCCAGTTGATGTGAGTATTATGAAACCTTGGCGAGATCTTACCAAAGGCAAAGTCTAAAAGTTAGGAGCTCAAAGTCAGTAAGATCCAAGTTCAGATTCCAACCCCACAGTTTCATGGTAGTATGTTATTTAACCTCTCTGAGTCAAGTATCAGTTTCCTCATCAGTAAATTCTAAAGTCACACAGACTTGCTGAAATGGTTAAAGGAGATACTATAAGTTAAAGTATTTTAACTTGTGTCTGGAACATAGTAAGTACTCAGGAGATAGTGGCTGCTACAGTTATTATTACTGTCATAATGTAACCAACGGAAAGAAAGTGCTATCTGCAGGGAATTCTGTAGGAAAATGTACCCCCATAAGTACATTGTAAATTTTCTGGCACTCTTGGTACAAAGAAAAGAAAATGAAATTGGATATTAGGAATTTGTCAGAATTTATCAGCATCAAGCAAGGAAAATGAGACTCTCTAGACAGCAAGCCTCACTCTTTAGACAGTTAATCTGACTTTCCTGGCTAGAGGGAGAAATTTTTCAGATCTAACTCCTGTCTTTTAGTTGTATACTCCCCAAGAAACTTTCTAGTCTGTGACTTGATCTGAGGAAGGCAGAACAGATGGCTGTCCCCAACTCTGAAACTAGGCCTTTCTCCCACTGAAGTCATGAAATCAGCTTCTGGCTCATCCCTCTGTGACTTGTGAGTTGGTCACCAGGATGCTTCTCTGTTTTAATAAAAATCAGGCTTCTGCATCTGTAACAGTGATGGCCAGATGGGGATTTTGGGTGAGCCCTCCCCATCTAGGGGCTTCCCTTGTGGCTCGGCTGGTAAAGAATCCATCTGCAATGCAGGAGACCTGGATTCGATCCCTGGGTTGGGAAGATCCCCTGGAGCAGGGAAAGGCTACCCACTCCAGTATTCTGGCCTGGAGAATTCCATGGACAGTATAGTCCATGGGGTTGCAAAGAGTGGGACACAACTGAGCAACTTCCACTTCACTTTACTCCCCATCTAGGACTTGTCCCTCTGTGAATTCTTATTTGCAAACCCCAGCCTGCCTGCCATTCAGATGCAGCTGACCATATTGAGTTTTTAGTAGGCATACGGAATAGGATAACTGATGCTATGTTTTCCATTCCTATGTGAGTTTTATTGATCATCTTCAACAGGAGAAGTTTGTCTCTTGGTAGGTTTTTGTTGTTATGTGGTAACATAAGTAAACTTGCACAGATTTAGGCTCAGAGAAGGTCCATGACTTTCTCCAAATCACACAGTGGAAAGGCAGAATCAGAATCTTATTCGGCCTGGAGTTTGTGTACTTTCTACCCTGCCCTGCCATCTCCCATGCCATTGCCTGTGAAGTCATACCCATCCCAGAGAAGGAAGACACGAGTGCCTGAGTGGCTCTGTCCAAGCCACTCCACAAAGCATTTACCTTTCTCCTGGACTTGGGGTAGAGAGGAGGGCTTGTTCTCTCTGTATAAGGATTAGTTGTACACAGTGTGCCTGGAGTTAAAGCTAGAGCTACTACACCAGTTAAAAGACTGTAAATTGCATGTAATCAACCTACATCAATTATGAATAATTGTTTTCTCATATTATTCAGGGAAGAGCTCTCAGTGAGTTCTGAAACATTAATTGGAGTAATCAATGGCCTGATTCTTGTATAGCAGGAGCACTGTTAACATCACATTTAACACTTGGTTATCGATCACATATCATCTTATATTCTCTCGTTATATGTTTTTATTGGGGTGTTACGATCTATCTACCAACAGTGGCTTTGAAATCTCTGTCCTGGGGAACACAAGGAGAGCATCACTGAGAAATGGCACATTTGTGTTTCCCTAGTTAGGACCTGGAATGTACTTTCCCATAAAGACCTTACTAAGCACAGCTGATTGTTTTCTTTAGTGTTATCATTGAATAGTGAGCGAACTACAGTTGTGAGACATTATATGTTTAAAAACCATATTTCCCAAATCGCAGTCTTTAGGTCATAAGCAAATTATATCAATAAGTTTGAAAGATTCTCGGTTAAATATTGCTGAATAGTTGTCTCTATTCAAAATTTCTCGAAACTTTATTGTGCAAGTGGGCATTGTGACTCACAGAAGAGTCTCCCAAACTCTTCTACCCATAGAATTCTTATGTATATCTTTAATATTTGGCAAAACTCACATTTTGAAATGCTGACATAGGCCTTGAGCCCTCCAACTCTTATGTATAGCCTTAGGTCTAGGGGACACTCCTTTCCAAAGTCTGAATAAACAGGTACAAACGAACTGCTAACCATCCACCTGGTTCCAAAGTAGTTTTATGTTACGCAGGTTTAACCACCCAATGAGCTTGTATATATAACCAAGTAATAAATATGTTGTGCAATGTGTGGGCTGTCAAGCTAATCCTCCAAAATCAATGTCATTATTCTGTAAAGTGAATTTTGTTAACCCCAGTGCCTGGGACTTGGAAGGTCTATGTTGGGTATTCCCACTGAACTTCGTCATAGTAAAGGTGCTGAGACATTTCACCAGTAAAAGAACTCAGTCAAGCATGGTGAAAAAGAAGAAAATAAGCAAATTCATGTATTACCCTTGTTATTTTACACTTAAAGTGTAGTCTGTATTTTGGCTTTGGCTGGTGAGTTTCATGTTTTGGGTTCTGATGAGATGTGATCTGAGTGTGCATCCAAGAACATCCATGAGCTTCTGTGTTTACTCAGCTAACTGCCCTGAGAACACTTGCTCAGTCAGCATGAGAGCATGAATTAAATCACTGTAAAAAGCCCAGTGGGGAAGAACTTCTCCTTTTGCCTTCAACAGCACAGGCAGATGACTTAACATCTTAGCCTGGCCTGGAACAAAGCACCACACAGTGTCCAAGATGTGGGCTCAAGTCGCACCATCCAGAATCTAAAGGAGATTCTTTATCTGCAGTGATGAACATTAAGCAGGTGTTTGTATATGACCTCTATCTCATGTTTTGCACATGCAAGGGAAGGAAACAAAAAGAAAAATCTTGCTGTGTGGCTATATTTGGTCCAGATGCCCCCACAAAGGGTTAAAAACAGATGATCAGTTCAGTTCAGTTGCTTACTCATGTCCGACTCTTTGCGACCCCATGGACTGCAGCTCGCCAGGCTCCCATGTCCATCACCAACTCCCAGAGCTTGCTCTAACTCATGTCCATCGAGTAAGTGATGCCATCCAACCAGCTCATCCTCTGGCATCCCCTTTACCTCCTGCCTTCAATCTTTCCCAGCATCAGGGTCTTTTCCAAAGAGTCAGTGCTTCGCATCAGGTGGCCAAAGTACTGGAGTTTCAGCTTCAGCATCAGTCCTTCTAATGAATATTCAGGACTGATTTCCTTTAGGGTAAACTGGTTGGATCTCTTTGCAGTCCAAGGGACTCTCAAGAGGCTTCTCCAACACCACAGTTCAAAAGCGTCAATTCTTTGGCCCTTGGCTTTCTTTATAGTCCAACTCTCACATCCATACATGGCTTTGACCATCAAAACCATAGCTTTGACTAGATGGACCTTTGTCAGCAAAGTAATGTCTCTGCTTTTTAATATGCTGTCTAGGTTAGTCGTAGCTTTTCTTTCAAGGAGCAAGCACCTTTTAATTTCATAGCTGCAGTCACCATCTGCAGGGATTTGGGAGCCCCCAATAATAAAATCTCTCACTGTTTCCATTGTTTCTCCATTTATTTGCCAAGAAGTGATGGGACTGGATGCCATGATCTTAGTTTTCTGAATGTTGAGTTTTAAACCAGCTTTTCACTCTCCTCTTTCACTTTCATCAAGAGGCTCTTTAATTCTTCACTTTCTGCCATAAGGGTGGGTGTCATCTGTGTATCTGAGGTTATTGATATTTCTCCTGGCAATACTGATTCCAGCTTGTGCTTCATCCAGTCAGATGATGCCTATATTCAAATTCACTTACATGGCATCTGTGTAACATCCTTACACCTAGAAAGTATAACATAGAGAAAACCTCATTCCTCATGACTTTCTATTGTGTGGTCCTGCAAGAGGTAGGTTTCTAAGAGACAAAACTAGGGCACTGTCAACATTCTGAGACCATTTTCTTGTCTCAGATTCTATTCCCTTAGGATTTCCTTATGATTCTTGTAGAAGAAAAATTTTCCCTGTGGAGCATCATTTGATTGTATTTCACGACTCTGCTTAACTTCTGACTATGAAACTCAAGTTGAGGTTTCTTTGCCTAAAGGCTTACTTAGTCTGTAGCAATGATTTTCCAGATTTTAAGAATAATGCAACATTTTTCATATAAAATCTTGCTCAAATTCTTATTTCTATAAACAGAGAAGGCCAGGAGCTGGTCTCATGGAGACTTTTGAAGATCCTAAGGTCTTGCCTGCTTACTTAGCACCTGCTCCCCACCGTGTACTTCTTTGAAACCCTGGTGTTCCTTGGAATAGAATTTGAGAAACACTATCTGATGAGAAGGCTTCTGGACTGAAAGTCAAGAAATGTGGGTTTCACCCGAGTTGGACCACAAACCTCAGGCTGAAGTTGACCCAGTTATTTGAACTCTCAGTTCCTCTTTTCTTCTCTGTAAAATGGAAGAAAATAGCACGTGCCCTCTTTTTTTCACAGGGTGACTGTGATATATTGGATATATTCAAATATAATGAAATAGTTGACATCATGGTCTTTTTGTGCTTTTCTGTGTACTTTCACATCTGTTCATTTCATTTCTTGTTAAAATGTCCCTGAAATAGCAATAGAGCAAATACTAGTAAATATGAAATCTCTTTGGAAAAAGAGAATTAAGGCAAGAACAAGAACAATAAAAATAGATGGCAGAGACAGAGTATTAGGTACATAACTTGAGCCCCTGGATACAAATATGCCTGAAGCGAACTCTGGACACTTCATGCAAATGTCACTTTTTGGCTTGAGCTAGTTTGAGCTGAGTTTCTGACATAATCAAAATATGTGGAATCTAGAAAAATGATAGAGATGAACCTATTTGCAAAGCAGAAATAGAGACACAGATGTAGAGAGCGAACGTATGGACACCAAGGAGGGAAAAGGAGGTCAGGAGGAATTGAGAGATTGGGACTGACATACGTATACTATAGATGCTAGTGCTCAGTAGCTTCAGTCGTGTCCAACTCTTTGTGACCCCATGGACTGTAGCCTGCCAGGTTCCTCTGTCCATGGGATTCTCCAGGCAGGAATACTGGAGTGGGTTGCCATGCCCTCCTCCAGACGATCTTCCCAACCCCAGGGATCGAACCCACGTCTCCTGCATTGCAAGTGGATCCTTTACCACTGAGTCATCGGGGAAGCCCAAATACACTGTGAAAAGTGAAAGTGAAAGTGTTAGGCACTCAGTCATGCCTGACTCTTTGCGACCCCATGGACTGCAGCCCACCAGGCTTCTCTGTCCATGGGATTTTCCAGGCAAGAGTACTGGAATGGCTTGCTGTTTCCTTCTCCAGGGAATCTTCCCGACTCTGGGGTCAAACCCAGGTCTCCTGCACTGCAGGCAGATTCTTTACCAACTGAGCTAACAGGGAAGCCCCATATATACTATAATAGATAACTAACGAGAACCTACTACATAACACAGGAAACTCTACTCAGTGCTCTCCGGCCTGGAGACCCAAATGGAAAGAAAATCCAAACAAGAGAGGATATATGTATACATATAGCTGATTCACTTCACTGTACACCAGAAAATAACATGACATTGCAAAGCAACTATACTCCAATTTTAAACAATTTTCTTTTAAAAAAGAGAGTCCCAACTAATGTGATATGGTTAATCTCTCAAGGCCTTGAATTTCTTTTCTAGGGAATGAGAATGCACACGTCAGAGGCTGTGAAGATTAAAAGGGGTAGTAGCACAAAGATCACACCCAACAAATAATGTCTCAAGACCATTATAGTTCACTTATGCTGTTCATTTAATCCTCTCCATAGCTGAGCTCACAAGTGAATTATCTTCACTGCACAGATCAGATGACTATAGCAGAGAGAGATGAGGCCCTTCATCCAGAGTCTATAGCAAGTAACAGGGTTAGAATTTAAGCTGAGGTCTGTCTGATTCCAGAGTCTGCACTTTTCACCACTTTTCACCAAGGCACACTGCTTTCCGGTAAGCAGGCCCCCTCTCTTGCAAGGTGAAGTTCACCCACACTGCTCAGAGCCACCACTGCCCAGTCTGCCTGGGGGCCATTCACATAGACACTGACACAAATGGTGCCCTCTAGAGTTGTGCGGTGCATAACTTGTCTCATACGTAATTGTCCTAAAAGCCACAGACACACAGGGGACCTTGTAAGGACAACCACCAGGGAGCTATTGAGGGCATTTACATTGCAAAGGACCCATTTGCTCATCTAAACCTCATCTCAATACCTTCCCATTTCCTGTGTTTGGCCCAGGCCTCCAACTGGTCCTACTAAAGTCTCCTAGACTACATTGCCAGAGGAGAGAAGGGCAGACAGATTCCCAGGTCCCCACAGCTTGCTAAGCCACTGCCAGCCTGGTCTGAGTGCTGACAAATGGGCTTTGGTTTAGTGTGAGCAATTCCAATATCACAGATAAATCAACCTCTATTCTTTGACTTTCTCCAGCAGAGAAGAAAGTTAGGCAAAAGCACATCATGAAAAACTATAAGTCATTTTAACAAAACAAAGTTCCCTCTGGCTTTCAAAGATACCTGACCAGATGGATTTCTGGGACTCACTGAAAGTGCGTTGTTTAGGGCTGAAGTGGTCAAAGGCGGTCATTCCTGGGTTTATGGCTTCATTGGATACCAGCCTGAACCCAGCTGGGCAAGAATTGCTCAATGAGTGTTCATGAATGAATGAATGATACACTGAGACCACAGACTGATTCAACTGTAGCATTCCCTTTTCCACAGATTAGCAGTTACATTTAATTACTCAAGAATCAGCTCATTGGCCATGCTGAACCAATAGACTACAAAGCCCAGTGTTGCCCAAAGACCTCTGCTTGGTCCTGCAGGGTCCACAGTGGTCAAGAGGGAGACAAAAGAAGTAAAGAACCTTGGGTCCAACCCCACTGGCTCCAGCTCAGTGCCTTCCAGGCTATGATGCTCAGAACGAACGCAGGAAAGGGAAGTCAGCCCCTGAGAATGCCTTGGCTGCTTCTAGTTGCACCAGCTGACTTCAGGGACTGCTGTTGTAATGTCTTCTGTCCCTTTATTTCCTTTAACTTTTCTCTCTGGATTATTCTTTCATTCAGCAGTTATGGGCAAAGTGCCTACTGTGTGCCAGGCATTGAGCTCGGTCCTGGACGTGCAATGGTGAGCATGTGTCTCTAGCACCCCCTACTGGGGAGACCAGTATTAACCTACCAGTCCCACAAGTGGAGCAGAATCATTAATTTTCATGAAGACTGTAAAGGGAAGCCCTGAAGTGGAATTGACCATCTGCAGGGGTCAGAAGATGCTCTTCTAAGAAAGCGAATTTTCAGGTAGAACCTCTAGTATGTGTGTTAATATCATCAAGGCTGAGGTTCATAGTGCCTGTCACTCTTCCCTCTGACTTCCCCAGTCATTGTTAGAAGACTTATTAACAGACAAATTACTTAAGCTCTCTTCCTCCTCCATGACCTGGGGATAATCATAGTTCCTGCCTCCTTGTATTGTTATGGTGCTTAGTATACACAAAAATTTTACAACACAGGGTATTGTTGTTGTTCAGTTGCTCAGTCGTGTCCGATTCTTTGTGACCTCATGGACTGCAACATGTCAGGATTCCCTGTCCTTTACCATCTCCCAGAGCTTGCTCAAACTCATGTCCGTTGAGTTGGTGATGACATCCAACCATTTTATCCTCTGCTGTCCCCTTCTCCTCCCCCAGCATTAGAGTCTTTTCCAATGAGTCAGCTCTTCGCATCATGTGGCCAAAGTATTGGAGCTTCAGCCTCAGCGTCAGTCCTGCCAATGAATATTCAGGATTGATTTCCTTTAGGATTGACTCGTTTGATCTCCTTGCAGTCCAAGAGACTCTCAAGAGCCTTCTTCAGCACCACAGTTTGAAAGCATTAATACTTTGGCACTCAGCCTTCTTTACAGTCCAACTCTCACATCCATACATGACTACTGGAAAACTATAGCTTTGACTATATGGAACTTTTTCAGCAAAGTAATGTCTCTGGTTTTTCATGAACAGTATGAAAATAACACAGGGTAGGCAATATTATAATTATTTTGGGGGACTGCCTTTGATCCCAGCTCACCCAGCCTTTCAACCAACCATAAAGAAAAGAAAAAAATAAGTAGCAAAGTCTTTAATATATACTTACATGTGTATGTTGTATGTGTGTGTTAATTGCTGAGTCGTGTCTGGCTATTTGCAACCCCATGGACTGCCTGCCAGGCTCCTCTGTCCACGGAATTCTCCAGGCAAGAATACTGGAGTGCGTAGCCATTCCCTTCTCCAGGGGAAGCTTCCTGACCCAGGGATCAAACCCAAGTCTCCTGCATTACAAGTAGATTCTTTACCATCTGAACCATTAGGGAAGCCCATGTGTATATATATGTGTGTTAGTATTGATATATATGTTTTATAATATATATATATTAGTATTAATACAGGTACATAGTGTAGTCTGTATAGAATTGATGGTCACTCTTAAGTGAGGTTTATACTTTAGGAAGAATATGTTTGGTTGTATATTTGCTGCCCAACAAGTAAGCCCATGCCCACCACAAGGCAAAATTATGAAGGTTCCTTCACCCTGTGGTTGTACTCAGGTTTCTAGGACCTCGGTGATATGAATGATTACTCCAGTTCATAATGGATTACCTGTAAATGAACTTCAGACTGTCTTCTTCCTAATGCATTCTACTGCAATGAACTGCAGCTCAAGATCTTCAGAATGGCTTTCTGTCAAGATGGCCATTGGCAACAGCCCTGCTCGGTGGATTCAGTAAGCATTTGGCTGGCTTCCTTGACCTGAAATCTATCAAGTTTGAACAAGGGTTCTGGCAAAGTTATAGCTATATTCTATGTAACTCTCACATTCTGATTTATGTCAAGTCTAAAATACCCTATATGATAGCTTATCTTAATTAAAGACTGTGGGGAGGAATGAACTCATTCAGCAAGATGAAGTTAGCACATTCTCTGCTCTTAATTTCCTAATATTCCATGACTCTTCAAGGTGCTAACTCAGGAGTTTAGGTTAATAAATGAGCTCAGAAAGGTCCATGCCTTCCGTCAAGGAAACTCATACCAATGACTTAGATTCTTATAGACATTCTGCAGGACACACCCTACAAATTAAAATGTTTTTTTCCTAACCAGAAACCATAATTCTTTCTAGAGGGTCACTGCAATTTCTGGACATAAAAAAGTATTGGAGTGACATGAAAGAGATAGATACATTCAATCAGCTCAAGCAAGACTTCAGTACAAACAATTCATTATTATTGAGCTCAAATTGAACTCCACACAGATCTCTTCTAAATTCTGCAAAGCCTTTAATTTGTTACCTTTATATGCCAACATTTCTTCCTTCTGGACAGGGGCAGAACTACTGGAGCCAGACACAAATCATCTCTTTTCTCTTCCACGAAGAAGCCAGAATAGTTTCAGGAAATACCTAAATATCTAGGTCTCTGTCGATACTTGGAATTCATGATGTCTTTTATTCTCCCTTCGAATTCAAGGAGGGATAGTGTCATACAGTTTTATGATCTTTCAGCAAAGCTCTAGAAAATTGGATTTTAAGTTATAAACAGAACAGAGAGGATGCTCACCTCCTAAGAATAGAATGTTAAATCCCATCAGCATTTCTGAAAAATGAGGCCCCTTACAGCCCTCCTTGGTCTCTGGGCTCTGTTCATGCTAAAGAGGGAGAGCTTCAGCCACAGAAACATTCCAACCGTGCAGTCGTGTTTGTCGTCGTTGTTCAGTCACTCAGTCACGTCTGACTCTTTGCAACCCCATGGACTATAGCCTGCCAGGCTCCTCTGTCCATGGGATTTCCCAGGCAAGAATACTGGAGTCGGTTGCCATTTCCTCGTCCAGGGGATCCTCCCGACCCAGGGATAAACCCACGTCTCCTGCATTGACAGGTGGATTCTTTACCATTGAGCCACGAGAGAAGCCGTAGTTAAAAATACTGCATTGTATATTTGAAAATTGCTCAGAGAGTAGAATTTAAAAATTCTCATTACAAGTGAAGTCTGTAACTTTGTGAGGTGAGGTTGTTAACTAAGATTATTGTGATAATATTCTGCAACACATACATATACCAAATCATCGTGTTGTATACCTTAAACTTACACAGAGTTATATGTCAATGTCTTTGTGCTCAGTCACTAGTTTGCGTCTGACTCTTTTGCCACCCCATGGACTGTAGCCTGCCAGACTCCTCTGCCCATGGGGTTTTCCAGGCAAGAATACTGGAGTGGATTGTCCTTTCTTCCTCCAGTTGCAGTCACGTTCTTGCTCCCTTTTCTCTTGTTCTGGTCAAGTAGAAAGTGGTTAATCAGTCAAGTCAGCAATGCCTGGGTTCAAAGTCTTCCTTAGCTGCAAGTTAGCTCTAGGACGCTCAGCAAGCCTCTTCACTTTTCTGAAACCTCAGTTTACTCATTACTTAAAAGAGGAGTATGATCTCTTTCCACAGGGTTAAGAAGTGACTTAGAACAGCAGCCTCCAGTCTTGTTGGCACCAGGGACCAGTTTCATGGAAGACAAGTTTTCCTTGGATTGAGGGCAGGGAAGAGTATGGTTTCGGGATGATTCAAGCACATTTGCATTTATGTATTTATTATTTTTAATATTTTATTTTTATTTTTTTAAATAAATTTATTTATTTTAGCTGGGGACTAATCACTTTACAATATTGTAGTGGTTTTTGCCATACATTGACATGAATGATTCAAGAACATTTACATTTATAGTGAACTTTATTTCTGTTATTATTACATCAGCTCTACCTCATATCATCAGGCATTAGATCTCAAAGTCTGCAGCCCCCTGGCTTCTATGGTATTCAATGGAGGGCACAGTCTCTGACAAGCAGAATGAGTTCACTAAAGGGTGGTGCCTTTCCCTTTCCAAGATTAATAGAGCTAATAGTAGTAGCTTTCCTGGTGGCTCAGCGGTAGAGAATCTGCCTGCCAATACAGGAGACCTGGGTTTGACCCCTGGGTCAGCAAGATCCCCTGGAGAAGGAAATGACAACCCACTCCAGCACTCTTGCCTGGGAAATGCCACGGGAAGAGGAGCCTGGTGGGCTACAGTTCCTGGGGTCACAAAAGGGTCAGATTAAACAGCAACAACAGTAACGGAAATGGTGCTGCAACCATGGAAACAACGACTGTCTGCATTTGGGGGACTACTGGGTACCGGTCGTCAGGCTTAGAGCTTTATCTCCTATAATCCTCACCACAGGCACCTATAGGGGAAGTAGTATCATCAGCACCATCATTTCTATTTTTCAAATGGGAACACTGAGGCTTGGAGGAGTGAACTGATTTCCCCAGTTCTCGCAGCTAACAGAGCAACAAGACACAGGTCTATTTCACTTGGAGTAAAAGCCAAGTTCCTTGTGATGCCCACAGGGACCTCCTTGATTTGATCCTGTCTCTCTGGTTTTCTGTCTTTCTTGTTTCCCCATCAGTCTCCTGATCACTCAGTTCCAGCCTTACTCATGTGGCCATTTCCCAGAATCCACATCGCTCCTGCATGGGCCATCCCCTCTGTCTGGAACATTTTCCCCCAGTGACCACAAGACTAACTTCAAGAATGTGCCCAAATGTTATCTTCTCAAAGAAACTTACTGTGACTCCCCTATTTAAGGTTCTACCACCACCTTTGCCCTGGGACCTCGCAAACGTCTTTGCCCTGGCCAACTGTTTTTCCCTTTCACTCTTATCACCTTCTAACCTACATAGAATTAACTTATTTACGTGTTTTCTGTGTATGTGTTGGGCTTTACTAAATGAGAGCTTCTCCCAGTGCAGAAACTTTTGATTTGTTCATACATTCCCTACACCTGACCTATTGCAACCTGTGAAGATATATGGAAAGAACAAATTAGCCCATGAACGACCAGGCTCTCAAGGTCTTAAGTACACCAGCTACCTCCACGCACAGCTAGTGTCGACATCTTTTATTCATGATGTAACATTTGTCATTACAGAAGTCCAGGCAGCAAGGAGTTGCTTGCTGCCTCCAGCTTCCCTGGTGGCTCAGATGGTAAAGAATTCACCCGCAATGTGGGAGACCTGGGTTCCATCCCTGGGTTCAATCCCTGGGAGGAGGGCATGGCAACCCACTCCGGTATTCTTGCCTGGAGAATCCCCATGGACAGAGGAGCCTGGCAGGCTACAGTCCATGGGGTCGCAAAGAGTCAGACATGACTGTGCGACTAAGCACAGACAGCACAGCGCATCCTCCAGCATCACAGAGATTATATGAGAGGTGGAATGATCACTATTCTTCAGGGCTTATGATTGGGTTGGGGAGATAAGACACACAATTCAAGCAGAGGATAACACAGTCTATTCACTTGTGAATTGTTTAAGGCAGACACTAGGTCCTACGGGAATCCACATCAGGGTACTGAGCACAAGCAAGCCTCATTGGGAACCAACTTCATGGAAGAGATAGGAATACAGCTGGGTCTCTAAGGAATTGGAATTGATGGAATGGATGTAAAAGCCCATTCCTGAGTGAGGAACTATCTGGACCAAGCCATAGAGGCTGGAACGGGCAGATGTGTCGGATGCCCTAGAGCCCGTGCTCTGCAACAAGAGAAGCCACTGCAATGAGAAACCTGTTCACCACAACTAGAGAAAGATTGCTCAGTAACAAAGACCCGGGACAGCCAAAATAAATTAATAAATAAAATTAAAGATAGGCCCGTACACCTGAATTAGGTGATGATATTGAAAGGTGGGTGCAAACAGAAACTCTAGCCTCCAGCATCCACTTGGCACTGGCTATGGTGCTAGACAATTTCTCATTTAATTCTCAGAGTATCCATTGGAGATGGGCTTTTTTTTGATCCATTTCACAAATGATGAAATCAGTTAACTTGTCCAAGACCAAAGGGTTCCAAGGTGGCTCAGTGGTAAAGAATCTTCCTGCCAATACAGCAGACCCAGGATCAATCCCTGGGTCAGGAAGATCCCCTGGAGTGGGAAATGGCAATCCACCCAGTATTCTTACCTGGGAAATCCCATGAATAGAAGAACCTGGAGGGCTACAGCCCATGGGTTTGCAGAGAATCAGACACAGCTGAGCAACCGAGTGCACATCCGAGACCAAACTGTTAAGGAATTGTGGAGGCAACATTTTTACTTGAGCACTGGGGATGTTCCAAGCCCCTGCTTGGCTAATGGAGATGGTGTGGGCAGATAACAGGGACACAAATGCTGGCATGAAGAATATGTCTCCCAGAGTCACTTTCATATCTCTCATCTTCAACTCTGACTTTCTTATGAGCCTAGTAGGAAGGAGGAGCCAGCAGTGAGGAATAGGGAAGTAGTGTAGACAACTCTTTAACTTCCTAGAGGAACAACTTTTTTCTAGTAACGACTGAAAATGTGGTGGAACTGCCAAAAGCACATGAAATCAGCTATGTAAATTGCAAAACGTTAAATCACAGTTCAATTCTTCAGCAGTGAAAAATTACAATTTTTTTCACCAGTATGGAAAAGCAAAGTGAGGAGTTCTCTGTTGTTGTTGTTCACCCACTAAGTTGGGTCTGACTCTTTGTGACCCCATGGACTGCAGCATCCCAAGTTTCATTGTCCTTCACGTTTGCTCAAACTTATGTCCATTGAGTCGGTGATGCCATCCAACCATCTCATCCTCTGTCACTCTCTTCCCCTCCTGCCCTCAATCTTTCCCAGCATCAAGGTCTCTTCCTGTGAGTCAACTCTTTGCCTCATGTGGTCAAAATATTGGAGCTTTAATTTCAGCATCAGTCCTTCCAATGACTATTAGTGTTGATTTCCTTTAGGATTGACTGATTTAATCTCCTTGATGTCCAAGGGATTCTCAAGAGTGTTCTCCAGCACCACAATTTGCAAGCATCAATTTTCTGGTGTCCAGCCTTCTTTGTGCCCCAACTCTCACATCCATATATAACTACTGGGAAAACCATAGCTTTGACTATATGGATCTAAGTTTGTCATGGCTTTCCTGCCAAGGAGCAAGTGTCTGGTAATTTCTTGGCTGCAATCACTGTCCGCAGTGATTTTGGAGCCCAAGAAAATAAAATCTGTCACTGCTTCCACTTTTCCCCCTTCTATTTGCCATGGAACTCTCTAGTGTAACTCAGTGGGTGGTGGCCCTTTAATTCCACCCATCGTCCAGGCTAAATTTAGTTCACCAGGTTCATGAATGTGTCTGCTCCTGGTAACACCTGCAAAAATTTTCCTCTTGGTATTGAGATGTACAGGGTTCCTACGGGGGCATGGAGCATGCTCTCCTTTGGTTCTTTGTCGCATTGTTGTGATTGGTTGTGGTGTCCTTCTTGGTAATTATCTGCATATGTATGTGCATGTAGAGGTGGATGTGCACATACACATGTATATGCACACTCAGACACATGTGTGCACATACACACAAACAATAAGTCTCTCTCTCTCTATTCTCCCTTAACCTCACAACACTCCTCCTACAGACCTATTTACTTATTTTATTTTTTTACTGAAGTATAGTTTATTTACAATGTTATGCCAAAGCTGGTTTCTTTTCTGTTATATATATATATTTTATTGGAGTATAATTGCTTTACAATGTTGTGTTAGTTTCTGCTGTACAATGAAGTGAATCAGCTGTATGTATATACATATGAATACATGTATATATCCCCCCTCTTGGACCTCCCTCCCATCCCTCCCCCCATCCCACCCCTCTAGGTCATCATAGAGCACTGAGCTGGGCTTCCTGTGCTTTATAGCAGGCTCCCACTAACTACCTATTTTACACATGGTAGTGTATATATGTCAATTCTAATCTCCCAATTTGTCCCACTCTGCCCTTCTCAGTGTGCACATATCTGTTCTCTTCATCTGCATCTCTGTTCCTGCCCTGGAAATAGGTTCATCTGTACTGTCTTTCTAGATTCCGCATGTAAGGGTTAATATATGATATTTGTTTTCCCCAATGCTGGTTTTTATCAAAGCATAATTTACTTAAAATGCACAGCTCTCAGTGTATAATTCAATGAGCTCTGAACATGTATACACTGAGTCCACTCCCCCAGTCAAAATCTAGACCATGTCTATCTTCCCACAAAGTTCCGTCATGCCCTTTCCCAATCAATACTCACCATCTACCCCTCCACAGGACTTCCCTGGTAGCTCAGCTGGTAAAGAGTCTGCCTGCAATGCAGGAGACCCTGAGTCAGGAAGTTCTCCTGGAGAAGGGATGGTCTACCCACTCCAGTATTCTTGGGCTTCCCAGGTGGCTGAGACAGTAAAGAATCCACCTGCAATGCAGGAGACCTGGGTTTGATGGGTTTGATCCCTGAGTCAGAAAGATTCCCTGGAGGAGGAAATAGCAACCCACTCCAGTATTCTTGCCTGGAGAATCCCATGGACAGAGGAGCCTGGCGACCATCCATAGAGTTGCAAAGAGTCAGACAGGACTGAAGTGAGTTAGCATGCATGCATAGCTCTCCACAGAACCAACTTCTCTTCTAGCTTCTATCATCACAGATTTTGTTATTATAAAAATTCATTTAAAAGTAACAGTGTATTCACTTTTTTGTGCTCCCTTTTTCACTTGGCAAAATATTTTTTGAGATTCATTCATATTGCTCCTCTTATCCAGAGTTCACTAGTATGGACTGAAATGTCTCCCCAAAATTCATATGTTGAAGCCCTAACCCCCAAATATGATGATATTTGCAGATAGGGCCTTAGGGAGGTGATTAGAGTTAGATGAGGTCATAAGGGTGGGGACCTCAGGTTGGGATTAGTGCCTTTATAAGAAGAGACACCAGGAAGCTTGCTCTCTCTCTGCATACTTGCACAAGGAAAGGCTCTTTGAGGACAGTGAGCAAGCCAGGAAAAGAGCACTCACCTAAATCCTTCCCTACCTACAGCCTGATCTGAGACTTCCAGCCTTCAGAACTATGAGAAAATAGGCATCTGCTGTTAAAGCTGGCTTCAACAGCCACAACAGGGGCTGCTGTATTGTTATGGCAGCCTGGGTAGAGTAATGCATTTGTTCTTTTTAATTCCATTTCATTCCATTGCAGGAACCTACTGCAATCTGTTTATCCACTCTCATGTTCATAGGCATTTGTGTTATTTCCAGTTTGGGCTGTCACAAATCAAACTACTGTGAACACCCTTGACTGCTTGATTTTTCCTCTCTGTTCCCTCCCATGTTGCCCCTTCTCTGACTGGTTGAGAATTTGTGTTTAAAGTTGCCTGGAGCCCGCTGACATATTCACAAGGATGTCTTAGAAGGATGCTCAGGCCCAGGGATACTTATCACCAGATGTACTCTTCTGCGCCACCCCACTCCTACTGCCCACCCATCAAAGATTTTAGCTGCATTTCATGAAAATCTCTCCCCAGCCATTCAAGTCTGCCTTTCTAGAGAGAAGGGAATTTGCTGTTGTTTTTTAGTGGCTAAATCATGTTTGACTCTTATGCAACCCCATGGACTGTAGTCCATCAGGCTCCTCTGTCCATGGGATTCTCCAGGCAAGAGAATGGATTGCCATTTCCTTCTCCAGGGGATCTTCCCAACTCAGGGATCAAATCCACATCTCCTGCATTGGCAGGTGGATTCTTTACCACTGAGCCACCAGGGAAGCCCAGAGAGAGGGGAATAGAGAGAACAAAATGAGAAGGGGGAAAGCCAGGAAGGGAAGCGGTCAAAGCACAAACTCCGCACCCCACCATCCCTCCAGGGCCTGGAGCCTGTCAATAGGGACTCACAGATATCTGCACTCCCGCAGTTTCACTACTGCTCTTCTTCTGGACTCAGCTAACTAGCCACATTCATTAAGGTTATGGTTGTTTATGGCCCTTAACGAGGGTCCACTGGGTAGAGTGCACTCTGACATTGTCTTATGGATATCAGAAGCAAAGACAAGGGCAAGAAGTGGGGCAGAGAAAAGGCAAAGAAGAGAGGAGGTGTGGTCAGCTAATATTTCAAATGAGGGTGATATTTTTAGGCTATATTAAACAGTAAGGAATGTACAAGAGAAAATTGACCTATGTATAAATAGTGCTTTAAAGTGCTTTAAAATAAAAACACAAAATAACATAAAACACCTAGCATTAGGTTCAAAATATTAAAATAGTTGATTCACAGGTAAATGCAAAGATACTCAGGCCTTCCACTGCTGGAGCTAAGATTCTAGCCACAGTCTAACACAACCCACTCCTCAGCCTGCCCTTTGGGATACATAGCTTGTTCCACCAGAGGGGTAAATGTGCTCTCTGAGATACTCCCGTAACTCTGTGATCACACCTGGAAGGTTTTCTTATCTTGAGACATCCATGGCCAGATCAAAGAGGAAAGAGGCGTATGACAAACCTTTGGGACTTTCCTGGACTCTGGCCATACCTCTGAAAAGCTCCCAGGGAAGTGAGACTTTGCAAGGTTTGCTTGAGAGGTGACCCAGGCCTCTTCTCAGAGGTCTTGTCTCAAAAAGAGTAAGCCTCTTTGAGAAAGAGCATCTGACTCTTGGCTGTTCTCCAAAGGAGCTCCCAGGACTGGGGGTCCATTTGGCAGAGAAACCAGGGTAAATTTGGGTTCCAAGAGTCAGTGGAGTTGACGAGAGTCAGCCGGTGCCATATTTTCACATCTTTGGTTGCCCCAACCAGTAACGCTGAAGAAGCTGAATTTGAATGGTTCTATGAAGACCTAAAAAATCTTTTAGAACTAACACCCAAAAGAGATGTCCTTTTCATTATACGGGACTGGAATGCAAAAGTAGGAAGTCAAGAAACACCTGGAGTAACAGGCAAATTTGGCCTTGGAGTACAGAATGAAGCAAATAGAGTTAGCTATTTCCCTGGGTCAGGAAGATCCCCTGGAGAAGGAAATGGCAACCCACTACAGTGTTCATGCCTGGAGAATTCCATGAACAGAGAAGCCTTGTGGGCTACACTCCATGGGTCCTCAAAGAGTTGGACATGACTGAGTGACTACTCTTTCACTTCAGGTACTATTTTTATACCCATTTTATAGAGAGGAAAGAGGAAGCCCTGAGGTTGGCCAACTGGTCATTGGAGGAAATAGGATTTAAATGGGTCTGATTCCAGACACTACTTCACAACCAAGATGCTACACATGGACGCCACCAGCACTCCCAGCTGTTTTTACTTTGACTTTATTATCATTTCCAATCCTATCTCTCTGCCTGACATTTTACCTTCTTTCACCATCTATCCTGGATCAAGACCTTTTGTCCTTCAGGGGAATTTGGTAAAAAGCATGTCTCATTCTCCTCCTCTGTGAAGCTGGTTCTAAAAACACTCATGTTCCCTTGATGTGTCCCAGTTCGAGCCTGCATGGAAATGCGGTGAGTCAGAGAACCATGTGTCTTTTCTAGATAAAACCATGTCAGCTTCTGATCTGAGAATCACTCCCCCATTGCTCTAAGGCATCCAACTCCCACTCAGCCCACAGCCTGCAGCCAGGAACTGGAGCTGCTCCCATTCTATTCCCGCTCCTTAACCCCTAAGACTCAAGCATATCTGCAGTGATGAGGATAATATGCAGAACAAAAGCCTGTGAAATGTGCATGTTTCAGGGCCTCCGCTTCTCTTCAAAGTCCTCGCTGAGGCAGGGGAGGCATTTTCAACAATCAGGAGAAATGATGCCTTATGCTGGACAAAGAGAATTAGACAGGGAGACCTGCATCTTTGTTCTCTCTCTCTCACCTCACCCCTGGCCGTCAGAAACAAGGCTCTGTCAAAATAATTGTCCAATTTTTCCAACATGATCGATTTGCTGTAATTTTTTGAAGGAAAGAAAAGAAGGGGGCCACTGTCAAGCAAGCTCTCTTCTCCCCACGCTTTGCCTCCGCCTCTCGGGGTCTGTGTCAAAGTCAAGGCATCCGCAACGAGCTGAGTGCCCTGTAGATCCTCCCTACATCCACCCACCATCAAACATGAGAAGCCGGGCGCTTCTCCCACTGAGAGGTGTACACCGTCAGCAGTAGCTAGGCCAGGTTTCAAAGGGAACCCTGATACCTCCCCCCTGTATATTCCCACCCTGGCTATTTAGAAGGAGCCACAGAGGGCAGAGTTTGAAGTGAGAGCAAGAAAAGGAGATGGGAGAGAAAGAGGAGGTGGAGACGGAGGAGGAAGAGCTGCTGTCATCTCCGGTGATGGGATGACACGTTCACACTTTCTCGTGTCCCCTGAAAGGCGGTAGCATGACGCAAGCTCTCCTGAAAGCAACAAGTCAGCTCTTATCTCAGATTCTCCTCCCTATTTTGTTGCTTTCTTCATCCTCCTTGCCCCCAGTTAAATTCTGAGAGGAGTTGGAAGTCTGTATTTCCCTGAGGCTGAGAAAAAAATGGAGAAACACAATGTACCCTGCTTCCCTGTCTATGATTTGCCCCTTTGTGGATGGTTTTTTACGGTCCTGTGGACACACTCTAATGTTGATTTATGCAACACAGGTATTTACTGAGTGTCTTCCATATGCCAGGCACTGTCTCCTTTGCCAGAGGTACCTCATTGGGCAAAAATGAACAAACATCCCTGCCTTCTAGGGTCTGACTTTCTACTGAGAGGAGACAGTCAATAAACAAAGGAAGAAAGGGCTTCCCTAGTTGTTCAGAATCCACGTTGGTTAAGAATCCACGTTGCAATGCAGGGGACGTGGGTTCGATCCCTGGTCGGCAAACTAAGATCCCACATGCTGTGGAGCAGCTGAGCCCATGCACTCCAGTGCCCATGCACCACAACTAGAGAGTCCATGCACCACAACAAAAGAGCCCACACAATGCAACAAAGAAGACCCTGCGTGCTGCAACCAAGACCCAACACAGCCAAACAAGTGAATAAGTACATGAGTAAATATTTTAAAAATAAATACTTAAAAAATAAAGATGTTTAGTATGCCAGATGGAGACAAGTCCTTCAGGGAAAGATAAAGTGGAGTAAGTGGACAGGGAGTGTCAGAAGTCAGAAAGTAAGCCCCGGACATTCTAGATCAAGAAAACAGTCAGTGCAAAGTCCCTGGGGCAGAGAGACCTGATGTGTCTGAGGGACTGTAGGTGGCCAGGGTGTGGGTGCAGCACAGTGAGCACATTTGGAGCATCTCAGGAGATGGAAGAAGTGAGGGGATTGGGGAATTGTTCATGTAGAGCTTTGCTGGCCATTGTAAGGGCTGATGCTTTCACTCAGATATTCCCTTAACCTTGTGAAATGAATGAGAAATCATAATAAGAGTCAGAGTGGGTTTGTGATGTGCTTGATAAAAAACCTTCCAAATTCCCCAGGGCTGCTGGGATGGAATACAAGTTTCTTCACAATGCGAAGACTCACTCTAGGGCTCGCTCTTTCCCCACAGAGGCCCTTAGTGCTAGCCAGCCCTCTGCTTGCTTGTCAGAGGTCTTCTGTCTTCACTCCCTTGATCAGCTCATCCAGTCTTGGGTCCTTATTGCTGTGTATATTCTAACAATGGTCAAGTATATATATTTGGTTCAGACCCTTCTGAAAGCCAGGCTCATATACCCAACTGTATGATCAATGTCTTCACATGGATGTCTAGCAGAAATAACCTCAAAAATATCTAAGACTAAACTCCTGATTTCCCTCCATACCCCAAGCCTGCTCCTCCCACAGCCTTCCCTACTCAAAAGATGGCACCCTCATCCTCCTGGCTATGCAGACCTTGGCATCATTCCTGACCCCTCTCTCTCTCCTTTATCATTTCCTGTATTCAGTCTGTCGGCAAGTCCTGCTGCCTCTATATTCAAAATATCAAGGCTCTGACCATGGCCCACCACCTCCTCTGCTGCTGCCCTGACCTGAGCTGCCATCATTAATTCCACCACAGTCTCTGATTGTGACTGGGAGCTTCCTCATTTCACCCACCAAGACTCTATTCTCAACACAGAAGCCAGAATGCCACTCCTCCACTCAAGCCCGACATGGCTCCCCATTTCACTCAGAGTAAAATTTGAAGTCTACAGCTGTCTGTCCAACTCAGAGCTTTCTGCAGTGATGGCAATGTTGTTTATCTATAATGTCCAATATCATAGCCACAGCCTACATGTGGCTACTAGGCTCTTGAAAAAGTTCCCAGTGAGATTGAGGAACTCCACTTTACATTGTATTCCATTTAAACAGTCACATGTGCCCAGTGGCTACCATGTTGGACACTGCAAGCCTATGAGGCCTAAATGAGTTGGCCCCTTCCAGCTCTTTGACCTCTTCTCCTGTCTGCTGATACCCACAACCATCCACTTCAGCTGCTCTGACCTCTTACCATTTGTTCCTCCAAAATACCAGGCTCAGTCCTGCTCAAGATTCTGTTCCTTCTGCCTGGAGGATCCTTCCCTGGATGTCTGCATGGTTAGCCCCTTGCCTGCTGCAGTTCTCTGCACTACAGCTTCCCTCACCCTCGTTCATTTCCATTCTCCTTGCCTTACTCTACTATTTCTTGTTCACAGTGCATCTCGCCTTCTAACAGGTTACATAATTCCCTCATTTCTTAGGTCTCTGGTTTTGTAACTGTTCTCGAGAAGGCCAGCTCTGCTAGGACAGATCTTTATCTATTTCACTGCTGGGTCCCCAGCACCTTGAAGAGCACTGATATACAGAAGGTGCTTGATAAATATTTGCAAAAAGAGCTAAATCAGTGAAGTCTGGCCACTCCCTGCTGGCTCCAGGTCCTCATCAGTCATGCTTATGTTTGCCTTTACCCTCTCAGAAAGCTACCTGCTGCCTCTCCAACCACATTCATTCCTCATCCATCAAATAATCAAAGACTGCCTGCTGTTTGCCAGGCATGGCGTCGGGGCTCTGGAGACAGCAGTGAGCAGGGCAGGCAAAGGAGTGGGCATTTGCTTCAGAAGATAGACACTGAATGGGCAAATGGGGTAGGGAGAGTGTGATAAGTGCTAAAAAGAAGCAAATGCAGTGATGGGGAAAAATGATGGTGGTCAAGGGGATGAACCTAGAAAATGAGAACAAAGAGGACCTGTAGAAGAAAGAGAAGGACCTGGCTAAATGGAAGCCAGGAAGAGGTGCCACAAAGAGGAGAAAAGACAAAAGTTGAGGGCCCTGCCGTGAGAAGGAGCCAGATTCTAGGATATGATGGGTAGCTGAACCAGATTCTGTGTGGTCTAGATGAGGTTGATCACTGGATGGTGGACCAGGCCCAGTTCAGGTAGGGCCCGGCAGGCCTATGCCAGGTCCATGATTTCTTCTTCTGTCACTGCAGCTGGCTCCAATCTCCTTCTTTCTTGAGTTCTTAGAATATTCGTTCTCAAACACCTTTTAAACTGTGAAACATTTTCAAGTGAGAGCTTATACAGAAGCTCCCAAATAGCAGATATAAGTGGAGCTATTCTGGTGACAGATCGAGACCTGAAGCTCCACCTTTTCTGCTAATTCTCAGGTCCTCTGATGGCTCCTCAAGAAACTTCATCAACCCCAAACATTCCAGGTGCTTTTAAAAAAAAATTGTTATTGGAGTATAGTTGCTTTACAATGTTGTATTAGTTTCTGCTGTACAGCAAAGTGAATCAATTATGTGCATACATATACCCCTCCTTTTCTTGGATTTCCTTTCCATTTAGGTCATCACAGAGCCCTGAATAGAGTTCCCTGAGCTATATAGTAGGTTCTCATTAATTATCTATTGTATAAATAGTAGTGTGTGTGTGTGTGTGTGTGTGTGTATATATATATATATATAAAATGTCAATCTCAATCTCCTAATTCGTCCTACCCTCCTCCCTTTGTGTCCATAAATTCGTTCTCTACATCTGTGTCTCTCTTGGCATCTTCCCTGGTGGCTCAGACAGTAAAGAATCTGCCTGCAATGCAAGAGACCCAGGTTTGATTCCTGGGTCAGGAAGATCCCCTGGAGAAGAGAATGGCTAACCACTGCAGTATTCTTGCCTAGAGAATTCCATGGACAGAGGAGCTTGGCGGGCTACAGTCTATGGGGTCACAAAGAGTCAGACATGACTGAGTGACTAACACTTTCTGGGTCTCTATTTCTTCTTTGCAAATAGGTTTATCTGTACTATTTTTCTAGATTCCATATATATGTGTTAATATGCAATATTTGGTTTTCTCTTTCTGACATTTAATTCTGTATGAAAGTCTCTAGGTCCATCCATATCTCTGAAAATGGAACAATTTTTGTTCCTTTTTGTGGCTGAGTAATATTCCATCATATATATGTGCCACATCTTCTTTACTTATTCTTCTCCTGATAAACATTAAGGTTTCATTTAGGGGTTCATGTGCCTTTTGGAATTATGGTTTTCTCCAGGTATATGCCCAGGAGTGGGATTGCGGGGTCATGTGATGGTTCTATTTTTAGTTTTTTAAGGAACTTCCATACTGTTCTCTATAGAGCCCTCTGGCCTGCAACACTCATGTCAGCTCTGCCCTCTCTGGTCTTTGCCCACATGCGAGTCTTGTTTCCACAGAAGTCAACTTTCTGGTGGGGTATTTCACCTCTGACATCCCCTAATAGGCTGCTAAGTATTTTGGAGAGTGCAATAAATATCCTTATTACTAAATTCCAGGGTTCTGCTGCCCCACTCCTACCAAGGCTCCTAAGAACCTTCTCAAACTTATGTGTGTTTAAGAATTTCCAGGAGAGCAAGTAAAATTTTAAAAATGCCAGATCCCAGAATGGATTGGAGGTTAGGAATCTGCCTTTTTAACAAGGACCCCAGGTGATCCTTGAGGCTTCCCAGATGGCACCATGGTAAAGAATCTGCCTGCTAATGCAGGAGTCGCAGGAGACATGGGTTCAATCCCTGGGTGGGGAAGATACTCTGGAGGAGGAAATGGCAACACACTCCAGTATCCTTGCCTGGAAAATTCCATGGACAGAGGAGCCTGGAGGGCTACAGTCCATGAGGTCGCAAACAGCTGGACACAACTGAGTGACTGAGCACACACACATGCCAGATGATCTTCATGCATGTGGTCTGTGAACCACTCTTTTCATAACAATCTTGACAAGCAAGCCACCTATAACTTGCAATCATCTAGATTTTTGTTCCATTTCAAGTCAACCAACTAGAGTTATGTATTTCCTGACATATTCAAACAGCTATAGAGATTCGGTACAATTTGAGGATCAAGATCAGAAGCTGGCTTTTCTCTTAAAAGTAAATCTGTTACAGTGTCAGAACTACCTGGCTTGTTGGACAAGCCTCTGACAAAAATGCACATTCATGGCATTACTTTGACGAATGCTGAACCTGGCATGAGGGTGGTGTTCTGTGTGATGGAGACTCCCCCTCTCCTCTTACTGTAAGTTACCTGGGCGAGGACTCCGGTCCTCCGTGGATGTGGTAGGAAATGCAGAGCTTTATGCTGACAGCCTGACATGGTTTGGCAGAGATAAATGCTCTCCTGTGGGCACGAAGGATTAGATGTGTTATGCTCTCTTCTAACTTCCCACACGGGGTTGTCAATTCCTTTTCACTCCTGTCTTCTGTATTCAGCTTATAGCTCCTCTGTCAGGAACCCCATCCAATTAAATCAAAACTCTCTAATTCCCAATTCAGCAAATGACACTTAGTTGGTGTTCAAAAAGATTTTGTGGAATGGCTAATGTAGTTACTATCACAACCTGCTATATAATCTGTAGGGCCCAATGCAGAGTGAAAATGTGGGGCCCCTTGTTCAAACATTAGTAAGCCTTTCAAGATGGAAATGTACTTCTCTGTTCAGTCACTCAGTTGTGTCTGACTCTTTTGTGACCCCATGGACTGTAGCCTGCCAGGCTCCTCTGTCCGTGGAATTTTCCAGGCAAGAATACTTGAGTGGGTTGCCATTTCCTACTCTAGGGGATCTTCCCGACCCAGGGATCGAACCTGTGTCTCTTGCCAGGATGGCTAAAGCAGATCATTAAACCCAGCTTGGGCCTCTCCTGTGCATGGGAACTGTGAGTCCACACCAGTTGGACATCCATGGAGCTGGCCCTGGCCACTGTTGATGTCCTGTGAATTCCTTGGGCAGCCTAAACCTATAAAGGAAGTGGGCCCAGGTCATGTAAAAGTCATTGCCTTGAAGGCAAAGAGTGACTCAAACAAGGTTCTTTGGGGTGGATGTCCACTTTCCTCTTTCCTGCTGTTGGCTCACAAACCACCCCCTGCTCCCAGCCCTCAGATGTCTAGCATCCTCCTTACTTAGGCAAAGTAAGTAACCCATTGGATTGTAATGGTCTGTTTGCACCTCTGTGCCCAGATGGATTGAGAATTCCAGGAGGAGGAGGACCAGACCTTTGTGTCCCCGAGGACATAAACAGACCATGGAACATTTTCAGAACTTAATTAATGTCTGTTTAAATGACTGGAGGATAAATTAATAAATTAACTCTAGATGGGCAGTGTTGGAACCTTATGGCCTGTGATAGGATTTTTCAAACTACATTCTGAGTTAACTTCCATGAGTACACTAATAAGTATGTTTAAAAAAAACCCAAAGTCATGTTGAACTCCTAAATTAGCATCTTCTGGAAACTTCCTTCCCAACCTTTAGTTCTGGAAGAGGCAGCCTCAGCGCATCTTGGAACTTTCTAGAAATGTAAAATTTGAAAATTCTCAGCCCTAACCCCAAACCTATTGTATCAGAGACCCAGGAGCTGGGGCCCAGGGATTTGGGTTTTCACAAGCCCTTCAGATGATTCTGATGCATCTCATCTGAGAGTGTGTGCATGTATGCTCAGTCATGTCCAGCTCTTTGTGACCCCCACAGACTATAGCCCACTAGGCTCCTCTGTCCATGGGATTTCCCAGGCAAGAAGGAATACTGGAGCAGGTTGCCATTTCCTCCTCCAGGGGATCTTCCTGACCCAGGGATCAAGTCCACATCTTCTGTGTCTCCTGCATTGGCAGGCAGATTCTTTACTGGCTGAGCTGTCGGTGTAGCCTCATCTGAGAGTACTAGTATTTTAAGGAAGACAGTTTGGAAAGCTGTCTGGAATGCATGTCCAGATGCACTTGAATTTTAACACAAATTAATAGTTTACAGCTGCAGTCTTAAATGTTTAGAAGGATTAAATTTTGTGATAGAATTTTACATAGCAAGTCAAAATCCTACAAGTTTGGCTCTTGATATAGGCCTTTATTCAACTCAGGAAGTAGGACATTTAGATAAGAATAAGAGAGGAAAGGTGAATGCTCATATTAAGTGTTTTTTATTATTTTTAAAGATTTTTTATGTGGACCATTTTTAAAGTCTTTATTGAAAGTATCACAATATGGCTTCTGTTTTGTTTTTGGTTTTTTGACCACATGGGATGTTAGCTCCTGGACTTCAGGTTGAACCTGTACCCCCTGCATTGGAAAGCAAAGTCTTAACCACTGGACCACCAGAGCAGTCCGTTCTTTAAAGGACTGTTTGTTGATGTAAAGCTAGAAGAGGATTAGGAAGATAGATGTATAGTGGTAAAGGACCAGGAGATCTACAAAATATGTGACCTTAACAAATCAACTAAATAAGTCTTAATATTTTTTTCCACCAAAAATGGAGATTATACCCAGGGCTGCTATGTACAGTTGGACGGGTTGTGCACCACACAACAGGACCAGCTGAGGGGAAGGGAAAGCTGATGTCCAGCTGACCCAGGCTTTGCCACCACCACCTCCCCCCGAACCCAGAGGAAGGAGCATCTTTGTCTGTTTCACCCAGAGGTACCCTATGAATCAGCTGAGGCTCTGACAATACCTGTCTCTGCCTGCCTGCTTGAGTTATGAGGATCAAAAGAAATAATGAGTGAGAAAGCAATTTCAAAACTACAAGGTGTTGTATAAATAAAAGGACCTTATTTTGATTGTTGCCGCAATGGTATGCTTGTATTTTGACCATTTCACTCAGCCAGATCGAATGCCTGATATGTTAATTGAACACAAGTCATTACCCATCTACCAAAGCTCTCACTGTCACGGTTGAGAAGCCAGCAAGACATGTTAGTCTCCGGAAAAGGGACTCCTACAGTAGCTCACTATATGCTGCAGGTTTTGCCAGTTTATGAGACCATCACAAAGGACTGACTGAGGCCTCTAACAGTCTGTAAGGTGTTATAGTCGAACCTTCTCAACCAGTAGGTCTGAGTACTTAGTGGCAGATCCTTGAGGCCTCACCTTGTTGGAGCTGAGCTACCTGGAGGGTGAGAGCCAAACGCCTGGGAAGCCAGAGGCTCAGGTCACCAGACCTGTGCAGGTGAGCCAGGCCTGGACTTCTGTTTATTGTGTGCTTAAGGGGAAAGACGGGGCTTCCCAGGTGGTGTGGACAAATGAGACACAAGTTCGATCCCTGGGTCAGGAAGATCCCCTGGAGGAGGGCATGGCAATTCACTCCAGTTTCTTGCCTGGAGAATCCTATGAACAGAGGAGCCTGATGGGCTACATTCCATGGGGTTGCAGAGTCGGACACGACTAAGTGACTTAGCACACACATGAGAGGAAAGAAGACCCTTTCTAATATTTGTGCTGGGGACAACAAATGTCCTTGTTAGGACACTGCAGAATCCCCAACGACCTTATTTCATAAATTGTTAAGTCACTAAGTCTTGTCTGACTCTTTTGAGATCCTATGCACTGTAGTCTGCCAGGCTCTTCTGTCCATGGGATTTCCCAGGCAAGAATACTAGAGTGGGTTACCATTTTCTTCTCCAGGAGATCTTCCTAACCCAGGGACCAAACCCAAGCCTCCTGCATTGCCGCGCAGATTCTCCACCACTGAGTCACCAGGAGAGCCTGATTTCATAAGTTTCAGTACCGAAAATGGAGCATCAAAAGCACTTTTTCTTGTAAAAGCAAGTGTGGTCTTGCTCACTGCCACCTTGTGGCAGCTTTGCACTGTAGCCTCAGTCAGGGGGAGCTGAGTGCTTCCTGGGCACTTGGGACATGTGTAGAATTTCCCTTCCTTGGGAATGCCCCCTGTGTTTTATTTTCCCCAGTCTCCATTTGGAGGGACAGAAGAACCATTAGCCTGTGTCACTGAGACATCTGGATAATCAGAGTGAACTTGGCCAATCAGTCAGGTGTCTCTTTGGTCCCCACCTTTCCTTCCACCTTCATCCCCCAAATTATATAACCTTCAAGATTTCTTGCAACCCTGAAATATTTTGATTTTTCCCAAAAGGTGGCTTGAGTGTCCCAGATAATATATTAAAAGATAGGTTTTATTTTTTATTGTTCTGTTTGGCAAATCAGAAATCCATCTCTAGCCCCTCCTGATCAGGCCCCACTGCTGTGCAGTAACAGTTCCCCAAGGGATTTCTGCACTGGGAGATAAGGTAGCTGGCTGCCAGAGGGCCACCCGATCTTCAAATGCTGCCTAATTAAGTTCCAGCCAGCAGGCTACCTCTGCAGACCAAGGGACTCTGGGAAGATAAGACACAAGACACAAGACACATCCAGAGATGAAGGGCGGAGCTTTGCAAATGAGGTGAAATGCATCAGGAGCAGCCCATCCTATTTGCAAAAAGAAATCAGCCTAACAGGGGTCCTGCAGACCTCTGAAAGAGCAAGGAAGAGTTGCCATTGGGTAGGAGGCTGCTGGCCTTTCTGCCACCCTCTGGAGCTTGGATGGAGTGCGATTGTGGTATTCCCTGGGATGGGGAGATAAGGCTAGAAGTCATTAATGGAGAGAAGCACGTCTTCTCAGTTCCAGAAGCTAATCCCCAGTGACTCATTCCTTCTGAGCCTCCCACGGGGATGTGGAGGCACTAGAGGTCCATTGTTTATTCCTCTGACCTGTGTATTTTGCTGCCTTTGTTAGAATTCTAATTACATTCTGTAGTCTTCCTGTGGCCAAACTGGTGTGTTTCTCTTGTCAATTTTATAGAAGGGTTGCTCCCCCTTCCTGCATTTTGAACGTAAGAGTTCCCAGGGCTTCAACTGTCCTTTGAGTTTCAAAAAAATTTTCTTTAAACAAGCACAACCCCCTCCCAAGAAATAATAAGATTTTGCTGAACTTAGAGACAGGTAAATTGAAAGTTGTAAAACTGAAGGAATCTGGTCACCTTCATGCCTTTCCTAACTGCAGAGCATAATTTTCCTTTTTGGATATACTTAGGTCTTTTTTTAATTTTTGGCCACACTCCATAGCATGTGCGACCTTAGTTCCCCAACTCGGGATGCAAACTGTGCCCTCTGTATTGGAAGGCAGAGTCTTAACTACTGGACTCCCAGGGAAGCCCCTGAAAGTACTTAGATCTTAAGAGTATTGTTTCTTGACAGATTTCATGGTATATTATACAAACTCTCAAACTTGGAGTTGCAAAATTTTTCAGCGGAAACCTTTATAAGATGTATACCTTTTAAGAAAAATGATATCAAAATTCATTGGAACAGTGATCCTTACTGTCTGGTTTCTTTGGGATCACCCACCCTTCTCCTCCCCCATTTCCAAAATAAATTAAATTCATGATTTTAATGAAAATAAATAAAAACTGATTTTGAAACTGTCCCAAACTTCTTTAAGATAACTAAGAAAATCAAGGGAAGAAAGTAGAGAATTTTTCCTCCTAAAATCCTCAATTATTATAAAGTAGTGAAGCTTCTAGTTACAACATACCATGTGCCTACTTCTTTAGCTATGTCTATTGAGATCCTCAATTTAATTCTTCAAATGTCTGTGCTGATGTTTTAATTCTGAGCAGGCCCTAGACATTTAGAATCTTGGTTTTTCTGTTATAACTTTTTCTGCACCCTGTGCAGAAAACATATACCCTGTGCTTCATTTTCCTCTATTGTTTCTCACTTTTAATTTTTGTCTGCCGTGTTTATAGGCCAAGTTTGTCATTGCAAAGCCTGCATTCTGGCTCAGAAATTCAGCTCACCTCCTCAGTCATGTGTGTATCTATTCTTCTCAGATCAGGCCCTGTCCTATATATTCTAGATGTATTGCCCACTTCAAATCTCACAGTGCCTCTGCAGGGTCAGTTGGATTTGCATTTTGAAACAGAAAAAATAAAAGAGGCTGAAAGAAGTTAAATAACTTTCCCAAGGTCATCCAGCTACGAAGTAGATAAGGAGATATTAGAACTCATCTCGATCACTGTCATATTATAACATAAAACCTAGAACAGAGGCGCAGCCAAATGCAGCTGGATAACAGGAGACTATAGAACATCTGTGATGTGAGCTTTGGAAGGTCAGTAAGTGTGATACCCACTCAGAAGCTTGTTTACAGGACAAAGTATGATTAAATTATTCTCAGCAGCTCCTGGAATCACTAATTGAATAACAACAATGTGCTAAGGTCTATGCCAAGCACTTTGGGCATTGCTCCCCTGCAATACAGCACTCCATCAATACAACTGTCCATCTTATAGAAGAGGAAACTGAGACCCAAAGAGTTGAGGTCATTAGCTCAAGGTCATACCATTGGTAAGTGGCAGAGCAGGGACCTGAACTTAGATCTTTCTGGTCCAAAGCCGAGTGTGTAGAGCACCAGACTGTGCCATCCTTACACTTATGGGATCAGGAGGTGGGCAGAGGACAGGAGGGAGAATGGGAAGCAGTGACCAGAAGGACATGTTCTGATACTTCCTATGTCTGTGTTAATCAGGAGAGACCTGGAATGTATCCTCTATCACTGAGATGAATCTACATTGCTTACACGATTGTGCTGAAACCATGTAACTCAGACTGGGACTTGAACCCACGGTCTTTTAACTGAGATTACACACCTGGCCTAAGGACTTAATGAAGCTCAGGTTCTTGATGTCTCATCACAGAAAGAACTCAGTGAGAGACAAAATGATAGTTAGTGGATTTATTCATAGAGAAACACACTCCGCAGACAAGTGGGGGCCATCTCAGAAGGCAAGAGTGGCCACAGGGTATGTGGTTGTCAGTTTTTATAGGGGTGGGTAATTTCATAGGTTAATGGGTTGGAAGATAATTCAAGCTGTTTGGGGGAAGGAGAGATGATTTCCAGAAACTGGCCACTTTCCGACCTTGATGGTCAGCCTTGGAAGTGTCATGGCACCTGTGAGTGTGTCATTTAGCTTGCTGATGTGTTACAATAAGGTCTAGTAGAAATCAACTAGTCCACCATCTTAAATCCATTTGGTTCTAATCAGTTTATATCTATCCTTGGGTTATGTCATCTTTTTAAATATTGTACCCTGCTTCATTCTCCCCTGTTTCAGTTCTAATTGTATTTTTGGAAACTTAACTTTAAAAGCACAGGCAAAGAGAGTACCTCCCTGGCAGTCCAGTGGTTAAGACTCCATACTTCCACTGCAGGGTACGTGGGTTCAATCCCTGGTAAGGGAAGTAAGATCCTGCATGCTGTCCACCACAGCAAACAAAGTAATTAATAGATAAATAAAAATAAAAACATAAGCAAACAAAGACCAGTGCAAAGGATGTGAACACCCCTGTCTCAGTAAATCTACCAAACACACATTCCAAACTTCAATCACCTCTCAGGCATTCCCAACAACTCGTGTGTTGACACCAGCCTGGAGAGGAAGAAAGAGGTTGTTGGCACAGGAGTGGCTCTGCACAGAACAGCAGCAACCAAAGGGTCCTGCAGGGCTGGTAGAGGCAGGTGCTAAGGACCCAAGTGTCCTCTAACAGTTCCAGATGAGATGTATGATTCCTTCCCATCACCTCTCCGGCCCTGTACATACGAGCACAGTTTTTACTCTTCCCAACCTATGTCATTCACAAGTGACTGAGGGACAAGATCACACTTCAGCTCCTCATCACAGAACTTGAAAACTGGAAAAAGAAAATGCAAATCAGATGCCAAACTGGCATCTCCCCTCAACTCCCTTATTATACAGGTGGTAAAAAAGATATCCAGAGAAAACACTTGCCCAAAGCGGGTCCAGTGCCAGGAGCTAGTTTAGGTTTGTCACTCTGGGGCTCCTGACCTGGTTTCATGAAACACCATGATAAAATATTGGTGACTGCATGGGTTTCAACAGAAATATAACTCTGATAAGCTAAATCAAAGAGGATTTACTGGCTCCCATAACTGGGAATTTCAAGGGTTGATGGCTTCAGGAATAGCTGGATTTTGGATCTTAGACCATGCCATGAGGACTTGGTGCCTCCTCCTCTTGTCTCTAATTTCTTCTGGGTTGGCTTCATTATCAAGTAAGCTGCCCCACAAGTTGTTTAAATGGGTGCTGGCAGCCCTGGACTCTTCTTGCATCTCAGCCTCATCTGTATCAACCCCTCTCTTAAGTTGTTGCTTCTCTTCCTGAGACTGAGGATTTGTACAGAATAGAACACCAGTCTGTAGGAATCTTTCACCATTGCCCTCAGAAACTTAGGTTATGTTATTGCATTGGCTTCTAGCTCAGAGGTTATTTTGTTATTATTATTATTATTATTATTATTATTATTATTGGGGTATAATTGCTTTACAATATTGTATTAGTTTCTGCTGTACAACACTGTGAATCAGCTATATTATACATATGTCATCCCTCCTGCTTGGACCTGTCTCCTACCATCCCCTCCATTCCACTCCTCTAGGTCATCACAGAGCACTGAGCCGAGCTCTCTGTTCTATACAGCATATTCCCACTAGTTATCTATTTTACACATGGTGTATATATGTCAATCCTAATCTCCCAATTCATCCCACCCTCCCCTTGGCCCACTGTGTCCACATATCCATTCTCTACATATGCATCTCTATTTATGCCCTGCAAATAGGTCCATCTACACCATTTTTCTACATTCCACATATATGCATCAGAGGTTCTCAGTTGGGGTGGAGAGGGGGAGCATCTTTGTTACCCTCAGCTGCAAGGATAAGGATGTTTTCCTAAATGTAACTCTATGCAAAGTCAGGGGTGCACATCCATATGGATGTGTGTTGGGGGTGGGGGAATGTGTTCTCCAAGGGGTAGAGAACCAACAAAACTAAAATTTCCTTTGGGATTATTTGGAGAATTTCACTTGGGTTAAGGACCGAATTTCAAATATTGTCATCTTCAACCATAATTACCTTGAAGCAAGGGATATTTGCAAGGTCAGGGGCCATCCAGACTGCTGTTTTTCTAGCATCAGGCTGTTACCAAGAGATGATTCCTCCTCGACCTCATCCCTGTTATTTCAAATGCACTCAGAGAATGTGTAAGTGACTTTAATGAGCCCCCTCTGACTCTTAAGTTTGAGGGAAAAAAAATGATGGCATGCATTCCCAGCTTCTAGTGAAATTGTGGTGAAGAGAATTTTGCCCAGTTTAACTCTTAATGGGCTCTCTGGGGAGAAGTTTATCATTTTGTGCCTGGCTCCAATTTGGTGCTCCAATTTGCTCTTCCTGGGTGAGTACTCATGCAAATATGAGGCAGAGCATGCTCCAGGAGAAGCTGGGGAGAGTAGTGCCTGCCTCCTGTAGCTCCCCTTGCATGTCATCCATCCACACCTGGCCTCTCCTTTCCAGGCCAGTCTCCACTCCTCTTGCTTCACATTTAATTTCTGTTTTCCCCAGGCTCTGACTGGTTTGAGGAACAGGATGTGGTTTCATGACAAACTAGCACAGGGCCCTTGACTTAACAGAGCTGCCGTGTGGCAGTGCCATTGTGATGATGGGAGGAAGAGGAAGAAATGGTCTTCACCACCACTTTTTGAAGCCATACACAGGCCAGGAGTAAAGTGCAGGGAAAACAGGGTAGGCTGTTTGGATTTGCAAAGGAGGGACAGGGAAAAAGGGTGTTGGCTGCTCAGAGAACACCCAATTATTATCTGAACCTCATTCTCCAGCCCCCTCATAAGCTTAGGCTTTGAAACAGATTCAAATACCCATTATTCATCACATATGTTGGGTCGAAATTATATTGTGACCTCAAAAAGGCAATCAGCGAGAATTTATACTTATACTGCTTAACTGAGCCCAGCCCAGGGCTGAGTTTCTGTGGGAGCATATGGTTATAAACAACTGAAACAAACCGAAAGCAAATGGAACATTTTTGGAAGGTCTCAGGGCCCACAAAACTGGTGGGAAGCCAGAGGACCAGGCCTAGAACTGAGCAAGAACAAAGGCCGCAGTGAGAATGGGAAGCTCAGCCCTGGACTCATAGCAGGACAGCCTGATGAACATGTTACCATTGAGGTAAGGGGTGATGAGTTAGAACTTCCATCCTCAGAAGGGAACATCTAACTGGCTGCATGCGTGCATCCTCAGTGACTTCAGTCATGTCTGACCCTTTACAACCCCATGGACCGTAGCCTGCCAGGCTCCTCTGTCCATGGGGTTCTCCAGGCAAGAATACTGGAGTGGGTTGCAATGCCCTCCTCCAGGGGATTTTCCCTATCCAGGGATTGAACTCTCATCTCCTGCATTGCAGGCAGTTTCTTAACCACTGAGCCACTGGGGAAGCCCCTGATTGTCTGAGCTTAGGTCATGTGCTCACCTTTGGCTGTACTAGGGTACTGAGAAAGAGGATTTATCCTCCTCAGTTCCCTATTGCAAAGCCATTGTCTGTAATTTTCTTCTCTCTAAAACCATTCACAATGAGGAGTTGGTATTTCCCCAAAGGGAGACTCTGGTGCTTCAGGAAGGAGGAATGCTTGCTGAGAAGCCCATGCGCGTGCACACACACACACACACACACAAATAAAGTATAGGACAAAATAAAATAAGCTCCCTAATGGCAACCCACTCCAGTGTTCTTGCCTGGAGAATCCCAGGGACGGGGGAGCCTGCTGGGCTGCCGTCTATGGGGTCACACCTAGTCGGACACGACTGACGCGACTTAGCAGCAGCAGCAACACACAGAGCTGAAGACGTCAAGCACAAAATGATTAAAAAAGGGGCAGTGCCATATATTATAGCATTTTCTACCAATATACTAAAGTGTTACATTATGCAGAACAGACATTTACCCAGTGGGAACTTCTTCAAAGACAGAAGTGTTTGGAGAAAGGAGATGTCAAGGTGGACGGATGTTCCAGGGCAGTTGCACCAGAAGGCGAAATTGATGCGGATCTTGAAAGATGAACAGGGAACAGAGGGTAGGAAGCAGGCAGATGAGAAAATTCTAAGCAGAGGGAAAAAGGAAGTAGAACGGATGTATGCACCAGAATTCTAGTCGCTTCTCCTGAGAAGATTGTACTATGGAGCCAGCCTGTCCTGGTTCTGAAACTTTATCTATTGAGACTGAACAATCTGCTTAACATTTTGGGTCTTATATTATTTGAAGGACAGGACACATAATTCTTACCTCACAGGCTAAGACTAGATATGAAAAGAGCCTGGTGTAGGGCTTGACCCATATAGTAAGGAATTTGCCAATGCCGGTTCCCTTTTGCTTCCTCCTCAATTCTGCCCTCTTTTATTAAATTATATTGGTTGGTGGATAAGAAAGATTTGAGACTCAGAGTTTGATAAATAAAATCAGGCAGATTCACTTTTAATAATTACAGAAAGCTCTATAAACACACTATTGGGCTCTGCCCCAAATGAGATGTGGAAATGGCCCTCACCTGTCTCACTATCCTATTGGCTGGGCAACCTTAAAAATGTGTCTTTTGGCATACACTCTCTGAGCATCCATTTCTCCTCTATTTGAAGAGACTTTCCTGCACCTTTGGAAAGTACTGGCCTCTGATTATACAGCTAATTACTATAGAGTGAATCCCATTTTTAACAAAAAGTTTGTCTGGCTTTTTACCCAAGGGGATTTATTTATCAGAGCCTGGTGGATCTAGTTAGCAAGGACAGGCAAAGGACACACAGTTCTGGGACACAGTCACAACAGACCTTTTAGTCACCAAGGCCCTCCCGGTGTAGCAGGTGGCCATTTGGCAAAAGCAGGACCTTTAATGGTGGGCATTGTGGAGTCAGTGTGCCGACAGCCCAGCATAGCAGTCTCACCCCTGAGTTCTGTATTCACATGTACACTCTGCTTAAGTCACTCTGGTTAAGTTACCCTTGACTGCATTTTATGGGGGACATTATATGCTACAGTTGGGACCAAGCATCAAGGGATTCCCAAGAGTATTAGGAAGGAGCCATCTCAAGACACAATGCTGGGGTCATAGGCTTAACTGCCTACAAGGACCAGGCAAGTGAAGGTAATGAGTAAAGCAGGCCAGAAATGAATGTTTTACAATTCCCATTCTTCTTGAAATATGCACCTTTTTTAGCCTGCTTTTAATTTTTCCCATTTTGATATAAATGTGGGTAGAGAGAAATGTTTCTCTATTATAAGGGTTTTTTAAGTACTTCTTAGCCATAGCATAAGAGTAATAATTGAGAATGTAAATATTCACTTATTGCTTAATTAAAAATAATAACATCCACAACAACCACAGCATGCAGACCAAATGTACTAGTTTAAGACATCTGGTCTACTGTGACTGTAAAGCTTGCCCCACCGTGTGCACTCTGCATTCAGTAATCTGTCATAGGCCCAAACCAAGAATATAAGTGGAGATGAAAACAAGACATAAATCTTCTCATATAGCTTTTTCTATTACCATATTCAACAAAGATATAAAACAACCTTGCAACAAAGAACTTTTACAACATGCATTTCTAGGACAGTATTAGAGTGAGGTTCTGGTATATTTCATGTGCAATGAGCCCTTCCTTCATCTGAACAATAGGGTGGCATAAACCAATATAGGAAATTCTCCATGGATCTTTACAGAATTGAGACATTTTGGATTAATTTTCTGTACATGCAGTAGGGATGGGCTTCCCTGGTAGCTCAGCTGGTAACGAACCTGCCTGCAATGCGGGAGACCTGGGTTTGATCTCTGGGTTGGGAAGATCCCCTGGAGGAGGGAACATCCTGGGCTGGAGAATTCCATGGACAGAGGAGCCTGGCAGGCTACAGTCCATGGGGTCCTGTTAGGGGAAGAGAGTGGTGTAACTTTGTCCAGGGATAGAATGGGAGAGTTTTGTTGTTGTTATATATATTTTTTCTCCATTAAGTTGTGAACCCTAAGGAATTTAAAAGAAAAAATAAGAACCTGGCAAATATTTTGTATTTACATAACCTCTCATCATTTAGTGTTTATTTATTAGCAACTATGTATCCATTCAGCTGTCATAAAATTACCAATTTGGGGCAATGTGCTAAGAGTATCATGTCTACTTGTTTCCAATTTAGAAGTTTTATCTTCCCCACTGAAATCAAGTAAGCTACTTGAGGACAGAAATGTCATGTCTCATTCCAAGCTCCCAGATCATCTGAAAAGTTCTATTCTGCATTATGATCCTATATGAAATATCTCCCTTTTTTAGAGAGAATGTGTTTACTCATCTATATCCCAGCCCACAGGCACTGCCTTGCCCATAGTAGGACTCCAGTAAATGTTTGTTGATTGAGTAACTAAACTCCACTGACTATGGAGTTCAGTGGAAATTTGCCATTTTTGAGAATATATTAATGCAAACATGTTCACTGACAAATCACCTACTTGGTTAATAAATCTACCATATTTTAAGGCCAAAAATAAGAGAGGTGTTATCTCCTCTGAACTGTGTGTTGGCCATTCTTGGTTATAGAAAAAAATAAAAGAGTTATGTTGGGCTTCTCAGATGGTGCTAGTGGTAAAGAATCCTCCCGCCAATTCAGAAGACACAAGAGACACAGGTTTGATCCATGGGTGAGGAAGATCCCCTGAAGTAGGAAATGGCAACCAACTAGAGTATTCTTGCCTGGATAATCCCATGAACAGAGGAGTCTGGTGGGCTACAGTCAATGGGGTCCTAAAGAGTCAGATACCACTGAGCACGCACGCATTTGCATTCTAAGAAATCACATACCAATGTGGAAGAGAACAATACAAGGTCAGGGATATTAGGTGGCTGGGATCACTGGGGGCCCTCTTGGGGGCTGTATTTGTTAAATGAGTGCATTCAATAATTGGTATTGTTTTCAAAGAGGCTTGGAGACTCCTGTCTTGGAAAATGCTATAAAATTTTCCTTTTTGCTGCTCCTGTATCTGCAGGTCTTCCTCCTCTCTTTGCATGGGCCAACAGTAAAATTGATTTCTCTATTGAAGAAGTGGGAATATTACCTTATTTGAGTGAATCTGAACAGTGATCCAAAAGAAAAAAATCAGTCAGTTGGCCTGTGCTGTTCCTGAAAAACATTGGGAAGATAACCTCTGTTGTCCCAGCCTCATGGGGCTAACAAGAAGCTCTTCTGTCTAATTACACTTTCAGAGCTGAGACTGACACACAAATCTGAGCATTCCTCAAGCTGGAAGAATTCCACTTCCTCAAGGACCTGGACTCTGTGTTCCATTTATGCTCCTCTGGCTCACAGGGGGTTTGGCTATAAACGTTAAATGGTCATTCTCTGTGAATTCTCTGAAAGCAGGTTTTGTTGAAGTAGAAAGTCCATTAGTGGGTGCTTAATGCATTATTGTTCAATGAACAAGAGACCGCAAGTCAGATGCTATCTCAGCAGACCCCAAACTCTCTGATATTGTTCTTGTCCTAGCTCCCAAGGGCAGAATTAAAAGTGAATATTACCAAAAAAGAAAAAGAAAATTACCGTGATTTCAAGGCAATCCATGGGTTTGAAATACGTTATGCCAGTGCACCTGCAGTTGCCTGCACTTTCCTTATTGTGGACCTCATCAGACTTCATGACATTTACACGTTGATATTAGGGCTTTCCAAAGTAACGCTAGTGGTAAAGAACCCTCCTGCCAATTCAGGAGACGTAAGAGTCACAGGTTCGATTCCTGGGTCCAGAAGATCCTCTGGAGGAGGGGACAGCAACCCACTCCAGTATTCTTGCCTAGAGAATCCCATAGAGAAGCCTGGTGGGCTATAATCTATAAGGTCTCAAAGAGTCTGACATGACTGAAGTGACTTAGCACAGCACAGCACACATTTATATCAGTCTTTCCTGATTGCCTATAGCAACCCTGAAGACAGGAGTGGGTCTTTCTTATTTACTGAAATATCCTCAGTAACTGGTACAGGACAGGGCTCTTAGCAGATCTTCAGAAAGTATTGTTGAATGAAGGAATGAGGAAGCAATCCTAGAAACACTTCTAGTGTAAGAGAGGACTCAGTCTTTGAAGGGTCTCAAGTTAGCCAACTCTGGCAAAATTCAAACTTGAAGAAGAGGGAAGCCATGGCAACCCCGGTTTCCTTTTTGTTCTTCGAACTGGGTGGCCCCATTACATGCTTCCTGCCTGGCAACTTCAGTGATTGGCTCCTCCAAGCTCTGGCCCACTTCCTTAGCTTAAATTCAGAGAGAAACAGATACTACTGAGCCCTCTAGCTTCCTCTCCCACTAGTGGGCTCTTTCTTATACTTTGCATTTCTCCCCACCCTCTTATCCCAGACCTCCCACTGCCCTGGGAGTTAAAATTCAGGGAGAAAGAGATGAAGAGGGAGATTGAGAGAAATAAAGCATGTGGATGTGTGTGTGTGTGTGTACAGCTTCCAAAATTTTTGCTCCTACCTCTGCATCACTCCTCATGGAGCCAAAGTTCTCTGATGAATAGGGAGCAGACCTCGTGGTCAAGGAAGGGGGTGGGGAAAGGCAATCGGCTCCTGCATTCTTTCCCTTACCAAGTTAACATAGGGTAGAGGGAATTAAATCGAGGATGACACACCATTGAACCTTTTATGTGAGTTTCAATTAATTGATGTTGTCTATCTGGACTGCTGTGTCATGAGGAACTCTGAGGCTGGGTTCCAGCTCAGCAGAAAAGCATGACATGATCAATTAATAATGTCTTCCTTGAGCACAGGAAAGGTGAGTGGCAACTGACAAGCTGCCTACAAGCCACAGCAGGAGATGCTGGTCCTATACCCTCAGAGCAATGAAAGTGCTAGAATATTCGGGCCTCCCAGGGAAAACAAAGGTCCTTGTGTATTGCAACATAAACCCATACCTAAATAGCTTCAGGGAATAATTAAGCTGTGTTTGCACAAATAGAAAGGAGAGGAAGGATAGAAAGGCAAGATCTGAGCTGCTGTCACCCATGTTCTAATTTCTTTGGGATTGTTTTTTCCCTTTCATTCTTTTCTTTTCCTTGCATTCATATGATCCCATGGAAACCATAGCCACATGAGTAATTAATACTCAACAAGTGGAGTAAGTGTTAGGCAGGTGATGCATTTTGAGAGAACAGCAGATCAGTTTGCTTTTTATCCGCCAATTCAAATCAGTTGGTGGGGGTTGCTTTCAAGTTCCTGAATTTCTGAGACTGGAAGGCACTCCAGTGCCTGAGCCCTGTGGCTGTTAGCTGACAGCACATGTCTGTGTACTTGTGTGGCCCTGCCACCCTGACAGGGTACAAGATCATCAGTAATCCATGAGACAACATCCAGCCAAGCATACAGGGACACATAGTCCCCCTCTGCCTGTTTGAACCAATCCCCATGCAGGATACCCGGGTGCTCAGCCCAGCTGGCAGGGCCCACACGGAGCCTGGTAGCACCCAGAAGTCCAGCATGGCACTGAGAATACAGCTTTAGGGCTATTTATTTCTCAGAGATATTTGCTTCTCTTTCTCGGGTTCTGCTCACCCTTCAAAGGGCACCAGCATCAACTTAGACTCAGAATGGGATCCCCAGGCCATGTTCTGTGACCCCGTGTTCTGACCTCTTCTGGCCAGATGGCTCATCACCATTTACTGCAGGCCTGGAATGCCCCGCCTCTCCTCTCTGATATTCTTCTCCCTAATTTCCTTTAAGTTCCTGTCCAGGATACCTCTGGGTGCCCCACACAGCAAGCGTGAGTATCCCTAGAAAATGAAGAAGATACTGTGTCTTTCCGCATCAAGAGTCCCTAATGAGGGACTGAGGTTGACACATGTACACTACTGATACTGTGGATAATATACCTAATTACCGAGAATCTACTGTATAGCACAGGAAACTACTCAGTGCTCTGTGATGACCAAAATGGGAAGGAAATCCAAAAAAAAGAGGCTTCCCTGATGACTCAGTGGTAAAGAACTTGCCTGCCGATACAGGAGATATGGGTTCGATCCCTGGACCAGGAAGATATCCAGACAGAGGAGCCTGGCGGGCTATATAGTCTATGCAGTCGGAGAAGAGTCGGACACGACTTAGCAATTACACAACAACAAATATGTATATCTATAGCTGACTCATTTTGCTCCACAGTGGTAACTGACACAATATTGTAAAGGAACTATACCCCAATAAAAATTAATTTAAAGGAAAAGTTTCAAAAGAGACAAGAAATGGCAGAAAATGCTTATGGCATCGGATGTTGTATGTGGCACTAATTAAACTTAGTGGCTTCTGAATAGACCGGGGTATAAAATCGGTCAGTAAACATCCTGAAAGACGGATGTCCATTATTTGAGCATCAGTTTTCACAGGTTCTCTTCCTATATGTGTATGTTTCTATCTCTAATAAATGAAAAGACACAGAAAAAATAAGTGACTCCCCAATGAGAAATCAGAAATAGAGCCTTCTTAGGAAAGCAAAGATTCCTCACTTTGATACAACATTTTACAGTTCAAGAGCATTTTGGCAAATGTGATCTCATTATTAATTTTATCTCATTAAATCACAAAACACTTTCGAGATGGCATGTTTGTAGTTGAGTCTCAGAAAAGTAAAATAACTTGCCCAAGGCCATGCAATGAGTGAGTGGCAGAGCTAGGGCTCAAACCCAGCCCATCTGGACTCCACACTTGGTCTTTTGCCTATAACCAGGCAGTGTGGCCTAAATTTTCATCTGCAGCTACACTGACTGTAAACGTGGCTCCTAGGGCCGGTTTTTGTGTCTTATGAAGTTGTCACTGCTTTTTAGCCCCACAGAGAGCTAACTCCTTCATTGTACCTGAAATCTAGCAACAGAGAAATTACCCTCTCCCAGCTGTCATCCTTTTTTCCAAGGTTTAGATATTCCTAGGAGAGATAAGACATTCAGATAATTACAATTTAACTGGAATTAATTTATTCAACACTCTCTTTTGAACTGAGGTATCAGGACATGACTGCAGTTAACACAAGCAGAGAAAGAGGCTGAATGGGGATGGAGGGCAGGAATGATGCCCACCTTTATGAACGTGACCTTACCTTGCCCATCCTGTTACAGCCAGAAACATGCAAGTTCTTCATGAAGCCAGGAATGGGTTAAAATAAAGCAAATCAAGAAAACAGAAATTGTAAACATTCCTAAAAGGGACCTGCCTGACTCTTTGATCATCAACCTGAGATGCTCTCCCAAAAAAAAGCAAGAGGAGCCTTCTGGTTTTGAATATTTTTTTTCTCCTACAGTTCCACATAAGGCTAAACCACAATGCCCTTCTTATCTGCACAAGGGAGAGAATTAAACTGCATTGGTTTCCCTTCTTTTCCCCCCGGTCTCCTGACTACCAGGGCCAGGGGCTGACAGTGAAGAATGTCTATAACTTAGGCAAGGGGGCCCTAGATTAATTCCAGACAACTTTGAGTTCAGTTGCTTTACTTTGTATGGAGTAGATTTTCTGTAACCTATGTATTTGCCAATTGTTATTCCACTTGTACATTTCAAAAGTAATGGAGATCAACCCATTTATCAACCCCACTGATATGAATCTCACTTTATGAAGACCTAGAACACTATCTGAGTACCTCCATTCCAACCATGATCCCAAAGTCCTTTAAACCCACCTAAATCCGTTCCTCTTCATGAAGCTTCCTTGACCAGCCCCCACTTGACCTTATCTGAACCTGTCTAATTAAGATTAGTTTGTTCCTGTAAAGTGCTTTTCTATAGCACTTCCTGGCACATAGTAAGCTCTCAATAAATGTAGTGATTATTATTAACAATACGGTCTTGAGAATCAGCAGCATATGTTTCCCTTGAGCTTTTAGTATATAGAATGACAATTTCCAGACAATGTTCTATAAAAATTATTATCATGTCTAATCTCAACAGCAAGATAAAATCTGGATGCAGTCCCCATCTCAGGAATCTTTCTATGACAAAAGCAGCAGGTAGCCCTCTAGTCTTTAAAATGCTGAAGCTTGACAACAATGATACTACAAGGATCCCACTCCCTTTCCTCCTGGACACACAGCTAGACTTCATTTCCCAGGCTGCATTGCAGTAGAGTAGGCTCACATGACTGTGTTCTGGCCAATGAGATATGAGAACTGATGTGCATGAATGTTCAGGCCTAGCCTATTCTTTAAACTCTTCAAAGCAACTCTCCATATTTGAAACTTTCCCATCCATGAAGCTGGAAGTGTCACCAACACTCAAGGTAACAAGAGAGCCAAGAGGCGGAAGAAGGTTGGCCTGCAAGTCTCCATTTAAAGGTCCACAAAGAGCTGTCCAACCTATATGTCCACACTGAACTGCTGCATGGACAAGAGCAATTTTTAAAATTATGTTAAGGTATTTAAAATTAAGGGTATATAAGTGAACTTACCTTAATTAATACATAAATCTTCATTTTTTGGAGACAAATTAAGTAAATTACAGGGGGGCCACCCCAACAGGTTCTGATAAACCAAGATATCAGTTTATATACTATCCTTTACCATAAAAGTTTGTGATATACACATGCCCAGACAGGGTCCTTGAAGATCAAAAGGGGAGGGACGCTAACTGATGAAAACTACCCATAGGCTTCGTTGGTGGAATTCATCTTGGCTAAGAGATACATACGCACACATGGGAGGATCCTGAGCTGTACCAGATATGGACTCTGAACCAGGCAAATCAAAATGACTCGCCAAAGAAAACCTGGAAAAAACGTCCTATATAAGTGATTTAAATTGCCATGAGGGTGCCGCTCTCTCTCACTAAGCCCACTCGTGTATCTATCCACATGTACTCATTTTCCTTCTAAAAAGCACTTTACATGTTTCAATAAAATTGTGGCACAAAACGAATGTTACTGGCAAGCACATATAAATGAGACAGAAGTTTTATTCACACCAGGAGAAACTCTGGTGTGAAGCCTATGTCATCTTGCATTTTTCAGGAGTTGTGGGATGTGGTTCTGCTCATTTTTGAAAATAGAATGTATCTAAGAATTCTCTGTCTTGACCAAACGCTATGGAGCAGTGACAAGAGCCCTGGACCATGCAGTGAAGACCTGGGCTTCCAGCTTTTGTAGGATGTTAACCCACAGTTCCACCATGACATGTTCCCTATTTGGGTGACTGTTTGCTCATGAACCTGAGAGGGTTCAGTCAGATTACAAACTAGTAGGTGGGGAGAAAGTGCAACCTGCAGGTGTATATTACTTGGCTTGCAAGGTAACATTAGAATTTTTAAAAATTGATTCCCAACAGTTAAATATTAGGAATTTTACATTAAAAAATCTGACAGCTCTTGAAAAGTCTGACAACACTAGGCATGTGTTCCGTTAAGGCAACAATTGGCTTTTCTCTCCAGACTTGACTTATGTCCTCTAGTTTACATAAATCCCACCCCTTCTCCCAGGTTAGCCATTCATTTACGTTACCTTTATTGGCATTTGAGATGCTGAGTCTAAATAATTATAATGGTCCCTCTGCCCCAACACACAGTGACTTGAAACAATCACTGTTATGACATCTTGTAATTTTGTGGGTTGGGGATTTTGATGGACATGTTTCCTGCTTCATTTGGTGTCAACCAAAATCACTTATCACTATTCATATGGTGATTGAGCTGGTATGGAGAGTCCATGATGACTCCACTTGAACATTTAGTGCCTTGGCAGGCATGGCTGGAAGTCTAGGCTTTCCCAAGTCTGTCACCTGAAGCACCTTTTTGTGGTTTCCCCAGCACAGCATGGGATCAAGGTAGGAGGACGCATGTGGTGACTCAGGGATCCCAGGATGAACATTTCAGAAGTCCCAAGCAGAAGCCGCAGCACCTCTTGAGACCTAATCATTTCTGCCGCATACTATTGGTCAAGCAAGTCACTAAGGCCATCCTAGTCATGGGGATGGGAATTAAACTCAATAGGAAGTGTAGAAAATAATTTATAGCATCTTTAATCTACATGTTTATTATTAAAGTTCTGCTCTCCTGAATTAGAAAATACAGATTAGGACAAACAAATGTATCTTATAATAATTCGCTACATTTCATAAACATGATACCTCTGATCCCTGAAGCAGAAAGATAGGTTTGTATAGGAGGTACGTGCCCACTTCCCTTTTAGATGGTCCCCATGGCGTGCAATATCATGCAGAACACTTTAGAATATAAGGAATTGAACTTCAAGCTTTTGTAAGAAAAAGAAAGTGATGAAATTATTGATTCCAATAATAGTAAATACGTAAGTGAATATGAATGACAGTATGAATGTGGTTTGGTTAATTCTTCTCTTCTATTTGATTTTAAATGCAACAACATAAAGCATTAATTATAAAACTGAGTCAATGTCTTATAATGCATAAAAGTACAATTTATATGATAAAAATAGCATGAAGGAGGACAGGGGGAATTGTGCTTTATTTGAAGCAAATTTTCTGTATACTATTAACATTAAGTTAGCATTTATAAAAATTAGATTCTTTTAGGTTAAAATGCTAACTGCAATCCCCAGGGCAACCACTAAGAAAAATAACTTAAAATATATGGCAAAGAAAAGACATGGGAAGTAAAATGGTAAATAGAAAATATGTATTTAACACAAAATAAGTCATTAATGGAGAAATGAAATAACACAGATGACGTGAGCTATACAGAAAACAAAACATAAAGTGGCAGATGTAAATTCTACCTTATTGGTAAGCACATTAAATATAAATGGATTCAACACTCCAATTAAAAGGCAGAGAGATTAACAGAGCAGATTAAAAAAAAAAAAAACATGATGCAACTATGTATTGTCTAAAAGGGACACACTTTAGATTCAAAGGCACAATTAGATAGAAAGTAAAAGAATGAAAAATAAGTGCTTGACTCACGTATCCAAAAAGGCTCATGTAGACCTTACACCAAGCTCAGCTAGTTCTGAGAGTTCAAATGATGTGATCAGGACTCAGTTCAGTTCAGTTCAATCGCTCAGTCGTGTCCGACTCTTTGCGACCCTATGAACCACAGCACGCCAGGCTTCCCTGTCCATCAACAACTGACGGAGTCCACCCAAACCCGTGTCCATTGAGTCGGTGATGCCATCCAACCATCTCATCCTCCATTGTCCCCATCTCCTCCTGCCCTCAATCTTTCCCAGCATTAGAGTCTTTCAAATGAGTCAGCTTTTCGCATCAGGTGGCCAAAGTATTGGAGTTTCAGCTTCAACATCAGTCCTTCCAATGAACACCCAGGACTGATCTCCTTTAGGGTGGACTGGATGGATCTCCTTGCAATCCAAGGGACTCTCAAGAGTCTTCTCCAACACCACAGTCCAAAAGCATCAATGCTTCTGTACTCAGCTTTCTTTATGGTCCAACTCTCACATCCATACATGACTACTGGAAAAACCATAGCCTTGACTAGACGGACCTTTGTTGGCAAAGTAATGTCTCTGCTATTGAATATGCTGTCTAGGTTGGTCATAACTTTCCTTCCAAGGAGTAAGCATCTTTTAATTTCATGGCTGCAATCACCATCTGCAGTGATTTTGGAGCACAAAAAGATAAAGTCAGCCACTATTTACACTGTTTCATCATCTATTTGCCATGAAGTGATGGGACCAGATGCTATGATCTTAGTTTTCTGAATGTTGAGCTTTAAGCCAACTTTTCCACTCTCCTCTTTCACTTTCATCAAGAGGCTCTTTAGTTCTTCTTCACTTTATGCCCTAAGGGTGGTGTCATCTGCATATCTGAGGTTATTGATATTTCTCCTGGCAATCTTGATTCCAGCTTGTGCTTCCTCCAGCCCAGCATGTCTCATGATATACTCTGCATATAAGTTAAATAAGCAGGGTGACAGTATACAGCCTTGATGTACTCCTTTTCCTATTTGGAACCAGTCTGTTGTTCCATGTCCAGTTCTAACTGTTGCTTCCTGACCTGCATACAGGTTTCCCAAGAGGCAGGTCAGGTGGACTGGTAGTCCCATCTCTTGAAGAATTTTCCACAGTTTATTGTGATCCACACAGTCAAAGGCTTTGGCATAGTCAATAAAGCAGAAATAGATGTTTTTCTGAAACTCTCCTGCTTTCTCTATGATCCAGCAGATGTTGGCAATTTGATCTCTGATTCCTCTGCCTTTTCTAAATCCAGCTTGAACATTGGAAGTTCATGGTTCACATATTGCTGAAGCCTGGCTTGGAAAATTTTGAGCATTATTTTACTAGCATGTGAGATGAGTGCAATTGTGTGGTAATTTGAGCATTCTTTGGCATTGCCTTTCTTTGGGATTGGAATGAAAATTGACCTTTTCCAGTCCTGTGGCCACTGCTGAGTTTTCCAAATTTGCTGACATATTAAGTGCATCACTTTCACAGCATCATCATTTAGGATTTGAAATAGTTCAACTGGAATTCCATCACCTCCACTAGCTTTGTTCGTAGTGATGCTTCCTAAGGCCCACTTGACTTCACATTCCAGGATGTCTGGCTCTAGGTGAGCGATCACACCATCAGTCTCACTCATTTAACTTCCTTCTGTGTAAATTTCATTTTTGAGTGGTTCAGCTTCCCCTGATATCCCCCTCCTGAAGATTCTGGCCTAGCAACTCCAATGGAAAGTTAGCTTATCTTTCTCTATTATAACAGTAAACTTTCTGGTTTGAGTTCCATTGGCCTGCTTGGATTAAATGTCCACACCTAAGACAGTTTCCATGATCAAGCATGTGTCATACCTGGATTCAAAGGCAATTTGGCTTAGCCTCTCCTGACAATATACCTGAGGGTAACCAATGATTTGGTCAATGTGCCCATTTGTCAAGTGGTAGGGTCTGGATTCCAGTTTGTGCTGCTTGTAAAGAACCCTCCTGCCAATGCAAGAGATGCAAGAAACTTGAGTTCGACCCCTGGATTTGGAAGATCTCCTGGAGGAGGGAATGGCAACTCTTTCCAGTATTCTTGCCTGAAGAATCCCATGGACAGAGGAACCTGGCGAGCTATAGCCCATGGGGTCACAAAGAGTCGGACATGACTGAAGTGACTTAGCACACACGCAGGGTCTGGATTGCCATCCAACTCAACCTGGCCTCAGAGCCTGTAATTCTTTTCTCCATCCTTCATTGTCTGCACCACATTGTGCAACATGCCTCAGCTGTGTGTCTTCCTGCATGTTTCATGTTCAAGTGCGAACTAGGAAGAAGCCACAGATGTGCCCAGGGAGAGTTTGGCTTCACTGTAAACCTGGGTTTAAACATTAGGATTATAGCTAAATCATCATAATTAAACATTGAGCCAGTGAATCACAAAGTCATGATTTCTAGTCTTTCACTTTACTGGGAAATTAATTTACCATAAATGTCTGGTTGTTAGTTTGTATAACTTGTGTATTCATATTTTGCATGTCCAGACATCTTTGAAGGAAGGCAGTGTCAGCAGTTTGCAAGATGGTCTCCTCATGGCATGGCTCATGCTTCTTACTTTTATTTGTCTCTTGGTTCCAGCTCATATCACATCAAAGTTTTGGTCTTTGGCTTCATCTAGTTATCAGGGATGAGTTGTGGTGAAAACTGGGATTGTCACAGTTATTTTTTCTTTCTCTTTTCATCCTCCTGCCTTCTCTTTGGCAGAAGTGGATAACCAACGTTGAAATCAAATAGCTCCCTTCATCCAGATCTTTCCTTGAAAGTACTTCTCTCCTTTTTGATGGATTAAGGCAACAATTCCTACAATATGTTTTGCTGAACACAATTACCAAAAATCTCAGCCATAAAAAGTGGGGTGATGCTATCAGATTATGGAGGGCTGTATGTCAGGCAAACCAAAAGAGAAAGCACCCACTACATTCTGTATGAATTTATAAAGTGATGCAATAGATCTTTTGTACCAAAATTATTTGGCCAGCAGTTCAAAGACAGCAATTGTCTGAATGTAAAATGTAGCACTTTCATTTATCAGGAATGAAAATCCAGCCCCCACCCACGGCTAGTGAAAACTGAAAATTAGAAACTTGGCTTTCTAGGAGACATGAAACCTCTCTCACTCGTTTCCATTTCATCCCATTTTTTTCCCTATGAAATGAAAGGTTATTTTGCTAGCAGAAAACAGTTATTGTTGTCGAATTTGCTAAGAAAATTGGGCAGTTTATCAGTGAAGATGGCAACAGCAAATATACAGGGTTGCCAGAGACATTATTTTGCCATCCTCAGCAGCATTAACAAGTTAAAAAAAATTCTAGGTTCCAGGACAGCAATAATGAATTTTGGTCTCCTAGGCAGAAACGTAGGTGGTGGATATGTTTTCTCCCTGAGCTTATCCTGGTGGACACCAGAGTTTTCTAGAAAATAGATCGTAATGTCAGATTTTTATTAGCATTAGTAATGAGTTGCTTGGAAAAAAGCTCTGAATCTTAGACTACAAATCTCCCTGGATGATTTAGGACTAAGAGTCAGGACTGATTGACTATTTGCTCTCTCCTTGCTGGTTTAGCTCTTCTTTATCAGTATTCTGTGTGGGTTTTTGGCTTTGAATAATGTCTTGTTTTGTAAAACACCAGGAAATGGTGTCATGATTGAGAGCAAAATGGATGCTGTTGCATTGATATAGCCAACACTATTTGGAGGGGGTACATGACTGCCTGGTGATAATGTTGAACAGCAAAGTCACCATTATTGAGCATTTCATAGGAACAGGTTCTTTTTAAGGCCGTGTGCTTACATGTTTCATGAACAATGTGCTTAAGAAATGCCCGTTGAGGTACAATGAATAGAATAAGAATGAATGCTGAGTTAAGACAGATAGCCCGGTTTGAAAGTCCCGTTATGAAAAACAGGAAATATAGATACAGGCAGAATACTGTGTCAGCAAAATGGATGAGACACAAAACAGCCTCCTCAGAAGAGGTGTGTCCATGGTCCCCTCTGTAAATACTTAGTTCTTGGTGACAGTAACAAATAATTGAGAAGGGTAGAAAGAGGCGTGGCCATGGAAATGGGCCAAGGTACAAGGAAGAAGACAAAAGGAAGGAAAACCAGCAATTTTCCTACACCAAAGCACAGAGAGATGATGTATCAAATCTACCATTGGACTGTCCAGACCTGCCAATCAGAGCGGGCAATTTTCTCAGGAGGAAATGTTGGACTGAGTGTAAGTTTGTTTATTTAGGTAGAAGAGCCATATTAGCCAACAGTTTTCAGCTCTATTCTGAGAGGAGAGAGAATGTTTTGTTTTGTTTTTCTTGGAAAGTCTACATAGATAAACAACTTGCCCCATGGACCAGAGTTTACTTTGTAGGCAGAGAAAGTTATGGTCTTCCTAGGTAACTCAGTGATAAAGAATCTACCTGCCAATGCAAGAGACGCAAGAGAGATGTGGGTTTGATCCCTGAGTCAGGAAGATCCCCTGGAGGAGGAAATGGCAACCCACTCCAGTATTCTTGCCTGGAAAACTGCATGGACAGAGGAGCCCGGCAGTTTACAGTCTGTGGGGCTGAAGAGTCAGATGTGACTAAGCACACACTGTGCAGCATGGATAGTGAGGGGAAGCCATTTTCTGGAGTTCCTTAGTGCCTCTCTATAGTAGCACCATCCACTAAATATAGTTAGTCTCTAACGTGGCTCTCACCTCCTGTTATTTATGTTCTGTATGGTCTCCACTCTCACTGAATAAGGATGGCTTGTAAAACTGATAAAATGTTGCATGAATGATAGAGTGTGACTTTTGAGATTAGATCATAAAAGCCATTATGTGGCTTCCCTGGTGGCTCAGTGATGAAGAATCTGCCTGCCCATGCAGAAGACATGGGTTCAATCCCTGATCTGAGAAGATCCCATGTGCCCCAGGACAACTAAGCCCCTGCACCACAGCTACTGAGCCCACATGCTGCAACCACTGAAGCCCATGCGCCCTAGAGCCTGTGCTCTGCAGCAAGAGAAGCCACTGCGATGAGAAATCCATGCACCATAACCAGAGAGTAACCCCTGCCCTCTCTACAACTAGAGAAAAGCCTGTGCAACAACAAAGACTCAACATAGCCAAAATATATAAACAACATTATTTAAAAAAAAAATACATTGTGGCTTGCATCTTGCCCTCCTGGATCATTTGTTCTGGAAGAAGCCAGTTGCCACGTTGTGAAGATATTCAAGCAGCCCTTTGGAGAGGCCCATGTGCTGAGGTGCTGAGGCCTGCTACCAAAAGCCATGTACATTAGCCATCTTGGAAGTGGATCTTCCATATCCAGTCTACCTTTAGGATGACTGCAACCCCAGCCAACATCGTAACAGTAAACTTATGGCAGACTCCAAGTCAGAGTTCCTCAGCTAAGCCACTTCCAAATTCCTGACCCACAGGAGCTGCAAGATAATAATTTTTGTTTGTTTGTCTCCAGCTATTGAATTTTAGAGTAATTTGCTATGTAGCAAGAGCTAACTAATACAACTGACTCTAGTTCTTGATTTGGGATTTGCTTCTATAATTATAATTTAAAAGTATATCAAGCTTTTATATGAAAAGATAATAGAACAAGCAATATAAATTTAGGTATGCTACTGCTGCTGCTGCTAAGTCACTTCAGTCATGTCTGACTCTGTGCGACCCCAGGGGCTGCAGCCTACCAGGCTCCTCCATCCATGGGATTTTCCAGGCAAGAGTACTGGAGTGGGTTGCCATTGCTTCTCCGAAATTTAGGTATAAATGGGATAAAATTCCATACCCTAATATATTACCCTACACAAGAGCCAGATAAAACAGTATCCTATGTGTGCAATGTCATCTGGAGGTCTAAACTACATCACTTATAAGGTCTAATACGGCATTGCATAGACTTCAGTTTTTGCTCTGAATGAGATGGAAAAGCCATTGGAAGGTCTTGAACAGAGAAGAGAAGTAATAGAAGTGATATGTCCAGGAGACAGACTATGTACCAGACTACTGTGTATTCAAATATGTGCCAGGGGCTCTCTGCCTCTGCCCTCCAGGTGTTCCCAGGCTCACTTACATTCAACCCCACCAGGAAAACTATCACTCCTCCTTTCCCTTTGGATTGTACCTTAGGGTTTACCCTCAAATAGGTAATGATAGCTAGGGGGAGAGTCAGAACATTCTGCTTACCCGAAAATGTTCAGAAAAGCTATAACCATCCTGTTGTTTTGGCTCTGAGATTGCCTAACTTAGCCTGAAGACCCATTAGAAATGTTTCAGCATTACATTATAGACTTTCAGAAGGTTTAGGAACTGTATCAGTCAGTTATGCTGTGGTAACAAATAACCCCCAAAGCTCAGTGCTTAATACAAAAAAGTTTCATTCTTGATCCTGCTACATGTCCAGTACAGAGTGGAGGAGTCTCTGCTTATTGTAATCACTGGTTCCTGAACTGATGGAGGTTCTAGCATCCTGTGACTCCACTAACATGAGGCTTCAGGTCTGCTACAGCAGAGGAAAGATGGCTGGAATTAAATGCTTTGGCCTAGGAGTGGCACGTGGCATTTCTCCTTACATATCATTAGCTTTGGCTAGTCACACGGAAGCACCATCCTCCTGGAGGTGAGGAAGTGTTATTGTACCCATACCTGGAAGTAGAAGAAAACAGAATATTGACAAGTATCAGTAATGCCTACAATAAGGAAGCTTCTTTTTTTTCTTCTTCATAATTTAATGAGAAGAGTAAGAAGAAAGTTGGGAACCACAGTTTGAGTCCCTGAGATCTTTGTCTCTCAATGAGACAGAAATAAAGTGAGGTGAGTCCTAGACTGATTTACCTTCTTCTCAATGAATTAACATTTATTCACTAAGGAACTATGTATGTACAAGGTGCAATGCTGGGTGCTGTAGAAGAGATACAAAGTCAATTAGGTATGGTCCTTCCCTTAAGGGAAGCAGATGGCCTCTTTGTTTTAACACAATTATGAGAGCAAATTGTCTGGAATAATCAGCATTTAATATGTTCCAGAGATAAATACACTTTCCAAATTCCTAGCATCATTTTTCCTGAAGTAGATGGGAGTGAGTGATAATTCAATAATTGCCAGTTTAGACTTCTTCTCTGAATTCTTTTCTAGGATCATGGATAGCAGCATGGTCCAGGAATCTGGGATATGCACCTTGATTAGATGTGAAATGTTGTCTTCAACCAAGGTTGCCAGATAAAGCATAGGATACCTAGTTAAATTAGAATGTCAGATGAACAAATAATAATTGGTAGCATAAGCATATGTCCTGCAATATTTGGGACATACCTCTACTAAAAAGTTTTTGATTTTTATCTGAAATTCAAGTGCAACTGGGCATTACTGTTTTTATTTGCTAAATCTGGCAATATTGTTTTTTTAACTTTTTATTTTATGTTGGAGTAGATTCAGTTAGAAATTTATGATATTTTCAGGTGCACAGCAGAGTGACTCAACCATACATATACATGTATCCATTCTCTCCCAAACTCCCCTTCTTTCTCTGTCTTACTAAATTCTCTTAGTATAATAATCTCTAGTTCCATCCATGTTGCTACAAATGACATCATTTCATTCTTGATAATGGCTGAATAATACTCCATTGTATATATGTACCACTTCTTCTTTATCCATTTCTCTGTTGATGAACATTTAGGTCTGGCAACCCTATCTTAAAAATCCTTCATCATCATGGAAGCGCCAACCATCTTCAACCTCCTTCTGTATCACTTCCCTTGCTACCACCACACCACTGTGCCACACCAGACACCCTGACCTCATTCCTGTTCCTTTAACACACCTGGTATGAGTTGACCTCAGGGGCTTTGCGTGTGTTTCCCTCTGCATGTTTCTTTGAGTGGCTGACTCCTCCTCTTCTTTCTTCTCCTCAGTTCAGATGCTGCTGCTCCAGAGAGAGTCCTCTGATCAGATGATGTAAAGTTTAACCCTCTTGCCCTGCCTTCACTCTTTATCACATCACTGAATTTATAGTAGTTACCACTCTTTGCAGTTACCCTAGTTTCACTGTGTGTGTGTCTATCTTCACTATAACGTACCCTCCCTGGGAGCAGGGGCCATGTCTGTCTTGTTCTTTACTATATTCTGCCATTGACGACAGGGCAATAAGCATGGACTATAGATGAGCAATAAGCATTTATGAATTGAATTTTGCTTCGATTTGCTCTAGGCTCCTGTTTGCTAGTTTTTTGGTGTACCTGGGCTAGGGGAGGGGGTGGAGAAGGAAATCGCAACCCACTCCAGTATCAGTCTCCTTGCAGTCCAAGCGATTCTCAAGAGTCTTCTCCAACACCACAGCTCAAAAGCATCAATTCTTCGGCACTTAGTTTTCTCACATCCATACATGACTACTGGAAAAACCATAGCTTTGACTAGATGGACCTTTGTTGGCAAAGTAATATCTCTGATTTTTAATATGCTGTCTAGGTTGGTCATAACTTTTCTTCTGAGGAGCAAGTGTCTTTTAATTTCATGGCTGCAGTCACCATCTGCAGTGATCTTGGAGCCCCCAAAAATAAAGTCTGTCACTGTTTCCACTGTTTCCCCATCTGTTTGCCATGAAGTGATGGGACCAGATGCTATGATCTTAGTTTTCTGAATATTGAGCTTTAAGCCAACTTTTTCACTCTCCTCTTTCACTTTCATAAAGAGGCTCTTTAGTTCTTCCTTGCTTTCTGCCATAAGGCTGGTGTCATCTGCATATCTGAGGTTATTGATATTTCTCCTGGCAATCTTGATTCCAGCTTGTGCTTCATCAAGTCCAGCATTTCTCATGATGTACTCTGCATATAAGTTAAATAAGCATGGTGACAATATATAGCCTTGATGTACTCCTTTCCCAATTTGGAACCAACCTGTTGTTCCATGTCCAGTTCTAACTGTTGCTTCCTGGCTTGCATACAGGTTTCTCAGGAGGCAGATCAGGTGGTCTGGTATTCCCATCTCTTGAAGAATTTTCCACAGTTTGTTGTTATCCACACAGTCAAAGGCTTTGGCAGAGTCAATAAAGCAGAAGTAGATGTGTTTCTGGAACTCTCTTGCTTTTTCAATGATCCACCAGATGTTGGCAATTTGATCTCTGGTTCCTCTGCCTTTTCTAAATCCAGCTTGAACATCTGGAGGTTCACAGTTCACGTATTGTTGAAGCCTGGCTTGGAGAATTTTGAGCATTACTTTGCTAGCATATGAGATGAGTGCAATTGTGCGGTAGTTTGAACATTCTTTGGCATTGCCTTTCTTTGGGATTGGAATGAAAAGTGACTTTTTTCAGCCCTGTGGCCACTGCTGAGTGTTCCAAATTTGCTGGCATATTGAGTGCAGCACTTTCACAGCATCATACTTTAGGATTTGAAATAGCTCAACTGGAATTCCATCACCTCCACTAGCTTTGTTCATAGTGATGCTTCCTAAAGTCCACTTGCCTTCACATTCCAGGATGTCTGGCTCTAGGTGAGTGATCACACCATTGTGGTTATCTGGGTCATGAAGATCTTTTTGTATGGTTCTTCTGTGTATTCTTGCCACTTCTTCTTAATATCTTCTGCTTCTGGTAGGTCCATTTCTGTCCATTATTGTGCCTATCTTTGCATGAAATGTTCCCTTGGCACCTCTAATTTTCTTGAAGAGATCTCTAGTCTTTCCCATTCTATTGTTTTCCTCTATTTCTTTGCACTGATCACTGAGGAAGCCTTTCTTATCTCTCCTTGCTATTCTTTGGAACTCTGCATTCAAGTGGGTATAGGAATGAAAACAGACTGTAGAGGAAAAAGTACGGAGATATGGAGACCAGATAGGAAGCCCCTGCAGTCACCCAGGCAAGAGAAAATGATGGGTTGGTCTGGGTTTTGGCATTGGCAAGGGAGAGAGACTGGGACAGATTTAAGACATAAGTGTGAGGCATTGCCATCAAAAATTGCTCAGTTAATAGAAGAATGCATGACTGAGTAGAAGGGTGGATAGATAGAGGATGGATGGATGGATGGATGGATGGATGGATAGGAGGATAAGTGATAGATGGCGAATGGATGATAGATGATGGAGAGATGGATAGGTGGATGGATGGGTGGATGAGTGGTAGATAGATGAGGAAGTAGAACATACTGCTTAAAAGCCTAGGCTCTGAATTATGACCAATCGCCTTTTGAGTCCCATAGCTGATACACTCACTAGCAGGGCAACCTTGAAGAAGTAGCTCAACTTTAAGAAGCCTTACTTTCTTTATCTGCAAAGAAAGGGAATAGTAATATATGCATTATCAAAAAGGCATGAGGCATAAAAGGGATAATGTCTACTGAGTCATTATGCCAGTGCCAGACACAGTGGTTATTATTATTTACCTCTAGTATCTTGCATATCAGTTTGTAACAATCAAGTTGTCTTTTCATCACTCTCACTATCACTTACTTTCATGTTGTTCACACTCCCAGCCTGCACCAAAACCCAGAACAAACAAAAACATTTACATCAAGTGTTTAAATTTTTTTTAATGAAAGAGAGAAACGATGCAGTATGGGAAGAGTTATAAGCTATTCAGTATTTCAATTTTTTTAATTCACAATCCTGAATTCCCTTTGATGGTTTTTTAATATAGGGAGGGCTCTTGTGAGTATATGTGAATAATTAAACTTCGAGTTTGATCATGAGGTAGAAGAAACTCATTTAACTGTCAATGATGTGAGGTAAAGGAAAGCCCAACGGCATCTTTTTCACAATAAATACTTCTGTAGGATTTTAAAAAAATTATTCCTCTCTTCTCAGACAGTTGGAGAAAGTAAGATTTTGGAAGATTCCTCCCTGCACTAGCCTATCTTTTATATTATTTTGATAAAACTTGACTAAAGGAGAAAGGGGAGAAGGAGTAGTGGGACAGTGGTGATGATGACGATCTCATTGTCTGAACGTTTACTACACACACACGTGAATAACTCATACTGATTGTGTCATGAGGTCCTCCCTGTAACCTGGGAAGCAGGTAGAATTACTCTTCCTATTGTGCAGATGACTCAGCTGAGGCTTTCAAAGTATACATTAGATACCCATGTAGCAAAACACAGATTCACACTCAGACCCATCTGATTCCAGTGCAAGAGCTCTTAGCTGTGCTCCTAGACTTCTACTTGATTGGCTGTTTGGCCCTGAGTCATTTCTCAGCATTACTTACTGTTTTTATTCATTCTCCTCCCTCCTCGTTGGCTGACAGCTATTGATTTCTGCGCGTGATTGTACCCTTAGCCTCAAATAGTTTTGCAATTTCTTCCCCAATTTTCAAGTGAACTTTATCATCCCTTTGCTTAGTGAAGCTCATCTTTGTTCTTTGAGCAATAATAGATGATTCAGTAAATGGCATGTCACAGAACAGGAGCGATGTGAGGGCAACCTTTATTAGATTAAATATGTTTTTTTCCACCCAGTGCTTTGTGGGATTGCTATCAGAGAACAGACAGCAGGGAATGAGCAGAATGTAGCCAAGAACTTTTCAAACTTGAATCAGTAACTACTTTCCTTAATGTAGTTATAATTACTGATAATAACAATTTCCTATAAACTGTAACAGTTCATTTATCAACACAATTCAGATGTTATGTATTCAATTTGCTTAAAAGCTCTTCATGATGATGACTTGATTCTCAAATGCTGCCATCCCCATCCAACTTCCAGATCAAAACTAATTCCAATCTAAAACCCCATTAACCCCCCTTTTGGATGAAAGACAGTTAGGAATGTATGGATGATATGATGATGCCTCTGGCAGTGGGACTCCAGGCTCTTTGATCTATGTGATTTGATTCCTGCCTAATTCCTTCTACTCTCTCCCTTGCTCCACTTTCTCTAGCTATGGTGGCACTCTATTTGTTCTTCAACTTTACCAACTCATTCCCATCTCAAGGCCTTGCACCTCCCATCCCCTCTGCCTAGAAAGTTCTTTCTGAAGGCCTGTGTCTGACCATCTCCTTTTCATCATCCATGTCTCAATGCAAATGTCACCCACCTGAAAAGGACTGCCTAAGATACCTTATCCACCCAGGTAATCCTTTTTTCTCTCTGTCTCTCTTGCATTTACCTTTTTTTTAATTTTCATTTTTTAATTTATTTTTAATTGGAGGATAATTTCTTTACAATGTTGTGTTGGTTTCTGCCATATATCAACATAAATCAGCCATAGGTATACATATATTCTTTCCCTCTTGAACCTCCCTCCCACCTCCCACCTCCCACCCCATCCCCTGCCTCTAGGTTCACAGAGCACCAGGTTGAACTTCCTGTGTTATACAGCAACTTCCCATTAGCTATCTATTTTACACATGGTAGTATATATATGTCATTTCTACTCTCTCAGTTTATCCCACCTTCTCCTTTCCCTGTCTGCTTCTCTATTCCTGTCCTGCAAATAGGTTCATCAGTACCATTTTCTACATTCCATATATATGCATTAATATATGATATTTGTTTTTCTCTTTCTGACTTCCTTCACTCTGTACAACAGGTTCTAGGTTCATCCACCTCACTTCAACTGACTCATATTCATTCCTGTTTATGGCTGAGTAATATTCCACTGTATATATGTACCCATTTTGTATGTGTGTGCTCAGTCATGTCTGAATCTATGCAATCCTGTGAACTGTACACCACCAGTCTCCTCTGTCCATGGGATTTTTCAGGCAAGAATACCGGAATGGGTTCCCATTTACTACTCCAGGGGATCTTCCTGACCCAGGAATTGAACCCAAGCCTCCTGTGTATCCAGCATTGCGGGCAGAGTTTTTTACCACTGAACCCTGAGAAAGCCCTATATATGTACCACAGCTTATTTATCCATTCATCTGTCAATGCACATCTAGGTTGCACCCACATCCTGGATATTGTAAATAGTGCTGCTATGAATATTGGGATCTTTTTGAACTATGGTTTTCTGAGGGTGGCAGAGGAGTAGATGGACATGGAATGTATCTCTCCCCATGGATGCATCAGGAATACATCTCTTACATTTACTTTTCACTGGGCACAGTATTGTCTTGTTTCTACTCTCCTCTGTATGGGACACAAATCTTTTACACCTCCTCTGATTCTTTTGGAGCTGCCAGTCATTTGGTCCACACCACGCCCTACTGCTTAATTGACTACGCCAAAGCTTTTGACTGTGTGGATCCCAACAAACTGTGGAAAATCCTTAAAGACATGGGAATACCAGACCACCTTACCTGCCTCCTGAGAAATCTGCATGCAGGACAAGAAGCAACAGTTAGAATCAGATATGGAACGATGGACTGGTTCCAAATTGGGAAAGGAGAATGTCAAGGCTGTTTACTATCACCCTGCTTATTCAACTTCTATACAGAGTACATCATGAAAAATGCCAGGCTGGATGAAGCACAAGCTGGAATCAAGATTGCTGGGAAAAATATCAATAACCTCAGATAGGCAGATGACACTACCCTTATGGCAGAAAACGAAGAGGAACTAAAGAGCCTCTTGATGAAATTGAAAGAGGAGAGTGAAAAAGCAGGCTTAACACTCAACATTCAAAAAACTAAGATCATGGCATCCAGTCTCCTCACTTCATGGCAAATAGATGGGGAAACAAAGGAAACAGTGAGAAACTTTATTTTCTTGGGCTCCAAAATCGCTGCAGATGGTGACTGCAGCCTTGAAATTAAAAGACCCTTGCTCCTTGGAAGAAAAAGCTATGACCAAGCTAGACAGCATATTAGAAAGCAGAGACATTACTTTGCTGACAAAGGTCCGTCTAGTCAAAGCTGTGGTTTTTCCAGTAGTCATGTATGGTTGTGAGAGTGCGACCATAAAGAAAGCTGAGCATGGAAGAATTGATGCTTTTGAACTGTGGTGTTGGAGAAGACTCTTGAGAGTCCCTTGGACTGCAAGGAGATCAAACCAGCCAATTCTAAAGGAAATCAGTCCTGAGTGTTCATTGGAAGGATGGATGCTAAAGCTGAAGCTCCAATACTTTGGCCACCTGATGCAAAGAACAGACTGATTTAGAAAGACCCTGATGCTGGGAAAGACTGAAGGCAGGAGAAGGAGATGACAGAGGATGAGATGGTTGGATGACATCACTAACTAAATGGACATGAGTTTGAACAAGCTCCAGGAGTTGGTGATGGACAAGGAAGACTGGCATGCTGCAGTCTGTGGGGTTGCAAAGTGTTGGAAATGACTGAGCAACTGAACTAAACTGAATGTCCTACTGCGCCCATTCAAGGCACTAGGTTCTGCCTTCTGCAGGAGACTAACCAGTCACATGCCCAACCTTTCTGCCATTTCCAAATGTGAAAGAAGTACATGGTACAGAGCATGGCATCTGGCTGTGTAACCATCAAAGGTCAACCCACCAGAAGGACTGTGGACTAAATGTCCAGCACAGCTGACTCTCCATGGGAGAAACTACGTGCAACCAATAGGAAACAGGAAATGAATGAGGCAGAGGAGTCAGCATATAAATCACTTTTCCCTTCTTGCTCCCAGGAACTACTCTACTTGTGTGCCATCCAGAGAAGTTCCGTATGGCAAGTTTGGTGCATGTGCTGAGCAACTAGCCTTGTCTCTCCACAGCTCATCATTAAGTAAAAGTCAACACAGTACCATATAATTCATATTTTTACTCACATCACTTCCTTTCCCTCATTCTCACTGCCCTGGGTTTGTACTTTGAAAATGAAACAGTATTGTTTTAATTTAAAATAATTTTAATTGGAGGATAATTGCTTTACAATATGTTGGCCTGTCATACAACAATGTGAATCAGCCCCAAGTACACATATGTTCCTTCCCTCCTGAGTCTCCCCCTCCACCCCACCCCAACCCACCCCTCTAGGTTGTCACAGAGCACCAGGTTGTGCTGCCTGTGATCATACAACAGCTTCCCATTGGCTATCTATTTTTGACACATGGTAGGGTATATATGTTACATATGTCAGTGCTACTGTCTCAGTTTGTCCTATCCTCTCCTTCCCCTACTCTTAGAAAAATGGTACTGATGAACCTTTGGCCACCTGATGTGAAGAGCTGACTCATTGGAAAAGACCCTGATGCTGGGAAAGATTGAAGGCAGGAAGAGAAGGGGGTGACAGAGGATGAGATGGTTGGATGGTATCATTGACTCAATGGACATGTGTTTGAGCAAACTCCAGGAGATGGTGAAGGACAGGGAAGCCTGGTGTGCAGTTTGAAGTCCATGGGATCACAAAGAGTAGGACATGACTGAGCTACTGAACAACAACAACAACTAATGAACCTATTGCAGGGCAGAAATAAAGAAGCAGACATAGAGAACAGACTTTGGAAACATTAGTATTTTAATCTTTGCCTCAAGCTCTGTTTCCTGGAGAATGTAGGCCAAGGCAATCCCCAGTACTAGAAACATTTCTTAGTACTTACAAAGCACTCAATCAATAATATAGAGTTTGGATGGATGGACAGGTGGAGTATGGGTGGCTGGATGGATAGGTGGATGAAGGGATGGGTGGATGGAAAGTTAGATGGATAGACAAATGGGCAGATGGAAGTTTCAGGCACTCAAGGGCCAATGTGATTGCATGTGCTAAGTCCCTTCAGTCATGTCTGACTCTGCAACCCCATGGACTGTAGCCCGCCAGGCTCCTTTGTCCATGGAGTTCTCCAGGCAAAAATACTGGAGTGGGTAGTCTTTCCCTTCTCCAGGGGATCTACCTGACCCAGGGATCAAACCCAAGTCTCCTGCATTGCAGACAGATTCTTTACTTCTGAGCCACCAGGGAAGCCCAAAGAGATCCCAGAAAACAGCAGTAGAGAAGCAGGGAGAGAATCAGGTAAGAAGGTAAATCAGATCAACATAGGGTATACTATCAAGGTTGCCGCTATGATGGTCCCCTGGGATCTCCTGGGAAGCATCCAGAATGCCTCTAACAATTCCCCACCTGGAAGATGGGAAGCGGGAGCATTCATCTGCCAGCCTCCACTCCATCGGTTCGGGCTTGCCCATGGTGGCATTAACTGCCCTACACTTCCAGACCTGTGTTCAGGCCAAGTGGGCCCCTGTGATGGTGGTAGAAAAGACCCCAGGGCAGAAAATGAAAAGGACATACAGGCCAGAGGTGAGTCTGAGCTTCTGAGAAACTGCACTGCAGCTACAGCTGAAACCAGAAGTGCTTTAGGCATGTGTGCGACACAGTACCAGAGCTGTCTGCTATAGAACCATCTCTAAAGTGCATTTGCAACTGTGTTTCCCAGTGGGTAAGACTCCCTGATGTCTCCCCTGAGCCTAGAGACAAATGTCCTGCTTTCTTTTTTTCTTTAATTAATTCACTTATTTTAATTGGAGGATAATTACTTTACAATATTGTGATGGTTTTTGCTAAAGATCTATCATCCAGCCCAGCCTCTGCTGCCGTCTCCTTCGTGGCCACTGCCCACTCTGGGTTCACTTTCCACACCATTCACGATTCTCACCTCATGATTTTGCCTGTGCTGTTCCCTTGCCTGGAATTCTCTTCCCATCTGCATTCCTTCTCTAGACAACTTTTCAAGATTCCTCTCCTGACTGTCTCAGGGAGAATGAGACCCCCTGTTCATATTTCTAGCATTGCTCCCACTGCAATTTTAATAATTATCTCCAGTTCAGGGACTTCCTCCACCACCACCACCACTTCAGTGGTGAATTCATAGAGGGCAATGGCAGGGTCCTCTTCATCTTGCTTTCCCCAATTCCCAGGGAAGACCTAGCACAGAGGAGCAATTGCTGAAAGGATGGCTGGCTGGACATATACACAAAAGCTCGGGGCTTTGTTTTATTATTATTTTTTAGCCATGCCGCATTATTTGTGGGATCTTAGTTCCCTGACCAGGGATTGAACCCAGATCCCAGCAGTGAAAGCACTGAGTCCTAACTGGACAGCCAGGGAATTCCTGGGGCAGGTGGTCTTTATTTTATATCTATTCAACAGAAAGCAATAATGGCTACTTAGAAAGGATTGTGCCTTCAAGGGGAAGCAAAGCCCACATGATGAAGAGCATCTTGATTTGATGTCTCACTAGATTCCAATCTGAATAGTCTGCGCCATCTGTTCACCATTGTTTAAGGACACATAAACCATTTCCCATGTGCCCATCAAGAAGGTGACAGCTCTGACAGTGAATTCAATTTCAACAAACATTTATTGGACAGCTGAAGAGTTGAGTCACTGCTTTAGACACAGGATAAGAAGATGAGATAAAAATACCTGGTGTGCCTGAGGGCATCTGTGTGACCAGTGCTGGGGAGCCGCACAGGAGGGCAGAGATAGACTATCCAGGCAGCCGACCTTTGAGTGTCACAGACAGGATCCACCCTCTGTGCTCACAGGCAGGCACCCACCTGGGGCAAGGGCAGCCAGCTGAGCCATTCACCTGTAATCTGTAAGGGAGACCATTACAGGCAGGGCAGTTCCTATGTCACAGGCAGGTAGCTACAGCCCACAACAGTTTTTTTACTAAGCCCCTGGCATGTGCTGCCACTGTGCCCACAGGAGGACCATCCCTGCTCTCAGGGGTCCCTTATACTCTAGCAGTCAAGATAAGGGTCCAGGAACACCAAGACGGGGTGGTGTTACGACCACAATGATATCGGGTTGGCCCAAAAGTTCATTCGGCTTTTCCAGTTTGGGCCAACCCAATACAAGGCATACTGTGTACAGAGGCTGCACAGATCTGCAAGGGATAATGGAAGCTCTGGGAGAAATTTACACTGACAGAATATTCTAAGATAAATGAATGGATACTTGGTCAATTGCCCTTCCATCCTGTACTTCCTATCTTTTATTCCGTAAACACAGATTTTTTTTCCCCCTTTTCTTTTTAACCTAGCTGAGTAAGCCTATAATGAATGGGTCAATCTCAGATGTTTAAAAGGGAAGGCTACAGTGCTCAACCGTCTATATATTTAATCCTTTGTCTCTTACATGTTGTGTCATCTTAGGCATTTTATCTGCCCACTTAGCTTCCATACCTATAAACTGGGGATGATAAAAGTCCTTGGTTCATAGAATTTTTCTGAAGGTGAAATGAGTTAGTAAATGAAAAAGCTTTTAAGGCACCTGGTACATAATAAGCCTTCAATAAGGCTAGCTGTTATTATTAACGGTTTTATTGTTATCACTATTATTCAAAATTATTACATAGGAGCAGGCTTCCCTGGTAGCTCAGCTACCAGAATCTGCCTGCAATGTGGGAGACCTGGGTTCGATCCCTAGGTTGGGAAGACCCTCTGGAGGAGGGCATGGAAACCCACTCCAGTATTCTTGCCTGGAGAATCCCCATGGGCAGAGGAGCCTGGCAGCCTGCAGTCCATGGGGTCACAAAGAATCAGACACAACTGAGCGACTAAGCATACAGAATACTTAGAAACAGAGTGCTAGTGCCAATTTTCTAGAAAGCTCTTTAAAAAATATGAGAACTAAGTCTAATGAAGGGGACAGGTTCCAACTTCTCTCTGCTGAATCTCAGAGGTCAGTGATAGCAGTCATCTTTGCCCCCTTGATTTATTTTTTGATCCCAAGTTTTCAGACAACAAAAATACAACTGCCAAATTAATTTTGCTTGGAGGAACACAGCAAAGTTCTTCATTTTTTTGAAATTAGTTTACTGAGTGTGCCTATTGTGGTTCTTGATAGTCTCAGGCCAAAAAAAAAAAAAAAATCTGTCCCACTTGGAAAAATAGGACCTGTATACATAGAACACCCAGAAAGAATGATGAGAGAGAATGTTAAGTGAGTGGTGTGCTCCAAAGTGGGATGGAGGAGCGAGTGACGGGATGCTGGAGGATGCCTGTGAAGGGTAGGACCCGACTCCCTGGAGAACGTTCTGGAATTCCCATCCCCAGGTAGACCACTGAGAATGTCAGGTCAGTGAAGAGTCACACAGGCCCAGGGGTGCGGGAGCAAATTACATGACTGCATGGAGTATCCAGACACACGAGCCTGAGATACCCTCACAGCTTTCCTCAGCCCAGAGTGGCCAGGGACTGTGTAATACTTCCCCCAAGCTGCACAAATGCAGCCCTGAGAACCAGCAGGCATGAGGTAATGCTTGACAGCTCAGGGAGGATGCAGCAGTGAACTGCATGAATGGATGGCCAAAGACTAGATAGGAAGAGAGTTACCTCCTGGACAGATGACAGCAACCGAGAACAGATCCTCAGCATCTCATCCTCTCCCTTTCTCACTTGAAAGAAAAGCAGAGAACTCCAGATGGAGATGAAATTTCTACAGTAGAGGAACTAGGGCCCAAAGGAAAAGTAGGTTCAAGTATAGAAATGCAAAGTTGTATTTCTTGTAGCTACTCAGAACAAACACTAAATCAGAGAGCCCTGTATGGAGCCAGTAGATAGAACTCATTAGGTTAGGAATGTGGGGGCTTTGGAGTTTTAAAAGATTGGTTATGGCTCTGCCTCTTGTAAGCTGATCAGGTACTTACTTTCTTCTAAAGTCTTTTTGCTCATCTGTAAAATGGGCATAATATAATACCCCCTAATTGATTGTATGTGTTAAACAGAAAAATTATGTATAAACCCCTAGAGGGCTAGTATTCAATAAATATAGGCTAACACATAAGCTAATATGTCATGAAAAGGGGAAGGATTGGGGAGGAGTCTTGGGTAAGGGTTGTGGGGGAGGTCTTCATGGAGCTGTTAGTTCTGGTGGTAAAGATGCATGAGAATGCCCCCACGTAGGACATGGTGGGGCCCTCACTGATTTGCTGAGGGGGCAGAGGAGTAGAATTTACATGTGTACCAACCAAATATGTGGTTCCCATGTGCTCCAAGCTGGTCAGAGCTAATATAATTTTGTATTCAAAGTCATGGGCTCTGGCATCTTAGTGCCTGGGTTGGCATTATTTACTAGCTGGGCAAGTGCCCTTGGGTAAGTTACATGACCTCCCTGTACCTTAGTTTCCTCATCTGTAGAACGGTGGTCATTAATAATTGTTCCTATTCCATGAAGTTGTCCTGAAGCTTAAAATTAACGAATATATGTAAATAACATCTCTAAGCTTTCATTCCTGGCATGCTAAAGCATGCTCTAAACATTAGCTATTATTATTCTGATTTTGCTTCCATCCAAGTTTACACTTTAGCTGCTAAAATCCCTCAGGATCTCAAATTTGATTTCTTTTCCAAAAAAAAAAAACCAACATCCAAACTCCAGGCCATTTTCCAGCAAGGGAGAGTCACATTAAAATAAAAATCTCAAAGCCACAAATAGTCACATGAAGATAGCAAGTGGGGCTTTCCTCCTCCATGCACTCAGGTGATCTCTCTCATTTGTGCTTCAGAAAGGAGCATAAAAATCAGCAAGGGTGCCTCCTACCCAAAGTTAGGGGCTCCCAGCCTCAGGGGAGCACACTAACATAAAACCAATCAAAGAAACAAAATAACATCTTTTTTGTGGAAGATATTCTGTGCTTGTGTTTCTTCCTTGAACCTAGTGTAAGGGAAAAATAATTACATTTTGTATCTGTTATCTACAGTCCAAATAATGCTGCATAACAATCAACCTCAAAAGCTCAGTGGCATACGGTAAACATTTGTTTTGGTTCATGGGTCTGTGTGCTGGCTGACTGGTTTTGCTGATCGGAGGCTGGGCTCATTCACAAGTCCATGATTAGCTGCAAGAAATTCAGGCAGCTTTGCTGTCTCGCACACCCGGGGCCTCAGCTGAGTTGTTCAGCTTTGCTCCATGGACCTCATCCTCCAGCAGTCTGGCCCAGGCATGCCTCCACAGCAAGAGCAAAGAGTGAGTGGGAATGCAGAAATGTATGGTTAAGTTTCTGTCTCACATTTGCTGTCATTTCTTTGGCCAAAAGAACTTACATGACTGAGCACAAAGTCAAGATGTGGAACAGAATACCACCTGCACACATATACACACATATGCACAATCAGGGTGGGGCGGGGGTATGGGAAATGATGCAAAGTGACACAGCAAAGGGTTTAGGACCAGGAACGGGTAAAGAATTGAGCTCATCAAGTTGATCAATCATATATCCCAAAGAACTTGCCAACATTGATTGCAGAAGAGAGAAAAATTATAAAAGAGATCAAATCTACTGAAAGGAAAGCAAAATAAGCAACTTTGAGGGGATTAAATGAGAGTGTTAACTCTTTTATAGACCTTTCAGAGTCAAACACTAATTCTCACATTTCACTCTTTTCCATTTTAAAATCTCTCTCAACATTTCTAGTCCCACCTACTTTGAATGAATCCAGATATGCCTTCAGAGAACCATTTTCCAGTCATCCTGTTCCAAGACCTTACTGTTCCAGGAATTACATATCCATGTGAAAATAAAAAAATAACATTAAAGAAATCAAGATTTCTCCCCATTTCAAAGAGGCCTGACTCCAATTTAGGCATGAAAGTTTGAGAACTCTCCCTTGACTCTTCTCTTCCACCAATTCTCAGTTAAGACCCTCTGGGTAAGTCATAAATGAAATCATTTTGAACATGATATATGTCGTGGGTCTCTTGGTCTGCATTAACCATGCCTTGTGGTTGAAATCCTGGTGCCTCCTAGAGATTCCAGGGAAATAAGTTGAAGATGAAAAGTAAAATCCATGATGAAAATCAAGACTCGTTGTTGACGATTTCACTACAGTGTGTTTCTCACACAGAAGCTGTCTGAGATTTGAGAAACACTCTTCCTTTTCTTGTGTTGTTTTATAAGAGGAGCCACCACTTTAATAGCCTGTACATTTAAGATCCATAAAAGATAATGTGCAGTGAAGATGGTTAAGTCAGATAGACTCAGAGGATAGACATTTTGATAATCAATTTTTAACTAGGTAATAAGATTTGACAGCATGCCACTAATACCTTCTGATTTGGGAGGAGAATTCTGTCCTTTTTCGTTTGTGCTGAACTTCACAAACTGCCTGGCTGAATTCCAAAATACCGACAACTGAGAAGCACCAGACATAATATTACACTTGTCGGGCCATGAATTTCACCTCCGTCCTAAATTCGTTGGTAGCTTCCTGTAAATTGTGGGTTCTGTTGTTTTATATGAAACAATTATTCACATTCAGTTTAGTTTTGCTTGTGGCCAAGTTGAAACAGAGGAATCCATCAGCAGCATGTGTATTCAGAAATACCAACCTTTTTTTTTTGATGGGGCTGAAAATAGTCTAGATGAGATTCCATAAATCAGCACCGACAGCTACAGTCACAAATTCTCTCACAGCACTTCAGGATACTAGGGCTAAATAAACAGGGTTACTATTTTCTTCTATACCAGTTGAAAGCCCTTGATTCAACATGAGTGCTCAGGCCACTTCCTTATTTCCTATTTTCTTTGACCTGGTTCTTTGGGAAACCACTGGAAAAGAGAAGGCAAGTATGATTACATTAAAGATTTCCATATAACTAACCAAATGACTCCCGTTCTTTAAATAATGACCAACATGTTAAACATATTCTATTAATTTCCTTTCCTGGTACTATAAAGTTAACTCATGCTCATAGCAACCAGTGAAACAATTCAAAAATATATGAGATGGTTACAATTATTTTCCTGTGATGAGAACTTTTAAGATCTATCTCTTAGCAACTTTCAAATATACAATAAAGTATTATTAACTACAGTCAGCATGTGGTGGTTTAGTTGCTAAATCATGTCCAACTCTCACAGCCTCATGGACTATAGCCCACCAGGCTCCTCTGTTCATGGGATTTTGCAGGCAAGAATACTGGAGCGGGTTGCCATTTCCTCTTCCAGGGGATCTACCTGACCCAGCGATGGAACCCATGTATTCTGCGTCTACTGCATTGTAGGTAGATTCCTTACTGCTTGAGCCATTGAAGAGACCCCCCCACACACAGGTGAACTTGCTTGGATTCAAATCCTGGTTCCACAATGTCCTGACTGTGTGACCATAAGTATGTTATGTAACTGCTGGGCCTCTGTTTCCTTGTGTAAAATGTGAAGTTTATCACAGTAACAAACTTATTGACTTGGTCTAAGGATTAAACAAAATAGAACAATTAAACATTTAGCAGAGAACCTAGCCCATGGGAAACACTCTCCAAACGTTGGCTGTTTATTTCGTCAGCCACCTCTGCCTTCCCACCCCATAAAATGTTCCTGAAAGGAGTCACAGAGAATAAAGTGTTCTCCATTTCACTGCATTTCCTGTAAGGTCTGAGAGGTATGGGCTTCCCTGCTGGCTCAGCTAGTAAAGAATCTGCCTGGAATGCAGGAGACCCAGGTTTGATTCCTGGGTTGGGAAGATCTTCTGGAGGAAATGGCAATCCACTCCAGTATTGCCTGGGAAATCCAATGGACAGTGGAGCCTGGTGGGCTATAGTCCATGGGGTCACAAAGAGTTGGACACGACTGAAGCAACTAACACTTTCACTTTCCTAAGAGGTATGAGATGCTTCTGCCCCAGACATCCTTCCCACTGGTCCTTTCCATCTGCCTCTGGCTTCCCATCACCCCTTGACCCAGTCTGCATGTTTTCTGGGTTTTCAAGGTGGAGTCCATCTCCTGACATTTGATTATTCTGTACCTAGGGACCAGATCCGTGTCTTGCTCATCTTTGCACTCCTTCATTGCTCTTAGCCCTGTGCCTTAAATACACTAAGGGTGTAATAAACATTTATTGTGTGTGTGTGTGTGTGTGTGTGTGTGTGTGTATGTGTGTTAGTCACTCAGTCGTGTCTGACTCTGTGACCCCATGGAGTGTAGCTCGCCAGGTTCCTCTGTTCATGGAATTCTCTAGGCAAAAATTCTTAAGTGCGTTGCCATTTCCTTTTCCAGGGGATCTTTCCAACCCAGGGATCAAACCCAGGTCCCCCACATGGCAGGCAGATTCTTTACCATCTGAGCCACCAGGGAAGCCCCCAAACATCTATTATGATTATCTTAATTGAATTTCCCAGAATTTGACTGAGAGAGTGAGGAGAACATGTATCGCTAGAGTTAACTTTTGTCCCACACCTCAAAGAACCAAATATCTTAGCAGTTGTTGGTATTGATATGTTTTATTTTGTTTTTTGAAAATAGCATTGGCTTTTTCTTATTATTGAGGCAATCTCTGTACATTGTATAAAATTTAGATAAGTGAAAAAATAGAAAAGAATATAATGAAAGTAATAATTACTCGTCATTCCACTAGAGATAATTGCTGATAATATTTTGGGGTTCTGTAGATCTACGTATATTCTATACATCTGTAAATTCTATATATCTATATACATTCTACACACCTATGTATGTTCTATATGTCTATATAGCTTGAGATCAAATTGAATAAATGGTTTTGAAATCACTTTTTCAATTAATATTATTTCAGGTGAATTTTCTCATAGTTCAAATACTATTCAAAATATGATTTTTAATATTAATCTCTCCCATAAATAAATGTCTATGTTTATAAATCTTTGCCCGGATATCTGTTTCTCCAGGACAGACTTCCTGGGAATGAAATATCTCTGTCAGAGGATGTGAACTCATTTTAAATTCTTGCTGTCTATTGTCAAATTGTTTTTGAGAAAGAGTGTAGCCCTTTAAGTCATCGGATGCCAAATGGAGAAGGAAGACAGATAATCTTAACTTCTCCATCCTTCAGCCTTCTCATCCTGGACAGTTTGATTGGCATAAAAAGGCAATGATTTATTAATCTCTTTGATTACTAGTCAAGTTGAGCTCTTGTGTGAATTTTCTGTTCATATCTTCTGCTAATGGATGAAAGCCCTTTTTTTGATCTTTAAGAGCTCTTTGTATCAGAAAGAAATTTGTCCTTTTCCTGTGTTCATTACAATTTCTTTTCTTTTGCAGTTTACCTTTTAAATGATTGATTGATAAGCTAATAAGTTTATACATGTACTTAAAGAGAATTGGCATTGTCACAAATTTTAGGTTTTTCTTCTAGAAAAATATGTTCATACATTTGTTTGTGTCTCATTTTGTGTATCTCAAAAAGATTTTCCTAGTTTACAGCATACTGAATAAAATGAGGTCCTGTAATATATTTTTCTAAGTATTTTTGGTTTGCTAAGGTAATTAAGAAAGTGAGATTTTTTTCCTCTTCAGATATTCTAACTGGTTATTGCTGATATAAGTAAAGCTATTGCTTTTTCTGTTTTATACTTAATCCATCCACTTTATCAAACACTGATTAACTCTAAGAGATTTCCAGATGAAACTCTTGATATTATCAGGAACATCTGGCTTTTCTCTGATTTTAATGAGAGTATCTTCTGTATTCACCATTAAATATGATGGTAGCTGCTGGTTTAAGCTAGATATTATTTATCATACTGATTAAATGGACTTACATTCCCAGCTCTCAAAGAGGTTTTCTGCCCCCTTTTAATTAGGAGTGGGTGTTAAATGTTATCTAATATACTGTCAGGGCCTGGCTATTTATAAATTCTGTGATTATACCTTTTATCTATATAACGCCCCCTTTTGTTCTGTTTAATAATGTTTTTTCCTCCTTGTGTTCTTCTCTGTCTAAAATGGATACTGCCACCACTGCTTTTTCTTTTTAATCTTCTTGTTTGTATTTGTTAATTTTTTTGCCTATCTCTCCACTTTTAATTTTTTGTATCATTGATATTCAGCATCTTGTTCAATTAGACAATTGATAAACATGGGTCACATGCTTGTGTGTGTGTGCTTAGTAGCTCAGTCCTGTCTGACTCTTGGCAACCCTTTGGACTGTAGCCCTCCAGGCTCTTCTGTCCATGGAATTTCCCAGGCAAGAATACTAGAGTGAGTTTCCATTTCCTTCTCCAGAGGATTTTCCTCACCTAGGGATCAAACCTGGGTCTCTTGTGTCTCCTGCATTCCAGACAGATTCTTTACCTGCTGAGCCATTGGGGAAGCCCCAGGCCACATGCTTACTTTTGTGCCAAATGCTGGATCAGGTCCCTGAGATACAAAAAAGAGAGAACCTGCCAGAAGGGATGCACCACAGCCCAGACTGAAACAGGCGCTGCTGTGGGAGATTTGGGGCAGCAGTGGCTCCCAGGAGGGTCTGGCCTAGTTAGGGGTTCTGGCAAGGTTGCCCAGGGTGATAGGAGGTATAACGCATAGATATGCACACAAGATAACCCAAGGAGAGTCAATCAGCTGGCCCTCGGGGAGAATAGGGGTTTGGGTACTTCTGTGCCCAGACAACTTTAGGACCCCATGGAACCTGCAGATCCCACACTAGGGCACCACCATTAATTCAGGAAATTAGTTGCTCCTCCTCTACCTTCTTTTTCTCCACTTTATAGTTTCTACCTATTCATAGCTTCTCTTTCATTCATTCACTCACTCATTCAATCAGCAAATAATTTTTCAGCACCTTCTATGTATTGGGTGTCATTCAGGAACTGGGAAATCAACCATGAAGAAGACATGAAAAATAGTTGCTATCACAAAACTTATATTCTAGAGGAGGAAGCAGACACGAAGTGAAAGTACAGGATAATTGCAAATGGTGGTGTCATGGATGAAGCCTCCTCTAATGACTTCTCACTATACTTAGAAGAAAATCCAAAGTTCCTCCATGACACTTAGGTCCTACATAAACTGACACCATCCTCCACCTCCTGGCTTTTCAACTCTCTCTGCCTTGCTCTCTGAGTTCCACCTTCTTGGTCTCTACACTCCTCAAACAGACCAGGTGTGCTTCTCTCTTTGCTTTGGTACTGGATATTCCCTCTGCCTGGATGCTCTTCCACAAGATGCTCCATAAGCTGCCCCACATCTCAGGTCAGATTGAATGTTACTTCATCAATATGGCCTTTGCCAACCACCCTCTCCATATAAGGCAGTACCCCTCCCCCCACTCACCCGGATCCTTTGCCTTGCTTTGTTTGGCCTCATCACTCTTAGCACTGCCTGAGCCTGTGGTGTGTATATTTACCTGTGTCTTTGTTTATTGTCTGTCTCTCTCTAGTGGGGGCTTCTCAGGTGGCCCTAGTGGTAAAGAACCCTCCTGCCATTGCAGGAGACGCAAGAGACAAGGGTTTGATTCCTGGGTCAGGAAGATCCCCTGGAGGAGGGCACAGGGAACCCACTCCAGTATTCATACCTGGAGAACCCCATAGATGGGGACGCCTGGCGGGTCACAAACAGTCGGACACAACTGAAGCGACCCAGCATACACACTCCCACTCTCTCCTTGAGGGCAAGATCTTTCTTTGCAGGATCTTTTGTTCAGAGAACAGAGCACAGCACTAGGTAGAGACTCAATGAGTATTTGTTGAAAGAATGAATGAGGGAAGTGGTATGTGATACAGGTGGTGATGGTGCTAGAGAATGATGGACAGGGAGGGTATGCTCTGCAGGTGGATCCTAAAGAGCAGGGGGAGGGAGAAAGGGCTGAGCGAACCCCTCAGGCTGTGCTCTCTACCACTGGGGAAGGAGTGAGGGGTGGGACAAGAAGAAGGGGGGAAAAGTCCTCTCTCCTCCCACGCATTTCGTACAGACTCAAGTATGACTTTTGCCTCTGTCCTTTAAGTTTGGCCAAAATGTGTCTAGAAATGGTACCCTTTTTATTCATTTGGCCTGAAACGTGATGTGTCATTTCTGTTTGCTCCCAAAGCCCTTCTCTGGCTCCTGAAAGATGTCTTATATTTTATGTTTTTATATCTTATTTCTTTATAGATCTTCTTGTTCTGCATTCTGGGAGAGCTCCTCAAGTTCATACGTGGGTCGTTGATTTGGTTTTTTGCAGTGTTGATTCTGTCTTTTTTCACCTCAAGAGTGAATTTAGATTCTCCTATTTCCTTTCAATACATCCTTGTCTCCCCAGTCCGATCGCCAAATAATATTTCTGCCTCGGGCAGTCTTCAGCCTCGGACCTTCTCTCCTAGGACTTTCTGTCCCTTTTCTTCACATGCATGTCTTCTTGCATTGTCTTCTAACCTTTTCTACACTTTTCTTCTGGTTGCTGGAGTAATCCTTTTCAGAAGCATACATTTCCTTTGAATATTATGGATGTTTCATTCATTCATTCATTAATGAAATGCATTGACTATTTCCCGGGTACCTAGCCCTGAACTAGGTACCAGGAGGTAATCGATAGCCAGCAAGTCCCCACAAATGGTAGAGTCAAATGAAGGAACTAAACAATTATACAAGCAATTTTAATAATATGACAAATGCTGTGGACAGGACACATGTGGTTGGTATCAGGGCACACAGTAGTCATGTATAATCTTGTCAACTGCAGAAATGGAATTGGGGAGATGATTCTACCTTCTCTTATCCTGAGATATTTTTTCTCACAGCCTGTGTTGTTGAGTTTGAGCATTTTTCCTCCTTACTGCAGTTGCATTCAGTGAGTCTTTATTGACATGAACTTCTTATGTAGTAACAGATGGAATGTTGTGAGTTCCCCTTACTTCTTCTCACTAAGTGTTTGAGTGTCATTCAGATGTCCTTTCAGATGCCCAGGCAGGTAACAGGTGGATGTCCACAACATCTGGTCCAACCTCCAGCACAGAGAGGCAGATATTCTTATTGCATCTCTCTGCTGACATTAAGTAAGATCTTCTGCCCTCAACACTTGGTTCTCTGGCATCCTGAACCATCTGTGTTGTCCATGCAAAACTGAAATCTCCAGCAGGCATTATTTCTAGGACTCTCCTGGAGTAAATCAGTCCAGAGTAGACAGTCTTCCAAAATGCAGCCCCTTCCAGTATTATTGAAATGTATCTGGTGAGGTGTTCAAGGAAACTATGGAGGGCATAGTGCATTTTTGATGCCCTCTGGTCATTAATAGAGACATCCTGGATGATGTGAAGAGGCAAGTAAGTTGAGGAACTGCTCCCACAACAGACCCACTCGAATTTCAGGCCCAGACAGCACCAATGTATCTGATTCTAAGGAGGGGAAACCAAAAATTCATTTCTCTGAGGAGGAAAGGAGAAGAAATGAAAGTGGAGAACGAAGATAGAGCAAGGTTTCGAGCATGTGTGCATGCTCACTCATTTCCGACTCTTTGTGACCCTTGGACTGTAGCCTGCCAGGCTCCTTTGTCCATGGGATTTTTCAGACAAGAATACTGGATTGGGTTGCCATTTTCTCCCCCAGGGGACATTCTGGACCTGGGGATCGAACCCACATCTCCTGCATTGCAGGCAGATTCTTTACCACTGAGCTACCTGGGAAGCCCCAAGGTTTCAAGGAGTTCAGATAAATATTTAAACAGGGAAGGAATTATGAGCCTCCTGAAATAGTATGCATCATTAATTCCCAGGCAGTCAGGTTAACAACGAGCTAGCTGGTAGGGAGATAGCCTCCTGAATTATTCTTTTAATGGAGTTCCCAGGTTAAAGTAGATTTCATTTAAGGTCAATCAATAGGTAATTTTATCCAGGCTTGGCGATTAAAAGAAAACCATAAAAAAGTTCTGTGACAGTAGTCTTTTTGGCTCAGTCAGACCTTCGTTAAGACCTGGAGAGCACTGGAGGAAGGCTACACCATAAATGAAGGCAAAGGTGCCAGGCTCTATCTTCCATCAAGAACCTCTCACCCCAAGCGAGTGTTAGCTCCCCTCTTAACTCAGATGCCTCAGTCCATACCCCCAGGCAAAGAGAAGAAACTCATGTTCCTTTCTTGTCTGGTAGATGGGGCACATTGGAATAATTTCAGTTAACAGTGTAGATCCAGCTTATTTCTTGAATTCCCAATGATTGGTCATGGTGAATAAGAATGAGTCGGAATTTTAGTTTGACAGAAGTGATTATGTTAGGCTCCTTGTGTGTGGGGGGGTCTCTCTATCTCTCCTGCTCTATTAGAAGGCGCCTCGGGAAATCAGTAAGAAATGAGATGCCCAGGAACCTGCTGTTCAGTGATCCACCATTGACTTACTTAGGAAATTAGAGTAGAAAAGGGTTTCTAGAAAATGAAATTGCCTTTAGGTCTTACAGAGTGATTCAAGTTCTTGCCAAATGAATCCAGGAATTACATTGTTTGAAGGATAAGGGGCTTTTCTTTCTCATCACTTGTCTTCAGGGGTGAGTGCATACATGCTCAGTCATTTCTGACTCTTTGTGACCCCATGGACTGTAGCCTGCCTGGCTCCTCTCTCCATGGAATTTTCCAGGCAAGAATACTGGAGTGGGTTGCTTCTCCAAGGGATCTTTCCAACCCAGGGATTGAACCTGCATCTCTTGCATCCTCTGCATTAGCAGGTAAATTCTTTACCACTGTGCCACCTGGGAAGCCCATGGAACCCTGAATTGTGGGTCTTTAGGAGTAAGATATTCTTTCTTTTTGTTTTGCTTCTTTTCTCTTCTTGATAGTCAAGGACTTTTCTAAAAGTATGTTTTACCCAAGCCAGTATTTTGAGTTTATTAGGATTTTCCAAGGCTTGCTATTTATTTTCACAGACTCACTTTTCACTGAGTCAAGAGAATGAAGAAGGATCCCTGTTGCCATGGTTTTTTTTTTTAAATAAATTACACTTTAAAGGGGCCGCTGGTTGCCAGTTCACACACAATCAAACTCTGCCATAGTTTCCATATTAAAAAAAAAAAATTCCTGCTGTGAATCTAACAAGGAAAAAGATTCTGAACCTCTCCTCCTTGCTTATCACGAATCAAAATGGAAACGAGGGATGTTGGCAACAATACAGAAAGTGCATTAAGGAATGCAAAAATTCTATGGGGGGGAGGAAATAAATCAAGTATTGTTGAATAGTGCTTATGTGTGTGAATATATTCTTCAGATTGATATTCATAGGCTGGTAAATAAGGTGTTAGGAGGCAGCAGACTGTATATTATCCTCGATATTTTTTTATTTTTATAAAGCCCAGAGAAATATAAGGCTTTTTCCTTTGGAGACCAGAGAAGCTTCTTGAAAGACTAATTATTATTGCTCTTGAAAAGGTTTGTGATCACTCTTGGATACATTTGTTACAGTGATAGATGCAGAGCAGTGACAAAGGAAATAAAAGCCTAATTTGCTATTCCCTTGAAAATTTTCAGCTCTAAAACAACTTGGCAATGACTCCAAGGATGCCGCGTGTTACTCTCAATCACGCAGAAGCAGCTCTTCAGAGCAGAGACATACGTGAAAATGTGTGTGTGCCTGAGCGCAAAGCATGGCATTCATGTGCACACAGTTACCCACAGAACATGCAGAATCAGCATTTTACAGGCTTTGCAAAAGGGCTGGAATTCAAAATCCATGAGCTAAGAGGAAGCTGCATGTGGAATCTGTGAAGCTGCTGGCTCCCTTTCCTTGCATTGATCTTAGAACTTGACAACTGAGAAATACATCTTTATCATTCTTTTGCTTAGACGAAAGTATTATATATACTTGAAGGCAACATTGTGTTTTATTTGCCAAGATTCAATCTACTGGTATTGAATATCCACCAAAAGAACACTAGATGATTAGAGAGCATGCACAAAGGAGGTACAGAAAACCCCATAAGGCTCATTCCCTTTCCAAGTCTGATAGCAATAAAACAGCTCTACCCTTTTTGCTCTGGGATTCTGATTAATAAGCAGAGACAGAGGAGAAAGTGAAATTGAATCTCAATTATGAGAGATATTGCACTTATGGAGTTTGGGCTTTTAAATACTTTACCTAGTTCTGTTACTAAAGGGAAATATATATATATATATATATATATATATATATATATATATATATATTAATTCAGCTATAAAAACTTAAAGAGATTTGAATAGTGACAAACTGAAAACATTTTATAAGTCATTTTAAACTTTACATTTTAATGCCTTTCCATTACCTTCTGGTTAGAACTCAAACTTTGCAGCCTGGCACCTATTTCTGCCAATGGTCCATTATGGCTCCCATGCCTGCACTTTTACAAGCTGCTCTTCCATCACTTAATTCATATTCAACATCCAAAACTCAGTTCAAGGTCCTGTCTTTGGGAACCTCTGACTTCTCTCACTGGCTCCGTCTTCAGTGTTTTTCTTTCACGTTCCCATAGCACCTTGAGCCTACATGGCACATAAAACATGGCTAATTGTCAGCATACTTTGATTTCCCCCCACTCTTGGCCCAAAGGACAGGCTCCTCCATCTATATATTTATTGTGCTCTTCTGATTATTGTCCACTTGCCACTTCAGACCATTCTCCACCCTCTCCTCCCTGCTCTGTGCCCCAGGGTAGAATATCATGCCAGCTTATTGCTCTGGCTTTCTTGTTGGCTTAGACTCATTATCTGTTGAATGTATTTTGTAAAACTAAAACATGCTAAACTGAACATTGTTCTCTGGCTTCCAGACCAGAGGGTAGAGATAAAAAATGGAAGGTGGAGGATGGGAAGAAAGAAGAGTCAGAGTATTTATTCCTATGACTCTCTTCCTATAAGCCATGGACTGGCAGTGGCTATAAACCTTTATCTAAGACCACCACTCTAGGGACTTCCCTGGTGGTCCTATGGCTAAGACTCCAAGCTCCCAATGCAGGGGGCCTGGGTTCAATCCCTGGTCTGAGTAACTAGATCTCACATTCAGCAACTAAGAGTTCACATGCCACAACAAAGACTAAAGATCCAGAGTGCCACCACTAAGACCCCGCACATAATAAGTAAAAATAATTATAAATAACTAAAAATAATAATAATAAAAGACCACTGACGAGCTACGGTCCATGGGATTGCAAAGAGTCGAACATGACTGAGCACACACAGCTCTCCAGTGGGGTAGCCCCTCCCCCAGAGTTCAAATTCTTCACATTCTAGAAATTGCTCCTTCCCCCTTCAGCCTGGGGATGATAACAGCTTCTGCTTCTCCCAAATTTTCTCCAAAATAAAAGGGAATTTAGATATGGAGAGCTCTGAGACCCATTCTACAATCCCCATTATGACCAAATGCACCTCTTTTGCATGCCTTGCTTTTGCGGTGGATGCTTATCACCCTCCCCACCCGCTGTGAGTCTCAGATAGGGAGAAGTCAGCCTTGAGGCTCTGCCATGGGATCAATGCCTTCTCAGCTAAGAGATATTGATCCCATGACAATGGCTGTCCTGCCTTTCTTTGTGTGAGGAGCTGACTGTAGACTTAGCAATTGTGTGCAAGGGCAGTATTTCTGAACAACAATGGCCCGCTGTCTCATTATCGATTGTTCTGCAGTCTAACTGGGTTAGAACTGGTGCACATTTCATACCCCCTTCCTTCTCCCTCCTTCCTAAAGCAAATAAAATCTTTAAAAAGAGGGTGCGGGTATACACAGAGAGAAGTTATTTTATTTCATATGAAAATACTTTCTACTCCTGACCAAGTATATATATTTTTTGAATGCTGAAATTGATTCAGGGCAGTCATCCTGGCAATGACTCTGGCTTGGTCCATGTGGCTTGGGCCTCAGAAAGCTGTATTCCCAGCCTGTCCAGAGATCCCCAATGACCTGAGTAGGTCCCTCACTTCTCCTGGGGGTTCTCTGAACCCACCTGATTTATCCAGTAGGCACAGGGTCTAGGACCCACAGTACTATTCAAGACATGGGAAAACGTTTTACATACAAATTCTTTTCAACTCAGAAGAAAAGGTGAAAATAATAATGATGAATATATAATAAAAAAATCTAGCCTGGATTATACTTGCTTTATGTCAATGTATTTGTTTGATATAATTTTTAATACTGTCTATGAAGGAAAGGACCTACAAAGACAAAAGTGCCAAAGATCCACAAAAGTAATAATACTGCCCTGCTCTGCAGAACATCAGCCCTGAAGACACTCCTTGGGCAAATAAAATCTAGGAAACCCAAGGCACCACCTCCCCTGGAAGATTCACATCTTACAATAGCAGATCAGAGGACCACAGCCATCTTGCTGTGAAAGAATCTACTTTCTCTTTGTTTAAGCCAGCTAGTTCCAAACTTACTTGACTTCAGAATACTTGGAGAAACACCAATCTAAACTTCGTTTGTTTTATTTCTCTTTCTAGCCTTGATAACCTCTCAGAACTTAAATAGTACAACCTTGTATTTATTTTCAAGCCCCTCTGGGGAATTTAAAACTATAAATGCCTACTTTTTTTTTAAAGAAGCAAGATCTCAGATCAATAACATAAATTTTTAACTTAAGAAATTAGAAAAAAAAAAGAGTAAAGTAAATCCAAAGGAAATTAAGATAAGAGCAGAAACAAATGAAAGATAGAATAGAAAACAACTGAGAAAGTCAACAAAACTAAAAGTTTTGAAAAGATCAGATAAATTGACAAGTCTTTAGCTAGACTGACCAAGAAAGAAAGAGAGAAGACTTAAGCAACTAAAACCTGGGATGAAAGAGGAGATATTCCTATCAACCTTATAAAAATAAAGCTGATTATAAATAAAATTCATTATAAAAGGACACCATGAACAATTGTATGCCAAGGAACGATACAGTTTAGATAAAATGGAAAAATTCCTAGGAGACACAAACTATAAAAACTGACTCACAAAGAAATATAAACTCTGAATAGACTAATATAACAAGTAAAAAGATTGAATTACTAATCAAAAAACTGCCAACTACCCACAAAGAAAATCCCAGGCCCAAATGTATTCAATGGTGAATTCTAATACATGTTTAAAAAAGAATTAAAATTGATTCTTCACACACCCTTGCAAAAATTAGATGAAGAAGGAAAATGTCCCAAATCATTTTATAAGGGCAGTATTACCTACCCCAATACCAAAAGCACATCAAAAAAGCACAAGCAAACGATAGACCAAGGTCTCTTATGAATATGGACACAAATACCTTCAACATAATGCTAGCAAATGGACTCTAATAATATATCAAAGGACTGCAAATTATGACCAAGTGGGTTTGAACCCAAGAATGCAAGGTTGGTTTGACACATGAAAATTAATCAATGAAGTCTACTGTGTTAACAGAATAAAGGGCCAAAACCATAGCTCAGTTGGTAAGGAATCTGCCTGCAATGCAGGAGACCCCAGTTCGATTCCTGGTTCAGGAAGATCCCTGGAGAAGGGATAGGCTACCCATTTCAGTATTCTGGCCTAGAGAACTCCATGAACAGTCAGTCCATGGAGTCACAAAGAGTAGGACATGACTGAGTGAGTTTCACTCGTTCACTGAATCTTAACAGATGCCAAAAAAGCATTTAAGACAAATTATAAATTGAAGGGACTTCCAAAAGCTCATCTAAAGTATATATAAAAAACTCACAACTAGTATCCTACCTAATGGTAAAAGCTGAATGTTTTCCCTCTAAGATTGGCAATAAGACAAGGATGTCTGCTCTCATCACTTCTAGTCAACATTGTATTGGAGGTTCTAGCCATTAGGCAAGGAGAGAACATAAAAGCCTTCCAGATTAGAAAGATAAATGTATTTACACACTTTGATCTTCCTAAGGACGGTGACTGCAGCAATGAAATTAAAAGATACTCCTTGGAAGGAAAACTATGGCAAACCTAGACAGCATATTAGAAAGCAGAGACATCGCTTTGTCAGCAAAGATCTGTATAGTCAAAGCTATCGTTTTCCAGTAGTCATGGACGGATGTGAGAGTTGGACCATGAAGAAGGCTGAATGCCAAAGAATTGATGCTTTCAAATTGTGCTGGAGAAGACTCTTGAGAGTCCTTTGACTGCAAAGAGATCACAGCAGTCAATCATAAAGGAAATCAATCCTGAATATTCATTGGAAGGACTGATGCTGAAGCTGAAGCTCCAATCCTTTGACCACCTGATGTGAAGAGCCAACTCATTGGAAAAGACCCTGATGCTGGGAAAGCTTGAGGGCAGGAGGAGAAGAGGGCAGCAGAGAATGAGATGATTAGATAGCATCACTGACTCAATGGACATGAATCTGAGCAAACTCTGGGACAGAGTAGGGGACATAGGACCTTGATTTGCTGCAGTCCATGGGGTCACAAAGAGTTAGACACAACTTAGTGACTGCACAACAACAATGAGGAATACACACACACTCACATGCACGCACCACATACAACTAACTGTTAAGATTAATAAATGAGTTCAGTACGATTTCAGGATACAAGATCAATATATGAAAATTAATTGTATTTCTACTCTACATTAGCAATGAATAATCCAGAAATGAAATTAAGAATGCAGCTCCTTTTACAATAGAAAAGAATAAAATAGGAATAAATTTAGAAAAGATGTATAAGAATTTTATACTAAAATCTACAAAACATGTTGAAAGAAATTAAAGAAGACTGAAATAAATGAAAATAGTATCCCTTGTCATGGGATGAAAGACTTAATATTAAGATGACAGTACTGTCCAAACTGATAGATTCAACACAAAAATGTCTACCAAAATCCCAACTTAAGTCAGTCTAAAAAAGTGGAAGGTCATACAACCTTGAAGAATGAAGTACTGATACGTGCTGCAATGTGGATGAATCTGGACAACATCATACTAAGTGAAATAAGCCTGTTACCAAAGTCTATGATTCTGTTTACATGAATAGGCAAGTCCATAGGGACAGAGAGAACGTCCCAGGTGGTGCTAGTGGAGGGAGGGGTAAATGAAGAGAGACTCTTAATTTATTTATTTTTAATTGGAAGATAATTGCTTTATGGGCTTCCCTGGTGGTTCAAACAGTAAAGAATCCACCTACAATGCGAGAGACCTGGGTTTGATCCCTGAGTTGTGAAGATTCCCTTGGAGGAGGGCATGGCAACCCACTCCAGTATTAACAGGACAAGGATGTCTGCTCTCATCAATTCTAGTCAACATTGTATTGGAGGTTCTAGCCATCAGGCAGGAAGAGAACATAAAAGCCTTCCAAATTAAAAAGGTAAATGTATTTGCACATCTTGATCCAGTATTCTTGCCTGGAGAATCCCCATGGACAGAGGAACCTGATGGGCTACAGTCCATGGGATCTCATAGAGAAGGACACAACTGAGCGATTAAGCACACACAGCAGTTGCTTTACAATGTTGTATTGGTTTCTGCCATACATCAACATGAATCAGCCGTAGGTATATATATGTTCTCTCCCTCTTGAACCTCCCTCCCAGCTCCTACCCCACCCCACCCTTCTAGCTTGTCACAGAGCACTAAGCTGAGCTCCTTGTGTTATACTGCAACTTCCCATTAGTTATCAATTTTACATGTGATGATGTATGTATGTGTTTTACATATGGTGGTGCTACTCTCTCAGTTCGTCCCACCCTTTCCTGCCCCTGCTGTGTCCACAAGTCTGTTCTCTATGTCTGAGTCTCTAAACCTGCCCTGCAAATTGGTTCATCAGTACGATTTTTCTAGATTCCATATATACGTGTTAATATATGATATTCGTTTTTCTCTTTCTGACTTATTTCTGTTGCTGACAGAGACTCTTAATGGGTAAAATTTCCTTTAGGGATGATGAAAAAATCCTGAAATCAGGTGATAGTGATGGTGGCACAACAGTGAATACACAACAAACTACCGAATTTTATGCTTTTTAAAGGGTGAGTTTTCTAATCATCCTTGCCCTTTCATTTATTCTCTTATTTGCTTATTCAAACTCCATCTTCTTTGTTTCCCTCAGCTTTTTTGAGATAAAATTGACAAATAAAATTGCTAAAAGTAAAAAAAATGGGGGGGGGGGTGAGTTTTCCCATATGTAAATTGTAGCTCAATAAAATTGTTACATTTTAAAATGTCCTTGCTGGGAGTCACTGCTGGGAGTGCCCCTTATGGGTCTGCTTTTAATTAGATGAAATCTGTGCTCATTCTTTCCATCCCCTTCAAGACATTCCTCTGCTAACAATGAGTCTCTGAACTAAAGAGTCTTGGTGTGTTCATTCATTCATTCATTTGCTGCATATTAACTGAGTGCCTACCCTAGGTCATGCATGCTCTGTGCCAGACCCTGGGGATAGAGAACTAGAGAAGACAGACTAGGTCCCTGCCCGCAGCAAACTTACAGTCGCGCACGCTCACTTGAAATTTATCTCTGGATCTCATCTTTTTAAACATTTTCTTACAGTGTGAGGGTGGGAGCAGGAGTAGAGAAACAATCTGTTTCTGTTATTGTTTTTAGTGCCTTTAGTTCAGGGACCTGGTGGATCTAATCCGTGGTGCTTATCACAATGTCACCTGTTTGGCAAAAGGTCAGTTTAAAATGTTTACCTTTCAGGTGTTTCCTACTTTATTTGGGGGCTTTCAAAGGGGAGAAAACCCCCATGTCAGTTGGGCCCTTGGTAGGTTTCAGGCACTGTGTGATGACCACAGCCACCCTGCAAGGTGAGTCACAGCAACAGCAAAGCTAAATGGCCATTGTTGGCAGAACATTTAATACAGGCCAGGGATTGCACAGGACTTTGACAAGCATCATCTCATTCCATCCTCCCAGTAACTTTACAGCCCCTGTTTTATAGACATCTTTCATAGACAACTGCCCAGTGACACAGTTAAAGGGTTGAGGAGCCAGAATTTTCACTTCAGTTTCACCTGGCTCCAAAACCCATGAGCATTCCCTTTTCCTGCATTGCCATCTGTGTTCTGCCTTCAGAATACCTAAAACCCTTACTGATGCAAAGGAATAAGACACCAATGCAGGGTATGGGCCCTGGGGCAGATGTTGTTTCAGATTTATGCACCTGCCAGCTATGTCTCTTTGCCTCCATTCTCTCCTTTAAGAAATGGGTCAATAGCAGTCTCAATCTCAGAGGGTTATTATCAGGATAAGTGAACTGATGTGTGTAAAGTGCTTAGAGCAGGGTTTGGCTATAAACATCATCAATAAATATCAATTATATTCCCTCATCAAATGCCATGGGCCTAATAACAATTATAATGGATCTGATCAACTTACCTGATGCCTGACACCGGGTGAACATGTTCCAGCCCACATATCCAACCTACCTAACCTCTATGAAAGCAGAGAAGAGTTATTCTTCCTATGTTCCAGATGAGAAACCCAAGGGTAAGATCACAAAGCCTAAGATGCGAAACAGATTTGGCAAATTGATGTCATTAGCCTCCCTGTTGGGCAAGAACCCATCACATTCCTCACATCACATCTTCCTTCTCAAGATAGCTTCTCACCTTTAAGGTCTGATCACATGATGGCATTTGAACAATACCAGGGGATAGTAGTAAGCTGAAACCTGGGCCATAACAAGAATGAGATATGTGGGGAACCTAGGACACAATACTTAAGGAGTTGTTCACTACCAGGGTCATCATGCAAGGGCAAGGGTGGCAAGTGAGACTGACCACCTCCTTAAATTCTGTGCCCTAAATATATCTGGAGAAAAACATGGTCTGAAAGGATATATGTACCCCAGTGTTCATTGCAGTGCTGTTTACAATAGCAAAGACATAGAAGCAACCTAAATGGCCATCAACAAAGGAATGGATATTGAAAATGTGATTCATATGTACAATGCAATATTACTCAGCCATTAAAAAGAATGAAGTAATGCCCTTTGCAGCAACATGGACGAAACTAGAGATTGTCATTCTGAGTGAATGAAGTAAGGCAGAGAAAGAGAAATATCATATGATATCCCTCATATGCAGAATCTTCCATCACCAGTCACATCCACAACTGGGCATTGTCAAAGCTATGGTTTTTCCTGTAGTCATGTATAGATGTAAGAATTGGACCATAGAGAAAGCTGAGTGCTGAAGAATTGATGCTTTTGAACTGTGGTGTTGGAGAAGACTCTTGAGAGTCCGTTGGACAGCAATATCAAACCAATCAATCCTAAAGGAAATCAGTCCTGAATATTCATTGGAAGGACTGATGCGGAAGCTGAAACTCCAGTACTTTGGCCACCTGATGCAAAGAACTGACTCATTGGAAAAGACCCTGATGCTGGGAAAGATTGAAGGCAGGAGGAGAAGGGGACAACAGAGGATGAGATGGTTGGATGGCATCACCAACTTGATGGACGTGAGTTTGAACAAGCTCCAAGAGTTGGTGATGGACAGGGAAGCCTGGCATGCTGCGGTCCATGGAGTTACAAAGAGTTGGACACCATGGGGTTGCAAAGAGTCGCACACGACTGAACAACTGAACTGAATTGAACTGATATGCAGAATCTGAAAAGAAATGAGATAAATGAACTTATTTACAGAACAGAAACAGACTCATAGACTTGACGAATGAACATATGGTTTCTGGGGGGAAGGATGCAGGAAGGGATAGTTAGGGAGTTTGAGATCAACATGTACACACTGCTATAATTTAAATGGATAACCAAGAAGGACCTACTGTATAGCACAGAGAACTCTGCTCAATGATAAGTGGCAGCCTGGATGGAAGGGGAGTTTGAGGGAGAGTGGATACATGTATATGTATGACTGAGTCCCTTTGCTGTCCACCTGAAACTATCACAGCATTGTTAATTGGCTATACTCCAATATAAAATAAAAAGTTTTTAAAAATCCTAATGCCATCTCACCCTAATCCCAGGCCTGATCATATCCCTTCTCAAGATGCCTACAGCTCTTAACACACTGAGAACAAAGTATCATGGTTTGTATTTGCAGTTGCCAAAATTACAGTGTCTCTAAACTACAAAATGGAAAGAGACTTGGGGGTAATAGGGAAGCAAGAGTCGACACTGAGTCCAGTTTAATTCAGCAGCTGGCACTGACCAAACTCACCATTGATTTAAAGTTGGCAGTGAGAAGAGTTTTAAGAAAGCCAGTGGCCTTGAGCTAAAATGCTACAGGATGTTAGAGTAGACAGGGGAATTCATGGAAAGAAGTGAAACTAGCTTAATGAGGATTAATGCCAAGCATCCTGCTTGTGCAGAAAGAAGTCATCAAGTAAGAAATTCCAACAAGTGAGTTCTAAGTTGGAAAACTGAATTCTAGAAAGGAAGTCAGGAGAAGGTGCAACATGGAGTGGAAGCAGCTGATGTGATGGGATCTGCTACCCAAGGAGAGAGAAGAGCATCTCAGAGGAAGAGCTATTTGTAGGAAGAGAAGCTACTCATGGGCGATGGACATCAAGAGGGAAAATGCTTTGGAAACAACCCATCTTCCTGTGGAAGCTTTGAATTCATGCATCACTCTGTAATTGTGTGAGGCATCTTCTCAAAAGTCCCAGGGTTCTTTCCAGTTGATCAACAATTTTGCCCCCAGTAAAGAGCTGTAAATTGAGTTTCTTCTTTCTCCCTCATGACCAAGCTCATGGCTCAGGTGATATCAGCAGAGCAGGGGTTTTATATTCTTCTTGAATCAACTGGAACTCTTTTGGTTGCAGGTAGTAGAATGTGACATGAGATAGTTCACCAGAAAGGAGATCTGATTACAAGGTTACAGAGCATCCCTTAGATTCTAAAGACAGTAACAAGCTTAACCTCAGGCGGGAAACATCAGCAAAAACTGCAGCTGAGTGAGGAACTCAGGAAGCCTCTCCTTCATCTTTTTTCTGCTTTTCACTCTATAAAAGGGCTTCTCTGCTGCCCTGGTAGAAAATAACTACTTTGAATATGTCCCTACTTGATGTCTCCCCCGTTTCCAAGAATAGCCACAGGGGTGGGATTCTTTTCATCCTGTTTCCAAATTTCCAGAGAAGAGGCTTAAGAGTCAGCTTAGATCAGAGGCCATTCTGATCCGATCAACCAAGGTCAGGAGGTGAGGTCTGAATATGGCTCCTCCCCTTGTGACCAAGTAGATGGAAGGAGGTAGAGGGGCAGATCCAAGAAGACATGTTCTGTGCAGACAAGCCGAGCGATGTCCACTGTACCTGCTCCTACTGTGACATGTGCCTTCATCCACAATTGGATGGCAATATTGACTAAAGCAAAGAAAACATAAAACCACAAGCTCAAAAGTTAATGAGGGTTGAAGACACTGTGCTAAGTCCAGTCAGCAAGACACAAAAAACAAGTATTATATGATTCCAACTAGGGTTGTCAAATTCATAGAATGCAGGCAAGCAGTGACCAAGAACTGGTGAGGGTGGGGGCTGCTGTTTAACCTTTACAAAGTTTCTGTTTGGGATGATGAAATGTTCTGGAGAGGGATGGTTGTGAGGGTTGCACAACATGAATGTACTCAATGCCACTGAACTCTACCCTTAAAAATGGTTAAGATGGTAAATTTTATGTGATGTGTATTTCATCACAATAAACAGAATAGGATAGAATAAGAAGTTAATTCAGGATCCAATGCAGGGAAAGCAGCCAAGATGATCCAGCTTGTCCTTTTGTGCATCCATGGCACTTCGTGGGTTACTCCCTTGGCTTGAGCTGCACTTTTTTTCCTTACTTGAGGAATTCTTAGTTGTTCTTTAAGACTGAGCTGATATAAGCTGCCTCGCTTAAGCCTTGGGTACACTCCCCCAGGCAGACTTAATCACGTCTTTTCTATGTTTCTATGGCAGCATATATGGCGTGTGAAGCTACTACTGTATATCATGTGCCATAAGCATTTTCTATACACTTGTCTCTCCCACTGGCCTACAAACTTCAGAGCAGAGAACCATAGAGTATTACTGTTGATACAGCAGACCCTTGAGCCCCCACTCCCAGCCTGCCACTCTCCATTGTGTGACCTCCAGCAAATTACCTTCTAGGCTTTAGATTCTTTCTTCAAATGTAAAAATGGGACTCAGTATCATGTGTACCTCTATGGGTTAAATGAAGAAGCCCATGCAAGCATTGCATACCTACCTTAAATGCTCAATAAATTTTAGCCCTCATCGTGATCACTCACTATCAAGCACAGCATCAGGGACATGCGGCAACTCAGTCTTTGTTGAATGGATGAACAAAATAAGGGAAAAAACTGTGTACATGTACATATAAATTGTCAGTCATGACAAAACAAACAAGATTAAGTAGAATAATATATGTTGGCTGCCTGAAAGACTTGAGAGTGGCCTCAGCTTTGCAAAAGAGACTGTGAATATACTGTTTTAAAAGGTGTACATGCATGCTCAGTCACTCAGTCACATCCAGCTCTTTGTGACCCCATGGACTGTAGTCCGCCAGGCTCCTCTGTCCATGGAACTTTCCAGGCAAGAATACTGGAGTGGGTTGCCATTCCCTTCTCCAGGGTATCTTTCTGACCCAGAGATCAAGCCCATGTCTCTTATGTCTCCTGCATTGGCAGGCAGATTCTTTACAACTAGTGCTACCTGGGAAACCCTGTTTTCAAAGGCAATTCAGGAAATATTAGGCCGAACCCTGATAAGGACATCAGAGAATGTTAACTAGTCATTTCCCCTTGTGATGCATCTGCATAAATGAGATGCCCAGAATGGCCCTATATGAACACAGATTTTCATTCCACTTAGTTGCTATATCCTTTGGCTACAGAAAACAGATTGGCACTTAAATACGTACATTGCATTAGATTTCCCTAGGGAGACAGATTGCTAGAGTTCCTGTTGCTTTGAAGAGCGAGAGCTTAATTGTCCACAGGATCCATCATCTTCAGAACTGGACCCCTTGCTTTCTAGACCACACTGATATTTGAGATCCCTCCTTGAATCCCTTTTATTTTCATTGTGGATCACTCTGACTTTTGAGCCTATACTGATGCTAAAGAAAATGCTCATTTTAGTAAACTGGGGGCTTTGTTTCCTATCACTAATGTCCATCTTGGTGAAATGACTTATAACAGCTGCTCCAAGAAGTAAAATCTGATAGAAACAGAACTGGCATAGATATAAACATAAACATTAGTTTCTATGGAAACAAAAGTCACAGAGCAATGGCTGCAAGACCTAAGAGCCCGTATTCCAGGAATCAAATGCTAAATATATAGTGAGTGCATCAACCAGGGATCACACCAATAACACCAAATTCTTTTTGAGAGGAAAACAGAACGTATGTAAGATTTTGGCTAAAATGGACACCCCCTAGCAGAATCAATATGAAGGAAGGCAGTCTTTTGAATCCCAAATTGAAACTATATTTCTTTTCTTAATTGAAGGCCTCAGGGCAATGAATGATGCGTTGATGGAATTCAGTCCACAATTACACCCATGGGCACTTCACTCTGGTGTCCAATTAAAGTGCTGAAAGCCTAATGAAGGTTTGAAGTCCCACACTCAAAGCAAAATCTTCCAAAGACCCTCGTCAAATGGACCCAATTCCTTTGGCCCCAGTACTATGCATCCCACCATGCTACCTGCCTTCCCTTTCTCCCCCTATTGTTGTGTGTGTGCATGTTCAGTCACTAAGTTGTGTCTGATTCTTTGTGACCATGGGCTGCAGCCCACCATGGACAAGCTCCTCTGTCCATGGGATTTCCCAGGCAAGAATACTGGAGTGGATTGCCATTTCCCTTCTCCAGGGGATCTTCCTGACCCAGGGATTGAGCCTGTGTCTCCTGTATTGGCAGGTGGATTCTTTGCCACCGAACCACCAGGGAAACCCCTCATTGTTGCAGGAGTCTCTTGTTCAGCCACTAAATTGTGTCTGACTCTTTGCAACCCTGTGGACTGCAGCATGCAGGCTTCCCTGTCCTTCATTATCTCCTGGAGTTTGCTCGAACTCATATCCATTGAGTTGGTTATGCTATCTAACCATCTCATCCTCTGCTGCCGTCTTCTCTTTTTGCTTTCAGTCTTTCCCAGCATCAGGATCTTTTCCAATCAGTCAGTTCTTTGCATCAGGTGGGCAAAATATTGGAGCTTCAGCTTCAGCATCAGTCCTTCCAATGCAGGAGTCTCTAAAGCATCATTATTCCTGAGGCTGAAGGATTTTGAATTCAGTGGCATTGGAAATATTACTCCAAGAGAGCTCAATGCTATTCATGCAAACCCATCAGATTGTACCAGGAAGGACAAAGTCATGGTTCCACGTTGGACAGGCTGAATCTCAAGTGACCCTGAGACAACCAATGAGAGTCAGTCCATCTGTTCTAGATACTATTTCTAAATATCAAGTGATCCTCAAACTTAGTGGCTTAAAAGGATCTTTTTAATTAGGCTCTCAGGTTCTATCAATCAGGGATCCAGGCAAGGCAGAGACCAGCTGTCTCTACTTCATGATGTCCCAGGTGGGAAGACACAACATCTAGAGGTGACTCATGGTTGGGTGATCAATGACAGGGGTTTGAAGACATCTAGGGGTGCCACATGTCTGGTGACTAATGCTAGCTGTCTATGACTGGGACCTCCACTGGGGCTGTCAGCTGAATCATCTACCTGTGATCTCTCCAAGTGGCTTGGGCTTCCTCACAGCATGGTGGCCTCAGAGTAAGCAAGTTTATGTGACAATCAGGATTCCAAAAGCCCACGCAAGTGAGGCATTTTGTGAAGCAGCCTTGGAAGTCACATAGCATCAGTGTCAGTTCCACTGCATACCTTTGGTTACAAGTCAGTTACTAAACTTGATCCCTGATTCAAGGATGGAGAAATAGTTCAGACTTCTCAGTGAAAGGGTGAGAATTTCTGGGCCAAAGTTAAAAATATAATAATAAACTACAGATGTACTTTAAGACCTTAATGAAATGATTTCAAACTTCAAGAGAAAATTTCCTAAAAGATGGATAATAACTTTTGATGGCATCACAAATTCAATGGACGTGAGTTTGAGCAAACTCCAGGAGACAGTGAATGACACTGAAGCCTGGCATGCTGCAGCTAATGGGATCACAAAGGGTTGGACACAACTTAGTGACTGAACAATGAACAATAAATTTTTGACTACAGTATAGCAATAACCTAGTGAATGGCCTGGTTTCAATGGAAGTTCTCTCCACTAACCAACGAATCCATATGATGTGATTGGTTATCATGAGAAGAGAGTTTAAAGGACCTAGGTGTCCAGCTATGTATCATCCAACACCTAACATGGAGCCCTTGAAGCTGAGTAGAAGAGTAATTATATTTGCTCTTTGGAACTCTGCTATTCTCCTTTCATAGTTTGAGAAAATCTCGTCCATAATAGTTACCATGGCAACGGCAACATCTGTAGCAGATCTAGCCTGGAGGATATTTAAGGAGCAGCACCTGATCAGACAGGAATGGGTACCAACCTGGATGCAAGCAGGAGACTAGAAAGGGTCTTTCTGGGGTTGACCCCTGCCTATTCTATCCTCTAAGAAAGCAGACAACACAGAGATGTACAAACAGAGCTAAGGGCTCACTGGGACCCAGTGGAAATGGTGCAAGGATATAGTAGATAGCAGGGCAGTGAGAAAGGAGAGGTATACAGTGTTAGCAGGGGATTCTATAGTACATGGAGGATTTTAACAGCCTCTGAAGCATAATGTTCTACCACGGTATTTGAGAGAGCCCTTTGTGATGGGCAGATTCAACATCTACTTCTTGAGGGCCTACTGTGTATCAGGCCTCCTACTGGTGCCTTACACATATCCTTGCATTTTTCATTGTATTCCCACAAACAACATCTAGATATCCCTTGTAATATAAATAAGGAAACTGAGTCTCAAAGATGAAGTTGACTTAACCAAAGTCAAAGCTGAGATTCAACCCCAGATCTTTCCACCACCCAAACTGACAGTCTTTCCACCAACCAATGCAGCTTCTCCATGGTGGATGTGAGTGTGATTCAGTTTACCAAATGGATAAACAGCTGTGGGCTTTACACATTCTAGACTTCCTTAGAAAGGGCTCCATCTGAGCTTGGCTCAGTGCTCTGTGATGACCTAGAGGGGTGAGAGGAGGCTCAAGAGGGAGGGAATATATGTATACATATAGTTGATTCACTTTGTTGTACAGCAGAAACTAACACATTATAAAGCAATTATACTCCACTAAAAAAAAAATTAGAAAAGAAAGGGTTCCATCTGAGATGATATTAAACCAAAAGACAAAGAACCTTGTAGGCCATGGAAAAGAATGAATTTTATTCTAAGAGCAAAAGGATAAACATAGGTTTATTCACTCATTCACAAGTTATTCCCTGAGGTTCTGCCATGCATCAGGCTTATGTCAGACTCTGGAAAAAAGCCCTGTTCCTCTTCCCCTAGAAGAAGCAGGCAAAAAGCAAGCAAGCAGATGAAAGATAAATATAGACTCACCTAAGCTTCCCTGGTGGCTCAGTCAGTAAAGAATCTGCCTGCAATGCAGGAGACTCCTTGCAATGCAGGAGACCCTGATTTGATCCCTGGGTCAGGGAAGATCCCCTGGAGAAGGAAATGGCAACCCACTCCAGTATGCTTGTCTGTAAAATCCCATGGACAGAAGAGCCTAGCACACTACAGTCCATGGGGTTGCAAGAGTCAGACGCTACTTAGTGACTAAATCACCATGAAGAAAATAAAACAAAGTGAGACAAAAAAGAACTCTAAGGGATGGGGAAAGGAGTCCTTGCTGTGATCAAGAGAAGCTTTTCTAAGAAGGGGCATTTGAACTGAGACCTGAAAACAGAAAGGAGAAAGCCACACAAAGCACCAAAGGTAAAACGTTCCAGGCAGAGGCAGACATTGGAACAAAGGCCCAGAAGCTGGAATTATCCACAAAGTCAGGTCTGGTTGACACAGGGAGTGGAAACCAGAGGCTTGAAATATTGAAATATTGGAGGCTGATGTTGCTGGAGTGAGTGAGAGGAAAACGAGTGTGAGATGAAGTTGGAAAAGTAGGCAGGTGTCAGGCCATAGAAAGTCTATTAAGTAGGGTTGCTAAATAAAATTCATGATGTCCAGTTACACCAAAGTTGGATAAACAGCAAATAATTTTTTGATAAGTATGTCCCGAATATTGCATGGAATATTGTTGTTGTTGTTCAGTTGCCCAGTCGTGTCCTACTCTTTGTGACCTCATAGACTTCAGCACACCAGGCCTCCCTGTCCCACACCGTCCCCCGAAGTTTGCCCAAATTCATGTCCATTGCATCGGTGATGCCATCCAACCATCTCATCTTCTTACTCTACTCCCTTTTCTCCTTCTGCCCTCAATCTTTCCCAACATCAGGCACTTTTCCAATGAGTCAGCTGTTCACGTCAGATGACCAAAATACTGGAGTTTCAGCTTCAGCATTGATCCTTCCAACGACTATTCAAGGTTGATTTCCCTTAAGATTGACTAGTTTGATCTCCTTGCTGTCCAGGGGACTCGCAGGAGTCTTCTCCAACACAACAGTTCGGAGGCATCAATTCTTCGGCACTCTGCCTTCTTCATGGTCCAACTCTCACAACCATACATGACCGCTGGGAAGACCATAGCCTTGACTGTATGGACCTTTGTTGGTAGAGTAATGTCTCTGCTTTTCAACACACTGTCTAGATTTGTCATAACTTTACTGCCAAGAAGCAAATGTCTTCTGATTTCATTGCTGAGTCACCATCTGCTGTGATTTTGGAGCCCAAGAAGAGGAAATCTAACAGTACTTCTACCTTTCTCCCCTCTATTTGATGTGATGTAATGGGGCTGGATACCATGATCTTGTTTTTTTTAATATTTAGTTTTAAGCCGGCTCTTTCACACTCCTTCACCCTCATCAAGAAGCTCTTTAGTTCCTCTTCGCTTTCTGCCATTAGAGTGATATCACCTGCATATCTGAGGTTGTTGATGTTTCTCCCACCAATCTTGATTCTAGCTTGTAACTCTTTCAGCCCAGCATTTCTCATGATGTGCTCAGTGTATAGATTAAACAAACATGGAACATACTTATGCTTTAAAAAGCGGAGTTCATTATTTATCTGACAGTCAAATATAACTGGACCTCTGTATTTTTTTTTAATATTTATTTATTTATTTGGCTGCCTCAGGTTCATTGTGTCATGTGGGATCTTTCCTTGTAGTGCAGATTCTCTAGTTGTGGTTCACGGGCTTAACTGCCCCAAGGCATGTGTGATCTTAGTTCTCTGACCAGATCGAACCCATGTCCCCTGCAGTGCAAGGCAGACTCCTAACCAGTGGACCACTAGGGAAGTCCCTGGCTCTGTATTTTTTTTTTGATGTATATTAGGCAACCCTACATCGTGAGCTCTTAGGAACCAGTTCTAAGAACAACAGGAAGTCATTGACGGACTTTAAGCATTGACGGGCATGAACTGATTCACATTTTGAAAAGATTGGCTGCTATGGGGAGGGTGAATTGTGGTGGAGCAAGAGAAGTGGGAGAGAGTTATTGTTGTGTGTGTGTGTGTGTGTGTGTGTGCATGTGCGCATGCACACCTGCCCACTCAGTCATGCCTGACTCTTTTGTGACCCCATGGTCTGTAGCCTACCAGGCTCTTCTGTCCATGGAATTTTCCAGGCAAGAATACTGGAGCAGGTTGCCATTTTTTTCTCCAGGGCATCTTCCCAACCCAGGGATTGAGTCCACATCTCTTGTGTCTCCTGCATTGGCAGGCAGATTCTTTACCACTAGCACCACCTGGGAAGCCTCAAGTTACTGTAGCTGCTGCTGCTGCTAAGTCACTTCAGTTGTGATCGACTCTGTGTGACCCCATAGACGGCAGCCCACCAGGCTCCCCCATCCCCGGGATTCTCTAGGCAAGAACACTGGAGTGGGTTGCCATTTCCTTCTCCACACATTACTGTAGACATTCAGGCAAAAGATGGATGGTGGCTTGGATAAGGGAGTAGCTGTGGGGTTGGAGCAAAGTAGAATAGTTCAGGAGATGCTTTGGGAGTAGAGCTTTTGATGGACAGGAAGGGGTGGGGGAGGGAAACTGGAGAATCAACAATGACTATTTGCTATTGGAGCAGAACATCATCTGCTTTTTATACCTAGAGAAGCTTCTCAAGTGTTCAGGTTGATGGAAGTCGCCCAGAGGTCTCTTTGGTGGTCCAGACACATGGTGATGTCAGTGTCTTTGATTTCCCCTTAATTGTATAGCCTTGGCCAACATTCCACAAGTTGGTCATTTACATTTTTAATCAAACATCATGTGCCTTGGAGTTCTTTGCAGGACTCCCAGTTTCCATGCTCTGTGTGATACTCAGTCTCATTTACCCTGGAGGAAGCCAGAAACTGCAGACATCTGGGGCTCTGGATTTTTCCATTTGTCAAGCCAGTTTTGAAAGATGAGGTTACTTTAAAACCTGAGCTACAATGACCTTTACCCAGGAGAGACACAACAGTTCGTTAAGTTCTTGTGGGCTTAACTAAAAGAGACACATGCTGGAGCCAAGAAGAACTTATTAGCTGAACACAGCTTTCCATTGCCAGCACCAATCGCTTCAGGGAGTAGAAACTAGTTAGAGAGAGTTTGGGGAAAGAATGTAGAGAACGAATTCTGAGTATGGCAGAACCAAACAAAGGAGCACTGTGTTCCTCTGGTCTGTGTGTTGCTTTCAAGACACTATCCCTACTGTATGCTTTCACAAAAGCTGAAGAAATAATCACAACACATTTATCATTCACCAGGCGGAATTATTTTGGCAAGAAATCTATGCTCTGGAATACATTATACTAACTGACAACATATTCTGAAAAATGTAGATTTTCAAAGCTGGTAGGTGCTTAGGCAACCATGTTGGGCTAAGGAACTGAGTGATTATGTCATTATATGTGTATCAAATATTTGGGATAAATATTAAATGATCCACAAAGTCAGGTCTTGTTAACACAGGGAGTAGAAACCAATGGCTTCGACAAAGACTGGGGAGGTTGATTTCACTCCCGGCTCCTGAAGAAAGATTCATAATGTTCTGGGTGGAAAGCTGCATTCAGCATAAATAAATACATTAGTTTAAACATTAGAATTCTGAAGACTGAAAGGAACAAAGCTGCTTATCCTCTCTGCATAACTCAGGCAGCTGAGGGAGGCCACAGAACAGTTTTTCAGGGGGTGGCAAGGGAGGTCAAGATAGACTTTTTCCTTCTGGAGAAAATACGGATGGTGCTCTGCTTTTTTTCCCTACCAGTGCAAATGCATGTTTAATATTAACTTTTCATACCAGATGCTTCTAGATTCATGGAATGGCTTTCCCCCAAGGAATGCACACAGACATACCACTTATGGTGACTTTCTGTGTATTTACAGGGCTTGGGGAGGAACTTTACTCAGGATATCTCCTGTGTATACATGTTAACTTGAAGGGATATTATGAGTTTATGTCTAATTGATAGCTTAAGGTGGTATTTCTCTGCCTCGGCACTATTGACATTTGGGGTCAGATAATTCTTTTTCGTGGGGACTGTCCTGTGTATTGTAGGATGCTGCTGCTGCTAAGTCGCTTTAGTCGTGTCCAACTCTGTGTGACCCCATAGATGGCAGCCGACCAGGCTCCGCCGTCCCTGGTATTCTCCAGGCAAGAACACTGGAGTGGGTTGCCATTTCCTTCTCCAATGCATGAAAGTGAAAAGTGAAAGTGAAGTCACTGAGTCGTGTCTGACTCTTCGCGACCCCATGGACTGTAGCCTACCAGGCTCCTCTGTCCATGGGATTTTCCAGGCAAGAGTACTGGAGTGGGTTGCCATTGCCTTCTCCGGTATTGTAGGATGACTGGCCTTTAAAAATATTCACAGCCTGAAAGTTGAGAGTTATGTTTTCTTCGGTGGCAATTTTTAGGACATAAGCCTCGGAGGTAGCATCTCAAGTAACCCTGAGAGAACTTCTCTGAGGAGGCAAGGGGAGGAGCTAGGTTTTATAGAAGTTTTGTAACGGAGGGTGGGAAGTCTGAATGTCAAAAGATTATTGTGAATTAAAGAAAACCAGACATCTCAAATCAAGGAATTCAGTGATTTTCTATGTATAGGGAGTTGCAAGAGTCTGGGCTTACTGAAATCACTCCTTTGATATGCACCTAGCTATCTGGGGCTGGTTTCCTGTGTTTTCATATCCTGAGCTTCCTCAGGCTCACTGTGGGAAGTGGCTACAGTATGATGGCTGCTAAATGGCAGGTATTCTTTTCCTTCTGGAGTGTCCTCAGGGTTCCCTGGCCCACGTTGGAGGGCTGCAGTCACTGAGGACTGTGATCTTCATTTATTCTGATATAGCAGGAAATATTCCATTTCTCAGATGTTAGGCAGCATCCCTGGCCTCTACCCACAGGATGCCAGTAGCACTCTTTACTCAGTGTCACAACCAAAAATGTCTTCGGACATTGCCAAATGTCCCCTGGGGAGCACTGTTGCTGTTGTTCAGTTGCTAAGTCATGTCCAACTCTTTGCAACCCGATGGACTGCAGCATGCCAGGCTTCCCTGTCCTCCATTATCTCTTGGAGTTTGCTCAAACTCATGTCCATCGAATCAGTGATGCTACCCAACCATCTCATCCTCTCTTGCCCCCTTATCATTTTGCTTTCGATCTTTCTCAAAGTCACGGTCTTTTCCAGAGTCGGCTCTTCGCCTAGGTGGTCAAAGTATTGGAGCTTCAGCTTCAACATCAGTCCTTCCAATGAATATTCAGGGTTGATTTCCTTTATGTTTGACTGGTTTGATCTCCTTGCTGTCCAAGGGACTCTCAAGAGTCTTCTCCAATACCACAGTTCAAAAGCATCAGTTCTTTGTCATTCAGCCTTCTTTATGGTCCAACTCTCACATCTGTACATGACTACTGGAAAGACCGTAACTTTGACTATATGAACCTTTGTTGGCAAAGTGGTATCTCTAGGTAGCACTGAGAACCCACCTTTGAGAACCACTGAATTAGGTTGCATAGGTTTCAGGACTTTGGACTCTCAGCATGCTATGAATCATTGACTCAAGAAAGGCCTGCCTAGCATCCATCAGTCCCAATCCTCTACTTTCACAGGCAAGAAAACAGGCCCAGAGAAGGGCAGTTTCCTACCGAAGTTCACGCAGCTAGCCAAGATCTCCTGGCTGCTCTTCCAACTTTCGCTGGCACATTCTCTGCCCAGATTCCACCTGTCTGAGTTTATGAGAGAAGTTAAAACAAAGATAAAGCCCTTTAGCAGATTGTCTTATTCCTATTCATGGCAGTATTTGCAAAGAGGTACAAGTTTATTCAGATCTGACAACTGAGACCATAGTCTCCAATGACACTTTACATAGGTAATCAGGCAGACTCTTTTCCCCGCTGAGAGAAATAGCATACCTCTCTTTCTCAGGACTGAAAAGCAGCCAGGTTTAGAATGCATTCCCTCCCCAGGTTGTCTTCCTAATCAGCCCCAGGAACAAAAAAGCAAAGAAAATATCACATGTGATTGAGTTTACTTAGAAAAGATCTCTTTATAGTTGATTCCCGTCTCATTATCCACAGCAATGCAGAAGTCAGCCCCCTTGGGCACACCCCCCAGCTCACTCCTTTACCCCTTTTTCTTGGAAACAAGTCCAATTTCTCCTGCCTTTAGGAAAGGAGTATTGGTGTGAACTGGCTTCTCCTTTGGGCATTGTATATCTTATTGTCTTATGCCTCTGTGCTAGCAGCTGCCTGCCCCACCTCCAAACCTTGTCTGGGGGATTTCTCTGACTCCCACAGTCAAAAACAGCATCAGGGAGAAATTGTTCGAGTCACTCCTAAATCCCCATTCTTTTGTGGATATGCTTCTGTTTAAACCTGGGTCCAGACTCACTGGGTGGCTGGGATTAGTAGCCATTTTCGTAATCCTCCAGTGTTTTCAACTAATGAGTTGCCAAGCTGAAGAATGGGCAAGGCAACCTCTCCGTCCGATTTCTCCCCTTTTCTAATGGGTTGCAGAGGGCAAAACAGAATCAGATTCATGAAATAAGGAATTGCAAACCTATTTATTGAGCCCTGGTTAACAGAAGGGAAAACTTTCTCGATGCTGGATATTTTATATAAACTAGATATTGAAAACACATAATAGTAAGCAGTTTAAAATCGGGACCTTATTTCAACTTTACATCCTAAAATGATACTGTTATGCAGGGTAATTACATAATAAATTTGTTAGGAAATATAAAGCAATAAAAATGGTGGTAATGGTTTGTCATTTAATAGCTGAATTGTAAATGAATTTTTCAGCATTAATGTAGCAGGCTGCTACAATTAGGAAACCATTCTTACGGGTATCTTTAATTCCTTAAAAATTTTTTTGAGGTTCAGTATCATTAGTTCCATCATTTGAAGATGCTGCTTATTTAACCAATTGAAGTCAGGGAACATTGGGATTTTTGAGGAATAAGAACCATCTGAGAAAAAAAAAAGACAACAATATAGCAAGGATCTGTGCCCATATTAATAATTTCACCTATGGTGTCAGGGTAGCATAGGGTCAAACTGTTTACTAGTTAGGATATGATCTCGACAAGTGACTTCATCTTCCTGTTCTTCCATCCTGAGTCTCATTCATAACATGGGACTAATAAACCAACATGTCTGATAGGGTTGATGTTTGATTAGGGTCATTGTTTCAGGTTGATGGCTTATATCAAATGGTACATGGAGAGACTTAGCCCATCCTTGGCTCACAATGTGAGCTAAAGAAATGGCAATTTTTGTTTGTGCTATTGTCATCATTCCTGTATATCCCACACCATTCTGATCTTACCTTCTCTGTATGCTTGTTATTCCATACTATGATCCATTTTCAAACCGTTATCCCCAGGTGTCTAGTCTTCTAGAATGAATAAAAATTAGGAATGCGGATTTTTCACTATACCCACCCAATGCTAGGCCACAATTCCCGTTCTTGCCAATGAAATCAGGAAGAAAAACCATCATTTAATGAAAAAGCTTTCACTGTGAATTCTGTCCCACATGGTCTTGCTTAATCTTCAAAACACCCTAAGAGACCCATATTATCCCACTTTCAGATGAGAGGTCCAATGATTTTAAACAATCTCTCCAGTGTTCCTCAGTTACAAGGTGATAGAACTAGGATTTTAATCCAGTCCTTTCCACTGGACCACACTTGCTCACTGTAGGAAATACTCACAGAATGTCTGATAGATGCCAGGCAGTATGAATGCCATGGGAGAGGTAGGGGCAGACATGTCCTTGTCTGAGTCAGACATGGAACTGGCTATCATTCTCAGCAAATGTAGCAACAAGTGGAAAAGTAAAAGTGTTAGTTGCTAAGTCGTATCTGACTCTTTGCGACCCCATGGACTGTAGCCCACCAGGCTCCCCTGTCCATGGAATTCTCCAGGAAAGGATACTGAAGTGGGTAGCCATTCCCTTCTCCAGGGGATCTTCCCTGCCCAGGGATCAAACCTGTGTCTTCTGCATTGCAGGCAGATTCTGAGCCACCAGGGAAGCCCTGAAGCAGCAAGACATGCTCATCAATAAAGCACTCAGGAAATTCAGAAGCAGAATCCTCCCTATAGGATCTAGCTTCTACCTCCCCTCTGTCCTTTTGTTCTAGTGCCCCCATCACTCACGTGCCAGTCCATGGCCCCTCTTTCTTGTCCTCAGCCACACGCATCTCTTCCTGCCTCAGGGCTTTTGCCTGGAGCCCTCATCTCCATGGGACCTTCTTGGCTGCTTTTTCTTAAGTCTCAGCTGTTACCTGCTTCTGATGTCTTTGCTGACTATCTCTCCAAAGGGCCGCCCACTTCCATCTCCAAGATATTGCACAACAAACCTGCTTTATTTTCTTCCCGGCAGTTGTCATGCTTATATGAAATGCTTCTGCTCATGAACTGGCTCACTCGTTTGTTCTGTTTCTCTCCCAATTAGAATGTAAGCTCCATCAGCAGGAATCAAGTCCTCCTTCTTCTGCCTATCTTCAGTCCTGTATCCCTAATGTCTTAACAGCACCTGAGCACATGGTAGACCCTCAACATTTACTGAATAAAGGGTTAAGGAGTGCGTGACTGATGTTAAAGCAGTTTAGTTGTGTGGAAGTATACTATCTTGTAGGTTTGTGCCTCCAACTGTTCCCAGCCAAAGGCTCCTTTAGGACAGATGCCATCTCACTTTTATATTTTCAAGGAAAAGAAAGGAATCCACACTTACCTCTTAATTCTTTCACTTCTCTGACCCACAGTTCTATTTCCCTAACTGGGACCAAGCTTCCTCTTCTTTCTAGCCCCTTGAATTTCTGCACATGACTTTCTTGGTGAGAAAAAGCAGTCAGCAAAATCTTTTTTTGGAATCATCTGCATTCTCTTAGAAATAAGGAATCTAATTGCTGTGGTCAGCTGTTGTTTTGACTGCCAGTCATTCATTCACTATTTTTCTGGTAACAGAATTTTGGTTTTACTTGAGGTAAACTGTCCTTGCTTATGAACAAGTCACAGTGGTTTCCTCTGGACCCACCTCACTGTTTGGATGCAGAGAGAGGCACATGACCCAGGTCTGAACAATCAGTGTTGTCCATTCTCCTGGCCACAGTGATTGGTTCAGAAATGAACCTGTGACCCAAGTCGAGCCAATGAGAGTCAATTCTGTGATTTTATGCAAGCTGCTAGGAAGCAGAGCTCTCTTTTCCTGTGAGAGTTGCCTAGCTAGTGGACTATAAGCCTGTTACTACTGTAGGTAGTGATCATCATGGCACCAAGAGGAAGATCCTGTGTGAGGGTGAATCCAATACAGACATGTAAGTATACATACAGCTGATTCACTTTGTTGTACAGCAGAAAGTAACACAACATTGTAAGGCAAGTGTGTGTGTGTGTGTGTGTGTGTGTGTGTGTGTGTGTTAGTCGCTCAGTCACGTCCGACTCTTTGTGACCCCATGGACTGTAGCCCACCAGGCTCCTCTATCCATGGGCTTCTCTGGGAAAGAATGCTGGAGTGGATTGCCATTCCCTTCTCCAGAGGATCTTCCTGACCCAGGGATTGAACCCTGATCTCCTGCATTGCAGGCAAATTCTTTACCGTTTGAGCTACAGGGAAGTCCTAGCAAGTATACTTCAATAAAAAATTTTTTTTTAAGAAAAAAGGAGAGCAAGGCAGAAAGAAAGTGCAGGAGAGGAGAGAATGACATTCTTGGGACCCCTAGATCAAGCTATACCTGAAGTTAAGTCTATCTCCAGACTTTTCAATTAAAGAGCCAATAAAAATCCTTTGTGATTACGTGTTCAGTTTGTGTCATTTGCAACCAAAAGGCTAATGCCAGAACCAAAAGTGAACTGCCTTTGCATAGTTTGTGGCTCACAGTGTGAGCTTAAGCTCTTCCAGTTCTGCATATAGAATGTGTTGGGCTCCAGTCTTGAGAAATACCTTCAAGCAAAAGCTGGAAATATTTGGGTGAAAAAGAACATTTGTTTATTTTCCAGCTCATACACCGTGGATGTGCAATTCTAATCTCCTTTTAAAGGGCAGTTCTTTGGAACTGGATGCTGCTTAAATACCAGGCCCAGACAGCTGCCAAGGGGAACATCATCCAGTGATTATTTTTCAACAGCAGCAAAGTGGCTGGATGGCTTTACATTTTTTTATTGCCATAAAACATTGTAGAGACTGTAGATTGCGTTAGCTGTGTGTGCTCAACCCTTGGGAACCATGTGAGGAATAAAGAGAAGAGGAAATGAAAGAGCTTTGCCACATACCTATGTGTGTTCCAGAACTAGTGATGGGTGTTTTAGGTTTCTTAACTCATTCTATTTGGGATTAGAGTCCTGGATTCAGGTCCAAGATATGCCAGTGATGGGCTGCAAGACCTTGAACAAGCCACTTAGCTGCTCTGGCCTTAGCTTATTCGTCTGTCAGTGGGGTAATAAATATCTATCATTATCAGAGAACTGTGCTCCGTCTAACTGGAGTCTGTTGGAAGGCATGTTTAAAGGGAAAGTAAGAAAGCATTAGCAGTGTAAGCCTGTTCATGTTCCAAGTGATGGGTTTGCCAAGGAAGAGGTGATTTGCTCTTGTCTTTTGGCCCACCATATTTAGGCTGATCAGTGCAGTCCTTTTCATGGCTGTTGTGTGATAGATATCACTGGTGAGAACTCCAGCCCTCAAGTCGCACAGGCCAGGCCTCGAGTCCTGCCTCCAGCATGTACATACTGCCTGTCCTTGGGCAAAACTCAGTGTCCTCATCAGTAAAATGGGGTTGTTGGAGGATCCACAGAGATACTCTATTTTGAGAGCTATTCATACTTCTAGAAAAATCCTGGGTGTTCAGTAAATGCTAGTATTAATAATTCATATTTTGAGAGCCAAAGCAGACACTTTTATGCTGGAACTATACTGGAACATGCCATAACTAAAATTGTTGGAAACAGATATGGAAATAAAACATCATCTGTGCAGATCCCCACCTCCTGTGATCTTCTTGCTCTTGGGACTCTACACAAACTTGGCAGGTATCTTGTCCTCTCTGAGAAACATTTTCTCAGCCACAATGAGAGGAGAGGCCAACGGAACAAAGATTGGAAATAATCTGAGCCTGTTAGTCCCATTCAGCTCTGACTTGCTGTGGTTCTAAGTAATTGTAAATTAATTTTATTTTTGTTAGCCACTCAGTCATGTCTGACTCTTTCCAATCCCATGGACTGTAGCCCTCCAGGCTCCTCTGTCCATGGAATTCTCCAGGCAAGAATACTGGAATGGATAGCCATTCCCTTCTCCAGGGGATCTTCCTGACCAGGGATTGTACCCAGGTTTCCCTCATTGCAGGCAGATTCTTTTACCATCTGAGCCACCAGGGAAGCCCTAATTTTATTTTTAAATAGTAAAAAAGCATAAAAAGTTTCTAGAGTCAAAGAAAGAGCCCCTGGCTACACAGCTCAACTCAAACTCCATGAGAAGAAGGGGGCCTCTATGTAAGAAGGATGCATGGTTTAGAAGTTTGGAAGAGAGGAAGCTTCTGCTTTGCTTTAAATGGTCTCAAACCCCAGTTCTTTGCAGGGAAAATGCAGGAAGCATGACACAGCCCCAGAAAAAAGGAGGCAAAAACTGGATGTTGAGAAAAGCAGTAGAAAACAGTGAAAACAGCAGGGATTTGAGGATGCTGAGTGACAGTTACCCTTGCATGTATTTGTCATCAGTTTTGAGGCTCTGCCCCCTCCCAGGTTCTCCCACCCCTGCAGTATTCAGTGCCCCTGAAGAAAGCTGACCTGGGACAGAACAAAATCTATTTTGGAATTTTGAATTTCAAAAGCCTAGACTGAGGCACAACACAGAAGATGTGGAATTCCAGATGGTAAACATCCTCCCATCCAGAGGGGAAGCAGAGGAAATGTAGGTGCCAGTGGGCCCTAATCGGGGCCCTCCATGTTGCATCACTCTGGGAGCCTCAGAGAGTTGGGGGCAAACCACCTCACAGATGGGCCTCAGAGAACCAGGAAAATCTTGGAGTCTCCTGCATCTGGCGTGACTCAGCAGCAGCAGAAATGTCTGAGTGAGGAGTGAATGGGCCTGGGACAGCCTCAAATGATTCCTGTGCCAAGTGTTCCCAGCCCTAGAGTGTTTCCAGGTACCCTCAGGGTCACAGGATGCCATGGCCACCATGGCTCCTTTCCATGGGACCGGGTATCTGACACAGGTGTGTCCTCTGTCATGCCACAGGTGGTAAGAGAACGATGCCCCACTGCTGGGGTGAGGTAGGACCTAGTGACATGAGCAGTCTGATGACAAGAATACAAGGTGGAAACAGAGAACTTCAGACAGTGGCGGACACAAGATCCAGGGGTATCCAGGCCTGGTGGTTCATTCTACAGACAGCAGTATGATGGACTGAGTATGGCCAGGCTGGAAACACAGGGATGAAGATGACTATAGCCTGGTTCACACGGTTTTTCCCATCAGTAGTCACTGCATGATGGAGGAGACAGACCTACCAAGACTGAGAGGAATGGAAAACCATGACAGCAGCAAACAGCAGGAGTGGGGAGGGAAGAACAGTGAGAATGAGAGAGAAATGGGCACTGGGTCTGCAGGAGCCCAGGAGTGGTTGTGTGTGGGATGCCAGGCACCTAGGAACTGGGGGGAGCAGGGGAGCAAACGGAGGTGCACACCAACCCAGTGTACCTCACTATAAAAGGTAGCAGCTTACAGGACAACCAACTTTTTGTCACAAAAAGTCAAGCAGAGTTCCTCTTCCTGAGCGAGAGCATAGCCATAGTGCCAGGGAGGAGGCTTGGGGGAAGAGCTGAGCACAGTCCGGCTGGGGTTCGCCCCCCTCCAGATGCAGCCGCCTCCCAGAATTTCCCCTGTTCCTCTATGGAAATGAACTGAACCATTAGCAACACGCGATCACCCTCCAAAACTCCCTCTAGACCTCGATTCTCCTGCAAGAAACCAAAGGTGGTTTTATTTCAACACCTGTCTAACCGGTCCCAACTAAAAATGAACAGTATCCTGAAAAGAAAAGAGCAAAACCAAACCGGAGGGGCAGAATGATCCCAGCCTGAAGCATGCCATTCACTCACTCGGCCCCATTCCCTCAAGGGAAAAAGGGGCATGTGAGAGGCTGGAGCTGAGACACACGTGCAGTGACTGCTCTCGGAGAAGAGGAGGGGACGGCTCCCCATTCCTGCTAACAGCCCACAGGCAAAGCTCGGATGAGCTAATGTGTGTCCGGCCACAAGGTCATGTGAGCTGATCAATGCCAGGGGGTGGGGAGCATTCTACATCTCCAACATCGTTAAGAGAAATGGAAATACAGAACAGGATCTGGGGACAGGGTTCTGAGGACGCCCTCCAAACGCTGGTGAACTTGGACTCTGACATTTACAGAGATGCCCATGACTGCTTGAGCCAAATCCCTTTTCACTTGGTGTGGCCAATGTGATATTTAAACAGAAATGTCACCCTCATGACATTTCTGTCCCCAAACCCTTCAGAACCCTGCTGTCCTTGGGTTGGTTCATTCATGGTCTCTATCCAAAGTGAAAACTGTTGATAAAAACAGGAAGAAAAAAAAAGAAAAAAAGTAAAGTTGGGCTTGATGAACTGGGGATTAAATGAAGCCAAGTCTTTTAATGAAATGGGAGCTTTGTCATGCTGAGAAATAAGCTTTTGTGTTTTGAAACTTATTCCTAAAAACACGGCCCTGTCTTTAGTTGAGTCTCTAGCCTGAGACAGTGGACTGTGGTCCACGCCTCCATGGAGCAATTCAAGCAAGACAGCAGCCAAGCACCTGGCTTTGAACTGGAACCCAGCACCACCTCCTCTCGGTAACCGATCCGTCCAGACTTTGAGTTGGCTTCATCCTGTCTTTGAAACATTGCTTTTCTTTAAAAGTCTGGAAGAGGGAGGAAGCATGGCTCCTGAATATTTGGCTTACATCACCCTCTAGTTAGGGGTCAAGTTACTACATTGTGGTTTGGGTTATCAGAATTGATGTTTTTGGCAAATGTACACTAAAAACTGCCTTTTTTTAAGTGGATAAAAGTGCACCAGAAAAAGAAGCTCATATTTGTAGACATCAGCACATTTCAATGAGTGTTGCAGCTAAATTTGAAAGAATGTGCACTTTTGATGTTCTAGTGTAGATGTAAATTTGTGTTGAGGAATGTACACTCAGCTCTGTTATTTCAAATTTTTCACACAGGCCTTCTCCACCAAGAGTGTCATAGACACATGGAAAAAATACAAACAAACTCATACCCCAAGCTGCACAGAAGCCTCCTTTACCAATGAGTTTTTCTGTTCCAGCATCAACTTCATTCATTAAGCAAGAAACAATTTTCACAGTTTCCACCATCTCTGCTTTGTTTTCCCAGTGAGATGACTGTAACTGACCTAACTTAAAGGAAAATAAGGTCTGCGTCCCATCTTTGGAAGAACAAACCATCTGAGACCTACTTATGTCTGAAATGCCTTATTGGTTACAAAGGTTTGCTTTTTAGAATAAAAGCTAGGCTCAGTTGGAAGATTTGAGCAGATCCAGCTTCTTGCTGCTGTTACTTTAGGTCTTTTGTAACTTGATCATGATGATAATAATGAAAAGTATCAAGGATCAGGCTCTTTAGAAGACTTGCCTGAAGGTCTAAACCTCTGACATGTTTAGCCTGGTGCCTCGGTATCTTTGGTGTCTTGCAGTAATCCTCAGTGTTGTTGTTGTTTTTAATTGGGGTATAGTTTGCTTTACAGTGTTGTGTTGCTTTTTGCTGTACAACAAAGTGAATCAACTATTTGTTGCTGTTCAGTCACTAAGCTGTGTCTGACTCTTTGTGACCCCATGGACACCAGGCTCCCCTGACCTTCATTATCTCAAATTCATGTCTACTGAGCCAGTGATGCCATTCAACCATCTCATCTGCTGCTGCCCTCTTCTCCTTTTGCCTTCAACCTTTCCCAGCATCAGAATCTTTTCCAATGAATTGGCTCTTTGTATCAGGTGGCCAAAGTATTGGAGCTTCAGCTTCTTCATCAGCCCCTCCAAAGAATTTTCAGGGTTGATTTCCCTTAGAATTGACTTGTTCGATCTCCCTGCGGTCCAAAAGACTCTCAAGAGTGTTCTCCAGTGCCACAATTAGAAGGCATATATCCTTTCCCTCTTGGACATCCCTTCTAACCCCCCACCCACCCCCTTCTAGGTCACCACAGAGTACTGAATGCTATGAGCTCCCTGTGCTATACAGCAGGTTCCCACTGGCTACCTATTTTACACATAGTAGTGTGTGTGTGTATATATATATATATATATATATATATATATATATATATATATATATGTATGTATGTATGTCAGTCAATCCTAATCTCCCAATTCATCCCACCCACTTCTTCCCTCACCATGTTCACACATCTGTCCTCTGTGTCTCTATCCCTGCCTTGCAAATAGATTCATCTATACCATTTTTCTAGATTCCACATATTTGCATTAATATATGATACTTTTTCTCTTTCTGAGTTACTTCACTCTGTATGACTGACTCTAGGTCCATTCACATTGTTTTAAAGCCTGGTTTTAATAAATGTCCAAGAGGACAAGAAATACAAATATGCATTGATGTAGACAGCCCATCTTTTCATAGGAGCCATGGAATATGAACAGTAGCTACAACAAAGCAATAGCTAGTGCATCCACAATTACCTGGACACTTAGTATGCATTGGACAACTCAAGGGGAAAGTATAGATTTTTGTGTTTCAGCTGTTGAAGGAATAGATGAATCGCAGGCCACAGACTCAAATATGGAATAAGTATCAGATCCCTTTATTTTCTTCCAAGCGGCTTAATTTCAGCTCTGACTATCCCATGATGCAGTTCTCAGGGCTCCCCCATCCCTACCCAGTCAGGTCTTTTCCTAGTACCCAGGTGTTGGGAAGGTCCCCATCCCCCAGTCCTTCCCCTGACTCCCCAGCATGTACAAGCTGTGAGTCACCAGACTACACTGGTTGCCATGGAGACACACATCATCCCAGTCTACCCATCCCTTCAGGTCTGGGGCTGCTGCTCCCACTTTTCACGTGGAGGTTGAGGGATTGTAGTGAGACTGGGAAGCACCTCACCCTGCCCCTTGGTATGCTTGTCACCCCTCTGGGTCTGGACCCTGCCAGGGTGCTGGTTCCTCTGACTCTCAGAATACTCTCTGCTTCTGGTTCAAGTAAATAGAGTTTTATCCAAAGACTATTTTGAATAGTCATTTCAAAGACTCTCTCACTTCACTTCTATCTCAGAGGTACTCTTCTCCCTCAAACTATCCACCTCTGTGATTTTCAGCTTTGGCAAAACAAAGCTAAAAAGAGAAATACCTGGCAAGCAATTCCAACTCTCCATGCTGCCCTGAGCCTCCCAGCTACAAGCTTATGCCCTATTTGAGAAATGTACTTGTGCTTAGTCACTCAGTTGTGTCTGACTCTTTTTGACCCCATGGACTGTAGCCTACCAGGCTCCTCTGTCCATGAGGATTCTCCAAGCAGGATACTGGAGTGGGTTGCCATGGCCTCCTCTAGGGGATCTTATCAATGGGGATCAAACCTAGGTATCCTGCATTGCAGGCGGGTTCTTTACCAACTGGGCCACCAGGGAAGCCCATTTGAGAAATGGAAAGAGGAAAATGGAGAGGTAATATTCAAGTACATATTTACATATACACGTATACACACATACACTTATAAATACATAATACACATAGATATAGATAAACGGGGATCAGCCCCACATTTATAAATGTTACAAAGTTATATATCACTGCAGGGAGGGGGAACCTCACCATGTCCTTGTCCTGTATCATAATCCGAGAGCATTCACATATACTTGGGCAGTTTCTTAACTGAGTCTTATAGCTCTGTTGCTTAGCTAATATCTCACAGCACATACCCTCCACCTTCCCAACCCCTTCCTTTCTCTTGAGTACAGGGAGGGAGAAGCATGGGCTGGTAGATCTTAGGACACAAAAATCTAATGGCCATGAGCATCACGCCTGGTCCTGAGGCTGCACAGAATGTGCTGGAAGCCCCAGGAGGTGTCAGAGTCCATGATGTTGAAGCAGGAAACCAAGGGGACATGACACTGCCACGTGAGATGGAATAAAAATGCCACGTATGTCAGACAAATTGAACAGCTAAGGGAAAGCAATGCTTTATTTTGAAAGTGTATATCCGAGTGGTTTATTAGATGTTATTTCTGTGCTTCAGTGTCATTCAGAAAGCGAGGAGGCAGGATGAGAGGCCAGGGCTAGAAGCCAGTGACCAGCAATCTACACCCGGCTTTTCCACAAAGGAGCCTATGGACCCTTGAGGAAGCCCATCCGCTGATCTGACCTAAATTTACTCATCTCTAAAAACAAAGGGTTGGAGCAGTTGATCACCAGGCTCTTTTCAGTTTTGACAGTCTTTGGTGGTAGTTTTTCCAAGCTGACAACATTTTCGAATGCCTTTTTATCGTGATTAGGGCAACTGCTCATTATATAACTGCAAACCTGGATGGATTTTAACCCCCAGGCATGTCATTCTGCCCTGTACCATCACCATCTGACTCTATAAAACCCTGCAAGCTTTCTATATATTAAAGTTTAATAGCAGCCCAAAAGTGAGAAGGCAAAAGAAATGTGAGCAGTACCTAAGGGTGTTTCATTCGTGTTGATTCTCATATGTATGATAAATAGTTCTTATGCCTGAGAACAGGTTCTTTAAAACTCTAGCAAAGGGAGCTCATAAGGAAAATGGAAATTTTTACCATAAGGAAAATTCCCAAATATTTGTATATTTCTTTGGAGGGTATGGAAAAAGCCAGCCATTTTTAACTCTGCCAGATATATTTATCTCCAATGCTTTCCTACAAACCCAGGCTGTACAGATGCTGAGTAAAGTTAACACGGGCTTTGGATAGCAGGTCAACCAGCAGCGGCACCCAGAGCCACCTCACAGTCAGAGAAGAAGACATGTGGACATGTCTGGGTAGTTCCACACAAATGTGTACTGTTGTGTGTTTGAGTAAGTGTGTGCATGAGTACAGAGAAAGATATCAATACACATATAGGAGGGTTTAATAGCCAGTTTTGAAAGCTATGTTCTCATATACTGCTTGGAAGTTAGTTTTGTTTTTATCATTTGAAACAGAGGTTGGACAAACTTTTTCTATCAAGGTACTTGTTTGTATGTACTCAGTCACTCAGTCATATCTGACTCTTTGTGACCCCATGGACTATAGCCCACCCGGCTTCTCTGTTCATGGGATTCTCCAGGCAAGAATACTGGAGTGGGTTGCCATGCCCTCTTCCAGGAAATCTTTCTGACCTGGGATCAAACCCAAGTCTTCGGTATTTCAGGCAGATTCTTTACCATCTGAGCCACCAGGGAAGCCCATTCTATCAAGAGCCAGATAGCAAATATTTTAGGGTTGTGAGCCATGACATGTCTGTTGCAGCTACTCAATTGGCCATTGCAAGGTTAAAGTAGTCATAGACAGTATGAAAACAATGAGCATGCTTGTGTTCCAGTAAAACTTTATGGACACTGAAATCTGAATTTCATATCTTGCACATATTATAAAATATTGTGTTCTTTTGATTTTTTTCAACCATTTAAAAATGCAAACCCTATTCTGAGCTAGGGAGTCATACACAAACAGTTAACAGACCAGATTTGGCCAAGAGCCATAGTTTGCCAGTATATAATTTAGCATGCCATTTCCTGTAGGAAAAAAACGATTGTGGACATTCTTTGGGTTACCAGATCAATGTGCAAAAAGACAATTCAATCCATGAAGAACCCCAAATACGGCATATAGAATATCTAACATTTTTTAATGTTTATGCTTAGGACTGTGCAAAGCTGTTTATACTTATTACTTCCCTTAATTCTCAGCACAATCCTATGAGAAAACAGGTTTAGAGGGTTTAAGTGACTTGCTCATCTCAGCTAAGAAGTTGCAGAGCTGGGATTTGAACCAAAGTCTTGGGATTTCAGAGCTATAATATTCACAGAAAAGCTACACAGCTTGATTATAAAGGCAAGGTGGTGATGCCTATAAAATGATGGTGCCTGGTGGCTACTGAACCCTCGGAACATGTCAGCTATCATCACTGTCATCATTATCACTAATTGTACTCCTTCAACACTGCTAAATTGCCTCTTAGGATACCATTTCCTCAGTCAGAGTTCCAACCTGTAATGCCCCCAACATTTTCCCCTCTCTGCTTTTCAATATCCCAGCAGCGCCATTTTGCAAGAAAGAGTGGAAATTCTTTCTTGAGTGGGTAAAATTGACTCTTTAATTATCCACACTATTCCTCTGCCTAAGAGCATAAAAGTCAATCATTACCCAGATGCTCCAGTTGAGGGAACAAAGGGTAAAGGAAGACTGTTTTTGCAGCAGAGACGAGAACATATATGGAACTCCTTGGGGTTCATTCCAACATATGTAGGCAAGTCATAAATCAAGGAATCAGGCCTTGTATAGACAAGGATTACAGCCATGCGCTGTGTTTTATTGGAATAAAACATTTCATCATCACCGTCATCGGTAACATTTTAGTACTCATGCGAGCTACAAAGTCTGCTGAGAACAAAGAACCTTCGCGGTAGTCACAGATAAAACAGACTAATTGAAGTAGACAAAGATGTAAATAAATCTTTTTTGTCCCCTTTTCCATTTTTATCTCCCTAATCTTGGTTCCAGTTTTTTAGTTTCATAGTGCACCTTATTTTTACATGTATCCTCAATCCCTCTCTCATTCTGGGTACAAAAACCTCATTCCCTTGGGACTATTGTCAATCACCAGAAAACCACTATATAATTCAGTTTAGTTCGGTGGCTCAGGGGTGTCCGACTCTTTGCAATCCCATGGACTGCAGCAAGCCAGGCCTTGCTGTCCATCACCAACTCCCAGAGCTTGTGCAAATTCATGTCCATTGAATTGGTGATGCCATCCAACCATCTCATCCTCTGAGGTCCCCTTCTCCTCCTGCCTTCAGTCTTCCCAGCATCAGGGTCTTTTCCAGTGAGTCAGTTCTTTGCATCAGGTGACCAAAGTATTGGAGCTTCAGCTTCAGCATGAGTCCTTCCAATGACTATTCAGGACTGAGTTCCTTTAGGATTGACTGGTTTGATCTCCTTGCAGTCTAAGGGACTCTCAAGAGCCTTCTCCAACACCACAGTTCAAAACTATCAATTCTTCCACACTCAGCTTTCTTTATGGTCCAACTCTCACATCCATACATGACTGTTGGAAAAACCATAGCTTTGACTTAGATGGACCTTTGTTGGCAAAGTAATGTCTCTGCTTTTTAATATGCTGTCTAAGTTGGTCATGGCTTTTCTTTCAAGGAACAAGCGTCTTTTAATTTCATGGCTGCAGTCACCATCTGCAGTGATTTTGGAGCCCAAAAAACTAAAGTTTATCACTGTTTCCATTGTTTCTCCATCTATTTGCCATGAAGTGAAGGGACCAGATGCCATGATCTTAGTTTCTTGAATGTTGAGGTTTAAGCCAGCTTTTCACTCTCCTCTTTCACTTTCATCAAGAGGCTCTTCAGTTCCTCTTAGCTTTCTGCCATAAGGGTGGTGTCATCTGCATATCTGAGGTTATTTATTGATATTTCTCCCAGCAGTCTTGATCCCAGCTTGTGCTTCATCCAGCCTGGCATTTCACATGGTGAATTCTACATAGAAGTTAAATAAGCAGGGTGACAATATACAGCCTTGACGTACTCCTTTCCTGCTTTGGAACCAGTCCATTGTTCCATGTCCAGTTCTAACTGTTGCTTCTTGTCCTACATACAGATTTCTCAGGAGGCAGGTAAGGTGGTCTGGTATTCCCATCTCTTAAAGAATTTTGCACAGCTTGTTGTGATCCACACATTCAAAGTCCTTCCAATGACTATTCAGGACTGAGTTCCTTTAGGATTGACTGGTTTGATCTCCTTGCAGTCCAAGGGACTCTCTAGAGTCTTCAACACCACAGTTCAAAACTATCAGTTCTTCCACACTCAGCTTTATTTATGGTCCAACTCTCACATCCATACATGACTACTGGAAAAACCATAGCTTTGATTAGATAGACCTTTGTTGGCAAAGTAACTTTTCTGCTTTTTAACATGCTATCTAGATTGGATATAGCTTTTCAGCCAAGGAGCAAGCGTCTTTCAATTTCATGGCTGCAGTCACCATCTGCAGTGATTTTGGAGCCCCCCAAAATAAAGTTTCTCACTGTTTCCATTGTTTTCCCATCTATTTACCATGAAGTGATGGGACTGGATGTCATGATCTTCGCTTTTTGAATGCGTAGTGTTAAGCCAATTTTTTCACTCTCCTCTTTCACTTTCATCAAGAGGCTCTTTAGTTCCTCTTTGCTTTCTGCCATAAGGGTGGTGTCATCTGCATATCTGAGGTTATTGATATTTCTCCTGGAAATCTTGATTCCAGCTTGTGCTTCATCCAGCCTGGCATTTCACATGACGTACTCTGCATATAAGTTAAATAAGCAGGGTAACAATATATAGCCTTGACATACTCCTTTCCTAATTTGGAACCAGTCTATTGTTGCATGTTCAGTTCTGTTGCCTAAAATAAAGTAAAATTTTAAAAAATGGAACAGGAGGTAGACCCCTTGGTCCAACCCTAGGACAGTGACCACAGACTTCAGCAGTCAGTGACAGCATAGCACCCAGAAAACCAAGATGGTGCCAGCTTCATCTCTGCAACTCCCAGCACTGGAACCCTAGGGGCCAGGTGAAGCCAACAGTCCTGCATAGAAACCAGCAAAGACACAGAGGACAACAGGCAGACCACCTTCCCCTAGTGCAGGAGGGTGGATGGGCTCTCCTTTTCCCAGAATGCCCCAGAAAGAGGAAGCAGGAACAGGAGGAGCAATAGAAAATCCCCCACCTACCCAAAGCAGACTCAGTTAACCCAGAAAGGCTTCCTGTAATCCAGAGGACACTGTACCACCAGGGCTTCCCTGTAGGGTCAGATAGTAGAGGATCTGCCTGCAATGCAGGAGACCAGGGTTAGATCCCTAGGTAGGGAAGATCCCCTGAAGAAGGAATAGGCTACCCACTTCAGTATTCTTGGGCTTCCCTGGCAGCTCAGATGGTAAAGGATCCGCTTGCAATACAGGAGACTGGGGTTCAACCCCCAAGTAGGGAAGATCTCCTGGAGAAGGCAATGGCTACCCATTCCAGTATTCTTGCCTGGAGAATTGCATGGACAGAGGAGCCTGGTGGGCTACAGTCCATGGGGTTGCAAAGAGTCGGGCGTGGCGTGACTGAGTGACTAACACTTTCTCGCACCACCTCCAATGAGGAGGATGCAGGTTTTATCCTTTGCTGCAGGCCTCCTGAGCAAGATAAGGACATTTAAAGAAAGCTCCTTTAAAAAAAAAAAAATTTTTGGCACAACTGAGTTGCAGAGTATAAACTTCCTGCCCCCTACAGAGCCCAAGACCCATTTTTCTGCAGCCAACTGTTCAACGTGTCATTTACAGAAACTTCTTAGGAGCAGATCCAAATTAATCTATCTTAAGCTGAGCTTCTCCCAAGCTGTCAAAGATGGAACCAGTTGGAGAGTTTCCCTCACATATACTAGAGATCCCGTGAGATCACCCATTTGAACTTAAATGCACCTTCATGCATGGAGACCATCCTATCCTCAGACCCCACAGATAACAACAAAAGCACGGATAGGCTACCAAAGTTCAGGCACAATTTGTAATCAGGATCACTCTTGCAGGGCCAGCGTTTTGCTTTTGTTTTTAACATGTATTTTATTTTTATTATTTGGTTGTGCCGGGTCATAGTTGCAGTACTCGAGATTTTTCCATCTTCTTTGTGGCATGGAGGATTTTTTAGTTGTGACATATGAACTCTTAGTTGCAGCATGTGGGATCTAGTTCTCTGATCAGGGATCGAACCCAGGCCACCTGCATTGAGAGCATGGAGTCTTAGCCACTGGACCACCAGGGAAGTCCCAGGGGCCAACGTTTTAAGTTGGGAAATGTTTCCAGAGGCGCAGGTGCTGAGATGGCTCTTCTGGGTGGAGCAGGAGATGGGAGGAAGAAGGTGGGAGGAAATTCAAGGGGCTGGGGTGGGGTTTTGCACAGAGGAAGGTTGTACTTCACAGACAGGGTTTGTGCCTAACTCCGTAATGGTAAAACTTTGATTCATTTACTTTATCTTCCCAAGCCCCTCAGTTTTCCTTATCTGTGAAAGATTGCATCATCATTATCATTCAAACTACCTGACTAGTTCAATGGAACAACAAGGAAACTAATAATACCAAGAAGATTTCTAAGGGAGTTTACTATTTGCAAGATGCTTTCACATACATTTTCTTCTCAAAGTATTTTAGGCCATGATTTTCAAACTGTGTTCTCTGGATCCCCGAGGGTTCCTGTATCTGCCCTTGGGAGAGGGGACTGGGGTAGAGAAGGTCCTGGGGGCATAAGATTCTCACCTCCCAACACCATTTCAACCAGAGCAGCGGCACAACTTCTGTGGGATTCACATGCCCTTCTGGATTCCTGGAAGGACAAGATTTCCTGGCTTTAGAAAAAAGTTGGAAATTCACTGATTTCAAGAAAGTGGTACAGGGACTTCCCTGGTGGTCCAGTGGCTAAGACTCCATGCTCCCAATGCAGCGGGCCCAGGTTCGATCCCTGGTCAGGGAATTGGGTCCCACATGCCACAGCTAAAGATCAAAGATCCCGCATGCTGCAACGAAGACCCAGCTCAGCCAAATAAATAAACACACAGTGGGAATTTGCTGTATGATGCAGGGAGCTCAAGCCTAGTGCTCTGTAATAACCTAGAGGGATAGGATATAGTGGAAGGTGGGAGAGAGGTTCAAGAAGGAGGGGACATATGTGTACCTCTGGCTGACTCATGTGGATGTATGGCAGAAACCAACACAGTATTGTAAAGCAATTATACTCAAATTAAAAATAAAATTTAAAAATAAATAAATAAAAATCATTACTATCAAAACAAGCAAATGGTACAAGAAGGAGGGTGCCGAGCTGACTGTGGACATGGGAGCGCCCATCCCTCTTAGAACAACTTGCCACTTTCTTTGCTCTTAATTTCCACGCTGCCACTGACTCCCTGAGTCAGATGCCAGAACCAGTGTCTTGACCCACCCACCCCTCCAAAACCCTAGACCCATGTCCCTCGACCTCAACCCTCAAATCCACAGACCTACTCTCACTCCTGGAGCCCACGTTCTGGCAGGACTCAGACAGGCCTTGCTAAATAGATAAAATCCACTGTCCAGGGACATTTTGGAGACCTGTGCCTCATTTCCAAAGGGTGACGATTGTCATTATGCTTAAATGAACTGCTTTTCCAGTTGAAAACATGTATGTTTCAAAAGCTTAATTTTCCTCCTTTCTCCAAAATGAGAATCAAATATTAACTGTGGCCTGGCACCTTGAGAGCATTTCTTTTTTTATACTTCATGGAATCCTTAATAATACAAAAATTGCCCAGAGCATTTCACACTGAGTTATGAAGTCATTAACATTTCTGAGATAAACACAATACCCCAGGACAAGTTATTAGACATAGAAAAGTGGGGGGAGGGATTAGATACATTGAAAAGTCCTCGTGTCTAGCAACTATAGGCAGAAAAATTCATCTGTTCCTAGTTCAAGGCAGCAGAATACTTGCCACGTACTACATGCAGCCTGGGTGGCCTTTCCCAGCCAACCGACTCAGCATATTGGATATTGGTAAAATTTTAAAGAATCAGCATCTTGATGTCCCAAGGCTAACAATCTTTCCAAACTCACAGCTCTGCATCCTGTCTCAAGGTTCCTGGTATTTACGATCGTGTCGGCAACATGACGGCTATTCCCTCACCTCGCGGTCTATTCAGACCCATAACAGATTCTATCTGGCTGTGCTCTTTGCTTTTAAATTAGCAGGGGAATCCATCATATGTGGTCTCTACTTCCCACCCCACCGTTTCAGTTTCCACCTGTCCTTCACGATTACACTCCGGTTTCATCGGCTTTCATGGAGATTTCTAAAAGGCTAGGACTCATATTTTCTCCCCTTTTCATAAACAACTCTGGTATATCTTACCAGGAATTTTCTTTGGAGGACTTCAGCATTCTGTACCTTGCTTATCCCCAAATTCTGCTCACACACAAGAATGATGGTTATGAAAGAAATCTTGAGGGGGGATTGTCTTTCAGACTTCCAAAGAAGCATCCTTGCTCTGGCTGCAAACCAAGCCAACAAAGATAAACTGTCATGGAGTTTATGTTGTCGTTGTTCAGTCACTAAGTTGTGTCCAACTCTTTGCAACCCCATGGACTGCAGCACACCAGGCTCCTCTGTCCTCCACTATCTCCCAGAGTTTACTCAAATTCATGTCCAATGATTCAGTGATGCTATCTAACCATCTCATCCCCAGCTGCCCCCTTCTCCTTTTGCCTTCAATCTTTTCTGGCATCAAAGTCTTTTTCAACAAGTCATCGAGTTTATGGATAGTTTCAAAAGTTCTGTTTCTTTATAGGTTTCCCTTAACCTGAACTATACTGGGGTAGAGGTGCTCTTTCTTAGAGCCTTTCCCTTACTGCTCTGTGAAACCCTTTTCAAAAGGACAAGAACAAGAAGGGTAGTGTGTACTAGGCAAAGATAACCCCATTCGTCTATCCTGTATCTACTGCATATACCACTAATTTACACGGTGCCCTTTCCCTCTGAGTCTAGATTCATTTACTCAACAAAGTCTTTCCAGTTGCTGTTGATATATGATTAAAGACAGACAGTCCATTTCCAGTGCAGTCTCTGGGAAACAGCCCAACTCCAAGTGTGCATAACTCTTGGAAAGTCGATTAAAACTGTAGCCACTGTCCAATATTCAGGTTTCCAACTCCAGCCACTTATGACACCCCCTAGATCTCATACCTTCTTTCCCAGGATGAGCAGCCAGCAATAAAGGCTCTAACGCATGGGATCTTCTGCAATTCCTTTTGTTATTGCTGTTCATTCACTAAGTCATGTCCAACTTTTTGCAGCCCCACGGACTGCAGCACACCAGGCTCCTCTGTCTTCCACTATCTCCCAGAGTTTGCTCACATTAATGTCCATTGAGTTGGTGATGCTATCTGACCATCTCATCTTCTGCTGCCCCCTTCTCCTTTTGCCTTCAAACTTTCCCAGCATCAGGGTCTTTTCTAATGAGTTGGCTCTTTTCATCAGGTGGCCTATGTGCTGGAGCTTCAGCCTCAGCATCAGTCCTTCCACTGAATATTCAGGGTTGATTTCCTTTAGGATTGACTGGTTCAGTCTCCATGTAGTTCAAGGGACTCTAAGAGTCTTTTCCAGCACCATAATTCAGAAGCATTAGTTCCTCAGCACTCATCCTTCTTTATTATGGTCCAACTCTCACATCCGTACATGACTACTGGAAAAACTCTAGCTTTGACTATGCACTTTTCTGGTTGGAAAAGTGATGTTGACAAGTACCTATGTGAGTTCGAAATCTCTGGTTCTCTGATTCTTTTTGCCACTACATTTGTTTTGTTTTTGTAATTCTATCTATTTATATAGCTGCATCGGGTCTTAGTTGCAGCATCCGGGATCTTTTTTCAGTCGTGGCATTTAGACTCTTAGTTGAGGCATGTAGGATTTAGTCCCCTGACCAGGGATTGAACCCTGGTTCCGTGCATTAGGAGCACTGAGTCTTAGCCACTGGATCACCAGGAAAGTCCTTCGCCACTACATCGGAAACTTAGTTATGGAAGAGACTATGTCCCACATGCCCCTTTGAGCCATCACTGACTTCATCTCCTCAGCCTCACTGACTTTCACCTCTGTTTCACACCAGCCATATCCTGAATCCCTTTTCCCCAAACTAGGTCTTGAGTCTGGGGCCCCCTTCTTCTGACTTCAGCCCCCTTCTCCTTCACCCAGTGAATGTACTCTTTGTCCTCTCTGGGACCATTGCATAATTAGTCACCTGATATATATTACACTCAGAGTTCATGAATTAGCCAGCTTGCCTGAACTTGACGCAACTTAGCAGCAGCAGCAGCAGCAGCCTGAACTCCACAGCCACCCTCTTCAATATCACTCAGCAGTATCACTTCAATATCTCACCCGCATCCCAGGCTCGGTCAACCCATTGGTCATATATTATGACAATCCCCAACCCTGAATCACCCCTACAGCCCCATCCCATCTCTATAGAAATAATGACACTGAACAGACCTGCAAACTTTACCAGTGGGCTGGTATCCTGTGTTGATTTCATGCACCGGGAAACTCTGATATCAGATCCATCATGTCCTCATAACAAAAAATTATCCTAGACTGCTGCTTGAATGCTACAGAGAATCTTGGCAATTTCCTCTGTTCCACATTTCTGAGACCCTTCACCATAAACATTCACACTCCCTAATTTGCTTCTCACAATATAGAGAGTGATCATCTGTGGCTTCTAAGATTCAACCATCAGTCAAAACCAAGGGTAACCTGCTTTCCCACTGTGGGACCAAACCTGGAACCCAGATCTCCAAGACAACTTAATGGAAATAAAATGCCCTGTAAATATTTATTAAATGAAGTGACCGAGGCTCTCTGGACTGGTCAAAACAATCTCTTAATAAACTTGAACTAGAACTCCCTAGTTATTGGAGCAACCTAGAGAAGGAGTCAGTGTACCGGGCCTCTTCAGGACATTGGGTATCCCCTGCTGGCCGGGAATCTACCCTTCAGTTGCTGCACTGGGGAGATGGAGTGACTCCTGGCATAGTTATTTACTTAAACTTAGAGAAATATTTTGCTATTTTAACAGGCAAAGGACTGTACCAGTGCATATGGATTGAAAACCAATCTGGCTTAACACTAGCATTAAGTTCCTCTACCACCCCCCAAAATATGAAACAGCAATTTATTACTATCAGTCTCTTGCTAATTGGAATTGCAAATCTTAACAACTGATCTATGATTTTATGAAGTCAATATAAATGATGTAGGATTGCATGGATCACACTGCAGGCAAGTCACTGACAAAGAAGTTGCAGAATGAGACCAGTCATAATTGAAGAAGATGATGCTAAGAAAAAAAATGCTTCAAAAGAAGACAAATACTAAATGAGATATCCTGCATTTAATTGGATCCTGGAACAATATAAGGACATTTGTGGAAAAACTGGTGAACTTTGAATAAAGTTTATTGTTTAGTTAATACTAATATACCAGTATAATGAATACCAGTTTTCATTAGTATTAACTAAACAATAAACTTTATTCAGATTTCACCAGTTTTTCCATGAATGTCCTTATATAATACTAATATACCAGTATTTCCCTGATAACTCAGTGGGTAAAGAATCCACCTGCAATGCAAGAGACCTCGATTCGATTCCCGGGTCAGGAAGATCCACTGGAGAAGGGATAGGCTACCCACCCCAGTATTCTGGCCTGGAGAATTCCATGGACTATACAGTCCATGGGGTCACAAAGAGTTGGACACGACTAAGTGACTTTCACTTTCACTTTCTTTCAATGTACCAGTATTCATTTGCTAGTCTTGACAAATGTACTGTTATTCTATAAGATATTAACTTTAGGGAAAACTCGGTGAAGGGTATAGGAGAACTCTGCATATTATTCTTTGCAAATTTTCTGTAAATATAAAGTTATTCCAAAACAAAGAGAATGACTGACATCATAGGATTAAGAGCCCTTGTGTGCATGCTCAGTTGCTTGCCAGGTCCAGCTCTTTGTGCCCCTATAGCCTATAGCCTACCAGGTTCCTCTGTTCATGAGGATTGTCTAGGCAAGAATACTGGAGTGTGATCACCCTCCTCCAGGTGATCTTTCTGACCCAGGTTATCCATCCACGTCTCTTATGGCTTCTGCATTGGCAGGTGGATTCTTTACCACTAGCACCACCTTGGCAGTAGTTAATAAGACCCCTAGATATTTTTGCAAAACTTGACTTTATGATATTTCTATGAATGTCAAATGTGAAGGATGAGGGTTCTAGTTGGTAGAAAAGAATATACCCGAATTTTCTGTTAATCCTTACTTGAGTCACCATCTGTCGATTCTAAGAATTAGTGCCTAGTTGCAATTATAACTTAAATTGTGCTCAGTACAATATAGCAAATTAATTTTCATAATTTTTAGTTTCATTTTTCAAGATAAAATCCCAATCTCAATCATACAAACACCACACTGCTTATTTTGAAACCCCCACCCATTAAGTGAAAGCATTTTTTTAAGAAATTTTGTATGTGAACCACTTTAATAGTCTTTATTAAATATGTTACAATATTACTTCTGTTTTATGTTTTGCTTTTTTGGCTACAACGCATGTCTTAGCTCCCTGACCAGGGGTTGAACCCACACCCCCTGCACTGGAAGGCAAAGTCTTAACCACTGTGCCACCAGGGAAGGCCCAAGTGAAAGCATTTTAAGTCATCTTTCTATCATCCCAATGATATGTGGATAAATGGACTCCCCTACAACTTCCAGGATGTATACACTCTCTCCCTATCCTTAGCATTCTAAATGTGATTCTCTGCAGTGCTGAGGGAAGAGGGGAAACGTGAGAAACCCAGAAAAAACGAAAAGGCTTTACATAATAAAGGGATTGACAGAACCGGAAAGTGTTACTGAGTGAAATATGATTTCACTTCACCTCATTGTCCCCAAGAGACCTTCACTAAAGTCTACGTTTTGCATCACTGCTTTAGGGTAGGAGTTTGTTTTGCTTTGGGTTTTTAGTGAGACATATGTTGACACTGGCCTTAAAGATGAATGCCAGATGGTCTGGTTACATGCTGGATACCCCATGAATCAGCCCTGCGTTGAGAAGTGCTTATCACCTACTTTATCTCTGAGATGAGCTGGCATCATTTAGTGAGGCAGACAGGATCACCCCATTTTATGGATGACAACTGAGGCTCACAAGTTTCTGCAGGCTGCCAGGAGAAGAGTTTGCAGCCCGGGTGATGGGGTCACAGGGAACTGGGAAAGATATGCCTCTCCAAAGAGGAAAGGTGGCAGAGTGGTAAAGAATCTGCCTGTCAATACAGGGGACACAAGAGATGTGAGTTCCAGCCCTGGGTTCGGAAGATCCCCTGGAGGAGGAAATGGCAACTGACTCTAGCAATCTTGCCTGAAAAGTCCCACAGACAGAGGAGCCTGGCGGGCTACAGTCCATGAGGCCACCAAGAATCAGACATGACTGAGCGACTGAGCACAGCATAGCACACACATCCAAAGGAGGTAGCCACACAAGAAAATATGGTCAGTGCAGCCAGGACTCTGAATTTTCAGGTGAAGCTGCCCCGTGGCTCTTTCTTTGTCAACTCTTTTATTGATTTATTTTTTTAGTTTTTATTTTTTAAGATTCTTTTGATGTGGACCGTCCTTAAAGTCTTTACTGAATTTGTTACAGTATTGCTTTTGCTTTATGCTTTGGTTTTTTTTGACCTCAAGGCATGTGGGATCTTAGCTCCCTGACTAGGGATCAAACCTGCACTCCCTGAGTTGGGAGATGAAATCTTGACCACTGGACCACCGGGGAAGTCCCTGTCTGACTCTTAAACACAGAACAGAGTTATCAAAGAAGTCAAGTCTGCAGTCCGTATACATCCATGGGCAGCCTCTCTATAACCTCTAGGTTGGGAAAATATTAAAAGGTAGGTTAAGTAATAGGTTCCTGCCACTTTGGAAGATAAATTTACTTTGTGCTAATGTAAGTCCTAATACCTTTTCCTCTCTATATTAGCAAATTCTGGGTCACAGTGTACTTATAATACATAAAAGCATGCATATATATCCAAAAAGAGAGTTTCTAGTCCTTGCTTATGCTTTTTCAGCCCTCTCCTCTTCCCACTCTTTATTTTATTTTTTTAAATATTTATTTGTTTGGCTGTGCCAGGTCTTAGTTGTGGCATTCAGGATCTTTAGTTGCAGCATGTGGGATCTAGTTCCCTGGCCAGGGGTAGAATTTAGGCCCCCTGCACTAGGAGCATGGAGTCTTAGCCACTGGACCACCAGAGAAGTCCCATCCACTCTTTAAAGCCGTGTTAATAATCCGATAATGAAGAGAGCTTAAGGTCGGTTTCAGATGTAAATTCTTTGCAGGAAGTTGCACTATTTCCAAGGAGCAGACAACAACCCCAGCAAGGTATTTACCCACCTACTCAAGTGTATAAGCCAATTTTCTTTTCACAGGAAGTATTCAAATGTAGTGGACTTCCCAGGTGGCTCAGTGGTAAAGAATCCACCTGCAATATAAGAGACATGGGTTTGATCTCTTGAGTTTGGAAGATCACCTGGAGAAGGAAATGGCTACCCACTCCAGTATTCTTGCCTGGGAAATCCCATGGTGGGCTACAGTCCATGGGGTTGCAAAGGAGTCAGACATGACTTAGCAACTAAACAACAACCTTCAAATGTAGCATTCCCAAGATCCAGCTGTTTCCAATGGTTCTTAATTTGTCTGTCAGCAGGTACCAAGGTAAGGTTCACCATTTTTCTTATGCTTCTGCTTCCTCCAAGGACAAACGAAATAGCTACAAATTAGCCAGTATCTCCAGATGGCAATGGCAAAGCCAGAATAGACCCCCAAGGTAATTTAGGGGCTAGACAGATGAGAAAGGAACCAATGTCTATGACAATGATTTGTGGATAGACAGTAAGTTCTTTCCTGGGACATATAAATGTATGTTTTCCCCACTTTCAGTCAGAAAAACATTGAGGTCAAGGTAAGTTCAGCTTCATATAGTGAAAGTGAATCCCCAAATTGCATTTTCCAGAGAGGCCGTGTGAAAAGGCACCTGGGGCCGGCACGCCAATCCAGAATTTACTGATGAACCAGGTAACCTTGAGTAAATCACTCACCTCTTTGTGCTTCCTCTGAAACTGCCCAAGCATGTGAAGAATAAAGGAGATGAGCTTTGGGGAGGGCCCAGCACATTTCAGAAGGCCTGGTGTCCATCTGGCAAAGCTCGTTCCTAGCTGGCTACTCTTACATGCGTTTCTGTCTGTTTCTGGCCCTTGAGTTATGGGTTCTAATCTCTGTTGATCCACAATTTTCAAATCCACGAAAATAAAAAAATTGTTTTCCTTTCGTGAGGCTGAAAGGTGAGATGACTGTTCAGGCTTATCTTTAAAGGCAGCTTCCTTCGTCACATTGAAATGTTTCATCTGGTGATCAGGAGAAAATTCCAGTTATTTTCCTGAACAGCACAGCAATCAGACTTCCAGGCAAAAGTGCACTGAGGCGGTCCTCAGCGTCTCAGATTCATCACATTTGCTCCAACATGGAGGGACTGACAAATCAGCTAGGTTTGCATGAATTAATCCAGTTGCGGTGCATGGGCTTTTCACTGCAGAGGCTTTCACTTGCTTCAGAGCTCAGGCTCTAGAGCCCTGGCTCAAAGTTGTGGCACACAGGCTCCGTTGCCCCGCAGCACATGGGGTCATCCTGAATCAAGGATCGAACTAGTGTTTCCTGCATTGGGAAGCGGATTCTTTACCACTGAGCCACCGAAGAGGCTTGTTTTGCTCACCCAAGACCTGTGAATTCAGTGATACAAATACCAGGAATACCAAAAAAGAACAAAATAACAACTTTGTAAATAAATACAAAGGTTTTATTTGTATTTAAAATAAAAACTTTGTAAATTATTGTTGTTCAGTCACTAAGTCTTGTCCAACTCTCTGACCCCATGGTCTGCCACACAACTAGCTTCTCTGTCCTTCACTATATTTTAGAATTTACTCAAACTAATATCCATTCACTGAGTCAGTGATGCTATTGAACCATCTCATCCTCTGTCACCTCCTTCTCCTTTTGCCTTCAATCTTTCCCAGCATCAGGGTCTTTTCCAGTGAGTTGGCGCTTCATATCAGGTGGCTAAAGTATTGGAGCTTCTACTTCAGCATCAGTCCTTCCAATGAATATTCAGGACTGATTTCCTTTAGGATTGACTGGTATGATCTTGCAGTGAAAGGGTTCTCAAGAGTTTTCTTCAGCACCACAGTTCCAAAGCATCAATTCTTCAGTGCTCATCCTTCCTTACGATCCACCTCTCCATCCATACATGACTCCTAGAAAAACCATAGCTTTAACTATATAGACTTTTGTTGGCAAAGTGATGTCTCTGCTAAATGTGTAAATAAGTCAATGTTATTTATTTATTACTGTTCATGGGGTTTTTGAGGCAAAAATACTGGAATGGTTTGCCACTTCCTCCTCCAGTGGGAGACCCAGGTTCGATCCCTGGGTGGGGAAGATCTCCTGGAGAAAGAAATGGCAACCCACTCCAGTATTCTTGCCTGGAAAATCCCATGGATGGAGGAGCCTGGTCGGCCACAGTCCATGGGGTCACAAAGAGTCGGACACGACTGAGCGACTTCACTTTCGCTTTTCACTTTCCTCCAGTGGACCACATTGTGTCAGAACTCTTCACTATGAAGAGTCTTGGGTGGCCATGCACGGAATGGCTCATAGCTTCATTGAGTTATGCAAGCCCCTTCGCCATGACAAGGCAAGCCCATGTGCCACAACTGCTAAGCCCGTGTGCCACAACTGCTTAGCCTGTGCTCTAGAGTTGGATAGCCCCAACTTCTGAGTCCACACACTCTGGAGCTCATGATCTGCAGCAAGAGAAGCCACTGCAATGAGAAGCCCATGCACCGCAACTGGAGAGTAGCCCCTGCTCTCTGCAACTAGAGAAAACCCGCGCACAGCAACAAAGACCCAGTGCAGCTAAATAAATAAAAACATAAGAACAAATCACGAGATTATAGGACTTGTGCCATGGTCATTTCCATATTAATGTGAGAGCCATCCGTTTTTGCAGCATTGGGTCATTGGAGGCCGCCATACGATGTGTGTTTCATACCTTAGAATTAAGAAGATAGAAAGTTACATATATTAGAGCTGCTTGTGTAAGCAAATAAATCAAGCGAGGAATCATAATTATTAGATGACCAATTAAATGAAAGGACTACCCGGGAATTGTTAGTAAGACAATTAATTCTAGGTTTCTACCCATCTTTGTACATTTTGTTGCTTATGAAAAAAATGCGTTGATTCTCTAAGATTGAGTTAAAAGCATGTTTAATCAGACTCCGCTAAGCATAGGATCATTATTTTTATGACTTCATGAAATGCATATTTTTACCAACCAGTTTTGAAACAGCTTTTTCAAAGGTTAGAAAGGAGCTCTTATCCTTTCAGAGAGCACCCATGGAAATCAGAAGTTTAAAGAAAAATCTCATTATAAGGAGAATAATTTTGGAAAACTAACACCCAAAGCTTCCTTTGATTTGGAAAATGCTTTGAGTGGAGATTTCTGAATAGAGAATTGAAGGATTATTTTCTTTTCTTCTAGATTTTCTCAGAGTATCTCATATCTCAACAACTACAGTGTAGATAAAGCACTTTGCGGTTTGGAGGTTTTTTTTGTGTTTGTTTTTATTTTTTTGCTTTGTTGGTCTCCTCTTAAAGAAACTTCTCACAGATGTAAAAAGAGGATAAAGTCGGTTCCCTTTCATCCCTAGTGACTAAGAATATGAGTGGGTAGAATCCAAGTGTAGGCCTCTCCATGAAATTCAAAAATACTCGTGTTTCCCTTCTTGCCTGGGAACATAAAAGAGATGGTTTTAGGATAAATTAAAGGAGGCCCTATTTTAAATAGCTTTCCTTTAGGCAAGATGTAGTATGGGCTAAAAATGCAAGCAGCTTCAGAGATGACTTTACATGCATCCCTGGGAATCATATCTATGTCCAGTGATTGAGGAGGAACTAAAGATTCTCAGAGGACATTCCTTGCCCTTTGACACCCAGCACAGCCCCTCCCCCTGCCAACACCCAGGCTGTTCAAAGAGCCCTATTCTGTTCTGGAGCACTGGGCACATTCATCTACAACACTCAGATATATGCAGGGATGGCATCTTACTGAACACTCAGTCCACTAAGCCTAGCAAAGGCTCTGATACAATAAAATCAGATCTGAATGTTGATACCAGACATTTCCCTCCAACCCCCACAAAATGTCCCAAGATATATTTTATGATCTCCTGATTTCTTTTCCAAGTTGCTTTTAGAAAGAAGTTCCCACCATTCCGTAAGGACAGAGCAGCTCCATCCTTCTATTTTGTACCTGGCCTTATGGAGTCATTGCCTTTATTAACAAACCACCTTTATTCACAGAAGAAAATGGCAGAAAATGGAGAAGGAAATGGCAACCCACTCCAGTATTCTTGCCTTAAGAATCCCATGAACAGAGGAGCCTGGCGGGCTACAGTCCACAGGGTCGCAAAGAGTCGGACACAATTGAGCAACACTTTATTCACAAGGGGAGCAAAATGGGAGGGGACGTGGTCAAATGCTGGTTTTAAAGAATGTTCTTCTCCATCTGCAACACTCCAGCTTCCCTAAACGGCCTGCAACCTTGTGGTTTTCATTGCAGGCTCTCGGAAACAGATTGTTCAGGTTGGAATCCTAGCTCCATCACATGCCCCACTCCATGACCTCGGGCAGATTACTTGATGTCTTAGTGTCCATGATGCTGCGTTAGTAAAAGGAAGTTAATTACTGTATCCATTTTACAAGTTTGCTGTAAGAACTAAATGAGATCACAGTGTTTAGTGTATTATCTGACCACTAGCAAGTGGTTATTAAGTGTGTATCTATCAGTACAGGCAAGGATATACTGCAGTAACAAAAGAGACAAGTAGCTTAAAGCAAAGTTTTATTGTTCATTCATACCATGTGCTCATACAGACATGAGTCTGTGTTCATTGAAGCTACTCAGGAGACGAGGCTAAAAAGCAGCCACCTGTATGTCATGTACAAAGGAAAGAAAGAGAGTGACCAGTCATGCTGTTCCTTAAATCTTTCACTGGAAATTATACATGGAACTTTTGTGCATATTTCATCATCTAAATCACATCACTGCATGGCCCCACTTAGCTCCACTGAGACAGGAAGGTGTGAACACACCAACACACATAAAAGTTGGGAGAACTAGAAATATTGGGTTTGGGGGAGCTTCTCTGGTAGTTCAGTGGTTGAGAGTCTGCCTGCCAATGCAGGGGATATGAGTTCGATCCCTGGTCCGGAAAGATACCTCGAGACAACTAAGCCCAGGCACCACAACTATTGAGCCTGAGTGTTCTAGAGCTCATGCTCTGCAAAAAGAGAAGCCTCTGCAATAAGAAGCCAGAGCACCACAACTAGAGAGTAGCCCCTGCTCTCCACAACTAGAGAGAGCCTTTGTGCAGCAAGGAAAACCCAGCGCAGCCAACATAAATAAATAGAGTAAATTTTTAAAAAAAAGAAATATTGGGGATTTGGTACTACTGACCACACCTTGTAGTAGCAAGCTGATATTATTATGATAGTGACTCTCATGCAATATCCCTTCAGGGTTTCACAAGCAAAAATGCAAAATGTCAGTGGTGTAAAACAGAGAGCTTGTGCCTGAAACTGACTCTCAGGTATCTGTCCAAGCCCAGCATAGACTATAGCAAAGAACATTTTCTCTTCTGACCACAGTTCTATCCTCCTGCGGTATTCTTTTAGAACATGCATGGTCAATAGCCAGTCATTTTTGAGCAGTCTTAATGCAACATTTCATTCTCATTTCATGACATATGGGGAAAAAAGCTTCCAGGGAGAAAATAGAAACAAACTCCTCTTTTTTTCCTCCAAAACTTAAGAAGTAATGACATAGTGCTTAAGAAAAATAGCACCCAGGTTCTCAACCCTGTCAACTAGCTTAATTAACAGCCCCTCTTCTTTTTTCAAATCCTTTGTGGGGGTGAGAGGTGCCAGAAGCAGAGAAGAGCCCTCCCCAGTTCTAAATCGTTCCCTAAATGTTTTCCAGTGATTTACGTAGCAAATAACTAAAACATACAAGGAAGCTGGTAACTTCTCATTTGATCTTTTTCGTAGAGAGGACTAAAAGGACAGGCTGCCTGGAAGACTTCAGAGACCACTAAACAGCTTTCTATTGATTTTATACTAAGATACTTTATCACTCTTGTTGCTTTAAAAGGAAATGCAATCTGTGTCAGGGTCTAAATAGACTTTCCTAGAAAACTCAGGCCTCGCACTCCTACGTGAACAGATGTGGAGGATGTTTATCCGCTTTGGCAAATCAACTTTAGGGAGTTTGTTTTTGTATTTTTGCAAGAAGCATCTTTCCTGCTTTAACATCCAGTCCCAATTGCAAAGAGCAGCCACTGGAGTCTTACTTCCTGAGGGTAAACTCTCTTGGATCTGGAGTTCACCTGAAAAAGCAGTGTTTGGCCCCCTTTCTGTGCACCTAGGGACAATGAGGATCTGAAATGTTAGGGACTTGCTTAAGTGTGCTGAATGAGCCAGGGACAGAATCCAAGCTCAAATCCAGCCCTCTGACCCCAGTCAGAGATTCTCAGAAGCTTGGAATTGGCATACATTTTAAACCCCAGGTGTCTGTTCCTCCACTAGGATCTCCCCTTGTAAACCACATGTCAATAGATTTATCCTAATGCTATCAAAGTGTGAAAAGGAAGAGTCAGTTTTGACTGTCCCATGATAGATCAATTTCTTTGGCCATTTTTGTTATTATAATCACACATAATGGCCTGCCTCAGAGAATCTTGCCCCTCTGCCTGACTATTAAGCTAAAGTGCCTTTGTTCAGAATCCTATCCACCTATAGATGGCAGGAAGGAAGAAATGAACACATCCCGTTGTCTGAGGCTTGCCATTCTAAGAGGTTCTTGCAAGATTAAATGGCCTTTTTACTTTCTTTCCTCACCTTCCCCCCATCTCTGATCCTTAAAGGAACCCTAGCATCCAGACCCCAACAAGATGGTGATTTTGAGACATTAGTCTGCCATCTTCTTGGTGAGTCGGCTTTCCAAATGAATCATATTCCTTGCTTCAACACCTCATCTCTCAAATTCACTGGCCGCTTGCCTGGCAAGCAAAGCAAGCTTGAACTCTGTGACAAAAGGATAATGCATTTTCTTCTCCTTAACTTTCTCAATACAGCCTATCTTTGGCCTATTTCCTATCCATATTTGGAATACCGTATATCACGCTTTTAAGAAATTCAATAAGTAAAAATTCTAACCTACAAAACTGGTAGATCACAGAGATCTTTCATTTTATAAAACAGTTCTATATAAGGAAAGTCCTGAGTTCTAGTCTTGACTTTGCCATTAACTGGTATGTGTCTGTGAAAAACTCAGTCAGTTATTCTTGGTCTGAGTGTCAGCATGTATTAAATTAAGGGGTTGGAATAGATAATCCCCAAAAATCCTTTGAACTGGAAATAGTTTGTGAATTGATTCCAGGAATCAAGATGTTTTACTAATACACTTTTTAAGTTTTTCCATTTATTTTGAAATGTTTCACAGTTAAAAAAAAAAAAAAGAAAAAGATAAAAAGGATATCGCTGTTAGCATCCATGAAGCCACTACTCAAATTAATATCTAAAGAATTAGGAACACATTTGAAGCTCCCATTAGAACCCTCACCAACTGGGCCAATCATCCCCTTCTTCCCAACACCCAAAAGTAACACCCACCTTGAACTTGGTGCTTCTCAAGTTTATGCATTTCTTTACTGTTTCATATTTTCATCTCACTAAACAATGTATACTTCTATTTTGCATGTCTTCACTATATAAGTGGAATATTTTTGTACTTTTCTTCCTGTGATTTGCTTTTCAGCTTAACATTCTATTCTCGAATCTACTCTCGTTGGCACATTGACTACAGTTCATTCATTCTTGTTGTTGTTCAGTCACTAAGTTGTGTCCAACTCTTTTCAATCCCAAGGGCTGCAGCACGCCAGGCTCATATGTTCTCCACTATTTCCTAGAATTTGTTCAAATTCATGCCCATTGAATTGGTGATGCTATCTAACCATCTCATCATCTGCTGCCTTCATCTCCTTTTGCCTTCAATCTTTCCCAGCATCAAGGTCTTTTCCAGTGTGTCAGCTCTTCACATTAGGTGGCCAAAGTATTGGAGCTTCATCATCAGTCCTTCCAATGAATATTCAGAGTTGATTTCCTTTAGGGTTGACTGATTTATCTTCTTACTGTCCAAGGGACTCTCAAAAGTCTTCTCCAACATCTTAATTTGAAAGTATAAATTCTTTGGCACTTAGCCTTCTTTATAGCCCAACTCTCACATGACCACTAGAAAAATCATAGCTCTGACGACATGAACCTTTGTCAGTAAAGTGATGTCTCTGCTTTTTAGTATGCTATCTAGGTTTGTTATAGCTTACTACTGTAGATTATTTCACTGAATGAACATACCAAATTACTTATACTCACTTGATAGAAACTAGGTTGTTTCTTACTTTTCACTATTGGAGCAAACCTGCTGTGAAAAGTCTTTCATCGTCTACAGTACACACGTGAGAGTTCTCTAAGTCATTGCACGGCATTGGAAATCTTAAGGTATTTGCTCCTTTTATCCTTACGCTGTTGGTTTTTCCCATCCATGAACATGATTGATCTCTCCATTTAAGTCTAACATTGTATCTTTGAATAAATTTTACAATTTTATCCATACCTTGCTGGCATACACTAATTTATCTCTAGATACTTTAGTGTTTCTGCTGCTATCATAAATGGTTGTCAGTCTATGCCTGCATGCTCAGTGGCTTCAGTCATGTCCAACTCTTTGTGACCCCATGGACTGTAGCCCATGAGACTCCTCTGTCCATGGTGTTCTCCAGGCAAGAATACTGGAGTAGGTTGCCATGCCCTCCTCCAAGGGATCAAACCTACATTTGAGTCTCCTGTATTGCATGTAAATTCTTTACCCGTTGAGCCACCTGTGAAATTCTTGTCTATCTCTAGGAAGGCAATTAATTTTTGTATACCGGTCTTATGAGTGTACATGCTGATCTCACTTATTAACTCTATTAACTTTTCAGTAGAGTCTTTGAAGTTGTGTATGTAGATAATCATGTTATCATGATGCTTTAGTGTCTGTCTTTCTATTTTTATACCTAGTGTCTGACAAAACCAGCTTCCTAACCAGTGCCTCTTCCTCCTCCTTTCTTGTTAGCAGAATCCAAAATTATTCCCTCAGCACTGTGTCCAGCTAAAAATACTCAACCCACAAGTCTCCTTGAAGCTGGGAGAAGGGAGGTGCATGAGAAAGAGATCTGGCCAATCGGATATAAGTTTAAGTCCCTGAAGGTGAAGGTTTTTCTCAAGTAAAAGACTACTCTTTGGGAAAGAATTCATCTGGGGCTGCCCTTACTCCCTGTGGTACAGACATCGGGTAGCTCTTTGCATTCCCTTCTCATCTTGAGGTTTCCTGGACCACGTGGGCAATGTAAATTTGAACCCTGTACTTTTGAGCCAAAAAACTGTTGAAAATTCTCTGGGCAAGCCCTTTTTTATTTAGGACAGAGCACACCATGTTCTTGCTATCTCCTTTTGATAAGAGGTACATATTTTCCCCATGATCCATAACCCTTTAAGAATCCCAAATGCACACTGGCCTTAACTCAATCTTCCCACCTTAATCAGGTCCGAGGCTTATCTCCTGTCTCCATGGAAAACCAAGCCTCTCGGGTCCCCAAGCTTGCTAATATCTGCAACAGCTAAGACCTCAGCCCCGACACACCACTCTGGTTTTCAGCTTCTTCTTAATGCTTGGTTTTTGGAAATTTCCCTCCTTTTGCAAGTTCAGTGAAGTGTCTGAGAAGGGACTTGTTATACTTTGTCCCATATTTCTAGATGTTTGGTCATGGAAGTCTTCAGATTGGAAATGGAAGAACCTCCTGCTATTAATTAAGTTCATGGTTCAAGTTACAAAATTCCTACATATGGACACCTGTTATGGAGCACATCTATTGCACAGCAGGAGCTATTTCTTCAGCATGTGTTTGTGTAGCTCCTACCTGTGCCAGACACTGTTGAGCACCTGGGACACAGAGTTGAAAAAGGCAAACCAGTTCTCTGAACTCAAGGAACACATATTTAATGGGAAGACACACAATGAATAAGGAAAGAAACAAGAAAACTTTAATTTTTAAAAATTTATTTATTGTCACTTGTTTATTTCTTTGGCTGTGCCGAGTCTTAGCTGTGGCACATAGGATCTTCAATCTTCATTGTGGCATACAGGATCTTTAGTTGTGGCATGTGAACTCTTAGCTGAGGCATACGGGCTTAGTCAGTCAGTCGTGTCCAACTCTTTGTCCATGGGAGTATCCCAGCAGGAATACGGAGTCGGTTGCCATTTCCTCTTCCAAGGGAACTTCCTGACCCAGGGATTGAACCCATGTCTCCTGCAGCTGCTGTATTGCCAGGTGGACTTCTCCCCACTGAGCCTCTTGGGAAGCCCTTTGTTGCAGCATGTGGGATCTAGTTCCCCGACCAGGTATTGAACCTGGGCCCCCTGCATTGGGAGTTCAGATTCTTAGCCACTGGACCACCAGGGAAGTCCCAAGAAAATTTTAGAAAGAGATAAATGCTAAGAAGAAAATGAAAACATAGTCATGCAAAAGAGGATTGAATGGGAAAGAACGTTAGCCAAGGTAATCTAGACATTTGACCTGAGACCTGAGTGTAGAAACCAGCTGAGTAGAGATGTTAGTGTAAAGATTCCAGGTGGAGAGACCATCCAATGCAAAACCCCTGAGGCTGGAAAAACACTGGCAGGTTTCTGCAAGGCTGGAGCAAAGGGGATATATTTCATCATTCTCTGTTTTCTTTCTTCCCAGTGTGCCAGAGCCAACGGTGGGTACAATATATTCTTCCTGCTTAAAGAGATGTCTAATTTAGACTAGGGAAATTTGGGGATTTTCTTTTAAAGGATAAGTTCATTAGTATCAGCCAAAACATAAACAGCCTGAGTTTCCTTCATCTATTTTTTTTTTTAAGATAACAAAGGAGAAAAGAGAATACAATCCTTAGTATATGCAATTATCAAAACCCACAGACAGGATGTTACCCAGAGGAACGCTCAGTACACAGGCCGTGGGATTGCAGACAAGGTTACATTGTTTCCTGCAGATTCTTCAGTCAGGATTCTGTGATGATGGTGGAGGGAGAGATGGCTGCTGCTTGTCAATGTTGCGTGTTTTCATTGTGGCCAATGGGAGAGAAACCTAGATGAGTGCAGCCAAGCAGGAGAGAATGTGAGAGAGGAGGTATTGTTTGAGCTGAGTCTTGGTGGAGGGTGAATATTCACGAGTTGGGAGAAGCAGAGGGTATCCCAGGTGATGGGCAAAGAAGCAGGAAATGTGTGGCTGGTCCAGGATTGCTGGACCCCTTGGTTCCACCACTTAATGTGCTTTGTAGCCTCAGGCAACTCCCACATCTCTGGACCTCAGTATCCAATATTCTTCTCCTGTTGGAATGGGTTCTGCTCCTGCTATTTTTCTGCCCTTTGGCAATGAACTTCTGATCTATTGTTCATATGCAAATGCTCAGTCGTGTAGGAGTCTTTGTGGCCCCATGGACTGTAGCCCGCCAGGCTCCTCTGTCCATGGAATTTTCCAGCAAGAATACTAGAGCAGGTTGCCATTTCCTCCTCCAAGGAATCTTCCTGACTCAGGGATCAAACCCGATGCCTCCTGCATCTCCTGCATTGGCAGGCGGATTCTTTACCACTGAGCCACCAGGGAAACCCTCTGATCCGTCACCGTTGGTCAGTTTCCTCTAGTAAGGGAATTGTGAGAAGGTCTTCCTCATATTGGGCTTTGCCGTTAGCATGAAATGAGATCATTACCATAATGTCAGACTTTGATTTCTAAATAAACCTTTGCCAATATCACTGTATGTCAAGGGTACATAAAATGTCTAGTGGGGAGAGGTCAGTGTTGAGACTGAGAAGATGGGGTAGTGCCTCACCCTATGGGGCATGGGGGCCATGTAAGAGGTTGGCATCCTGACCGAGTGCTAGCTTGCTTTCTCTCTCTCTCTCTGTCTGGCTCTGTCTCAGCCCCTCCTCCTGCTTATCCAGACACAACCCTGGGATCAGAAATTCCTCAGCTAGGCAGACCCCCAAACTGAGCGGATGGTGGCTCCTTCCCCTGCCCAGTTCTCTGGAACCAACCTCTCTCCAGCTCTCCTCCACTCTGTCCAGCAGTGCCTCTTTTACAAACTCCATCCTTTTCTGCCCCCCCAACCCCGCCACCACAACCTCAATTCTCACAAAGCATTCCCTCTCCCATCATTTCTGTTTTGTTCACACTTCCCTGCTCCCCAGAAATATTACTTTATCCAGCAAGTGTGCTGGTTGTAAATTGAAATGCAAATAGATCAACATAAATCTGAATGTCCATTTACATTAAATATATTATGAATATAAAAAGATAAGGCCCATGGGTCTCAACTCCATTAGCCCTATTACTCTTCCACCCCTGGGCAATCAGCTTCGGACCCATCACCAAGTCAGTATCCACGGAACTCACGTAGGCACTGTCACAGACACACACAGGTTCCTCCTGCACTTCTAATTACAGTGGGAGGCCCCTGATAATAGTGAAGATGGTTCTCCTCCACTTCCTTACCATGAGGAACAATTACTGATATGCTGTCCTCCTTGTAAGACTTTGCACAGCACTCTAGGATGTGAGGAATCAAATTAAACCCCTGTAGAGGATTCAGGGCATCTCTATTTATGCAGCTAGGCCCGGCACAAATCTAATATTCTGTAAATATGCTAAGCTCTGCGCAATTTGTGTGCGCACCGCGCCTTGTACACAGGCACTCAATAAAATATCTGTTGGCTGGTTGGCTACAAATAACAAAGCACCACAGAGCAACTCTTATCTGCTCTGGGGGTTCATTCCTTTCTAGGTCAAGGCTTTCGATATGTTAATAGCAGCCTGGGTTGAGTGAGTCAGTGGTGGGGACCGTTAGGAGGGAGGGATTCTCAGGTTGGTGGCATCTAAGCCACCCAGCCTGGTCCTAACACTCAAACCCCAGCAGAAACGGCAAAGGCCTTCACTAGCCATGTTTAACCACTGGGAGGAAAGTGCAGGTATAATCCACCCAGAGACTAGGAAAAGGATTAAAAGGCTACCTGGATCCTTCTCATCCCTCCTCCGCCCCCATGGGGCATCGACACAATATTCTCTTCTCTGCTCATTATTGTCAGAGAACATGAAGAAGAGTCTCTCTCCCTCTCTTTCTCTTTCTCTTTCTAAATGTCCTCATTTGTTGGAGTACCCCTAACCAAGACTCTTGGGACTGGGTTCAAAGCTGAGAATCTGAATTATTCATCTGGTGCCCCTAAAATATAATTTATTCTTTATAAATAAAGAGTAAATTTTATAAATATAAATGGGTTTCCCCAGTGGCTCAGCCAAAAACAATCCATCTGCAATGCAGGAGATGCAGATTTGATCCCTGGGTTGGGAAGATACCCTGGAGGAGGGCATGGCAACCCACTCCAGTATTCTGGAAAGTCCAATGGACAGAGGAGCCTGGTGGGCTATAGTCCATAGGATCGCAAAGAGTCAGACACGACTGAGCCACTGAGCACAGCACACACACACACACACACACACACACACACACACACACACACACACACACATAAAAATGGTTCAGAATGCTTTCAGTCCAAGAAACAAAGGTTTCTCAACGTGAACAGCATTTCTCTCTTTGTCATCACCCTCTGGCACCCTATTACCATTTCACTTGGGAAAAGACCCTGGGCGGTGGTTCACTCCTGTTACAGAAGGAGCAGGCTGGGCGAGCAGAGGGCCCCCTGCAGAGAGAGGACCAGGCAGGAGCACTGGGAGCCACCTCCTGGGACCCACACCCCATCTCTGCCCTCTGTACCCACTGCCTCCCCTTCTGGCAACTGGCTGCTATGGTTTCCAATGGCAAAGTATGCCAACATGAAGTGACAACTTGGTGGTTGCCAGGGCAACCACTCTCTGTGTTTTCTGGTAGAAACTGTGGTCGTTGGTGCGTGGCAGCTGGGTTGGTGGGAACCGGGGACATGTTCAAAGAGGAGTTCCCTCCTGCCACCACAGAAGCTGGAGGAGAGCTCCAAGAATGCCTCTGTGAAAGACTGGGCATGAGCATGCCAAGGGAAGCAGCAGAACTGGAAAAGCTGAGCAAGAGAGAATAATAGTAATAAAATACAGGCAAGGGGAATTTCAATGATTATGACTCTAAAAATATATTATCTAATTTAATGTTCAGTAGGAGGTCACAAATTCACATGGCCTTGGGGCTAGTCTGGGAAAAAAGGTGAGCACCCAGGCTAATGTGAGGGCATATAGCCGGTGGAGCCAGGGGGATGCCAGGGGCACCTGTGTCCCATCAGAGAGGAAGCCAAGGTCCTCTGGTTGTGCCCACTGGACCACAGACCCATTACAGAGATGAGAAAACTGAGGTGCAGATATTGCAGGAAGGGGGACCCCTTCCAGAGTCAGAGAGTGGGCTCTTGTCTGACACTTGGAAATGAATTGGATCCAGGACTGCTCTTGCCACGTGGCTTGCAGTTCCAGGTTTTATGGTAACTGGGTTTGTTTCAGGTTGCTTCTGGTCAATCCCTCTGACTCAGGGTCATTCCTGGTGATGAGGGCATCACTCAGCCATGATGGATTCCAGTGAGGAGGATTTGGGGAGGTTGGTAGGACATAATGGACTGGCATCTCCTCTCTCTTTTTGACCTTTCCTGAATTCTTCTGGATGTTGGTAGCTTGTTCCACATTCCTTACCAGGACCTCTTATTGAAGATAACTCACACAAGTGGTTACTATCAGGCCTGGCCAAGGTTTGCAGTTTTAGTCAGAGGTTCCTCTAACACAGAGGCACATCTTCCAGTTTTCCAAGAGAAGTTGGAAATACAGATGTTTATATGTAATTTTGTAATTCTTTTTCTCTTTTTGAAATTGAAGTATAACTATGTAATCTCCTAATTCTAAAAACTTAGTGCATGCATGCACTAAGTCTCTTCAGTTATGTCTGACTCTTTGCAAGCCTACGGACTGTAGCCCACCAGGCTCCTCTGTCCATGGGGTTTCTCTAGACAAGAATACTAGAGTGTACCTGTAGCTGATTCTTGTTGGTGTTTGACAGAAAACAACAAAATTCTGTAAAGTAATTATCCTTCAATTAAAAAATAAATAAAGTGGCAAAAAAAATTTTTTTAAGGTATATAAAAAAAGAATACTAAAATGGGTTGCCATGCCCTCCTCCGGGAGATCTTCCTGATCCAGGGATTGAACCCAGGTCTCTTATGTCTCCTTCATTGGCAGGTGGGTTCTTTACCACTAGCACCACCTGTGAAGCCCAGAAAGCTTAGTAACTAATTCAAAAACCAAGTTCAAACCAATGCAAGAAGAGGTCAATATGTCAGTGGGTCAGGGCCCATCCTTGAGCAATTCCTTGGTCCCAGTTTGTAACCTTGGTCTTAGAACTCCATGAGGGAGAGTGCACGACTTCCATGTTCCAGACTGGGATATTCAGTCTCTAAGTGCTCACATGGCTGACCCAGGGCCACATGACTACTGAAGGCTCCCCGTTGGTGTTCAGCAGGCAAGTTTATGCGGGCCACATGGATTTTCAGAAACCCCTCTCCTTGGCTTGGAGCTCCAAAGTCCACAGCTTGGCTCTACTGTTCTCTGCAGTGGTGGACAACTCAAATCCAAACACCATCTCAAAACCACGGGGCTGACCACTCTCGGGCCCAGTGAACTCACCCAGCAGAGCTCTTTCAAATGACCAATGCCTGGGTCCCACCTGTAGAATTCTGATTTGATCATCTGGAATGGTCCTAGGCACAAGTATTTTTTTTAAAAAAGATAAAACCTTCTCCCTATGATTCTAATGTATATCCAGGGAGTGACAATTACTGGACCAGCCCCTTGCTTAAGTGTCAAATTCTGGGAATAAGAGGAGGCAGAAGAGTAGTTAGGAACAGGGTATTGGAGCCTAACAGTCTTGGATTCAAGTCCCAGAGCCACTGCTTCCCAGCTGAGAAAGCTTGGGGGAATCAGTTCACCTTCTGGGCCTCAGTGTCCTCATCTCTATAATGGGGATCACAATAAACATTCCACTCAGTTCTCGTGAAGAATTAACATGATAGTGTGTGGGAGTGAAGTGGTACCTGGCACATGGTTGCATTCGTTAAGTCAGCCTTCAGCTAGCACAGCTGTCAGCCACAGTCACACAGATATACAGGCAAACAGCAGTGAACCTGTGCAGAGTTCTGTTGCTGTTACTCAGTCACTAAGTCATGTCCAACTCTTTGCAACCCCATGGACTGCAGTGCGCCAGGCTTCCCTGTCCAACACCATCTCCTGGAGTTTGCTCAAATTCCACTGAGTCCGTTGAGTCAATGATGCCATCCACCCATCGCATCTTCTGTTGCCCTCCTTCTCCTCCTGCCCTCAATCTTTCCCAGCATCGAGGTCTTTTCCAACGAGTTAGCTCTTCACATCAGGTGGCCAAAATATTGGAGCTTCAGTTTCAGAATCAGTCTTTCCAATGAATATTTAGAGTTGATTTCCTCTAGGATTGACTGGTTTGATCTCTTTACTGTCCAAGGGACACTCATGAGTCTTCTCCAGCACCACAATTTGAAAGGATCAATTCTTTGGTGCTCAGCCTTCCTTATTTCCGACTCTCATATCCATCCATGACTAATGGAAGCACCATAGCTTTGACTACATGGACCTTTGTTGGCAAAGTAATGTCTCTGTTTTTTCATATGCTGTCTAGGTTTGTCATAGCTTTTCTTCCAAGGAGCAAGCATCTTTTAATTTCATGGTTGCAGTCACTGTCTACAGTGATTTTGGAGCCAAAGAAGAACAAAAAATCTATCACCATTTCCATTTTTTCCCCAATCGATTTGCTATGAGGTGATGGGACCAGATGATCTTAGCTTTTTGAATGCTGAGTTTTAAGCCAGCTTTTTCACTCTCCTCTTTCACCCTCATCAAGAGGCTCTTTAGTTCCTCTTTGCTTTCTGCCAGTAGGGTGGGATCATCTGCATATCTGAGCAGAGTTTGGGAGGCTTGAATTACAGGCACACACACCTAATGTCAGTTCAGAGCTGAGCCGCAGATGGCCCTGAAGCCCATTCCCAGATGAATCTCCTGATGGGAGAAACCACCCTTCCTGGGGAATGTCTTAAACTCTTACTCTTAATTTCCCTATCCTTCAAGCCAAGTGAAGAAGAATCTGCAGGATAAGCTGACCCACATGTGTGTCCCCACTGAAACTTTCCGCAGCCAAGTCCACTCCACCACCAGCATCCTCCTAACTCTTATAATAGATGTGCTCTGAAGGAGACAAAGGCAATTTAGAGGAAAGCACCTTGGGAACATTAACTGGGTGCTCACATCTCTAGAAAGGTCTTTGTAGTGGATGTGCGTGGGCATGTTTTCATGAACAGGAGTCACTCCTGAAAGTTGAAAGGCTAAAACTGACCCTATGGACTGTACAGTCCATGGACTTCTCCAGGCCAGAATACTGGAGTGGGTAGCCTTTCCCTTCTCCAGGGAATCTTCCCGACCCAGGAATCGAACCGGGATCTCCTGCATTCCAAAAAGGATCATTTAGCAATCACTGGTAAGTGATTTGCCATTGACATGTTTGCCAAAAAAGATATAAATAAAGATCTCCACTCTCCCTGCAGTTGTGGTGGGGCAGGCCTCCACTCCTAATAATGCTATAGGAAGTAGCTTTACTCCGGGAATTACAGTGAATCTACATTAAAGATGTTTTGCAAATGGGAATATTTTCTAACATCCCTGACATCTAAACACTATGTAGGACAGTTGGGTTTGCAAGTTCAATGGAAAAGAAAAGGGATTCCCAGGGCATTTTACAGTCATTTGCTTTATCTTTTTGGCTGCATGGTATCTTAGTTATGGCATGCAAGCTTCTCTCTAGCTGTTACTTGTGGGCTCAGTAGCTCTGATGTATGTGGGATTTTAGCTCCCCAACCACAGATTGAACCCACATCCTCTGAATTACAAGGTGGATTCTTAACCGCTGGATCACCAGGGAAGTCCCCAGCCATTTTCTTTACTCTATAAAGTTGGCTAGGTATGCAAGGGCAGATAGCCCAGCCACCAGACAATAGCTGCTGCTGCTGCTAAGTCGCTTCAGTCGTGTCCGACTCTGTACAACCCCATAGACGGCAGCCCACCAGGCTCCGCCGTCCCTGGGATTCTCCAGGCAAGAACACTGGAGTGGGTTGCCATTTTCTTCTCCAGTGCATGAAAGGGAAAAGTGAAAGTGAAGTCGCTCAGTCGTATCCAACTCTTCGCGACCCCATGGACTGCAGCCTACCAGGCTCCTCCATCCATGGGAGTTTCCAGACAAGAGTACTGGAGTGGGGTGCCATTGCCTTCTCCACCAGACAACAGAGCTGTACTGAATTCTGCCTGGTGATCAGCTCTAGGCCTGTCAAGGACCGTGAATGTCTGGTTCACTCCTGAATCTGCCAGGTTTTACACAAGGTCAGACACATAATAGGTTCTCCCTCTGTGTATGCTGACCGTCTAGACAAGTGACCTGGGTATTTGTACAAAGCAGTGGTGAGGGGGATGGGCTTGCCTCGTACTTCTTCTGAGGCATCACACCAGAGAGATTGGAAAGTTGCCAGAAATCAAGATTCAGGTGACCTCTGAACAATATGGCTGCAAAGACAATATTGGAGAGCAACTTGTGTGCATGGCATGAAGCAATGTTACCTGTGGTATCAATACTCCAACCACTAGAAGGAGTATTGGCACTGCAGACACTGACAAATGCCATAGGTCACAGCATTTTTTGTGCAGAAAGGCAGTTGTTAAACATTTATGTGTGTTCATGCTCAGCCACTCAGTTATGTCCAACTCTTTGCAACTCTATGGCCTGTAGCCTGCCAGGCTCCTCTGTCATGGGGTTTTCCAGGCAAGAGGCCTGGAGTGGGTTGCTATTTCCTCCTGCAAGTGGTCTTTTTGACCCAAAGATCAAGCCTGAGTTTCCTGTGCCTCCTGCCTTGGCAGATGGATTCTTCACCACTGAGTCACCTGGGAATACCATTAATTTTGATGTACATGAAAATTAAAATTTTTGTATGGGGGTGTGAAGCTAAATCTTTCAAACCTCAAACCAATCAACTGAGAGTAAATTTCTCTCCTCTTTCTTTTCATACTTACCCATGAAAAACCAAAAAGTTTTTCCTCCAGGACGTTTTTCTGAAATTTACATGCTTTTTTAACCAAAATGATAGTAGCTCCTTGTCAGATAAGTAACTGTGCACGGAAGAGTTTCTGTCTATATCTTCCTATTATAATTACCTTGGCAAACAGTTGACCCTGAGTCTCTTGGCTCCTAGTGTCCCTATCTCTAAGAAGAGACAATGAGATTACATGAGCTTCCATGGCCCACTTGTCTCTAATACTCTGAATTCTGATTCTACTAATAGGTAGCTCTTAGTTCCAAGTTCTAAATAGTCCTGAGGATCTTTACATGGCTGATCTGCATTGTCTTAAAAGAGAGTTTGCCATCAAACTCAGAAAACAATAAATATAAGTCATTTGGAAACTGAAAGAACCCATTTTGTGCCCAAGAGCCACAGATGGGAATATTGGGGGGGGGGGATCAGTGTGAATCTTAATTTAGCCCCAACACCTGGCAACAGCATTCATTTTTCTAAACTGGAACAATATGGGAGACACCTGCATTGACCCCAATCTTTTGCATTCATTAAATGAAGCTATTTTTAAGGTTTTTGTGTGTAAGTGAAAGTGAAATTCGCTCAGTTGTGTCTGACTTTTTGTGACCCCATGGACTATACAGTCCATGGACTTCTCCAGGCCAGAATACCGGAGTGGGGTAGCCTTTTCCTTCTCCAGGGGATCTTCCTAACCCAGGGATCAAACCCAGGTCTCCCACATTGCAGGCAGATTCTTTACCAGCTGAGCCACAAGGCAAGCCCGAGAATATTGGTGTGAGGAGCCTATCCTTTCTCCAGCGGATCTTCCTGACCCAGGAATCTAACCCGAGTCTCCTGCATTGCAGGCAGATTCTTTACCAACTGAACTATAAGGGAAGCCCCAGAGTTTTTGTGTACCCCGACTACCTAATTGGATACCAGTTGGAGGGAAAATCTTTGAAATCACTGGGTCAAAGATCAAAAATATGTGTCCAAAGGTGCTAGATACATGATACAAATGAGTGAAATAGTCCAGGTGTCAGAGAAGCTGGCATAGACACATTTTTCCTTATTAAATGTATTTATAATAATCAATGTTTATAAATATATAAACACAGAGGATAGTCTTTGACATCATGAAAAAGTTTAGCCTTTGCCGTTTTTTTTCTTGATAAATGTGGTTCTCTTGGTCTATGTTTTCCTACTTTTCATAAGACAAGGACACAAATATTTCCTACCATAAGATAAGGAGGACAAGCTTGGTGAGGGTTGTCACATGGCAGCTGACCTTGGTGAGGCCCATAACGAAGACAGGAACTCTCTCAAGCTAGAGAGAGAGCCACTGCTCAGTGCCAGCTGACAGGCCCATGAGGAGCTGGGCCCGGTGACTGTAGCCAGACCTCGAAGGTTTTCAAGGCACACCTGGGGGCCAATTAAAACAAGTCTATGGGGTACAATAACTCTCTCCCCAGCTCAGACACCCAGATTTTTCACCCTCTACCCTAGATCGTGAGATCCATGAAGGTAGGGAGTGACGTTGCACTTTTTTTTACTTTGGCTGTGTTGGGTCTTTAGCACGCGGGATCTTCAATGTGCCATGCAAGCTCTTAGTTACGGCACGTGGGATCTGGTTCCCTGACCAGGGATCGAACGTGAGCCCCCTGCATTGGGAATTCAGAGTCTTAACCACTGGCCCACCAGGAAAGTCCCTTGACATCTTATTAATGGCTATGTGCCCAGTCCCTGCCACAGGGTCTGGCTTTCAGTAAACAGTCGAAGACTGGTTGACGCCAGAATAAGAAACCAGCGAGTATACTAATAATAGAACTTGACCTTCATCAATACCCTCCATTGGAAGAGCGCAAACAACTTTGCAAATTTAACTTGTGCTGATGTGAGCACCACCAAACCCTGGTGTCAAGGAGAGGGGAGCAGTCTTCCCAGTTCCACTGCCGCTCTCGTGATAACACAGTGACACAGGAAATGACAAATCCTGTCTCATTTTTGAGTTCTAAAGCTATGTGTCAACATAAAACAATGACAACTTTGCTCAGGTAGCCTGGAGGTGGGTGCCAGACATTCTGCAGGGAAGGTCCAGCTCTTCACATTGAATTGGAGGACTTGTGATCAGTTGTCTTCAGGAGCGATTCCACAATAGAAGTGGTATTTTATCATTATGTTATGTGTGTTGTGTGTACATGCTCAGTCATGTCTGACTTTTTTCAACCCCATAGACTGTAGCCTGCCAGGCTCCTCTGTTCTTGAAATTTTCTAGGCAAGAGTACTGGAGGGATATTGGCAGAAACCAACACAATATTGGGAAGCAATCATCCTCCAATTAAAATTAATTAAAAACAATTTTAAAAAGCGTTTAGCACAGTGTCTGATTTGCAGGAAACACAATACGTGGTTTTCATTTTTTTAAAAAAAGAAAATAAGTAAATAAAGAGTACTGGAGTGGGTTGCCATTTCCTCCTCCAGGGGATCTTCCCTCCTTCCTGGGGATCAAACCCATATCTCTTGGTCCTCCTGCATTGGCAGGTGGATTCTTTACCACTGCACCACCTGGGAATCCCCATTATGTTACACTAGGCCCCAAAATGAACCACCATGAGACAATTCAAAAGGCAAACAGATCTGCAGAGCACAGCTTCAGTAATTCGTGTGCTTCAGGAGCAACCCAACCTCCCAAGAGGCATGTACACAACATCCTTTCTGTTTTTACTGCTTGTCACTCATTTGCCATCAAGGAGCTTAGCAAGGATTAATGTTTATTTAGAGATCTTAGGATGAGCCATCCATTGTAATAAATACAAATTGGTGGTACTGAGAGAATTTTTAAATGCATTCTTAGCTGGGCTCCATTTAGCTTCTTGTTCCTTTCAAACATGGAGCCATGCCTTGTTTCTGGGTCAGCTGTTTGGGAGAAAGTCATGGAGCCTCCATCTTTGGCATAAAAAGACATCAGATTCACACAGTAGCATGTGGACTTTCAAGTGTGTGCATACAGGAGGACCTGTCTCCTGCTCCTGCTGAAACCTGGGCTTCTTGACAGCTCTGATCCACAGTTCTCTGTGCTCCAGCAACTAGACCAGCATATGGTCCAAAGCAAGCTGTCCTGGTTAAGGATCTTTTCATTTCACAGAACAGAAATCCACTCAAAGTAGCTCAAGATAAAAGTGGGGCTTTTAAAGCATCCAAAGTCCCATGCGGAGGAGAGACTCAGGACTCTCTTCTTTCTTCTTTCCTCCCACTTCTCATCTTTCCTCTTCTCCTCCCACCTCCTCTCTACCTCCTCTGCCTTCTCATCTCTCCCAGGTCCAAAATGGTTGCTCCAGTTCCAGTGAGATGTGATCCAAGGATACAGGATCTTTTAGCTCAGGCATCTGCTATTAACTGAAACTGCTTTTTCTATCTCTTGGTTTAAAAGGAATCTGATTGGTCCAAGTCAGTCCCTTGGGTTTCATCTTCCAATCAGCTAAGCTGGGCCTGAGGAGAGAGTAGCAGAGATGTTGGATGGGTAGCCCCCTTCTGGGGCTGAAAGTAAAAGAAGGAAGCTTATCTGTTCCAGGTGTTTGACAGTAAATGCATGATGGGCGAATCAGCTCACCAATCACAGAGTCTTTCCTCCTAACAAACAGAGGAACAGAAATAAACCACTGAAAATGAGTTAGTGACATCCCTGTCCTGGAAAGGCAGGTCTCAGAGTCTGTCCTGCAAGACAACCAAGTTCCACCCTCAGAGCAGTGACACTGGACCCTCTGGAAAGCCTGAGCTATAGCTGCTCCATCTTTAAAATGAGAGCAGAATTACCTGCCTCACAAGGTAGTCATGAAAATGATAAGAGGTCAGTAGCAAAAGAGACTACACATTGAAAAGCCAGGAGTCTAGGCCCAAGGCCAGGGCCTCCAAAGCCTTGCCACTGAGGGCTCAGAAAGCACAGCTTTCATGGAGTTCAGTCATTGCTATTTGAAGGTGACCCCCCACCCCAACCCCAGAAAGTAATACTGTTCAGCCACAGGAGTCAAAACACCTGAAATCAAATTCCAGATCTGCTTGCCACTCCTGTCTGACCTCAACAATGTCACACACTCTCTCCAGGCCCCTGTTTTGTCACAGGTAATAGGTAGAAGTGGAAGAGAACCAGAGATACCCACCAATCAAAGAACCACACTCGTTCAGTTTTAATTGCAGAGGAGCAGAATTAGAAAAAATAAATCAATACAGTGTGTTTTTCATGGGGCCTAGTTTATTCAGTTCAAAGGACTGTACATTATTCGGAGGTTGTGTGTGTGTGCGCTCAGTCATGACCACCCTTTATGACCCCGTGGACTGAAGCCTGCCAGGTGCCTCTGTCCATGGAATTTTCCAGGCGAGAATGCTCAAGTGGGTTGCCATTTCCTTCTCTAGGGGATCTTCCCAACCCAGGGATCAAACTCGCATCTCTTGTATCTCCTGCATTGACAGGTGGATTCTTTACCACTAGAGCCACCTGGAAAGCCCTCCCTACTCTTTTTGTGTTTAATTGGCCTTTCTTCAGTGATGGTGACGGTAGTACTTTGTTTTAACACTCCTGTTGTCTCTCTTGATGAAATGAGAGGCTGGCAACTCCATGTCCATCCTCTGTTTATTTTTATTGGCCTGTGAAATCCCAAAGTATGGCAATTAGTGGATGAGATGACCTCTATAGACCTTTTAAGCTCTGACAGGATCTGATACTTTTCTTTTATAAGTCTCTGTTGAATTTGTCACAATACTGCTTCTATTTTATATTTTGGTTTTTTGGCTGGGATGTATGTGAGATCTTAGTTCCCCAACCAGGGATTGAACCCACACCTCCTACACTGGAAGATGAAATCTTAACCAGGGCCACCAGGGAAGATCCTTGAGAGGATCTGATTCTAAGGGAGGCATAAGAACGCACAGACCTGGGAGCCAGACAACCTGGGTTCAAAGTCTGACCCCAACACTTAGAACCCTATGACTGTGGGCAAATTATTTAGCCTCCTTGTTTCTCATCTAAAAATGGGAATAATAATACTACCCACCTGACAGCATTCCTGTGACGATTAAACACATTTGAAGATACACACTGCTTTGCGCTGTGCCCAGCACAAATAAAGTGCTCCCTGAGTAACCATAGCAGTGATAATGGGAAGGAGATGGGGGAAGAGAAACAAGAAAGAAAAGGGAGAAGAACAGAAAGCTCCTCTCCTCTCTGAGTCCTGCTGGCAGCCACACTGGAGTGGGGGACCACTTGGTTCCATTAGCATCATCAACATTTATGGGAAAAAGTCTCCAATGATGTTACCTGCCCAGTGGTGGCCAAACCATGGATTGGCTGCCCCTGAATCAGGTGTCCCTGACATACAATCAGCTGCAGCAGGGGGCATGGTCAAATCCTAGAGTGGTGTCAAAACTCCAAATGAAATGGGAATGCTCCAGCTAAGGTACCACTCTGTAGTTTACCAGAATCTTCTAAGTAATGGCACAGCTAGTAAGAGCTGAAAGGGCAAGAAAAGGCCTTTGAAGGGACCAAAAAGGACACAAAAGGTCCAGGATGGAGGGAGAGAAAATGAAAGAAATCATGATTGGGAGGCTTACTTTATACTGTCTTGATTGGCTGCTTTGGGGTCAGGTGCTCAGTTCAGTTCATTTAAGTTACTCAGTTGTGTCTGACTCTTTGTGACCCAGTGGACTGCAATACAGCAGGTTTCCGTGTCCATCACCAGCTCCCAGAGCTTGCTCAAACTCATGTCCATCAAGTCAGTGATGCCATCCAACCATCTGTCAACCCCTTCTCCTCCCACCTTCAATCTTTCCCAGCATCAAGATCTTTTCCAGTGAGTCAGTTTTTCACATCAAGTGGCCAAAGTATTGGAATTTCAGCTTCATCATCAGTCCTTCCAATGAATTTTCAGGGTTGATTTCCTTTAGGATTGACTGGTTTAATCTCCTTGAGTTCCAAGGGACTCTCAAGAGTCTTCTCCAACACCAAAGTTCAAAAACATCAATTCTTCAGCACTCAGCTTTCTTTATAGACCAACTCTCACATCTGTACAAGACTACTGGAAAAACCATAGCTTTGACTAGATGGACCTTTGTTGGCAAAGTGGTGTCTTTACTTTTTAATATGCTGTCTAGGTTGGTCATAGCTTTTCTTCTAAGGAGCAAGTGTCCTTTAATTTCATGGTTGCAGTCACCATCTGCAGTGATTTTGGAGCCCGAGAAAAGAAAGTCTCCAGAACTAGAACAAATCATTTCACAATTTGTATGGAAGTATAAGAAACCTCGAATAGCCAAAGCAATCTTGAGAAAGAAGAATGGAACTGGAGGAATCAACCTGCCTGACTTCAAGCTCTACTACAAAGCCACAGTCATCAAGACAGTGTGGTACTGGCACAAGGATAGAAATATAGATCAATGGAACAAAATAGAAAGCCCAGAGATAAACCCACGCACCTATGGGCACCTTATCTTCGACAAAGGAGGCAAGAGTATACAATGGAGAAAAGACAATCTCTTTAACAAGTGGTGCTGGGAAAACTGGTCAACCACTTGTAAAAGAATGAAACTAGAACACTTCCTAACACCATACACAAAAATAAACTCAAAATGGATTAAAGATCTAAATGTAAGACCAGAAACTATAAAACTCCTAGAGGAAAACATAGGCAAAACACTCTCCGACATAAATCACAGCAGGATCCTCCATGACCCACCCCCCAGAATATTGGAAATAAAAGCAAAAATAAACAAATGGGACCTAATTTAAAATTAAAAGCTTTTGCACAACAAAGGAAACTAGGAGCAAGGTGAAAAGACAGCCTTCAGAATGGGAGAAAATAATAGCAAACGAAGCAACAGACAAACAATTAATCTCAAAAATATACAAGCAACTCCTGCAGCTGAATTCCAGAAAAATAAACGACCCAACCAAAAAATGGGCCAAAGAACTAAACAGACATTTCTCCAAAGAAGACATACAGATGGCTAACAAACACATGAAAAGATGCTCAACATCACTCATTATTTAGAGAAATGCAAATCAAAACCACAATGAGGTACCATTACACACCAGTCAGAATGGCTGCTATCCAAAAGTCTACAAGCAATAAATGCTGGAGAGGGTGTGGAGAAAAGGGAACCCTCTTACACTGTTAGTGGGAATGCAAACTAGTACAGCCACTATGGAGAACAGTGTGGAGATTCCTTAAAAAATTTGGAATAGAACTGCCATATGACCCAGCAATCCCACTGCTAGGCATACACACCGAAGAAACCAGAATTGAAAGAGATGCGTGTACCCCAATGTTCATTGCAGCACTGTTTACAATAGCCAGGACATGGAAGCAACCTAGATGTCCATCGGCAGACGAATGGATAAGGAAGCTGTGGTACATATACACAATGGAATATTACTCAGCCATTAAAAAAAAATACATTTGAATCGGTTCTATTGAGATGGATGAAACTGGAGCCCATTATACAGAGTGAAGTGAGCCAGAAAGAAAAGCACCAATACAGTATACTAATGCATGTATATGGAATTTGAAAGATGGTAATGGTAACCCTATATGTGAGACAGAATAAGAGACACAGATGCATAGAACAGTCCTGTGGACTCTGAGGGAGAAGGTGAGGGTGGGACGTTCTGGGACAATAACATTGAAACATGTATATTGTCATATGTGAAGCGGAACACCATTCCATGTTTTATGCATGGGACGGATGCTCAGGGATGGAGCGTTGGGATGACCCAGAGGGATGGGAAGGGGAGGGAGGTGGGAGGAGGGTTCGGGAGGGGGAGCACATGTGAACCCATGGCTGATTCATGTCAATGTATGGCAAAAACTACTACAATATTGTAAAGTAATTAGCCCCCAACTAAAATAAAAAAAAAAAAAAAGAAAGAAAAGAAAGTCTCTTACTGTTTCCATTGTTTCCCTATCTATTTGCCATGAAGTGATGGGACCAGATGCCATGATCTTAGTTTTCTTAATGTTGAGTTTTAAGCCAACTTTTTCACTCTCCTCTTTCACTTTCTTCAAGAGGCTGTTTAGTTCCTCTTCACTCTCTGCCATGAGGGTGGTGTCATCTGCATATCTGAGGTTATTGATATTTCTCCTGGCAATCTTGATTCCAGCCTGTGCTTCATCCAGCCTGGCATTTCGCATGATATACTCTGCATAGAAGTTAAATAATCAGGGTGGCAATATATAGCCTTGAAGTACTCCTTTTCCGATTTGGAACCAGTCTGTTGTTCCATGTCCAGTTCTAACTGTTGCTTCTTGATCTGCATACAGATTTCTCAGAAGGTAGGTCAGGTGGTCTGGTATTCCCATCTCTTGAAGAATTTTCCACTGTTTGTGGTGATCCACGCAGTCAAAGGCTTTGGCGTAGTCAATAAAGCAGAAGTAGATGTTTTTCTGGAACTCTCTTGCTTTTTTGATGATCCACCAGATGTTGGCAATTTGATCTCTGGTTCCTCTGCCTTTTCTAAATCCATCTGGAAGTTCACAGTTCACATACTGTTGAAGGCTGGCTTGGAGAATTTTGAGCATTACTTTGCTAGTGTGTGAGATGAGTGCAATTGTGTGGTAGTTTGAACATTCTTTGGCATTGCCTTTCTTTGGGATTGGAATGAAAGCTGACCTTTTCCAGTTTTGTGGCCACTGCTAAGTTTTCCAAATTTTCTGGCATATTGAGTGCAGCACTTTCACAGCATCATCTTTCAGGATTTGAAATAACTCAACTGGAATTCCATCACCTCTACTAGTTTTGTTTGTAGTGAGGCTTCCTAAGGCCCACCTGACTTCTAACTCCAGGATGTCTGACTCTAGGTAAATGATCACACCACCATGGTTATCTGGGTCATGAAGATCTTTTTTGTATAGTTCTTCTGTGTATTCTTGCCACCTGTTCTTAATATCTTCTGCTTCTGTTAGGTCCATACCATTTCTGTCCTTTATTGTGCCCATCTTTGCATGAAATGTTCCCTTGGTATCTCTAATTTTCTTGAAGAGATCTCTGGTCTTTCCCATTGCATTGTTTTCCTCTAGTTCTTTGCACTGATCACTGAGAAAGGTTTTCTTATCTCTCCTTGTCAGGTGCTCAGGCATGGGCCAATCAGCTGTGGTGAGGGGCAGGGGGTGTCACTGGAAAGTAGAACCTTGGCTGCAAGTGGGAGTTCTTCTTCTGCAGAGCTGGAGCTACCTTTAATCTGAGATGGGACAACCATGCTGTCCCTCTGGATGGTGTTTTAGAGAGCCCCTAAAATGCCTCTGTATTGAAAAAACTGGTTCCCCAAAGAGAAAGCCCTAGAAAAACTCAGGAGCCCTGGAGACGATTCGCCTGGTCAAAGCCATACAATCACTTACCAGATAAGTGGTAACATCTTAATCTTTTATTAGGTGAGCATCAGCTCCTTTGGGGACATAGGACTGCCATTCTGTTTGATCGGCAAATAGATTGAAATCTTCCAGCTAATTTGAAGCTATCCATGCTTCTACCTTCTAATTTAGAAAAGAGTGAATTAATTGTGAACAATTACTTGGGAGTCAAAGCATCTGAGACCAGATCCCAATAATAAGGGAAGTGGAGGGAAACCCATCTGCAATATTCAGAATGAGGAGGAAAGTATGTTGGCTTTGATTTTTTTCTGGGTAACTGATACCAATTCTAAAGTCATAGACATTTTATAGCTTGACTCACCTGGATAAATTTAACTATATAGACCTCAGCAAACTGCAAGCTTGGCTCTGAAAAATCTGTCATCTCTTCAAAGTAGTCATGGTTCCTGAGACCTATTGCAGAGGATTCTCATTGATGTCCTAAGCTGATCCTAAAATCCTCTGACTCCCTGGTGGATTTTTTCTTACATCACATTTTCAGTGTCTGAAATAGCTGCAGATGTTCAGGAAAATGTATTTCTCCCCAGTTTCATGAGTGCTGGAACAATGCATGCGTAGTTTCAACCCATTTCTGCTTATGTTTATTGAACATCTACTAAGGTGCAAAGAACACCCTGTATTTATTTTCTGGTCTCTTGCAGTAAATGTTTATTAATGAATGAGCTTGAATTCTTCCCACATGTCCATATGGCAAGTGCCTTCTAGACATTCCAGTTGAAAGCAGGAGATGGCTGTGTTAATGATCAGTGAGCCAAATACTTGATCGCATAGCACTCTGAAGTGTACTTAGTTAAGACAGCTCATCTCTGAGGGGATTTGTGGAAGACAGTGTTGTGGATCATTTAAGAGGACTTAGAAGTGGTGCTTTGACATGTTTGCTAAGTGGCGGGCACGGGAGGACCAGGATGAGTTGTCAAATCAGAAGGACAAAAGCACACGAAGAGTCAGATGGTGGCTACCCCGTGTGCAAATGTGAAGCCTGTCACGTTGCAGGGGGGAGGGGTTCTACTCCAAGCCCTGGGCCCTCCCGCCATAAGGTTCTCCCAATCTAGTGAAAAACTTAAAATGCAGTTAGAATTTGATTGGCCCTTTTTTGGAGTGCAGCCAATCACAGGTGGCTCCTGGAGCCAGTTCCATTCCCATGAGGGTCTTCTTGGCACCCACAAGAGCAGTCTGGGAGCTTGTTAAAGATGAAGACTCCCAGGTCTCATTCCCAGAAGTTCTATTTTGGTAGAACCTAGTAAGGTGCATTAAGCCATATTCCAGGGTATTCCAGTCAGATGTTCCTCCATTCCACAGAGAATGTCTGCAGCATGCATGCTTAGTTGTGTCCAACTCTTTGCTACCCCATGGACTGTAGCCCACTAGGCTTCTCTGTACCATAGGATTCTCCTGGCAAGAATACTGGAGTAGGTTGCCATTTCCTCCTCAAGGGGATCTTTCCAACTTTGAAAATAATGGTTCATAAGATGCTCCTATGATGATCTGTCTTCTAAACACCTGCCTTGAACTGCCAACACTGGTACCAAACTGTCCCAAACCTGTCGTGGTGAACTCAATCTCTTCCTGGGTTGATCTCTTGGATGGTGGCACCCCCACTCCCATTCATAATCCAGTACCTTGGCAGTCATCCTCAGAAACTCATCATCCTGAGCACCTCACTTTCCTTCCTTCTCAAGTCCCATCAGCTCCATCCCTAAAGGGTAGTGAGATTTATCCATTCCTCCTCATCTTCTTGACCTTGCCATATAGTTCAGTTCAGGTGCATCACTTTTCACTCTGATTATTGCAAGGGCTCCCCAACTGGCCTCCTTTTCTTGGGTTTTGTTTGCCTATTTCTGTACAGCTACCAATGCTATGAAGTACAAATGTGATTGTCACTCTTGCCCCAGATCCCTCAGTGGTACCCAATTGCTCTCTGAATGTGGTTCAAACACCTCAGCATGGCGGTGGTGGTGATTTAGTTGCTAAGTTGTGTCTGACCCTTCGGACTCCTTGGAGCCCGCCAGGCTCCTCTGTCCATGGGATTTCCCAGGGAAGAATACTGGAGTGGTTTGCCATTTCCTTCTCCAGGAGATCTTCCCAACCCAGAGATTGAACCCAGGTCTGCTTCATTGCAGACGGTCTTCTGCATTGCAGGCAGATTCTTTACCAACTGAGCCACCAGGGAAGCCCTATGGTCTAAATGTTTGTGTCCCCGTGAAATTCGTGCGTTGAAATCCCAATGCCCATTGTGATATTAGGAGGTGTTTAGGTAGGTGCTTAGGTCATGAGGGTGGAACTCTCATGAATGGGATTAGTGTTTTTTATAAGAGAGACCCCAGGGAGATCCCTTGCCCCTTCCCCCATGTGAGGACACAGGAAGAAGGCACCAGGAAGAGGGGCTTCAGCATAACACCCATGCTAGGGCCTTCATCTTGGATTTCCCAGCCTCCACAACTGTGAGAAATACATTTCTAAGCTACCCCAAATACTATGGTATTTTGTTACTTCAGACTGAAGGGACTAAGGCACATGGCATCAGAAGACATTCAGTGCCAGCCTCCTGCCTTCCTGGCTGCTTGCATCTCCCAAGGCTCCCCTTCCCAACTGGCATGTCCTGAAATTAATATTTCACTCTATAGCACTCCCTTTTGCATGGATTTGCCCTCCCTTGCTTTCTCCTCTGGTGAACTCCTACTTAGTTCCTTTTCAGAATGAGAAATAGAAACCTTTTATCTGTGACTGTGTATCCATATAGAACGCAGCCTATTGTAGTGCTTGCAGCCAGACTGTCTAGGTTCAAATTTCAGCCCCACCACTTAGTCACTGGGTGGCACTGGTTAAGTTGTTTAACCTCCCTGTGACTCAGTGTTCTCACCTCCAATATGAGATGATAGTAGAAGCAACCTCACGGGGTTGGTGTCTGAGTTAAATGAATTAATGTATGTTTTGTGCTAGAACATTCAGTGCTATAAGTAATTATTGTTTTATTGCTGTTATATACAATATCCTTGAAAACATAACTAAGACACTATCAACAACATTTCCTATAGGAAGAGAATTTTCATACTGGAGGGACAGGGTGAGAAGGAGATATGAAAAAATTATTATGAGGCTGCATACATCAAAAGTATAAAAAAAATTAAAGAACACTGAGGAATTCCCTACTGGTCCAGTGGTTACAACCCTGCTTCCATTACAGGGAGCACAGGTTCGATCCCTGGTTGGAGAACTAAGATTCTACAAGTTACATGGGTGTGGCCAAAAAAAAAAAAAAATCCTGGTCTACCCACCTCCCCGCTGATAAACAGAGCTTCACCCATTTAGACAGAGGTCTCTGAGCACCCTCCCTAATTGCATCATCTTTCCAGTCCCCTCCCTGTCCCTTCCCAGGGACCAAGTATACTTATTTTTCATGCAATGTCCTTGTAGGTACTTAAATATTTTGTAATAATTTTATTCATTTATTTATTTTTGGCAGTTCTGGGCCTTCGTTGCTGCGTGGGCTTTTCTCTAGTTGCAGCAAGCGGGGGGCTACTTCTCTAGTTGAGTGCGCGGACTTCTCATGGTAGTGGTTTCTTTTGTGGCAGGGCACGGGCTCTAGAGCACACAAGCTTCCATAGTTACAGCACGTAACTATGTGCTCAGTAGTTTCAGCTCCCAGTCTCTAGAGCACAGGTTCAATAGCTGTGGCACCCAGGCTTAGTTGCTCTGCGACATGTGGGATCATCCCGGTTCAGGGATTGAACCCGTGTCTCCTTCCTGTGCAGGCAGACTCTTTACCACTGAGCTACCAAGAATCTCCCAGTTGCAACTTTTATTGTGGAACTTCTGTGTGTCTTGCATTTCTTTCTTTAAAAAAAAAATTCATTTATTTGGCTGCACCAGGTCTTAGTTGCGGAGAAGGCAATGGCACCCCACTCCAGGACTCTTTTGCCTGGAAAATCCCATGGACAGAGGAGCCTGGCAGGCTTCAGTCCATGGGGTCGCTAAGAGTCGGACACAACTGAGCGACTTCACTTTCACTTTTCACTCTCATCCATTGGAGAAGGAAATGGCAACCCACTCCAGTGTTCTTGCCTGGAGAATCCCAGGGACGGGGGAGCCTGGTGGGCTGCCGTCTATGGGGTCGCACAGAGTCAGACACGACTGAAGCTACTTAGCAGCGGCAGCAGCAGCAGATCTTAGTTGTGGCATTCAGGATCTCTGAGCTTCATTGTAGCATGCAGAATCTTTAGTTGCAGCATGTGGGATTTAGTTCTCTGACCAAGGATCAAACCCTGGCACCCTGCATTGGGAGCACAGAGTCTTAGCCACTGGACCTCCAGTGAAGTCCCTGTGTCTTGCATTTCTATTCATATTGTGGCAGCTACCAGCAGTTACAGGCATGGTATCCAAGGACATGTGACCCCCAGGTGTTTGCTTGGGTCCCAGATAAACTAACAACAGCTGCCCAATTGTTTTTTCTCAAGCTGTCCCCTTTATAGCTATGTATTTTGTTTTCCTAGGGCTTCCCAGGTGGCTCAGTGGTAAATTATCCATCTATAAAGCAGGAGACATAGGTTCGATCCCTGGGAAGGGAAGATCCCCTGGAGAAGGAAACGGCAACCCGCTCCAGTATTCTTGCCTAGGAAATCCCATGGGACAGAGGAGCCTGGCAGTTCATGGAGTGGCAAAGAGTCAGACATGACTGAGTGACGAACAAAACAACAACAACACTTTTTTTCCAATTCTTTTGACTGCATCCAAGTCTAATGCCCTGGTCTTGTATGACAGTAATAGTTGTTCCAGATCGGGAAAATGTTTCAAGAAAATCTATGCAATAGATCCAGAAGTCCTGCAGTACAAAGACTTATTTAATACAAGTTTTCAAATGTAACCACAAAGCCGCCACCACCTCTTTTATAATTGAAATACTCAGTAGTATCCATCATTACCAAGCTAAGGAAATTTTGTGTCTGAAATTAAAGTCAGTGACACCTGGAGACATCCCACCAGTTAGGAGGATACTGTTACACCCAATCACTGCAGTCAGACAGTGGGCACCAATCTGGAGCTGAATCCTCAAATTAGTTATCTGTTAAAGCCAGGATGCCCAATCTCCGGTTCCCTGGTCCTAAGAGTCAGACTCATATCCCTAGATTTTGTTCATTGAGTTCCTTCATGCCTCTGCTTTTTTTTTTTTTATCAGATTTATTGGGGTATAATTTACCTACCATAAATGTCACCCATTCTAGGTATAAAATTCAATTATGTTTGGTGTATTTACAGAGTTGTACAACCATCACTATGTGATTTCAGAATATTGTCATCACCCCAGAAAGAAATTCATAACTGATAATTCCTCATTCCTACTCCCAGCCCCAGGCAACCTCTGATATACTTTCTGTCTCTCTGCTTTTATCTATTTTGGACATTTCACAGATGCATAGTCATGCAATAGGTGTTGTTTGGGGCCCCTTTCCCTGAGTATAATGTTTTTGAAGTGAATTCATGTTGTAACACATATCAGTACTTTCTTTTTATTGCCAAATAGTAGTCCATTGTGTGGATATATCTCATTTTATTTATCCATTCATCAGTTGATGGACATTTGGGTTGTTTCCACTTTCTGGTTATTAAGAGTAATGCCGCTATCAACATTCACATTCAAACTTTTGTGTGGACATACATTTTCATTTCTCCTGGTTAGATCCCTATTAGTGGAACTGCTGGGTATCACAGCAATTTTGTGCTTCATGTCTTGAGAAATTGCCAAACTGTTTTCCAAAGGGGTTGCAGCATCTTACATTTCAACCAGCAATGTACAAAGGTTCCAGCTTCTCCACGGTACCTCTGTTTTAAATGACCAACTCTCCTGGATTTCACAACTTTTACTTGACTCCTGACCTCCGTCTGAGTCTTTGCCCACCTGCTTGTATTCCTCAACTTCAGTCCCTCCCTGTGCTCTGTAAACTTGGTCTTTAATTTCTAACCAACTTCTGATGTACAAACTAGTTTACTAGGCCCAGAACTCAATCAAATGATTCTCACAACCTGAACTTCATAACCACCAAGGTCTGTACCTGACAAAATTCCTTCACTCTACTTGGGTTTTTGGTTTTGTTTTAAAAACTGAGACCAAGTGTAACCAAGCAGAAATATATATACTGGGTTGGTCAGAAAGCTCCTTCAGGCTTTTCTATGCCATCTTACTAAAAAACCTGAACAACCTTTTTGGCTAACCCACTAGAACTCAAAACTAAGAACTGAAAACACAAACAGTTTTTCAGAATGCTGTCTTTTTAAACTATTGGGGAATGAAATTTTGTTGTTGTTGTTGTTCAGTCCCTAAGTTGTGTATAGCTCTTTGCAAACTCCATGGGCTGCTGCACAGCAGGCTCTTATGTCCTCCACTGTCTCCTGGAGTTTGTTTAAATTCATGTCCCATTGAGTCTGTGATGCTATCTAATCATCTCATCTTCTGCTGCCCCTTTTCCTTTTGCCTTCAATGTTTCCCAGCATCAGGGTCTTTTCCAGTGGGTCAACTCTTCACATCAGGTGGCCAAAGAATTGGAGCTTTAGCTTCAGCATCAGTCCTTCCAATGAATATTCAGAGTTTATTTCCTTTAGGATTGACTGGTTTGATTTCATTTCAGTCCAAGGAACTGGCAAGAGTCTTCTCCAGCACTAATGCAAAAGAATTTCATTATGGTGCAATTCTTTGGCATTTAGCCTTCTTTATTATCCAACTCACATCTGTACATGACAACTGGAAACACCATAGCTTTGACTATATGGATTTTGTCAGCAAAATGATTGATTCTGCTTTTTAATACACTGTCCAGGTTTGTCATAGCTGTCCTTCCAAGGAGCAAGCATCTCTTAATTGTATGGTTGCAGTCACCGTCCAGAGATTTTGGAGCCCAAGAAAATAAAATCTGTCACTGCTTCCACTTTTTTTCCTTCTATTTCCCATGAAGTGAGGGGACTGGATTCCATGGTCTTAGTTTTTTGAATGCTGAGTTTCAAGCCAGCTTTTTCACTCTCCTCTTTCACTTTCATCAAGAGGCTCTTTAGTTCCTCTTCACTTTCTGCCATTAGAGTAGTATCATCTACATATCTGAGGTTGTTGATATTTGTCCTGGCAATCTTGATTCCAGCTTGTAATTCATCCACCCTGGCATTTCACATGATGTACTCTGGATATAAGTTAAATAAGCAGAGTGACAATGCACAGCCTTGTCATACTCCTTTCTCAATTTTGAACCATTTCCTTGTTCCATGTCCAATTCTAACTGTTGCTTCTTGACCCTTATACAGGTTTCTCAGGAGACAGGTAAGGTGGTCTAGTATTCCCATCTCTGTAAGAATTTTCCACAGTTTGTTGTGATCCACTTTAGCATAGTCAAGGAAGCAGAATTTAATATTTTTCTGGAATTCCGTTGCTTTCTCCGTGATCCAAGGAATGCTGGTAATTTGATCTCTGGTTCCTCTGCCTCTTCAAAGCCCAGCTTACACATCTGGAAGTTCTCAGTTCATGTGATGCTGAAGTCTAACTTGAAGGATTTTGAGTATTACCTTACTAGCATATGAAAGGGGGCTTCCCTGATAGGTCACTTGGTACAGAATCTGCCTGTAGTGCAGGAGACCCCCATTCAATTCCTGGGTCAAGAAGATCCACTGGAGAAGGGATAGATTACCCACTCCAGCATTCTTGGGCTTCCCCTATCCCTCAACTGGTAAAGAAGTTGCCTGCAATGTGGGGGACCTGAGTTCGATCCCTGGGTTGGGAAGATCCCCTAGAGAAGGGAAAGGCTACCCACTCCAGTATTCTGGCCTGGAGAATTCTATGGACTATATATAGCCCATGGGGTCACAAGGAGCATATGAAATGAGTGCAAATTTTGTACAGTAGTTTGAACATTCTTTGGCATTTCCCTTCTTTGGGATTGAAATGAAAACTGACTTTTTCCAGTGCTATGGCCTCTGCTGAGTTTTCCAAATTTGCTGACATATTAAGTACAGGACTATAACAGCATCATCTTTTAGGATTTGAAGTAGCTAAGCTGGAATTCCATTACCTCCACTAACTTTGTTCGTAGTAATGCTTCCTAATGCCCCCTTGACTTTATACTCCAGGATGTCCAACTCTAGGTGAGTGACCATACCATTGTGGTTATCTGGGTCATTAAGACCTTTCTTAGATAGTTTTGTGTATTCTTGCCACTTCTTCTTAATATCTTCTGCTTCTGTTAGGTGCTTACCATTTCTGTCCTTCATCATGCTCATCCTTCCATGAAATTTTCCCTTGATACCTCTAACTTTCTTAAAGAGATCTCTAGTCTTCCCCATTCTGTTGTTTTCCTCCATTTCTTTGCACTGTTCATTTAAGAAGGCCTTCTTTTCTCTCCTTGTTACTCTATGGAACTCTCCATTCAGATGGGTATATCTTTCCCTTTCTCCCTTGCCTTTTGCTTTCCTTCTTTCCTCAGCTATTTATAAAGCTTCCTCGGACAACCACTTTGCCTTCTTGCATTTGTTTTTTTGGGGGATAGCTTTGGTCATTGCCTCATGTACATTTTGAACGTCCATCCATAGTTCTTCAGGCACTCTGTCCACCAGATCTAATCCCTGGAATCTATTCATCATCTCCACTGTATAATCATAAGGGATTTGATTTAGTTCATACCTGAATGGCTTAGTGGTTTTCCCTACTTTCCTGAATTTTGCAATAAGGAGCTAACGATCTGAGCTCTGGGTCTTGTTTTTGCTGACTGTATGGAGCTTTTCCATCTTTGGCTGCAAAGAGCATAATCAATCTGATTTCAGTATTGACCATCTGGTGATGTCCATGTGTAGAGTCGTGAATGAAATTAGGTCTAGCATTAAAAGGTTTAGTATAATGCTGTCTTCATGTAATAATTACACCAAAGAGGAAGAAACTAGTTATCATTGCCCATAATTCTTCATCTATTTCATGTATTCTCCGTCCTCTCCTCACCAACTTCACCCTGCAGAAATTGTCAAGTACTCTTAAGCTTCTGATTTTGCTGTGGCCTAATTCAGTCAAATGAGCTCTTTGGGGGTTAATCTCTCTTGGCACAGCCTGTTTGTATGCCCCATGTGAGATCAATGACTGTGTGCGCCTACATGATGTGACCCTTGCCAATCTTTCAGCAAACTGTTTCAGGCTAAGGAAACGAGCATGAGAGCAGGGACTCTGCTTCCTAATAAAGTCAGCCATCATTTCACATTCGTTTGTGCTGCTTGAACTGGGAACACTATAGCCTGTGAGAATCCAGGCCAGGGAGAAGAGCAGCACCCCCCCGTCCACCAAGATCCCACGGAGATTTACCCTTAATCAAATGATCCATCCCTCTGCCTGGGCTGGCAGCTAGAGCAAAGCCATAGGATGGCAGAGAAGGGGAGGCAAGTTTTGCATTCACTTGGCACCAGAGAGTAATGCTGACAGTAAGTTCAGTGTTAACAACTCCACCTGGAATTCAACCAATAGCCTCCCCCTGCTCCAGTGCAAAGGCCAGGACGGGTGATTTGGATTTCCTCTGGGGAAGCCCCTCTGGGTAATAGGACCCAGCCAGTGCTATGGGAAGGCTGTCCCTGGAGCTTCGGAAGAAGTACCTCATATCATTCCCATTGTTTCTCTGTGATCGGCAGTTATGGGGCAGGTCGAGTCATTTTCATCATTTAATGGGTGGGTGGGAGACTTTTGAATGACTCAGTAGGTAACATTTTACATTCAAACATAGCATTTCAGGTTATTTCAATGGCAGCCAATGGAACATTTGGGGCTTTGTGTTTCTTGATGCCGATTAGTGATGCATCATACAAAGACCATGCATTCACGTGGCCAGCCATCAGACTAAGGGTCCTCGGGAGGTGCTGGCACCAGTTCAGAACCCAGGGGAAAAGGCTGCACAGTGCCCTGCTCCTTGAGCTTTCCTGGGTGAAAATGGCTCCAAGATTCAAACGATTTTCTTTTTTATCTAGACTCCCAAGGGGAACACCCTCGATAATTGCCTCTCTTTCTCCAGACTCCTGGTCTGTAATGACTTTGAGCTCCAAGCTCAGACCTGGGGAGCAGGAATTTAAAGGTTTATAGCTCAGTTTGCCTTCTGGCCTTGTGTGTCCTGGGCCAGCTGGATACACAGAATGAGGCCATTCCTGGGCCTTTGTCTAAGTACAGTTACAAAGTCATGATCCCAGACGGGGCAGAGCCGGGGCCCTTAAGAATTAGGTGTGTGAACTCTCTTTACGGCTTCTTGGCTCCTGCTCTGGGAAGAGCAGTGGGAAACATTGGAGGTGCCCAGACAAGACTCAAGAATAAAGTACCCCTCCTTGGACTCATCATTTATTTAGGTAAGCACATCCACTTACTGGATGCACTTACGTTATGTAAGTATTAAGTGCTTACTGTATACCTAGCACTCTTTCTGGGCACGGTGATGTCAAGACACTAAACAGAGGAAGTGTTCCCTGGTACCTGGAGATCTACCTGTAGAAACCCCTCAGCAGCGATGATGCAATAGACCAGAAAATGGAACAGACCACTCAAGTGCTCGTCAGCGTTGATGGATGGGGAGAGGGTAGAAGTCCTATTTCATGCATGAGAAGCAATATGCTTCTGATTCATTAAGCTCCTCTCTCCTCGGGGTCAGTAAACCCACTTCTCCTAAACTGTTAGAGCCTCCCACATTCTGCCTTTAAGCCCCCATGTGTATTTAGGGAAATTTAGCTGAACAATTCTGAACAATGCATAGTGTGCTCATCAAAAAGAAATTAAGTAGCTTTGTAAAGCTCCAAGTACATTTTCAAATCTACTTGAGGTTTTCCCATAACCTGTTTTCTACAAAATGGAATCGTTTAGAAATACACTTAAACTCTAAATGAGTGTGGGTCAGAACTCAACCAAGCCAAGTTTAAGTATATTATAAACCTGGTGAATAACATTCTCACATTCTATATAAAGGTGGTTTCTTGTTGGCCATTATGTTTTATGCCTAAGATTTCTACTTCAGGGAGTAAGGAAAGTAAGAGAAATACTGGTACCTACAATTGTTACTTGAAACAGGAAATATCTTGACTGAGAGAAAATGCCTTACTTGAGAGAAAATATCTTCATTAAGGTAAATATATTATCAATGTTGGGCTTTCCAGGTGGCTCAGTGGTAAAGAACCCACCTGCCAAGCAGGAGATGCAGTTTCAGTCCCTGGAGAAGGAAATGGCACCCACTCCAGCATTCTTGCCTGGAAAATTCCATGGACAGAGGAGCCTGGCCGGCTACAGTCCATAGGGTCGAAAAGACTCAGACATGACTTAGTGACTAAATAGCAGCAGTAGCATTGTCAACGCCAGAGGTGGCTCAGAGTTCTGTTTTATCGATTTCAGTCCAACCATTCCTATTGGTCTACTTGATTTTCTTCTAAAAATGTCTATTATTCTAAGCAGCAGTGATTTCATGACCTAAAGTTTTCAATGAGAAATTTTAAGGATGCACCTCAAAAACTCAAAAGAGATTCTGGGAAGTTCCCTATTTGGGAAAAATAAATGTAAAGGCTGAACAGGACGGAAGCAAGTCTCCAACTAGCTGGATAACTTTAGACACATCTACTCCCTCCTCTGGCTTAGTCTCCGTATTTATTACCATCATGAGAAGCTATATCTCATGATGTCCCCCAAGTCAGTGAGCACAGCTACCTGCCACTCAGTTTGCTACACATTTTGTGATCTTTCTGTGCATGTATTGTTACCATTTAAAAAGGAGAAAAAACATAAGTAGGAAGCAAAAATGCATTTAGTCAACAATGCATGTAGAGTTCTTAATATATGCAAGCCATTGGCCTGAGTGCTGTGGCAAGTTCAAAGGCACATAAATTTTCTACCATCACAGAACCTGAGAGATCAACTTGCCAACATCCACTGGATCATAGAAAAAGCAGGGGAATTCCAGAAAAACATCTAACTCTGTTTTATTGACTATGGTAAAGCCTTTGACTGTGTGGATCATAACAAATTATGGAAAACTCTTAAAGAGATGGGAATACTAGACGATCTTACCTGTCTCCTAGGAAACATGTATGCAGGTCAAGAAGCAACAGTTAGAACCCTGTATGGAAAAAACTGACTGGTTCAGGATGAAGAAAGGAGTACGACAAGGCTGTTTATTGTCACCCTGTTTAATAACAGGGTGGGTGGAAAGATGCAGCCTCTTGAGCACATGGCACCTTTGAGAGTCCCAGTGTAGGGACTGGGTCCAGATGTGACCTTTTATGGCACATTAGGGAGTTTGGACTATACAAAAAAGATCTTCATGACCCAGATAATCACGGTGGTGTGATTGTTCACCTAGAGCCAGACATCCTGGAATGTGAAGTCAAGTGGGCCTTAGGAAGCATCACTACAAACAAAGCTAGTGGAGGTGATGGAATTCCAGTTGAGCTATTTCAAATTTTAAAAGATGATGCTGTGAAAGTGCTGCACTCAATATGCCAGCAAATTTGGAAAACTCAGCAGTGGCCACAGGACTGGAAAACATCAGTTTTCATTCCAATCCCAAAGAAAGGCAATGCCAAAGAATGTTCAAATTGCCACACAATTGCACTCATCTCACATGCTAGCAAAGTAATGCTCAAAATTCTCCAAGCCAGGCTTCAACAGTATGTGAACCATGAACTTTCAGATGTTCAAGCTGGATTTAGAAAAGGCAGAGGAACCAGAGATCAAATTACCAACATCTGTTGGATCATAGAAAAAGCAAGAGAGTTCTAGAAAAACATCTACTTTTGCTTTATTGACTATGCCAAAGTCTTTGACTGTGGATCACAGCAAAGAGTGGAAAATTCTTAAAGAGATGGAAATACCAGACCACCTGACCTGCCTCCTGAGAAATCTGTATGCAGGTCAGGAAGCAACAGTTAGAACTGGACATGGAACAACAGACTGGTTCCCAATTGGGAAAGGAGTACATCAAGGCTGTATATTGTCACCCTGCTTATTTAACTTATATGCAGAGAGCATCATGAGAATTGCTGGGCTGGATGAAGCACAGGCTGGAATCAAGGTTGCCGGGGGAAATATCAATAACCTCAGATATGTAGATGACATGACTATTATACCAGAAAGTGAAGAGGAACTAAAGAGCCTCTTGATGAAAGTGAGAGAAGAGAGTGAAAAAGTTGGCTTAAAGCTCAACATTCAGAAAACTAAGATCATGGCATCCGGTCCCATCACTTCATGGCAAATAGATGGGGAAACAGTGGAAACAGTGGCTGACTTTATTTTTGGGGGGCTCCAAAATCACTGCAGATGGTGATTGCAGCCATGAAATTAAAAGACGCTTACTCCTTGGAAGGAAAGTTATGACCAACCTAGACAGCATATTAAACAGCAGAGACATTACTTTGCCAACAAAGGTCTGCCTAGTCAAGGCTATGGTTTTTCCAGTAGTCATGTATGGATGTGAGAGTTGGACCATAAAGAAGGCTGAGTACTGAAGAATTGATGCTTTTGAACTGTGGTGTTGGAGAAGACGCTTGAGAGTCCCTTGGACTGCAAGGAGATCTAACCAGTCCATCCTAAAGGAGATCAGTCGTGAGTGTTCATTGGAAGGACTGATGCTGAAGCTGAAACTCCAATACTTTGGCCACCTGATGCAAGGAGCCAACTCATTGGAAAAGACCCTGATGCTGGGAAGGATTGAAGGCGGGAGGAGAAGGGGACGACAGAGGATGAGCTGGTTGGATGGCATCACCGACTCAATGAGTTTGAGTAAGCTCTGGGAGTTGGTGATGGACAGGGAAGCCTGGCGTGCTACAGTCCTTGGGGTTGCCAAGAGTTGGACACAACTGAGTGACTGAACTGAACTGAACTGAGGGAGTTTGGGTTTATTCTCAAAGACGGTGAGGAGCTCTTGAAGGGATTAAGCAAAAGAAAGCACTGATTAAAACAATATCTTCTGGGGACTTCCCTGGTGGTCCAGCAGATAAGAGTCTGCACTCCCACACAGGGGCCCGGGTTCGATATCTGGTCAGGGAACTAGATCCCACATGTGACAACTAAGAGTTCACATGCTGCAACTGAAGATCAAAGATCCCATGTGCTGCAACTGGACCTGGGGCAGCCAAATAAATAAATACTAAAAACAAAATAATTTACCCAAATGCCACTCTGGCAGCAGAGTAGAATGTTGGTTGGGGGTGGGGTGAAAAACTCCAGAAGAAGTGACCGAGGAACCAGTGAGGAGTCTGTTGTAGTAATCCTAGGTGACAGAGTGACAAGTAACCAGTTACTTAATCTAGGTCGATGGCAGTGGTCAAGAGGAGACAGAGCTGAAAGATGTCAGGAGGTAAAACCTTCAAGAGCTAGTAAGATGTCATTGAAAGTTCTGGTTGTTCTCCTATCCTATGGATAATATTTTTCAAGCCATTGCAATTTTGTTGTTTAATCACTAAGTTGTGTCCTATTCTTTGCAATCCCATGGACAGCAGTACACCAGGCTTACCTGTCTTTCACTGTCTCCTGGAGTTTGTTAAAACATGCCATCCAAACATCTCATCTCTGTCGTCTCCTTCTCCTCTTGCCCTCAATCTTTCCGAGCATGAGGGTGTTTTCCAATGAATCAGTTCATCACATCAGGTGGCCAGAGTATTGGAGCTTCAGTATCAGTCCTTCCACTGAGTATTTGGGGTTGATTTCCTTTAGGATTGACTGGTTTGATCTCTTTGCTGTCCAAAGAACTCTCAAGAGTCTTCTCCAGTATTGCTATCAAATAATTGTCCATTATGTGTCTCTCTGCTAGTTTGAAAGCTTGTGAGGTGAGGGGGAACAATGTCTGTGCCTTTCTTGTCCACCATTATATCTCTAGGACTTAGAATAATACCTGAAATGGATAAGAACTCATCCCCTCAGATGAACGTGTGGTGAGTGGGTAGTCATTTCTCTTTTCAGATAGTAAGCTGGTTAAACTTTGGCAATTCAGAATTCTTACCTGAGGCAGCCAAGTTAGTAGTGGTAGGAAAAACAGCTCTTGATGTGAAATTGGAAGGTGAACATGAGTCCCTACCCTTCCTGTATGATCTGTGTGACTTGAATAAGTCACTGTGCCCCTGAACCTTTATTTCTTCATCTGTAAAATAAAGTTGAAGTACCATAAAATAAAGAATAAAGTACTGGATCTCAGAGATTGAGGTGAGAACTAAATGAAGTTATCCATGACAAAAATTTAGCAGAGAATCTGGCACAAAGTAAACAATAAATACTAGTCAGACTAGAAGGATGAGTAGGTGGATGAATTGTTGAATGGGTGAATAACTTGATGGATAGATGGGTGGGTGGAGAGATGAATGGATGTATGTATGGATGGATAGATGAATGGATAGATGGATGGATGGATATAATAAATGTATAGACATATTGGTGATAGATGAGTGGACACGTGAAAGGAATATTATGATTAGGATCTATCCATCAGGTCATACTATTTTTCTGACCAAACTTAATCCTATTCTGTGAGCATCTGTGTAATAAATTTATTAGTCTGAAAACTTTAAAAGCTACCTGATCTTGGTTGCGTGAAAGTCTTATGGTCTGCTGCCATTGAATGCTGAAGATTTAAAGTTCTTATTTTGGGCTGTGTCTAGACACCTCTCTAAATAGGCACTTTATGTTAATCTGCAGGTGTTGCTTCTAAATAGGTTATTTCGAAATAGTAGCTGGTGGATTAACACTCCCCCCAAAATTCAAGAGCAAATAATACTTGTTGAGAACAAGGTCTCCAATGGGACGATTCCTAGTCAATTTGTCCACTCCTCCCATACCACCTGGGTTCCTACCCAATTACTGCCAAATCAAATATTCACAGTGGGTATAATTAATTAAATGCATTTTCACTAATTAACTTAAGAAATGGTAAATAGGGCCTCCCTTTGGTAGTTTGAAGATGCAGCTACTAGTGCTGCTGATTAAAATGTGAAGCAAATCTGGCTGAAAACTAACATGTAATGAATGACAGCACTTTCTCAACATTTCTTTTAAGGTTTGTCAAATTGTATCCTACTGATATCGCTAACCCTCTTTAATCAGTAAGCATAAAATTCATCTGAGAGCATAAAATACATCTGACAATGGCATACGTCAAATCCCAAACTGAACATTCAAAATAAGTTCTATCGAGATTTTGTCACCATCATTGATTTCTGCTTTTCAAGCTGGTTTCTGGGGCAGCCACATAAAAGTTAAATACAAGCTGTCTATGGGCTCATTGGATTGCAGTAATTCATTAAAGCCACAGAGGCTTTAATAAATCTGAGCATAAAGATTGCTTCCACAGACACCCTCAGCTTGGAAATGTGCCACTAATCAAAGAGGGTGGCAAAACTAATCTCATTGGCACATAAGGGAGGTGAGAAGTAGCTTCGGAGGGTTGGTAAGGGCTGACTTCCAAGGGTATTAAATACTTGGGCAGCAAGATTGGGTCACTGGGGAGATGAGAGCCTCTGATGGCCAGTCCCTCTGCAGCTGAGGGTCAGCACACAGGCAGTGCTGGCAGTTGGTTCTTTGAACAAAGCTAGCTCTAGTCTTAAATGTGAACCCACTTACTGAGCGATCTTCAGTTCCATTAACTGACTGATTTTCCCCATGGCATTCGCTTCTCAATGACGAGGATCACCATCACTGGGTTCTTGACAATTTACAAAGCATTTCACAGCCAGTGACTTCTTTAGCCCTGTAGCAATTTAAGGAGAGGCAAAGTTGAAATTTAGATTATTATTATCCCCATTTTACAGATGAGAAAACTAAAAGTTAGAAAGCTAAATAATCTGCCCAAGGTCCTGCAGCTGGCAAAGCTAGGGCCAAGAACCTGATTGTCAAAAGCCCAAACTCTGGGTTCAGGATTCCCACCCTGTGACATACTGGCTATATGTCCTTGAATAGTTTATTTGCCTTTCCAAAACCTCAGTTTTCTCAACTGTGAAGTGGACCTGGTAAGAATAAGTATCTCCTACTGGTTGGAAAATTTAATGAACTCTTAATGATCAAGTGCAAAGAGAGCACTTAATACTCAGTTGCTTTTACTCATAAGGAATATCAGATTGTTGGGACTGACACATATATGCTACTGATACTATATATAAAATGAATAACTAATGAGAACATGCTGTATAGCACAGGGAATTCTGCTTAGTGTTCTATGGTGACCTGAATGGGAAGGAATCCAACAGGGAGGGGGTCTGTGTATATGTATGGCTGACTCATTCTGCTGTACAGTAGAAATTAACACAACATTGTAAAGCAATGATTTTTTGTTGTTTTAGTCACTATTTCTGACTGTTTGGTGACCCCATGGACTGAAGTCCACTAGGCTTCTCTGTGCATGGGTTTTCCCAGGCAAGAATACTGGAGTGGGTTGCCATCTCCTTCACCAGGGGATCTTCTTGACCCAGGGATCAAACCCATGTATCCTGCATTGGCAGGCAAATTCTTTGCCACTGAGCTACCTGGGAAGCCCTAAAGCAACTATACTCCAATAAAAATTAATTTTTAAAAATTGGACAAGGCCTGGAAAGTAACTAATGAAAAATTTAGTTTCATTTCACACTAGTAGAGGAAAACCTTACTCTTGCTATGTGTTAGCCTTTTCCAACCGTGAAGCACCCTTCTTGTTGGCATATGTTAAAAGAAGCCCATGATATTTCAGTCCCTTTCAGCTGTGGCTCATTATTGTAAATAGCGGTGCAATGAGGAGATGAGAAAAGAATTTAAATACACTGACTGACAGAATTTTTAGGGAAAGTGATACACAAGAAGATAAAAAGCAATCAGAAAAATTTGCATAAACCTTTGTGATCTCAAAGGTCATCTATTTGGGAGTCTGTTAATGGAAATATGCCTTTTAAAATTCTGGGTGATAATTTAATTGAAAAGGAAAGAATTTTTAAATGAATCAAGTCATAGGAGCTGAGTAGATTTGTGTCAAGTGCCATAAAAAAAATTGGTCCATTTATCTATAAGTTGCAATTTAGGATGGAGTGATAAATTTGGTCATTTGTCAGGATTTAGTTCACCAGATTAAAATATGTTGATATTCATGTACTTTATGAATGTATTATTTTAAATCAGCTTCCTGTTACACTCCTTCTATTTAGGAAATAGGATGGTTTCATATCCATTAATTTACTTGAACTTTACAATGACTCTCAGAGGTAGATATTCCCACTTTATAGGAGAATATAATCTATGCTTATTGAGGGCAGAGACCAAGACTTTTTGTCTTTCTTTATTTTTTTAATCCCTAATGCCTAACTAATAAAAATGTAACTTGCATGGTATAGCAGAAGCTCCTAAATGTTCTGCTTAAGACATCAATCTTTTGTAAAAGGCAACTTAAAACACAGGGTTAAGCTCCAGCTTTACAATCAGTTGTCCTTGAATTCAGTGAGTAGCTGGTGTGTCCCTGGATGAGGAGCAGAATCCAGGGGTCTCACGTGGCAGCCAGGGCGAAATTCTTGGAGCTCCTGTGAAAAACATTTCTTCTAACTTAATGCAATTCACTGGTATTAATAAGCGGCAGGGACCCTGGTGTGAGGCTGCCTTCCGCCTCTCATACTGGGTCCATTCACTTTATTCTAGGACATCCTATCGACCTTTAGCCACGTGGGGAGAAAAATCTGCTCATTTAATTTCCAAGGAAGGGATAATTAGTACTGATTGTGATTCGTAGCCACAGGAATCCAACATCATCGTGGCATAGTATTAGGATATTTGCAAATTCACTAGCCATCTCTGGGACTTCCAGAGAATCAGATTGTGTTGCAGTCAGTTCACTTTTCACCATCACTCGTGAGTGTATCTTTAAGATATGTCAATAGCCTGAGGGGTGGGAGGGCGGTCCACAAGGGAGGGGATATATGTATACATATAGCTGATTCACTTCACTATACAGCAGAAACTAATGCAACATTGTTAAGCAATTATACTCCAATTAAAACATATATATATGTATATATATTATTGTTGTTGAGTCGATAAGTTGTGTCCAACTCTTTGTTTTAATTGGAGCATAATTGCTTTACAATATTGTTCTAGTACAACTGAGTGTATAACTGAGTGAATTAGCTATATGTATACATACACCCTTTTCTCTTGGACCTCCCTCCCACCCCCTTAGGCTATTAATATATGTTAAAGGTACACTCACAAGTGATGGTGAAAAGTGAGTGGACTGCAACACGATCTGATATTCTGGAAGTCCCAGAGATGGCAAAGAGTCAGACATGACTTAGAGACTGAACAATGACAACAACACAAATATACATACACACATATATATACACACACACATATATACACACACACACATATATACACACACACACATATACATAAATTGCCTAGTCATGCATCATGAAAAATTGTGTGACTGATATTAAGAAGTGTGTGTGGTGGGGGGTTAAGGGTGAGTTCGACAAGTTCTGTGCTAGGTGAAGGGTTAAGATAAAAAGGACTAATACTAATATTTAATGAGTGTCCATGAGGCATCAGGTTTTAGGCTACTGCTTTCTGTATGTCAGTCCATCTCATCCTCTTAAACTCCGTATGAAACCCTCTTCAGGGCCCCCAGTGAAGAGGATTGTCAGATCCTCTATCTTGCTTACTTGGCCTGTCAGAAAGTTCTACCAAAGCTTCCTTGAAACATTTTTTCCACGTGGCTTTCAGAATATCACACCGAGTTTTCCTCTTCTGCTTTTCTTACTCTCCCACTCAGTCCTTTATTCTTGTTTCTCCTCCTGCCTCTGATCTCTAAATGTTGGAGGACCCAGGGCTCAGTCATTCTCCACCAACAAGCATTTATTCAGAAGTTTCATTCAGCCTGATGCATGCTAAGCCACTTCAGCCATGTCCGACTGTTTGTGACCCCATGGACTGTAGCCCGCCAAGCTCCTCTGCATGAGATTTCCCAGGCAGGAATACTGGAGTGGGTTGTCATTTCCTCCTCCAGGGAATATCCTGACCCAGGGATCAAACCCATATCTCTTCCATCTCCTGCACTGGCAGGCAGGTTCTTTACTCCTAGCGACACCTGGGAAGCCCCTAAAAGACATCTAGATGCTGACAACTTATAAATTCATATTTCCAGCTCGGATCCATCTCCTGAACTCCAAACACGTGTATCCCACCGCTCACTTGATATCTCCATTTGGATGTTGAATATGCATCTCAAAATGAGCATACATACAACCTCCTCCCCAACCTGATCCTCTCACAGTCTTCCCCTTTCAGTAAGTAAATTTTTCAGTCTTCCAGTTGCTTGAATCCAAAGCATTCAACTCTTCCTTTTATTTTTTTTTAAATACTCATTTATTTGGCTGCACCAGGTCTTAGTTGCAGTATGCAAACTCTTTTAGTTGTGGTGTGAGAACTCTTAGTTGTGATATGTGGGCTCTAGTTCCCTGACTACAGATTGAGCCCCGGGTTCTCTACGAGGGCTTCCCTCATAGCTCAGTTGGTAAAGAATCTGCCTGCAATGCAGGAGAGCGGGGTTCGCTTCCTGGGTCAGGAAGATCCCCTGGAGAAGGAAATGGCAACCCACTCCAGTATTCTTGCCTGGAGAATCCGATGGACAGAGGAACCTAGCAGGCTACAGTCCATTGGGTCACAAGAGTCGGACACAACTTAGTGTCTAAACCACCACCACCACCTCTGCATTGGGCACAGAGTGTTAGCCACTGGACCACCAGGAAATTTCCAACTCCTCCGTGACTCCTGTCTCCCTGTCTCTCACACATGCTGCAACCAGCTGTCGGGAAGTCCTATGGCTTCAGCATCTCTCTAGAACCCAGTCTTCTCTCTCCATGCTCTTCCTGCCTTCCTTTCACTGCACTACCATCTTTCAAGCCACCATCACATCTCTCTAGACATAGCAACAGCTGCCTAAATGGTTTCCTGCCTCCACTCTTGTCCCCCTAGAGTCTTTTCCACACAGCATCCATGGAAGCATTTTAAAGAATAAATTATCTCACTCTTCTGCTCAAAACCATTCAGTGGCTCCCATCTCACTCAGGGTAAAAGCCAAAGTCCTTACAAATCCTTAACTGTTTCTCAGACAAGCCAAGAACTCTCATATTTCTGAGCCTTTGTGCCACTTACTTATCTATCTTGGCCACTAGACTGTGACAGTGTAAGGGCAGGGAATGGACTTCCTCCATGCCTACATCTCCAGCCCCTAATCCACCACCCAATGCAAAACAGAGGAGCAGATGTTAGAAGAACTTGCTCTGGACCCAGTGCAGTTTTAAACTGTAGAAACTATAAACTGAGGCATAGAGAAACCAAATGCCTTTCCCAAAGTCACAGACCTGCGGGACAAGGGATTTGATCCTAGGAAGTCTGGTTCCAGAGGCAAGTCTGTGCTCTTAACCAGTATATTATCCTACCTCTTATAAGGGTCCCCTTGGCAGAGGGGTGGTGGCCTAATGAATGAATGAATAAGTGAGTGGCATTGATTATAACTAGCGCCCATGAGCACCCCTGCATGCTATCTATCAGAATGCCTTAGATTACATTCTCCACGTGCAGACAGTTGACTGGAGAGTACTCTAGGGCATGGGTATCCAACCTCCAGGATCTAATGCCTGATGATCTGAGATGGAGCTAATGTAATAATAATAGAAATAAAGTGCACAATAAATGTAATGCATTAAAATCATCCTGAAACCATCTGTGAAAAAATTGTCTTCCATGAAACCGGTCCCTGGTGCCAAAAAGGTTGGGAACCACTGCTTTAGGGGAATACTCATGTAAGGGAGTGAGGAAGTCAGAATTGGACAGAGGGAAAAGTTGGCAGACTCTATGGTTTGCTCCTGATGCCTAGTGAGGACTCTGGAGCTGGAGTGGTCCTTCAGAGGAGTCCCAAGTGGAGGCAGTGTCCAACTCACTGGCCAAGGGCTGGCCCCTGGGTGCAGGTGTACCCTTGGATGAAGCAGGCTCCTGCAGCAGAGGGCATTCACTGGTTGGGGGATGCAACTGTGAGCCTTCAGCTGCCAATATTCACGGCCCTGTACAGGTGAGTGCAAGGGCCCTGACAAGGAGCCTTAGGGAGAACTCTGTGGTATCCCCTAGACAGACTGAGCATTTAGCATAATATCTCATGTAATCCTCATCACCATCCTATAATGCGTTATTCATCTGTTATCCTCTCTTTATAATAGAACACACTGGAGCTTGGAGAAGTTAAGCAACTTGCCTAAAGCTCATCACTGAGGGAGGTGAGGCTGGACCTGAGTGAGTAGCCCAGTCATCACCCTAAGTCACTGCCCTCATCATTTTACTACTGGGGCAGTGGTGTGGTGGCGTGGACTCTGCTACCTGGGGCTTCCCAGTGTCCCATCTCCTTCTGCTGAATCCTCCCCCTCCCTCGAGCATGCACTCCTTCCCACTCCCAGTACCTCTGGTAAGGCCATCAACCTGTCCACTGGGGCCTCCAGGGTGGACTCACATATCAAGCCTGGTCAACTGTGTAGCACTGGGCCCTGCCCAGGTATAGGCCAGCTTGAGAAGCTTCTTCCCCTGAGGCTCACAAAGCTAATGTAGAAGGAGGTGAGCCTGGAGCTACTCTAGCCGTGTTCCCAGCCTTCTCTAAGTAGAGAAAGGCCACTTGCACAAGACAGAATGAGAAAAGAGGAGAAAGAAAGAAAGAGATCTGATGGCATTCCTCAAGCTTCTAGAATTCTTAATTTACTTCTATGCTTCTCAGTTTTGTGAGCCAATACATTTCCTGTTGGTATGTAAGCTAGTACACGTTGATTTTCTTTCACTTGTGGGCAGAATCACAGCCTATGTCAAGGTGCTAATTTCAATAATGTATTAGTCAGTCTTTGCTGTGTAACAAACAGCCTTGGAATCTCAGGGGCTTGCAACGATACTCATTTTTCTCATCTATGTGTCTGCATATTGGTAGACTATGACTCAGATGTGGCTGGGTTTTATCCCAGGCTGTAGGTCTGGTTCAGGTTTGTTCTGTCTGTCTTTATCTGGGGCTAAAACTAAAGAGGCAGTTGCCTAAGCTATGGTCTTCTTATGGAAGATCACAAGAGCACAGGAGGCCAGGTCAGACTGTGAATACACTTAAGGTCGCAGTTTGTTGCGAGTTCACTAAGATTCCAGTGGCCAAAGCCAGTCATGTGGCCAAGCCTAGTATCAATGGGGCAGAAAAAGGTCCTCCACCTCTGCTGGTCAGAGCTGCTTAAAAGTCACAAGGGAGAGTATAGGATGCGTAATATTATTATTGAAAGGCAGTGAGAAATTAGGAACAATAAGTCAGTCTACCACAGAGGCCAGAGGGATGAGGAGAGGGTACTAAATGATGCCCAAGGCAGCAGGACATCACAGCCCAGCACACCTGTGTCAGCCAAGGTGTCATGTCACCCACGTCCCAAAGAGAAGACCAACTTCTGCTGATCACCTCTTAGAATTACAGCAGAGTCAGCTGAATCCCAACACCTTCTCAGAACTGCACATGCCATCTCCAGGCAGCAGCTCCGTATGCACAGAAACCAGATCCCTTCTGAGAGATTAAAATCCATCTTAAATAGGCACAGCTGTTCCCTAGCGGGGTGTCAAAAGGGAGAGGGGAGAGACACAATAGGAAATGTTTAGTTTCTTTCTGTTTTAAGTTGCCAGAAAAACCAAAGAGACTTTTAAGGTTTGATTATTAATTTCTGGAAGAATTGGTTGCCAGCTTTGCTATCATTTTCAAGTAAAAGTAGTCTAAAGATCAAAGGGATGCTTCAGAGCCACTTTCACCCCATATTGAGTTCGGAAGCTTTTCACAACAGAACGATCAGAAATAGAGCTGGTTTGTTTTTTTTTTGATGCGTCCCTCAGATGCATACATCAAATGTCACAATTTATTTCAGTTCAACAGATGTTTACTGAACATCTCCCGTGGCCATGTACTCACTTATAAAAACATAAACAAACAGGAATAATAGGACTGCTGCCCCATGGCTGGGTCATCTGGGCAAGTCACATTATCTCTTGGCTCTCAGTTTCTTCATCTGTAAAGAAGGTGTGTTTGACCTATGAACTCTATGGTCCTCTCCCGATCTGCAATCTGTCCATCAGCTGGGTAATGTTCTTTTCTCACTTGCTGATAATGAAAGTGGCAAAGATATGCAGGAAGGCAGTCAGAGCTGCTGAAGCCATGAGCATCCTAGGACTGATCGTGGTTGTTGGAATTTCCTCCCAATGGTAAAACTAGGAATTCCTGGCACAGATGACAGATGACTGTACTCATAGTCATTATTCCCCTTCCTCCCATCTCTCCAGAAAAAGGGTATATTGATCCATTGCCATCCTCAGTTCAGGACTGTACATAAATCCCATCTCTACTATGTTTTCACTTCAACAGTGCAAATGGCAAGTTGTCATAAAAGGAGGTGATACAGAATACTAGTAAAGTGGAGTCCACTGACACCCCATTGAAATGAGTCCTGGTTCTGTCACTTGCGAGTTGTCTGACCTTGGGTAACTATCTCCCTGAGCCTCAGTTTTCTTATCTGTAAAATGAGGATAATCACAGTAGCCTCTTCCCCTGAGGGTTGTTGTAAAGGACATAAGTTAAAAACACATTATTGCCTCAGTTCAGTTCAGTCGCTCAGTCGTGTCCGACTCTTTGCGACCCCATGAATCGCAGCACGCCAGGCCTCCCTGTCCATCACCAACTCCCGGAGTCTACCCAAACCCATGTCCATCGAGTCGGTGATGCCATCCAACCATCTCATCCTCTGTCGTCCCCTTCTCCTCCCGCCCCCAATCCTACCCAGCATTAGGGTCTTTTCCAATGAGTCAACTCTTCGCGTGAGGTGGCCAAAGTATTGGAGTTTCAGCTTCAACATCAGTCCTTCCAATGAACACCCAGGACTGATCTCCTTTAGGATGGACTGGTTGGATATCCTTGCAGTCCAAGGGACTCTCAAGAGTCTTCTCCAATACCATAGTTCAAAAGCATCAATTCTTCGGGGCTCAGCTTTCTTCACCATCCAACTCTCACATCCATACATGACCACTGGAAAAACCATAGCCTTGACTAGGCAGAACTTTGTTGGCAAAGTAATGTCTCTGCTTTTAAATATGCTCTCTAGGTTGGTCATAACCTTCCTTCCAAGGAGTAAGCGTCTTTTAATTTCATGGCTGCAATCACCATCAGCAGTGATTTTGGAGCCCAAAAAAATAAAGTCTGACACTGTTCCCACTGTTTTCCCATCTATTTGCCATGAAGTGATGGTACCAGATGCCATGATCTTAGTTTTCTGAACGTTGAGCTTTAAGCCAACTTTTTCACTCTCCTCTTTCACTTTCATCAAGAGGCTCTTTAGTTCTTCTTCACTTTCTGCCATAAAGGTGGTGTCATCTGCATATCTGAGGTTATTGATATTTCTCCCGGCAATCTTGATTCCAGCTTGTGTTTCTTCCAGCCCAGCATTTCTCATGATGTACTCTGCATATAAGTTAAATAAGCAGTGTGACAATATACAGCCTTGACGTACTCCTTTTCCTATTTGGAACCAGTCTGTTGTTCCATGTCCAGTTCTAACTGTTGCTTCCTGACCTGCATACAGGTTTCTCAAGAGACAGGTCGATGGTCTGGTATTCCCATGTCTTTCAGAATTATTGCCTAGAAATGTATTAATACATCATTTGCTACCCCCACGTTGTTGACAAGAGTTGTATCAACATGTTTTTAGACAGTGATACAATTATCATCATCATGTGAAGTTGTTAGAGCTTAACACCAATCAAGGGTACATAATACAACTTACGATTGTTGTTATCATTCACGTTTTGCTCTGTTATATTTTTGTTCCAACCTTGTGTATATTATAAACATAAAATTTTTTTAAATGATGCATTGTGAAATTTTGAGTGAAAAAGAATTTTCAGTGAACTTTATTCAGATATTTTCTCTGCTTGTCCGAGTGACATATATACTAGCGTCTCAGAGGATCTTCAAAATATAGTTCTGATTCAGACTCTGTGAATATGAGGCCAACAGAAAGACGGAAAACCTTAGTAATTGATTCTGATATGGAAAGTAAAGATAAAAACCTCATGGTGCTAAAGAATGCTCCTTTCTTCTACAGATGAGTGGATTGAAGACAATAATAATAGAAAAAAAAATCTTAAAATAAAAAACAAACCCTTCTTCCATCATAGAAACCCTCTGATTAAGGTAGAAAATCCAACTGGTGATCACTTCCTGTTAAGTTTCCAAAAGGAACTAACACACGAGTGCTCGGGCTCCATTCTCTGGTTCTGTGCCTCCAGTCATGAAAATCAGAAGACTTTACAGGTGTGTCAGGTGTAACTTTTGAATGTAATAGCCCACAAAGTGTTAGTGAAATAACAGAATTAATTTGGGGCACTCAAAATAAAAATTGCCTGCCATACGTGTTAGTTTCTACAAAAATCCCCAGGTCAACAATCAGTTAAGTGCTTAGTGATGAGGTTAAGAACTCACTAGAATCATTGTTGTCATTATCTAGCACCTCTTCCATGCACACCTTCAGGCAAAACTGGATTCTGAATCTACCAGCTCATCTTATTTGTTGTTGTTTAGTCACTCAGCCATGCCCGACTCTTTGTGTCCCCCTCGACTGCAGCACACCAGGCTCCTCTGTCCTCCACTATCTCCCAGAGTTTGCTCAAATTCATGTCCATTGAGTTGGTGATGCTATCTAACCATCTCATTCTCTGCCACCTGCTTCTCCTTTTGCCTGCAATCTTTCCCAGCATCAGGGGCTTTTCCAGTGAGTCGGCTCTTCCCATGAGGTAGCCAAAGGATTGGAGCTTCAGCTTCAGCATCAGTCCTTCTGATGAATATTTACCCTCTTCTTTTTAGAGCACTTTCAAGAAGAAAGGGTTTATACTATTACTGATATTTAATGAAAACTCTTCATTCAGTGTTGTTCGTATAAAAGTGTACACAGATTTGTAAAAGTATGTGTTTCTTGGAACTAAGACAATAATAATAGAAAAAAAATCTTAAAAAACAAACCCTTCTTCCATCACAGAAACCCTCTGATTAAGGTAGAAAATCCAACTGGTGATCACTTCCTGTTAAGTTTCCAAAAGGAACTAACACATGAGTGCTCGGGCTCCATTCTCTGATTCTGTGACTCCAATCAGGGCTGTTACTCACCTATTAGAAGGGGACCCATCTTTTCTAATTTGCACCAAGGTCTTCTGCGGGCTAGCCAGGGCCCTGGACTGGTCTATCTTTTAGGAGACATTGAAGTTCACACTTTGATTTGATTCCTCCTAATGAGTGACAGGACGAGAACCTAGATCTGTCTGTCTTGTCCTCCCAAAAGCTGCCTAGGGGACTCAGGCTCACCATGCTTACCCAAAGCTATCAGGCTCCCAGGGTTAAGTGACTTTTCTGCAGGACTCCCTGGGGGCTCCTCACTGGCTGGGGGAGGAATGCAGCTCTGTTTCTGTTTTCCAGACAGTCTTGTCCCTTTGATATAGGACAGCTGTTTCAGAGCCTGGGCAGATGGATGCCTGTAGATAGGATCCCCATGGTTTGAGGGAGTAGTGATGGAACCAGTGTGCTGGATGGAGGGTCCAGGGCTGTGGACGTGCAGACAGGATGCCAGGGAGCGCTTGACAAAGAAAGAGTGAGTCCCTCCCCTCGGTACTTGTTTTCCGATCTCCACTCATCCCTTTTAAAACCAAACCTCCTATTCTTTTGTTTGTTTTTCAAAAGGAACAAACACTGGTAGCTAGCTGTCCCTGGGAAAAGGTATCAGAGTACCGTTTTACTACCAACATGGTTGAGGGCGCTGATGGAAAGCACTGTAACTGACATTGCTCTGAGCAAATACAGCTCCCTCTTGAACTGCACACATGCCTAATAACATGGCCTTGTGGTTCCAAATATTGGATTATAAATTGTTTCACATCTCCCCAGCATCAAATAAGGCAGGTAAAAAAAATAAAAGGGCAGTCAATTAAGATAAATACAGCAACTTCCCAATTTACTGGCTGGACACACATTACCCAATGAGCCGAATGTTGGATAAGATAGCTGTCTTCCAGTTATGTATACAACCAGATAGATAATCCTAATATCAGGGCAGATGGTCACAGGCCTTCATGGCATGCTGAATTGAACAGCCTATACTATTTAGCTAACACATATTTTTCCCAGGGGTGCTTCCTGGATGGCTCTAGTGGTAAATAACCCACTACCAATGCAGGAGACATGAAACATGGGTTTGATCCCTGGGTTGGGAAGATCCCTTAAGAAGGGCATGGCAACCCACTCCAGTATTCTTGCCTGGAGAATACCATGGACAGAGGAGCCTGGCGGGCTGCTGTCCATAGCATCACAAAGAGTCGGACACAACTGAAGCAACCGAGCACCAACACATGCATATTTTTCCAAGGGCACTTTAGTGCTGAGAAGGTTGAGTGTGGACTCAAGGGGCAAGATTCCAAGGCCCTTTCCTACCCCTGCTACTTCCAATTCCTAAAAAAGGATCATGCACATTGCCAAATCTGAGATGCTTCTATAAAAATAAGTTGTCAAGGGACTTTAGGGTCTTAATTCCTTTGGTTGGTTAGTGTCTAATACAGTGTCTCCTCTGTGGCCTTGACTGAGGGTCATCTTCTTCTTTCCTGCCTGGAAGAGGAAGCACTGGTCCTTAGTGGGGACTTAGTGTGTAACTTATCCTAGGAGTGAGAAACAAAGAACTAAGAAGGATGCAGAAGCTCACAAGATTCTGGGTGAGGGGTAGGGATGAAAGAAGAAATGAGCAGAAAAATTCTCTGCTAAAGACATCGTTTCGTTAAATAAATGAGAGAGAGAGCACAATATGGGGAGAAAGAAGTTCTAAAATCTCCATTATTAAAAAATTCTGCTCTGCTCCTCACCGAGTCTAATGCACTTCTGTTGGAAAAAAAAAAAAAGTCCCTGTCCCCTTCCTCCCCCTACCCACAGAAAACAACTTTTATAGGCTGGAGATCATAAGATTAATACCATCAGTGATAAAAGAATAAATTACCCATTTAGGGTAGATATGTAAAGTATTTCAAGCCACTGGGGTACCATTGCATGAACCAAAAGAACTAATTTACCAAATGGGTCCCCAGGGCCCTGAAGGACTAATGCACTGACCACTCTCCTGTTTCTCCATTTGATCAGTACCTTTGCAGAGAATGAAGGTCATAGGGTTCAAAGGGACACAGACGGTCCCTCTGTGCATCAGTGTGCACTGGGATAAGATTGTGTTCATGGATTGTAGGGGAAAATAGGAAAGAAAGAAATGGCAGAAACTTTAGAATCAGACTCACCTGCGTTTTAAATCTGATTCTGCTACTTTTCAGTTGGGAAAGTGTGAGCAAAGCTTCCAAGCCTGAGGGTTTTTTTTTTTTTTTTTCTAATCTGCTGATAAGGGGATCATAATGTCTACTGTCAGTATTGGGCCAATTCAGCCTGAGTTAGTGGGAATCAGTGGATGAGCACAGTGGCAGCTATAGCAAGTGTCCAAAGAATGAGAGCTGCCCTTACAACTCTCCCTTTCTCGATCACCATCATCATCTCTGTCATCTGTGTCTGCATCATTGACAACATCTATGGAGTTCTTTCCAGACACCAGGCACTGTCCATTCCTTCATATGCATTGTCTCCTTTAATTCCTCAATAAGCCTATGAAGTCAGTAGACTTACCGTATCTTATCCCAGTATTATCCCATTCTATTAATGAGGAAATGGAGGCTCAGAGAAGTTAAGAAACTCATCCAGTGTCACAGAGCTAATGAGTAGCAAGGCTGGTACTTGAACCCTTGTCTGACTAACTCCAGAGTCTATGGAGTTGAGGCTATGCTCACCCTCAGGGAAGGGTGAAATTGTTGACGTCAGCCAGCATAGTCTTGCCATTAGTCTATAGAGAGGGTGCTTTGCTGAGACGAGGAATTAAAGCTGAAGACTGAATGGCCAGAAGACTTGAATCTATTCTCTTTAGCCCTGTTGAAGGCATCTGCTAGAGACAGCTCTGGGCTCCTGGAAAATAAAATCTCCAACCCATGGAGATGGCCAAGATATGAGAGGGCCAGAGGTCCTGCAACATACCTAGGGGTGGACTAGTTCCTTGAGGTGTAGTGACAGTTCTCTACAGGTGGACATACTTCTCTCAGGGTTTTGTATTTTGCTTTGCTTCAGTTCAGTTCAGTTGCTCAGTCATGTCCGACTCTTTGCAACCCCATGGGCTGCAGCACGCCAGGCTTCCCTGTCCATCACCAACTCCTAGAGCTTGCTCAAACTCATGTCCATCGAGTTGGTGATGCCATCCAACTATCTCATCCTCTGTCGTCCCCTTCTGTATTTTGCTTGGCTGTCTCTATTTGTCCATTGAGGCTATGACAGAGCCAAGAGAACAGACCATCAAGTACATTCCCTTGTAGGCCCCACACCAAACCAAGTAAGAAACACATCAAAAACCCAAGAAAACAACAAAATTCTGTAAGCGATTATCCTTCAATAAAATAATAAATTAAAAAGAGGAAAAATTTAAAAAAAAAACAAGAAACCTTCAACAGGGGTAGGGGGTGGGAGGGAAATACACTTCTTTCAAAAATATATGGTGTAAGTATATATGCTTATGTGTTTTACTCTATGGTTACTATGTATGGTTTTAATATTTATCTGGGTAGGATTGGGGGCGGAAGGAGAAGGGGACGACAGAGGATGAGATGGTTGGATGGCATCACCGACTCGATGGACATGGGTTTGGGTAGACTCTGGGAGTTGGTGATGGACAGAGAGGCCTGGCGTGCTGCAATTCATGGGGTCGTAAAGAGGCAGACACGACTGAGTGACTGAACTGAACTGAGTATTTATCTGTTTCATATGTAGCAGCTTCTGATTATTAAAGGACTTTTTGCAAATGAAAAATACACGGAAGTGACCTGGTTAAGTATGTACACCGAAGGGATGCACCTGACCAACTTCCTGACACTTTTTTAAGTTTATTTTTGATTGAAGGATAATTGTTTTACAGTATTGTGTTGGTTTCTGCCATACATCAACATGAATCAGCCATAGGTCTACATATGTCCCCTCCCTGCTGAACCTCCCTCCCACCCTCCACCCCATCCCACTCTAGGTTGTCAACGAGCACTGGTTCAAACTCCCTACCTCTCAAATTCCCACTGGCTATTTTACTTATGGTAATGGATATGTTTCCATGCTATTTTCTCAATTTGTCCCACCCTCTTCTTCCCCAACTGTATCTGCAAGTCTTTTCTCTATGTCTGTGTCTTTCATTGCTGCCCTGCAAATAGGTTCATCAGGACCGTCTTTCTAGATCCCATATGTTTGCATTAATATATGATATTTGATGAGAAATTCTTTAGGAAGTCAAAAGGAGAATGGCAGTCTTCACATTAGTAACTGTGCTTGGTGTCCACACTGAACTGTGTGTGTGTATACTGTACATATATATCTATGTTTATGTGTGCTCAGTCGCTTCAGTCATGTCCAATTCTTTGCAACCCTATGGACTGTAGACCTCCAGGCTCCTCTGACCATGGGATTATCTGGGCAAGCATACTGCAATGGGTTGCCATTCCTTTCTCCAGGGGATCTTCCCAATCCTGGGCTTGAATCCGAATCTCCTGCCATCCTTTACCCACTGAGCCACCTGGGAAGCCCATCGATATGTATACATACACCTATATATAATGGACACCTGTAAACATACATCCCCATCTCAAAGCTGCAGGCTGTTTCCCGATACCCCACAATCCTCTCCCGTTTCCCTCCTGGTTTCTCTTTCTTGATGTCCCTTCATTTCATAACTGGTTTTGAGGGCTACTCATAGTGGTAAGTGGGTGGGGCATTGCTTAGAAGGGAATATAACTTTGCTGTTGGGGTTCACCACCTGATCACTCGTCTCTGTGTCCTTGACTCTGCCCCGCTCCTGGTCTTCTCACCCAGAGCGCCGAGACCTGATTGCCTCTTTCTGAGATGCTTTGACATTTTCCCCAGAGCACATGTTAAAACCCACTCAGCCAAAGTAAACCATGTAAATGAACAAGAGATACATCTCCTAGATTGGCCAGGATTCATATGTGACAATTTGAATAAACAGAGCATCCATCTGCAGAGAGGGAGGGTAATTCCTTGGGGACTCTCGGGTGGAGGGGGCTGGGAAGACACGGGACAGACAGCATGGAAAAGAGAAAGAGCAGGGAGTCCTTGTCATCATTCCTGTGGCTCAAGGGTTTTTGGAATTTATGTACTTGACACGTGTGCATGAGCTTTATGAACACCTGTGCTGGGTGCCTAGTGTAATGAGTCAGGAACTGGCAGTGAGTCTCAAACTTCACTGTGTACCAGGTACTCCTGGGAAGCTTGTTGACAATGCAGATGCCCAGAGCCTCCCCCAGAGATTCTTCTAGATCTGGATTAGGGCTCAGGATCTACAAGCATCTTCTGGGAACTCCACATCAAGTGATCTTCAGCTTCACTTTAAAAAACACTGAAACCAGCCTAAAGTCCAGAGGTGTGCCTCTTGCAGCAAGGGGAAGTGGCAGGATCACATTTCTCCCCAGCTCCTATAGGCAGCCACATATTGACCCAAAAAAGCATCGCGATTTCTCAAGACACTGACTCCTAGGCTTCTTTTCAGACCTCCCCTGTATCACCCTGTCCCATGTAGGAACTTAACCTGGCAAGAGGAAGCATCTGAATGCTCCTTCCAGTTCCTGACCCAAGCCAGACAAACCAGGAGCCTGATTGACTCAGAGAGATAATGTGAAGCCACATGTGGGGATACTCTAGTCCTGGTCCCAGCTCATTCACTTGACAAATATGTATTGAGTACTGGGGGCTAAGAGGAGGAAGGACGTGCAGGTATGGGGCTGGTCTCAAGGACCTTTTAGTTAAGTTTCATGATCTTAGGACAAACTCTTTAACCTCAGTGTTTTAACCTGCCAAATGCAGATTCCAGTTACCTCCTCTTTCTGATGGAGTTGCTGCAAAGATAAAATGAGAGATGTAAAAGTACTTTGGAAAGTAATATGTGGCCAGAATTCCTAGGGAGACCCAAGATGAGAAGGGTTTTCATGACAGAGGCAAGAATTTTTGTGGATATGAAGTTATGGAGGATGGGACGATGAACTTGTGCAATCAACCACCAATGCATGGGAGAATCAAAGTCTTTGTTTCTCCTTCAGTAAATAACAAGGGTACTGGAGTAAAAGTTCCCAAAGTTGCCTTCTAGGACAAAATAACATCATTTGGTTGTAGAATGAGGCAACTATACACACACACACACACACACACACACACATACATATATACATATATATATATATATATATATATATATATATATATATATATACATATATACACACACACACACACACTCCTCGCCAGGGGCATCACCTTGGCCCACACTGTACATATACACACTAGGCTTCCTGGGGTGGCTTCCCATGTGGCTCAGTGGTTTCCTAGGACAGTTCCAATTTACACCACTTGTCCTTGCTTCACTATTCATAACACCCTCTTTCACTCTCAAAAGTGTCCCAGTTTGGACATTACATTATAAAATCACTCTATTTATGGAAGAAGGGAAGTGTAGATGACACTGCTGTCAGCAATGAGTTAGTCTCTTTGTCTTGGTTCTTATTAGGAATTTTCTTTTTCTGAGCTGGGATGCTTTTACAGACTTTCCAAAATGCTCAGGCAAGCTTTGACAGGCATCCAATGTGCACGGCATAGTTTGCTCATGCTGCTCAGAGCAGACATTCAGTGCATACTGGCTGGTGCACTGCCTGAGCCTTGGATGGGGTTTGGCTGATGGTGACACTGGGAAAATAGCATCAGGTCCCTATAAAGTGAACACATTTTCTAGCTTGGTTCTTAACATCAGTTTACTGGGTTTGGGGGTGGGGGCTACTTTAGGACCATACAGAAGGGAGAATCTTGAAATCTAACACACAGTACTGTTAAATTCTTGTAGTTGTGAATCCCAGAGTGCTTTATGGATGACAGATCTGGAGCCCGTCATCCAACAGGTTGTATGTCTCCCAAGAAACGAATTGTAAATGCATATCTGCCCTACAGACAGGCAAGTGGAAAAGGACACGAAACCTGTGACTATTTTGTTACCTGAGATCACCTAGGTAAAAGTGCCGGTGGAAGTTGGAGGGGGTGGGGTAGATTAAGTAAGCTTTTCAGTTTAAATCAAGTGGATTCTAGAGGGTAATTAATCTCAGGTTTTCTGTCTGAGAGCTGATCCTTTTGCATGTACATGAATGTAAGGAGACACAGCTGGGAAAAGCTCCTTTTTTTTCGTGTTTAGAAAATAAATCTCAAAAAATAAAATTCTTTAAAATCCTAGGAGGCACCCCAGGAGTTTCTAAGGAGAGTTTCTTGCAAGCTCAGTGGCTGTACCACAGTTGGGGAAGAGAAGGGCAGAGAGAGATGAGAAGGTGCCCAAGGAATGGGTCTTTGCTTTCTTTTCTCCTGGTTAGATTTTGGGGTGTGGCTTGTTTTGTTTAGACTTGATTTGAAGATTCTGGTGCGTGGGGATAATCTCACCGAAGTGGAAAATGAGTAACACTTGGTCAGTTTGTTTACTGTACAAACCGCTCACACATTCATTTGCAGAGCGCTTCCTATGGATTAGGTGGCAAGGATGTGAAGACAAACAACACGTAAAAAATTGACCACCCTCCTCCTCCCAAGCAGGGCTCTCAGGGAAGCGGAAGAGAGACACGTAAACAGATCAATTACTGTGCTTTCTGATGAGTGTTGTACAGAGGTGTGAGCACATACATATGTGCATTCTAGTATACACACAGCTCTTCAAGAAGTTGTTTTTCAGTTACTCAGTCGGGTCCGACTCTGCGACCCCATGGACTGCAGCACAGCGGGCTGCCCTGTCCTTCGCATTTCAAGAAGAGCTGCTCTTAACTGCTTTCTCAGAAGGTTTGTTTCCAGGACACTCTTCTCTTTTTTTCTTTTTTCGGTACTTGCATACATACTTTTGTTTATTGAAGTGGAATTCATAAAACATAACATTAACCTTTTAAAAAATTTATTTATTTTTGGCTGCACTGGGTCTTCATCGCTGCACTTGGACTTTCTCTAGTTGTGGCTGAGCGGGGGCTGCTCTTCTCATTGTGGTGGCTTCTCTTGTTACAGACCATGGGCTGTAGGGAGAGTGGGCTCAGTTGTGGCTCACAGGCTTAGTTGCCCCGTGACATATGGGATCCTCTTGGACCGGACATCAACCCGGCATCCCCTGAATTGCAAGGTGGATTCTTAATACTGGACCACCAGGGAAGACCCAAACCAACCTTTTTAAAGTGAACTATTAGATAACACTTAGTCCACTCACAATATTGTGCAAACACAACCTCTCTCTAGTTCCAAAACATTTTCATCACTCCGAAATAAAACTCAGTCTCTGTTAAGTAGTTCTGCACACTCTCCCCTTCCTACAACTCCTGGTTACCACAAATCTGCTTTGTCTCCATAGATTTACTACTCTAGATATTTCATATCAATGAAATCCTACAAAATGTAACCTTCTGTGTCTGGCTTCCTTCACTTAGCAGAATGTTACTGAGATTTGTCCACATTGTAGTGTGTGTCAGTACTTTATCCCTTTCCATAGCCGAGTAATGTTCCATTGTATGGATATACCACAATGTGTTTATGCATTCATCTGCTGACAAACATTTGAGTGGTTTCACCTTCCAGCTGTTGTGAATAATGCTTCTGCGGACATTTGTGAACAAATTTTTGTTTGAATATGTTTTATCTCTGTGGTCTATATCCAGGAGTGGAATTGCTGGGTCTTATGAGTAGTTCGATGTTTAGCTGTTTAAAGAACCAAACCGTTTTGCACACTGGCTGAACATAACACACACCTGCCTTTTGAAGACCCACAAAGTTCTATTTTTGATGGTTCCTCGATAATGAAACTGAAATACTTCAAAGAACTAAATTCTGGCTTACCAAAACCCAAGTAGTCTAAGTTCCTTTGTTGGTCCAGTGGGTCAGAACTTGTGCTAATGAGACTAAGGTCAGGGGTTCAAGACCCAGCTGGCCAGTCAGCTGAGTGGAATGCACAGAGTAAAAACTTAAGCCTGCGGTCACAGCTCTATTAACACTGTCCTGCCCTCTTACAAAAGCTTGTTAGTGCTCACAGGGAGACAGAGCAAGAGTCAGTTAATTGGTGTTCAGCTGCTCAGTCCTGTCCAACTCTTTACGACCCCATGGACTGCAGTATGCCATGGTGCCCTGTCCTGGTTTTTATGCTTCCATATAAAAGGAAACAAAACACCTGGCACCCAAGGCACAGTGGGGCTAACTAGAATCAAATGACTGCTCACTCCCAGTCCTACTTTCACCTGATTTCTGTGGGTCCCTGGGGTAAACTGCTTACCCCAGAGCCTCGGTTTCCTCGTGTCTAAATTGGGAAAAGGAGAAGAGGGCAGCAGAGGATGAGATGGTTAGATAGCATCACGGACTCAATGAACATGAATTTGAGCAAACTCTGGGAGACAGTAAAGGACAGGGAAGCCTGGCATGTTGTAGTCCATGGGGACGCAAAGAGTCAGAGGTGACTTAGTGAATGAACAGCAACAAATTGGGAATAATAATCCTTCCTTCAAAGGGATGACAATGCATCCTGAGTACTTTGCACACAGTAGGCGTCCAACAAGGGCTGTTGAATCTGGAGGGTGATCAACTTCCAGGGCGTGGTGCAGAAGACCCTCAGCTCCTACAACCGGCTCTGAGCTGTCCTCCTGAGGTTGACCCAGCTGGAATGGTGGTGCGAGCTTGTTCGGTTGTTCCGGGTTACACTGAGTGTTTTAAATAGTCCTATTTGCATGGAACGAAGCTTGCTATGGTAACAAAGTCTGGTGGCTGGAATCCAGGGCCCCAGTGAAAAATGCAAAGCCTGCGCTCCTCCGGGAGAAAGAGGCACTTGGGTGTATCAACTTGAAGGTTACCTCTCTTCTCCCAGGAAGAAGGAGCTAGGTAAACTGAGGCAGCGGGGCCTCCACACTCCTAGTAGGGGGAGGAAGAGGGAAGCCCCATGGAGCCTTCCTGACTTCTCTCCTGGCCGAATTCCTTTTGCCCTCCAATATTTAGCCCAGCTAAGATGCCTAGGACTGGCTAAGGCCACCGATCTATGCACCCACCGGTTCCGGGCGGTGGGGAGGCCAGAGCGCCAGTGATCCACCTTGGGGAAGGAAAGAGCGATGCTTCGGAGGAAGGGGGGACAACGCAGGTTGGGGCGCTGGAGGTGAAGGTGGAGTGGGGTGGAGTAGGGTGGGGGTGGACAGTGAGAGGCACGCGGGGCAGTAGCCCAGTTCCCGGCTGAACATTCCTAACCGCATTTAAAGGAAACAGCTAAGCAAGAACTCCACTCCAGAGCGCGGGCAAGCAGCCCCCTCCCCCGGAGCTCCATCTCCGCTCCCCTCCGGGGCCCCTCTTCCGAGCACCCCTCTCTCCCAAGCACCCACCTCCTTCCCAGTCCCTGCACCCGCGCTAGGCGCGAGTTCGCCAGGGCGGGGGCCGCCCCACCGCTCCAGGGAGGGGACCGAGAGCGGGCCTGGGAACTGGCGCCCCCCCACCTCTCGCCAGGGGCGCCACCTCGGCCCACGCTGGGCCACCGCCCTCCGCACCCGCCCCGCGAGGGGGTGTGTCCCGGAGGTTGGGGGCGCGGGAGGCCGAGGCAGCGCCCCCGCCCGGGTCCCTGCCCCCTCCCGAGCGCGCGGCGAATGGTAGGCTCCATTGAAAGAGTGCCGGGCGGCGCGCGGTGTCCTTCTCCGAGTCGCTCTCCGCGCCGGGGTCTCGGCGATCTCTGCTCCTCCTCCTCTTTCTCCTCCCCACTTCCCCCCTCCCCAACCCTCTGCCTCGCTACCGCCGCGGCTCCGGCTGGAAGCGCCGCTGTCATTCCTGCGCCGGAGGAGCCGGCGCTGCCGGTGCCTGGGGGTCGGGGCTCGGGAAAGCCGCCGGCCGCGGGGGACCCAACAGGTAGAGCCGGGGGTGCCTGGCCGCGCGCCCCCCAACCCCCGCGCATCATGCAGCTCTTTGTCACCTCTCTCGCCCCCAGGCCAAAATCCTGAGCATGATGGAAGACAATAAGCAGCTCGCGCTCCGCATCGATGGGGCGGTCCAGTCGGCCAGCCAGGAGGTGACCAACCTGCGAGCCGAACTCACGGCCACCAACCGGAGACTGGCGGAACTGAGCGGCGGCGGCGGCCCCGGCCCGGGCCCGGGAGCAGCGGCCAGCGCCTCGGCGGCGGCGGACTCGGCGGCGGCGAACATGGAGAACCACCAGCACAGCGCGCAAGGTAGGGATCGCCTGGCGCCCGGGGCGGAGGAGAGGCGAGCGAGCTGGACCCGGACCTGACCCGGAGGTGCCCGGGGACTCGTTGCCCCCCACGCCCGCGGCGAAACCGCCTTGCATTGTGGCTTGTAACCCTTTCTGCCCGGCGGTGGCCAGCACTGCTCCCCTGCTGGGAGTTGCAGTCTGCTGTCATTAACGAAAACCCGGGCGCAGAGTGCACGGGCTCACATGGTCACGCCGGCCCCGGCCAGCGCGAGCTAGGCGCAGCCAGCGGGTCCCCTCCGGCAGCAGAAAGTGCCCTTTAGATGGTACACAGCCCCCAGCTCCGCGGGCAAACTTTTCATGCCCGGGCCTTTCCTTGGAACGACTGCCCGAGAGGGAGCGCCAGGCTCTGCTGCCGCGTTTTGGGGTAGAGGATTGCACTGGTTTGCACTTTTCTCCACGGATGCCAAATCCCTTGTCTCGATTGCATTTGGACTTTATTTTCTCCCCGTTTGAGATCGCGCAGGCAGTGGAATTATATCAGTGCAACAGTAGATGCTGTGCTCAGCAGGGAGTTTAAATTTCCAGCAAATATAAACACTGAGAGCACTTTCCAGGGGGAAATCTTAGACCTCAAAGGCTGAGTGATGGGCTCCTGGAGAAATGAAGGCGTCGTAGATGGTGGGTTTCCAGGTAGCTGCTGCTTGAAGGGACTCTTTGCAGTTAGGAGGAGAAGGGGAAGAAGGACAGTCTGCGTTGACACTTACAGTGATGAAGCTCTGAAACCCTCATACAAGGGTTAAAGATGGAGGAAGCATCAAAAAGAGAAAAAAAAAAAAAATCCATACTGTTTGTTTTCTGTGAATTAGAAGTGCAGAATGGATTTTCAGGATTTTTTTCCCTTTTCTTTTTTTGTCTAATTGCCCTTTAAGAAAAGTTGTCACTGATTATTAATATCATTTGATTGCAAACTAAACTGCTGAAATCCTGGACATGACAAAAAAAAAAAAAATCCAGTCTAGGAGGGTCACTTGTGTAAATATGTCACTTGATGAAGTATGAGGTACCAGTGGCCCAGAAGGATTTTCTGGTTTTGCTGTTATTTCAAAGGCTTCTCCTAAGTGTTGAGAGCGAGCGAGCGGGTCTGGTTTCATACAAATGCCTTCTTTCTGTCAGCTTCTGTTTCTTCCTTACCTTCCTGCAGTAGGCATGCTTTTTTTTTTTGGTGTGAGATGTTAAGCTTGAACATTAGCAGTTTATGTTCAACTCAGATCTTAACTTGGTACTTCCGGAGTTCATCAAGAGTCTTAGGAATCGGGGCAGTAATTTGGTACCAAAGTAGCATGACGTCATGGTGGGAATGTGTTGTGAGAATGGTGCTTGCTGCACAGTTTTCAAGGTGGGTATCTGGTTATTCTGTCATTTATCCCTTGTTATGTCATTGTGTGTGGAAGATGCTCTCGCTGGCACCTGGGCGAAAAAGAGAAGTTAGACTCCAAGGTCAGGCTTTATCAGCAGGGATGCTTCCAGCCTTAAAAAATAGCAGAGAACTGGCATTTTGCTGAGAATCAAAAGCCATGGTAAAGCAGACTGAACAATGCTGGTCTATTTCCCACCGTCCACCCCTTTCTTAGCCGAGGAAAAGTTAAGTGGCTTTTATCTGAGTCCTGGGTCTAGTACGGTCTGAGCACGCTAAGGAGGTCGGGCCACAATGATATACACACTCAACTTGGAAATTGTGATACTTAGTCGATGGTTAAATTGTTGTAGTGGAGCAATCTGGGGCTGTTTTCCTTTTTCTTTTTCTCCTACAAAAATGCACAAGGTTATGGAAATGGAAATGGCTTTTGGATCTCTTGATATCCCGAAAAACACACAAAACCGGCAGCTCCCTCATATTCTGTGAAGCATGCCTCCCCAGGCTAGGGGCTGTCTGTGGGTGGCTAGATGAAGGATGGTTTTGATTTTTCCTCTGTGTACCACTGGTATTTTTCAAAACCTTTACTGGGAGAGTTTAATGATTTTATAATCAGAAAATAAAATGTTGAAGATTTTAACTCAGCTTGATGGTTGGCCACATAGCCCTCTAAATTGATGTCAATTTAAACTGATGTGATGGTTGAAAAGAAAACAAGACCCCCATATACATCTAGTGGGGCATCATTTACTTATATATAGTAACCATTCCTTCATATGGTACTTTCTCATTATTTAGCCTCTGTGAGTGTTTTGGGGTTTGTTTTTATTTTGTTTTGCTTTGTGTTCTCATGACATGTGGCAGCATTCTGCAGAGGTGGTCTGGTAGTGTCTTCTGCTAGTGCTCTCCTATTCCTAAAGGGAAGCGCTGGGCTCTCTTGGGTTAATTTCAAAGTGTGGTTGACTGGCTTTCTTATGCTTCTTTGTAACATACCTCCAGGAAGGCTCAAGAAGCTCAGTTCTTGGGGGTTCCTGACTGTTCTTCGGAATTAGTCTTCTGTTCTAATTTTGTCTGTGTTGGTGCAAGTCATTGGGCTCAAACCGCATGAGTATTTACTGCTATTGAGTTATCACTTTTGAAATCAAGGATTTGAATGAAATGAGTATCTTTCAAAATGCAAGTGTTCAGTCGCTCAGTCGTGTCCGACTCTTTGCAACCCCATGGACTGCAGCACATCAGGCTTCCCTGTCCTTCACCAACTCCCAGAGCTTGCTCAAACTCATGTCCATCGAGTCAGTGATGCCATCCAACCATCTCATCTTCTATCATGCAACTGTATAAGTTATCTTTTAACTAAAGGGCATTATGCACATATGAAATGCATGTTAATGTCCTTTTAATAATATTAGCCCAAATGGTTACAAGGAAGAGTCATCTTTTTGCTCTTCCTGCTGAGAAACTATTCAATCCATTTCCAGATACTTTTGTTAAAATTTTATTTTTGATGAATTAAACAAGCTCACCCATCTACCAGTGTATGTTTTGTTCCAGTGAGGATATCTGACAGTAGGTAAGTCGATGAAGAAAACTTGGGTTTTCCTAGAGAGTTAATGCAGTGTGTCATTTAAACAAAATATTACCTTGGTTGGTACCCTCTGTGAGCGGGCATGGTTGCTACGTAACGGAGTCTAGAAAGTGAACTGCTGAAAATCTGGGCTTTCGACGCTTTGCAGGATCTTCTTTCAGAATCGGTGTTGAAAGAACGCTTGGCAGCCAGCCCATCTTCTCTCTCCCAGCTTCAAGTGAGTCGGATAATCCCTAATGAGGATGCTGGCATGCGGAGCACAGGGCATCCGTGCAGGGTAACTCTTCTCAAGGCTCCAAAGCTGCCTCTTGGGTTGGTGAGGTCACAACTGCCTTTGACAGGTGGACAGAAGGAGGCTTGGAAAGAACAGAGCCAAGCATTTGTTCCAATTTGTCTTCTTGTTGGTAGCCAGAGAACGGATTTGTTTAAAGTAACATTTCTAAGCTGTTTTCCTCAGCGTAACATCTCTGGGAAATGTGTTTAAAATGCTTGCTGTTCTTTGAGGGGAAAATATAGCAGTTTGCTTCTCTGAAAATGTTTTATCTGATGAATGGCTAATATTAGATTCAATTGATTGCTTTTCTATGCAAAGAATAAAACAATTAAGCTCCACTGTACCCAGCGCAAATAGGTGTTTAACTGTATATAACATAAAATACCTATGCTAAGTAGGATGTATACCTACTGCCATAATTTTTGTGTTTTTTTTAAGGAAATAGTTGTATTTATATGCCTATGTAAGTGGAAATGTTCATAGCATCTTTCGTGGGTGTTGAGGGGCTTACTGTCTACTGCATCTGTTAGATTAGGATGGGGAAAAGGGTCATTTTCTTACACCTTTGTAAATTTCCATAAATAGATGCAAGTTTTATTTTTTTCCTCCCTAGGCATCAAAATAGACTGTTACTTCAGGTCTGATGACTCTTATCTAGCAGCATGATAACACTAGAAACCCTTTGGTGAAGCATAAATTACCTTGGGACTGAATTGAATGTGTGAATAGTTTGCGGAGATGCTAGACACTGTTGCTTTGCAAAATGAGTTCTGTCTTTTGGCAACCCCTTCCCACTTCATTCTGCCTCTGTGTACTCTTGTTTTCTCAAGAAAACAAGAGGGGAAAATATAGCATTTTGCTTTTCTGAAAATGTTTTATCTGATGAATGGCTAATATTAGATTCAATTGATTGATTTTCATCTTTTTTGAGAAAGAGAATTTTCATATAGTAGAGAGGATGAGACTAAGTGCAGTGGAATCTTGGGGACTTCTCTTGGCTCACCCCTAAGTTACAGAGCTCATCCAGAACCTCTGCCTTGGTTTTTACAGTCATATCCATGGGCTATAAGAGACTTGTCTGTCTTTTCCTAATCTGGTAGGCTGTCATGAGATGGGACTTCAAAATTCTTCCTGAAAATCACCGTGCATGGTCACCAAGAGATTATGTACAGATCAGTACAGCGTGAATGAAATTAGTTATTGATTGGCTAGTATTTACTATCTTTGTACTGTCTTTGGAAAATGCCTTTAGAGGACCCCTTAAGTAAGGTTTCTGGTTAATTTCATGCTTCCAGCATTTCAGGATTGACTCGGGTTTTTCAAAATTTTTGATCCTAAGTCTGAGCCAATCTGATTTTTATAATAGGAGCCTAATCGCACATCCTCCCCATGTAAGACAAGGCGTGTTCTCTCCGTGCCTTCACCCTCTCTACTTCCCAAGACTGCTGGCACTTTTGAGGAATCCTGTAGGTTATAATTTGTGACTTCCTGGCTGCCAGTGAGGTTGTAGCAGATGGACTTGGCAGGTGGGGAATGCTCATTGGAAGCTGCTGGCTCACTGTGCAAGTCATATGGGGCACAGAAGGTCGAGCCTGGGGTCCTGGCCATATTCATTGCATATTTCATTTATATTTATTCCTGAGTTATGTAGCAAAGACAAGTGAAATCCACACGCATTTCTCAGTGTTTTTCAGACTTTTTCCATTATGGGTTTGTGTGAGCATTAGTGCTTGGCATCTTACCCCCTGCCATCTATCACGCAAGAGTGGAACTTGTTCTGCCTGCTGAGGCCAAGGAAGGGGTTTTTAAGTGATCAATGAAAAAGAATCATTTAGGAAAAGACAGCTTCTCTGAAACCAGGAGTGTGTGTGTGTGTGTGTGTGTGTGTGTGTGTGTGTGTGTGTGTGTGTGTGTGTGTGCTCAGTCATGTCCAACTCTTTGCGACCTCACAGACTGTAGCCCACCAGGCTCCTCTGTCCATGGGATTTCCCAGGCAAAAATATTGGAGTGAGTTACTGTTTCCTTCCCCAGGGGATCTTCCCAACCCAGAGAGTGACCATCTATTGTGGCAGATGATACGTAACAACTCAGGACAGGTTAGCATCCTGCTGGCCCATGTCACCATCCTCAAGGTCCCCTACCAGGTCCATCTTGACTATGAAGAAGCTGGAGAGAATCCAGGCAAAGGAATCTTTTCTTCCCCATGTGGTTGAATCAGTATGGAACATCCTTGCTGGTTTGATGCACCTCAGATCTAGGGGGCAGACTCAAGGCTGTGTGCTGTAGACATGCTTGCTTCTCCCTTGGAATCCTAAGCTGCTGGAAACATGAAAGATACTGAATATAGTTTTAATGAGTTTGGCAAGAACAACTGTTAGAGCAGGTGGCTTCTGTGTGATGGGACGTCATGGGTCCTCAGTTTGTTTTAGTGTCTTTGTTGACTTGGCCTTGCTGGACCTTTGGGTCACACTTATGAAAAGCCCCTGTCCCCTCTACCCTCTGATGAACTGAGACCCTGGCACGAGAGCTCAGATGGAGCTTGTAACAGGCAGGTCTGCAAGCAAAGCACCCCCGAAGCCTCTGCACCTTCTGTGATGGGGAGTCAGGCTGGGAGGATGGAGAGAAATGGGAGGGGGAGCCGCCTGCCCAGCTCCCCCCAACCTTTCCTGTTCCACTAGAGCAAGCGCTGAAGGAAAGGAGGCATAAAGGCCTTCTATTCCCAATATTGTCTCAGCTCTACAGACTGTTTGAAGTATGTGATGTGTGTCATTAAGAAGTAATGTGAATCATTAAGAACGAAGATCCCTCTAAAGGAAGGTGGGTCCAGAGCTAATACTTTACACTCACCTTTGGCACTTCATTATGGTTGTCGGAGCTCACCTCTTGGGTACATCACAAGACACTGGGTGTTCAAGGCACACAGTGTTCTGACGCCATGTAGTTTTCTTTTTGGTGAAGGTAGATAGTGTCATGTAGGACTAAATGAGAACTAGCTTCACTGCTTTGTCAAACTTTTCAAAAATAAGAACAACAAAGACTTACAACATGTCAAGTATTTTCCTGATGTCTAACATGCATAATTGTATCTGGAGCCCAATGAAGTGACAAGTAATATGCCCATTTTTCTAAAGAGGAAACTGACTTGGATTGAGAGAAGTTAAGTCACCTGTCTACCACCACATAGTAATGACTACCATGGGGATGCGGACAGCAAGCTCTGACATAGTCTTGGAGACAGGCACTGTTGTAAGTGCTTTTCTGAATTTATGCATTTAACTTTTGTAATGACTTATGTGGCAGGTACCATTATATCTGGTGCTTCCCTGGTGGCTCAGTGGTAAAGAACTTGCCACCAATGCAGGAGACACGGGTTTGATCCCTGGAATCATGGGTTTGATCTCCAGGAATATCCCCTGGAGAAGGAAATGGCAACCCACTCCAGTATTTTTGCCTGGGAAATTCCATGAACAGAGGGGCCTGCGGGCTATAATCCATGGGGCTGCAAAGAGTCGGACATGACTTAGAGCGACTAAGCAACAACAATTTGCACCCATTTTATATATGAGAAAACTGAGGCACAAAAAATGACCTATTACCCCACTCTTTCCTCTTCCTTCCCAACAAGAATACTGGAGTGGGTTGCCATTTCCTCCTCCAAGGGATCTTCCCTACCCGGGGATAAAACCTGTGTCTCAGCTTGTGGAAACAGAAATACCTCTCCCTTAGGTGTGAGGTTAACTGACGAAGAGAGAATTGGGTCCTGCTTGCAAGGTTAACAACCCAAGGGTCACTTGTCACCAATGAAAAGAACCTACTTTATCCAGGGCTGGGGCCTCCTCTTCCTTAGACTTTGTATGCTTTCTCCTTTGGAAGGATGATTCCAGGCAAAGCTGGCATCCTGCAGTCTTGTTCTTCTCCCTTCTAGTCGTACATTTCCCTTTCCTAGGTTCTCTCCTAGTGGCCTCAGTGGTCTCCAATCGCCCAGGACCACGCTCAACAAAAGACCTATAACTACTCACAGATTCCTTTATGCTAGGGTTTCCCAGCTTTGGCACTGTTGTCATTTGGGGCGGGATAATTCTTTGTTGGGGGGACATTGTGTGCCCTGTAGGATATTTAGCAGCATCCTTGTCCTCTGCCCACCAGCTGCCAGTAGACCTTCTACACACCAGTTGTGACAATGCACAGTATCCAGATGTTGCCAGATGTCCACTAGGGGCCATAGCATCCCTGGATAAAAACCACTTTTTATGCTACAGACTAAAGGAGACCCCAGTTGTGAGTCTTAGAATGGTAACTCTGTAAGAGTTTTATCTGCTTTGTTTTCTACTCCTTTGACAGCACCTAGAACAGTGCCTGGCACATAGCAAGAGCTCAGTAAATGGTTATTGAATGAATGAATAAATGAATGAATGAATCCTCAATTACTGAGTTATAGAATGTGCAGACTTTGTCATGTTTTTAAATGAAGCTCATCGGTTTAATGATTGTTGTTGTTCAATTGCTCAGTCATGTCCAACTCTTTGTGTCCCCACAGACTGAAGCACACCAGGCTCCCTTGCCCTTCATCATCTCCTGAAGTTTGCTCAAATTCATGTCCATTGAGTCATGGACTCATTAGACATCATTAGGCAGATGATGCTGTATAACCATCTCATCCTCTGCTACCCTCTTCTCCTTTTGCCTTCAATCTTTCCCAGAATCAGGGTCTTTTCCAATGAGTCAGCTCTTCACATCAGGTGGCCAAAGTATTGGAGCTTCAGCTTCAGTATCAGTCCTTCCAATGAATATTCAGGATTGATTTCCTTTAAGATTGGCTGGTTTGATCTCCTTGCAGTCAAAGGGACTCTCAAGAGTCTTCTCCAGCACTACAGTTTGAAAGCATCCATTCTTCACTGCTCATTCTTCTTTAGGGTCCAACTCTCATATCCGCACGTGGCTACTGGAAAAACCATAGCTTCGACCCTACAGACCTTTATCAGCAAAGTGATGTCTCTGCTTTTTACTATGCTGTCTAGGTTTAATGATAGATGGTTTTAATTGAGTCTTTATTTGACACATGTCAACACTAACATGTTCTAAACGCTTTTCCTGTATTCTCTCAATTGATCCTTTAAACTACCTTCCGAGGTAAGTACTGGGTTTTCCACCTTACACATGAGAAAGTTGAGGCCCAGAAAGGTTATGTTACTTTCTCAGGGTCACCAAGCTAGCAAGTGGCAGAACCAGGAGATGAACCCAAGTAAATGTGACTCCAGAGATTGCCTGCTGTCCCAGCTAGGATGTTGTTCAGCTTTACATAGTTTTTCCCATTCCTAACCAAGAAATCATTTTTGTTCTAAAGCTGGCATCATGGTAGTTGCAGTTAGGATTTGCATGTCAGACACCAAGTCGTTCATCATAAAGCCTTAGAGCTCCACAGAACAAAACATGCTTTGTCACTGCTAGGGAGTCTGTAGCCAGAAAGGTATCTGGCCAGAGGTAACAGAGCAGCTCAGTGGCAGAGCCGTGTTCAAATGCAAGAATCTTCCTTCTCTCTGCCTGGCTGCTGGGCTTAGGCTGCAGAGAGTCACAGAGAGGACTGAATGTCTGAGAAAAGGGACAGTGGACCCCGGACCTTCTTAACAGGGGCTTGACTCATTTTGACGAAAAGGGATGTTCCAGGAGCAGAACTGGGGAGCTGCAGAGACCTTGGAGGTCATCCAAGAGGACAGTGATAGCAATAGCCAGCATCTGTTGAGGCTTTTTTCCTGACTCTCCCAGACTCTGTGCAGTGTGATTGATAACACTGTCTCATCTATTTTCCTATCATAGTGAGTTGGATAATGTTCTCATCTCCATTCTACAAATGAACAAGTTGAGGCTCAGAACTGTTTCATTGTTTTTCCACGCTCTAGACGATGGTCATCTGTGGGATTGGAATACAGGTTCAGCTGACCCTGGAGCCCACCTGCTTCTCTACAACAAAATATCGAGATACCAGGCAAGCAGCACAAGGAAATGCCAGGAGGATGGTTTTGTCTTTTTTGCCTACAGGGCTACTTACCCACTCCCCTTCTTCTTTTTCCTTTTCTTCTTTTTCCCCTCTCTTCTCTCTGTCTCCATCTATTTTGAGAGATTAGGCACATAGGTTCAAGGACCAGAGATTTAATAAGATATGGAGCAAGCTATCCTGGCGCTCGTAGTCTAGCAGGTGTGACTGACATGGAAATATAATTACATTTTATAATAAAGGTCTAGACAGGTGTAATGGGAAAATAGATGATGGAGTGACAAATACAGAAGGCTTCACAGATGTACATGACAGTGGCAATATGTAATAAAAGCATGCTGGGAAATACATTGATTTCCCTACTAAGGTTAAACTGACCATGAGAGATTATTAAAAAGTGCAACTTTGGGGATAGGTTGCGATTGGATCCTGCAGAGAATAGCTCCTGGCTGAGACTTTCTCCCCCAAAGAAGGAAGTTGTGAATGACACAGGGTTTAGATCTTGAATAATAGTTGTTTTTTCCCTCCAAAGAAAAGATATGAATTTCAGTGCAGGTGTAGCTCTGCTCACCCCCTGTATTATCTTCCTGGTCAAGACTGGGGCTTCTTGTCAGCTGCAACGTAGCTCACTTTCCTTGATTAGGTTGAATTTTTTAAAACCACCGAGGATGGTGTCTTTAATTCAGTTAGTGCAATTTGGAACACAGTGGGATTTAGGTCACCCTTTCCCCATCATTTCTGCCATTTGAAATTCTGTGCTCACTATTTCCTGAAGATAGCAAGGTATGAAATTTAGAAATTTGATACTGACCCTGGAGAATGCAATTGTGGTACCATAGAGCTTGATGAATGATGGCTGAGGAGAACTGACCTGTGATTATATGTATATTGATTATCTTAATTAATGCATTCATCAAGTGGATTGCTTTGCCTGTTCCTACAAGTTTTACTGTATGAAGTGAGAAAAAAAATAGGAATATCTTTTGACACATCTTAGATTTGAGAGTCAACAGAAAGGCCATTTTGTGGAGACTGTCAGCCCGTTGTCTAGCAGGCATGCTGTGATTGGTCTGTTCACAGTTTGACATGGTACCTGGTAGCCCTGCAAGGAGGCATGTTTAAGTCTTAATAGATGTCCTCTGAAGAAGGAGCATAATTCCTGGTTGGCTTTTCTACAGTGTGGGTCATTATCATCAACCAATAGAACAGAACCTTGTAAAACTCAGCTGGTTAACACAAGGACTGATCCCACCATGCGTACGTGCTCCAGTTGCTCAGTTGTATCTGACTCTTTGTGATCCTGTGGACTGTAGCCTGCTAAGCTTCTCTGTCCCTGGGGTTGTCCAGGCAAGAATACTGAAGCAGGTGGCCATTTCCTCCTCCAGGGGATCTTCCCAACCAGGGGATCAAACCCCTGGTCTCCCGAGTCTCTTGCATTGCAGGCAGATTCTTTACTACTGAGCCACCAGAAGCCCTCGTTCCACTGTGGGATAACTCAAAACCTGTCCTTCAACACTTTCAGTGTTATTACTTTGCCTCTAAAACAAAAGCTCTGGCTAGCATCCTCCATTCACAAAGCCAGTGCCCAGAATCCTTTTTCCAGGCTTCTGCTGCCTTTACCCACCCTTCTGCCTTTGTACCCAGGAGTTGCTAGGGAAGCACTAGTTTACTCTACCCAGATCTTTGCAGTATACAAAGACTTGCACAGGCAGTGTCTTTGTGGATCCTACCTGCTGGCCCATAGGATGGAATTGAGGTAGACACAGTAATCTAGTTCTCAAATAAGGAAACTGAGGCACAGTGATTTAAGCTGATTTGTTCAAGATTGTTGAGTTGGTCATTGAACCAAATTCTCCTGTTTCTCCCACTGTGACTGCACAATGGTGGCAGAGGGCGGCTCCAGAACTTTTGATGGGGTGAGATCTGACCTTGCCTTGACCTTTATCTCCCTTTTAAAAATATTTGTTTATTTGTTTGTTTTTGGTTGTGCTGGGTCTTCACTGCTGTGTGCAGGTTTTCTCTATAGTTACGGCAAGCAGGGACTACTCTCTAGTTGTGGTGCACAGGCTTCTCGTTGTGGTGGGTTCTCTTGTTGCAGAGCACGGGCTCTAGGGCATGTGGGCTTCAGTGGTTGCAGCTCACAGGCTTAGTTGCCCCATGGCATGTGGGATCTTCCCAGACCTGGGATCGAACCCATGTCCCCTGCATTGACAGGCAGATTCTTAACCACTGGATCATGAGGGAAGTCCTGGCCACCCCCACTTGAGCATGGGCCGCTCTGTCTTTTAAGGCCTAGTTAGTGACACCATCTCCCCAAGACCATGCTCTCATACTCTGAGCTCCCATGTCCAGTGTCCTTCCATGGTGAAAGGACAATCAGTTTTACAGATTTAGTCTTATTTTTTTACATTAAGTTCTTTCATCATCTCTGTGGGGATTTGCAATCATTTAATTTCTCTTTTAATGATCTATCTTATTCATGCCTTAGCTTAGACTTTCTCTTCTTCTGGCCTCCCTTAAAGGCTTCCCTGGTGGCTCAACGGTAAAGAATTCACCTGCAATGTGGGAGACCTGGGTTCAATCCCTGTGTTGGGAAGATCCCTTGGAGAAGGGCATGGCAACCCACTCCTGTATTCTTGCCTGGAGAATCCCCATGGACAGAGGAGCCTGGCGGGCTACAGTCCATGGGGTTGCAAACAGTTGGACATGACTGAGGGACTAAGCACAGCACACGGCCTCCCTTAACGTAGTTAGGGACCTGTAAACCAGAGCAGGTTTGCACCAGGGGAATTTCCTATTTGTCTTAATCAATTGGATCTGGGAATGACTCCCACATTGAGGACAGTTTTTTGCACCTGACACCACTACCATTTAGGATTTCTGAATATGGGAGGCACACCTGTGAGGGGACCTGTGGCCTTAGCATGTGGGTGTATGTTCTCTCCGAGTGTTGGGGGCAGGATGTAGCCATCACAGTAAATCTGCCTAATTTCTTTATCTCCACTGTGCCTTCAGGGAGACGCTATGAAACCTTCAGGGTCTCTTTTATAAGAGTCTGAATGAGCAACTAACCAAAGCATGTTGGTTTAAATTCTCCACCTGCTGGTTGTATAGGTGCGTGTTCTCACTTCTGCTGTGGCTGTAACTGAGTAGTTGGGGGAGCCTCCTGCTGCTCCAAGTTCATGTCTAGACCTCGTACTCAGATCAGTGGAATTTCATCCACAGACCAAAGTCCAACAGTGTGGCAGAAAACTCAGGGAAAATTAGAATGGGGTCTTTTGCTGTGTACCTGAGGGGAAGATCAGCCTGGAGCCTCTGAAGCTCAGCAGACAGCCCACTGTGGTTAACTGACACCTAAGCAGCTAATGCAATGGCTGGGAGTCTGATCTCTGTTTCATTTCAGTGTGATGAGGAACAGTCGCTAAAGGCTTCCCAAACCTCTGACAGCAAAATGGAAATAATATACATTTGAACTTCATTTAAAGATCTATTTATAGTAGGCTCTAGAAAAGCAGAAAGTATTTTTAAGGATCAAAATGTTCTGGTACTTTTAAGTTTTAGATTTGTATTAGCATTAAACACTTAGGATTCCCACCTCTGCCAAGAGATAATATTGCACAGGACATGAAAGAAAGCACTTCCTGATTCTGCTCGGAGTTCACTTCATTGCCTGCTCTTGTGGCTTGAATGATGGAGCTAGGATTGTTGTTGCTGTTCAGTTGCTAAGTTGTGTCTGACTCTTTAAGACCCCATGGACTGCAGCATGCCAGGCTCCTCTATCCTCTACTATCTCTCAGAGTTTGCTCAAGTTCACGTCCATTGAGTCAGTGATGCTATCCAATCATCTCATCCTCTGTCACTCTCGTCTCCTTTTGCCTTCAGTCTTTCCCATTATCAGAGTCTTTTCAGATGAGTTGGCTCTTCCCATCAGGTGGCCAAACTATTGGAGCTTCAGCTTCAGCATCAGTCCTTCCAGTGAACATTCAGGGTTGATTTCCTCTGAGATTGACTGGTTTGATATTGCAATCCAGGGGACTCCCAAGAGTCCTCTCCAGCACCAGAATTTGAAAGCATCAATTCTTAGGTGCTCAGTCTTTTCTATGGTCCAACTCTCACATACGTATATGAACACTGGAAAAACCATAGTTTTGGCTATACGGACCTTTGCAAAGTGATGTTTTTGCTTTTTTAATAGGTTGTCTAGGTTTATCATAGCTTTCCTTCTAAGAAGCAAGTGTCATCTAATTTCATGGCTGCAGTCACCAGCCTCAGTGATTTTGGAGCCCAAGAAAAGAAAATTTATCAGTGCTTCTACTTTTTCCTCTTCTACTTGCCATGAGTGATGGGACCAAATGCTGTGATCTTAGTTTCTGAATGTTGAGTTTTAGGCCAGCTTTTTCACTCACATTTTTCACACTCATCAAGAGGCTCTTTAGTTCCTCTTCACTTTCAGCCATTAGAATGGTATCATCTGCATATCTGAGGTTGTTGATATGCCAGCAATCTTGATTCCAGTTTGTGACTCATCCAATCTAGCATTTCATATGATGTACTCTGCATATAAATTAAATAAACAAGGTGACAATATCCAGGATAGGAGCTAGCAAGCTTTTTCTGTCAAGGACCAGATAGTAAATATTATAGGCTTTGTGGAATAAAGGGTATCTATTATAATTCCTCAGACCTGCTGCTGTAATGTGAAAGCAGTCATAGATAATAGGCAAATTAGTGGGTGTGGTTGTGTTTCAATAAAACTTTATTTACAAAAGCAGGCACCCTTTGGAATCTAGTTTGTCAACCCCTTGAACTTGTAGTTCTCTTCCATGTGCCTTCTGACCCATTTATACCCAGCACCTTTACAGTGCTTAGCATACAGAAGAAGCTTAACAATGATTGATTAAGCTAGCAAGTTAGATGTGAGCAATAAAACCACTAGATTACAGTGTTAAAGGAGCAGAAACAAAAAGTTAATTACTAGGGGTGTAACAGTTAATGGACAAGAGAAAGAAACATTTGTTAGCAGCTTCATGGTTAGAGGTAAAGTCACTTGTGCTTAGTCATCTTCACAGACCTTAAAAGAACTATGAAGAGACAAAGAACCACCAGTTACAGTGAGATACAGGGCAAGACACTTGACATCTGAGCCTCAGTTTTCTTATTTATGAAATGAGATCATTTCCATCTTCAGTATAATATAGCAGATATATGGGCTTGTGCTGTGCTAAGTCACTTCAGTAGTGCCCAACTCTTTGCAGCCCCATGGGCTGTAGCCCACCATGGGGTTCTGTCCATGGGATTCCCCAGGCAAGAATACTGGAGTGGATTGCCATTTCCTTCTCCAGGGGATCTTCCCAGCCCAGGGCTCGAACCTGAGTCTCCTATGTCTCCTGCACTGGCAGGCAGATTCTTTACCACTAGGTGCTACCTGGGAAGCCCCATATGGGCTTAAAGGGGTGAAACAGATCTGATCCAAGTCCTGGAGATATTACAGCTCTCAGTTTCCACCTCTGTGACAAGAGGCTGATAATTTCTCATTTAGGGAGTGATTACGATGGTTTAGTGCAGGGTTTCTCAGCACTGTTGACATTCTGAGCCAGAAAATTCTTTGCTGTGTGGGTTGATTTGTCAGCATCCCCAGTCTCTATATTGGGCTTCCCTGGTGGCTCAGCGGTAAAAGAATCCACTTGCAATGCAGGGGATGTGGGTTCGATCCCTGGGTCGGGAAGATCCCCTAGAGGAGGAAATGCTAACCCACTCCAGTATTCTTGCTGAGAAAACCCATAGAGTCACAAAGAGTTGGACATGATTGAGTGACTAAACATGCACACACTGGTCTCCATCACTAGATGCTGGTAGTACCCCTATAACATGATAACCAAAAAAGTCTTTAGACATTGCCCAGTGTTTCCCCTTCCCCCCAGGGGAAAATTACTCCCTGAGTTAATGAAATAACACATAGTGCACCTGGCATGAAGGTTGGTGGACTTCAGTGTTCAACAGATAGAACTCTTCATTATTAATAGCATATTGAACTCTGAATTCTCCTCCCTGTGAATGAAATTCTCTTCCTTTCTTCAGTCAATTTCTCTCCCACAAAGGCAAAATTGGATTTTTTTTTCTAGCTCCCAGGTCTTTCTCTTGATATTTCTGTGTTTCTTAGAGGTCTTTCTCCTGGAAGGAGCAAGGCTTCCCATGATGCCCTGCTGCATATGCTTTCCAGCCCTTTAAACACACATGTACCTAGACTTGTATTTGAGATCACGGTCAGAATTCATAAATGGTTCATATGAGAAATCATAGGGATATTTGCAACATAAATGAACAGGGAGGGTTAAGGACTGAAAGTCTTAACTCACAAAGGCTGGCAGGCTGAGGTAGTGGGTATTATTCAGAGAAAACAGGTAATGTACCTCAAACTAATACCAACAAAATCCTCACTTCTCTCATGAGCATGTGTGGTTCTAACATTATCCAGTGGCCAGTTTTCAATGGTTTAAACTTTAGCCAAGATGGCTATTCAGCCAAGATGGCTACATCTGGATTTAATGTTTTGTCATCCGTATTCCCAGTGGTGCAATGGTTCCTTCCCAGTTTTCACATATACTCTTTTTAACACTGAAGAGAGAGAGAGAGAGCGGTGGGGCATTTTCAATAAATTCTGGCCCGTACATATTAGTAGTTGTATTTTTTGTCTATCTCTCTGGGAAAATACATAAATGCAAAAGAATGCGTTGAATTCAGTAGCATTATCAAGTGGCCGCTTCTTCTGCATCTGCATGTATTTGAAAGATAATGGTACATATATGCAATAAAAATGACTCATTCTGTCCACAGGCAGCACATTGGAGACATGTGGATTTGGGACTTCCTGTAAGTTACTCTCTCTGGCCACCCAGAGTCTCTGTGGCCACCCAGAGTCTCTGTGGCCCACAGCTTGAGAACTGCAGCTATAGAATGCATCTGCTGGACATGTGTGTTCGGCCCTGTGCAATGCCATTCTCAGCAATCCTATGTGCAATTAGGTGTTTTTGATAAGTGTCTTGAAAAATTATGCCCCAGGCCTTTGAGTCTTCTGATTTTAAGGTATACTTCCATTCCTCAAACTCTGCCTTACTGTGACACAAACAGATAAATCTATGATTTGGGCCCTAGGCTTTAAGAAAACTTATTTATTTAGACAGACATTTCTACAGTGATTTCCTGATATGAATATTGGAAAGTACCAGTTATAGTCAGAGTAACAGAACTGGCCCTAAACTAGATTTCAGGCAATATGATTTGATTGGCCAACTGCCATCGCTAACTAGCGTCATCCTGCCCCATCTCCAGCTAATTCTTAAAACCCCTCAAGCATGTGATCCATCATACCATTTTCTCATTTATGCCAGCACTGGATAATGGCCTAATCTCTCCAGCAGCATTCAGGTTTATTAGAGAAAATGGCATTTACAAAATCATTTCACTGTTCCACTGCAAACACCCCAAACTAGTAGGCATCCTCTTATTATAAACCTTCCTTTTAACAATGGTTTATTACCTGCAATTAAAATCACCTGGAAGACCCAGTAAATGGTTTTAATTTATTTTCTTTTGTGTTTGGTTAATATTTAGCTGGTGGGTCACCTGGGGCTTATGAAGGAACATTTGAGACAGTCAAGTTTCCAGTTATAGAAGACCAACCTTGCTAAGGATGATAGCTGTCCAGAGGGACGTGGTCATCACCTGAGCCTAGATGACCATCTGCCAGGCCTGTTGGAAAAGCTACTCCCGCATTGAGTTTAGAAGTTCCAGAGAAGGGACTTCCTTTGTGGCCCAGTGGTTAAGACTCTCACTTCCACTTTAGGGGCCTCTGGGTTTGATCCTTGGTTGGGGGAACTAAGATAACAGCATGGCAAGGCAAAAAAGAAAAGAAAAGAAAGCGTTCCAGAGAAAAAATAGGTGGAATACCAAATGTGATCTTCCCTTTCTTGTGTTTTGCGTTCAGATGGGCCATCGAAGACAAGTTTAGGGGCAACAGTATGCTGTCATCTGGGTATATGCAGAGATAGTTGAGAGACATTAATGACTAGGAAAGGGTCTCACTGGCTTTCACTGTAATGACTTGTTTAAACAAACCAAGATGCAGACACAGGTAAGTTCAGAGTTTAGCGTGGGACAGAAATCTCGAGTCCATTGCTGGATGCATATCCTATTCTCCTAACACGTATTAGCTGTGTGTGGTGGGCAAGCTGCTTTACAGTCTAGCCCTCAGTTTGCTCCTAGGGATAACACTAACCTGAACACCCCAGAGCTTCAAGATCACAGGAGAGGGTGTGTCGGAGAGCTGAGCATACCATTTGGTACTTGCCATGTCCTCCGGAAATGTTGTATAGGTCGTAATTGCGTGCCGTAAACGTGCCTAAGTGTATGGCCTCCCAGCAGGCTCCGGGCTGGGTCTGGGCTGTGCTTTGTTTGCGCAGTTAGCATCCGCTAGGCACATTTCTGATTGATGAAGCCTGGTGCTGGGCACCGGGATGCTAGGATGTATACGGTTCTCACTTTTTGCTGGAAGCCCGAGGAAGAGAGAGCAATGGGGGAAAAACCCAACAGACGACCGAGAAGACTCGATGCTAACCCTGACTGTACCTGAGACTAAGAAGTAACAGAAAGGGAAGCTCCAGCCTCTGCCCTGATTTGTACTGCGGACTATCTGAGCAGAGACCAGGGTCCAGCACTCCCACCTCCGTTGCCATGACTTGAGAGAGGTGTTCTAGAAAGCTGTGTAGGGGCTGGGGCACTGGCTCAGTCAAAATGAGCCGGTTGGAGGAGACCTGGCTGAAGGTCCTCCTGTTTCTGAGTTTCCACACCTTGTGACCTTTAACAGCATCCCGAAGAAAATCAGATCCACCTTAAAGAATAGCGTAGATTGTTTAATTTGGGGAATATTGTCTTTCCTGGCTTAAGCAGAGATAATATAAGCCTGTGACTCTATCCTAGCCCTGTTTAGCAGAGAGACTTGAAACCTGGGGTGGGGAGAAGATGGTCGTACCAGAGAAGGCCCTGTTATGGGTTATGGAATCACAGAATGTGTCTGCTATACTGGAAGGGAGGTTGAGGACCTCATCTGGGCTTTGTTTTGCAGTTGGATAAACAGAAAGCGCAGTGAGCACTGAGGCCACATAGCACTTTGTAGCAGAGCCCAGGCTAGACTGGTGGTGGTGTCCTCCTGTCCAGTACATGGCCCCGTGATCCCACAGTCTCCTCGTGTGGTGTCCACAGTAATGCACAATCCATGCTGCAGCTCCCAGCAAAATCCTTTATGCACCATAAACACTTCCTGTCTGTGCCCTGGAAGGACTCACCATCTGAACCAGGCAAGTGGGAAACAGACGAGCCCTCCAGTATGGGGTCTGTAGTTTAGTCTTATTTTCCAGTGAGTGTAGACAAGAATGATTTAAGAAAAAAAGAAAAGCACAAGCCAGATGTCTAAATTAAAACACTAAATTTTCTTGGAGTTTATGTGCTCCAAGCAATGTAAATAAAGGTGAGGGCTGGGCCCCTCTGTCCATTAATCAGCTTCAGTCACAGGCTCACTCCTCTGGTTTGTTGAGGGATTTCAGCCCATCACCCACACCTCTTGGCATTTCTGAGATACAAAGGGGAAGGTTCCATTTGTCATCCTGATTGTCCTCCCCTGGGTTCCTTGGAGTGGTAATCTCAGTGTTGCCTTTTGCATGAAATATTAAGTTCAGGGATAGAACCAGGGCATTTCAATGCAGGCAGGATACACTTGGGAAGGCTGGTTTTCTGCCCCCATGGCTTCATTTGCATTTATTTTGCTCCCAACCGTTTGTAATATAGTGGTGGGTGTCCGTCAAATAGCTATTAACTTTTCAGCCAGCTCCTCAGAGGGCCCTTGGAGCTGCCTCTTACAAGTTCAGGGGGTTAAGATGGCTCGTACCTTTGGACATTCCATTGATGTCAGGAGCCACTGTGGGTTAGAACTTCCAATTTTGCTTCTCTTTAGTCTCTCAAGGACACCGCAAGACAACAGCCTTGTTTGTATGACTACATTCCTTCAGCTGGACTCAGATTCCTGAGTCCACCAAATCCACTGCCTCTTAGCATGTCATCTTGTTGGTTCACATAACATCTATGTAACAGGGCTGATAATAGTTTGCACCTTATAGGATTTTTATAAAGATTAAGTGGGTTCATATAAGTGAAGCCCTGTGTTGAGTACTTGGCGCATATGTGCTAAGGATTCCATAAATATTGCTGTGAGTTTTTAAAACTGTGGCCCAAAGTCTCTCCCACTGAAGACCTTTAGGACCAAAGAGAGTGACTTCTTTTGAAAGCAACAACAAAAATCATTTAAGGAGGGGCTAGTTTAAGTAGGAATCTTGGCATATCAAATACAAATCCCAGAGTTTCTGAAGGCTGAATGTCCTCATTTATTCTGTGGTTTGATCTATGAGGTTTCCCATTTGGTGGTGGCAGAAGGGACTCCCTGAGTGCCCGCTGCTCTCTGCTCCACTTACATATGCACGACCGAAGTCTTATCTCCGACAGCTCGTGCATCATCCTCCCCAGGAGAGGGAGCCCCACTGACTGGCTCACAGACCCTCAGTTAAATTCCACATTATTTTCTCTCTTTATAGCTTGCCTGCTGATATTTCAAGCTCTTGTTATGAAGCAAAGAAAGTCGTTAAGTGCTGAGAGGTGGCAGCTGAGTCTACCGCTGTTTTCTCTCTCGTTGGTCAGTTTTACTTGGGCTGCATGACTGGGTTTGTAAGGTGGATGGCCCATGTCCATGAAAACATGATGAAATGTTGCCCCATCATGTCCTAGTAAGGATTTGACACAGGAAGTCCTTGATCCCCTTCTGCCTCCATTTGGTTGGATGACTGATAAATCACTTTCATGTTTGAGCCGCTTTTCCCCATCATTAAAGTGAAAGGAACACAGCAATTGGATCATTAACTTCCTTTAACACGTACCTTCCTTGGGCATGTGCTGGTGTGCAGGTCCTGTGCTGGGCAGAGGGAAGAGGATGATGAAGGGGATAATAATGACACTAATGTTTACTGGGTGCTTGGGAGGGACAAGATGTTGTTCTCAAAGTTGTCTATGTCTTTCTGTGTTTAATCCTCACATCAAACATTATTGTTAGCCCTCTTTTTACCAATGAAGTGACTGAGGCACAAAGTGGTTAAATAATGTGTCCATGCTCACACAGCTCTGGTGGCTCAGCCGGTAAAGGATCTACCTGTCAATGCAGGAGACCTGGGTTTGATCCTGGGTTGGGAAGATCCCCTAGAGAAGGGAATGGCAACCCACTCCGGTATTCTTGCCCGGAGAATCCCATGGACAGAGGAACCTGGTGGGCTACAGTCCACAGAGTCCCAAAGAGTTGGACATGGCTGAGCGACTAACATTTTTTCCCTTTCACACAGCAGGTAGAGTTATGATATGAATGGTGGCCCAGTGACTCCAAAGCCTATATTTTTAAACAGCACTAAGTGCTCCATTCTTGTCTGAAACCAAACGTTATGATGAGTAATACACTCTGTGTGTGATGAGTACCATGATAGTCGTACCTGCGGAGTATGTAAAAGTATCGCAGGGGACACTTCTCTGAGGGGCTCAGTGGCAGACATCCCTGGAGGCTGTACTTTTGAGTCCTGAAGGACAAGTGGCTCTTCTCTTTGCACAGAAAGTGTGGGGGGGTGGAGGGGGGAGCTCTGGGCAGGGCTTCCTTAAGGATGAAAGATGCGGCAGGGTGACGCATGGCTCGGCGGGGAGCAGCCACACTCCATGTCTGGGTGTGACGGGAAAAGTAAGTAGGGGGAGTTGAGAGAGAATGAGAGTGTGTAAGTGGAGAGGCTAGATTTGGAAGGTTCTTGTAAACCAAGATAAAGAATCTGGATTTTACCCAGGTACAATGAGACAGGCATTAAATCATTTTTTATTGTGATAAAATACACATAGCCCACAGTTTATTATTTCAACCATTTAAAAGTGTGCAATTTAGTGGTACTAAGTACATTGACAGTGTTGTGTAATCATCACCACTATCTAGTTCCAGAACTTTCTAATCCAACTTGAAAAGATACTCTGTGCTCCATTAAGTAGACACTCACCTTACCTCCCCCTCAGCTCATGGCAAACACCTATCTGCTTTCTGTCTCTATGGATTTGCTTTTTCTGATCACTCCCTATAAATAGAAACATAAAACACATGACCTTTTGTGCCGAGCATATTTCACTTAGCATCCTGTTTTCAAGATTCACTCACATTGTGGCGTGTGTCAGAATTTTATTCCTTTTCATGCCAAATAATATTGTTTGGATATGCATTGGAAGGACTGTTGCTGAAACCAAAGCTCCAATACTTTGGCCACCAGATGCAAAGAGCTGACTCACTGGAAAAGACCCTGATGCTTTAAAGCAGATTGGATGGAAAGATTGAAGTTAAAAGGAGAAGGAGGTAGCAGAGGATGAGATGATTAGATAGCATCACTGACTCAATGGACATGAATTTGAGCAAACTCCAGGAGACAGTGAAGAACAGGGAAGCCTGGTGTGCTGCAGTCCATGGGGTCACAAAGAGTTGGATACAACTTAGCAACTGAACAGTAACAACAAATGCTACATTTTATTTATCCATCCATCACTTGATAGACGTTGGAGTTGTTTTTACTTTTTGGCTATTGCAAATAGTGCCATTGAATTATTTTAAGTTTTGGCCTCAGCTCAGCTCCTCAGATCAATTTACTGTAACCCTTACCCCATTGTCAGTTTGCCTATCTGGTAAGATCTACATATATATGTGTATATATGGTATATATGGTAAGATCTACGTATATATGTGTATGTCTATATTTGTATGTATGCTTTTCCAAAAGTGTGCCATCTGCCTCTCTCTAAATTATAAGTCTACGGGAAAATTAGATAACTTTGAAATTCTTGAAGGCTCCAAAAATTCTATTTAAATTGAAAGTTTCCTCAGGCGTAAAATGGGGCTGATAAGAGCACCCACTTCTGAGAGTTGCCAAGGTTATTAAATGTGTGCATTTATGGAAGGCATGGATAACAGTGTGCAGCATAGTGGAAGCACCCAGTGAATGTTGGTTGTGATCATTACTGTAATTATCATCATTGTTATTATTGGCAAAATTGCCACTTTGCCTGCCCCATGTTCTCTGGGCTGTGGGAAGCTGGGATAGGTTTTCTAGGTCTCGGCCAGTCCACGAAGGAGCCCTGTTGTGCAGATTTTGGGTGCGTGTTCTCAGAGGAGACTTGTGACTGTTTAACTGCAGAAACTTTCCTCTTCTTTCTGCCTGTTCTTTCTAAAATATTTATAGACTCCCTGGTATGGGACATCGCTGTGCCCCATAGTGGAGGTGGGCAGTAGTTAGGACCTAAATCTTTATTTGGGATGTTCATAATCTAACATTTATGGCAACAAACAGTGACAAGCCCAGGCTGCCAAGAGAGTGGCCTGGAACTGAGTCCTCACCTCACTGCTTGCTTGCTGCATGCCCTCGGCAAGTTCTTTAACCTCCCGGGGCCTGATTTTCCCCACCTGTAAAATGGCACAATACGGTAGTCTAGCGCAGTGTGAGGTTGGAATGCAATGGTGAAGGCATGGTTGTTTGGTAGTGCTTGGTACCTAATAGGCTCTTACCTCTTATCTTTTGAAAAGAAGAGAAAACATTATGTGCATAAATTACATAATACAAATTGGAGAGGAATACAAGAGAAGCGTCAACATCCTTTAGAAGTTCAAAGGAGAGAGATATCTCTGGCTGAAGTGGACTGTGAATATCTGATTTGGAACCTTGTGAAGAAAGAGCACCAGCTCTGACTTTTCAGAGCTTATCATGTTCCAGGTATTGTGCTAAGCACCTTTAATTTTTATTATACTTGACTACCTACCTACCAAGTGGTATCCTCTGTTGGGGTGGGTTACATTTTTAAATCTTCTCACAATCCTGTGAGGTGGTGTTGTTGTTGTTCAGTCACTAAGTCATGTCCGACTCTTTGCAACCCCGTGGACTGCAGCACGCCAGGCTCCCCTGTCCTCCACTGTCTCCTGGAGTTTGCTCGAATTTATGTCCTGTTGAGTTGGTGATGCTATCTAACCATCTCATCCTCTGCCACCCTTCTCCTTGTGCTTTCAGTCTTTCCCAGCATCAGGGTCTTTTCCAAGGAGTTGCCTCTTCATATCAGGTGGCCAAAGTATTGGAGCTTCAGCTTCAACATCAGTCCTTCCAGTGAATATTCAGGGTTGATTTCCTTTAGGACTGACTGGTTTGTTCTCCTTGCAATCCAGGGATTTGAATTTGAGAGCACCACAATTCTAAAGCATCAGTTCTTTGGCGCTCAGTCTTCTTTATGGTCCAACTCTTGCGTTGATTACCCTTGGTTTGTAGAGGCTAAGGCCTTGCCCAAGGTCACCTAACAGAAGTGCTGCCTGCCTAGAGTACCCCCTAGCATGTGACCTGGAAGCAAACCTCAATGCCAGGTGGGTAATTCTTGCCATCAGGAAGATGCTTTGGTATAGATAATCCACTGATAGATCCTCATTCTGTGAAGAATTTAAATTGAAAGTAAATTTGCATTTTGTGAGTGTACAGCACAGCAGATTCAAAAGAAATGGGCCAAGAAGCATGTAGGGTGGCAGGAGCTAGCTGGTTACCAAGTGGGTAAGAGGCTTTGGAGTTAAACTATTGTGAGTTCAAGTCCCAGTCTTGGCTCTTACTGTGTGTACCTTGAGCAAAGTACATAATCTCACTGAGTCTCACTCAGTTTTATCCTCATTAAAATGAAAATAATAATAGTACCTGCATTTTGGGGTTGTTGTGAGGATTCTAGGAGATGAAACATGTGAAAATCTCTCAGGAAGCCCCTCTCACATACTAAACTTCAGTGAAAGGCTCTTTATCATTAGTGTGCCAGTTCGGTGGCATACATGAGTCTCCATCACCTCTGCCTTTCCTGAAAGCTGGAGCCATCCTAACAGCCTGTCTGTGCAGGAACTTCCTTGCTGGCCTGGAGAAGGACCACAGAGCAGATGGGCAGCTCCAGGGGGCACACTTTCCCCTTGGACCTCCCCAGGGAGCTGCCAAGTGAAAAGACAATTACTAGAGATGGAGGCTGAATCCTTTGTGCACTGGTCCACCTGGGACTGGACCAAGGCCTCCCAAGTCATTTGTCATCTGCTAATGGGGCTAATCAGTGGCTGGAGGGTGGAAGGAGGCGGGGCTACTGCAAATGGCAACCAGACCCTCACCGGGGTCTTCAGGGTGACTCTGCTACAGGTGTATTTTTTTCTCAAAAATATATGCTGCATTTCACAGATCTGTGTTGCTTCTGAATTCAGAAAGCACGTGTATTTAATCCACATGCTCATTTAAGTAGAACTCAAACTCTCCTAACTTCTGTTGTGCCTCTAGCCTTCTATGGTTTGCAAAACAAGGAAGTATTAGGAATCACTGGGGCGTCTCCTCCCTAACTACCTCTTTTTTCTTAAAAAAATTTTGGCCACACTCCACAGCATGTGGAACCTAAGTTCCCTGACCAGGGATTGAACCAGTGTCCCCTGCATTAGAAGATGGAGTCTTAACCACTGGACTACTAAGGAAGTCCCCTAACTACCTCTGAGGACCACATTGGTTCCCAGAGGCCTCTTTGCAGACTGGGCTGTGCGAGTCTGCAAATCCCAAGGAACTTTAGAAAGCCTGGACTCCCTGTTTAAGCAGATCATGAAGTGTCGGGGCACGGGGACCAGAATCTTCCAACTTTGTCCATTGTTAGGCGATCAGCTAACAAGTCAGCATCTCCCCTCCCTGGCATCAAAGGGGCAATTTTAGAAGAAGAATGACCAGGTTTGTTTCCTCCTTTTCCTCATGAGCTTCCTAGGTCAGATATGCTTCTGACTTCTTTTGAAATGCAGTGTGTGTGTGTGTGTGTGTGTGTGTGTGTGTGTGTGTGTGTACTCAGTCATGTCCAACTCTTTGCAACCCCATAGACTGTAGCCTGCCAGGCTTTTCTGTCCATGGAATTCTCCAGGCAAGAATACTGGTATGAAAACCAGTGGGCACTTAATAGATGTTGACTAATTAAAAGTCCCCAAAAGTGAACCTGCTGAGATTCCATCTTGAGAGGGGGAGACTATTTAATTGGAAATAATGTGTTTAATATTAGGCCTCCATGGGCCATTAAAAAACAACAACAAACCCACAGCAGGAACTTCTATGGTGGTCCATTGTTTAAGAATCTGCCTTCCAGTGCAGAGGATGTGGGTTCAATCCCTGGTCAGGAAACTAAGATCGCACGTGCTGTTGTTCGGTCGGTCAGTCATGTCCGACTCTTTGTAACCCCATGGACCTGCAGCATGCCAGGCTTCCCTGTCTTTCACTATCTCCCAGAGTTTGCTCAAACTCATGTTCATTGAGTGGGTGATGCCATCCAGCCATCTCATCCTTGGTCACCCCCTTCTTCTCCTGCCCTCAATCTTTTCAGCATCAGGGTCTTTTGCAATGAGTCAGCTCTTCACATCAGGTGACCAAAGTATTGGATCTTCAGCTTCAACATCAGTCCCTCCAAGGAATATGCAGGGTTGATTTCCTTTAGGATTGGCTGGTTTGATCTCCTTGCAGTTGAGGGGACTCTCAAGAGTCTTCCCAAGCATCACAGTTCAAAAGCATCAATTCTTTTGTGTCCCACATCGTGAGGGGCAACTAAGCTGTTGAGCCACAACTAGAGAAGCCTGCCTGCCAAAATGAAGAAACTAGCACAGCCAAAAATAAATAAAATAAAAAATAACTCTAAAAAATCTCACATTAATGATAAATGGTATTATGCTTGGCAAAATAAGGTATCTTTGAGATTTCTTATGCTTTTGTAAAATGTTAATACCTGTCAAAATCTCCCCTTACCCACCTTTAAGCCAGACCTGAAATGAAATTCAAATCACGCATTGATCTAGTCATTCTGATTCATCTTGTAATGGTGGCGTTTGCAATCTACCAAACCTAGTTCAAATCCTGACTCTGTTACTTAAAATGCTCTACCACTGAGCTATACTCCCCACTGACTCTGTTATTTAAAAAGCTGTATGACCTTAAAAAGTTTGCTTAATTTCTTATAATATCAGTTTTTAAATATTTTTTTTAATTACCAAACAAGAGTTTTGAGGACTCAACAAAAGCCCCATGGACCATGCATGGCCAAACAGTGTGCCTTTGATAGCTAAGGACTCGGTAAAGAGAGATCATTCATTTGTTCAACAACCTTTTAAGTCCTTACCATATGATAAATCAACCTTGAATATTCACTGGAAGGACTGATGCTGAAGCTGAAGCTCCAGTACTTTGGCCACCTGATGTGAAGAGCTGACTCATTGGAAAAGACCTGGATGCTGAGAAAGATTGAGGGCAGGAGGAGAAGAGGGTGATAGAGGATGAGATGGTTGGATGGCATCACCAACTCAATGGATATGAGTTTGAGCAAACTCTTGGAGATAGTGAAGGACCAGGAAGCCTGGTGTGCCGCAGTCCATGGGGTCACAAAGAGTGGGACACAACTTAGTGACTAAACAACAACAGTATGCTAAACATGATCTGGTCCTGGTCTGCAGAGTTTTACTCTAATGGTGAAGCTTGTGGTTTTGTGGTAACGAGCACCATCAATTCAGCCTTTCACTGGAACCTTGCTTTTTATGGTGGGTTAGTGACCCAAGAGAGAAAGACCTTCTCCTTTCCTTCAGCTCACTCCTCCCACCTACCCCCACCCCTCGCCCTCACTCTCACCAGACATTACCCAAAACTTCACCTGAACAAGCAGGAACAACATTTAGTTTTTGATGAGGTGATGTCTGGTTTTTTAAATTAAATATCACAGGTAAATTGCTGGCCCATGCCAGAAACCAAAATGCAGGCATCACTGTCATTTCTAAGAGACCTGCATGAGCCCAGCCCATGTTACCTGGAGGGTACTCTGCACCCTCAGGTAGTAATCACGGAAGAAATTAGCAGCAGCATCCCACCTGCGATGAGCAATACTTTATTAGGTCTTCTCTGCTTTTCCCTTGAGGGTGTTTTCTGCCTGTGTTGAATTTCTTTAAGCTTCTACACATAGTTCAGAGGATAATACCATTAATTAGACCAACAAGGTAATGTAATGACAAGGTATAAGCCTTCACCATATACTAGATTTACCCCTGATTAACAGGGCAGCACCCCCCACCCCAATCACACAGCCTCCCTTCATACCATCTGAGGATAATGCTCCGATTGTAATTAAAAGCAGGGAAGAAATTTCACTCTTCTCTGCAAGTGGAAAACGAAAAGTTTAAAAGCAGAGGACCAAACTAATCACTTTGAGAAGTCAAAGAGACAAAAAAAAAGCCCCAAAGAGGCTTGACTTATAATTAGCAGCTAAAAGATTTCCAGTGATATTTCATCAATCTTTGTTTAACAAAAAAAAAAATTAAGATTATTTTGACAAGATGGAGTTTTGACTGAAGTCAGGGGAAGCTAAAAGCGTTTCTTTAAAATGTAATTATGTGAAATTTCAATTATCATCCTCCTTTTCAAAAGTCTCTCCATTCGGCAGGCAATTAATCGACATGAAAGAGGGTGGGAGGTTGACACAGTGTACAGTGTGATTTCCTCCCAGGGACAGACACGCTCACTCTCCTGTACTGTTTTCAGTTAACTTGGAAATCAGAGGGCATGGGGTGGGGACGGTCATTTGAGCTGGCCAAGGAATCGAAATGTGTTCTCCCTGGCTGCACCCATATTCATACCTAGACATCTACTGGTATTTCACCTTTCAGGGGCCCTAAGAGCTTCTGAGAGATATGTGATATGTCGTAGAGTTAGATCCAGATGCTATTCTCTGAGCATAGCCTTGAGCAGGAAGGGCTGGCTGTGCTCTTAAGAACTCTGCTGTTGCTGATCATACCTGGTGGAGCAGAAGAATGAAAGTGCCAGCCGATCGGACTGAGCCCTGCTGGGAACGAGCAAGTGCCATTAGAGGCCTTTCATTCTGCGCTGCTCCTCTCATGCTGTCTCCTGCACGGTCTCCTGAATTAATGACTTCGGGCTGTCAATCAAGGGGCACCATTATTCAGATTCATCCGAGTTTCGATTCTGACACCTTCGCTAAGTGCTAAGCTAGGATGAAAATGTAAAGCTTCAGCCATTAGCCAGAAAAGCTAGTCATCAGCCTAACAGCTTGCTTTTGTGGAACAATTAACTTTGCACTCCTGCAGAAGCAACATCATTGACACAAATTCCTACAACGGTGGACTGTGCCTATCTGGCGGATAAGACAGTGGAGGTCCAAAGGGTCAAGCAACGTGTCCGGGGCACCGGGGTTCCTGAGCATGAGCCAGGCTTCTCCAGGGGTGCCACCTGGCTGGGGTCTAAGTATCTCTCTCCACTGGTGCCCCTGCAAGAGCACCACCACCCTGTCGTCCTGTATCCTCTCTCCAAGCTGCTACACAGAAGGGCCTTCTTTTATATATATATATATGTATATATATATTCTTGATTGGAGGATGATTGCTCTACAATATTATGTTGGTTTCTGCCATACATCAACATGAATCAGTCATAGGTATACATATGCCCCTTCCCTCTTGAACCTCCCTCCCAGCTCCCATCCCATCCCACCGTTTACATTGTCACAGCGTATCGGATTTGAGCACCCTGCATCTTCCGGCAAATTTCCACCTGCTGTCTAATGTTATATATGGTAATGCACGTGGTTCAGTGCTACTCTTTCCATTCTTCCCACCCTCATAAAGGCCTCCTGAAATTTATGTCTTTCTGTATGATTCTGCTTTAGAACCCTGTCTGTGGCTCTGTAGGGCCTGCGCCCTGCCCCCCTCCCCGCTCTCATTTCCTCCCCTTCTCCCTGATGGCCCGTATTCCAGCCACGCCATCGTTCTCTGAGCCTCTCTCAGACTTCCCAAAGCTAGTCATGCTGCTTGCAACCCTCTTTTCTGTTCTTCACTTTAAAAAAAAGCCCCACTGACCCTGAAGGGCTACCTCTGGCAGGCTTGCCAAGCTCTCTTGGAGACGGTGCTTCTGTGACACTTCTTTTATCACGACTCTCGGAAATTATATATTGAGCACTTACTATGTTCTAGGTGCTGTTGGAGGCCCTGAGGAGAAAGCAGTGAACAGACGGACAAGTAGGGGAAAGAAAATAAACATACGTATCAGTGATATGTCTAGTGATGCTAAGGAAAATAAGCAGGCCACAGGAGACAGGGAATGAGAGTGGAGAGGGGGGCTCATTCAGGTTGGGGATGGCCCGTGCAGAGAGCAGCAAGGAAAGCAAGGAGTGAGCCCTGGAGACCAGCATCTGAGCAGAAGGAAGAGCAGGTGCAAAGGCCTGTGAGGCTGCAGCCACTTTGGGTGTTTGAGATTTGCAAGAAGGCTGGTGTAGCTGGAACTCAGCATGTCAGTGGGGGCCAGGGGGGGGGGGTGGGGTGGGGTGGAGAGGTCAGTAAGAGATAGGGTCAGAGGATAAGCTGGGCCAGAGCATGCAGAGTGGATGAGAATGTGGGAAGCCTGAGGAGGCGTTTCCACACAGGGAGACCTGGTATAGTCTGACTCAGGGTTTTCAGGCTTCAGCCTTCCCTCCCCTTGTGTTGCTGTTGATTGAATCTGCTCTCTTTCCTGCTGCCCCGTAGCTCTGTGAAAGCAGAGGCTGTGTGTGGTTTGATTGCTGGTGTATCCTTAGGGTTTAGCACGCTCCTGCCTCTGAGAAGATGCCTACTAAGTATGTGTACAGTGGTTCCCACCCCAGCTTACTCCCTCCAAGACTACACAGCCATTGACAAAGCAGAGGATATGGTATTTGAGTTCTGTGTAGGGTGACCACCCTCCTCAATAACCAACCACCCAGAAAGCAGCTCCGCTCCCAGGCCTGGCATTGCTGTGGGCATCCAGGTGCCTTGGGATGTGCTTAGGGGGTACCAGTGTGTTCTCTGCTCATCAAGATCCTCCTCAGCATTAGGGTTACATGCAAATGCAGATGCTGCTTTCAACAGCTGATGACAATGTTGGTTGTTGTTCAGTCGCTCAGTCATGTCCAGCTCTTTGTGACCTCATGAACTGCAGCACGCCAGGATTCTCTGTCCATCACTATCTTCCTGAGTTTTCTCAAACTCATGTCCATTGAGTCGGTGTTGCCATCTCATCATCTTATCCTCTGTTGCCCCCTTTCCTCCTGCCCTCAATTCTTCCCAGCATCAGAATCTTTTCCAAAGAGTCAGCTGTTCGCATCAGGTTGCCAAAGTATTGGAGCTTCAGCTTCAGCATCAGTCCTTCCAATGAATATTCAGGGTTGATTTAAGATTGACTGGTTGGATCTCCTTGCAGTCCAAGGGACTCTTAAGAGTCTTCTCCAGCACCACAGTTCAAAAGCGTCAATTCTTTAGCACCTAGCCTTCTTTATGGACCAGCTCTCACATCCATACATGACTACTGGAAAAACCATAGATGGACTAGACAGACCTTTGTCAGCAAAGTAATGTCTCTGCTTTTTAATACACTGTCTAGGTTTATCATAGCTTTTCTTCCAAGGAGCAAGCTTCTTTTAATTTCGTGGCTGCTGTCACCGTCTGCATTGAGCATGGGCAGGATAAATATGACACTTTCTCGCTCTCTCTTCCTCTGTCTCTCCAACTGACTGACTTTCTCTCACTCTCCTCCACTCAGGAACAAATTTGGGGGCTTCTCTGAAGTTATCGTCTTGACTTGGTATGGAGCCTTCTGCCCCCACTGCTATGGAAAATGACAGAGAACACCTGGCCTGCTGCTCATACTGCCAGGGAGTGAGGGGGGATTCAGGGTCAGCTCTGAGCGCCATGTGCGCATATGGGTTCTGTGGGTTTGTTTGAAAAGACGACCTTTTGTTGGTGGAGTAATTTTAGTTTTAGTTGGCACCCGAGACAAAGCGGTCTTTCAACACACCCGCAGCCTATAGGCGGCCAGGACTTTTTTCAATGAGATTGCAGGAAATTTGCCAAGTCGTTTGGGGCCTGTAAATTAGGCCTTGTTTAAAAATTTAGATAAAGCCCAATGTGAGAGAGAAATGCTTTCATAACATTAAATGTGAATTACACTGAAAACCCCTTTCAAGTTAAATGGAACTGTTCTCTGGAAGCCCAGAGACATGAAATGCTTCAAATGTCAAAAGAGTTTTCATTTATTGTCCCAAGTGAAACGAAGGCATTTTATGTGGTTTAATAGTTCAGATGCACATGTAAATGGAATTCATTTGGAGAATGCCGGGGCTGCTTCGGAATCTGTTTTCACAAACCTGCCTGATTTCATCTCCACAGTAACCGTACGAGGGGTGGGTCCCAGCGTCCCTGTATCGAAGATAAGGAAAGCCTTTCCCATCAACTGCGTTCTTGCCATCAACATGTAAAGCTGGAAGTACTGTCACATTTTAAACGTTCATCTTAAAGGCAGCGGTCATTGAACCATCTGGAGGGATATCTCGGAAAACCAGTGAAAGGTGTTCTTGGTGCTGGCATCTGTTTGTTGTGGGCTTCCCAAATGGCTCAAGAGGGTAAAGAATCCGCCCGCAATGCAGGAAACAGCAGGAGACGTGGGTTCAATTCCTGGGTTGGGAAGATCCCCCGGAGGAGGAAATGCAACCCACGCCAGTATCCTTGCCTTAAAAGTCCCATGGACAGAGGAGCCTGGTCGGTCACAGTCCATGGGGTTGCAAAGAGTCTGACATGACTGAGGGACTAAGCACAGCACATATCCATCTTAATGCCACTCTTATATGTTTGTTTGTGTCTGACATTGTCAGAAGCATCTCTTCTTTCTCTGAGAGCTTTTTCTGTGCATTGATTTGCCTTATTCACTGCTGCTCTCCATGGGAGCCCCCATCTCTGTAGACTGGTCCCTTTAATGTGCAACTATGTCACTTATGATGTGGTTAAGTTGCAAAGAATAGGAATTCCAAGTGAAGCTGACTGCAATGGCGAGGAGGGTCTCCCATGGTTGAAAACTTTAGAGGCCGTGTGCCCTTCCAGCATGGCCCGATGCCACAGCCTGACTAGGGTGCCCCTGCCTCCAGAGCACAGATTCTGTCATCTATAGAGGTGCTTTCCCTTCCTCTTTCCAGATGGCTGCCACTGGCCCCAAGGACACTTGCCTCCTTGCTCATACACAGTGGGTAGGAGCTAACTCTGTCCAATCTTCGAGAAAAAGTCCCAGACTCAGGTCTGAGTGGATCAGTTGGATCATATGCCTACCTCTGACGCAGTCCCTGAAGCAGAGGCAGGGACAGGAGTGAGGGAGGGTCTTATGCCTTGTTATGCTATTTACTTCCCTAGTGGCTCAGATGGTAAAGAATTCTGCATGCAGTGCGAGAGACAGGTTTGATCCCTGGGTCAGGAAGATCCCCTTGAAAAGGGAATGGTAACCCACTGCAGTATTCTTGCCTGGAGAATCCCACGGACAGAGGAGCCATGGGGTCGCAAAGAATTGGACATGACTGAGTAACTAATACTTGCCTTTTCATGCTGTATACTTAGACCTAAGCCACATCCTGTGGACTCAGAGTTGGCATAAATCCAGTGACCAGCTGGTAAGTATGTAGCACCTGGCTCTCCAAGAAACAAACAAACAAAAAGTAACAACAACAAGCCAACAAAAAGAGAAGTGCAGGATTTACCGATTCCTATAGAGTGAATGTTCCTGCCATGGATGATTTTAAGCAATCGATGCAACGCCACTGAACATACTGTTGAAAACAGAAGCATGCAGTTGGCTCTCAGACCAGCATAGCACAGTGCTGCTTCCCCTAACATGTGTGGACCACGTAGAGGGGAGGATGGATCCTCAAACAAAAAGCAGAGCAAGGGAAAAGGCATGGGTGTGGGGCCACTAAAACGCACCCTCCCTAGCTTTCTCCCAATGCTGTGTTCAGACTGGTCCTTCATTGTCCATCTTTATGCCAACTGCTAGAGTAGTGGATATTTCTCTGTTTCTCTTCAATACTGTAGATGTGTGTGTGTGCTCAGTCACTCAGTCATGTCCAATTCTTTGTGACCCCATAGGCTGTAGCCCACCAGGCTCCTCTGTCCATGGGATTATCCTGGTAAGAATATTGGAGTGGGTTGCCATTTCCTCCTTCAGGGGATCTTCCCAACTCAGGTATCGAAACTGTGACTCCTGCATCTCCTGTATTGGCAGGCAGATTCTCTACCACTACGCCACCTGGGAAGCCCCAACAGTGTAGACAGTGGACAGAAAATAACTCAGACTCAATATCCAGGGTCAACCTGGGACCCTTAAGCAAGACCTTTAGCTTTTTTCAGTACCCTCAACCATAAAAGATTATAGGAATAACCTCTGCCCCAAAGGGCCATCATGAGTATTCAGTGAGATGCCAAATGTGGCCATGCTTTGAAAACCATAGGGTGCTAGGTTTATACCATTGATCCTTGAACAAGCCAGGGGTTAGGGGTGCCCACCCCTCCCACTGTCTCTGATTCAGAAACAAAGGAATTGATAAATGACTCACCCAAGGGCAGGAAGATAAAACATGTGGGTAGAATCAGGACTTTTGATTCCACATATTGTGATCGCTTGGGCTTCCCAGGTGGTACAGGTGGTAAAGAGTACACCTGCCAATGCAGGAGATGCAGGAGATACAGGTTTGATTCCTATATCAAGAAGATCCCCTGCAGGAAGAGATGGCAACCCGCTCCAGTATTCTTCCTTGGAAAATTCCATGGACAGAGGATCCTGGCAGGCAACAGTCCATGGGGTCGCACACAGTTGGACACAACTGAATGCGCATGCATGCCAATTGTGATTGCTAATCAAACAAAAACTTTCCCCGTACTTAGTTAAAGATATGCAGAGTCAAAATACAGGTACCATATTTATGGGAAAAAAATCCATGTATGAGTGAATCCGAGCAGTTCAGACCTGTGTTATTCAAGGGTGGATTGTATAAATGGAAGATGTGTCCATTATTCTTCCCTAATGTATTTCCCACTCCACATGGACCACAGTTTAACACCAGTGTTAATTTTGTCCAGCAGACAAACCATGAACTCTGAAATCAGACAGGCCTGGGTTCACATTCCAGCACTGCAATTTATGAGCTGTGTGACTACAGGGAAGACACTTAACCTCTCTGAAACTTTGTTTCCTTATCAATAAAAAGAGGGATAATAATATACCTTCTCTGGAAGGGTTGCTGCAAAAAATGTATAAGATAAAGCATATAAGGGCACAATAAATATTATGGGATGACATAATTTCACTAGTAGTACACATTAATTCAGCTTCCCTTATGGCTCAGCAGGTAAAGAATCCACCGGCAGTGCAGAAGACATAAGAGATGTGGGTTCAATCCCTGGATTGGGAAGATCCCCTGGAAGAGGAAAATGGCAACTCACTTCATCATTCTTGCCTGAAAAATCCCATGGACAGAGGAGCCCAGAAGGCTATCAAGGGGTCAAAAAGAGCCAGACACGACTTAGTGACATAGCATGCATGCACACACTAATTATCTACCCCCCCTAATCCATTGCTGTTCTGGCTAAAGCCCCTAGTTTTTGTTTGAGATCCATCTTTCCCTAACTGTTAGGCTCTAAGGTTTGTGAAACATCCTCCATCCCCCCCGCTAGTCCATATCCTGCTATTTAAGCCAAATAGTATAGTTATATCCCCTGACCACCCATATTAGTTTAGAGGTCCAGGCAGAATGAATTTGGGAGCTTCTGTGGAAGTTACTAGGAAGTCGCCCTCTCTGCACTGGGACCTGAAAGATGAAAAGGGTGGAGCTACTGCTTCCACCTTGCCACCAGGAGGTAAGAGCTGAGTGGCATATGAGCCAAGAGATGATGGAAACCAGCCTACTAGCATCATCTGCACCTGGATCACGTTCCCTCATCTTTGGATATTTCATTAAATTTTATTTTTAAGCTAGCTGGGGCTGGGAATCTAAATCAATTGCAACCAAAAAGAGTCTTGTTTATTATATCACACCTGGAGAAACTGAGCCGGGGAAAGATCACGCAGGTGGGAAGAGGCCGCGCTGCTGGGAGCAGTGGAGCAGAGATGAGGTCTGGCCCTCTGACTCTGGGTCCTGTTTCCTTCCTCCCCGCCCCCCACCCCACCCCCCAGGGCTCTGCTGCCACCCTTGCAGGATCGTTCTCCAGCTTCTAGCCGGCTGCTGTGGCATGTGCAGTGGAGACACTGACTCCAGATTGTGCACATCACAACTTCTCACATCATACTGTGTACTTGAGAGGGAGATGGAGCATATGAGCCTGCGTCCTTGGGCTGTTTGGATTTTCCTTAGAAGATTCCCAGGAGCAGCTCCCTTGCGTTGCCAAGGAAGCTTGTGGATAAAACGAAGCTCTGTGGGTTGGGTCTCTGAAGCTCTCTGCTGTTTTTATAAAGGAAAATGGTGAGAGAGACCTGGGGGTCAACCCTCCTCATATTACACCACAAATGCTCACAAGCATGCCCAGGTTTTTAATAAATGTTATTTTGATTGGATTCAGAAGTTTGGAGATGATAAAGTGACACATTTTCACAGCTCCCTGTCAAACCAAAGCATGATTGCCAAACTGTTAAGTTAAAAAAAAAAAAAAAAAAAGGAAAAGGATCAGCTTTGTGAAGCAACCCTACAGCAATTTCAAGTTTCATGGGGGCTTTGCTATAATTCTCATTCCCCCTCATTATCGCTTCCAGGTATACCTCATTTAATGTAGCTGATGCTTTCTGGGGTGGGTGGGGGTGGCACCCCTCCCCTCCCCCAGGAGAATGTTTATAATAGTGTGATCAGTTAAACCGTTTTGAATGCATTCCAGGAGGGGGAGTACTTGTTTTTATTTTAAAGCAAACTTTTATGAAGCATAACATCTCTTTAGCCATTGCTTTTTAAGGGAATTAGATGTAAATCTTATTGTAAATAGAAGGATCCTTTTATCAGGGGAAGACTTACCCTGGTTTCTACATGAGAAAAATGCTGTTATGGTAGGCAGGCAGGTTCTTTACCACTTGTGCCACCTGGGAAGCCCAAAAGCTAGATTAGTGACATACAAATGATGAAGAACTGTCAGTGTTAAAAAGAGTAAGTAGACTGAAGATTTAGGGCGAGAAAAACAGAGTGTTCTGAGAAAGTCGACCAGCAGAAGAATCCTTCCTTTGGGGCTGTCTTTTATATATTTACTCTTAAAAATGCTGAATTATTTTACTTTATGGGATCCTAGTTCCCATATAGGATCTTATGGGCAATGCCACAGCATATGGGATGTTAGTTCCCGAACCAGAGATGGAACCCATGCTGCCTGCGGTGGAAGCTTGGAGCCCCAATCACTGGACCTCCAGGGAATTCCCCTTGTATTTGTATTTTTTTACGTTGCTCATCTCAGTTCTGCCCATTTTCCTGCCCTACCTCAGGGTGTATGTGTGCATGCTAAGTCACTTCAGTTGACTCTGTGACCCTGTGAACTATAACCCGCTAGGCTCCTCTGCCTATGGATTCTCCAGGCAAGAATACTGGAGTGAGTTGCCATTTCCTCCTCCAAGGGATCTTCCCAACCGAGGGATTGAACCCACATTTCTTAGGTTCTTGAGCGTTAATGCCAACTGGGAAGCCCTGTTAACTCAAGATACTCCATCTTTTATTACAAAAGGTCCCCTCTTTGCCAGGGAGGATGAGGAATACTTCGAATGATCAGATCTTCTGGTTAAGAGACACTGCAGTGGGTCGAATACTGGTCCCTCAAAGATGTCTGTGTCTTAGTTCTTAAAACCTCACGTGGCAGAAGGGCCTTTGCAGACATGAGGTGGGAAACTGATCCTGGAGTGTCTGAGCTCAGCGTCATCACAGGGATTCTCACAAAGGAGGGTCAGTCTCAAAAGGAGACACAATAATGGAAACAGAGGAGAGAGATGGCATTGCTGGAAGGGGGCCACAAGCCAAGACATGCAGGTGGTCTCTAAAAACTAGAAATTCAAAGAAGTAGATTTTTCCCTGGAGACTCCAGAAGGAACACAACTCTGCAGATGCCTTGATTTTAGTCCTGTAAGACCCATTTTCAGATGTGTGTCCTCCAGAACTATAAAGTAATAACTGTGTTCTTTTAAGTCACTAAGTTTGTGGTCAGAAATGACTATCAGCAGTTAGAAACTAGTACAGATATTCACTGTATAAAGCATTAGAATAAGACGCAGTCCTCCACTTTCAGACTCACAACATAATTCATTCTTCCTTTGATGATTCAGAAGATACTTCAGGTTCCTACTGTACCTTGGGGACATGATTATGAAAATAAGTTCCTATTGTATTAATGCTGGTTAAGAGAGAGCTTGAATTGACAGATGTGAAACGAGTTTGCTTTTTCTATTCCGTTCTTAAGAAACCAACCAAAAAATGATCATTTGGAGTGGAAAGAAAAATGCCTGAATTATATAACCCAGAACCTGATTTCTGGGCTGTGCACTGTTTTGTTCTGATTTCTATGGCATCTTGCCTACCGTTCTTGCTTTTTCAGGCTTCCTCCAGGAGTGTCCAACACTGAGGAACTGCGGTTACCGTTAAATATGGGGTTTGCAGAGAAGGACCCATACTTTTCCCTCTCTTTGCATGCCTATTTCCTATTAATGTCATGAGGAGTTATGTGTGTTTATTTAGAAGGCAGTGGATGCCATTTATTGTAATACAACCAATGCACAAAATACTGCACTTAACATCAAGCTCACACTTGAACTATTCCCTCCAAGTGAACCTTCTCCTGGGTAATATGTATCAAGTGCCTCCCAACTCTCGTTTTTATCAAGTCTGGCTGATAGAAAATGAAATAGCACTAAGCATTTGTTCTCTTTTGTCTTAAAAATGTCCATTTCTTAACCATACACAGAAAATCTGTCTTCAAAAATGGATTATGCGTTAGCAAGAGGTTGGCTATTTAGGTGCAGTTAAGCCTGCACCACTGTAAATAAGGCATCTTATCTCTTCCAATCCCTGGTCACTCAATAGCATACCAATTTGAAGGTGAGGAATCGGCTATGTCATCTATGGTGCAGGGAGCTCTTGCCTGCCTGCTTGTGTTTGGGGCTGTGGGTCTGGACAGCTCATCTTCCTTCCCCCCACTCATTCAGTTACATCCTGTTTATGTAGCCTAGGACAAGCTGGCTTTGTTAGTGAAGTTGCCTTTTATAAGGGATGGCAGGCAGGGGCAGTTGGGGCTTTCTGACTAGCTAAATCGCAGGCTTTAGAGTTGGGGTCCTGAGGGTCACATAGTGTTGACAAAGAAAGATGATTCCCGGGGCTGGAATGTACAGAGTGCTTCCAGTCTACCTTTCTCTTCCCCTGCAGTCGGCTGACACCTCTCCCTCAGCACGAACCCACTCAAGGGATGGATAGGTTTAAAAGTTCACCCTTATTGTGTGCACGTTAAAACATGTTTAGGAGCTAAGTAGCTCAGAAATTGGGCTGTGGAGTCCAGATACCTAGGGTAACTTTGTCTTGGCTTTTTCTTGTAATAGCTGAGTATAGTTGGACAAGTCCCCCAACCTGCCAATGTCAGTTTTACCCATCTGTAAAATGGGAGGATTAGAATGTTACCTACTCCATAAGGGGGAGGGTGTAATGAATGTCCAGTCAAGTCATTTGTATGAGGTAATTCCAGGTGTTCAGAAATAACTGTTTGTTGGTTGGTTGGTATTCATTGGGTGAGACTCATATAATGGGTCTCTTGAGCACTCAGTTCTGAAATTCAGAAATCCTCTGTGCAGTGTCCTAGCCCTGGGGCTTTGGGCCAGCTCCCTGCACAGCCCGGAGGGTTGACGTGAGATCCCTGGCAAGTGCCTGGGTCAGTGTTGGACACCCAGCCAGCACTAGGTTGGGGCTTCCTTTGGCTGCTGTTGCTACCCTCACTGCTTCTGCTACTCCTGCTGTTCCTAATGGTAATTTCTCTCATGCCCCCCTTAACAGTCCTGGCCTTTTGCCATGTTCTCTAAGGGAACTGTAGGAGATGCAGTTCCCCCTGTCCTCATGTTATTAATACATGATTCAGGGGCAACTGCTTATGGATTGTAGCTGATGTGAAATACAAGCATGCCTCGTTTTATTGTGCTTTGTGGATACTGCATTTTTTTTTTTTTTACAGATAGGTTTGTGGTGACCCTGCATCGAGCAAGTCTGTCGGCACCATTTTTTCCAACAGCATCTGCTCACTCTTTGTCTCTGTGTCACATTTTGATAATTCTCACAGTATCTCAAACCTTCCGCCAGAAAACAGATTACCGCTTGCTACAGGCTCAGATGATAGTCAGCGTTTTTTTAATGATTAAGTATCTTTAAGGTATGTACATTGTTTTTTAAACATAACACTGTTGCACACTTAACAGACTCTAGTACAGTGAAAGCGCTACTTTTATATGTACTGAGAAACCAAAAAATTCGTGAGACTCACTTTGTTGTGATAAGTCACTTGATTGCTGTGGTCTGGAACTGAACAAGCAGTATCTCTGAGGTCTGCCTATAATTGGACCCATGGTTCTCAACCAAGGCAATTTGGCAGTGTTGGGAGACATCTTTGGATGTCACAACTAGGAGGAGATGCTACTGATATCCAACAGGTGGGGTCCAGGAATGCTACTAAAAAACCTATAATGCACAGGGCAGCTCTCAACCCAAAATATCAATGGTACCAAGGCTGAGGAACCCTGAAGTAGATGATGTCATTGGTGATGGATGGTTTTCGACATGTTGGTTTGTTTTATTCTATAGATGGTGTTTGTTCACATTCTGGCCAGTTGGCTTATGGAAAGTGATAGTTGTCTAGTAAAGAGTGAAAATATACTCTCCTTCCCCACTACAACTATTCCAACTGAAAGAGGAAGGGTTGGGAACAGACTAGAAGAGACAGTGTTAGCAGGACCCTGACAGGAGACTAGAACACGGGATTCTGGTCCTATCTCCAACGCTTCCTGGATAAGATGACTTAAACAAGTCACCTTATCTCTCTGGCCTTCAGGCTCCTGATCTGTCACATGAGGGGGTGGGAGGAGACATAAGCTACCATTCTGGTCTAAAGTTCCTAACTGTAATTTTATTTTTTATTTATTTATTTTTGGCTGCCCTGGATCTTCGTTGCAGCACATGGGCTCAGTAGTTGTGGTGCCCCGGGGTAGTTGCCCCAAGGTGTGTGGGATCTTAGTTCCCCAACCAGGGATCAAACCTGAGTCCTCTGCATTGGAAGGTGGATTCTTAACCATTGGACCACCAGGGAAGTCCCCTAACTATAATTCTGAAATCAGACCCAGAGGTCAGTCTTTCTAGAAGGTCCTGGTGGGGAATTCTTTGGATGGTGGTGACCATGTTGCCTAACACCAGATCAAAGAAGGTAAAAAGAACTCATGTTGTGTCTATGCCAGGCCTTGAGCCACGTGAATGGGGGGCTCCTTGTGTTTGTTAGATGATTCTGGCTCTGCTCTGTCCCTAAAAACCCTTATAGTGATGACAGTAATGACAGCCACTGGCACTGAGCACTCACTGGGCACCAGCACTATTTGAATAGTTTCCTGTATGAAAACACTTGATCCATTCATCAGTCCCAGAGGCTGGGACCACCATTTCCCCCACCTCATGCACAGGGAAACAGAGGCAAGAGAAGGCATTTTCCACTACTGTGGATCCCCAGCAGGACAGCTGGGCAGGTTGCTGCCTTGACAGCAAGGAAGGGAGAGATGCTCACGCCAATTTCAAAGAGTGAACCCTCTCTAAGCAAATCTGAGCCCACACTTGATCACTCAGCTTGAATAAGAAGAGTTTAAACATTTAATGTTCCAATGAAGCTAATTTGTGAGATACTACTCTCTTTGGAAGGGAGAGATAAGACCACAGGAAATATACAGAGGAAATACAGTATGTCCCCTACATACACATGAGTTCTGTTCCGAAAGCCCGTTCATAAGTCCAGTTTGTTTGTAAGTCCAACAGAGTTAGCCTAGATACCTAAGTAACACAGCTGGCTATATAGGACTGTACTGTCATAGGTTCATAATACTTTTCACATAAATAATACATACAGTACAACTGCTGGCATACAGGGGCTGGCATGGAGTGAACAGGTGAGAAGAGTTACTAACTGAAGGACGGAGAGGAGGTGGGAGATGGTGGAGCTGAAGGATCATCAGCAATAGGAGACGGAGGGCAAGCTGCGATTTCACTTATGCCTGACGTTGATGGCTTGAGTTCTGATTCCTTGCTGGATTCATTTCTATCTCTAAAGATACTGTACTGCTGTACTCTGTACAGTAAAGTACACAAAAGAACAACAGCTTGTAGAGGATGCAAGCATGTGACAATGTATGCCAGACAGGTGAACTAACTTGCATGATTGGACATGCAAATGTATGTTCGCATCTTTGAAAGTATGCAGCTCGAAGGTGCATAAGTAGGGGACTTACTGTAACAGAAGTTCTATCACCCATCTGCCCCAGATGCAAGCTAATAAATTTGAGGGGAAATCCAACCTGAAGTTCAGATATTTCACAGGAAGATAAAACCTTGAGAGCTGTAATTTCAAAGGACACCTCTGGAGAGGAGGCTGGATATCATTGCCAAGGAATGTGAGCTGACACTTCATGCTTGGCTGCCTGGAGAGCCTGGGGGTCCTTTCTGACTTTCTCATTCCTTTGTGAGCCAGTTGCATATTCTCCGTCTGTATCTGTGTGTTGGGATTTCCCCTGTACCTTGGGGAGGTGTGCAGTGAAAGTGGTAACCTGCGTTGAGCTCATCAGAAAGTGTAAGAGGTGATATACATAGACAGAGGCAGAGTCATTGTTGACTTGATTCTTTTCAGAGGAACGCAGTCATGTGAGCTTTCACGTTTACTGTGTGCTTACTCCATGCCAGGTCCTGGGCTGAGCTCTTTGCTTGTATTAACTCATTTTCTTGCCACAATAGTCCCAGTGGGGAAGTGGGAATATTTTTTTTTTCTTATATGGACCATTTTTAAAGTCTCTATTGAGTTTGTTATAATACTGCTTCTCTGTTTTATGTTTTTTGGTTTGTGTTTTCTGGCCATGATACATGTGGGATCTTAGCTCCCTGACCAGGGTTTGAACCCACACCTCTTGCATTAGAAGGCAAAGTCTTAACTACTGATGGACAGGGAAGTCCCAAGATTATTATCCCTATTCTACAGATGAGGACAACTGAGGCTCAAAAGTGTTTGCAGGACTTTCTAGCATTGTAGGGTGGAAAATGGTGGAAACGCAGGTAACTTGACCCCAGCACCTTCACTTTGGGTCACCACTCTGCTCAGATATCTCTTACAACATGGGTTCTCGAGGCTGGCTCTCTGCAGAGTCACCCATGAGCTTTTATACATGGTTATACCTCTTTCTGGGTTTCCCAGGTGGTGCTGGTGGTAAAGAACCTGCCTGCCAATGCAAGAGGCATAAGAGACGTTCAATCACTGGGTCAGATAGATCCCCTGGAGGAGAAAATAGCAACCCACTCCAGTATTCTTGCTTGGGAAATCCCATGCACAGAGGAGCTTGGCGGGCTGCAGTCCATGACGTTGCAAAGAATCAGACACAACTGAGCAACTGAACATTGGTCTTTCTTGGCTAGTAGATTTATTACTTTAATCTCTGCCTCTGTCTTCACATGGTGGTCCCTGTGTGTCTGTTTTCTGTCAGTGTCCATTCTTTGTCTTTTGAGGACCCCATGCATTAGATTTTGGGTCCACCTTCTGCAGAGGACCTTCCTATCCCTTTTCCAGGGGATCTTCCCAACCCAGGAATTGAACTGAGGTCTCCTGCATTACAGGCAGATTCTTCACCAGCTGAGCTACCAGGGAAGCCCTCAATCCACTGTGTGTGTGTCTATAAAAAATAGAAGCTGCTCTAAGACATGGCTGTTGGAACCTGTTAGGGCAAGACCCTGCCGCAGTAGAAAACCATTGTGTGCCTTTGTGGAGGGGGAGATAGCAGGGAGATGAGGCCGCTCCCCAGGGATGAAGTTGACTGTACCCCTTGAATGGGTCTTGTGTCCTTCTCTCCATCCCCATGGACACTGACCCAACAAGCTGCCATTGTCTGTCACCTGTGTTAAAAAAGCCTCCCATCTTCCATACTCTGCAAGCCCCTGCCCCACCCCATTCCACCAGTTCATTTGCAACTGGTCTCCTAAATGACAAATCTAAACTTGCTACTTCTTCACTTAAGGCTCTCCAGAGGATCCTCCTGTCCTCATGGGAACCTCATCAGGCTACCCCTCCAGCATCACCTAATGCTACTCCCCATCCTGAAGCTGCTTGTGTCTCTAAAGCACAGCTCTTCTGTTCTTTCTTCAGGCTATCCTTTGTGTGGCCCCTCTTCCTGGAAGGCTGGACAGAATCCCAAGCCCAGGGACCCCAAAGGCTAATGCACTCAGGGCTCTGGTCCCCCAAGGAGGGCTCCATAGGCAGAGTAGAGTGAAAACAAGCCTCCTATTTGGGCCTCTCCTTTAAGTCTTGATGAGGGCAAAGAAACTAGTAAATATCCCCAGTGAGATTCCTCCAGCCACTTTCCATGTTGGAAATGAAATGGCCAGCTGTAAAAATACGATGCATAATACAAACCAGCTTAATGATTTTCTGAAACATTAAAAATTAATGTTGAACATCAACACTTTTCAGTGGTCAAGTGTCCCCCACGGAGCTTAGTGTCTGGAAATTGGCCCCGTAGGGGGCATCGGGGCCTGTGACTGTAGGCTGATTTGGGAGGGTGTAAATGCCCTGCAGACAAAAGGCCATTTGTGGATAAGTCAGGCTTAAGTGGCTTAGGCAAGAGGCTGAGTTTTCTGTCTTCCTAACCCCTGATCTCTGCCCTCTCCAGCTGTTTGTTAATTTCAGAGGCTTTTTATACCACTGTCTCTCCTCTCCTAATTCCTTCTCCTCTCCTAATTCCACATGCAAGGCGGAGAGCAGGGCTGTAGATGAACAGAAGTTGGCCAGTCCGTGTGGCCACTGGACTCAGAGCCATCTCCTTTGGTATTTTTTTTGCCATCCAGGGCAAGGAGGTGTGGCTCACATTCCCCTAGCTGCCTGCTAGGCTGCCCATTTCCATCAATCAACCATGAATCTTACAGGCTTCCAGAATTTGTAATTCCCTACCTCCACTTCCCCATCCCTATGAGGGCAGAGAGAAGGTGCCTTGGAGGGGTGGGGGCCTGGAACTTCTCTCTGTAACGTGCATGGTTTCTAAGCACCCTCAGGTCACATGGCAAAGCAGGAACCGCTGGCACAGCTTGGGAGCTGGAAAGCCACAGAGGTTGTTGGAGAAATGCTCTTGGTTTGTTGGGCCTGAAACAGCAATATTTGGTAAAACCCAATCTGCTGCTCAGCTAAGTTTAAAAATACCCCTTTTTGTTTTTGATAATAAAGCTCAAAATTATTCACTATATTAAATGCTGCTTAATAAAATTATGGTATAATGAGCTGCCTCATTTGTGTTTGCCAGGTTTCAACCGTCTGGGACCTGCTAGGATTCGCTCTGATATTGTTGATTCAGTGCAGGTGGAGTAAGCCTGTGTTCTGTTGCCGTAGGGGAGGCAACAGTTCGGGATTTTCATCATTCCATGGAAGGCTTCTTAAATGCCAAGGACAAAGGGTCCAGAGCACTCTGTGGTATTGAATCAGTCTCTAATTGTATCCATCATCAGGGGCAGACATTGGAGAGATCTCCTATAGTTGGTTTCTATGCTGGGTTAACAGTGTCACCTCCCATGTAATGAATAACCTAGTACTTTGCAGGTTCCTTGAGAGCTACAATTTGGTATGGATCCACCCTTTCGTTGCAAAGCTCAGCCCAGAGAGAAAATCTGCAACCTGTGCTCTGACCTGGCAGTCAGGCTGCCCCTGGGTCTTTGCACTTGCTATTTGCACTGCCTATGTAGCTCCTTATCATCACTGTCCATATCCTCACCTGCATTCCCTTTACATATTAACTTCTCTTCTTGCTTCAGGTCTGAGATATATTGCCTCTTAAGTTTAGTCATTTGTACCTCAGTGAAGCAGTTCCACTGTAAATCTGATTGGCTAGTCCTGGGTCATTGAGTTAAGAAGTAGAAGCAGTCCCTTTCAAACCATATGATTTTATCCAAGTAATACACTGAGGTGGTCATATCAGAATCAGGAGGAACACTTAGATTATTAGTAGCAAAATAAGGATGTATACTGGACAGTTGAAAGCCTCAGATGGCCATCTTAGCTCCCAGTGGCTCACAGGATGCTGAGGTGAGTTACATGAGCTACCACTTTGTTCTCCTGCATCAGATCAGTCTAGATTTGGCCAAGGATGATAAAAGATCCCAAATAATAATAATCTAAGTAAAAAAGGTGTTCATTATTTCTTTTCCCATAAAAGCCAGAAGTGGGAGATCCAAGACTGGTTTGAGGGTTCAGCTCCACAGAGTCCTCAAAAGCAGCGCTTTGTCTGGAACTTCCCTCATGGTCCAGCGGTTAAGAATTCATCTCCCAATGCAGGGAACATGGGTTTGATCCCTGGTCAGGGAACTAAGATTCCACATGCCACAGAACAACTAAGCCCGAGCACTTCAACTACTGAGCCTGTGTACTCTGGAGCCTGTGAGCCACAGTTAGAAGCCTGTTCACTGCAGCTACTGAGCCCATGCACTGCAACGCAAGGTCCTGCATGCCATAACTAGACCCAACACAGCCAAAAATAAGTAAATAAAATAAGTATTTTTTTTAAGTGCATTGTCTTTAGCTTTCCACTATGCACTCCCAGGATGTGGCCTATCCCAGCGTCACGGCAAGACTGTCACAATCTCACTCCAAAATGATAGATGGAAGAGGCCAGAAGAAGGAGCAGAGCAACCATATCAGCTGACATTGAAGGAACATGTTTACAGGAACATGTTCTATTGGCCAGAACTGGGTGACACCCTTGGCCACAAGAAAAACTAGGTGTGGCCATGAGTCACTTACAAGTTCTGTTACACTTGGGTGTGACACCAAAAGCATACTCCATAGAGGACAAAATTGAGCAGTTGCTGCTGCTAAGTCACTTCAGTCGTGTCCGACTCTGTGCGACCCCACAGATGGCAGCCCACCAGGCTCCCCCGTCCCTGGGATTCTCCAGGCAAGAATACTGGAGTGGGTTGCCATTTCCTTCTCCAATGCATGAAAGTGAAAAGTGAAAGTGAAGTCGCTCAGTCGTGTCCGACCCTTAGCGAACCCATGGACTGCAGCCTACCAGGCTCCTCTGTCCGTGGGATTTCCCGGGCAAGAATACTGGAGTGGGTTGCCATTTCCTCCTCCAGGGGATCTTCCCGACCCAAGGATCAAACCTGCATCTCTTGTGTCTTCTGCATTGGCAGGCAGATTCTTTACCGCTGTGCCACCTGGGAAGCCCCTCATTGCCTGTTACGAAAATGCAAATTAGTACTACAATGAAGTACCACTACACATCTTATTAGAGTGCTGCAATTAAAAAGATGGACAATAATGGAAAAGAATCTAAAAAGGAATGTGTATATATGTATGTATAACTGAATCACTTAGCTCTACACTTAAAACTTGTACAACATTGTAAATCAACTATACTTCAATACGATAAAAATCTTAAAACATAAGAATTAGAAGATGCAGAATGCCAAATGATGACATAGATGCAGAGCACCTGGATCTCTTATAAGAATGTGAAATGGTGCAGCCAATGGTTTGGTGTTTCTTATAAAGTTATATGTGTGTGTGTATATATATATGTATATATGCCATATATATATCTGCCATATAACTGCCATATATCTGTGATATAACTCAGCAGTCTTACTCCTGGATATTTATCCCAGAGAAATAAAGCCCTTTGTTTACACAAAAACCTGTACATGAATGTTTCTGGCAGCTCTATTCATAATGGTGTGAAACTGGAATCAACCCAAATGTCCTTCAACAGATGAATGGATAAACAGATTGTGGTACATCCATACAACTGCAAAACAGCTCAGTAATAAAAAGGAATGAATTATTGATTCATAATGCAATCTGGATGAATCTCAAAGGCATTATGGGGAATGAAAGAAACAGTCCCAAAAGATTACACGCTGTATGATTCTGATACCAACCAGGGTTCCTGGTCTTCTACAAGCAGTGGAAATTGATCAGAGGCCAAATTGAAAATTCAGGCAAGGTGATATTGGGGCCCCTGCTGCAGTGGTGGGTGCGAGAACAAACAACAGGTTCCCTTGTTTGCTCATTTGCTGAGAGGGCAAGCTTGTTCCTTATATAGGATAGAGGTAGTGGTGTGTGTCCAGGGGTCAGACTGGAGGGGTGGTTTAGGTGTTTTGCTCACCCCTTTGGTGGTGGTGAGTGTTGGGGACATGTGCAGTACCCAGATTTTGTTCCCGTCACCCACCCAGTTTTTGCTCCAATAGGGGTTTTTTGATCTTTTTGTATCTTTTGTCCATAATTTTCCCCAGCTGTATGCACACATTTATTTTTAGTCCCTTATAGTTTCTTTGCTGCTCGAGGAGAGGTGTGTCCAAATACAAGCATTGCAGTACTGCAGCAAAGAGTCCCAGGTCCCACCCTGTCTCAATTCCATTTATATGACATCCTTCAGAAGACATGGAGAGTAGATTCCTGGTTTCTGAGGGTTATAGGTAGGGGAGATGTGAATTTGAGGGGCAGTGCCAGGGAATTTGAGGGGTGATAGAAATGGTCTGATTGTGGTGCTGGTTACATAAATCTATACATGTTTTAAAATTCATAATTGCACACCTCAAAAAAGTTGATTTGATTATAAAAATGTTATTACTACGGTAAAAAGGAGGCATGAATATTGGGGGGGGGGGGCGGCGGTAGCAATCTGACCACCTACACCTCTCTTTCCAGCACATTCTCTATGTTGGGCTCAGGCAGGGCTTCTCGAGCCCCAGAGCTATTGACATTTGGGGCCAGATAATTCTTTGTTCAGTGGCTCACCTGTAGCATGCAGGTTGTTTGCATCATCCCTACCCTCTACCCACTAGATGCCAGAACCATACCACATCCCCAGATGTGATAACCAAAAATGGCTCCAGACATTGTTAAATGTCCATGGGAAGCACAGTTGCTTTCCGTTGAGAACTGAGTGTGTTTCAGTTACTTACAACTAAAGAACCTTCAGTTGGTCATTTCCTTTCTCAGAGACCTTGTTGTTTTCATTCTGTCTTCTTTGCCTGTTTGGTGACAGCTGCCCAAGAACTTGCAAGGTGTAGGTTGGATATACCTGAGAATAGGTGAGGGGCATGTGAGGCTGCTGAGTAATCCCACACACAGGTCCCCCGCTTCTGTAATCTTTTCTCCGTACTCTTATCCCCATATCCATCACATAGCAAAAACTAGTGAGTCCCAGGCAGTTACTGATTCTGAGTGGTGAAGTATTAAGCCTACTTTGTACAAGTTACATCTTAAGCCATAGGTATTTCCCTTGGCTCATTTTAAACCACAGAAAAGCCATTCCACTATTTAAATATAGAAGAGTAACGTATTTTAATAATCATTCCCTGGGGCACATAGTTTTTCCTGTTGCATGAAAAAATAATGGTCAAAGCAGCCTGCCGCCAATTGCAAAGTTATGTAAAAGTAATGGAAAGAAATCCAAACCCATGTACCTTCCATTGCTCTGGACCACCTTTGCTGCGGTGCTGCACACTCCCTAGCCCAGAATAAAGATGGTGTGGTCATCATTCAAGTCTTTATTTCAAAAGAGCTTCCCTTCTTTCACAGGTGGCCGTGGAGAGTGGGCTAGAGAAGGACCTGTCCATTTCTGTCTTTAAGTTAGGAACCAGCAGTGGAATTTACTGGACTGTCTTAAAATAGGGGTGTATCAGAGGAGCAGAAGTTACTTTAGGATTTGTGCTTGCAAACTGCAGTGCTTGCAGACTCTAGGCTGGTAAGGAAACGATGAAGCAGGTCGAGTGGAAATTACAGTGAATAAGTTAGAAGGTCCATCCCCAGGTCGAAGTGGCTTCTCACATCTGTGTCATTGTTGCCATGTGGGAATCCCAACCTAGTGTTGTGAAATCTTATGCGTTTGTTTGTGTGTGTGTGTGTGTGTGTTGGCTGTTTGGAGTCTTCATTGCTGTGAGTGGGCTTTCTCTAGTTGCAGTGAGTATCTTGTTGTCACTAACTGGCTTAGTTGCCCTGCAGCATATGGAATCTTCACAGACCAGGGATTGAACCTGTGTCCACTGGACCAGCTGGGAAGTGCTCTTACATGTTTTTGATAGAAGTTGTAAACCAGCATCTTTATTTAGCCTCTTCTGATTAGTAAATGCTGCAATCAATTCACATGGAAAAAAAACAAATCTGAAGTGTATCTTGCTGTGTCCTGGAGCCAATGAGTTTGTGGTTTTTCATGACTCAATCCCCTGAAGATCAACTCTGCAGGAATCGCAAGAGAAAAGCTCAATAGAAATTTGGATACTGTCACTCCCCGCACCATCAGCCTCATTGACCCTCATCTCTCAGTCCTTGTAGATCCTTCCTTCCCAGTTGGCCTTCAGTTTCTTCTACTACTCTAATCATCCCAACCAAGATGAGAATGAGTCCTTTCTCCTGATTATTCAACTAAACTAAGATGGAACTTTTCCATAGGAACTTTTCCATCTAACCCTAATGACAGCAGCACCAAAACAGCGCACAGACAAGAAGCCCAAGTGAAGAAAAGCAGGGTATGAAATTGCATGGATGGAATGATCCCATGTATGTAAGGATTGCAACCATGGACTTCCCTGGCAGCCCAATGGTTAAGACTCTGAGCTTCCACTGCAAGGGGTGTGGGTTTGATCCCTGGTTGGGGAACTAAGATCCCACATGTGGTGCAGTACAAACAAAAAGAAAAATAAAAGCTGCAACCAAGAAATTGGGGGTGTAAATTGGTGCCCCCACTGTGGAATGTCTCCTCAAAAAAACTAAAAGATGAACTACCATATGATCCAGCAGTTCCACCTCTGGGTAGATACCAAAGGATTCTTAACCACAGAGGAAATCAGAGCCCTGCCTTAAAGTGATATGTGCACCCCCATGTTCACTGCAGCATTATTTACAATTACTAAGATATGGAAACTTCCCTGGTGGCTCAGATGGTAAAGAATCTGCCTGTAATGTAGGAGACTTGGCTGCGTTCAATTCCTGGGTTGGGAAGATCCCCTGGAGAAGGAAATGGCAACCCACTCCAGTATTCTTGCCTGGTGAATTCCATGGACAGAGGAGCCTAGCAGGCTACAGTCCATGGGGTTGCAAAGAGTCAGAATCCACTGAAGGACTAACATACACTCACAAGATATGAAAACTACCTAAGTGTCCATCTGTAAGGGAATGCATTAATAAATTGTTGTATATATCTATGCAATGAAATGCTTTTCTAAATCCCACCATTTGCAACTACACAGATGGACCTTGAGGGCATTATGCTAAGTGAAATAAGTCAGTTAGAGAAAGATGAATACTGTATGATCTCACTTACATGTGAAATCTTGAAATACTGAACTCAGATACAGAGAACAAATAGGTACTTTCCCAAGGCCATAGGGGTGTGGACAAAATAGGTAGAAGGGGATCAAAAGGTATAAATTTCCAGTTGTAAGATTACTAAGTTCTGAGGATATAACGTACAGGTGATGAATTTCAACTAAACTTATTGTGATAATAGGGTCTTTCCAGGTGGCTCAGTGGTAAAGAATCCACCTGCCAGTGCAGGAGACACAGGCGATATAGGTTTGATCCCTGGGTTAGGAAGATCCCCTGAAAGAGGAAATGGCAACTCACTCCAGTATTCTTGCCTGGAGAATCTCCATGGACATAGGAGCCTGGCGGTCTATAGTCCAAGGGGTCGCAAAGAGTCAGACATGACTGAGCAACTAAGCACACACATACAATATATCAAATCATTGTATTGTACACTTTAATATAATATGTCCATTATAATCTCAATAAAGCTGAAAAAAAAATTATCAATAGAAAAAAAGACTAGAGGGAAATATGGCAAAATATTGACAGTGGGTTAGCTCTGGGCATGGAAATAAAGGTTATTTCTTTCCCCATCAGCTTTCTTGTATTTTTTAAGTGCTTCATGCTGGGAATGTGCTCTTTCTAATTTATAATGGAAAACATTTTTTAAAGGAAATCTTATTTGGAGACTAAGTGAGAAACATAAAAAAGAGAAAGTTCAATAGTGACATTTAGTCAGTGTAGATTCATGGATGAATATCCACAGGTTTATTGAACTTGCCTGATGGTAGGGAGGCTGAACTTAGCTGGTTTCAGCAAACCAGGCTTGCTCCCCACAGCATACATCTTGGACAGGACTGTTGGGAAGAGTTACAGAGTGACCAGGCTGGACGTTTCCACCTTGGAATTCTGAGAAGAAGAGATTTAAACTGGAATGCTTCAGAGAAGAGTAACTTACAGTCCATCATTTAACACAAGGATGGAGCCCACGACTCAAAGTGTTTCCTTTCATGATTGTTTACAGGAGTGAGTGAAGAGGTGTCACCATGGTAAAAGTGGAAAAATAATAGAGCTTGGTAAAATGAAGTGCGAGCCTTAGGTCATGTCCTGGTGGGTGAATTGCAAATGGTTAATGTTACTTGAATCTTTGGGGCATGAGGACATTCTACCCTGAGTTAGACAACTCCATTCATAGCCTCGCATTAAAAATAGGCAATTTGGTGCACCCAGTTGTTTTAAGTTGGCAGCAAAAGGAGTTTGAATTCATGCATCAGTTCTGTCCACATGTTTGAATTTTCCAGAATGGTGTTTTGAACCTGTTAGAATAATGGAGTACACCCTGCGTTGTTTGCCATTGGATCTGAGCATAACCAAGCAGGCATCCATTACACTCAAGCCGGCATCACATTAGTCCTGTGATGATAACCAGGTCATGAGTTCTTCAGCCCAGTAAAACCTTTTTCCCAAGGCTTTGAGGATAAGGCACCTCACAATCTCTGTTTCATATCCTTTTAGAAGGTATAATCCTTAGACCACTTTATGCCAGATCTAGGCATAAATTCTTTACATTTAAGAGTTGAGGATAGCATTATTGATTTCTTCATGTACAGATGGAAAACTGAAACACAGAGAGGTTAAGTGACTTGCACAAGCTCACACAGCACATAATTGGTAGAACTGGAATTTTAACCCCAGCAGATTTCTCTAGAGTTCTTGATCTTGGAAATACTGTTGTTGTCTTACATTATATCCTAGAGCCTGTTGATCCACTGCCATAAGCCAAATTCACATTTTGCCTATTACAGTGCCTGAGGGTGTTTCTACACATGTGCGGCCTGAGGAAGGTCTTAGGTTTTGTCTGCCAGCATATTACAGAAACATTACTCTAATAAGTGTCCTCCTTAAAACAGGCCAATTCTAAAGGAAACTGGGAAGTTAATGGGTGGTTTTTAGCTCAAGGGTAGGAAAAAAGATACAACATGAACTCTGATGAACTGAGATGGAGAGAAAGCCAGAAATCCCACTCCAACATGATTTTATTCTAATAGTCATCATGATTCCATAACACCAAAAATGTTTCGTGCCAACTTGCTTTTTGTTTGTACATTTTCATGTCGTGTGAATTGGTGGACTGATGCTAAAGGAAAGAGGATAAAGGTTAGGGAGATACAATTTTTTGAAAAAAAAAAAAACCTGGTATGTGCCAGGCACAATGCTTGCCCCCTAAATCCTTTGCTGTTTAATTTTCTCAACTGTCTCATGAAAGGAGTTGCTGTCATTGGCACCCCCATTTTTCTGATAAGGCAGCTGAAGCCCAAAGAGGTTTAGTAACTCTCCCAGAATCAGACAGCAAGTAGCAGAATAAGTGACAGAAATGACTGTGTGTGTGTGTGTGTGTGCGCGCGCACACATTTGTGGCAGAGTAAGCCAATAGATTTTTGTGGGATATCCACTGTCATGTATCATTATACTAAATACGTATTAAAAATTAATTACAAGGAACATTAAATCAAACATTCATTACAGAATTATAGTGGTTCCAGAAATGAACAGTAGTGCTTTCTAGTTTTGTATATGAGAACTTTTTCTTATCAAAACACTTCCCATCCCATATGATGTAGCTCAACTTTTAACATTTTTTGACTGATAAAAATAACTAACCCAGAGGTTATGAATTCAATAATGTTTCAGGTAAATTTTTACTTTGTTAATCAACAGCTTTTTCATACAATTGAAAAGCACACATGTTTACATTATGGGTACCTTGGTCAGCCCATCCAAAAGTAGTGCTTGGTACCTAAGTGTCCATCAACAGAGGAATGGATAAAGATGTGGTACACATACACAATGGAATATTAATTACTCAGCTATTAAAAACAATGAAATGCCATTTGAAGCAACATGGATGGACCTAGAGATTGTCATACCGAGTGAAGTCAGAGAAAGAGAAATATCATATGATATCCCTTATAGGTGGATCTAAAAAGAAATGATACAGATGAACTTATTTACAAAACAGAAACAGACCTACAGATTTAGAGAACAAACTTACAGTACCCAGAGGGGAAGGATGGGAGGAAGGGATAGTTAGGGAGCTTGGGATCAACAGACACACACTGCTACATTTAAAATGGATAACCAACTGGAACCTACTATATAGCACAGGGAACTCTTCTTAATGTTATGTGGCAGCCTGAATGGGAGGGGAGTTTGGGGGAGAATGGATACACATAGATGTATGGTTGCGTCCCTTTGCTGTCCACCTGAAACAATCATAACATTGTTAATCAGCTATATTCCAATACAAAATAAAAAGTAAAAAAAAAAATACTGATTGGTGCACCTATGGCTTTTGGGACCATACGTCCAAAAAGGCCCCTTCTCTGCTGGGATCCGTGGTTCCCCAGGTTGAGAGCCGTGATTTAGAAAGTCACAGAGAGGACACATCAAACATTCGGTCCCCCGGTGCTCCAGCGCATATGGAGCAGGAAAGTGTGTTACTGCCATGCTGGAGGTCAGGAGGTTTTCCTAAAACTGTATGACTCTCAAATTCAAAGAAAGTCACTAAAGCTCACTCAACACATTTTAAATCTAAGAGCATCATTAAGATAAAATCGTTTGTTCTTTAAATGACCAAATTAGGCATTATCACAATTAAAGAGAAAGCACTTCCTGGTAATAATTCCTCATCTCATTTTCAACTTGCCTTGTTTAGCTTTATGAATTTTGAGAAAGAAGCTATTGTTGCAAATGGAATGTTGTTTTCACTAGCTGCTGTGTTTAGAAGAAACATTTAGACTTGCTTTGGTGGCAGGAAGTCCAAGCCTTCCTTTATTCTGGGTGGGGGGTTGGGGGGTGGGGAAGTCTCTGTAAGTGTGAGCTTCCTGTTTGCTGGTGATGATTGGGGAAGGTTTTCTTTAACTTCTGTATCTGTTAATGAACAGAGTGTGTGTTAGGCACTCAGTTGTCTCCCACTCTTTACAACCCCTTTAGCCTGCCAGGCTCCTCTGTCCATGGAATTCTCCAGGCAAGAATACTGGAGTGGGTAGCCATTTCCTTTTCCATTGGATCTTCCTGAACCCAGGGATCAAACCTGGGTCTCGTACATTGGCAGGCAGACCCTTTACTGTCTGAGCCACCAGGGAAACCCTATGAACCGGGACCAGAATACAATAAGTGAGAAATCTACCTGTCTTCTCCAACTCTTTTCTACCAACCAGATGGGGTTATATGTATAAATCCTAGAGGACAGGGTTTATCCCCTCTCTCATTTCTGAAACTACGAATCCTTCTGAAAACACAGGAATCACCTAGTACAAAACCATTAACTCAGTCTTGACGAGAGTTATTCTGTGGAAGCATCATTGGAAAGAACAATACTTGATTGGTTTCTTTTTCTAAAATTTGTTTTGAGGCTGTTTTCTTTACCCCCCAAAAGAAAAATCGGTGGGTCTAAATGAACCATTTGAACTCCAGCATTAGTAGAAAAGACAAATCTTAGAGCTGATGACATCTCATGGTTGGGAAATGCATCTTAAGTTGGCCCTGATTCAAGGGCCAGTGAGCCTGAACCCAGAGTCCCCTACTCACCTTTTCAACTCTGTAAGTAAAAGAGGAGTAGTTTGAATGACATTGGTGGTCCCACGAGATACTTTTGAGCTAGAAATAGTCTCCCTAAGGAGAAAATCACTCAGCGCTCTGTAGTTTCTCAAGCTTTGCCTTTGCTTGCTTTAAATTAATTCCTACAGAAAGAACATTTTGGTCCTAAAATGAGGGTCTGCACAGGACAGATCACCAGGCCACAAATCAGAGCCAGCTTCAGGAACTGAAAAATAAAAATAAAAAAGCTAAGTTGTAGAAGGCAAATTCTGTTTAGGAGGCTGTATCTAAGTGTGCAAAGTCTTACTCCAGCCATGTAATCTTCATCCTCTTATGAATCTATGATGATTAGTCTTCACTTTAAATAACTACCAGCAACCCTGAAAAGTTGAGTGGGATTTTAACTCAATTTGCTCTTGTTTAAAATTGCCATTTCAGAGTCATTGTATTAAGTTTACCTTCGTTGTTTTTCAATTGGCTGTGTCTTGAATTTTTCTACCTTCTTCCTCCCCCATTCCTTAGACTTGGTATCATAAATTTATTTGTCGGTTCACCCATCCGCTATCTATCCACCCATCCATCCATCCACCCATTCATCCATCCATCCTTCCTTCCACCCAACCATTCAAAAAGCATTTCCTTGCTGACTCTGTGCCAGAAATAGTGATTAGTAATAGCTTAGTGATTTTCAAGTGGGGACAGTTTTGCCCTCCTAGGGCTATGTCTGGGGACATTTTTGATTGTCATAACTGAGAGTGATTGGGGTGCTACTTGCCTCCAGTGAGTAGAACCTAAAGATGCTGATAAACATCTGCAATGCAAAGGATATCTTCCAACAACAGGGGGTTATCTAGCTGAATATAATAATGCTGAGGCTGAGACATTCTGCTGACTCAGAGATAAATAACTGGGTCAATTCAGTTCAGTCGCTCAGTCGTGTCCGACTCTTTGCAACCCCATGAACTGAAGCACGCCAGGCCTCTCTGTCTATCACCAACTCCCTGAGTCCACCCAAACCTACGTCCATCAAGTCGGTGATGCCATCCAGCCACCTCATCCTCCGTCATCCCCTTCTCCTCCTGCCCTCAATCTTTCCCACCATCAGGGTCTTTTCCAATGAGTCAGCTCTTCACATCAGGTGGCAAAAGTATTGGAGCTTCAGCTTCAACATCAGTCCTTCCAATGAACACCCAGGACTGATCTCCTTTGGGATGGACTGGTTGGATCTCCTTGCAGTCCAAGGGACTCTCAAGAGTCTTCTCCAACACCACAGTTCAAAAGCATCAATTCTTAGGGGCTCAGCTTTCTTTATAGCCCAACTCTCACATCCATACGTGACCACTGGAAAAACCATAGCCTTGACTAGACGAACCTTTGTTGGCAAAGTAATATCTCTGCTTTTTAATATGCTGTCCAGGTTGGCCATAACTTTCCTTCCAAGGAGTAAGCGTCTTTTAATTTCATGGCTGCAATCACCATCTGCAGTGATCTTGGAACCCAGAAAAATAAAGTCAGCCACTGTTTCCACTGTTTCCCCATCTATCTGCCATGAAGTGATGGGACCGGATGCCATGATCTTAGTTTTCTGAATGTTGAGCTTTAAGCCAGGTTTTTCACTCTCCTCTTTCACTTTCATCAAGAGGCTCTTTAGTTCTTCTTCACTTTCTGCCATAAGGGTGGTGTCATCTGCATATCTGAGGTTATTGATATTTCAATATCAATAGCTCCTCTCGGCCAAATAACTGGGTAGCTGGCCATATGAAATTTACAGTATCGCAGGAGACATTGGCAAATAAACAGGAATTGTGCTGATGCTACTTGTGAGGTCGTAAGTGTTATCCATCATTTCTGCTTCAGAGAGTGGTTCAGCAGTGAGACTATTCATGGATCTATGAGAAGATTCTTTTCTGGAGAGGTCCAGTAGGAACTGGATATCGGGGGAAAGAGGCTGGGTGAACAAAAGCATTGTAGATGCAGGTTTGGGTCATATCATTGTTGGGGTGAAGGTTGGGACCGTAAATGTGTGTGAAGACTCTGAGGGAAAGGTAACAAGTTCATACACCTGCAGGTGCCAGGTGAGGTGAGGAGGACAGTGACAGATGGCAGCTGATACAGCTCCCTGGGGACTCTGGCAAACTTCAGAGCAGCCAAAATAGGCAGTGGCTCCAGGCTATTGCCTCTCCAAGAATGCAGGCCTAATGTGGCCTTATCCTTGTGATTTTTCAAGAGAAGTTAGAAGCCCAGACTTTATATGAAATCTCCTGAATTTTAAATGTTAACTAATTCAATACAATGAGTCCCCTACATACATACCTTCAAGTTGCAAACTTTCAAAGATGCCAGTGTGCGTTCGCGTGTCCAGTCACCTGATCGTTCACGTGTCTGGTGTACATTGTCATCGTCACATGTGTGCATCCTCTACACGTGGTTGTGCTTTTGTGTACTGTATGGTCAGTGAACAGCCGACTCATTGGAAAAGACCCTGATGCTGGGAAAGATTGAAGGCAGAACGAGAAGAGGGCAACAGAGGTTGAGATGGTTGGATGGCATCACCGACTCAATGGACTTAAACTTGGGCAAACTCCGGGAGTTGGTGATGGACAGGGAAGCCTGGTGTGCTGCAGTCCATGCAGTAGCAAAGAGTTGGATGTGACTTGGTGACTGAAGAACAACAACAGTAGTGTATAGAGTACCGTAGTATAGATCTTAATTTCAAGCCCAGGATGTCCAGAAACAAGCGTGAAAGCAGCAATGATATAGCTGGTACTACTAAGACGTACCAAGCGATAACCATGGAATAGGGGGCCCAGAGGAAGGATGAAGGGAGACAAGAGGAAGAAGAAATAACTGAAGAGCCTAAGAGATTCACGATGCAGGCAATGGCAAAGGCGTTTTCTTTATTTGAGGGCCTTGTTAGTTTTTGAGTCACAGGACCTGAATGTAGAACGGTACACGAAGGTTGCAGCAGCCGTTCAGAAAGCAACCCAGTGCTACCATGTCATCTGTGATGCGAAAAAAAAGAGCTACTACCCAGACATCACTGGACTGTTTTTTTCAAGAGGGTAGATGGAATTGAATCCAGCAAGAATCTGAAAGCTGTGCCATTAACGTCAGGTGTGAGGACGTGGCCCTCCATCTCCTGTTGCTGATGATCCTTCAGCTCTGTCATCTCCCACTGCCTCTCCCTCCTCCAGTCAGTAACTCTTCTTGTCTGTTCACTCGATGCCAGACAGATGACTCCTGTGTGCCAGTTGTTGAACTGTTCTACTGTACTTTTCAAAGTACTGTACTATAAGATTTAAAATGTTTTATTTTTTGGTGTTTGTTTTTATGCATTATTTGTGCAAAAAGTATTATAATCCCATTACTGTACAGTACAATATATAGTCAATTATGTAAGTTGGGTACCTAGACTAACTTTGTTGGACTTAAGAACGAAATGGATTTACGAACGCGCTCTTGGGACAGAACTCATTTGTATGTAGGGGACTTACTGTATATGTTCTAGAAAGCAAACTAAAAAACATTGAGCACTGCTCACACCTGTAGGCTGCATTCTATAGTGTTTTGACATGTCTTTTCAGGGGTAAATGAGTGAAGACTCATGATACCCACTATGGTACCTGGGAGACAGTAGGTGCTCCATAAATATCGGTTAAGAATCAATGTGTGTGTGGTTAGTCGCTCAGTCATGTCCGACTCTTTGGGACCCTGTGAACTGTAGCCCACCAGTCTCCTCTGTCCATGCAATTTCTCAGGCAAGAATACTGAAGTGGATTGCCATTTCCTTCTCAAGGGGATCTCCCTGAACCAGGGGTCGAACCTGAGTCTCTTATGTCTGCCTTATTGGCAGGCGGATTCTTTACCTCTGAGCCAGCTGGAAAGCCCCATGATTGACATTGGAGAAGATTATTCTTTGTCGTGTGGTGCCCTGTGGCCTGTAGGATGTTTAGCAGCATCCCTGGCCTTTCCTCACTAGATGCCAGTAGCACTCCCTCCACCCCCAGTTGTGCCAACCAAGGTGTTTCCAGATGTTGCCAGCACCGTGCTTGCCCAGCAAATTACAATTTAAGTCAGTGCCATGAGAACTTGGCTGTGGCCCGCTTGCAGATCTGTCAGACCCAGGTACTGAACCCACCAAGAGTCAGACAGGCTTCCTTAAGTCCTCCTGGTCTCCCCAGAACAGACACCTGGGCCCCTCTTTCCTGGATGGAGGTCATTCTGTGACTGTCTGCTGCTTCCAAGGAGTTTAGCCTTTCAAGACCCAGGTCACCTCTTTGGTTAATGAATGTTTAACAGAAGCGCCTTGAGAGATGGAGCGTACCTGCAGCTCTGTTTCACAGCTGCTCACAGCTACACGCACCTGGCCCACCCACCTGCTGGAGAAGGGCTGGCAGAGTAATCCTTGTGCTCCAGGGGCTCCAGCACTGCCTGTGTGTCCACGGGGAGGAGGAGGCCACCCTGTTGCCCTGGTCTTTGATGGTATCAGTAATGAAAGCAGAAGCTACTATTAGCTTTATTGAGCAACAGGCCTTTACTAACTCAGGCAGGTGGTTCTCAAACTTGAGAGTAAAAATCACCTGGAGAGACTTCTCCAGTGGACCAGTGGCTATGACTCTGCACTCCCAATTTAGGGGGCATGGGTTCGATCCCTGGTCAGGGAACTAGAGCCCACATGCTGCAACTAGGAGTTCGAGTGCTTTGGTGGCATGTTGCCACGAAGCAAGACTGAAGATCCTGAGTGCCACAACTAAAACCTGACATGGCCAAAGCAAATAAATAGTAAAAAAAAAAAAAAAAAAAAAGAATCACCTGGAGGACCTATTGAAAAGAGCTGCGAGGGTTTCCACAATGGCACCTGCCATCACAAGTGTCCATGTGGTGTAGGGAGCTCCCAGAAGCAGCTGACACCAATGTCTGTGTCCCCAAGGTGAGCCTCAGTTGCCTCCTGCCGCTCCACAGACTCTCCAAGACCCGCGGGTGAATGGACAAGTCTTCTGTTGAAGTATGCTGACTTGTGACACCCTTCAGCATCCTCTTCATAGAGTAGCTTGGGAAAAAAGCCAGAATTCACTTGCCATCAGATTTCAGTATGAATAAAAGGACTTGTCTTGCAGAAAATGATGGAAAGAATGGTTAACCCTTTTACCTCTGAACATTGAATAAGATAAACTTCTAGCTGCTAGTCTTTATTTTTTTTTGTGGACCAGTGTTCTGTATAAATAATTAGGATGTAATCATTTAATTCTCAAAGAGGTTAAATATATCTACAGCAATCAACCTCAGTACTGACACTACAATATTCCATTCTACATATGTCAAAAAAAGAAAAAGAAAAGCAATGCAGGGCCCAGAGTTTCTGACTCAGGAGGTTTGGGAATGGGGTCTGAGAATTTGCATTTCTGTCTTTTTTTAAGATTTTTTTTTTTGAGGTGGACCTTGGTTTTGTTTTTTTTTTTTTTTTGGCTTATAAATTGACTTTTATTTTATTCCTTTTTTTTTTTTGGCATTCAAGTCTTAGTAAGTTCTAATCTCAGCACATAGTTGTTATGTTTCTGTTGGTGGGGACAGAGACGACCTCAAGGTTTATAACTCTCCATCTGTGCTAAAAAGTTAACATTTATTTCATAATATTGTTTTTTAAATTTATTTAATCATTTTAACTGGAGACTAATTACTGTACAATATTGTGGTTTTTACCATACATCGACATGAATCACCCACAGGTACACATGTGTCTCCCTGTCCTGAACCCCCCTCCTACCTCCCTCCCCGCCCCATCCCTCTGGGTTGTCCCAGAGCACTGACTTTGAGTGCCCTGCTTCATGTATCCAACTAGCACTGGTCATCTGTTTTACATGTGGTAATATACATGTTTCAATGCCGTTCTCTCAGATCATCCCACCCTGCTCTTCTCCCATAGTCTAGAAGTCTGCTCTTTACATCTGTGTCTCTTTTGCTGCCTTGCATATAGGGTTGTTGTTACCGTCTTTCTAAATTCCATATATATATATGTGTGTGTGTGTGTGTGTGTGTTAATGTATTGGTGTTTCTGACTTACTTTACTCTGTATAATAGGCTCCCGTTTCATCCACCTCATTAGAACTGACTTAAATGTGTTCTTTTTCATAGCTGAGTAATATTCTATTGGTTTATGTACCACAACATACCTCTGTCAGTAAAGAATCTGCCTACAGTGCAGGAGACCTGGGTTTAATTCCTGGGTTGGGAAGATACCCTGTAGAAGGAAATGGCAACCCACTCCAGTATTCTTTCCTGGAGAATCCCGTGGACAGAGGGACCTGGTAGGCTGCAGCCCATGGGGTCACGAAGAGTCAGACACGACTGAGCGACTTCACTTTCACTTTTCACTTTCATGCACTGGAGAAGGAAATGGCAACCCATTCCAATATTCTTGCCTGGAGAATCCCAGAGACGAAGGAGCCTGGTGGGCTGCCGTCTATGGGGTCGCACAGAGTCGGACACGACTGAAGCTTCTTAGCATAGCATAATAATGAGTGATGTTGAGCATCTTTTCATGTACTTATTAGCCATCTGTATGTCTTCTTTGGAGAAGTGTCTGTTTAGTTCTTTAGCCCACTTTTTGATTGGGTTGTTTGTTTTTCTGGTATTGAGATGTATGAGCTGCTTGTATATTTTGGAGATTAATTCTTTGTCAATTGCTTCATTTGCTATTATTTTCTCCCATTCTGAAGGCTCCCTTTTCACCTTGCTTACAGTTTCCTTTGTTGTACAAAAGCTTTTAAGTTTACTTAGGTCCCATCTGTTTATTTTTGTTTTTATTTCCATTACTCTGAGAGGTGGGTCATAGAGGATCTTGCTGTGATTTATGTCAGAGAGTGTTCTGCCTGATGTGTGGACCATTTTTAAAGTCTTTATTGAATTTGTTACAGTATTGCTTCTGTTTTATGTTTTGGTTTTTTGGCCTCAAGGCATGTGGAATCTTAGCTCCCAAACCAGGGTTTGAACCCACAGCCTCTGCATTGGAAGGCAAAGGCTTAACCACTGGATCACCAGGGAAGTCCCAAGAAAATTTGCATTTCTTATAGGTCCCTAGGTGGCTCAGTGGTAAAGAATCTGCCTGCAAATGCAAGAGACATGGGTTTGATCCCTGGGTCGGGAAGATCCCCTAGAGAAGGAAATGGCAACTCACTCCAGTATTCTTGCTGATAAAATCCCATGGACAGAGGAGCCTGGTGGGCTACAGTGCATGGGGTCGCAAAGAATCACACACCACTGAGCAACTGAGCACACACGCATGCTGCTGCTGGCCTGGGGGGCCGCACTTTGAGGACCACTCATCATCTAGGCTCCAGTCAAGATCCCAGCTCCCTTCCTCCACCTGGTTCCTCCCTCCAGAACTCAGGAGGCCGGGAGGATTTAGCAATGCCTGTCCAGCCCTTTCTGGATTCTCTACCTGGGGCTGACTAATTCACCAGCAGACTCTAGCCAAGTATCATATCATTGAGTTAAATTGTAACTCGCTATGCAGTACTTTCCTGGTTCAATAAAGTGAATTTATATGCCAACCAGCTTCTTCGTTTTTTAATTATTTTTCTTGTCCCCTTGATAATGTAGTGTATTTGGATGGGTTGCCCGGTCACTAGAGTGAATTAGTGGAATCCCTCTTTATAGGTTTTTGTTTGTTTGAGCTTAACAGAGGTGGTTTAAATCACTGGATGTCTGAAATGCCTTCTCCGGCAAGTGCTTGGATAATGCTTCATTATAAGCAGGCTTAGCTGCTGAGACACATATAGATTAGAACAATTTGCCTCTCTGCTGATGGAGAAACTGTGACATTTTGGTGGCTCTGATACAGAGCTGTTTTGTCAGAATGGGAAAGCTTCTTACGTTTCTGTTCAGGTCTAAATAAATTAGCTTCCTGTGCCTGCATGCTGGTAGGAACCTGGGGCAGGCAGCAACTATGGTGGGGTCTGCAGACTGGGAGGGAGCTGCTTGCTCACAGCATGGTGACCAATTCAACCTGCTTTGCCTTTGAAAATCTGATAGAAACTATAAACATGGAGGAAAAATACGTATGTAATGACATTATGCATATGGGGTCAGGGACTTTGGCCCCCTAAGCCATCACTTGAACCAGGTTTAGAATCTGCAGTAGAAAGAACACTCACAAAACAGGTCACTTAGGCCACTGTCCACTGGTGAGTTCTCAGTGACCCCACATTCCTTCTCTTCACCCTGTATTCCCCTACCGCAAACTCCCAGTACCATCTCTACCAGTTCACTCCAGGATGTTTCAGGGCATTCCAGGTAATCCTAGAGTTATCCTAATTCACCCAGGGATGTTTAGAGACTTTAAGAACTTCTACTTTTGCTTTGATGATGTTTATGTTTTAAAGGAGGCTGCTGGGTAAAGGCAGATCTAGCTAAAGGCGTGTCTTACTAATGGTGAAATTACAGATCACCAAGAAGAGATGGCTATTTAACCTTGATGAAATTTAGGACACTGTTTTCTTTGCAGGGATGGGAGTGGGAGCAGTGGGGATAAGTATCAGAAGATAAGGGGAAAAAAGTCATCAGTTGCCTAGCCTCTCTGCTTACCATCAAGTCCAATTAGTCCCCTTTCCATTCATCTCTCTCGCAGGCAACACTATATGTTGTATCTTTTATAACAGATGGAAACTTCTAGAAAGTCAACTACCTCCTTGGTTCTGCCTGGGAAAGTAAAATGTTATGTTTTCCGTAAACAAGATGAACAAAGCATTCCAAGCCTGTTCCTGAATTGGGTATATCATCTTAAAGTGAATTTGTCGCTTTTAGAAACCATGATCTCTATGGCCTACAGACAAGGCAATTTTCAAATAAAGCAGGTCCTGGCATCTGGGAAGACTAGCTGTTTCCTTTGTTGCCAGGGAAATCATTTCGAAATGGAAAACACCCCGAGTCCCAGCCCCCAACCATCTCCAAAACAATCCACATTCTTTACAGTAAAAAAAATCAAAACAGCGGAACAATAGACAACACAAAACCCAACACATTATTGTACATCGCGAAGGTTTTTTTCCCCAACTGAAGGGATGAAAGGGCATCATAATTTTGTTTTCAAATGTGTTTAAGAACCTGTTATTAAAACGGAATTAAACCGGAGTCCCAGGGCAGCAGCTCTGAGACTACCGGGAGATAATCTTGATAATGCGATTAGCGCTTGCTTGAATGGGGCTGGGAGCAAAAGAGAAGGCTAGACGTGGAAGCCGGAGCTTTACTGAGCCACCACCAGCAGCCGTGGCCAGAACACAGATGCCTCATTCTCCCTACGATTGTACAGTGGACCCTGCCATCAGAGAGGTTGGAGGGCCTTGAGGGTGAGATGAATAATAACATTTATATCCTATTAATGCCCTGTAGGCAGATACTATTATAGCCACCCATTTCCCCCATTTTCAGATGAGAAAACTGAGGGGTAGTGAGTTCCCTGAAGGCACAACTGATGAGCAGGAGAGCTGGGATTCAAACACAGGTCGGCCAGCAGGAGAGTCCGCTCTGTTTTTATTTTTTTCGACTGCTCTGGGTCTTCGTTTGGATTGAGGGCTTTATCTAGCTGTGGCATGTGGGAGGCTGCTCTGGGTGTGGTGCCCAAGCTTTTCTTGTTATGGAGCATGGGCTCTAGAAGGTGCAAGCTCAGAAGTTGCAGCGCGAGGCCTCTCTAGTGGTGGTGCAGGGGCTCTGAGGCGTGGAGAGCCCTCCTCTTTACAACTGTAGGTTGGGTGATTGGGCCATGAAATGCAGATGACTCAAGGCTGATGGAAGGCTTTTATTTAATAGCAGTCCCCACCCTGGACCCTGCAGCCTAAGAGCCAGAGGGCTGTGATCTCTGCCTAAATGCTTGCCCATGAGGCACAGTCAGTGGCCGGGTAAGAGGCTCCTCATATGTGCTGCACTTTGACTTCAGCTTTTGTGTCTGTCCAGAAAGCAGAGTCCTCTCCGTACCTTGGCCAAATGGCCCATTGAATGGCAGGCTGGTGGCAGGTACATCCTCCAGGTAACAGGGCCTCCTGAAGTCCCAGAATAACGTTGTGGGTTCAGGGCCCAAGCAAAGAGGAAAATAAGTGTTGGTTGAGTGCTGACTCTGTGCTGAGCCCTGTCACAAGCCTCTTATCTAACAGAGCTCGTTTAAATGTTGTGGAAATTCTGCGAGGGAAGTGATGGTGTTTTTCCCACTTGCAGATGGAAAAACTGAGGTACTGAGAAGCTGAGTGAGTCTTGAACCAAGGAGAAGGGATGATTCTCAGCATGAAAGGTCAGAGGCAGTGAGTAAAGGATAAGAGGATGAGTCTTATTTCTGTTGATTACAACTTGAAGATCTCTCTAACCCTCCATGGATTGTCTGCTGAGGCCCCTGGAAACTTTGACCAACTGAACATTACTACAGTTAAGAGCAGGGGCTGGCAAACTTTTTCTGTAAAAGTCTAGATAATAAATATTTTAGGTTTTATGGGCTGTGTGATGTCTATTGCAACTCTGCAGCTCTATTGTTGTAACAGGAAACCAGCCATGGAGAATATGTAAATAAATGGGTTTAGCTGTATTCTAATAAAACTTTATTTACAAAAGCAAGTGGTGGGCCAGGGTTTGCTGACCCCATTAAGGGCCTGGCTTCTGAGCTCAGAAAGGCCTGGGGTAGAATCATAGCTTCACCACTACCAGCTCTGCAATCCTGAGGAATGTTCTTTACTTCCATGAGCCCTAGTTTCTTCATACATAAAGTATTTCTGTGTTCTTACCTGCCTCATAGGATTCTTGAGTGCCCTGGGCCAGGAAGGAGAGAAGACTCCCAGGAGAGAGATCTGCTGCATTCACTTCATTATCCCCTCTGCAGCAGGCAGGGTTTAGTAGAGGCTCTACTGGACAGCAGCCATTGCCTTGGGAGTGATTGCCCTGTTTGCAGGTATCTGTGCGGACCAGGAAGTCCAAAAGAGACTTCCTGGGCCAACTGCAATGTTAAATCAATGGGCTGCTGACAGTTTGCTTGTTGGTCAGCCTTAGGGAGTGGGGAGCCACATGCCTCTGAAGCTTATGACTGTCCGAATGTATCTGGGTCTGCATGGGTGTCATCTTTAGGACTGGAAGAAGATATACAGTTGGCACACTAGGTCCCAGGCACCATTTTTAGCAGCTCTTTCCTCAAAAACACGAGTCTTTTAGTTCTTAAAATGTCTGTGCATGTTGGTTTCTATTTTCATAATGTGAGTATCTTTACATGTCTTACAGATACTGACCCATCTTTTTTGGTAGCTTTCTTTTACTGGGTCATGTGTGTGTGTGTGTGTGTATGTATGAGTGTGCATGTGTGTGAGTATAAGTGCAGATGTGTTGGGGAAGTGGAGGAAGTAGTTTACTCTCTTTTCTCTTTAACTTTTCATTTTCCTAAAGATGATGCTATTTATTCAGTATCTACTGTTTGCCAGCTGCTTTTTACTCTATTACCAATACTTATGTATTTTGTAAAAGGTACATGTTGTTAGTAGTAGTGGTGTAGTCGCTAAGTCATGTCTGACTCTTGCAACCCCATGGATTGTAGACTGCCTGGCTCCTCAGTCCACAGGATTTCCCGGGCAAGGATACTGGAGTGGGTTGCCATTTCCTTCTCCAAGAGGTACATGTTAGGCCTTATTATTCCTATTTGCAAATGATGAAACTGAATCTGAGAGAGGAAGGGAACTTGATTGTCCAAGGCCTCCCAGACAAAACATAGGAAGGTCAAGGCCAAACTCAGGGCTACTCAGCACAGAAACATATTCTTTCTTTCTAGATCACCAATCAGTCACTTTCCCCTTTAACTAGTCCCCTGCAAAGCCAGTGTCCATGGTTGTTGTTCCAATATGTATATTATAATAGAGTTTGATATTCCATCTCAAATAAAAAGGATACCCGCACATTTTATATCCTCTTCTTAAAAGAAAATTAGTTGCATGCATCAGGATGGCTATTATTTTAAAAAACAGAAAATAACAAGTGTTGATGAAGATGTGGAGAAATTGGGATCCTTATGCCCTGTAGGTGGGATTGTGAAATGGTGTGGTCGCTATGGAAAACAGTATGGCAGTTCCTCAAATTAAAAATAGAACAATCACATGTTCCAGCAATTCTTCTTCATGATATATACCCTAAATAATTGAAAGTGTGGTCACAAAGAGATATTTGTATACCCATATTCATAGCAAAATTATTCACAATAACCAAAAAGTAGAAACAAATCAGGTATCCATGATGAATGACTGGTATCTCCCTACAATGGAATATTATGCAGCCTTCAAAAGGAAGAAATTCGGACACAGACTACAACATGGATGAACTACGAGAACATTATGCTCCGTGAAATAAGCCAGTCACAAAAAGATAAATCCTGTTTAATTCCATTTATATGAGGCATTTTTAGAGTAGTAAAATTCATAAGACAGAAAGTAGAATGGTAGTTACTAGAGGCAACTGTTTTGATATCAATTTGAATAGTATTTGCTTTAGTGAAAAAAAAAAAAAACAACAGTGATTTCTTCCCCTGTTTATGCATCAGAATCCTCTGGTAACCTCGTTATAAATCAGTTGCTATGACAAATACAAGGCAGATTCCTGACCCCACTCAGATCCCCCTTGGCATGAAGGCCAGGAGACTGTATTTCTGTTAAGCTCTTTGGTGATTCTGGTACCCAGTGTTTGAAAACAACCAGCATAAACAATTCCTCCTCCCAGAAACAAGACCAGCTTTGTATCCTTAGTGAGGCATTTGGAGCTGCCTGCCTGTTTCCACTCCTTGCCCTGAAAAGGTGGTCCTGTCTATACAGACACTGTAACCACCGCCTGTGACTTGCCCCATCCTGCATCATGCCAAGAGCATCTCCTGTGAAAAGGACAACAGAGTATTCAAATGAATGGGAGATCTGAGCAGATTGAGCAGACCTCTCTGTGTTATCTTCTCGCACTCTCCAAGTATATCAAGTGGCTATCTTTGGGCACTATTTACAATAGCCAGGACATGGAAGCAACCTAGATGTCCAGTGACAGATGAATGGATAAAGAAGTTATGAGATATATATATATATATATATATATATATATATATATGTATATATAAAATGAAATATTACTCAACCATGAAAAGGAACAAATTTGAGTCAGTTGTAGTGAGGCAAATGAACCTAGAGCCTGTTGTACAGAGTGAAGTAAGTCAGAAAGAGAAAATCAAATATTGTATATTAATGCATACATATTGAATAATGGTACTGATGAACCTATTTGGAGGGCACAGATAGAGACACAGATGTAGAGAATGGACTTGTGGACAGAGCAGGGAAAGGAGAGGGTGGGACAAGTGGGATAGTAGTATTGACATATAGATACTTGGTTGTTCTTTAGTCGCTAAGCTGTCTGGTTCTTTGTGACCCTATGGATAGTAACCTGCCAGGCTCCTCTGTCCATGAGATTTCCCAGACAAGAGTACTGGAGTGGGTTGCTAGTTCCTTCTCCAGGGGATCTTCCCAACCCAGGGGTCGAACCCACATCTCCTGAAATGGCAAGAGGATTCTTTACCACTGTTCCACCTGGGAAGCCCCATATAGGCACTACCACGTATGGAACAGATAGCTAGTGGAAAGCTGCTGTGTTACACAGGGAGCTCAACTCAGTGCTCTGTGATGAACTAGAGGAGTCAGATGAGGTGGGGAAGGGAGGCTTAAGAGGGAGGGGTTATATATATACTTATAGCTGATTCACATTATTGTACAGCAGAAACCAACACAACACTGTAAAGCAATTATCCTCCAATTAAAAATAAAAAAATAATCAAATGTAAAAACCAAAAAAAGATTGCATTGGAAATATACTTCCACTGTTTGCTATGCAGCCTCTTCCTCCCATGGAGTAGTTGGGCATCAGTAAAATGACACTTTTTGACTCTGCTGATACAGTGATTGATGAGTAAGTAATGTGATAGCTTCATTTACCATCAAAATCAATTATTGAACTGCCATACAGTTATATTTGCTGCTGAGAAACATGATGTCACAAGAATCAACCCTTGGGTGCTTATTAGGGTTGGGATTGGATGGAGAGGGAATGATGGGTTAGGACACAGGCGCTCCAAGCCTGGAATCAAAGCTGGTTCTGCTCACTCAAAAAACTCCCTCTGGGGGATGGTTTCTCTTAGATGAGGTATAGCAAGGTGATGATCATTCTGGCCTCCTGAGGATCTGAGTAGAAGAGGCCCAGAGAGTGTTTGGCCCAGGACTGACCCATTGTCATGAGCTGATTTCCTTACCAAGTATTAGCGTTGTAGTTCTTTGTACTTCTCCAGGGGATTTTGTTCTCCTGTAGTTCTCTTGTGGTTTTGTTAACACACACAGAGCCACCTCATCTGGTTAAAAACTAGCTCCTTGTCTGCGTCTCCATTCCTACCCTGCAATTAGGTTCATCAGTACCATTTTTCTAGATTCCATATATATGTATATATATGCATTATATATATACATATATATGTATATATATATTTGTGTGTTAACATATGATATTTGTTTGTCTCTTTCTGACTTAGTTCACTCTGTATGACAGACTAGGTCCAACCACATCAGTACAAATGACCAAATTCTGTTCCTTTTATGGCTGAGTAATTATTCAATTGTATATATATATATACCACATCTTTGGGAACAAGAGGGTGGGATGAATTGGGGGAGTAGCATCTACTGTCTGTTGAATTGTCTGCATTTTAAAATCTCCTGGATCTCAAATATTGTAAGCAGTAACATAGCCAAATACATCTGGGGTGAGTAAGGAAAGAATTTATAGAGTTTCGGGGTTGGGTAATTGTATGTTCTTTTTAAAATTCTTCTTTTAATTGAAATTTTTCTCCACTAAAAATATACAACAATATATATATGCATTAATATGTGATATTTGTTTTTCTCTGTATGTCAGACGCTAGGTTTATCCACATCATTACAAATGACTCCATTTCATTCATTTTTATGGCTGAGTAATATTCCATATGCAGACATAGAGAATGGACTTGTGAACATAGGAGGACAGAGAGGGTGGGAGGAATTGAAAGAATAGCATTGACCTATATACACTACCATGTGTAAAATAGATAGCTAGTGGGAAGCTGCTGTGTATCACAGAGAGCTCAGGTCAGTGCTCTGTGATGACCTAGAGGGGTGGGATGGGGGTGGGGTGTGGAAGGGAGGCTCAAGAGGGAGAGGATATATGTATACATACAACTGATTCACTTCATTGTACAGCAGAAACTAACACAACAATGTAAAGCGATTATGCTCCAATTTTTTAAAAAGTCTAGAAGAATCTACAAAATTAAAAAAAAAAAAAAAAACAACTAGCTCTTCACTTCCCAGCTGTGGAATCCAAAGGTTTCAACTTCCTTTGGCAATTTGGAAGCTACATGAAGGAAGAGGTTTTAGAGGGAGAAACCCAGAGAGTCAGAATTTGGAGAGTGACACATAATTAAGTTATTATATTACTTTCCTAGGGCTGCCATAACAAATGAGCACAAACTGCATGGCTTAAAACAACAGACATTTATTCTCTCATCGTTCTGGAAGCCGAAAGTACAAAACCTAGGTATCAGCGGGGCTGTGCTCCCCTGAGACCTCTAGGGGAGGATCCCTGCTGGCTTTTTCCAGCTGCTGGTGGCTCCTGGCATTCCTTGGTTTTGTGGGAGCATCACTCTAGTGTCTGTCTCCAGCAAATATCTGTTTGTTCATCTTTACATGCCATCCTGTTGAGACCCTCTGCCTCTCTTCTTACAAGGACACCAGTCATTGGGTTTTGTCATTGTTTAGTTGCTCAGTTGTGTCCGACTCTTTTGCAACCCCATGGACTGTAGCCCGCCAGACTTCCTCTGTCCATGGGATTTCCCAGGCAAGAATACTGGAGTGGGTTACCATTTGCTTCTGCTGGCGATCTTCCCTACCCAGGGATCAAGCTTGTGTCTCCTGCATTACAGGCGGATTCTTTACTGCTGAGGCACCAGGAAAGCCCAGACTAAATCCAAGACTTTTTCTCTAGGCTCTTAAACTAATTACATCTACAAATAAGGTTCCAAATAAGGTTTTTCTAAAACTCTTTCCAAGTAAGGTTCACGTTCTGAGCTTCCAGGTAGATTTGAGTCTGGAAGGAGATATCTTTCAACCTACTTCAGGTATTAACTGCATCGCCAGTCCTGATACCCACATGACAGAGGGGGGAAATTGCAGTGAGAGGAGGAAGCCTTGCTTTCTGTGGAGCCAAAACATCCTCGGAGCACTGGCTTTGTGGCTTCCCTTGGAGATGTGACCCTTCCAAAGGGTTTGAATCGCCCCAATGAGGAGACTTGAAGATGAGTCTATGTTGGGGACCCATTCCGCCAAGGATCAGTTGGCTCCAACTGCCCGAGCAGATAGAAGTGGAGGAAATTGTTGTTTTAGCGAGAACATTAGCTGTGCTAGTCTCTTAAACGTGTTCCTCTGATTATGCGTTTGAGGGTATGAATTAATCCGCAGCACAGGGATGCTGAATACATTGTGCTTTTGCAGTCAGGCTGACAGTGTTTTATCTGAACCAAACATCTGACTTTCACCCCAGGCAGATTTCTCTTCAGGTTGTAATTATTCTGGAACAAACAGAGAAAATAGGAAGGAGCCCCTCCATGGGAACCACGATGCTCCCGGTATGGAAGGATTCCTACTGAAAATCTTCAAAACTGCATCCTTATGTTGGTCTGGATAATTGCCGTCCGAAGTCCTGCTTCCCTGTTCTGTGTAGATGAGTCCTCAAAATTATTTTTCAAAAAGGAAGAAAGAAAGAAAAGGAATGAAAATAGATCTCATTTTCAGATTACATACCATTCTATGCAACTCTTGGTGATCACATTGTTCCTTGGAGCCAAACCAGAACAAAACCCTGACTCTCCACACTTAACGCCTTCAAAGCCGTCTTCTTCATCTTCCTTTTGAAAATCAAAATCCTTTAAGGCCCAGGGCAGGCATGAACCCTGATGTGACCGATGCTCAGACAGGAAGATAACTGGGGGCAAAAACTCTGCTGATTCTGATGTAACTTCAAAATGCTTTGATTTTATGGCTCCAGAGAGACATTTGCACACTTCTACAGAAATTTCTGTAGTCAACAAGAAGGAAATGGGGAGAGGGGAGGAATCAAAGTGTCTGCAAGAAACTCGAGAACTTTGACTGTACTTTCTTTTCTTGAAAGTAGGAAGATCTTGAATAAACATTTTCAAGTACATGTCATTCACTGTGGTCAGTGGGAGCCCAAGGTCCTGCTTCAGGAGCCGCCCAGTGACTGGGTGAGTCCATCAGCAGCTCGGTGCCCATCCTGTGTCCCAGCCATCTGCCAAGTGATGGGCCCCCTCTTCCAGCTCATTTGACGTCTTTGCTGCTTGCCGCCCTGGCTCTTAGACTCAGTATTTTAAAAAGAAAGATGGTCCACTGGTTCAGAATTCACCTTGCAATGCAGGGGTGGGGACACATGTTTGATCCCTGGTCAGGGAACTAAGATGCCACATGCCGAGGGGCAACTAAGTCTACACGCCACAATGAGAGAGAAGCCCGTGCACCGCGATGAAGATCCCATGTGCCGAAACTAAGACCCAACCCAGCCCAATAAATGAATAAATGAAAAGTTTTTTAAAAAGGAAGTTATACAGATTTATATTATTTTTCATATTCTTTTCTGTTATGGTCTACCACGTTATTGACTATAGTTCCCTGTTTAAAAGAATGTATATATATATATATATATGTGTGTGTGTGTAGAACTGAGTCACTTTGCTGTATAGCAGAAATTAACACAATATGGTAAATCAGCTATACTTCAATAAAATAAATTTTAAAAAATAATAAAAATAGACAAGACAAAAAATAAAATGAAAAAGAAAGACAGGTTCTCATGCTTTAATTTCTCTTGCAAAATCCAAGGCTGTGGAAATCCTATACATGCATTAGGAGGAGAGCCCCTCCGCTGCCTGGCCGCCCCCTACCCCACATCCCCCAGGCCCCACTTTGCCTCCCTTTCCTGAGTCAACGGGATGGGGATGCAGGAGAGCACCCCTTGAGCTGGTGGCTGTGGACAGCGAGGTGAGGTGGCAGGGGCAGCTGACCTCAGGTTGTACAAGACGTCCATCTGTGGCTTAGACCCGGACGACTTCAACTGAACTGAGAAGACCCCCTCAAGAATCTCGGGGACCACTCAGTCCCTCTCTCCCTTTGGTCTCACAAGGCTCTTTTGTCACGTGCACGCAAAGTGATGCTCTTGTGCGACCTCTCGAGGACTCGTGAGAAGAGAAGGAGGAGGACTTTTGGCCCCGTATCTCAGATGAGGAAGCTCAGGTGTAAAGTCTCACCGTGACCTGCAGACATTTCCTAGGCCTCAGGGCAGAGGTCTCTGGATGAGCCAGTGGACTAGAGAGGGTGGCCAGTGTTCCCACCCCAGAGCATGCCGGGGTAAGGAGCGTGGTTGCCACCTTCCCGTTTCTCCTCCCTTCCTTGCTCATCTCCCTGTGAAGCAGGAGGTGTTGCCTCCTTCATTCCTCATAAAATATAGATGCTGCTTTAAACTGTAATCCAAAAAGGCACATGCACCCTGAGTTCATAGCAGCACTGTTCACAACAGCCAAGACACGGATATAGCGTAAATGTCCCTCGACAGATGAATCAATAAAGAAGGTGGGGTATGTACGTGTATGTGTGGATACTCGCTCAGTCGTGTCCAGCTTTTTGTGACTCTATGGACTGTAGCCTGCCAGGCTCCTCTGTCCGTGGAATACTCTAGGCAAGAATACTGGAGTGGGTTGCGATTTCCTTCTCCATTGTATGTGTGTGTGTATATATACATAGTTGTTGTTGTTCAGTCACTAAGTCATGTCCAACTCTTTGCGACCCCATAGGCTGCAGCACACCAAGCCTCCCTGTCCCTCACCATCTCCCGGAGTTTGACTAAGTGCATGTCCATTGAATATTATTCCATTGTGTGTGTGTGTGTGTGTGTGTATATATATATATATATATATATATATATATATACACTACTCAGCCATATATGGAATATTATATGTTGTAGTCCATTGTAGTAGCCACAGTGGAATACTACTCAGCCATAAAAAAGAATGAAATAATGTCGTTTACAACAAGGATGGACCCCGAAATGATCATCTAAGTGAAGTAAGTCAGAAAAAGAAAAATAAATACCATATATCTATGAAACAGAAACACAAATATAGAGAAGGGAGGCTGGGGGAAGGATGGATTGGGAATTTGGGATTAGCAGATGCAAACTACTAATATACAGGATGAATAAGCGACAGGGTCCCAACTGTATAGTACAGGAAACTATATGCAATATCCTAGAATCAACCTTAATGGAAAAGAATATATATGTGTGTATAATCGAATCACTTTGTTGTACAGCAGAAATTAACTCAACATTGTAAATCAATTATATTTCAATAAAATAAATTTAAAAAATCTTTCGGCAGCCACTTAACCGACATCCAGGTTAAGGGGGGGGTCTGTTGCAGGAATTCAGACTGTGACTTCGCTCTCCCCTCTATGACACATGTCTGAGAGCTCCTAGTTTTGAAGAAATAAATAATGGAATTGGTGCAGTCTAATGGCACAGAGCTGGCTGCAGCTCACTCCGCTTGACGTCAATTTGTAACTATAATCGGTTAGGTATTTGAAAGGAGTTGGGATTTGGAATTCTCTTCTCCTGGAGCACCACACAGAATAGAAGGCTTGCAGAGACCCTGGAGACCCCCTCAGACAGAGAACATTTATCATGGACTTGGACAGAGGAGGATTTTCAAAGATTTATGTTGTTCGTAAATGTCTTTTAACCCATTGTGGTCAAGGAGCCTCTTCCATTGCGTGAGAATGATGGGACATTGTTAAGATAACTATAATAAGGTGGGGACCCTCACTGAAGGCAAGGAGCCCAATCTGGGGTGTATCCACCCTAACTCCTGCCCCAACGTGGGAATCCCTTACTCCCTTCTCTGGGAGGATGGACTTGGTTTGCATCTTCAGTCTGCTTGGAACCTCTCAGGAATTCTTGGCTCACAGGTATCTGAACGGATACAGAGGAGGGGCAGATCAGGCTCAAAACTCAATCCCGCATGTTACAGACTTTTGCATGTTGGAACCAGACCTAGGTGTGGAGTTAGGAGTGTGGAAGGCTATTGGGGAGCAGCACGTGTGAAAGGTGAGGGAGGGAGAGGGTCACGTGAGGAAGCCTCGATGGAGACCTGGCAAAGCCCAGAGGGAGCCCCAGAGCAGACAGCTCATTAAAGGGGTTGTGTCTTGGGTGGCCCTTGGACTCCCTCCTGGCTGCATCCTTGGCTGAAACATTGAGGCTGATTTCTCTCCTCTCTTTTTTGTCCTTTCCTACCTCTAATCCAGTGGTTCTCAACCAGAGGAAATTTGGCAGCATCTGGAAACATTTTTGGTTGTGATAACTGGGTGAAGTGCTGTCAACATCTAGTGAGCAGAGGTCCAAGATGCTGTCAAGCATCCTATATGAACAAGACTGTCTCTCCATAACAAAGACCTCCCTGGTCCCAGTGTGCACAGTGCTAAGGCAATGCTGGGAAACCTTGCTCTAATCCAACCCTTATGATTCTCAGATAATAGAACTGAGGCTCCAAGAACTTGGCCTTCCACACTCAAACCTCTCCTGGCTGAAACCAGTGTCTTTGTTTGCTTTGAGGCAGTTTGGTGCAACAAGAATGAATCAATAGCCAACCCACTTCCACTTTCCCTGGGTACCATCCTCAGGTGAGCAAGGAGTAGAGATGTGTCTTCAAGGAGATTACTGCTTACCTGGGGAGTCATCCAGGTATTCCTAGAAAGAAAATAGCCATGTAAGATGCCATCTCTTGCAGGAGAGTACAGTGGTGGCCTCTAGCTGATCTGGTCTGCAGAGGTGTTTTGTTTGGCCAGCAAGTTTTCCTTTTATATGTCTTTTTTAAGTTCAAATGCTTTAATCTTTCTAGTAAACTACAAGTCCTCCTGGGCTTCCCAGGTGGCGCTAGTGGTAAAGAATCCACCTGCCAATGCAGGAGACTTCAGAGACCCAGGTCTGATCCCTGGGTCGGGAAGATCCCCTGGAGTTGGCATGGCAACCCACTCCAGTATTCTTGCCTGGAGAATCCTATGGACAGAGGAGCCTGGTGGGCTTCAGTCCATGGGATCACAAAAGAGTCAGAAATGACTGAAGCAACTAAACAACAACCCCTTGATAATTTGAATTTCTAAGAGGCACTTTGAGAACCACTAGTCTGAAGGAATGATTCTCAAACTTTAGTGAACATCAGATTCACCTGGGAAGCTGCTAAATGCCCCCAGATGCCATGACTCTATGCTCCCAGATTCTGACTCCATAGATCCGGGGAGGGATTTGGGCATCCCCGTTTTGAACAAGCCCTCCAGGTGAATCTGATGCACACCGGGAGGCTTAGAATCATTGTTCTTAGGGTCAAGTGAGTAGCATAAACCCCTGCTTCTCAAATAACTAATGTACATATGAATCCCTCAAGACTCTTGTTAAGATACAGATGCTGATTTAAGTAGATGTGTGCATAGCACCTGAGATTCTGCATTTCTAATCAATTCCCAGGCAGTGCCCATGCAGCTAGCCTAGGGACATACTTTGAATAACAAGGGGTAAACTGATGATTCTCAGCCAGAAGAGAATTTACCTATTAGGGGGGACATTTGACCAGTTCTGGAGACATTTCTCGTTGTCACAGCAGGGGTTTAGGGTACTACTGGCATCTAGTAGAGGCCAGGGATGCGGCCAAACACCCCACAGTGCACAGGACTGTCCCCACAACAAACAATGATCCAACCTCAAATACCAGTAGTGCTGAAGTCAGTAAACCCTGGGTAGACAAAGACATTGAGAGGTTGGCTAAACACTGATTAATAGGCCACATGGTCAACCAAGGCTTCCTGGAGGAGAGAATACTTGAATTAGGCCTCTTGTCCAATTTTAGGTTCCTTTGAAGGACAATAGGGCTGATATGTAATTATGAGATTTCAACCCTCCTCTGCTACTTCCTGTCCCTCTTTCCTGTTTTATTCTTTCTCCAAAGTGCTTAGATCTAGTATATATATTTTCCTTGTTGTTGTTTAGTCTCTAAATTGTATCTGACTCTTTGTGACCCCCATGGACTGTAGCCCACCAGGCTCCTCTGTCCATGGGGTTCTCCAGGCAAGAGTACTGAAGTGGGTTGCCATTTCCTTACCCATGGAATCTTCCTGGACCAAGAATTGAACCTGCATCTCCTGCAAGTCTCCTGCATTGGCAAGCAGATTCTTTACCACTGAGCCACCAGGGAAGCCCACATATTTTCCTTACATGTATCTTATTTATAATCTGCTTCTTCTACGAGAATGTAAACTTCAGAAGGACAGACACTTTTGTTTGGTTCACTTCCTTATCCATAGCACCTAGAACAGTACCTGGCACATAGTAGGTGCTCAGTAAGTAGTTATTAAATGAATTAGTGGATTTCAAGGTCTTTGGGCTTCCCTGGTGGCTCAGATGGTAAAGAGTCTGCCTGCAGTGTGGGAGACCTGGGTTCGCTGCCTTGGTTGGGAAGATCCCCTGGAGAAGGAAATGGCAACCCACTCCAGTACTCTTGCCTGGAAAATCCCATGGATGGAGGAGCCTGGTAGGCTACAGTCCAAGGGGTTGGAAAGAGTCAGACACGACTAAGCGACTTCAAAGGTCTTCGGAGAGACAGAAAGGAAGCGGGTGCTGGACTAAAGGCCTGGGGAAAGGCAGATATTTATGTCATCATTCTTTCCTTTATCCATCTATTAAAAACTTCCTTTGCACCTGTTCCCTGGGCACATACTCTTACACTCTTTTATATATATATATATATATAAATGTCACGCTGTGTGTCTTGTGATATCTTAGTTCCCTGATCAGGGATCAAACCTGCTGCATTGGAAGCACAGAATCTTAACCACTGGACTGCCAGGGCAGTCCCCTGGGCACACACGCTTGATTTGCTCATGTCAGGCTATGAGATATGCCCACCATCCACTTTTCTTGCCTTTCAGACATTCCTAGCAGGGCAGTAGGGTTTTCCTGAGCGGACAAAGAGCGCATTCCTTTATTTGAAGGATTGTTCAAAATATCCTAATGTCATGATGCTTGGGAAGGAATCTGAAAGTAAAAATGAAAATGAATGTCTACATCTCCTTTTTAATCCACTGCCTTTCTTCTCGTTGTCAACTTTATTTCCCCCCAGAAAGTTCTTGCCCTGTATTTTCTGAGAATTGGAAAATCAGACCCTTCATTTGTGTCTTTGCCTTTGCCAGAGAGCGAGCTGAGGGGCGCAGATTCAAAGGAGCTCTTTTCAGAACCTTCTATTTTCCCATTAGCTTGAATCTCCAGGCACCTTTAAGGTACTCCCTTCAGAGAGAAGAATATTACAAAAACACTTTCTAATTATTGTTGGCCTTTTATGACTTTGGAGCTTCTGCCGTCTCGAAATGGACATCCTTGCCTGAGAATGTTGTCCTCTTTCTCTTTGGGGAGACACGTCATCCCCACGGGGTTATTGATGCAGCCTGAACTGGCAGAATTTGTCTGATGTGTGTGACGTCAAAAAGGTCAAGACCACAATAAGAACAGCTCTTAGTTGATTTGCATTCACTCACTGGCTCTGACACAAAAGCCCACCGCCCACCCCACAGCCTTCACTGCATGGTTCACTTATTTCCGTCCCTTTCCTCCAAGTTGACAAGTAGACTAAGAAAAAAAGAGTCAGGTTTTCTCTCCAGTATCCTCTGTCCAATATTCCCAGCCAGGCTGTAATGTGGACTGGTCATTGTCATATCAAGAGAAGGAAGAACTTTGGGCATGGTTGGGTTCAGCCTTCCCTTTTTGACAGGTCAATTCCTTATCTGTCTATCTTTCTCTGATGAGTTTCAGGCTGAGGATCTTTTCTAAAGATTTTTTTTTTTTAATGTGGACCATTTATAAAGTCTTTATTGAATTTGTTACAATATTGCTTGTTTTATATTTTGGGGTTTATTTTGTCTATGAGACATATGGAATCTTAGCTCCCTGACCAGGGATCAAACCTACACCCCCTTTGTTGGAAGGCGAAGTCTTAACCCCTGGACCACCAGGGAAGTCCCCACACTGAGGATCTTTAAAAGCTCAGTCATCTTTGATCCCACCTAAAGAATTCATTCTCCCCCTCTCTGGCTGTATCTAACATATCACTTGTATCCAGGTGCTTTGGCACAGACAACAGAATTGCTTTCTGGCAAATATAAGCACACAAAAGCAGGAGGGAGCTTACAGGATCTCCAGGAGGTCAGGCGGCCCGGCTCAGGGCAGCCATACAGGAGTATAGTAGGTCCTTTGCCCAGGTCTTGTTGCAGAATTGCTTTGTGAAGACACCAGGTCTGCTGCCTCTGGACATAGACAACATGCGGCTCATAGACAACATATGATACCAGAACTCCATCTCCAAGCTCCTGTCATGGTGTGTCTCCAGGAACTGGATGCAGTGGCTGTGTCCTTGCTTGAGATCTGCCTGGTGCCCACTTTTCCCAGCCACAAGCTTCTACCTTGAGTCCAGCTTGGGCATAGACTGGTTGCTGGAGCCCAGGTGACATGGGAAGGAGGCTGAGAAAGAAAGTTTCTTTCTTCTGATTTGAAAAGATGTGGGCTCTCCAACCATGGAAAAGGTGTTCAGAGTTCAAGGTGACCCAAAGGAATGACAGATACCCAACATCTTGGGCAAGGCTTTTCTTTGACTGTTTTTTTTTTGCATCATATGAGCTAGAGGTTTCAGGGAGAAAGGGGGGCCTGCCAAAGGCTTGTCACAGTCCCTTACTGTCCCATCAAAGGTAGTAATAAACAAAGCTGACATGAGACTTCCTATCTCCATTGTCAGTCTGTGGCTGAATGTGGATTCCTCAAGGGATGACCAGTGCTGGACCCGATGGACACAGAGCTGTGATAACCACCCCCAGCAGAGTTCCTTGGACATCCCAGGTGATGGTTTCAAGAGTGTCCAGGGGCTCTGGCCCTTTTCTTTCCTTCTGAAAAGCAGCAGTCGCAGGCTTATGGTGATTTGATTGTTTTGAATTAGGAACTGATTGTGGCTTGAATAAAGGCATTCATGATGGGAAAGCGATTTGTTCAAAGAATACCCAGAATCCTGAATGTTGTGGAGCAGGGGCCTTCTTAGATCATCAGGGCTGGTGGGAGAGGCAGTGAAGAGAGGCATGGGTGCCATATCCATCACTTATTGATGTGGACTGAAAAATGCAGAGTGTATGTGAATTAAAACTCACCAGGAATAGGTTCAGGTCCACATCTTCATACAAAATCTTTCCTGAATTCTTGATGCCAATACACTCCTCCCCATGCCCCTACTCCCCACCACATCTCCTTCTTGAGTTTCTTCTTCCCAGGCTAAGGAATATTATGCCTATAGTATTCAGAATCTTTTTTATTAATTTTAAATAAATTTTTATTTATTCATTTATTTTGGTTGTGTTGAGTCTTTGTTGCTGCTTGGACTTTTCTGTGGTTGCTACAAGCAGGGACTACTCTCTGGTCATGGTGCAAGGGCTTCTCTCTGAAGTGGTTTCCCTTGTTGTGGAGCATGTGCTCTAGGGCCCATGGGCTTCAGTAGTTGCAGCACTTGGCTCAGTAGTTGCAGCTTCTGGGCTCTAGAGCATAGGCTCAATAGTTGTGGTACAAGGGCTTTGTTGCTCCAAAGCAGGTGGAAACTTCCCAGATCAGGGATTGAACCTGTGTCTCCTGCATCAGCAGGCAGATTCTTTACCACTGACCGACCAGGGAAGCCCCTCAGAATCTTTTGAAAAGACCCTAATGGGTCATCGAATCCAAGGTTTCCACAGTGTGGTCTTCAGTCCTCCCACTAGATCTTGACTCACCATTGGACCTTGATTCCAGTGCAGATTTCTTGGCCCCCACCTAGACCTACTGAACCCAACTCTCTTGGTTGCTGCCTGGGGGTGTGGGTTTCAACAAGCTTCTCAGGTCATTCTTGTGCATGTTGAAGTTATAGATCTAATCTCTACTCCTTTTGGATGGAAAGATGGAGGCCCAGAGAGGGGTTGAGACTTGCCCAAAGATGGACATGTGGTCACCAGCAAAGCTGAGCCTAGAATTTTCTGATGCATATCTCCAGTCCTATATCACTGACCCTGACCTTTCAGCAGATGTTTTTGAGGCTACTTGAGGAGGTATTGAAGGTGAACATTAGAACTAGAAGTGAACCCTGATTTGTGCCAAGGAGGTTTTGCCTTGAGAGTTGGAAAATGCATTCTCTCTTCAGTGCAGCTGTGGTCACCAAAAGCCCCTTCAGCCAGATGGGTATGGATTTGATCAATTTAATGGATTTCTGGCTGAAATCAACACTCAGCCTGGACCGGGGGATGGAGGGGGCCCTTTGTACATGCCAGGCTGGTGCTTGGTGGCTTATACCTCTCCTCTTGTTTGATATTCCCTGCCCCCCTTGGGGTGCATGCTCCATCCCCCAAGTGGATTTTCTTTATGCGGCCCCAAGCCATGCCACACACTAGGGTGAGTTGGCAGTTCTAAGCTTGAACAGAGGACCAAGGCCAAAAGTCTCAGCCACTGGTTCTCAGCTGAGTGGGGTTGCTGCTATCAATGTTTCTGTGGCAGCAGTGGATGGGGGTTTGACATAAAAAGAAAATCAATTATCTGCAGATGCACTGAGTGCAGTTTTATCATCAAGCATCCCCGCTCCCTCATTCAGAGATGCTCTGTGCTGGCAGTGGGGTCAGTCCCTTGGTGTCAGTTATTTGAAACAAGTGACTTGACTAGGCTGTTTTGTGTGACCCATTGGGACAGCTGGTTTTTTTCTCCTCTGGGGATGTCACAGCTGCAGGAGCAAAAGCCACAGGCTGTCACCAGGCTGTGCAGCCTTCACTCGATGAGATTGGCTACACCCTGACCTGACACTGGAGGGGCAGCTGGGAGGGCAGCCCAGAAGTCACATCCTCAGGGGAGTCACAGATGCTCAGCAGTGGGAGGGAGCCCGAGGGGTGACCCCTAGACATGTGGTAGGAGATGACTGGAGAGGGGATGGAGCTGTCGGGATTTTAGTGGGGAAGGAATTCCCTGGAAATCTTCCTCCCACCCCTGCTTCGGTTGTACTTTCCTGCAGTATTGGCCCTTCCACTTGGAAGGTGCTTCTGGGTCTTTCACACCCCATACCCTCGATGACTGGACCAGGGTAGCACCTGGTCAGGTGGGGCAGCCTGACTCCACCCCCTCACCCCCTCTCATTCCCTTCCTTTATTACGTCCTTTTTTCTCCTTTGTTTGCATCCCTCTGATTTGTCTCCCCAGTGGCTCAGATGGTAAAGAATCTGCCTGCACTGCTGGAGACCCGGGTTTGATTCCTGGGTCAGGAAGATGCCCTGGAATGGGGCACATCAACCCACTCCAGTATTCTTGTCTGGAGAATCCCATGAACAGAGGAGCCTGGCAGGCTATAGTCCATGGGGTTGCAAAAGAGTTGGAGACGACTGAAGTCACTTTGCACACAACACGCACTCACAATCTGTCTCCATCATGAGAATTGGAATGTCAGAGTTGGACCCGTTTGTCTTCCTCTGTTGTCTTCTGGTGCCCCAGGTCTGACATGCACACAGTAGGTGCCAAGAAAGATTTTGTGAAAGAATGTTGAACCAAAGTGCATGCTCAGTCATTGGTTGCTCATTACTCACATGAGAATGGGAACTTTCTGGGAACAGCCAAGGTTGTCCAGAGAAAATCCTGGCCCTGTCTTAGATAGGATAGAGGCTCCCCTCCTGCCATGTGGATTATTTCCGTCTTCTTTTGCTCTGATTGCTGTTAGCTTTGCTCTCATGTACGGTTGGCCCTCCAGGTCCCTAAGTGCAGAAAAGGGGCAAAGAATGTAAAGGAAATGACGAGAATCCAAGGTGATGTGTCAGGGTGAAGCAGGAAAGAAGGGCGACCAGCACCTACCACTGAGAATCCCAGGCAAAGCCCAGGGATGAGACTGGATTGTTCCTGGATTTCTCATTAGTGAGAAGGGGCTGCCTTCCCTCCCTAGCCGCTGGCACAGATCCACTTGGAAGCGGCTGCTGTCTCCCCTGCTGGGGTTACAAAGCAAGATGATCCTTAATTATGCTCATTCCTTTGCCCTCAAGGCCAGTAAAATGCTCTGTAATATGCTGTTGGATTCCCTCCACATACAAACACTGACAAACACCATCCTTCTTGTTTTGCCTGGAGACATTGAATGAGCTTGAGGAGGTCAGGAGGATTGACCTGGATCCCTAACATGTGTCTAAGCAGCTGAGTGACCATAGGGAGGTCACTTTGCCACCCTGAGACTCAGTTCCCATCTCAGTGGTGGACAAGACTGTACCTGCTAGGTTCTCCTACAGAGAAGGTTGTGAGGATCAAATAAAAAAGAATGGGAGCCCAAAAGTGGAGACAACACAAGTGCCCATCAGCTGATGAATGACAAACCACAGTGGTAGAGCTATACAGTGGAATATTATCTGGCAAGAAAAAGGATTGAAGTTGTGCTACCTGCTATGACATGGACAAACCTTAAAAACATTATGCTAAGTGAGAAAAGCCAGACGCAAAGAGCTATGCTTTGTGAGTCTATTCATAGGAAATACCCAGACTAGGCAAATCCACAGAAACAGAAAGGAGATTAGTGGTTGCCAGGGGCTGGAAGAAGGGAAGAATGGGGAGTGACAGCTAATAGGTATGGGGTTTCTTTTAGGGCTGATGAAAGTGTTCTGGAATTATATAGTGGAGATGGCTGCACAATTTTGTGAATATCCTAAAAGCCACTGAATTATATAGCTTGAAAAAGGGTGAATTTTATGACATGAGAATTATATCTCAATAACAAAATAAGTAAATACATACACATATATAAGAAAAGGGTTGAGCAAGCTGAAAGGATGCATGCCATTGGAGTGTTATCATCAACAGCAGCATCTTCATATTTCAGCATTTATTTAGAACCTATTCTGTGCCTGGCACTGTAGCAAGAGCTTTGCGTGCCTTGCTTTGCATAACATATCTTATCATTTTTATTTTGTAAGGAAGACTGAGAATCAGAGAGATTAAGCCAGATGACAAAATCATGGGGCTGCCAAAAGGCCAGCCTGGGGCCTCCACCCACATCTGTCTCTCCCCAAAGCCTCAACCCTTTCCTTTACCTCAGGCTTCTGTCTCCTGTGTTCAAGGACTTCTAATATAATCAAATGTCTTATTTTTCAGAGACCTGGCCATTATTTAACTTCAAATGGTTCTTAGACCCTAAATAGTAATGAGCAAGACTCCCGCTGAAGGCAGAAATATCTCCCTGATCAACTTAAATGAACCTTCCAAGTTGTATAATTCGACTGTCCCATGAATTGCTCACCCATGAGACCAGCAGCCAGTCTCTTTGGCTTGGGGATTTAGGAGTAGAATCCAAGAATTCCAAGAGTTGATGACAGCCTCTAAGTCACCCCAGGGACCCATTGCTAGGTCTTGGTGATGACAGGCATCCACCACCCTGAAGCCAAGGGAAACTGCTCCAGGGTTCCCTCCAGGAAGGGTCACAATAAGCTTGGCAGTTATATCATGTGAAGAGGAGGCCGCATCCATGTCTTGGGAATGACTGATGTGGGATCCCATGAGCCAGCTCCCCTGTGAAGAGAGACCAAGTCTGTAGGCTGCCAAGTCCAGCATAGTTTCATAGTCTGCACCAGTGATAAAAGCTGCTGAGTGGTGACAGGAAACTGTAAGGACTAAGAACAGTGTCAGTGGGGTGAGCAAAGGACAACAGCCCAGCAAGAAGGCAGTGCAGAACTACCTGGGCATCCATGCAGCTTTGTCATGTGCACAGCTGAACGGTTCTGGGGTCTTATCTGCTCCCCACATCTTACAAAGTCAGACCCCAGATTTCGGGGCGACTACCTGCAATGGGAGAAGGGGTCTTGAGAGTCAAGGGACCTGACACATTAGCTCCAATCCAATGGGTGGTATGATTTAGTGAGTCTCCTCCTCTCCCTGGCTTAGATTTCATTAACTGTGAAATGAGGGCTTAACTGCACAACCAGTGGGCTCTCCTTTGTTCACTGGGTCTTTGCTAAGCCCTTCTCTTTGCCCAGCCCTTGACTAGGTGCTGGGAATATACTATAGTATGAATAGTAAAATGGACATGGGCCTTTCTCCTCAGACTTTAGAGGTTAGAGAAGGAGATTGAGAGCAAACAACCCCTAACCTACATAATTACAGATCATGGTAAGTGCTGTGAAAAAGTAGCAGAGGGTTCAGTTACACAAAGACTCTACTCTCCAGGCACTCTTCTTATGCTTGATTTAAAGTGTAGAGACTTCCCTGGTGGTTCAGTGGCTAAAACTCCTATATTCCCAATGCAGGGTGCCTGGGTTCGATTCCTGGTCAGGGGACTACAATAGATCCCACATGCCACAACTAAGACCCAGCACAGCTAAATAAATAAATAAAAAGTTTCATTAAAAAAATAAAATTCATGTCAATGTATGGCAAAACAAATACAATATTGTAAAGTTAAAAAATAGAAAATAAACTAATTAAATTAAAAAAATAAAATAAATAGACCCTAATGCTGGGAAAGATTGAGAGCAGGAAGAGAAGAGGGTGACGGAGGATGAGATGGTTGGATGGCATCATTGACTCAATGGACATGAGTTTGAACAAACTCCAGGAAATGGTGACAGACAGGGAAGTCTGGTGTGCTGCAGTCCATGGGGTCGCAAAGAGTCAGACACGACTGAGTGACTGAACAACAACCACCCAGAATTTTGGCTTTATTCATGTATAGCAAAGCTAACAGATCAGGAGATGATTGCTGTTGAAAAGATGATTTGTTAGTAATGGTTTCTAAGAGTAAGGCATCATGCCAAAGCATGCAGGGCCACATGGGGAAGTACTAGGGTTGTTAAGTGGGAAGAAAGCATGGGCCACAGCCTTTATTAGGGTTTTCTCAGAAACAATAGATGAGGCAGGGTTAATGAGCACAGGGTTGGAGTGTTTGAATAATTTCAGCGGCTCTTGACTATATAGGTGGCCCCTAGCTGTCCAGCACCTGGTCCAGGGTGACTCAGGACAAGGGCATATTAACTTGGTATGTAAGAGTTTGAGAAAGGAACTGGTTGGGGGTCTGGGCTCTGGATTGGTGTGTATGCATATCAAAGTCATGGTCAATTGATAGATGAATGGATAAAGAAGTTGTCGTACATATATACAATGGAGTATTATCAACCATAAAAAAGAACAAATTTGAGTTAGCTATAGTGAGGTGGATGAAACTAGAGCCTATTATACAGAGTGAAGTAAGTCAGAAAGAAAAAAACAAATATTGTATATTCATACATATGTTTTATTTGTACTGCAAGGAGATCAAATTTGGACTGCAAGGAGATCAAACCAGTCAATCCTAAAGGAAATCAATCCTGAATATTCATTGGAAGGACTGATGCTAAAGCTGAAACCCCAATACTTTGGCCACCTAATGCGAAGAACTGACTCATTGGAAAAGACCCTGATGCTGGGAAAGATTAAAGGCAGGATGAGAAGGGGATGACAGAGGATGAGATGGTTGGGTGGCATCACTGATTCGATGGACATGAGCTCCAGGAGACAGTGATGGACAGGGAAGCCTGGTGTGCTGCAGTCCATGGGGTAGCAAAGAGTCAGACACTACTGAGCAACTGAACTGAACTGAATGCATACATATGAAATCTAGAAAAATGATACTGATGAACCTATTTGCAGAGCAGGAGTAGAGACACAACAGGGAAAGGAGAGGGTGGGATAAATTGAGAGAGTAGCATTGAAACATATACATTACCATATATAAAATAGCTAGCTAGTGGGAAGCTGCTGTGTAGCACAGGAAGCTCAACTTGGTGCTCTGTGACAACCTAGGTGGGTGGGATGGGGTGGCAGGTGGGAGGGAGGTTCAAGAGGGAGGGGACATATGTATGTGCTGTACTGTGCCCATTCTCTTCATTCGTGTCTGATTCTTTGTGATCCCATGGGCTGTAGCCCACCAGGCCCCACCGTCCATGGGATTTTCCAGGCAAGAATACTGGAGTGGACTGCTATTTCCTTCTCCAGGGGATCTTCCTGATCTGGGGATCAAACCCACGGCTCCTGTGTCTCCTGCACTGCAGGCAATTCTTTACTGCTGAGCCACCAGGGAAGCCCAGACATATGTAAACGTATGGCTAATTCATGTTGTTGTATGACAGAAACCAACACAATATGGTAAAGCAACTATCCTCCAATTTAAAAAAAAGTCATGGTCAGAGGCAAGTTGTTTGCTATCTCTAGGAATTAGCCAACCCTGGGAGCAGCGGTCCCTCCCCAGGTCCAAAGACCCCTAAGATGTCAAAGCATTATAAAATGTAGAAAATAAAAAAACATTATTACGTTTTTGTATTGACTTCTTAAATCCTTACAGCTGCCCTCCAAGGTTGCTAATGCCCTAAAAGCATCAACCTCCTCATTTTACAGGGAAAGAAACTGAGGCATATGAACTTGCCCAGGGGTCCTCAGCTGGTCAGAGATGAGCTGGGGCTGGAACCCAGGCATTCAGACCCCACAGTCTGCACTCCCAAGAACCTTGTCCCTGGCCTTTGCATGAGAAAGGATATGGTTTCCAGCCTTGTTGAGCACATCTAAGAAGTGACTTGTGGGGCTTCCCTAGTGGTCCAGTGGTTAGGACACTCTGCTTCCTCTGCTGAGGGCATGGGTTCCATCCCTGGTCAGGGAACTAAGATCCTATATGCTGCGTGGCATGGCCAAAAAAAATAGGGGGAAAAAGAAGAAGAATGACTTGTGACTTGTGAGCCAAGGTTCAAGGAGGCACCACCTTTCTCCTTCAAGGGTGAAGGATGCAGGGAGAAGTGGGTGTGGGGAGGTGTTTCCCACCTTAGACCAATGTGGCGGGATGGAGTGGGCTGGCTGGAACCCAGCTGACTGTGCAGCTCACCTGTGGATATTTTAAACCTGCAGATGCCTGGCATTCGAGACCCAGGAGATCTCAAAATGCAGACAACTCAACACAGGGTGTATGTCACACTTGTTTTTATCATAAAAGATAAGATGCATAAGAGTATCAGCAGCTCCACCAATAGCACCTGGTCTCTCTCATTTGAACTGGTTTCTTTAAGTCCATTAAAATCCTCTCTCTGTTTCTTTTTCCAGAACTGTTCATACCAGAATCTGAAAAGCAGATCTCTTTGTTTATATTTCCCTTGGCTGTTTTAAAACCCTGTTTGTCACATCTGACATCCTGCAAGTTTCATATCAGATATGAGAGCAAGAGCCTGCTGAACGCATGATGGGAGGGAAGATGTGAGCTGAAAGCCATACAGGCTCTGACCCCTAGCACTTTCCCGGGAACTGGAAATGGACAGTGTCTCAGTGGTGGGAATGAACCTGAGAAAAACAGGCTGAGTTCAATTGCCTGGGCATTGAGTCACTCCACATGTGCAGAGATACAGTAAAGACCACAATTAAAACCCTGTCACCGTTATTGGACAGTTGTGACCTCCTCCAGAAAGATGCATAGGTCAAACACACCAATTAGATTACTGTAATGGGATATTAAAGCAGAGATGTGAAGCTAAGATTTCTCACCCATTCTGCATCCAGGGGACACTTCTCAGCTGTTGGACTGCAACTCATGTTACCATTAGGCTCCCTTTGACCCTCCAAGGAGCACCGACCATCCTCTCCTTTCAGCCTTCCAGTACATTTCCATCACTCTAGCATCCATGACACAGTGTTGACATGTAGGAAGCACTCAGCAATTTTTTGTCAAATAAATGTGTGAAGAATGAGTAATATGTGTTAATTACCTGTTTGTTAACCTCACCAGCCTGTTAGCTACTTCTTAGCAGGGATGGTCTTATCTTTTCCCAGCTCCAACTCATTGTCTTGCACGCAGTAGATCCTCAGGGACGGTTCCCCAGGCTGACTTAGAAATACAGGGCGTATCCTCTTGTATGCTAGTTATTTGTGTTTGTGTGTGTGCTGCCTCCTGCCCTGCATCTTCTACACCACTAAGGCAGTTCTTTATAATTCTTTGGATTTCCCCAGCATCTAGCACATACCTGGCACATAGCAGGAGCTCAATGAAATACATACTATCATTGAGTAATATTTGAGCAGCAATTCCATTTTTCTTACCCATTGGAAAGATTGGCTGTGCTGGGTCTTCATTGCTGTGCGCAGGCTTTCTCTAGCTGCAGCAATCAGGGGCTTCTCTTGTTACATAGCATGGGCTCAGTTGTGGTGCATGGGCTTAGTTGCCTTGTAGTATGTGGGATCTTCCCGGACCAGGGATCGAACTTATGTCCCCTGCATTGGCAGACAGAGTCTCAACCATTGGACCACCAGGGAAGTCCCCATTGGAGTATTTATATTTCTTTTGAAATATGATTAGAATTGTTCTCTGTTCAGCACCTGGCTGTCCCATTTCAGTCTAGAATAGAATGAGTGAACCTGTCCTGGGCCTCATCTAAGCAGGTTATAACTTGAGTATTGAGGTAGGGTTTGGCCTCATATAAGCTCCTGGGAGCTTTTCCTATCACCTTTGCAAGCCTTAACATGTTTCTTTGTTATTGAGCCTTTTAGTGGACAGAGTAGAACCAGGAAGCCCAACCTCAAGAGGCTGACTTTTCAAGTGGGTCTCTTGGAATCATGGGTGGAGGGAACTTGGTGGTCAAAGTTGGGCAGATTAGCTTGGTCACAGCTCTGCCACTTACCAGCTCTTCTATCTTAAGGCCAAGTTGTTCCACAGATGAGCAAGCTCCAATTTTCCCATCTATAAAGTGGGGATAAATTGTATCCACTATAAAGTAAGACAAGGATTGGATGGTAAGCTTTAGTTTCTTTTTGCTACTGTAACAAATTACCATCAACTCAGCAGCTTAATAAAACAACACACGTTTATTCTATTATAGTTCTGGTGACTGGAAGTCTGGAATGAGTCTGAGGAGGCTAAACTCATGGTATCAACTGCTGAGTCTTTCTAGAGGCTCCAGGAGAGAACCCGTTTCCGTACCTTTTCTAGCTCCGAGAGGTTGCCTGCGTTCCCTGGCTCGTGGTGCCTCTCTCCATCCTCAAAGCCAGAATCTTCTTTTTCTGATTGTGCTTCCCATAGCTTCTGTTGTCACATGGCCTGCTTCCCACTTCACTCCCTGCTGCCTCTCTCTTACCAAGACTCTCATTACTGGATCAGGCCCAGCTGGATCAGCCAGAATCATCTCTCCATCTCTAGATCCTTAACTTAGTCACATCTGCAGAGTCTCTTTTACCATGCAAAGTGACATATACACAGGTTCTGGGGCTTAGCATCAGGACATCACTGGGGGCTATTATTCAGCCCCCCACAGAAGGGGTTGTGTATATGGTGACCTTCATGTAACTAACGCACCACATTGCCCTGTTCGCTTCATTCCCAGAGCAAGGCTTACATCTGAGACTGTTATAGTTTGGGTTTTTGCAGAAGCAAACTGAGCCAAGGATTCAGGAAAAAAATAGTTTATCTGAGAGGTGGGAGGGCACCAGAAGGGCTTCAGGAAAATGAGACGTGGCAGGGAAGGCAGCCATGCAAGCGAGGGTGTGGTTCTAAGCCAGGTACTACTGTGGGAGATGGGAAGTTGATCCTGCTGGAGAAACTGGGGGAGTGCATGCAGAACATGCCTCAGGGTTATCCAGTCCTACGGGTGAGGGGGCTGGGGTCTTTATACACCAGTTCCCATCCGTCCTTGCTGTCAGAATTTCCATTGTTCTGTGGCACCTGCTGTGCAAGTGGCAAGGTGAGCTCCAGCAGGGAAAGGAGATCCTCAGGCAGAGAACTGAAGACAGGGGCAGCTGGAAGTCAGGCCAGTGGGCACCCATGTGCTCAGGGCATGGGCACATGGTAAGAGCAACTGACTGCTTTACACTGAGATACGGAGTCTCTGCATAGCCGGCAGTTCCTTGACCACCCTGCTGGGGTCCCTTGTCTCCCAGCAGCCAAGTCCTTTGCTTGCTAAGATCCACTGTTGTTATTCCAAAACCTGTTTATGCCTGTTGTATACATATTCAATGAAACTAAGGTAAAGACTTGATGGGAGTAAATTGCTTTTTAAAAATGCTGTTCAGGGACTTCCCTGGCAGTCCAGTGGTTCAGACACCGCTCTTCCACTGCAGGGGGCACAGGTTCAACCCTTGGTCGGGGAACTAAGATCCCACATGTTGCACAGCCAAATAAATAAATAATTGCAGTTCAGTTAGATGTGGTCAAGACAACTATAGATAGTGGTAGAGAGGAAGAACCACAAAATTCCAGAAGAGGTCGTTGTTTCTCCCTCTAAAGAAGCTGAAGTTAATCATCACTGATGAGTTATAGGTGTGCTCTGTGTGTGCACCTGTGTGTATTCTATTCTCGTAAGTCCATGAGGTAGGTATGATTCCCATTTTATAGATTATGGGTGGAGAAACTGAGACCCAAATCCCCAAGGCCCAGGTGTTGGTAAGTAACAGAACCGTACTCCATGCCCCCCTTGGAGGCCTCATCAGAATTTCCAGCATACCCACCTCAGTCTGACCACTTTCGTAGAACTGACACCATCCCACTTCGCTAGGAAAGACTCTAGGCAATCCTTTCTCTGCCCTCCCCCAACCTGGGAGCTTCCTTCATTGACAAGAATGATCTCTTTATTCCATATTTTTATTCTCTTTTTTTAATCTTTTGGCTGTGGCCCACGGCATGTGGGATCTTAGTTCCTTGACCAGGGATCGAACCTGTGCCGCCTGTATTGGCAGTGTGGCGTCTTAACCACTGGACCACCAGGGATGTCCCCCCACCTTTTCTTAAGCTCTTTTGATGTTAATGAACTTCTACTGCCTCTTAATCGACTATGGGAACCACCCCCAGATTGTAACAAAGTCAGCCTCACCCTCACCTTCTTCCCATCAAAGACGACCTAGCAGCAATTCTGGGTAGTCTGTCTCTGCTTTGCCTGATATCAGGGTGCAGCAGAAGGATGAGAGGAAAGGCCCTAATGCTGGCCTTGGCTTTTAAGGAGACCTCTAGGTCTGAGACTGTGACGGCAATAGCAGTGAACCTCAGCAGATGCTCAGTCCTGGGGTCTGCAGGGCCCGGGGCTGCTGTCTTCCCTGTGAGTGCCTGAGCCTAGGCTCCGTCTGGGATTCAGTTTGTGGGGAGGAGGAAAAGCCTTCGCCAAAGCAGAGCTTATTAACCAGGCCACAAGCACCTTCAGCTGGCTGAGTTTCTTCTTCCATTTTATGTGGAATTCCTGGCAGACGTGACTCAGGAACAGAACTCCCCTCAAGAGAACTAGTTCGATAAGAGGTACCCACAGACCTGTCAATGGACGAACGTGGGTGCAAGTCATGCTGCTCTGATAAGGCAGTCCTTGCTCTCCTCCAAATGGAACATTGATCAACTCACACTGTGATTACCAGCATCCCAAGTAGCCTTGCTTATTTTCACTGAGGTTTGATTTGCTGGTTTTTAGGGGAAATCTCAGTTGGCTAGTTGATGGCTATGGTAATTCCTTCAGTATCAAAATGGGAGCCTTAAAATATTGAAAATAATCTGAATGTCCAACAACAATAAAAGTGAAAGTCATTCAGTTGTGTCCGACTCTTTGCGACCCCATGGGCTATACAGTCCATGGAATTCTGCAGGCCACAATACTGGAGTGGGTAGCCTTTCCCTTCTCCAGGGAATCTTCTAAGCCAGTTAAATAACTCATAAGGTATTTGCATGGTATGATACTGCAAAGGTATTTGTGTGGTACAATACTTCAAAGCAACTACAAATTACGCTGTAAAAGAAAAAAAAATAGCAGCCTTTTATGAGGCTGGATTAGGGAAGGCATGGACCATGTTCAATTAACCTGTATTGAGTGCCTGATATGGTGGGGCCTTGGGAGAGGCAGCAGGGGCATAGAGCTGGGACATAATTGCTGGACAAGAGATGAGTCAACAAGCATGTGGTAAGTGCTACAAGGAAGGTAAGTATAGAGACCTGTAAGAAGATAGATAGCTTCTCCACCTCTGGGTGTGGGGTTAGGGCATAGTAATGATACCCATAGGAGGTGACATGGGAGCTGAGTTGGGAGGGATGAGTCTGGATTAGCCAAGTGGAGAAGATGAAAAGGGTGCTCTAGGCTGTCTGGACAAAAGCAGTTGTTGTTTAGTCACTCAGTCCTGTCTGACTCTTTGCACCCCGTGCACTGTAGCCCACCAGGCTCCTCTGTGCATAGGATTTTCCCAGGCAAGAATACTGGAGTGGGTTGCCATTTCCTTCTCCAGGGGATCTTCCCGACCCAGGGATCAAACCCGTGTCTCTTACATTGGCAGGCAGATTCTTTACCACTGAGTCACCTAGGAATCCCCCCAAAGAGAGAGGCCAGAACAAAACGACATATGAGAAGAATTTTGGGGAGTTTGCTGTGGCCAGGATGTAGGATTGAAGTGGGGGAAGAGCCGTCTGGAGATGCAGACAAATTCCAGCCAGTGAGGCCTTTGGATCTTGCCAAGAAGCTGAGTTTTGACCCTGGAAGTAGTCAATAGCTGTATCTGCTTTTTTTACAGCATAAAACTCAGCATGATTTATCTGTGTAATAATGAGTCATATTTTAGGAGTTTTCCATGCATTTTCATGGGGCTTAAGTTGATAGGCAAATTCTGCTCTTCAGTTTTAATTATGCAAACTCAAGAGGCGAGAGTTCTTCTCTTCATTTTCAACGAGGAGACCGGAGTCTGTGCACTGGCCCCCTACCAGTGACTAGTGCTGGAGTTCTTCAGTTCCCCTGCTGCCTGAGGGGCAGGGACTTAATGTTCTGTCACTGATGTTAGCATATGCTGACCTGGCCTGGATCTTCCCCCATTCTTATCTCTTCTCTCCAAATCCTTTGTTGTTACTATGTCGCCCCTCCCTTCTGCTTTTGCTGGTCTTCATAGCCAGCTTCTGGCACCAAATTTGTGCATGCATGCGTGTGTGCTCAGTTTTGTCCAACTCTTTGGGACCTTATTCACTGTAGCCCACCAGACTCCTCTGTCCATGGAGTTCTCTAGGAAAGAAGAACTGGAGTGGGTTACCATTTCCTCCTCCAGGGGATCTTCCCGACCCAGGGATCGAACCTGTGTCTCCTTGCATTGGTGGGCAGATTGTTTAACACTGAACCACCTGAGAAGCCCTCTAACACTGAATGGACTGACTCATAGACACATTGCCCATTCATCAAGCAGCCGTCTAGCTGGTCGGTCCAGGAGAGGCACTAGACTGTGTCTGGTTCTGGCTGTGGTACCCTGGGCACTTTCCCTCCCTGGGCCTGTGTCATCATTTATTAAAAGACAGACTCTCAAGTTCTTTCAGAGGCCATGTGTCCTGTTCACCACTGTGCCCCTCAGTGCCAGGCACAGAGCAGGCGCTTGGTATGAACTATAGAATGAATGCCCAAAGAACCCAGCACATGCCAGGCAGCATCTGCCCCTGGGCAAATATCAAGGAGAGAAATCAAGTGAGACACTTGTCCTCCAGTCTCTAGTGGTAGAAATCAATGTGGAAGTGAATAATTAGAATATGATCCAAGAAGGTATAAAACATAAGGAAGTAGAAAATCCTGTGGCAGCAGGAGGCTGCTCCGTGGAATTCTTTAATTCCATTTCATCTCAGTGGAGGACTCTCAGCAAATGAAGGAAACCCAGCAGGATTGCCTACAGTGGGGCATCACCAAGGGTACCAAACGTTCATGTGTCCGTCGTCACCCCATCCAGGGATGCTGGTTACTTGTTATTCCAGTTGCACAGAGTAGCACGTATCAGGCACATATTCCCTTTTGCAACTGAGATGACAGATTTGGAGAAGATAACATTTTGTTTAAAAAAAAAAAAAGCCAAGTCTTTGTCAGTTACATCTCATTTTTTTAAGTGCCAATAAGCGTTTATAGGTGAAACTGTCCTAAGTCATGTGTATGAGATTTTGTGAGACTTACCACTGGAGGGCTGCTTAGGACCTGGCCTGTCATGTGATTCCCATCCTAGGGGAGTTGGGAGCCCCTCCCCCCTTTTCTCTTTTATTAATTTTTATTGGAGGATAGGTGCTTTACAATGCTGTGTTAGTTCTGCCGCTCAGCAAAGTAAGGCAGATACACATATACATATGCTGTTGTTGTTCAGTTGCTCAGTCATGTCTGACTCTTTGTGACCCTATGGACTGCAGCACGCCAGTCTGTGGGCTTCCCTGTTGTTCTCTATCTGCCAGAGTTGGCTCAAACTCATGTCCATTGAGTCGATGATGCCATCCAACCATCTCATCCTTTGTTGCCCCCTTCTCTTTTTGCCCTCAGTCTTTCCCAGCATCAGGGTCTTTTCCAGTGAGTTAGCTCTTCACATCAGGTGGCCGAAGTATTGGAGTTTCAGCTTCAGCATTAGTCCTTCCAATGAATATTCAGGGTTGATTTCCTTTAGGATTGATTGGTTTGATCTTCTTGCAGTCCAAGGGACTCTCAAGAGTCTTCTCCAGCACCACAGTTAGAAAGCATCAATTCTTCTTTATAGTCCAACTCTCACATCCATACATGACTACTGGAAAAACCACAGCTTTGACTGTATGGACTTTTCTTGGCAAAGTGTTATCTTTGCTTTTTAACACGCTATCTATGTTTGTCATAGCTTTTCTTCCATATACATATAGCCCCTCTTTTTTACATTTCCTTTCCATTTAGATTGCCGCGAAGCACTAAGTAGAGTTCCCTGTACTATATAGTAGGTTCTCATTAATTATCTATTTTATACATAGTAGTGTATATATGCCAATCCCAATCTCCCAATCCATCCCACCACTCCTCTTCCCCACTTTGATATCTGTATTGTTCTCTACATAGGTGTCTCTATTTCTGCTTTGCAAATAAGTTTCCTTATCTCCTCCATTGTAAAGGTTCCTCCATGAGCTCACCTCTTGGGCAAGGTTTGGGCAAAGCTCCTGGAGGATGTTAAGAGCATGGAAACACTTTCTGGCCCAAAAAATACTAGCCCTCAGAGTGCCTGTGTTTCAAGGGGTGGGGGGTTGTAGGTAGTAGATGGATAAAATGGGAGAGGGAGCTCTGCTGGAACACTGCTCCGTAGAACTCTGTCGATCCTACTGGAAGAACCAGGAGTTAATTTCCCATTGAAAACCTAAAATGGCCAAGAGGAGAAAGAAACCAGTGCAGGGCCCTCACAGCAGCCAGAGCCCAGAGCGTCATCCAAGTCCGCCTCACCAGATGGCAAGGGGCAGGGAATCCAGAAGAGCCCACTTCTTCAGAGCTGGTTAGACCTCGGCAGAGATGTGCTGGAGCTTCGGTTCACAACGTTCAGCCTGTCCTGGGGCAGAGGGCATGGAGAGACTCTTAAATGTCAGGAGCCCCTCCCAGAGCAGCTAGTGCGAAACAAATGCTCCATGCGGAGATAGGCGCATGTGTCACTGAGCAAAAGAACACTGTTTCACGGGGTTATTCTCATTAAACTGAGTGAACCGACGTCAAAGTGCCTGCAGGGCTTCTCTCCGGGAAACAGACTAGCAGGGTGGCAGAGGCTTCCCCTTCAGTGAAAGAAAGTGAAAGTGTTAGTCTGTTAGTCGCTCAGTCGTGTCCAACTGTTTGCAACCCCATGGACTGTAGCCCGCCAGGCTCCTCTGTCCATGGGATTCTCCAGGCGAGAATACGGGATTGGGTTGCCATGCCCTTCTCCAGGGGATCTTCCCAACCCAGGGATCAAACCCATGTCTCCTGCATCACAGGGAGATTCTTTACTGTCTGCACCACCAGGGAAGAACTGTTGACAAAGTCCATTTTCAGAGAAGGACGGGATTGCAGGATGCTGGAGACCCTGCTCTGGGGTGGCAGGAAGCTCCCTTTCTGGCCAAAGCAACCTGCTGCCTGCACACCGTCACTTCCTGCTGCGGGTAACTGGCTGCCATCTGTGAGTAAATAAGGACAGCTACACAGTTCAACCCGAGGCTGTAGTGCTCGGCACTTTCAGCCTCCATCATGAATTATGCATCTCTCAGGTCTGCTGGCTTTTTTCCTTGTCTTCCTTTTTGCAAGTGCTTGTCGTAGAAAAACATATACTTGTTAGAGAGCCCCGGTTTGAGTTCCCTGAGTCATACAGCAAATTCCCATTGCCTATCCCTTCTATATATGGTGTTGTATGTTTCCATGTTAGTCTCTCCGTACGTCCCACCCTCTCCTTCCTCCCCGCCAACCACGTCCGTAAGTCTGTTCTCTATGTTTGTATCTCCATTGTTGCCTTGCAAATAATTTCATCAGTACCATCTTTCTAGATTCTGCATATGTGCGTAGTATGATATTTGTTTTTTTCTTTCTGATTTACTTCACTCTGTATCGTAGGCTCTAGGTTCAAGAGGGAGGGGGCATATGTATACCTATGGCTGGTTGATGTTGATGTTTGGTAGAAACCAACCCAACACTGTAAAGCAGTTATCCTTTGATTAAAAATAAATAAAGAGGGGGAAAAAAAAAACATATACTTGTTGCAATCCCACATGGCAGTGAACCTGAGACAGCTGGCCAGCTGATGTTTTTCCTTGGGAACCCAGAGCTGAAAGAGTCCATGAAGCATCAGGGAAAGGGGGTACCCCCCCATTTATGAATGTGTGTTGAAGACTGATGGGGAGTTCTCCCGACAGACTCCTCATTGTCACCAAAGCCAATCGTGGCTCCAGTGACTGACTTGGGGTGACAGCAGCTCCTGCAGATGTTAGAGAGTTTCCCTTCACACTCTTGCTCCTTTGCTGGTTCTTTTGCTTCAAAGAAAGGAAAGTCACACTCTGGGTTAGGGCACAGCCTAACCATGAGAAACGAATGCTGCTTCCCAAGCAAACCCAGAGCCCTTTCTTAGCAGGATAGTTTGCTTTTATTTAGACTCCTGTCATATGCCAGCTATGTGCACATGCGTAGTCAGTCATGTTCTACTGTTTGCAACCCCGAGGACCGTAACCCACCAGGCTCCTCTGTCCATGGGATTGTCCAGGCAAGAATACTGGAGTGAGTTGCCATTTTCTCCTCCAGGGGAATCTTCCCAACCCAGGGATTGAATGTCTCCTGTATTACAGGCAGGTTCTTTACCACTGAGCTACCTGGGAAGCCCACGCCAGCCATAAAACCTCCTTAATAACTTCTCTTAGATAGGACTCCAATATCTGTAATTCATTCAAGATGGCAAACCCCGGAGGCCACACTGTGGTTCATCTTATTTTTATATAATTACTTTCCCCCCACACAGGGTGTGCACAGTGATTTACAGGGATGTCGGGATACCTGATTATTATTCCTCACTCCTGATCCATTATTATTCTTCCTAATTTTGGAGAGTCATTTGCTGGATAAGGCCATTTTGAAAACAAATGCACATTTTAATAGCTAATATTGAATTTATATATATATATCAGGTGTCCAGGGATAATAATGTAGCAATTAAAGGCAAAGATATAATTTTTATTCGTGACTAGGCATTACTCTGCTGACAGAACAAACACTCACTCTGATATTTAACTGAATGTTAAATTTTTTAGAGCTTTGGAGATTTTTGACTGTTGATGATATTGATGAATGGTTTGGTCCTTCCAAAATTTCAGGAAAAGAAACTCTCCTGATTTTGCACTTTACACTAGGTGTCTCAGAAATGTGGCCATTTTGTTAAATACGCTCGTGATTTATTGCTGAGTGCACCAAGCAAGATGTAAGTTTATAAGATATACATTATACTATGTAAGCATATAAGATATACTGTGTATTATGTTGGGCTTCCCAGGTGGCACTAGTGGTAAAGAACCTGCCTGCCAGTGCAGGAAACGTAAGAGATGTGGGTTCAATCCCTGGGTCAGTAAGATCCCCTAGAGGACGGCTTGGCAACCCACTCCAGTATTCTTGCCTGGAAAATCCTATAGACAGAGGAGCCTGGTGGGCTATAGTCCATAGGGTCACAGAGTTGGACATGACTGAGGTGACTTAGCATACACACACACATGTGTTATGTATACACATATATATAAGTTCATGTATATACTTATGTATATACATATATAGGTATATACTATGACCCCATACATATGTGAGTGTACACAAACATATAAGCTATACAAATATATGTAGATATACATATTATATATATATAGTTTATGAGTATTGTATTATTTACATATATACATAGTATATTTATGCACATAGTATGTGTGTGTATTCTTTCTTCCAGACATCTATCAGTGTGTATGTAGAGGAATAAGTACAAGTATTAGCAGAGGTTAACTCTGGGTTTATGAGGTTTTGCTGTCTTCCACCCAGTTGTTTATTTTGTTTCTGGAGGGCCCACCAGGAGATGAGCCAGGTGGGAAGAAGGCACTTATCCAAACCACCTGAGTAGGCAGTAGGGCCCATCACAGTTTGTCTTTGTCTGTCAGTTCCTTATTCAGGTATGGACATCAGTTTGACCAATTTGTATCTTATCAAAGGTCTTAAAAGGGAATGGAGAGATATATGTTCTTAGATCACAAAGTAACAACCCTTAACTTTGACTTTGGTGTCTGAAAGCTCTGTGTTGATTAGGGAGGTTGAGTGGGGATGATCATGTCTCCCCTCTCCAAAGGACAGTTTTCTTCAAGCTGTTTTGGCACTTGGATAGGACGGGAGAACTATCTACCTCCCTACCACCTCCTCCTAATAAAACAACTCCACAAGGAAAACATAGGGTATAAGCTTGATGTCAGTCTTGGCAGTGATTGTCTAGGTTTGACACCCAAAGCTCAGGCGACAAAAGCTCAAACAAATAAGTGGGACTACATCAAACTAAAAGGTTCCTACACAGCAAAGGAAACAATCAGCAAAATGAAAAGGCAGCCTATTGAATGGGAGAAAATATTTGCAAGCCATATATCTGATAAGGGGTTGATATTCAAAATATATGAAGAACTCACACAGCTCAATAATAAAATCAAATAATCCTATTAAAAACTGGGCAAAGTACTTCAATAGACATTTTTTCAAAGAAGACAAATGGCCAATGGGAACATGAAAAGATGCTCAACACCACTAATTGGGGAAACGCAAATCAGAATCTCAGTGAGATGTCACCTCACACCTGTTAGGACAACTGTTATCAAAAAGTCAAAAGATAATTGTTGGCAAGGATGTGGAGAAAAGGGAACACTTGTACACTGCTGGTGGAAATGTAAATTGGTATAGCCACTATGGAACCCAGTATAGGGGTTCCTCAAAAAATTAAAAATAGAGCTGCCGTATGATCCAGCAGTCCCACTTCTGGGTATACATCCAAAGGAAATAAAATCACTATCTGGAGAAGATATTTGCACCCTCAAGTTCATCCCAGCATTGTTCATAATAGCCAAGCTATGAACACAACCTAAATGTCTGTTGGCAGATGGATAAAGAAAATATGATATACAGCAGAATATGATTCAACCTTGAAAAGGAAGGGAATCCTGCCATTTCTGATAACATGGATGAAACTGGAGGACATTACACTGGATGAAATAAGACAGACAGAGGAAGACAAATACCGTATGGTATCGTTTATATATGCAGTGGGGGTGGAATCTACAGTAACAGAATAGAACAGTGGTGACCAGAGACTGGGGGAAGGAGGAAATGGAAAGATGTTGCTCAGAGGGCACACACGCAGTTATAAGATAAATAAGTCCTGGAGGCCTAATGTACAGCATGATGACTAGAGTTAATAATACTGTACTGGACACTTGAAAGTTGCTAGGACAGTTTATCTCAAGTGTCTTCACAATAAAGAAATAACTATACAAGATGAAGGACATATCAATTAGCTCAATTGTGGTAATCACTTCAAACTGATGTATATCAAAACATCACCTTGTAAACCTTAAATATCTACAATTTTGTCACTCATACCTCAATAAAGTGGGGGGAAAGCCACTTTCTATGTGAGGGAGGCAGTCATTTCTCCTGACAAAGGGATACTAAGGGAAGGATAGAGTGAATCATTCGTTTCCACCTGGAAGCAAGGAGGCCACACTGTTCTCAGCCTAAAAGTCAGGATTACAAACTGCTCTTCATTCAGCAGACCACACGGAGAACCATCATCTCTGGGTCCCATCTGTGTGTTGAGAACCACCACTCAGAAAAGGAGTATCCTAGTTAGAGAATGAAACTCTTAAATCTATAGATGCTGAACTTATCATCTTGTGTTATTTTAACCTGAAGTGAAGTGAAGTGTTAGTTGCTCAGTTATGTCCATTTTAACCTGAACTTGGACACAAAGCAGATTCATGGGGTGTGCCTGCCTGAACACAGGACCCAACCACTGCTGGCATAGAAGCTTAGACTCTCTTAGTTTAAACAACCTGCTCCATCACCCTTACCTTGACTCACCCTCGTCCCCCATAAGTCTGTTTGTGTGCAGGATGTGTGACAAGATTCAGTTCTCGTCGCTTGGCATTCAGTGGAGCCATTCATTGTCCCTTTATTTGTGTCTCTTTATTTTCTGAGCCACTTTGTTTTTCTTGAGCATTTAGACCCAAATCCTTAAGTATGTCTGAAGAAAGGGGCCAGATATTTATCTGTAGACTCAATGTATTGAGTTGTGCTTGCTATATAGGTGCTCAGCTTGGTCCCCATTAAAAAGCCCCAACTGGAGAATTGTGCTAATGTGCAGAGGGTCCCGGAGAACCAGCCCCACGCTGTGATGGTGATGGTCTGCACTTAATGGAGAAGATTTAAAATGTAGCACACAGGCTAAGCGCGATTTAACTCGAGGCAGGAGCGTGGCTTTAGCACCAAGCTAGGAGAAGAAGGGCTATTAATCCTTTTGACATCCCCTTTGAATAGCATCATATTTCAATCCTGTTAAGCCGTGGGGCCATTGTTTATCGGTCTCCCTCCAAAAGCAGGACCTCTGTTGTGCTGAAGCTGCAAAACATTGCCCAGCTCTGTGCCTTTAAGATGCCAGTTGGCTTCAGCCTGCTAGCTGACCCCCTCCGCCAACCTCAACAGCTCTGAGATAAACTCCAGCAGCACCCAGATGCCTCTGCTCTCCAATCTGTCACTGACCAAGCAAGGGACCAGTGGGCCTGGTACCCTTTACTTGGGATGTTGAGAAAAGAAAGAAGAAAAAGCACATCTGGAAAATAGGGGGGGAAATAAAGGAAAGGGGAGGTGGTCAGGCGTGCTGAAGAACCCAGAATTCCAATTATGATGATCCCCTTGCCTTTGCCTTCCTGTTCTGATCTCCCCAGCTGCAGTGTTCATTCATTTGTTTAGTCTTTCATCAAACATCTGAGCACCTCTGAAGTGTGCTGTGAGAGTTGGACTGTAAAGAAAACTGAGCACGGGAAGAATTGATGCTTTTGAACTGTGGTGCTGGAGAAGACTCTTGAGAATCCCTTGGACTGCAAGGAGATCCAACCAGTCAATCCTAAAGGAAATGAGTCCTGAGTGTTCATTGGAAGGATTGATGCTGAAGCTGAAACTCCAATACTTTGGGACCTGATGCAAAGAACTGACTCATTGGAAAAGACCCTGATGCTGGGAAAGATTGAAGGCGGAGGAGAAGGGGACAACAGAGGATGAGATGGTTGGATGGCATCACTGACTCTATGGACATGAGTCTGAGTAAGCTCTGGGGGTTGGTGATGGACAGGGAGGCCTGGCGTGCTGCAGTCCATGGGGTTGCAAAGAGTCAAACACAACTGAGCTACTGAACTGACACTGTGGGCTTGGGGACACTCCAGCAGATGTACACGGTTCCCCATATGACATCGCTCCGTCATTGCCCAGTGAAATACCAAGGGGCAGAACTCCTTTCTGTACTGTCAGCAGGATGGTCACTCTGCCCATGCAGTTAAAGGATTATAGGAGAAGAATGCAGGGGAGCAAGGGGTCCAGACACCTGTGGAATGACACCTCATTCCCTGGCCTATGCCCATGTCTTGTGCACCACTCACTCCACAGGTTGTAACTGTTAGGGGGGCTGTAACCCCCTAAATTAGCTAGCACGCATGTACTGATGCTGTTGTTGTTTAGTCAGTAAGTCGTGTCCAACTCTTTGTGACCCCATGGACCGTAGCCCGCCAGGCTCCCCTGCCCATGGGATTCTCCAGGCAAGAATGTTGGAGCAGTTTGCTATTTCCTTCTCCACGGGATCTTCCCGATCCAGGGATGGAACCCACATCTCCTGCTTGGCAGGCAGGTTCTTTACCACTGAGTCACCTGGGAAGCCCATGCATGTATTGATAACTTATACAAGAGCTGTGAGCCTGAAATTTTGCTTAGGCATCTTGCTTGTCTTACTGAATACAGTTTAAAAAACCTTCCAAAATATGTGTTAATACACAACATGTTATACATAATTAAGTTTTCCTTTAGCTATTAATTTTGCCTGCACAGTATTTTTAATTGCTACCATTGCTGGGCTAGCCCCCACCATGTGAACCTGAGACCTCAGAGGGTCTAAGGACCTTCCCTCACCTCCTTCCTCCTCATATCAGTGTCTGAACCCTGTATTCAGAAGTATTGATGAGCACTCCCCCGTGTGCCAAACCCTGTGCTCGGAAGAGCAGGAAGAACGTGAACAAAGCAGCGTTTATCTCCAGGGAGTTCACAGCCATGAACAGGGAATTATTATACAGTGTGCTAAGGGATTTGTATAGGGAATTAGTGGAATCCGGGCAACAGCTAATTAAGGAGACAGGGAGTAAACACTGCATCTTGAAGCCCATTTCCTCACTGGTTTAACAGTCTCTCGCGGCTTTCTGGTCACCTTAGGTCCCATCATCCTAACATAATAGTTTCACAGCCTAAATGCCTTTCCTTAGTCTTCCTCCCACCCTCAAAGTTAACGATCCATCAAACACTTCTGCTCATTGGAAGTGTTGGTATAAAGGAGCCTGGAGACAAAGCTCTTATTTGATAAAGGGAAGCTGTGCTCCAGGCTCTGAAATGTTGCATTTTTTTTTCTTTCTAGTTATTTATTTTTAGAAGCAACAATTTTATTTTTTTCTTAAATGCCAAAAACATTTTGTATTGGGGTATAGTTGATTAACAATGCTTTGGTAGTTTCAGGTGAACAGCAGAGGGACTCAGCCATACATAGACATGTAATTTTGTTACGTTGAGAACGTGGTCTTGGAGACTCAGCCACGCTGTCCCGGGATGATGCCTTCTGGGCTAGGCCACTGGCTGCCACCTGCCTTTCGTTCCGTTCTGTCTCCTGTCACACCCCATTCTACTGTGGTTCTCACCAAAGGACCCAGCAAGGAGACAGGCTGCTTCCCGGAGCCCAGAGCCATCAGAAAAAGTGGAAAAATGGGGGTCAATAAAGCAGAGTTGCCAGAGAACTCAGTTCCCCCATCTCTGGAGTAGGGGGCGAGGCTTCTCCAAGATCCTCCCCAAAGACAGTTGCGAGTCTCCCATTCCTGACACCTGCAGACCAGCTGGGAATCTCAGTCAGCAAAATCAGGCCCCCTTCTTGGACACATTTGAAAGATTCTCCAGTAGCACAGGCGTGCGTGCGTGCTAGGTCACTTCAGTCATGTCTGACTCTTTGTGACCCTATTGACTGTAGCCCGTCAGGCTCCTCTGTCCATGGGACTCTCCAGGCAAGAATACTGCAGTGGGTTGCCATACCCTCTTCCAGGGGATCGTCTCAACCCGGGGATTGAACCCACGTCTCTTATGTCTCCTGCCTTGGCAGGCGGGTTCTTTACCACTAGCACCACCTGGGAAACCCCTCCTATACACATCCGTCTCCAATTTCAGCTTCCAGCCCCATTTAGCCAGAGTGTTGGGAATGTGCCGTCAGTCCATTCAGGTGTGGGTGGGAGGCATTTGAAGTGCCCACGGGTAGGGGCTGGGGTGGGGGTGGAGGTGGCAGGGGCATCTGCTCCTGCTGTCCTCTGTGCACCCGGACATCTGCCGAGCCCTCCGTCATCCCATCTGGCCTTCGGCCGGAAGCCACCAGCTGCTGCTGAGCTGTCCCTCAGGGCAGGCGGCTGGCACGCTGCGCCCAGGCTCTTCCCCTGCTTCTGGAGGTAATCCCGCTGCCCCACCCATGGGACTTCAGCAGGCTCATCTCCCAGGGCCGGCCCAAGTGCCATCTTCTCCACAAAGTGGTCCAGGGGTACCCCTTGGGCATTTTTCTTCAGTACTTGGGAGAACTTCTATTAGTGATAGCACTTAGCATGGAGCTGTCCTGGTCAGAATCTGTCCAGTGGATCTGCCTCTGCTATGAAAAAGTCCCCTCCAGGGGCCAGCACCAGCCTGTTCCCAGAATTCGGTGTGGGGCCTGGCAGAAGAGTGGGCAGGGTTGGCTAAGTTAAAATGCAAAGAATGTTCACACACCTGGAGATGGCAAACCCCAATCCTGGTAGGAATCCTGATAGGAAATAGGAAACAAGCCCAATTGTCTCCCCATGTGTATGTGTGTTCAGGCGCTTTAGTCATGCCCGACTCTTTGTGACCCTGGACTGTAGCCCACCAGAGTCCCCGAGGAATAAAAAATGGGCGAGAGCATTTGGATTCATGAGGACATAAGGAATTGACAGCTGGAGCTGCAGTTCAGCCCTATTCGTCTCTGCTCTGACCGTAGCACACACATGGAGAGAAAGCCCCAGCAGCTGACTCTTGGATGTCCCCCAGCAGGACAGAAGTGGAACCCTAACCTCCACAGAAGTCCCTAGCCAAAGGTCTAGGTCATGAAATCCTTGATGGACAATAGGAGACAGTGGTTTAGCTGACCCCTGGAGAGCTGTCCTCATGGTAAACTTGAGAGACAGGGACGGGGGCTTCCCTGGTGGTCCAGTCGTTAAGACTCCGTGTTTCCACTGCAAGCGATGTGGGTTTGATCCCTTGTCCTACCTGCCACATGGTCTGGCCAAAGGGAAAAAAAAAATGCAGGAACGGCCTTGCAGACTTCAGGCTGGACCCAGGAAGACCTGGGTTGCTCTTGGACCCCAGGCCTTGAAGGCTCACATTTTTAGTGGGGAGTATTGTCCCTCCCTAGCCCTCCCCAGTTAGCTGGAGGCTTCAAAGGGCTTATTGTAAGGCCTGTGTCCGTTTCAACAAATACATGCATTGTGCCTGACCCTATGCTCGGCCAAGGGAATAGAGTAGGGGAAAAAACATGCTGATGGCTGTTCTCTGGAGCCTAGGGAAGGGGTGTGCCATCCAAAACTTAGCAGCAAATAAATAACCCGGTTGTAGGTTGTAAAAGCTACGACAACAATAAAAACAGGCAACATGGGGGAAAGGGATGATGGACAGGAAAGCTGGTTTATAATGGGTAGTAGCAAAGGCTTCTTTGAAGAAGTACTAAAAGGGGAGCCAGTCAGCAGTGTGCTGGTAAATGCTTACCAATCCTGTCTTTTTTTTTAAAAAAAAAAAGAGCACTGATTAATAATTTGCCAGCTTGCATGGTATAATTCCTCCCACCATGGCCGATTTTGAGTTGATGTCACGAAGAGATATGCACAGTCAGCTCTTGTGAGCCCGTGTGAACCATGCAAAGATATGGAGAATAAGCGGTCCAGGTGGAGGAGATAGCAGATACAAAAGCCCTGAGGCAGGAATAAGAATGGTGTGTTCAAGGAGCAGAAAGATCAGTGTGCTCTGCTCACAGGGAGCCAGGGGTAGGAACAGTTATGCTGGAAAGAGGCCCGACCACATAGGGCCTTGTGAGCCACAGGAAGGAATTAAGGTTAGGAAGTCTTTGGAAACCATCAGTGGCAATGCCAGTTCCTGGGATGGTGCTTTTCAATTAAGGCTGCTGATTTATTTATTGGACTTTTCAAAGGACGCTTCCCCCTCCCCCGTGCCCTCTGGGCCTGGGTATATAATTTAAAACATGTATCATTAGTATAATTTTTTAAAAGTATCCTCCAGGCCCACTCTACCAGGATCCACGCTTAGACGAAAGAGGCAGTAGAAGAAGGTGGTTGCCTTGCTTATCCCTCCACCCATCTCAGGACAGTTCCAGCCCCTTCCTGGCTGTCCCTCCACCTGCACGTGAGCATCTCTGCATACCCTGCCCCACCCCCACTGCATCTTAGCATCCCTGCCTCCCAACGTCAGGTGCCCTGGGTATGTCTCCTGGACCCCCTACCTGGACTGTGGCCCCCATACCCTGCTCTTTTTTATGCTGCAGCATATTCTGGCCTCTGGTCAATTCTTCCATATGAACAGATGGGTCTGCTGTCTGATTATTCATCACCGATGCTCCTAGTACAAGGCTGAGGAAAAGGACAAGAAATGTGAAGGGGAGGAGGGGCCGTGTCCTGTGTTTACTTGCCATTTCTCTTTGGGTCCTCAGTTTGGTGTTTTTAAAAGGTTCTGAGGCTTGGGCAGCTCAGGAGGTTGAGGAAGAAACCTGTTTCAAGGGAGTCTGAACTTAGGAAATTTGCAGGGGGCTCAACAGTTTCTAGGATGCTCTGAAATTGTGCAAAATTTTGAGTGTGAATTATTTTTCATCAAGAAAGTTGAATGTAAAGCAATTATCCTTCAATAAAAAATAAAAGACAAACAAAAAAAGAAATTACACACACACAAAAAAGAAGTTGACAGATTGTATCTCATTTGCAAAGGGTTTTGTGGTTTTATGGCTCCTGAAAGGTAAAAAATAAAATATCAAAGGTATAGGATGCCCCCTGACTGACCAAACAAGATGAAAACAAAAATCTGCACACAATCGCAAGAGTTCCATGCACTCCCCATGAAGTCCCATCCCCAACCCCCAATTTATTTGTCTCAGAGCTGGAGTTGGGAAGGTGTATATGGTGGGTGAGGCCCCCCCCACGTCTTACCTCCTAGTTTTCTGTTTGGTACTCTTTGCTTTTTGAGGGTGCCCTGACAACACACTGTTTTAAGTAAAATGTGAAATAGCTTTGGGGCTCCGTGAGGCATTTAACCTGTGCTTTAGGTCTGTACCTTCCTTCTAGCATCCCTTTTTCTTACTGTTTCATCTCTCTTCACCCAAGAATGAGAAAAACAGGAATTTACACCTAGAATCCTTCACTCACACATCACTCCCTCACACACATGTGAAATTTTGTTTGGCAGTTTTTTGCTTACTATTTTCTAGATATTTACTCTGTTAAGCAAAAAGTCCTATTTAATGATAATCCCATCAGGTAAGGATTATTACAATTTACAGGTGAGGAAACTGAGGCTTTAAGACTGAAGGTATTTTCCCAAGGCTGTAAGTGTGGAAATAGTAGGGCAAGCATTTGAACTTTGATATGGAGTCTTTGAGGTTATACCTGAAAACTGTGGGCTTGTTACTCAGCATACTCAATACTTTGGCCACCTGATGCAAAGAACTGGAAAAGACCCTGATGCTGGGCAAGATTGAAGGCAAGAGGAGAAGGGGACCACAGAGGGTGAGATGGTTGGATGGCATCACCAACTCAATGGACATGAGTTTGAGCAAGCTCCGGGAGTTGGTGATGGACAGGGAAGCCTGGTGTGCTGCAGTCCGTGGGGTCGCATGACTCATCAAGTGACTTTTTCACAGCCGGCGAAGGTGTGAAAAAGTGGGAGGGAGGCTTAGAGGGTTGTATCCTCTGCTGACCCTTTATATGGAAGGAAATATCTAGAGTAGGGAAGAAGTGCTCCCCATCCCAACCACCACATGCATCCTGTAACCCCCATGGGTCCGAGACACTGGGTCCCTGTGCACAAAGTTCTAGAGCTTTCATCCTGCCATGAAGGCAAGCAAGTACCACATCGTTGGAAGGACAAAGTGAGTCAGGCCAACTTGGCATGTCATGGGTATCACCAAAACCCTGGCATCATTACAGACTCACTGTCCATGGGTTCGCAAAGAGTTGGACATGACTCAGTGAGTGTCACTTTCACTTTGGGGGTTTCCTCGAATGCTCAGACAGTAAAGAATCTGACTGCAATGCAGGAGACCCAAGTTCAGTCTCTGGGTTGGGAAGATCCCCTGGAGAAGGGAATGGCAACCCACTCCAGTATTCTCACCTGGAGAATTCCATGGACAGAGGAGCCTAGTGGGCTACATTCTGTGGGGTCACAAAGGGTCAGACATGACTGAGTGACTAACACTTTCACTTTAGTGTGCTTTTGAAAAATCTAGTTAGTCCTCTGCAAAGCTGAGAAGTGTGTCCATGGGGCCATGGGGAGTGTTTGACCGTGTCTTGTAGGAAGCAGGGTGAGACCTAAGGCTTCATGCTCTCTAGGACAGGCCCTATGGTCATGGCCTCATGTTCTTTTCTTTGGGTTAGAGAGTCTCTACATCCTACAGAGACTGGAAGTATTTTTCCATCTTCTTCTCCAGGTTCTTCTCTACGTTTGTCCCCTGCTCTCTGCAAAAGAGGGGACCTGTACAGATGACATCAGTGAGTTCTGCCCACAGGGAGTCCCAGCAGGAGCTCAGATGGAGAAGGAGAGTGAGGTCAGAGCATTCACTGGACTCACTCCTTCCCCAGGTTGTCACCGTGGGCCTAAGCCATGTCCCTGCACCAAAGGTCACTGCGAGGTGGCTTCCACACTTGTCATTGGTCTATGCCCACAGGTGGTTACTGTCTGTGGCCCCAGTTCCTGCTCTGTCCTGCGTGGCTTCTGGTTTCTGTACTGGTTTGCTTGAGCTGCCTTAACAGCGCAGCAGACTAGAGGCTTAAACCACAGAACCCTGTCATCTCACAGCCCTGGAGACTGAAGGTCCGGCCTGTTTGTTTCTTCTGAGTCTTCTCTCCTTGGCCTGAAGATGGCTGTCCCTCTGTGTGCACCTGGCCCCAGTGCCTGTCCCCCTACTTATAAGGACAGCAATCATATTGAATCGGGACCCCCACGCAGTGGCCTTATTTTAACTTGATCACCTCTTTAAAGACCTTATCTCCAAATTGGTCACATTCACAGGTACTGGGGGTTGGGACTTCAACATAGGAATTTGAGGGTACACAATTCAGCTTGTCACACTCTTTATTAGTCAGTTGTCCTAGTCTGAATGTGCCACCCATTTCCTGCTGCCTGATAAAGGAATGTACTTTGGGCTGTTTCTGGTAGAAATTTGTGCCAAATCACCTACACATCTCCTCTGCAAGCCCAGGAATTGGAATTATACTGTATAAACTGGGACCAAGTTCTGCATGGAGCCAGCAAACCCCTGCTCAGATGAAGCCCCACGCTCAGTCTCTCTTTGGGACCATGCTCTTCTCTTTAGGTAACTTCTGAAGCCACAGCTTGCATGGTGTTTTCTAAAGCAGCAGTCCCCAACCTTTTTGGCACCAGGGACCAATTTTGTGGAAGACAGTTTTTCCATGGACCAGGGCTGGGGGATGGTTTTGGGCTGATTGAAGCGGATTACATCTATTGTGCACTTTATTTCTGTTGTTATTACATCAGCTCCACTTCAGACCATCAGACATTAGATCCCAGAGGTTGGGGACCCCTGTTCTAAAGTCACACCCCTGACCCGGCCCCCCAACAAATGATTCTCAAACCAGTGCATGCTGATGCAAGAGAACCTTTGCTTAAACGTCACCAAGCTGTGATTGGTGTATATTCTTGTGACAGCTGAAGATGGAGCCTGTGATGGGGAGGTGTGTTGGGTACAATGGGGAGCGTGGGACACAGCTCCGGGTAGGTGAGAGGAAAGAGCCTGGCTTCATGGGACCAGATGAGAACTTTGCATTTGGAGGTAATGAGTAGGTACCTATTCTCATAGGTATTCTGCTTCAACTACAGCAGTTGGGGATGGGCCAGAAAGCACAGGTTGCAGTAACCGTGGAGGCAATGTCCGGCCTTCTGGAGTATTGAGAAACAGTCCCCATCCTGAGATCTATGCCAGGCCATTCCATTGACTTCCTGGTGTTTGAAGGTCTCTTTTCCAGAATTCTCCAAGCCTACTTGACAGTGGTATAGCTCTTCTTTTAAAGTCTGTATTTCCTTTCATTCACAAACCTAACTCCCCAGCTCACCCCATAATGCTATTGATGAGCCTAGGGATTTGTTTTTATTATTTTTTAGCATTCTGGCATCATCAACTGCCACTTTGGATGCTTTGCAAACTCTGAGATTTTGTTCCAAGGCCCCCTGTTCTTTTATATTTGTTTGTTTGTCCTGTAAATTATCAGGAAACCTAGACCATATGTTTCTGATTCATTGACGCCAAAGTCATCAGCGTTTTGAGTAGTTGTTTGAAGTCTGTAAAGGTTTTATGTCTCTGGTTTCTGTTCCTCTTTAATTAAACTCAGTTCATCCAACACTTAAGAGCCCTACATGCCAAGCACTGGAGATGCAGGGAAAATTAAAACACAAACCCTTCCTTCATGGAGCTTACAGCATGAACCTCCCTGCCACAAGCTGATGAAAAGAAATCAGGGTGCTAAGTGTTCATTTTCAAACTCCAGGTCCGTGTGTGTGAGCAATTTCCAGATCCCTCCATGATGGCATTTGCTTTTTCCTCACCATCTCAGGCCTTTGGATTTCCTCCTCCCAGATGGAGTCACTTTAGCAATGCATCCAGGAAGGCTTAAGTCACTCTGTTTGAAGCCTTTTCACTGCTACCCCCGCAAACACCTGGTTGTGCCTTTCCATCGATGTGAAGACATAAGCGCCAAAGTTTGCTTGTCTGCCCATGGTGCAATCAGATTTAGGACTTTTGATTCTGAAGTTCCAGGGAGGAGAATTCTAAGGAACTCTGGGAGATAGTGGGACTTCCCTAGTGGCTCAGATGATAAAGAATCTGCCAGCAAAGCAGGAGACCCAGATTCAATCCCTGGGTCGGGACAATCCTCTGGAGAAGGAAATGGCAACACATTCCAGTATTCTTGCCTGGAGAATCCCATGGACTTAGGAGCCTAGTGGGCCACAGTCTGCAGACACGACTGAGCGACTAACACACACACATATACATCGAGAGAGAGTGAAGGGCAGGGAAGCCTGGCACACTACAGTCCATGGGGTGGCAAAGAGTCAGAAACGACTGAGCGACTGAACAACAATAGGAACCAGTGACATCCTGCTTTGCTGATTCTGTTTCACAGACTCAGAGTCTGATCCTGACCAAGGAGCTGATTTAGATCCTACTCTCCTGGGTCCCTGTTAATTTCATCAAAGCACAAAAACTTTCTTCCTTTAATTACCACCTGGGGGATATTAAGATCTTGTTTCCCTAAGTAATTCCCACGGACTTGTCTTTTCATCCTAAACATGCCAAGTGTCTGGTTAAGAATTGTAAAAGGTTGGTATCAGGAGGTTTTCACACAGTCTCCACTCTGAGCCACATAAAGGTTTTCTTAGAGACCCTGGTCCGTGGAGCAGAGGGTTGCCCACAGCTCTGAGCACTCACAGCAGCACCATGGCTCCAGCCACACGTTTGCGAATAGCACCATCCAGTCAATAGCAGCTGGTTCTCACCCTGCGGTATCTCCTTTTGCCCGAGGAACATTCAGCTGGTGGCAGCTGATATGATCATTTCAAGGAGTTTGGTTGGGGGAGCAGGGGCGGTTGTTGTTCTGCGGAGTTGCCCATCTGTAGGCTGTCACCAGACTTTTTGTTTGTTTGCTTGTTTTTGGTTTTTATCATTTTGTTTGCCCTCACCAGGTCCTTAAATTTAGAGCCACTTTTTGAGCATTGAAGTAAGCAAGCTCATGAGCATCTCATTTGCCAGGGCTGTGTTTTATTCCCTCTGTATTCAGAGTCCCTGGCTTGGGCAGTGGGCAGTGGGGCGTGCTAGGGGATGACCCTGATGATGGTGATGAAGCTGAAGGTGTCAGATACTGTTTTTGTTTTTGTCTTTTTGAGGGTTTAGCATTGCATCAGGGGCTTCCCAGGTGGCACAGTGGTAAAGAATCTGCCTGCAAGGCAGGAGACCTGGGTTCGATCCCTGGGCTGGGAAGATCCCCTGGAGACTGGAGTGGCAACCCACTCCAGTATTCTTGCCTGGAAAATCCCATGGACAGAGAAACCTGGCAGTCTACAGTCCATGGGGTTGTAAAGAGTCGGACTTGACTAAGCACACACGAGACAGCTTTTCACCAGGCACCAGGGCAGGTGACCTACCTGCCTCTTCCCATTGAATCCTAACAGCCACCCGAAGAGGTGAGGTTCCATCACCGTCTTGTTGCACAGATGAATCAGATGCTCAGAGACTCCATCATCTTCCCAAGGGCACTTGCCAGTGGATGGGAAGCTGAGATTCAAACCCAAGTGGGTCTCACTCCAGAGCCCAAATTCTAGCCTTGAATTCTGAAACAAAAGACCAAATTCCTAACATGCAAAATGTTTGTCCTTCCAGTTCTGTTTCTTCCATGTCCAAGGGCATATGTGAGGGAGGATGCATTGAAACCAGCCTTTATGAGCGACTATGAGGAGCCTGGTGGGCTAGAGTCCATGGGGTCACAAAGAGTGGGACACGACTGAGCACACGCACGCACGCACACACACACACACACACACACACACACACACACAGGCATCGAACTCCTGACTCAGGGCCATGAAAACTTGGACTAAAAAGTCCCATCAGCTCTGTAGATATGGTCCTTGGCCTGCCCATGCTGCCAGTGGCCAAATCCTCGGGGGAGAGGGGGCAAGGTGCCCCCTAAAAAGGACCCAGTACTCCTTTTGGAAGCAGAAGCTGCACCAAACAGCCCACCAAGGAAAGTCATTCAGCTGGCCCAGCAGTGAGAACCACTCCAGTACTCTTGCCTGGAAAATCCCATGGATGGAGGAGCCTGGTAGGCTGCAGTCCATGGGGTCGCTAGGAGTCAGACACGACTGAGTGACTTCACTTTCACTTTTCACTTTCATGCATTGGAGAAGGAAATGGCAACCCACTCCAGTATTTTTGCCTGGAGAATCCCAGGGAGGGGGGAGCCTGGTGGGCTGCCATCTATGGGGTCGCACAGAGTCGGACACGACTGAGTGATTTAGCAGCAGCAGCAGCAGCAGCAATAAGAACTAAGCCTGGACCTTCCTATGGGGAAGCATCTGAGAGGCTGCTGCTTCTAGGACACTGTCATGAAGAGGGGACAGTGTTAAGAAATGCCATTTCCATCCTTCCCAACTAATAGAAGCAAATTAGACAGAAGGTCAGCTGGAAAATGAGCTCATGTGTATTAGTGTCTTTCAGGTGCTGAAGTCACTGTCTTATGCAATTTATTAATGTTTCTTATTTACTGAGATAGGTTTTCTGCTCTGCAATTTACACGTGAGGAATATAGGGCTCAGAGACGTGAAGACAATTCCCCAAAACTGAACAGGGAGTGAGAGATGGAATGAGGATTCGATCCAGGGAAAGTGTCTGGACTTCACATCACTCTCACCGCTGTGCACGTGGCACGTGCAGGCCTTACTGTGTCAGAGATCACGTGTTGTACACAGTAAAATCATATCTTCCATTAATTCATACCATTTCCGAGGCTCTAAAGACAGAGAACATGCCAGACATGGCCTCTGCCCTCATGGAATTAATACTGAAGAGAGAGACAGTAAATAATGACACACTGCACAGTCAACTACTTATTTACAGCTCCAGTAAGTACCACCAAAGAGAAGGCCAGGTGTCTGAAAGTATGTTCATGATTTACCCACATCTCCCCATCTCTGTTGCTGGTACCCTGGTCCCAGCCAACATATATCTCTCCTGGAGTTCTGCAGTCTCTGAATGGGTCTCTCCGCTTTTACTCTGGCCAATCAGAGGGATCTCTTAAACTTAAATCTGATCACATCACTGCTCTGCTCAAACCCCTCAGAAGCTCCCACCCCACTCAGAGAAGAACTCAAAGTCTTTCCATGGCCCACAGGCCCAACCTCACTCCTCCTCCTCCTCTTCCTCCCTCTTACCCACGGTGCTAGAGCTTAACCGCACTACCTCCTATTGGCTATTTCCTGCACACCCTAAGGTGGTTCCACCTCAGGTCCTTTGCACTGGCTGAACAATCTGCCAGGAACCCCTTTCCCCTGGCATTGACATGGATTGACCCCCACTTTCTTCAGGGCTCTGAAGACCAGGGTTCTATTATGGTTGTCCCCACCCTCCCTGTCTCCTTTATCCTACTGCTTTTTTCTTTTTTAAAAAAAATTTATGTGTTTATTTTTGACTGTGCTGGGTCTTTGTTTCTGTGCACAGGATTTCTCTAGTGTGGTGATCGGGGCTACTCTCTAATTGCTGTGCATGGGCTTCTCCCTGCGGTGGCTTCTCTTGTTGGGGAGCACGGGCTCTAGGTGCATGGGCTTCAGTAGCTAGCAGCATGTGGGCTCGGTACTTGCCAGCTCTCAGGCTCTAGAGCATGGCCTCAGTAGTTGTGGCACACAGGCTTAGTTGTCCTGCAGCATGTGGGATCTTCCCAGAGCAGGGATTGAACCCGTGTCCCTGCATTGTCTGGCAGATTCTGATCCCCTTTGCCATCATGGAATTCCCTTCGTTCCTTATCCACACTTCCTAGTCTTGACCTCTGCACCTTACCAGTGGAGGCTGCCCATGATTGGAGCCCAGATCTGTGCAATCTGGTCACCCTCATACCCGTTCCATGTTGTTCCTACCATTTAGCCCAACTCCCAGGTAGGTACTGGCACTGCCCTCTGCTTGGACACTTGGTGGACAAATCCCTTCTCCAGAAGCATCTGGCAAGTCTTCAGAGCAGGTGAAGAGTATTAGAGCATCCTTGTTCTCAATTAGCCGGGTAATTGGCTCAGCACTGGATTTCTCACTGGCGGTGTTGGAGAGGTACTAGTAAAGGAATTCAGAGGAAAGGGAAAACATTTCTAAGCGGCAGCATGCTAGCTTGCCCCCAGAACCTCCTGTCAGGTGTGCAGCATAATTCTGGAGCACATGGTGAGGGGCCGGGGTAGGGATGTTCGTCATGGCTGCAGGCACCGCCGCAGTCCACTCTCCATGTTCCTTCCTCTCCCATCAGGTCATTTCCATCCTCTCGTGAGCTTCACATGAAGGTCTTGAAGGTCTTTGAGGAGGGGCTGCTGTTTGTAACAGCAGCTGCTGATCTTGAGGCACGGCTTGACTGCAGTGCCTGCTCTGTGCTCTTCCCGTGAGGAAGAGCGAGATGTGGGTGTGTGTTGGTTTTCTTGCTCTTTGGGCAGAAAGACAGTATTGAAGCCATCCACTGGGCCGCCCGGTGAATGCAGAAGAGAATTGACCCACAGTTCTTGGGCTCATTTCATCTTGAATGAGAATGCTGCGCCCTGCCCCCTGGAGGCTCCTTGAGGATTCACAATAAGAGCCAACAGCATCTGGGCTCCACCAACCTGGTTAGCACTTTGCATGCACCTTAAGATCTCCTGGAGAAGGAGATGGCAACCCACTCCAGTATTCTTGCCTGGAGAATTCCATAGACAAAGGAGCCTTGAGAGCTGCAGTCCGTGGGGTCGTAAAAGAGTCAGACACAACTGAGTGACTAACACACACACACATCCTTTATTCCAGAAAACAGCCCTCGGACCTGGATCCTGTTATCATCCCTATTTCCTGGGTGCAGAAACTGAGGTGCCGGAAGCTACCCTCTGCAGGTCGCACAGCCAGGGGAGCTGGGAGTCAGAGCCATGCAGGCTGGCTCCAAAGCCTTGTTTCACCAGGATGTGGTGCTTCACCTCTGAAGCCCGAAGAGTCTTGTCCTGTACAGCCCTGGCCGCCAAGTGTTTGGTGCAGAGTAGTTGCTCAATGAGTGTTTTCTGGGTGAATGGAGGTCTTGGGCACATCATGGACCCCAGTGTGGGGAAGGAAAGGGGTGAGGTATTGAGGACCTGCTGCTGTCCAGGCCCAAAGCAGGGTGCTTCTGCTCCATTATCCCATTTGTGCCAAACATCATTCATGGAGAGGTTATTAGGCAGCATCTAGGACATTTGATAGGGTGCCACTGATACCCAAGTGGCTCAGTGGTAAAGAATCTGCCTGCCAATGCAGGAAATGCAGCTTCCATATCTGGGTCAGAAAGATCCCCTGGAGGAAATGGCAACCCACTCCAGTATTCTTGCCTGGTGAATTCCATGGACAGCGAAGCCTGGAGAGCTACAGTCCATGGGGTTGTAAAAGAGTCAGACAGAACTGAGCGGATAACACTTGCTTTTCAGGGACCTTCTCCCACGAGAACCTCCCAACCAGACAGATGGGCAAGGTCATCACTCCCAATTTGGAGATGAGAAAACTGAGACTCTGAGAGGTTCATGGCTTGCCCACTATCAGATGACACGGCTGAGCATTGAACCTGGACACCCGACCTCAGTCCTGAACTATCTTCCTTTGGTTCATTGCTTCGATACTCTCTGCTCATTCCCATCAGGCTTCCTTCCTTCTCATCACAAAACAGCAGTGACACCTAATTGAGAATTTCTGGCTCACGATAGACACTATATAAGTGCTTTTCATATAAATTAACTCTTTCTTCCTCATAGCAACCCCGTAAGGTGTGTACCATTAGTATCCTCATTTTACAGACTGGGAAACCAAGGCCCAGAGGAGTCAAGCAGCTTGCCCAAGGTCACACAGCTAGTGACAGAGCCAGGTCATCTAGAATCATGAACCTAACTACTTCACTCTATTTATATTGCCTTTCTAAAATATTGCTCATTCATTAAACTATGTGCCAGTTGCTAAAACACATCAAAAAAGACATAGTTTCTACCCTCAATGAGTATGATTTGGAGCCTGAAGGGTGTATTCGTTTTCTCTTGCTGCATAACTAGGTCCCACAAACTTGCCACCATGCCCATCTGTTATCTTACAGGATCTGTAGGTCAGGAGTCCAGGCAGGGCTGAACTATGTTGCCTTCTCACATTCTCTCAAGGCTAGAATCAAGATCCCAGTGGGACTGTGTTCTCTTCTGGAGCTTGGGTTCTTCTTCCAAGCTCATGTGGTTGTTGGGAGAATTCAGTTCCTTGTATTTGTAGAACTAAGACCCTCCATTCCTCGAGACCACTGTCATTCCCCGCCATGTAGCCCTCTCATTAGCATGACAGTTTTCTTCTCTAAGGCCAATGGGAGGGCATATATTGTGGCTTCTCATCTCTGTCCTCTAGACTCTTGTTTAAAGGGCTCACCTGATTAGTCCAGGCCCACCTACAATCATCTGCCTCTTGATGTACTCAAAGTCAACTGATTAGGGATGCTAATTACATCTGCAAAATCCCTTTACCTTTGCCATGTAATGTAACCCCATCACAGGAGTGAAATGCCAATTAAAAGTCCTACTGACACTCAAGGACAGAGATTATACAGTTGTGAACACGAGTGGGGGGTGGCAATCTTGCTGGCCATTCTAGAGTTCTGTCTACCATGCAGGGAGAGGCATGTAAGAGCAGAGAGTAAGAGGAGCAAGGAGAAGACCCCACCCAGCTTGAGGGTGGAGAGGGAAGGCTCCCCAAGGAGGCAGGTGGAAGTTACTAAGAGGAGGTGAAGGGAGGGAGCACCCCAGATAAGACAGGTATATGATACAGCACTATGGTCTGCAGTGATGTCTCTGAATGTTGCAGCTGCAGTGAGGTGAGGGAGGGAAGCACCAGGGAGAAGAGGTGGCACAGCTTAAGCTCAAGATGTTGGAATCCCCATTGTACAGATGTGAAAACTGAGGCTCCCCAAGTTTGAGTGAACACCTAAAGGCACTCACCTTGTCAAAGTCAGAACAGGAACTTGGATAAACCAGGAAGCTCACCCCACACCCTTGGGAGCTCCCCTTAATGAAACACAGAGGAGAGGACTCCTTGGAGCCAATGGCTTCGTTTCTGTGTGGGGGTCACTCACTTCTGTACAGAGACTGCCAGCTCACACTTGCATAATGATGCCCAGGATGACATTCACCAGAGAAATGATTGATCTTTTCTTCATGAGTCAGTAGGGAACAGAAATAGGTTCTTTGAGGGATGTTTTATCCCAAAACACAGTTTTCAGGGCATTTGTGTTTGGTGTGTTTACCAAATTACTGCTTCATGTGGTTTCTGGAAGCAAGTTGTGTGTGTTTTGGTTTTAAAGACACAGATTTAAATTTTGGAGCCAGCAGACTGGCAAACGGTGAACATGCTAGCCAGGTGGGAGGCACTGAAAACTGGGAAGAAGTTTGGCATTAAATTTGAGAAAATGGGACTTCCCTTGTGGTCCAGTGGTTAAGAATCCACCTGTCAGTGTAGGGGACACGGGTTCGATCCCTGGTCAGAGGAGATCCCATGTGCTGCCGAGTAACTAAGCCCATATGCCACAGCAACTGATCCCGCTGTTTAGAGCCCATGCTCTGCAATGAGAAGCCCACGATGTGCACCACAACTAGCCCAGCACGGGCACAAATAAAGAAGTTAATAAAATTTTTTAAAAACTGAGAAAATGATTACTTACCCTTCCAAACCATTCTTAGTTCATTAGGCCCTTCATTAATTCATGATTTTTTTCAGCTACATTTCTTGAGCCCCTTGCAAATGCTGGTGGCCGCCAACAATGAGGGGATCAGAGATAAATAACATACAGATAACAGTGACAGTCATCACAGATATTGATGAAGCGCCTGTAATGCGCCGAGCATGACGGCGGATACTTCACTGTGTCATCTCATTTTATCCTTCCAGTTTCCCCTCTGAGGAAGAACTAATCTTCCCCATTTTACAGATAAGGAAACTGAGGCCCAAAGAGGTTAAATAACAGCCGGAAAGGCCCCAAATTAGGTTTGCACCATCCCAGCAGTCAGAGCAGCCCCAGCATCATGTGGCCACATCCGTCTCTTCTCTGATGAGCATCAGGTCTGAGGAAACACAGACTCCCATATCCATGGTCCCTAGAGACCCTTGGTCCCCTTGCCATTCAGGCCGAGTGTCTTGCTGCATCTGGTATTTGATATTGCCACTTTCCAGGGTCTATATGGGCAGAAACAGCATGGTTGTAGGAAAAGCCAAAAGCCTTGAGGGTGTTGCCTTGGTCTCCACCAGCATCCCTGTCCAGAGGACCTTGTTCCAGCCTCTCGAGAGCTTACAGGCTGATGGATGGATGTGGTCTCTGCCTCCAGTGCTTTTCCTCTGAAGGGAGGTTGGCCAAGTTTATAAGATGAGAATGATGTGACATTTGGAGTTGGAGAATGACACAGAATGCAGAGCGTTTCCTTATCCTTGGAAAGGCTGGTCCAAAGCTATAGCGCTTGGAGAACTGAGGCTGTCTGTGCTGCTCTGTGTGTGGGGTTGACAGATAAATCAGCGATGAATGTTTCCCATCTCAAGAGCATGTTTTTCTCCTAGGACCAGATCGCCTTATAGAGCCTAATTCAGGTTTGATGTTTTTCCTTTACCCAGAAAGGCTCTGCAGCAAATGTGTAGTCAGAGCCATTTTTCTGATTGAACTAAAGGATTGGGGCTTCATTTTCCTTTTCCTTTGGGGTAAGTCATATTTGAAAGGCCTTTCTGAAGAATGAAGCTTTTTCTCATGTAAAAGTCTCCAAATCTCCATCGCAGGGGCCCCAGCCATGGTGGGTGATGAGGTCCTGGATTCTTGTTCCCAAACCTGTGAGTCCACGACACCCTTTCCTGGATGCTGGAGCGTGTTCTGAGGCCAGGGATGAAAGTGCTCCCCCAAGGTCAGCACAGAAAAGGGAGGACATTTCCTTGAATCACTGAGAGGTCCGGATTTATTCATCAGGAGAGCAGACCCTGCGTTCTACCCAAGTGGGATGCTGGCTTCCACTGTAATGATCAAGATCCACGACTTCTCTCCTTGAGCCCAGAGAAAATGTGTGTGTGTGTGTGTTCATATGTATGGTGCGTTATATGTGTCTGTGTGGTATATGTGCTTATGTGTGTATAGTGTATGTGGTGTGTATGTATAGTATGTGGTGTGTGTGTATGTGCATGTATGTGGTGTGGTATAGGGAGGTGTGGGGCTGTCTGGTGTGTGCGATGTGATGTGTGTGTGTGGTGTGTGTGTATGGTTTGTTGTGTGGTATGTGTGGTGTTTGGGGGTGTATGTGGGGTGTGGGGTGTGTGGTAGGGTGTTTGTGTACCTGTGTGTTGTGGTATGTGTGTGTATGGTGTGTGGTGTGTGGTATGTGTATATGTGTATGCTGTGAAATATGTGTGTTTATGTGGTGTGTGGGAGGTGTGTGTATAGGGTGTGGTGTTGGGGGCAGTATGGGTGTGTGTATGTATGGTGTTGTATGTATGTATATGGTGAATATGGTATGTGTGTATGTGTGGTGTGATATATGTGGTATGTGATATGTGTGGTATGTGATATGTGTGGTATGTGTGGTACATGTGTGTGCTGGTGGGGCTTCTTCACTTCCCACCTAGCATTCTCTGCTCACAAAGCTCACCTCCACTTGTAGGTAGAGGTTGTAACACATTTAAATTAAGGAGAGCAGATTTCTCCAGACATCTCTCACTGAGCAGTGAGCACTGTGTTCTCACGAAGCTCCTGTTACCTAAACGTGAATCCTTCATGTCTCCAGCTCTGTCTCCCTCACTCGAGGCAGAGTTGTCCCCCTTTCCAGTCTTCTTCGCATCTCTCTGTTCCTTTGCATTCCCACCGCCGCCCAGCAGCCAGGCCCCGCTCACCCTCCCAGACCGGTGCATGGACCCCCACCGCAGCCTCTCCTCACCTCCACCCTGGCTTCTGCGCTGGGCAAATTATCTGCCTGTGAGCAAGCCTTTCCTGTCTGCAGAGCCCCCCAGGCTGGCCTTTTAGTGTTTGAGCCAAGCCTTCCTTTCTGCCTTCTCTGCTGCCCCTGTCCATCCTGGCCCCTGGGCTGCAGACCCCATCTCGAGGGGACTGAACGAAGAGCCAGCCCATCCAGCCCTGGCTCTGTCGGCTGTGTCGGCTGCAGCTCCCATCTCAGCCTATATATCTGCTGGCTTCCCGGCCCGCTGTCCCTAAAGAAGAGCCTCTGCCATGGAAGCTGAAGGGGACTATTCTCACCTGGCTCCCTTCAGGCATTTGCGTTTTCTCTTCTCTGTGCCTTGACTCACTCCTCTCCCTCCTCCTGGAATGCCTCCCTCTGCAGCTCAGGTGGGAGGCACCCTGCCCGTGGAGGGAGAGGCACCTTCCTTGATGACCCCCCAGACGCCAGCCCCATCTCCCCCAGTGTGTGCATCTCTGTCTCCTTGGGGCGTGTGTTCACCACCTTACAGCATCGCTGTGTCCCGGCCACTTTCTTCCTCCACTTCCTGGATGCGGACTCTGAGCACAAGGTTGTCTCATCCATCTCTTGAATCCATCTCTCATTCATCCATTCATTCAACAAATGTTTACCCCCAGCACAAGCACCTTCCAGTACTAGGCACTGGGGATGTGACCATGAAAGACACGTCTCTATCCTTATGGACATTCTAGCCCAAAAGAGTTTTGAAAAGAAATACAGAGATCACAAGTAGAAGGAGAACCGCAAAGGAGAACCCTTCTTGCAAAGCGAGGAGTACTGGTCAAGGGCCTTGGAGCTCCCTGGAGGAAATGTCTCTGCGGCTGAGACAGAGAAGATAGTGGGCACGAATGAGCCAGGGGAAGGGCCTGAGTCAAGGAGGTGGAGGGGGGGAAGCGTGCCTGTACCCAGATCCACATGCACAAGACCTCGAAGTGGGAAGTTGTTTGAAGCCCCCAGAACCTGTGAGGTCAGGGGGGAACCACCCAGTGAAGCAGGAGGAAAGGGGAGGCAGGAAGGGGGAAGGGAAAGGGAAGCAGGAGGAGGCAGGGCCTGGGAGCTTGTCCTAAAGTGGCAGGAAGCCCACGGGCCTGGCGCACAGTGGGATTCATACCTGTTGCCTGGTGAGCAGTCTTGGCATCTGACCCCTTGGAGTTAGCAGTGGGTGAGTTTGGGCAAATCTGATTGCAAGTGCAAGTGCTGTTTGCAGGTGACAGTTTAAATAATAGAAGTAAAAAGATCACCTGCTATACATAAGGTCCTGTGCTGGGCAGGGTCATCGGTCTGTTTTCATGACCATAATAATTTCCTGTGGCTACAGTAACAAATTGCCACAAACTGAGTGGCCCAAAACAGAAATGTATTCTCTTCCAGTTCTGGAGGCCAGAATGCAAAGTCAAGGCCCTAGCAGGACCCTGCCCCCTCTGAAGCCTCTGGGTGAGGACCTTTCTGGCCTCTTCCAGCCTCTGGTGGCTCCTGGTGTTCTTTGGCTTGTGGCAGCATCATTCCAACCTCGTATGGCCTTCTTCCCTGTGTCTCTCTGTCTTTGTCTCTGTCATTGGATTTCAGACCACCATAACACAGCAGGACCTCACCTCTGTCCTTACTTGAATTATATCTGCAAAGATCCTTATTCCCAGTAGGATTCCAAGGTTCAGACTGGATGTGAATTGGGGGGAGTGGGTGCTATTGAACCCACTGCAGTGCCCCTTGGAGCATCCATGTGGGTTGACATGGAAACAGAGGTCCAGTGAGGCCCAGGACTCACAGCTGAACTTGGCCCATCGAGGGGTCCAGCCAAGCCTTTCAACTCCAATGTGGATACTTTCCCCCTCCACACACACACCCGCCTCCGCTAGAAGGCCATTCTGGCCGCTGTCACCTTGCCTCCTGCTCTCAGCCTGCTCCTGGGATCAGAATACAAGAGCACACTGGGCCTCCCAGCCCATTGGTCAGAGGCCGGACCTGCAGCCATGGAGGCAAGGAGTCCATCCCTCTGCAGAACCTGGTCGCATCCCTGTAATGATGTGGGGAACCATGCTGAAGAACGAGGGCATGAACTTCTGGTTGCCCCCGCAGGCTGAGCACAAACAGGCAAATACCCCAGGGAGTCTGGTTTGTGTCTGGTCGCATTTCAGTGTGTTTATGCCGTTATCTCCCAGCTGCTGTCAGCACTGCTCCTAATGGGTGATTGTGTTTCTCTGTAAAGAAATTTCCAGGGTAGGGGAGTTGAGGTCAACATTTTTCTTTTTATTTGTTTATTATGAATTTTTATTGGAGTTTAATTGCTTTACTATGTTGTATTAGTTTCTGCTATACAGCAAAGTGAATCAGCTATACATATACATATATCCCCTCCTTTTTGGATTTCCTTCCCATTTAAGTCACCACAGAGCACTGAGTAGAGTTCCCTGTGCTATATGCAGGTGATTCTCATTAGTTATCCATTTAATACAGAGTGGTGTATATCTATATCAATTCCAATCTCCCAATTCATCCCACACCCTCCTTCCCAGTTTGGTGTCCATACATTCGTTCTCCATGTCTATGTCTCTATTTCTGTTTTGCAAGTAAGCTCATCTGCATATTTTTCTAGATTCCACATAGCAGCTATATTATATGAAAATTTTTTTTCTGACTTCACTCTGTATGACCATCTCTAGGTCCATCCATATCTCTGCAAATGACACAATTCCATTCCTTTTTATGACTGAGTACTAATCCATTGTATATATGTACCATATCTTCTTTATCCATTCCTTTGTTGATGGACATTTAGGTTGCTTCTATGTCTTGGCTGTTGTAAACAGTGCTGCAACAAACATTGGGCTGTGTGTATCTTTTTGAATTATGGTTTTCTCTGGATATATGCCCAGGAGAGGGATTGCTGGGTCATATGGTGGTTCGATTTTTAGCTTTTTTAAGGAAGCTCCATATTGTTCAAAGTGGCTGTATCAAGTTACTTTCCCACAATCAGTGTAAAAGGATTCCCTTTTCTCCACACCCTCTCCAGCGTGTATTGTTTGTAGATTTTTTTGATGATGGCCATTCTAAACATTCTCAACATCTGACTAATTTGGGGTTTAGACCTAGGATTGTCTGTGTCTTTAAGAGTATAGCTGTAGTTTCCAGGAACTTGAGAAACAGGGACTATGAGACTAGGACTGTGGCCACAGTCTACACAATTGTCATGTGGCAAACTCATGCTCAGCTCTGCACCAACACTATTATGTCTGTCTATTTGCTGATCTCAGGGTTTATGTCCAGGGTACAACATAGTAGGTGATGAAGAAATCTTGGTTGAATTAACGAAATAATTCCTATTATTATGAGTTTATACATCCATTGCCTTAGTCAACAGATTTATGTAGAGTGCATTATATGGGCTAGGCCCCTGTGGGGGACGTGGCAGAGAATAAAGCAGGCCAACCTCCTGCCCTCATAGAGCTGAGATTCTAGAGGAAGAATTCAGGCAATAAAATAAATAAGTAGGTTATAGTCAGTGGTCTGCTAGAAAGTGAGAAGCACTATGGTGAAAAAACATGAAAGGAAGGAGGAGGGTGCAATTTTAAGCAGAATGAGTGTCCACAGTGGGCCTCTCTGAGATACTGATAAAAGATGACAAAGATGGGAAAGCTGAGTCATTCAGGTGCTAGAAAGTGCCTTCCAGGCAGGGGAACAGCCAGTGCAAAGGTCCTGTGGTGTGTTTGAGAAACAACAAAGAAGTCAGGGGCACTGGAGTGAACAGGAGGGAGAGCAGAGGAGGGGAGGTCAGTGAGTTAAAGCAGCAGTCCCCAGCTTTTTGGGACCAGGGACCAGTTTCATGGAAGACAATTTTTCCACAGACCATAGAGGGGAAGAAGAGAGATGTTTTGGGGACAATTCAATCATGTTCCATTTATTGTGCACTTTATTTCTACTATTATTACATTGTGATATGTAATGAAATAATTGTGCAATTCACCGTAATGCAGAATCAGTGGGAGCTTGTTTTCCTACAACTGGATGGTCCCATGTGGGGGAGGATGTGAGCTACGGGAAGTGGCTGTAAATACAGATGAAGCTTTGTTTACTCACACTTGCTGCTCACCTCTCGCGGTGCAGCCCGGTTCCTAATAGCCGCAGATCACTACTGATCCGTGGCCCTGAGTTAAACGGCCACCCTCCCCGCCGTGGTGAATGAGGCAATGAAACCTCAGGGGAGTTTTGAGACAATGACTTGAACCACCACCTAGCGGCAGGCCAGAACCTGGGTTGGAATCTGGTTCCTGTGCCACCTCTCAGCATGACAAGAGGGTGCCCCGGAAGGGGGCGTTTTTGTGACTTGACACCCTCCAAGCCAACCTACTGCAGCTGTAACTGGGGGAGAAGAACAATTGGATTTCCCTTCCTGGATCCTGGGAGTCCCTTGGGTTGTGGGACAAGTCTTGGTGGCCCCATTATTTCTGTCTGACCTCTCCTCCAAGCTTCCAGCTGGATCCCAGAGGCTTCCAGAGCCCTAAATACATCTTTCTCGCTTGTCCAACGCCACAGCGACTCTGATTCCTCCCTGCATTTTTCTTTCTTGCCCCTAAATGTTCTCGTCTCCTTCTGGAACCAGGCTCGTCACTGAAGCCAAGAATACAATTAATTCAGGGGACCTACCTGCACAGTCAGGAAATTACTTCTTCTCATTTTCTCTGACAAAACCATCTTCCTCTGCTGACCTTTCCTGCCCTCCGTCTGGCAACATTTTCCTTTGCTTAACCCTCTGTGCAGTATCCTTTCCCATCTCCCATCTTTGCTTGTCTTACCGTTTTTTATGGACTGCCCTTCACTCACGTTGGAAATCTGTCCTGTTTTCTCTCACTGCTTTGTCTTAACTTTTGAAGGTGTTTTTCTGCTACCTCTTTGGTGAGTGACCTTGGAGACCTCTGACCTGTTTACCGTTGGATGGTTCACAATGCTAGTCTGGCCACTGTCTTTCTCTCCTTGTCTGCACCAAAAAAAAAAAAAAAAAATCCCTTATTTTCTGTGTCTTGATTATACATTTGGTTCATTAATCACACTGCTGAAACTCCCCAGTTAAAATAAGGTTGTTTAAATCTGGAAAGTTGTAGTCCAGTGGGAGAACGGACACAGCTGTGGGGCCTTTGTTGGTCCTACTTGGGGGCTTCCCACGTGCTGCTAGTGGTAAACAACCTGCCTGCCAATGCAGGAGACATAAGAGGCGCAGGTTCAGTCCCTGGGTTGGGAACATCCCCTGAAGGAAGAAATGGCAACCACTCCAGTATTCTTGCTTGGAGAATCCCATGGACAGAGGAGCCTGGCAGGCTACAGTCCATGGGGACGCAAAGAGTTGGACATGACTGAGCACACATGAGCATACGCATAGAGACAGGTATTTCATGCATGGAGAGCCCTGTTCAGCTTTCCTAGGAAACCAGGACAGGGAGGTGGTTTTGATGGTACTTCTCATGGAGATGCACAAAGCTCCATGCAGCTATGAACTGGCCAGACAAGAACCTTGAAAGCAGCCTCATCCATCTCTGAGATTTGTTCGTGGTTGGATACTCACCTCAAAGCTGACGTTACTGATTACTGGTTTGACAGCAGGAGTGCGCATCAGCACAGTGCTTTTTGAAAGGCACCTTGGGGATGTCTGTTCAGATTTTCAACACATTTTTGGATTTCAGAAATGCTAAGCAGGTTTTGCAGAGATTTGTGTACCAGACTGCCTACTGCAGCAGTATTTATTGTAAGAGTAAATTGAAATCCTGATTGTCTATCAATGCATCAGCAGGTTGCTGTAGATAATTAGGTAGTAGTACATATACTCGTGAGGAGTACATATACTAAGGCCATTGATTCATTTTTGTGAAATAAAATCACATATCCACTTTAGAGCAAGTGGGGTGTTGTTTTTAAAAGAAATTAGGTGTTTCACAAATCTTAAACATTGTGGCATTCTCAGGTCATTATGTGGTTATAATAGTCTATCTAATTAACATAAAAGGTAAGTTTAAAACCCAGAAGAACATCATTCATGGTCCAGGTTTGGTTGAATGAGAAGAAATAGATACTTCTTGTAACCTTGTTTTGTTTAGTTTTCAATAAACATGAAAAAGTGTTACCTTCAAAAATTATATTAATATATCCAGAAGTAAGTCAGAGAAAGAGAAATACCATATGACATCCCTTATATGTGGAATCTAAAAAGACATGATACAAATGAACTTACTTACAAAACAGAAAGAGACTCACAGACTTAGAGATTGAACTTGTGGTTGCCACGGAGAAGGGATAGTTAGGGCATTTGAGATGGACATGTACACACTGCTACATTTAAAATGGATAACCAACCAACAAGGACCTACTATATAGCACAGGGAACTCTCCTCAATATTATATGGCAGCCTGGATGGGAGCACAGTTTGGGGGAGAATGGATACATGTATATGTATGGCTTAGTCCCTTCACTGTTCACCTGAAACTATCATAAAATTGTTTGTTAATCAACTATCAGTTCAGTTCAGTTCAGTCTCTCAGTAGTGTCTGATTCTTTGAGATCCCATGGAATGCAGCACTCCAGGCTCCCCTGTCCATCACCAGCTCCCGGAGCTTGCTCAAACTCATGTCCATTGAGTCAGTGATGCCATCCAACCATCTCATCCTTTGTTGTTCCCTTCTCCTCCTGCCTTCAGTCTTTCCCAGCATCAGGGTCTTTTCCAATGAGGTGGTTCTTCCTATCAGGTGGCCAAAGTATTGGAGTTTCAGCTTCAGCATCAGTCCTCCCAATGAATATTCAGCATTGATTTCTTTTAGGATTGACTGGTTTGATCTCCTTGCAGTCCAAGAGACTCTCAAGGGCCTTCTCCAACACCACAATTCAAAAGCCTCAATTCTTTGGTGCTCAGCATTCTTTGTAGTCCAGTTCTCACATCCATACGTGACTACTCAAAAAACCATAGCTTTAACTAGACAGACCTTTTTGGCAAAGTAATGTCTCTGATTTTTAATATGCTGTCTAAGTTGGTCATAGCTTTTCTTCCAAGGAGCAAGTGTCTTTTAATTCCATGGCTGCAGTCACCACCTGCAGTGATTTTGGAGCCCCCCCAAAATAAAGTCTGTCACTGCTTCCTTTGTTTCCCCATCTATTTGCCATGAAGTGATGGGACTGGATGCCATGATCTTAGTTTTCTGAATGTTGAGTTTTAAGCCAGCTTTTTCACTCTCCTCTTACACTTTCATCAAGAGGCTCTTTAGTTCTTCTTCACTTTCTGCCATAAGGGTGGTGTCATCTGCGCCTCTGAAGTTATTGACATTTCTCCCAGCAATCTTGATTCCAGCTTGTGCTTCATCCAGCCCGGCTTTTCGCATGATGTACTCTGCATAGAAGTTAAATAAGCAGGGTGACAATATACAGCCTTGACATACTCCTTTCCCGATTTGGAACCAGTCTGTTGTTCCATGTCCAGTTCTCACTGTTGCTTCTTGACCTGCATACAGTTTTCTCAGGAGGCAGGTCATGTGGTCTGGATTCCCATGTCTTTAAGGATTTTCCATAGTTTGCTGTGATCCACACAGTCAAAGGCTTTGGTGTAGTCAGTAAAGCAGAAGTAGATGTTTTTCTGGAACTCTGTGCTTTTTCTATGATCCACTAGATGTTGGCAATTTGATCTCTGGTTCCTCTGCCTTTTCTAAATCCAGCTTGAACATTTGGAAGTGCACAGTTCACATACTGTTGAAACCTGGCTTGGAGAACTTTGAGCATTACTTTGCTAGCATGTGAGATGAGTGCAACTGAGCGGTGGTTTGAACATTCTTTGGCATTGCCTTTCTTTGGGATTGGAATGAAAACTGACCTTTTCCAGTCCTGTGGCCACTGCTGAGTTTTCCAAATTTACTGGCATATTGAGTGCAGCACTTTAATAGCATCATCTCTTAGGATTTTAAATAACTCAGCTGGAATTCCATTACCTCCACTAGCTTTGTTCATAGTGATGCTTCCTAAGGCCCACTTGAGTTCGAGGCTATACCCCAATACAAAAGTAAAAGTTAAAATTATACATCCAGATAGATATTTGTACATTACAACTGTACTTTTTACAACCTACACATCTAGATTGCTGAAGCTCTTTTCCCAATGAACATATCTTTTTTATATAACAATAACAAAATATATATAGCAGAAAGCTACTTTACTTTGTCTCTCACTGTCTCTTTAACTCTCGATTGAAGAGAATTTTGAACATGCAGGGATGTGTACAACCTAGTGGAACATTCACATACCTATCACCCAACCCCAGTAAACCATTAACCTTTGGCCAGTCCTGGAATCCATCCAGACCTGGAATCCCCATCCTCAGCTCCTGGTCCTCTGTAAGGTTGAAGCAAATCCCAGGCATCATTTAAACATATCCATTTCCTCCTCCCGACCTTGCTGCCCTGCCACTGATGAGGGTTACCTCCTCTGAAGCTAAACTATTGCAACAGGACCCTAATCTGAACCTCTAAGCCTCCCTCCCTGCTGTGTGCCTCCACACTGTCCCCAGAGTGACCTTCTTACACTCTAATCTGAGCCCTGCCTTAAAATGCATCCATCAGAACTGCTTGCCTATGACAGAGGTCTGTGAAGGGGTGGCAGGTACACCAAACTGTCAATGTCTGCAGCGGGCAGCATGCAGAGTTGGGCCGAGCTGGCTGACATGACCTGTGGCCTCGTAGATCCTCATCAGTTCGATGCCAGTGAACTGTACAAATATTATCATATGTCTATATGCCAGGGCTTCCCTGGTGGCTCAATGGTAAAGAATCTGCCTGCCAATGCAGGAGATGTGGGTTCGATCCCTGGGTTGGGAAGATCCCCTGGAGAAGGAATTGGGAACCCACTCCAGTATTCTTGCCTGAAGAATCCCATGGACAGAAAAGCCTGGTGGGCTACAGTCCACGGGATTGCAAAAGAGTAGGACACAACTTAGTGACTAAACAACAAGGACAATTATATGCCTTGTTGGGGCATGAAGTAAAACATCCAAACTCTACTGCCTGCTGCAAAAAGGCTATCGTAAATAGCCCCCAACCTGTCCATGTCAATCTCATCCTTTCTCTTCTGGACCCATCTCTGCTTTCCCACTAGGACTCATGGGCCCCCAGGGATGAACATCAGCGGGATGGGGCTAGAGAGGCAGGCAGTGAATTAAAACCACAGGCTGAGCATGGTGTGTATTCCTGAATGGTGGTTTTCTTGTACTATTGCCATGAATCATCTGACAGTGTGTCCACTCAGCCAGTCTTTTAACAGATACTTCACTGGGCACCTCCTGTTTGCCAGACACTATTGTAGGAACAGGAATCCAGGGTGATCGAAGCTGACCAACACTCCTGCCCTCATGAAGTTTCCACACACAGGTGCATGTAGAAAGATGTTTGCAATAATATCCACCAAATGTGGTGGAATGGGGCATGATCTTTGCACTTTCATCTCTGCAATTTTCTGCACTCACTGATTTCTTTAAAAAGAGTCTATTTCATGTTTATCAAAAAAAAGTGATTTTTTTTTTTCTTAAAAGCCACCAACAAAGAAAGCACACAGGGCAAGAAATTAACTGAAATTCATTCTGAATGGTGAGAGGATACATTTATTAGTTTCTTATTTGTTAGTTTTTGTACTTTTTAAATCCCCCAAGCAGTTTTTGAATTTTAATAAAAATGAGATGGGGAAAAAGTGAATTCTTGGGAATTGGCAAAGAATCAGCTGCAAAGCAAGAAATGAAAGAAAGATTCTTTTTCTTCTCGTAGCTGCGTAGTAACCGCACTATCGATGCCTCACTCCAGGGCGCAGATGTGCTGTGGGAAGCTGAGATTACAGTCCCCCAGCTCTGTAGGGCTTTCTCTAAACCACTTTTTTGTGGCCTTAATTCCGTGAATGCAAACAATAATTACGAACCTAAGTAGATTACTCAGCATAGTTGAGACGCCTCCGGGTCCCCAAATGAGTCACATTATTGACTGCTCACAATTAATCTGAAAAATTAAACCAATTGCTCTTCTGATTCCTCCTGCCTCGTTTTGTGCCTGGATGATCCTTCCATATATTTGTTGCCTGGGCTGTTATTTCTACTTGCTGTTCCCCTTTTTCCCCAGAACTGAAATGTCCCATTAAAACGAATTTGTTTCCGACCAGGTCTTTTGGCTTTCTCTCCTCCTCCCTTCCGTGTGCTGTCCCTTGAGCATTGATGGACTGCAGTGGAATTGGGCTTTCTGTTTATAATTCTTCCATGGTCTGTCTAGTTTCTCCAATTACTTTGAAAACTCCCTTCTGTCCTTCCTCACTTGGCTTCATCAATTTTCACCTCCCCTGTCAAGTTGGTAAGAAGTCAGGGCCATTGCCCAGCTCCTCGGCATCCTATGCCTTCGTTAGGAATGAGAAAATGACCAAGAAGCCTGGAGACACACAAAAAGCTAATTCAGAAGTGTTTATTGAGTCCCTGTTTGTACAAGGCACATACAAGATGACTGCAAAAAGGAAAAAAAATACAAACAAGGCTTCTTCCTTCACGGAACTTATAATTTACCAAAGGAGAGAAGATAACTGCACACCCAGTTTTAACTCTAAACACAGAGCAGTTTGGGGTTGGGGAGGGGGAAATTTGTTACACAGCTATAGATAACTAATACACCTTTCCTTGCTGGGCACGTACTACATACCTGGTGCTTTTATTTACTAATCTAAAACATTCTTCTGCTTCCTCACCTTCACCTGCCCATGTCAGTGCAGACCTCATTCCATCAGGACCCCCATCTCCAGACTCTTCATGACACTCTGTACCTCTCCTGTGTGGTAATTACTACAAATGTAGGTTGTCATTTGCTTGTGTAATTCTTCAGCATTTCCTGTAATTAACCATAAATTCCATGAGGGAGAAGGCTGTCTTGTTTTTTTTTTCCTTCCTGTGGTATCTCTAGTATCTCTCATAGTTCCTGGCACCTAGTGGGCAAGCAAATATTTGGTACAGGAATGAGTTAAGCCTCATAGCTGCTGTGTTACTATCATTCCCATTTTACAGATGAGGAGACTGAGGCTCAGAGAGCATAAGGAGATTACTCACATTAATTACCCAGTTACCAAGTTGGGGAGCCAAGATTCAACCCCTAATTGTTCATGGCTGCCTTCTCTGGTGTGTGGCTTAACTCAGCACTTCTCAAACTAGAATGGCCATGCACACCACCTGAGAATCTTGCTAAAATGCAGATTCTGATTCAGCAAGTTTGGGGTGGCCGAGAATCTGCATTTGAATCACACTTCTAGTGATGCCAATGCTGCTGGTCCCTGGAGCAGCACTCTTTGAATGCTGAGGCTCTAAGGTTATTACGCTGGCTCAGATGGTAAAGAATTTGCCAGCAATGCAGGAGATCTGGGTTCAATCGCTGGGTCAGGAAGATCCCCTGGAGAAGAGAATGACTACCCACTACAGTATTCTTGCCTGGAGAATTCCACAGTCAGAGGAGCCTGGCAGACTACAGCCCATGGGGTCACAAAGAGTCGGACATGACTGAGTGACTAACACTTTCACTTTCAATTATTCAAGGGAGGGAATTGGACAGACTTAAAGCTGATGAACAGATTCAGAGGAGCGTCCAGGCTGCCCTAAGCATTGTGCAAGTTGTCTAAACATTCAAGCAGGTGGGGCCTAGGCAGGAGGAGGTTCTGAATGCCAGTGTATTCACTTCCCCTGCCACTGGCTTGGTGAATGAGGCTTCCGGTGGCTTTGTTCCCTAAGCAAGGCCTCCCATGGGGACTATGAAGGCCTGTGACAAGCCCTTGCTATGGAGGTACCTGGGCTTTTGTGGAGAAGGCAGCTCCCAGTAGGGCACAGACAGCTGGTTTTTGGCAGAAGCAGATGGACCTCCATCCGCACAACCACCAGGAGAGCTGAAGCATGTGTGGGGTCCGAGCAGGCTGGTGGAGACTCTCATCACCAGGGGTCCCCACTTTCCGCCAGGAAGAGTCCCAACATCTCAGCAGATGTATGCATTTTCCCCAGGACCCCTGGCATCTCCCTTAGTCTTGATCGCCCTTCCTGAGCCATCAGAAGAAGGATGCTGTCCATAGTCGCTCTTCCACGAGTGTCTGTCTGGTGGGAAGAGGGTGGACTGGACCAGGCTGGGCTGTATAATGACCTTTAGAAGCTGTGAGCCCCATGACATTGAGCTGGAACTGCTTTGGGGGTGCTGGAGGAGTCAGCACTGTAGCTGAAAACATCAAGACCAGAATCAAGACTTACCGACTATCACTTTGGCAGCTGCTTCCCCATCCAGAACTAAGCCCAGAACTGCTGGCAGAACTACTCGGGTGTCAACCTGGATGATCACCAGGCAGAAGGCACGTTTCTGGGAAGATCTGATCTGGCCTCACCCTACATCTCCTCTGTCCTCCTTCCTTCTCCTAGGATCATGATGGGGTCATGGGGCTGATGGATCCCTGCCCTGGGATCCTGAATCACGCCTTAACAAACAATAAATACCCTTTGGAAAAGTATAAAAGAAAAATGAAGAAAAAGCACCTGTGAGCCCTACAAAGATTATGGCACCCAACCCTTACATAGAAGAAGAACTTTCCAGGTGGCCTAGTAATAAAGAATCTGCCTGCCAATGCAAGAGACACAGGAGATGTGGGTTCTATCCCTGGGTCGGGAAGATCCTGTGGATAAGGGCATGGCAATCCACTCCACTCTTCTTGCCTGGGGAATCTCATGGACAGAGGAACCTGGTGAGCTACAGTCCATGGGGTCGCAAAGAGTTGGACATGACTGAGCGACTTAGCATGCACATAGAACAGAGCAAAAGCGATAAACACTATGCAGTACTTAAGGGTCAGACACTGCTTTAACTGCTTACCTCTGTTTGTAGTTCTCAAAGTTCAGTCCCTAGACCAGCAGCAGTGGCATCACCAGGGAACTTGGGTAAATGCAGATGCCCAGGCTCCATCCCTGACCTGACAGGTCAGCCCTGTAGGTGATCTTGATGAGAACTCAGATCTGAGCATCTCAGACTGAGTTTAACTCCTTCGATCCTGTAAGCAACCCTGGTAGGTACAGATTGCTAGAGTTGCCTGTCCAAGGTCACCTGCTGTTAAGTGGTGGCACCAGTATTCAGACTCTGGCCCCCAACTCCAAAGGCTGTGCTCTGAGCTGTGGTTTGCACATTTGCAAGTGTTACTTCCAAAAAAGGGGCATCCCAGATAACACTAGTCGTAAAGTACCCACCTGCCAACACAGGAAACGTAAGAGATGGGGCGGGTTCAATCCCTGGGTCTGGAAGATCCCCTGGAGTAGGGAATGGCAACCTACTCCAGTATTCTTGCCTGGAGAATCCCATGGACAGAGGAGCCTGGTGGGCTACAGTCCATGGGGTCACAAAGAGTCGGTCGGACACTACTCAAGGACTGAGCATCCATGCACTCCCATAAAACTGGTGTTGGGCGTAAGCCACAATACGTGTGAAGACATCAAACAGAATGACATGGTTTTTACCCTAAAATCCCACTCCTGGGCATATACTCTGATAAAGCCATAATTCAAAAAGGCACATGTACACCAATGTTTATTGCAGCACTATTTACAATAGCTGGGAGATGGAAACAACCTAGGTGTCCATTGGCAGAGGAATGAATAAAGAAGTTGTGGTACATACGTACGAAGGAATATTACTCAGCCATAAAAGGGATGAAATTGGGTCATTTGTAATAATATGGATGAACCTAAAGTCTGTTTTACAGGGTGAAGTAAGTCAGAAAAACAAATATCATTTATTAATGCATATGTATGGAATCTGGAAAAATGGTACCAATGAACCTATTTGCAGGGCAGGAATAGAGACACGGACCCAGAGAATGGACTTGTGGACACAGTGCGGAAAGAAGAGGATGGGACGAACTGAGAGAGTAGCGTTGACATATATACACTACCATGTGTGAAATACACAGTTAGCAGGAAGCTGCTGTATAGCACAGGGAATTCAGCTTGGTGCTCTGTGATGACCTAGATGGGTGGGATGGGCGTTGGGTGGGAGGGAGGCTCAAAAGGGAGGGGATATATGTATACATATCACTGATTCACTTTATCGTACAGCAGAAGCCAGCACAACCTTTGTATAGCAATTGCACTCCAATCAAAAATATTTTAAAATGACATAGTTTTTCCCTATGTCTTTAAAAAATTAAGTTATTTTACACACACACACACACACACACACACACACACACACACACACACACACACACACACACACATCTCATTGTATTTTCCCCCAAATGTTCTTCCTCTTTTTCATGCTTGGCCTGCCAGTGGGATAACCCGGCCCTGGGAAGAGGGATGCAGATGCAGAGGGGAACAAAATATAAGCCTTGAACTTGAACCCAGGCTTCTGGAGTCAGTTTGCTTCCTGGTGCTCCAGGCCCCTCTTGATAAATTCTTCGGATGAATAATTTTGAACTAAGTTGGTAAAACCTGACTGGCTTAGCACAGTGATCTTCAGCATTATCTGGGTGCTTGTTAAAATTCAGATTCCTGGAGATGCTGACTCAGGGCATCAAAGAAGAGGCCCAGGAACCTGCAGGTTAACACATTTGCCCCTGCCCCAAGATTATTCTAATGCAGCCAGTTCCTGTAACTGCTGAATGTCAAGATGCTTGGCTTCCTGTGTTCGAAGCCTTTTTATTTGCAGTAACACCGCATTTGCAGAGGTCTTGAACCCGCATGAGTGTGGCCGGCTAGCCTGACGCTTCAGGACACAGAGTTGGGTCTCAGAGAGTGACAGGTCACAAATCCTGCTTCTGGGGCTTACAAGCTATATGACCCTGAACAAATCTTTCCTTAAGCTGTTGAAGGTGGTGCTAGTGTAGTAAAGAACCTGCCTGCTAATGCAGGAAACACAAGAGACTGGGTCAGGAAGATCCCCTGGAGGAGGAAATGGCAACCCACTCCAATATTCTTGCCTGGAACATTCCATGGACAGAGGAGTCTGGTGGGCTACAGTCCATGGGGTCCCAGAGAGTCAGACATGACTGAGCATACAGCACACACACACACACACATACACAAGTTGTATAAACCTCAGTGTCCTCATCTGTAAAATGGGCGAAAATAGTCCCTACCTTGTAAAGTTCTTTGTAACAATTATATGAATAAGTGTATTTGGCCCACATTTAAGATCAATAAGATCTTCTTTTGGATTACCAATAGGCAATTTTAGAACCTTCTGAAAGTCGTTTGTTCTGTTATCCTCCGACAGTGATTGGATGACTGTTTCTGATGTCCCTCCTAGGTGACAGATGGAGAGTGGCCCCCCACATGAACCCCAGCACTGCTCACAAGCTTTCTTGTCCATCCTCTGCCCTATTCTCTCCAGCACAGGGTCAGGGTGGGCAAGAGGCACTCTTACTGCAGGTGCTGGGACCTGTGGACATGACTAGGGTCTTTGGGGTTTTTTTATTTTATTTTTTACTGGAGTATAATTGTTTTACAATGTTGTGTTGGTTTCTGCTGTATAACAGTGTAAGTCAGCTATGTGTATACACACAGCCCCTCCTTCTTGAGCCTCCCTCCACACCCCCATCCCACCCCTCTAAGAGCACCAAGCTGAGCTCTTCTGTGTTATACAGCAGCTTCCCATTAGCTATCCATTTTACACATGGTAATGTATGTATATACATTGCCTAGGGCCTTAAAGGTCACACAGGGCAGCAAAGAGATAGGGGAGAGACCAGGCTTTCTTCGTCCCCACAGTGACCCAGCAGACTTAGTGGCTCCCTCCATCTGGTCACATTTCTTCCAGTATAACTGACCAACTGAGTACCTATAAGGAAATTGGGAACTTAACCCAGACCCTGCACCATGAAGCAAATAGCCCTGTAAAGCCCCCTTCTTTTTCCCCAGCCAGCACTGCAAGCTGCCTTTTTCTCTCTCACACTCATCAGTTCCACTGCATGCTCTTATGGGAGCTCCTAATGGGTTTGGGGAGATGTTGTATTAAGCATTGGTCTATAGAATAATCCCCTTCCTCACTATCAAGATCTTCGGAAAAAGAACGGAGAATTCTGGAATTGGAAGATGTGTGAATTCAGACCCTTATGTTGGCTCATGAACCCAACTCTGTTGGTAAAGATTTCACCCTTAGAATCAGGACCTACTCCATGTATGTCCCCAGATATTTTCCTTTGGAGGAGTCGCTGGCTGTAAGTGAAGAACAAGAGAAAAGGGAACATGTTTCAGACAAAAGATTTAACTGACTGTAAATAAATAACATTTAAGATCCTAAAGCAGAGTTGGGAAACTACCCGGTAACTATTTTTGAATGGTCTGTGAGCACCCATTTGTTGTCATTGTTCTGTCGCTAAGCTGTGTCTGACTCTTTGTGACCCTGCCAGGCTGCAGCCATGAATGGTGATTACATTTTTAAATGGTTGGAAAAGCCCAAAAGAGTACATGTGAATATTTCATGACAAGTGAAAATTCTATGTGAAAATCAAATTTCAGTAGCCAAAACTAAAGCTGCATTGGAATGAAGTCACCTTCATTTTTTTCTGTATAGTAGTTGTGACAGAGACCTTGTGTTGGCTGCAAAGTCCAAAATATTTACCATCTGGATTTGTAGAGTTTGCTGACTCTCCTCACAAAAGACCATTTTATCAGAATGGCTTGCATTTATTCACTGACATATTGAGTTCTTCCTATGTGTTTTCCCTATATTTTAACTTGGTTAATTCTCATAGCAATCCTAGGACATGTGCTCTTTTTGAAATTAATTTTTATGGGAATATAGTTGTTTGGCAATGTTGTGTTAGTTTCAGATGTACAGCAAAGTGAATCGGTTATGCATATAGATATATACACTTTTTTTTTTAGATCTATTCCCATATAGGTCATTACAGAGTACTACTCTGAGTAGAGTTCCAGACATGTACTCTTATAATACCCATTTTCTCAGTGGCGAAACAGAGGCAGAGAGTTTCCTGTGGTCTGCCTCAGATCACTAGCTAGGAAAGGGCAGAACTAGATCTCACACTCAGGCAGTCAGAAGCCAAAGTACATGCTCTTGACCACTGCGTCACACTGCCTGTTCTGACCAGCTGCTGCATAACCTTATCCTTATAGACAAAGCATTCAGGAGGTAAGGTCCTTAGATGTTGCCGTGCAAGTATCCACATCTCTTCCTGATTATCAGAGCCCAGAGGGACTGATGCTTTCTCAGACCTCAGGGAGAACATTCCCTCTGTATTCAATAATACTTATCAGAAGCTCGACCTGGAACTCCGGTGTCTCTGATCTCATCTTCAGTCCCTGCAAGATGGTCATCTCTAGTCCCTGCAAGATGGTCATCTCTTTCACATGCCTGTGGGCGCTCTGATGCCCGTGTGGGTGTAGCAGGGAACCCAGATGCTCAGGACTAGTGGATCCAAGACCCCAGCAGGTGACATCCCATTAGCCAGGGAGAAGGCCCTGGCTATTTTTCTGTTCACTTTCCTTTGTGATATATTGTAGCATAGGAAATATATTTCTTCACAGTTTCCCTTTTGGTGAAACGGGGCTCTGGAGGGCTGCAGCATTAGCATTGATAAATACTTTACAATCCTGTCAAGAACAAATGGAAATACCTCATGAAAAGAAGAAAAACTGCTGAGTAATTAAAGAGGCCAGTGGGGTTTTATTATTATTTTGAGAAATTATGACCAAAAGTCCTAATCAAGCTGCACTCATATTGAGCTGGATTATTATTTTTTTTTAATAGAATCATCCTTACCATTGTCAGCTGCAGGCCGATGGTCAAGATGCCCGAGGCAACTTGGCTGGGCTGCAGGCTGAGCGTGCTGGGTCCCAAGTCCCGGGATGTCTTCATGGGCCTGAAAGTCTTGCTCCAGGGCCTGCCCTCGGCAGATCTTTCCTCTCGCCTTCTTTCTCTTCTGCTCCCACTTTTCCTTTTCTCTTCCAAGGAGGGTTTGCTTCTGGGTTAGTGCTGAGCCTTCTTTGTGCATCCTGTATCCCCTGTCATAAAGACTGTCTATTTGAACGATAGCTCCTTGAGATGTGCAAACAGAAGATGCAGACTCAAAGACCAGAGAGACTGAGAAATTTGCCAAAAGCCACACAGCTAATGAGTAGCAGAGCCAGGACTTGAAGCCACATCTGTAGACTATGATGGGTTTGGGAAGGTGAATAGCATGGGCTCTGGCTCCACGTGGGCCTGAGTGTAAGTCCCAGCTCTGCCTGGTGATCTTGGGCAAGTCCTTTAATCTTTTTGAATATCAGTTTCCTCATCTGTAAAAGGGGATGATTATAGTACTGACCTCATGGGTGGTTATGAACATTTGATGAAATCATGTATACAAAGCCCATGGTGAGTACTTATTAAATGGCAGGCTTTGGCAGGTCACGGTTCCCAAACCGTGCAGCGAGGCACCCTAGGGGTGCCCAGGTGGAGTGTCTAGGGTGCTGTGTGATATTTACAGTTTTCAAAGAAAACATAGCGACCTCTGTTGGACACTGAGTGAGCTGCCAGGTCAAGATTGTCGCTGTCACAGTAGATTTGGCTACATTCCTTTTGATGACTTCATTTCTTTGTGAAGCTGGAGTTTGACAGTCACTTTGATCAAAAGCAAATACCAACAAAATGAGTATGGAACAAGGAACTGACTGGTGGAGTCCCAGTGTAAGTTCAAAGTTGGAGGAGTTGCACAGTGCTCAACAGGCACACACATTCCTTTGATGTGCACTTGTGATAATTTAAGAATAATACAAAACTACCATTTTTGCCTTCAAAGTCTGCGTATTATTTTTTTCATCTGACTATTGTTTAGAAAATAAATGCTTATTAAGCTTCTGGTTGTAACTACTAAAAATTCTATGGACATTTTTGGCCCATGAGTGCCATGAAAAAAATTACCAAGACTCTAAGAGTGCCAGGAACTGAGAAAACTTGGCAACTCTGCCCTAAGGCACACCCAGTGGCTTCCCCGTGTCCTTTGTGAATTAATTTTCTCAGTATTTCTGAATGAGCAGAGAAATGGAAGCATACCTTCTTGCCTTACCATATGTTCAAGGAGCAGTGGAAGAGTGACCGTGAGATTTGGGAAAAAGCTGCAGCCCTCTCTTTCAAAATGTAGCACCATTCCATGTTCTATGCATGGGACAAATGCTCAGGGCTGGAGCATTGGGATGACCCAGAGGGATGGGATGGGGAGGGAGGTGGGAGGAGGGTTCGGGAGGGGGAGCACATGTGAACCCATGGCTGATTCATGTCAATGTATGGCAAAAACTACTACAATATTGTAAAGTAATTAGCCCCCAACTAAAATAAATAAATTTATTAAAAAAAAAATGTAGCTCCAAACAGCCCCACGGGGGTTCGGAGTTGAAAGACCACTTTCTGGGAAGATGAGCAACTTGAGTATTTAACACTTGCCGTTAAGATATTTTCTCAAGATCTGCTGCCACAAATCAGCTCTGATTGCAGCCTGACTTTCCATCCAAGGGGCTTTCCACTCCACTGCACTGGGCATGGGTGACTAAGCAGTTGAAGTGATTCCTGATTGGCTGGTGCAAGTTCCCAGCAGCCTTTGCTCTGGAGTTAAGATGATAAAGCAACATGAGACATGTCCCAGAGAAGCTTTGCTGATGCAAAGAAAATGGTGTTTGTTTCAAATACACGATCCTGAGTTTGAACTCAGTGAAACGGAGACTGAGGAGGTCTTTCCCACTCTACCTCTTTGCTGGGTTGATTTTCAACTCTGCCAGCCACCTCTGCAACACCTTATCTATCATTGCTTTAATGACTGCAGAAAAGCAGCCACGCGCCAGCAGGTGGAACCTTGCAGCCTTCCAGGTCGACTCAGTGCTCCTTGTGAGATGTCCAAATGACCCTTCTTGCAGGAATGCACAGGCATTTGGGAGGTTCAGCATAGGAGTACTTCTCCAAGCGTTGGGGCAGGAGGGTCCCATGTTTTCCCAGGACCTATTTGACAAAATTAAAAGACGCTTGCTCTTGGTAGAAAAGCTATGACAAACCTAGACAGCATATTAAAAAACAGAGATATCACTTTGCTGGCAAAGGTCCATATAGTCAAAGCTGGGGTTTTTCCAGTAGTCATGTATGGATGTGAAAGTTGGACCATAAAGAAGGCTGAGTGCTGAAGAATTGATGCTTTCAAACTGTGGTGCTGGAGAAGACTCTTGAGAGTCCTTTAAACAGCAAGGAGATCAAACCAGTCAATACTAAAGGAAATCAATCCTGGATATTCAATGGAAGGACTGATGCTGAAGCTCCAATACTTGGGCCACCTTATGCAAAGAGCTGACTCAGTGGAAAAGACCCTGATGCTGGGAAAGATTGAAGGCAGGAGGAGAAGGGGACAACAAAGGATGAGATGGTTGGATGGCATCGCTGACTCAATGGACATGAATTTGAGCAAACTCTGGGAGACAGTAAAGGACAGGGAAGCCTGGTGTGCTGCAGTCCATGGGGTCACAAAGAGTCGGACATGACTTCGAGACTCAACAACAACAACAAATTTGATGTTTATGGTGGGGTCTCAGAGGAAATAGTAGCCTGAGATATTGGAGCTGTGTTTAATAACCTCTCTGGGGGCCTGACCCCTTCTGATCTCTCCAGCTGGGACCTTGTCCTTGCTCACTTCGCAGCCCAAACCCCGCTGATCCAGACCATTCTCTGTCCCCAGCACGTGGAGGGCCACGTGCAGCTTCTGCCTTGGTTCCGCTGTTCCCTCTGCCCAGAGTGCCCTTCCTCTCAACACCTGCTCAACCCAAGCATTCCTTCCTCTGGGGGGAGCACTTTAGAATCATGCTCAGAATATTTGAGTTCAAGTCCTAACCTCACCCCTTACTAATCCCTCCAGCCTTTCTCAACTTCCTCACCTCTTTGTTGTTCAGTTGCTCAGTCGTGTCCGAGTCTTTGCAACCCCATGGACTGCAGCATGCCAGGCTTCCTTGTCCCTCACCTTCTCCTGGAGTTTGCTCAAATTCATGTCCATTGAGACAGTGATGCTATCCAATCATCTCATTCTCTGTCGCCCTCTTCTCCTTTTGCCTTCAATGTTTCCCAGCATGTCTGGATCTTTTCCAGTGAGTCAACTCTTCCCATCAGTTGGTCAAAATATTGGAGCTTCAGCTTCAGCATCCATCCTTCCAGTGAATATTCAGGATTGATTTCCTTTAGTATTGATTGGTTTGATCTCCTTGCTATCCAAGGGACTTTCAAGATCTTCTTCACCATCACAGTTTGAAGGCATCAGTTCTTTGGAGCTCAGCCTTTTTTATTGTCCAGCTATCACATCTGTACGTGAGTACTGGAAAAACCATAACTTTGACTATATGGACCTTTGTAGGCAAAGTAATGTCTCTGCCCCCTCACCTCTAGAATGAGGATAAAACAGCACCTGACTCAGTGCTTCTCAAATTGTTAGGTAGAGCAGAACCACTCAGGGATCTTGCTAAGCCACAGGTTAAGGCTCAGCTGGACTGCGGAGGATGTTGAATTTCTGCATTTCTTTTCTTTTTTTATACTATACTCGCACATATATATATGGAATCGAGAAAGACAGTACTGATGAACCTATTTGCAGGGCAGCAATGGAGACACAGACATAGAGAACAGACTTATGGACACAGTTGGGGGGTGTTGGAGGAAGGAGAGGGTAGGACGAAGGGAGAGAGTAACATGGAAACATACCTCACCATGTGTAAAACAGGTAGCCAATAGGAATTTCCTTTATAACTCAGGGAACTCAAACTGGGGTTCTGTAGCAACTTAGAGGGGCAGGATGGAGAGGAAGGTGGAAGAGATATTCAAGAGGGAGGGGACATAGGTATACCTATGGCTGAATCATGTTGATGTTTGACAGAAACCAACCCAATACGGTAAAGCAATTATCCTTCAATTAAAAATAAATGTAATTAAACAATAATTGTAATTAAACAATAATTATATAGTTTTGGCTGTGCTAGGTCTTCATTGCTGCGTGCAGGCTTTCTCTAGTTGCAGCAGTTGGGAGCTACTCTTCATTGCGGTGCACAAGCTTCTCATTGCAGTGACTTCTCTTGCTGCGGAGCACAGGCTCCAGGCACATGGGCTTCAGTAGTTGCAGCACGTGGGCTCAGTAGTTGTGGTGCACTGGCTTAGTTGTTCTGCATCATGTGGAATCTTCCTGAACCGGGGATTGAACCTGTGTCCCCTGCATTGGCAGGCTGACTCTTATCCACTGCACCACCAGGGATGTCCATGCAGCATTTCTAATGATCTCCCAGGTGATGGTGATAGGGCCGGTCCAGGGACTGCACTTTGAATAGCAAAGGCTATCTCATTGTAGTGCATGCTGTGGGGCATGGGAAGTGCTGAGGACGTGCCTGGTGCATGCCCACCAGTGGCTGCTCTCATTGTGGGTGATGGGCAGCTTCCAGAGTATGCCCACCCTCTTTCTTGGTGACCTGGCCTGGCTGTGTGTCCAGAGCATCTCCCTGTCTGGGCTTAGATGCACCACTACTGCCTTCTGCCTCTTCTCTCTATGCCTCCATGTCATTCTGTTGGGTTCCCCAATTTCCATGTAGGTCATAAAGTTCCTGAGGCCTAAAACATCAAAAAAGTAGTAGGTGTGAAGATGCACATCTCGGCTTTTATGATGTGGAACAGGTCACGCTGGTGTCTGCAGAGAGGCACTTATTTTTTTAAGGGAACCAGGAGAGGAATGGGATTTACTTCCGGCCAGCCCCACCGTGGTTTTCCCCACATTGAGGGCTTGGGCTGGACCCCCAGGCCACCCACTGACCACAAGGCCCAGGTATTAAAGCTTTCAAAGCAGCTGGTCTCTGAGATAACACACCAAACCCCAGCACACCTCATGACCCATTTTCGCATGGCGGGCCCCCAGATCGAGATCCAAATACCCAAACATCAGCCGGCTGCTGCAGGGAGAAGCAGCGGGAGACGGGCAAGCTACTTATCAGACGTTTTCCATTATCCCTACCACCTGTTCCGGATTTCCAAAGCAGCATACTGGGTAATAGCCACTTTTGCACCAAAAAAGGAGAAACGGCAACGATTTTAAGAGCAAGCTTCTTCTCTCACTCTGGGTTTGATACGTTGTAAAGGGGACTCGCTGTGAAATAACCACTTGCTGTTCCAGGCACTTTGTGATTTGTAAGCCTCGAGCTTGAGTCTGAGGCTGGCCGTGGTCTCCACCTGGGGCCTTAGAAAAAGAGAAGCACCAGGTGGGGGCGGGGACGTGGAGCCCCTGCAGGTAGATGAGTCTCCCCTCCCCCTGCCCCGAGGATAAAAGTTTTGGAGCATCCGGTGGGAATGCCATCTGGAGAGGAGATGGGCCAGCTGAAATCCCAAGCCCATCTGCTCATTTGTGGGCAATGGTTGTTGGCTTTCTTACTTCCAGAGGATAAATGAGGTCAGCATATAACTGGAAATTGTCCACAGGCTCAGGAGAGAAGAAACGGGGTAGAGGGTGTGTGCTTCCTGTGAGCCAGTATTCTCAAACTTCTGTGTGCCTAAAACTATGACAGGGGAGGTACTTTTTTTTTTTTACTTTTTATTTTGTATTGAAGTGTAGCCGATTGCACTTTCCTAGTGGCTCACATGGTAAAGAACGCTCCTGCAATACAGGAGACCTGGGTTCGATCCCTGGGTTGGAAAGATCCCCTGGAGAAGGGAATGGCAACCCACTCCAGTATTCTTGCCTGGAGAATTTCATGGACAGAAGAGCCTGGCAGGCTACAGTCCATGGGATTGCAAAGAGGTGGACTTGACTGAGTGACTAACACTTACTTATAGCTGATTAACAATGTTGTGAGTTTCAGGTGGACAGCAAAGAGACTCAGCCATATATATATACACCCATGTTTCCATTCTCCCCCAAACTCCCCTCCAGAGGAGGTACTTTTAATATTATATAACCAGGTGGAAAGATCTCAACTGTAGGAACTAACTAAGTATGAAACGACATTGTACTTCATATAGTTAAAAAACAAACCCTCCTTTCTTTGCCTAATTGGCATACTTCCAATTATGAAAAAATAACACCATTTCTATGAGTTTACCTTTGAAACTAAGTAGAAAATATTGAGAATTTTTGAAAGTTTTAGTTGCATTGTTTTGATCAATTTCTCCTATATTCTAATTATTATACAATATAAACAATATTGATTAAGTTGTGATTTGTGATATTTGTAAGGATAGTCATTTTATGGAAAATTAACCTATTAAAATAAATCCATTTAAAAATTTAAAGAATTTATATATATAGATTCCTGGAGACTTGCTTGACGGTCCAGTGGTTAATTCTGTGCTTCCATTGCAGTGGGCACAGGTTCAACCCCTGGTTGGGGAGCTAAGATCCCTGAAGCCGTGCAGCACAGCCAAAAAGAAAATGATACTTATAGATGCCTGGGCCCCTGGCCTGGTGGGGCTGGGGTGAGGCTCAGGAACGTGTATTTTTAACAAGCTCCCCAGGTGGTTTCGGTGCTTGCTCTGGTGTTCAGCTCAGGATGGTCAAGGAAGAGGAGTGATAAATTCACTCCCATGGTCTGAAATACATTTTCCAGAACAGATTGAGGCTGCAGAATCAGAGGAGATGTGGCTGTAGCTCCATGTCATTCATTTATTCACTCTATAAATGTTTATCAAACACCAACAGTGCGCCAGCTGCCATTCCAAGTGCTTAGGATGTTGTGAACAAGGCAGAACAAGATCTTGACTTTGAAGAGCTGACGTTACTATGGAAGAGCTCAACAATATGGAAGGTCACTAAGGACATGAGTGCATTAAGGACATTTGTAGGCAAGAAGGTGGTGAGCACTAGGGAGGGGGAAACCTTGCAGGCAGGGAGGGTGGTGGAAGCAAAAGTTGCAACTTTAAGCTGGGAGTGTCTGGGATAGTCTCACTGAGGAAGTGCCATTTAAGCAGCGACTTGAAGGAGGTGAGGAGGTGGGAGGGCTGTGGCTGTGTGGATGTCTGAGGTAAAGCCTGGAGACCCTGAGACCTCAGGGCACTCCAACATGGTGTTTGGGCATTGTAGGTATTGGAGGAAAAATGGGGAACACAGAAGGGTCACTGAAAGAGCAGGGAGCATGGCAGGGTGATGGCAAGTCCTATATGTCCAAGACATGTCCCAGCGTAAGCTCCAAATACCAGATTAATGGTTTCCCATTTTACTCTCAAAAGTTCCCAGCCTGGGGATTTCCGTGGTAGTCCAATGTTAGGGTTATCGGTAAGAATCTGCCTTCCAATGCAGGGGATGTGGGTTCAATCCTTGGTTGGGAAGGTAAGATCCCATACGCTAGGGCAAATAAAACCGCACACCCCAACAAGAAAGCCTGTGTGCCACAACTACTGAGCCAGCGAGCTCTAGAGCCCACACTCCATAACAAGGGAAGCCGTGTATGGCAACAAAGACCCAGCATAGCCAAGAAACAAAAAAATGCTCAGCCTGAACAGTTAACGTTATTGTCTGTTTACCTGTTTAGAGGCCATGGTAAGGACTTGGACTCGGAGGGAGTTAAGAAATCCTTAGATGGTTGAGCTGAGGAGTGATGTGAATTTCATTGGATTAGAACAGACTCTGGCGGCTCCATTGAGAACAGACTATAGGGCAGCAAAGGTGGAGGAAAGGAGAACATTTCAGAGGCAGCTATAACACTCCCACTGGTGTGGTAGGTGGAACAACGGCCCCCCAAAGACGTCCATGTCCTAATTCCTGGAGCCTCTGAATATGTTACCTTATGTGGAAAGATAGATGTTACCGAGCTGATTAAGGAACTTGAGATGGGAGGATTACCCTGGATTATACCGGTGGGCCTGATGTGATAACAAAAGGCCTTCCAAGAAAGAGGCAGGAGAGTCAGCATGTGAAGAGAGAAGCAGAGGCTGTAGTGATGCACTTTGAAGATGGAGGGAGGGGCCACGAACAAAGGAATGCAGCCAGCCTCTGGAAGTTGGAAAAAGCAGATTCTTCCCCCCAAGCCTCCAGATCACAGCTTTGCTGACACTTCAATTTTACCTGCAGTCCCCCAAATTTTTGGCACCAGAGACCAGTTTCATGGAAGACAGTTTTTCCACAGACAAGGATTGGGGATGGTTTCAGAATGATTTGAGCTCATCATGTTTATTGTGTACTTTATTTCTATTATTATTACGTCAACTCCACCTCAGATCAGCAGGCATTAGATCCCAGAGGTTGGGGACCCCTGTCCAGAATCCCATCTGGACATCTGACCTACAGAACAATAAAAGGGTGTTCTTTTAAGCCACTAAGTTTATAGTGACTTTCTACAGCACAAGTAGAAGCTAAGTGGCCCATGGCCTGACCACCTCTACCTCTAACTTTCTGCCCTCCTGCCCTTAGAAGCTAGGGGCTTTGGAAAGAAGGACTTCACTTTTACCCTAACTCTTGGAGAAGTGTCAATAAACTATGGCCCACTGCCTGGTTTTGTAAATAAAGTTTTATTGGCACACAGCCATGCTCACTTGTTTGCATATTGTCTCAGGCTGCTTGCGCTCTGCAAGGGCAGAGTTGAGTAACTAGACAAACACCATATGGTCCTCAAAGCTGAAAAATATTTGGCCTTTTACAGAAAGTGTTTACTGATCCTTGCCCTAGAAGACGCTTTGTGGTTATTAACCACCACCCTGCTCCCCTTGCCTGTGATAACCTCCCCCACAATGACCCCAGCCTTTCAGAGCTGCTGCACTATCCATAGGTGAGGCCATAGCAGCCGCACCTGGCTCGGCGTGATCCTGCTTCCCTGATCATTGAATGAATCAAACTGGGCCACGCACACTCGCTCTCGGATTTTGGAACCTGGGTTTCAACGAAAGAGAACTTGTGGCTGGATCTGAGAACAAGCCTTGACATGTGGTTGCTGCTTAGTAGATATTTTTCAAATGGGTGAATCCTTCTGGGAGATGTAGGGTGGGCCTCATCCACAGAGCTCAGAGAGAACTAAAGAGATCCAGTCTATAGGAGCAGAACAAAAAAGCAGATGTGCAGGACAAGCAGACACAGACATCAGCGTGCTCCAAGGGGAGACAGGTTGGGGAAGCAGCTGTTTTGCGAAAGCTTTGTGGGTTCGTTATCTGCTGCTGTGTAAGAAATTGCCACAAACTTCATAATTTAAAAGACAGACATTTATGGGACTTCCATGGTGGTCCAGAGGTTAAGACCTCAAGCTCCAGTGCAGGCAGTGTGGGTTCAGTCCCTGGTCAGGGAATTAGGAATCCACATGCCGTATGGCACAGCCAAAAAAAATAAGACATTTATAATCTCACAGCTCCTGAGGGTCAGAAGTCTGGCCGTGGCTGAACTGGATTCTCTACTCAGGGTCTCCTAAGACTGAAATCAGGGCTTCACTGAGGTGTGTGTCTTTCTGGAACTCTAGATCCTGTCAGGATCATGCAGTGTTACTGGCAGAATTCTGTTCTTTGCAGCTGTAGGATTGAGGCCCTGTTCTTTTGATGGCTGTTTACTGGGGGCTGCCTTTAGCACCTAGATGGTGCCTGCAGTTGCTTGCCACGTGGCCCCCTCTCTGGGTCCTCTCAGGCTTCTAAACTCTTAGGAAGGGACCAGGTCCTTTTGAGGGCTCCCCTGATGTGGTCAAGCCCACCTGGATCCTCTCCCATTCAGTGAACTCAGAATCAGCTGACTGGACCCTAACCATGGAAGTGAAGTCCCACCAAGTGTTCAGGTTCTGCCTGCACTCAAGGGGAGTGGATTATACACAGCATGTACACCAGGGAGGGGCCTCCCAGGTGGCTCAGTGGTAAGGAATCCACCTACCAATGCAAGTTTGATCTCTGGTTCGGGAAGATCCCCTGGAGAGGGAAATGGCCACCCACTCCAGGATTCTTGCCTGGGAAATCCCATGGATAGAGGAGCCTGGCGGCTGCAGACCAAGGGGTCGCAGTGAGCTGGACACGACTGGGCACACAGACAAGCACCCCAGGGAAGGGGACCTCAGGGCCATCTTCCGTCCTCAGTTCTGGCTTGATTTCTGGTTCCTAGTGCTCGAATGGCAGGAGCTAGCCTTCTCTTCCTTGGGCTCCACAAAATGGACACAGCTCCACGTGATAAATGACCGCTTTCGCTTCAGCTGGCCCCAGTGGACCTCTGTTAGAGAACCTTGGCTGAGACTGTGACGGGATGGGGGTCCCAAAGACTCCGCCTCGATTTTAGCCTCCCTTGCCCATGGTGTGCAGGAACCTTCCCTCCCCAAGAGCCAGGGGAAAGGAAGCAATCAGACAAAACTGCTTTCTAAGCCGCCCGTGGGCTGTGGCCCAGATGACACCATGCTGCTGTGAACCCTGGCTGCTGCCCCAGCGCACTCAGTCTTAATGTATTGACGTTGGCAGCCTTTGTATATCTTGTCATGCCAATAGGGTAATTGAAATGGAATTGTCTGCAAGCATCCAATTAATCAACAGGTAAATCATAAACCCAAGGCCATTCACTCAGAGCAGCAAAGAGGCTTCTTCCTGGCTTCCTGACCACTGGAGTTGATTAAACCTAGTTAGACTTTATGTACATCATCTAGCAAGCTTTAGGAGAAGAGAAGGGTGGAGTGGGTGGGGAGAAGAGAAGGAAGGTGGTGATTTCTACATCATTTGCTGAAGCCCCAAGAACTGTGTTTTCTATAATGAGACCTTATTCTTCCCTCAAGAGGTTTATGGACTGAATTTCATTTACAAAAACATCCTTGCGAAGTAGGGACTATGATACACATTTTACAGAGAAGGATGTCAAGCCCCAGAGAGGTTGAGCAAATTGCCAAAGGTCATACACCAAGTAGAGGGTGGAATCTGGATTCAAAACCAGGCTTATCTAGCTTTAAGAGCTATGTTCTTTTCACCCTATGTTGTGCCAGAAATGTAGATCTAAATAAGAAATAATTTCAACTGTTGAGTCAAATTTGAAGTCCAGAATTGTGCAAAATGAGAAAATATTTGAATGGCTGTTCTCCACCATCATTCCTATAGTTTAGCCTTTTAAAAAATTAATTATTTATTTGGCTACTGCACTCAGGATCTTCTTTGCATCTTGCAAGATCTTTCACTGCAGTGCTGAAATCCTTGCAGCTCCGAGTACTAACCAGTGGAGTGGTGGATAATAGCATTAAAGATGCTGTGTTGTGTGGAGAGCTGCAACCCTTGGCACACAGACAGTATTCCTAGGCCAGAGGCCTTCAAGCTGATGCACAGAGCATTGTTGGAGAGAGAGGGAGGGGTTGACGGGCCCCTGTCAGCCAGAGCCATGCAAACTCCTTTACCAACTTCCCTCCAGTTCCTCTTCATCCTTGCCTTCTCTCCATAATGCCAATGTACGCTTCTCCTCTCTAGATGATTGTCACCTCCAGCTGTCTCATGCCAAAAGCCTCCCCCAGCCCAATTCCATCCTACCCTTTACCTGAAAAAAGAACAAAATGAACCTGATTATATCATTCCTTTAAACCCCTTGATAGCTTGGTCTAGGGCTTCCCTGGGGACTCAGACGGTAAAGAATCTGCCTGCAATGCCAGAGACCCAGGTTTGATCCCTGGGTTGGGATGATCTCCTGGAGGAGGGCATGCCAATCCACTGCAGTAATCTTGCCTGGAGAATCCCCATGGACAGAGGAACCTGGTGGGTTACAGTCCATGGGGTCTCAAAGAGTCAGACAAGACTGAGCGACTAACACAACACACACACATAGCGTGGTCTGGGCTCTGCAGCCCTCCCCACCTGAGCTGCCAGCCCCGCCTGCCTTAGGCTTTATGTGCTGTCCTTCGGAGCCATACCCCAGGTTGTGCTTGGCTCTTTCTCCTTCATTTGCCTGGAATTCGCTTAGTTCACCTTCCTCCCAACCCCAAGGGTCCACCTTTACTGGACTCTGTGGGTTGTGGTTACTAAATGTAGGACTAATGGGGCACTTGGGAGTTCACTTTTGTCACGTCCTGGTGTGGTGGTCCTGCTGTCTGTTTACAGGCCTGGAGACCACTGAGAGAGGGCTCTGTGGATGTTGCCCTTAGTGTCAGAGAAGTCTTCTTTGAGGAGTACACACTCCTATGCAGTTGGAACAGAATCATGCCCTGCACGTCCTGCTTTATGCTCCTGTCTGCTGGCTGAGCACTTGTCACACAATGTTGGTTGTTGTTGTTCAGTTGCTCAGTCATGTCCAACCCTTTGCAACCCCATGAACTGCAGCATGCCAGGCTTCCCTGTCTTTCACTATCTCCCAGAGTTTGCTCAAACTAGTGTCCATTGAGTTGGTGATACCATCCAACCATCTCATCCTCTGTCGTCCCCTTCTCCTCCTGCCTTCAATCTTTCCCAGCATCAGGGTCTTTTCTAATGAGTCAGCTCTTCGCATCAGGTGGCCAAAGTATTGGAGCTTCAGCTTCAGCATCAGTCCTTCCAATGCATATTCAGGATTGATTTCCTTTAGGATTGACTGGTTTGATCTCCTTGCATTCCAAGGGACTCTCAAGAGTCTTCTCCAGCACCACAGTTTGGAAGCACCAGTTCTTCGGTGCTCAGCCTTCTTAACAGTCCAATTCTCATATCCATACACGGCTACTGGGTAAAACCATAGCTTTGACTATACAGACCTTTGTTGGCAAAGTAATGTCTCTGCTTTTTAATACACTGTCTAGGTTTGCCATAGCTTTTCTTCCAGGGAGCAAGCATCTTTTAATTTCATGGCTGCAGTCACCATCCGCAGTGATTTTGGAGCCCAAGAAATAAAGACTGTCACTGTTTCCATTGTTTCCTCATCTATTTGCCATGAAGTGATGGGACCAGATGCCATGATCTTAGTTTTTTTAATATTGAGTTTTAAGCCAGCTTATTCACTTTCCTCTTTCACCTTCATCAAGAGGTTCTTTAGTTCCTCTTTGCTTTCTGCCATAAGGGTGGTGCATCTGCATATCTGAGGTTATTGATATTTCTCCCGGCAACCTTGATTCCAGCTTGTGCTGGAGCTGGTAGTTTATCTGCCTCTACTGTGTCCAGGGCCCATGTATAATTGGTGCTCGATTTTTGAATCAGTGAATGGATGGTTGGATGGTAGATACATGTGTGGGTAGATGAATGGGTGGATGGATGGGTGGGTGGGTTGATGGATGGACAGGTGGGTGGATGGATGGATGGATGAGTAAGTGGATGGATGGGGAGGTGGGTGGGTAGATGGATGGATAGATGGGCAAATGGGAGGATGGATGAATGGGTAGGTGGATGGCTGGGTGGATGGATAGATGGATGAATGGATGGATGGATGGATGGATGGGATTGCCTTACCCACTCTGAGGGCTACTTCAGGATGCAGATCCTATCTTGATCATCTTCACCTCCCTAGCACTCAGAACAGTGCCTGAATCACATAACTGCTCGATAAATGTCAGGGGAAAGGATGCTGGAGAAGGGTGGGTTGACAGCATTGGTCCCCACGATTACCTCAGGCCAGGCAAGTCCCATGGGCATTTGAGGACCCAGGGACCTACAATGCTTTCTTAGGTTGTTGCCTTGTAGTGTTCTAACAGTTCTGGAACCTTCTCCTGAGTCTTGTGAAAGAGAAGGTCCCGCAGAATCTCTCACCAGTTTAGAGAACTGAGACAATAATAGTGTGCGTGGTGAAAGTGATAGGTAGTTTTTTCAGGGTTTTGTTATTTCTGAACCTGTGGGGTTTTGTTTTCTCTTAAAAGATGCTGATCTACTCACTGAACCTCCATGAAGAGAAAGCAGAGGGTAGCTTCCTGTTCCTCACCCAGGGTCAGCTTTCCAGAATGGCCCTTTGAGATTAAAAACTCTTTCAAGGCAAATGAAACAAAAGTTAACCTGGACAAACTTAGGTATGGTGGCATGTTTTATGAGAAACTGATGAGGAACCCTGAAATATATTTAAATCTTGCTCTTTGAGCCAAAATGCAAATAGCGCCTTTCCATTAACTAACTCAGGGTTGCCTCTCTTGTGTGTGTTTTGGAGTTTTGTAGGAGTATTCTTAGAATTTTCCTTGTTGGAAGGCTCACTTACCTCCTTGATGCTCCGAGATAACTATGTAGAAAAACAGAACCATCCCCAGATTCCTCACACTTGGAAAGAACCTAATTCAGGCATCATTTCCCTCCAGCATTCATAGAGCAGGATAAACAAAGGGACAAACCCATGAGCGGGGTTCTTTCCCACCACTGAAGTGTCAGTTCTGCGAAGTACATTGTCTGTCCTGTTCACTGCTCGTCCCCAGCATCTTGAACTGTGCCTACCACAGACAAGATGCTGAATAAATGTTTGTGAACAAGCTGCAAGCTGCTAGATTACAGGCTCTGGGATGGCAAGGACCACATTCTTGCCCATTTTATGCATGAGTTTGTTCCCACCGCAGTCACAGAATAGAAGCTCATTCATTCACTGAGCAGCTACCATGTGCCAGAGATTACTCAGGACCCTGGATGAGCATTTGTTGAATTAACTGGTGCATCCAAGCATGCATGACTGAATGGATGAAGAAACAAATGCATGAAAAAAAAACAACAACAAACAATGAGCCTATCCGTCGACCCGCCAATAACCAATTTCATCTCCCTTTGTTCCAGTTCTGGAATGCTAAGCCTAGAGAGTTCTCTCCCTGTACTGTTTCCCCCTTACTTTGCTCTCCCCAATGAACCTTCCCTACCTCAGCCCACCAAAGCCTCCAGGAAGTGTCAGCTCAAATAACATTTGTTTGAATCATCCCATCTGGTGTGAAGTGAACTCTCTTGCCTTTGAATTGCTCTGTCCCCTTTTATCTCAGCAGTTGAGCACAGTTCAAGAACCATTTGCTGAGCCCCTCCTGTGGCAGCCATGGGGGCAGGAACCAGGGATGCAGGGATAGCAAAGAGCCAGTCTCCACCCTAGAAGTCACTGGTGTTCAGCATGTGTCCCGCCTGCCTGGATTGTAAAAGCACCCATGGTTCTGAGACAGAGCTCCCCCTCTTTGTAAACCCACAGAGTACCCAGAGCTGAGTCTGATCAAACAGGTGCCCCCGCACTCACTCAGTGGTTGCACATGTGAGGTGTGTCGCCTTGGAAGTCTTTGCTTTAGTGGATTTGAAATGAGAGGGGAGGAGCAAGCTGAAGGATGCTGTGGTGGGGCAAGAAGCGGGCTTCTCAGACGGGGACTCAGGAGACTGGGGCTAGGAGTTACCGTCAGATGACACCAAGGTTACCTCCATGAACAGGTGCAGTCACAGCTAGTAAAAGGTCATTGCAGCAAGGAGATTGTGATAGCAACCCAGATGGTTTCTGAGCTTGGTTAACCAAAACAAAACAGAATGAAACCTAACTTAGCTCTCAGACCTAAGGAAGTGTAGGAGGTCACTAGCATCACTGGCCTGTCTCCTTGGTGCTCAGTCCTGCTGTCCTTCCTGTTGCTTTGTTTTCACATCCCCCAGGTCCTCTCTACCTTCTGCTGCTCCTGGTTTTCTTGAACAATTTTAGCACCAGTGATGGAAAGAGGCACCCATGTAAATCAAGCAGTAGAATATCACCAGCACCCAGAGGCAGTCACAGCCCCTCCTATCCCCAAGGTAGCCACAGTCCATACTTCTAGTGCCAGTGGACCTACAGCCGCTTGGGTGGTCTGGCTCCTGTATACCCATGGGCTATGTTACACTATTGTTGTTGATCAGTCACTAAGTCATGTCCTACTCTCTGCAACTCCATGGACTGCAACACACCAGGCTCCTCTGTCCTCCACTATCTCCTGGAGTTTGCTCAGATTCATGTTCATTGAGTCGGTGATGCTGTCTAACCCATTATCACAGACTAATCTCATCATTAAAACCTGGGGCGATGACACAGATGAATCAAATTGCCTCATGTCCTAACCAAAAGCTTTGGCCAGAAACCCAGACAGACCTTACTTCAACCCTGCCTCTCAGACCTGAGCACCCAGTGCCAGGACCAGCCTGGCAGCCCAATGGGCTTCTCTCATCCAAGAAGAAAAACACATTCTTCCTGTAACAAAAGGGCTTCTCCACAACTGTTTTGAGATGATAAGTAGCTCAGAATAGATAGGAATGATAGTACAGTAAGGTAAATAAAGGGTCCCCCAGAACAATAGCACAGCCTTTTTCTTTGCTGCTAGCAAAGCCAAGAGAAATTAGCACTGTGAGAATGCGGGGAAGTGATTGCTGCTCCAACAACTCTCTAATTAACAGTTACTGATGTCATAATACAGCCGCGGAAAGGAGGCTTTTCTCATCTCACCTTCGAGTGACTGCTTAGGATGGTACAGAGCTCAGCACAGAGAGCCTCTGCTTCTCAGGGTCAGAAACCTGGCAGGAATTCTTTTCTGTGATGCTCTAGGTTGGATTGGGGAAGTGTGTTAGTTGCTCAGTCGTGTCCAACTCTTTTGCTACCCCATGGACTGTACCCACCAGGCTCCTCTGTCCATGGAATTCTCCGGGCAAGAAAACTGGAGTGGTTAGCCATTCCCTTCTCCAGGAGATCTTCCAAACCCAGGGATCAAACCTGGATCACCTGCATTGTAGGCAGATTCTTTACCATCTGAGCCATGATCCATAATGAAGGCGTGGAAGGGGATTTCTAGTCACCACCAGAATCATTACCACTGATAACGATATTACCAACAGCTCATCTGTTGGAGCTTTGTTTAGACCAAGGGTCCCCAGTCTGCGGCCTGTTAGGAACCAGGCCACAGAAGTGAGCAGGAAGAGAGCAGTGGGCCAGGGAGCAACCTTCATCCGTATCTCCAGTCACTCCCATTGTTCATGTTACCACCTGAGCTCCGCCTCCTGTCAGATCAGTGGCAGCATTAGATTCTCATAGGAGCACAATAAATGTAATGTGTTTGAATCATTTCGAAACCGTCCTTCCCACCCAGTCCATGGAAAAATTGTTTTCCATGAAACCAGTCCCTGGTGCCAAAACAGTTGGGGACCACTGGTTTAGACAAATGCTGTCATAGACACTGCTTTCTGGACTGCTGTCACTACCCATCCTCATTTGTCACCAGTCAGTCTTCAAGAGGCTGCTCTGTGTATCTCTGAGGACTTCGGCAGTCTCTGCCCTCGTGGAGATATAACCCAGTAGAAATGAAATATAACCGGAGTTGGCCATTATTCGTCATGAACTGACTTGGTTTTAAAATGCCATTTGCACATACCCCAAACTAGACTGTCAGTGTTCAGAATCACCCATGGAGTCCCCGATGGGCCTGTATGCAGGTGTGAGTGTGGGTGTTCTGTGACTAGTTCATGACACAATAGCGATTTTTAAATATTTCTTTCTTTTATATATTTATTTGGCTGCACCAGGTCTTAGTTGCAACACGCGAGATCTTTAGTTGAAGCATGCAAACTCTTAGTTTCAGCACGTGGGATCTAGTTCCCCAACCAGGGATTGAATCTGGGCCCCCTGCATTGGGATTGTTAGCTACTGGGCCACCAGAGAAGTCCCACAATCATCATTGTTATGGTCAGTAAAGATGGGTGATTTTCTCTCTCTTTTTTTTTTAATTGAAGTATAGTTGATTTACAATGTTGTGTTACTTATATAGCTGCACAGCAGAGTGACTCAGTTATACATTTGTTGTTCTTATTCACTCAGACGTGTCCGACTCTTGGCGACTCTCTGGATGGTAGCACGCTGGGCTTCCCTGTCTTTCACCATGTCCTGGAGCTTGCTCAAACTCATGTCCACTGAGTCAGTGATGCCATACACATATACATTCTTTTTCGTTATGGTTTATCACAGGATATTTTTTAAATTTATTTATTTTAATTGGAGGCTAATTACTTTTACAATATTGTAGTGGTTTTTGCCAAACATCGACATGAATCAGCCGTGGGCGCACATGTGTTCCCCATCCAGAATCCATCCCATCCCCTAGGGTCATCCCAGTGCACCAGCCCTGAGCACCCTGTCTCATGCATCAAACCTAGACCAGCGATCTGCTTCACATATGACAATATACACATTTCAATGCTACCCTCTCAAATCATCCCACCCTCGCCTTCTCCTACAGAGTCCAAAAGTCTGTTCTATACATCTGTGTCTCTTTTGCTGTCTCACATATAGGGTCATCGTTACCATCTTTCTAAATTCCATATATATGAGTTAGTATACTGTATTGGTGTTTTTCTTTCTGACTTACTTCACTCTGTATAATAGGCTCCAGTTTCATCCACCTCATTAGAACTGATTCAAATGCATTCTTTTTTCATGGCTGAGTAATATTCCATTGTGTATATGTACCACAGCTTTCTTATCCATTCGTCCACTGATGGACATCTAGGTTGCTTCCATGACCTGGCTATTGTAAACAATGCTGCGATGAACATTGGGGTACACATGTCTCTTTCAATTCTGGTTTCCTCGGTGTATGCCCAGCAGTGGATTACTGGGTTGTATGGCAATTCTGTTTCCAGTTTTTTAATGAATCTCCACACTGTTCTCCATAGTGGCTGTACTAGTTTGCATTCCCACCAACAGTGTAAGAGGGTTCCTTTTTCTCTGCACCCTCTCCAGCATTTATTGTTTGTAGACTTTTTGATAGCAGCCACTCTGACTGGCGTATCACAGGATATTTTTAAAATTTACTTTATTAAGGACTAGTTGATAGACATCACTGTATATATTTCCAGTGAACAATGTGATGAGGGGATAATCTAAGAAGTGGCATTGCTGGGTCATAGGGTCATTTTAGGTTTAACTTTTGGAGGAATCACCAAAATGTTTTCACAGCAGCTGCACCATTTCACATTTCTGCCGGCAGCACGCAAGTGTTCTCGTTTCTCCACAACCTCACCGACACTCGCTGTTTTCCATTTGGGGTGGTTTAACAGCCTTCCTGATAGACATGAGGCAGTATTAGGTTGATGCTTGCTCCAGCACCAACTTCTTTGATCTGAGCACTGTCCTCTAAGTTTTCAGCTTGATCGTGTTCCCAGTTTTTCAAAGATTTCAACTTTTGTCCTTTCCTCCATCGAACAAAACGGTGGTGAGATGACCAGGGAGGTGCCTTGAGACGCTCAGCTTTTGGTCGTCCAGTGCTGGCTTAGAGACTAGCCCATCCTCTCGTCCCTCTTCCCTGTGACTTGGACACAGTGTATCAGGTGCCACCCAGTTGTTTTTAACCAAGAAAGGTGCCTTTCTTCAGAATCCCCTGGGTTTTCTCCCAGAAAATTGTGTTTTAAAAAATGAATCTAAGTGAGCCCTCAAGGATACATGGGCAATAAATAAACCACTTTTCTCATCCTTCTGACAGTGTTGGGTTCACAGGAATGTGGAAGAAATGCAGCTCAGGAATGAGCCCCCTTCTGTGGAAAGCAGAAAGTGTTGTGAATGTCACATGGTCAGGAGTCCACAGACCTGGGTCCAACCATTTACTGGCTTTGTAACTTTGGGCAAGTTGATCTTTTTTGTTTTTTTGGAAGTGGGGAGGTTGGTAGGGGTATAACCGAAAGTGGGGTCCAGCTGCTCACCGCTCAAAAGCAGATAAAGAGGCCAGATTGGTTGAAAGGAAAGTTTGCATTATTTTGGATGCCAGCCACCAGGGGGTATAGCAAGGAGGACCCCTGTCCAAAAGCCGACTCCACCCCATAGGCAGTCGGGGGTAAGAGCTTTTAAGGAGGGAAGGGGCTACATGCAGAAACAACACAGTCATTGAGATTGGTCATCAGTGGTCTGATCGGCCTCATCTTGACTGTTTTAGCTACGCTTAATCTTCAGTTCCATGGCCGGTTTGTTCCCATTTCCTTGAGGCCAATTCTCAGAATCATGGCAGCTTATGTCATGGCTACAGTCTAGTCATCATGTAGTTAACTTCTTCCACCTGGTAGAAGTTTCAGTGTCTACAAGATAGTTCACAGAATATGGCTCAAAATATTATCTATAACCCTTGAAAAGGAACTAAAGTCCTTGACTATGCTTAATATGTGCATGAGTGTATGTGTGTGTGTATGTGTGCTCAGTCGCTTAGTTGTGTCTCATTTTTTGTGACCGCATGGACTATATGTAGCCCTCCAGGCTCCTCTGTCCCTGGGATTTCCCAGGCAAGAATACTGGAGATCTCCAGGGGATCTTCGCAACCCGGAGATCAAACCCACGTCTCCTGCATTGGCAGGCGGATTCTTTACCACTGTGCCACCTGGGAGGCCCTATGCTGAATGACTAAACTATCATTATTAAGTTTTTTTAGATTGTTTTCCTTTGTTTCTGCATTTTCTCATTTCTCTGATTAACATTATTCTTTGGCTAAGCTTTTTCCAAAGGCAAAAAGTAGGCAGAGGACATGGAGGGGGAAAGACCAAAAGGTCTTGCTCGGTTTCAGGGGGAGTTGTTCACTCCTTTTTTCTGTAATCTCTTTGTGCCTCAGTTAGTGATACCTCATTTATAAAATGGTGGTAATAATTGGTCCCCCTCATATGGTTGTTGGGAGGATTCGATGAGCAGGGGCGTTGCTTAGAAGTCACCTGTAAGTGGCTGACCTAGAGAGCTGGTTCCCGATCTGTTAACTCACATTAGTTTTGTTGAGCTTTGTTTCTCTCAGCCTCAATCTCTTCTTCTCTAAAATAGGGGTAATATAAGTTTATGTTTCAAAGGTCAGTGTGTAGCCTAACGGAGCCAATGCACGTAAAGCTCTTGTCACAGGCTCGGTACATAGTCACTGCTCAGCAAGCTTGAGTCATGTTGTCACTCCCAGGATTGTCAGTGCTGCCTCCAGGGCCTTGAGATAGGCAGATATTTATCCTTAGCTCAAAGCACTGTGATGATTTGTTGTTGTTTTGTCACCCAGTCATGTCCGACTCTTTGTGACCCCATGGACTGTGGCACGCCAGGCTTCCCTGTCCTTCACCATCTCCCAGAACTTGCTCATACTCGTGTCCATTCAGTCGGTGATGCCATCCAATCAATCTCATCCTCTCTCATCCCCTTCTCTTCCTGCCTTCAATCTTTCCCAGCATCAGGGTCTTTTCCAATGAATCAGTTCTTTGCATCAGGTGGCCAAAGGATTGGAGCTTCATCTTCAGTATCAGTCATTCCAATGAATATTCAGGATTGATTTCCTTTAGGATTGACTGGTTTGATCTCCTTGCGGTCCAAGGGTCTCTCAAGAGTCTTCTCCAACACCACAGTTTGGAAGCATCAGTTCTTTGGTGCTCAGCCTTCTTTATGGCCCAAATCTCACATCTGTACTGGAAAAACTACTGGTTGATGATAACCAACCTCAGCTGATTGAGCCATAGCTGGTGAGGAGGAAGGTTTGCAAGCATCAGAATGGTCTCCTGAATTCTGTAGGAAAAAGAACACTAATTAGTCAAAAGGTACATGTTCTCTGCTCTGCTCTGTCTCCAATTTTCTGTTCGACCACATGCAAGGCACTCCAGTCTCTAAGCCTCCATTTCCTGCTATTAAAGGACCTCATCCAAGAGGGTACATAAACGTGACCCATGAGCCATCACTCGCTGTGGCAGACATTACCTGTTGATCCCAGCACTCCTGTCCACTGAGGCCAGTCTTAACCTCAGAATCCTTCTCAACACAGTGCTACAGGCAACAACTAACAATCAACTGCCATTAGTTAATGAGTTGAAACCTATTTGATATTTTCAGGGGAAATTCCAATTCCATTCATAAGCTCTTCTCCTGCACCCCCATTGACATGGGCAAACATGCCCAGATTTCTTTTAAAACTGGCTCGTTAGATAAAGCCCCTGAATGTTTCCACTAGGCCAGGTGTCTGAGAACACCCTCAATAGAAAAAGAAGTACTCTTAAGCCACTCTTACACTTCCTCCAGAAGAGGGCTTCGGCTTGCCACAAGGAGGCTGACTCGAGTCAAGGAATTAATCTTAAGGGGAAGTAACAGACTGATAAGAAGAGGCAGCTCCCCCCTGCACCCTGGATCTTCACGTTCTGCCAGAGGTAACGGAGGGAGAGAGGCTGCAGGAGAGGGGTCCCTATAGTTTGTGATGAGGAAGGGGGCATATTACCTCTTGAGTTGGATTTTCTGTGCAGGCACTTCTTCCTTGGTGCTCAGGGACTGTGCCTTCCCACCAAGGCCACCAGCCTGCTGTTTGTGTTGAAGGCTGACAGACAGCTCTGGCTCCTCGACTTCCTGCCCTGAGAGCCTTGGCCAGTTGTCAGGGACCATACATGTGATGGAAACACCAACATACTCACCACCAAAAAGAAAAAAAGAAAGAGTACATGTTAAAAACGGGTGAAATCTGAGACATGGCACCAATATCAGTTTCCTGGTTTTGATACTGTATTATGGTTATGAAGCCTGGAGGAGGACATGGCAACGCACTCCAATATTCTTGCTTGGAGAATCCCAAGGACAGAGGAGCCTGGTGGGCCACAGTCCATGCAGTCACAAAGAGTCGGACGTGACTGAAGTGACTTAGCACAGAGTTATGAAGATAGTAGAAGCCTTATTATGAATACAAGGGAACTTGCTGTACAATTTTCAACTTTGTGTGATTATGTCACAATGTCATAATAAAAGGTTTTTAGAAATAAAATCCTAGAAAATGCATGGAACAATCTCAAGACCATACCCATGGGCTGTAACCACAAACAGCATTTCTTCTGCCTGGCTCCCAGTTCAGGCTATTGTTTAAAGAGGGTGGTCACAGCCTCTGTATTTCCAGCACCAGAGTCTGAATATCCCAGCCCATCTTTTAGGCCAGTTGTTTATCTGTGTTCACAGGAGGAACAAAGTTCTAGCTCTTCCATATTCCAGATGTGAACACTGAGGCCTCAGCCAAAGCAATTCCATATACCTGGGAAAGCTTATCACTGGGCATATTTTTCTTTTCAAACTCATAATCTGGGAAGCTCAGTAGCTTTCTATTTTAACAATTGCTTCTTTGATTTCTGTACATACAATATTTCTTTTGTTTAAAAAAAAAAAAGCCTTCAAGATTCATTTTTGAATTTTTAAAAAGGCTTCCATTTCCTCTGCATAGCCCTGAGGAGCCCAAGGCCTGGAAAGGGTCGATCAATTCAAAGACTTGTTAATTACTCTTGCATTGAGGAAGCCTCTAAACCTATTTTAATCTCCCAAAGATGACTTCTATCTGAGCCCACGCTGCTGGGTCAGGTGGCAAGCAGGGTGCCTGCACTTTAGAAAACACACAATTTTAGAGATTTTTTCAGTAGGGTTCTCACATCATGAGACCAAAACTGGAAAGAAGCCACAGAGTCTGTTCGGTTCATGGCCAGGCCCACCTTACACCGAGAGGTACCATTTTTGTTCCATGATCATGGTCAGGACATGTGGGGGCTTCATTTATAATATGACCCAAACTCCAGCCTTTTTCCTTCAGAGAGGAGATGTGATGCTTTTTGTGTTTTCTCGTTGGTTTGGATTTTTTAAATAGCTTTATTGCCTTGGGGAAATGATACATGCTCGCTGTAAGTTAATTTTACATTTCACCACCCTGCTATAATTACAGTTAATCTCTGGGTCTTTCCGGGCCTGTAAGACACATGTGGATATTATATACACATGTGGATATAATGTATACATATTGCATTAATGTATACTTGCATACCTTTCGGAAACCTGTCTTGTCATTTACGTTGTTAGAGACATGGCCATTCTTTTCTTTATGATCAGTGAATTCTAGCCTTTTTATTTCATTACCATCTTATTTATAGCTGACACAGTGTAGCATTCACTCAGTGCTCAGCACTATTCCCAGAACTTCTCAGATCATCTCATTTAATCCTATAAAATGGGGACCTTTTCCATTTTTAGCAGAGAATATTGCAACACAGAGATGGTATGAGATTTACCCAGGGTCACACAGCCAGGGCAGGGACTTGAATCCAGCAGTCTGCTGCTAGAACCTGTGCTCTTAACCGTTGGGCTTCACTGCTGCTCAATCCTGAATCCAGGCATCTTTGAACTCCTCTGGCTCCCGAATGGTAAATGCTTGACACACAGAACACCTTCCACTATTTGTTTCCATGGCAGCCGTCACTAATGTATCACAGCACCTTTCTTCTTGAGGATCATCATTAGATACCATGGTTTCCCTAAATCTAACAAACTAAACAATGGCTACCTTTGGGGACTCATCTTCAACAGACTTTTGTTGTAGCCTAACTGCATTTGGACAACTCAGAGTTAACTAAAGGAGATGGATGGGCCACAAAGGATTATTTTATCACAGTGCACTTTATGGAAAATGTTGCCAAATAGAGTGCATTAGTGATATCAATACTTTAAATTTATACAGTGACCACAGCTCAGAGAGCAGCAAACCTTGGTTAATGTCAATTGCCAAGAGTTTACTGTGAATATCGGTGATTGGAGGGCACCAGGGAGATCCAGGAAGCATGCCTTCAACTAGTGTTCACTCACACAACAAACATATTAAGCACCTCCTGTTTATGCACAGAAATTAGTTTTATTTTACACGCGTGTGTGTGTGTTATGTGTTCTGTAACTCAGTTGTGTCCAACTCTTTGTGACCCCATGGACTGTAGCCTACCAGGCTCCTCTGTCCATGGGATTCTCCAGGCAAGAATACTGGAGTGGGTTGCCATGTCCTCCTCCAGGGGATCTTCTTGACCCAGGGATGGAACTCGAATCTCCTGCATCTCCTGCACTGCAGGCAGATTCTTTACCACTGAGCCACCAGGAAAGCCCAATATAGATTACACACACACCCACACACGCACCCACACACACACACATATATGGGTTTCCCTGGTGGCAAAGTGGTTAAGAATATGCCTGCAACTCCTGGGAAATTGTAATCTTCAGAAATAACTAACATTGATTAAGAGGGAGATCTCAGAGCAGATGCCCACAGGCTGCAGAAGAGGAAATGAGATGCGGCCTCCAAACAGTCCTGCATCATCACTGAGGCTTGATGTCTTTTCCTGTTCACAGGGACATGAGGTGGAGGGAAGCGCCTTCCTGGCCTGGAGCCCCTCCATGTCCATGCCCTGTGAGGTCCCCCGGCAATGGTGCTTTAATGATCACTCAAGTGGCATTTAGCGTCTAATCAAGAGCAAGGAGGAAAGCACTGGACAAGTGGGGTCAATGTTCCGGGGACTTTGCCTGCTTGGGAGGAACGCAGGGAATTATCGGGCACACAAAGCTACCTCTTGGCTGGACAAGAGGCCGGGAAAGCTTCCAGACACCCCACTGGTTGAAGAGGAAGTTGGCTGCACGGCTGACCTCACTCAAGAATTGTACCAAGGACTATCCACCTGAACTTGGGAGGCCATATCCACTGCGTTTCTGTGGGGCTCGGTGCCTCTTGGTTTCTGCTGCTACATCATGCTATTGTCTAAATGTTCGTGTCACCCCAGGATTCATGTGTTGAAGCTGTAGTCTACAATGTGGTAGTATTTGGAGGTGGGGTCTTCGGGAGGTAGTTTGGATGAGGTTGTGAGCATGGGACCCCCATGATTGGATTGGTGTCCTCCCTGGCTGCCCTGGTGGCTCAGATGGTAAAGAATCTGCCTACAGTGCAGGAGACCCAGGTTCAATCCCTAGGTTGGGAAGATCCCCTGGAGGAAGAAATGGCTACCCACTCCAGTATTCTTGCCTGGAAAAATCCCGTGAACAGAGGCGCCTGGTGGGCTACTGTCCAAGGGGTCACAAAAGAGTCAGACACAACTCAGTGACTGAACAAGAACAACAACAAGGAGATGAAGACCCCTGAGCAGGCTCTCACTCTCCACCTCCTCCCTCTCCCTCCCTTACCCCTCCCTCCCTCTCTTCCTGTCTCTCTCTCCCTCCTTTTCCCTCTCTTTCTCTCTCTCTCTACCATGTGAGGAAACTAGGAAGAGAGTCCTCACCAGAACCTAACCTCAGGCTTCCAGCCTCCAGAACCGAGAGCAATAAATGCCTGTGGTTTAAAATGACCAGCCTCTGGTCACCTGTCTTGGCAGCCTGAACAGACTAAGCCACGACCCCTCCTCCTCACAACAAGCCCCCCGTCACAAGCCCGCGTGAAGTGAAGCACACGCAGCAGGGAAGCTCGGTGACAGAAGCCAGCCTGTCTCAGGTCAGCGCTGAACTTGAACCTGGGTTTTCTTGACTCCAGAACCCATGTTCTTCAGCACCTGAGTAGATGCCCTGCCCTCAGAAGAGCCTGCTGGAGGCTCTTCCTGCCAGTTAGGCATCTTTATTCATCCCCCACCTCAAGATGGCTTCTGCCTGATTTAATCTTCATTCCAAGGATTTCCCTAGTGGCTCAGGGAATCCACCTGCAGTGTAGGAGACACCGGAGACGTGGGTTCAATACCTGGGTCTGGAAGATCCCCTGGAGGAGGAAATGGCCACCCGCTACAGTATTCTTGCCAAGAACAGGGGAGCCTTCTGGGCTGTAGTCCATGGGGTCGTAAAGAGTCGGACACGACTGAGCAGCTGAACACATGCCCACACATACACATCAGGGGAAGCAAGTCTGCAGCGTTAGGAAAGCCAGCTTTGTCTCCGGTTGACCCAGCTTCGGAAGAGACTCCACGCCTGGCCCCAGGGGTCCCAGTCAGTGTAATGATTAATACGACAGGTTTAGGGGTGAGGTTTTGGAAATGACCCTTCTGGTTTCAGACCAAGTGCTCATGCAGTAGTGCCTGAGAATGTTAATTTCTCATTACCGTTCACTGCAGTCAGAGTCAGTTGTGAGCTGACAGTTGGAACAAGCCTCTTCCTGGGCCCAGAGTCCTTCACAGTGCAGCTGCCTTGTGCCCCAACCGGGGGCTGAAATGAAATCAAATCAGCCAGACTTCCTCTATTCCCTCTCCCCAAATCTGTGCATTGAGAATAGGAGGGGAAAATCTTGCGTTTTGAATGTCTTCTCCCTAAGGAGTTTGCTGAAAGAAGAATAGTTAATCTCTTTATCATAACTGGCTTGGCCACATTTCAATACTGAAAAGAAAAACAAAAAACAAATAGAATCTTTTGTATTTCTGCCAGAGGGGTAAGGGATAGGCTTGTCATTTTGCAGACATTTTTGGTTAAGTGTCCTTTGGCCTTTTAATCTGTGCATTTGAGGTTTTGGATATTCTGTTGCAAGAGGGAAAAATTGTTGCCCCTTGCTTGTCTGCCACAGGGTTGTGAAACTCACCTTTGAATCCCCCTTGCAGAAACTCAGGAATCTGCAGAGAAAGACTTGCAAGGCTGAGGATGCTATTCTGGATGACTTACATCTGCAACATCACCTAACCTGGTTCTTCTGTTCCCAAGTGTCCATGGGAAATTAATTGTTACAGTGCATGAATGTTTCTTTCAGTGTTCACAAACTGCACTTTATATGGAACACAGAATTATGTGTTACCATAGCCCATAGCTAACTCAATGTCTGTCTGCTCCTGCTTTCTCTGCAGTGTCCCATTTCTGAGTGATGACAGAAGTAAGACAAAGCTGACTGTTGAATGTGGAAGGAAGGATTGAGATATATGGGAATGACCAAAGGAATTTCAATTCAGAATCTAGGTTTGAGTCCCAGTTCTTCCACATAATAGCTGTGTGACCTTGGGTAAATTAACCAAGCTCTCTGAGCTTCAATTTCCTCATCAGTAAAATGACAATGACAAATTCACCGAGTTTATGGGGAAAAAAAACAGATAAAATTGGTGAAAAGTACATAGTAAATTCTTAAACATTACATGGTGTTAGTAGTTTATCTAAAGTTTTTTTTTTATTAAAGTATAGATAATTTACTGTAAGTAGTTTTATTACATGGAGGACAGTGTAGAAAGGAAACCGTTGCTTTTTGACTAAGATGAAACTTTGTAATAGTTCATATCACCCTGACAATATACAAGGGGGTCTCTAAAGGCTCAGGGGCTTCCTTGGTGGCTTATAAAAGGTCTGCCTGCAATGCGGAAGACCCGGGTTCGATCCCTGGGTCGGGAAGATCTCCTGGAGAAGGAAATGGCAACCCACTCCAGTACTCTTGCCTGGAAAATCCCATGGACAGAGAAGCCTGGTAGGCTACAGTCCATGGGGTCGCAAAGAGTCGGACACAACTTCACTTTCCTTTCCTTTTTCTATAGGCTCAGGGGTCTCTTCTGATGTCATCTCTTAGGAGTACCTGCTACATGTTGAGTAAAAATTAAGAATTCATGTTTTAGCATGTGCTAAGTCGCTCCAGTCATGTCCGACTCTTTGCAACCTTATGGACTGTAGCCTTCCCAGGCTCCTCTGGCCATGGGGATTCTCCAGGCAAGAAAAATGGAGTAGGTTGCCATACCCTATACCAGGGAATCTTCCTAACCCAGGGGTCGAACCTATGTCTCTTACATCTCCTGCACTGGTAGATGGGTTCTTTACCACTAGTGCTTCTTTTACCATCTGAGCCACAAGGGAAGCCATGTTTTAGCAGGTGTGGTCTAACTGTTTGTATAATCCCTTGTCACCGTGATTTGCTTTCTGTTTTAGAAGGAAGGGAGGAAGCGGGAAAGAAAATATTTGGACAACAATAACCACATTGCCTTGACTGAAACATGTGGTAACCTGAATTTCTGGTCCCCAGTGTTTGCTTCCTAGAGTGGTACTTCTCATCCATACTGTTGCCATGGCCACATGGTGGGTGGAATAGACTTCCTGCCCCCACCCCCACCAACTTTAGACCTTACCATGTGACTTGCTTTGGCCAATGAGATGTTAGTCAATGTGAGATAGGCAGAAGCAAGAAATGAACTTGCGCTGTTGAATCTGCTTTGTTATGCAGTCATCCCCTGGTATCCAGAAGGGATTGGTTTCAGGAGCCCTGCAGATACCAGAATCCACAGATGCTCAAGTATATAAGATGGTGCAGTGCAGTGGGCCCTCGGGCTTCCCTGGTGGCTCAGTGGTAAAGAATCCACCTGCCAATGCAGGAGACACAAGTTTGATCCCTGGGTCTTCTTGGCCAATCTTCTGTCCTATTTCCGCATCCTCTCTGCCCATTTACTCCTGGTCCTCAGCAATCTGCCTCCAGCCAGGATCTGCAGACACTGTTTTGGGAATAGTCACCACTGACTTTAATTAGGAGCCCTGGGGACCCTGATGGTGACCTGGCTGACCCTCCCCTCCCTTCCGAGCTCCGAGTGTCTCCGGGTAGTCTTGCCTGGGAAATCCCATGGACAGAGGAGCCTAGTGGATCACGGTCAATGGGGTCACAAAGAATTGGACACGAATGAGCAACTAAACAACAAGTTGGCCCTCCTCCGTGTGTGTGGATGTGGAACCCTCAGATGTGGAGGACTGACTCTATAGTCTCTCCTCTCACAGTCTTCATGCCTCCATTGTTGGGATGGTCTGGGAAGCAGTGGAAGGAATCAGAACCTCTAGGGAGACTGGGGCTTTGAGGCTCTGTCTTGGTTTTCAGTTGATGAAAAGGTACAGCCATGTATTGGCTATCCACTTTATTCTGGACAGCAAATTTTCTCAAGCAGGGTCATTTGAACCCAGAAGTAAAAAGAGTGTGAGAATGTGATCATGAGAGCAAGTAGAGAGGGGAGGGCGGGGGGGGGCGGGGGTCCCGAGGGCGGGGGGGGGCGGGGGTCCCCATAGACTTTAATGTGACCAGATTACCTGGACCTGGAATTTCGTCCTGCAGTCAACCTAGGATGCCTTGAGCAACTGAAGGGAATTTTCAGAAGGGAGGCAGGATTCTCTTGGAGATTAACTTTGGGCTTTGGCCTGGTTGAGTCTCGTTAAATTTTAAATAAAAGGCCTCAGGGAGGGGACATGTGTAGGGCCATTGCCGTGCCAAGGCCTGACATTTCTTATTTTGATAATTGATGTGGCCATGTTGAAGACTGTCACTGCGGGAGCATCATGCTGTGGCTCTGGTAGTGGCATGGCTGTGTGAAGAAGGAGAAAAATCAATTTCCACTGTCCACGGAGTGTTGTTTGATTTATTACTGCTGGAAGAAGAAATTCTTTATCTCCCAGTCCCTCTTGGAGAGGACTGTTTTACAGTCTGCTGTTCGAGAGACTCTATAAAAGAAGTTGTATTTGTCCAAACTTTGGTATTTTGATAACCTTCCTTGGCGATTCAGAGGACATTGAAAACTCCCAATTTTTACAACCCTCATTTGTTTTTGATTAAACAATTACAGGCATTGAAAGACAATCTGCAGGAGAGCACGGCCCGTGTATCTGCAGGATTGTTTCATGCAGTAGGAAGCACCAGTGGGCTTTAATTTTTCATGAGCACTGGAGAGAGGAAAGAGGGGTTTGCTAGGAAAGAGGGCACAAGGTGAGATTTGGAATCAGACTGAGACTGCAGTCCTGATTGCCATTGGAGAGCGAGTCAAGGGGCCTCGGTCCACATGCCTCGGTCTCTGCATCCAAGCAATGGGTGTATGTAGCAGATCACACTCCACCCGTGTCTACTCTTGTCCCCTTAAGCCTTTCCCTGTGCATCACCCCGTCAGCCTGCTTCTGCATGCTTTTGCTTCCCACGTCCCATACCTGAGACATCTCTTCTGAAAATGCCCCTTGGTCTCTGGAGCTGCTTTACCCACAGAGCTGGAAATGCCTGGGAGTTGATGTCCCTTCAAGGCAGCCCTGAGTCAGTCACTGATCAGTGTGGGAGTGTGGAAGCCCAGTCCCCTCACTCACAACAGGATACACTCTGAGGTTTAACTTACACTCCACAAAGTCCCCTCCCCTCCACTGGTTCAGACAGAGGCTTCCCCAGGTTCACCTTTGCCTGAAATCAACCCTCACTTACCTGCCCTTCCTTCCCCACCCTCTTCCCTGCTCTCCTGCTGGAAGATTTTCCTACATCACTTGTGCCCAATCCTTGTCTCAGGATCTATGTCTGAAGAATCCCACCTTTAATAGGAGACTGATGCTCCTTGCCAATTTTTTACAAACTATTTTATTAACTTTTACTCCACAGTTTGGTGTGCCAGGTGTGGAATTAAGCATTCAAAATGCATTATCTCTTTTAATGTTGTTATAAAGAAACAAGGTCTCTAGAAACACTATGCACAAGGACTAACACATAGCAGCAACTCGGCGCATGCTGGTTCAGTCTAAACATGATTGGTATCAATGTGGGTGGGAGGGAAACACAACACCTCCCTCACCTCTCTCCCTGGTCCCTCCTGCCCCTTCCCAATCCTCCTCCACACAACAACAGATAAAAATATATCTGTCGGGACTTCCCTAGGGGTCCAGTGGTTGAGAATTCACTTTCCAATGCAGGGGACACAAGTTCCATCCCTGGTCAGGGAACTAAGATCCCACATGCTACTGAGCAACTAAGTCAGAGTGCTGCAACTAGAGAGAAGCCAGAGTACCTAGAGAAGCCCACGTGCTGCAACTGAGACCTGATGCAGCCAAATAAATATTAAAAAAAAAAAACTTTCTAAAAACAAAAAGACATCTATCAAATGTGTAAGGCCCTTGTTAGACCCTCTGTGCTGTGCTGTGTGCTTAGGCGCTCAGTTGTGTCCAACTCTTCGCGATCTCATGGACTGTAGCGTACCAGACTCCTCTGTCCATGGAATTCTCCAGGGAAGGATACTGAAGTTGGTTGCCATGTCCTCCTCCAGAGGATCTTCCCAACCCAGGGATCGAACCCAGGTCTCCTGAATTGCAGGCGGATTCTTTACCATCTGAGCCACCAGGGAAGCCAGTAAGACCCTCTAGCACTCCTTAATTGCACATAGACTCAAAGAGTAAAATCCACACTTCCTGCATGACCATAATGGGGTTGGCAAACTTCATAGGAATACCTGGATAGTAAATATTTTAGACTTTGTGGACGTTATGGACTCTCTTGCAGCTACTTAGTTTGGGACAGCAAGTTTTGATGGCAGCACCAAAGTAGCCACAGACACCATGCCAGCAAATGGCTGCTTCCAATAAAACTTTATTCATAAAAACAGGAAGTAGGCCAAATTTGGCCCACAGGTTGTGATTTGCTGATCCTGGGTCTCCAAGACACCTGCTTCCCTCACCAGCCACTGGCCACACCCTGACCCCCTCTCTCTTCCCCTTCATTGGCTCCTACCATGCTGACCTCTTGGAGAGTCCTAGCGCTTTCCTGCATCAGGTGTTTGTGCTAAGTGGTTTGCTCCCTGGGTCTGAGACCCTCTTCCCGGAGCCCCGTGCATGTCTGGCTCCTGCTAGTCCTGCTGGTGTCAGCCCCAGTGTCACCTCAAGGAGACGTTCACATGCCCGCAGATCTCAGCAGGTCTCCCCCCTCTCCCCTCAATGTTCTGCATCATCTCCATGGTTAATTTATTCCCTTCGTCCCTTGTTTGGGGTCTGTCTGTCCCTCTGGAAGGCAAGCTTCAATCTGATCTGATTGTTTGCTGCAGCATCTCTTTTTTTAAAGATGTATTTATTTATTTATGGCTTCACTGAGTCTTCATTGCTGTACGAAGGCTTTCTCTAGTTGCAGTGAGTGAAGGCTACTCTTTGTTGTGGTGCCCCTGCTTCTTATTGCAGTAGCTTCTCTTGTTGCCAAGCACCAGCTCTAGGGCACTCGGGCTTCAGTGGTCGTGGCACACAGGCTGAGTTGCCCCGAGGCTTGTGGGGTCTTCCTGGACCAGGGATCGAACCCATGTCCCCTGCATTGGCAGGCAGACTCTCAACCACTGAACTACCAGGGAAGTCCTACCCTGAAACACCTTCAGCCCTCCAGCACAGGGCCTGGCACTCAATAAATATTTGTACTTATTTTATAGTATATATAAATTATATATTATATATATATATATATATTATATGGGCTTCCCTCATAGCTCAGTTGGTAAAGACTCTGCCTGCAGTGCAGGAGACCCGGATTCAATTCCTGGGTTGGAAAATCCCCTGGAGAAGGACATGGCAACCCACTCCAGTATTCTTGCCTGGAGAATCCCATGGACAGAGGAGCCTGACAGGCTACAGTCCATGGGGTCGCAAGAGTCGGACACGACTTAGAACATATATAATATAGTATATACAAATAGAGGTACTCAATAAATATTTCATAGTTAAATGGCCTCTGGGACATGCCTCCCCCTCCCCATTTTAGGGTTTCCCAGGTGGTGCTAGTGGTAAAGAATCTGCCTGCCAATGCAGGAGACATAAGAGATGTGGGTTTGATCCCTGGGTTGTGACGATCTCCTGGAGGGAGGCATGGCAACCCACTTCAGTATTCTTGCCTAGAGAATCCCATGGACAGAGGAGCCTGGAGGGCTACAGTCCATGGGGTCGTAAAGAGTCAGACACGACTGAAGCGACTTAGCACATACGCATGCCCTATTTTAGGAAGGTGGTGAAGGATGAAGACCAGTGGAATATCAGGCAGTTATCTTGGCTATAAGGCAAACCTACAAAATCCCAAATAATCTTCCTCGCCTACTCTCTCCCTGTCCATTATCCCGTTAAACTGAACATCTCATAGGAGGATTTGCCCGAGCAAATCCTTGCTTTTCTTTTCTCAGTCCCAAGCCTAGAACTGCAGACCTCCATCCTCAAGGCTAAAAACACCAAGAGGAAGGCGTTCTCTCAGTGCAGCATTGAGATTACCCAGTTCATTAAAGAGGGATTTAGGAGTTAGTTAACATCTGGGTGGCAGGGTTGTTTTTTTTTTTTTTTCTACTGAGCTTCAGAAAGGAAGCCAAAGATGCACCTGATACATGTGTCTGATGACTCCATTGGCTCCATTCTCATGCAGCTTCATTCTGCTACAGGACAAGCCTCTGGTTTTTCAGCTTCCTTGGTGCCAAGGCGTCTGACACCTTGAATGGTAAAAGTCGTGCATGCATGCATGCTAAGTCACTTCAGTCATGTCTGACTCCCTGCAACACTATGGACTGTGTAGCCCGCCAAGCTCCTCTGTCCATGGGATTCTCCAGGCAAGACTACTGGAGTGGGTTGCCATTTCCTTCTCCAGGGGATCTTCCCAACCCAGGGATCGAACCCACATCTCTTATGTCTCCTGCACTGGCAGGCAGGTTCTTTACCACCAGTGCCACTTGGGAAGCCCTGGTGAAAGTCGTGGCTCCTGCTCAGAGAAACAAGCTGTGTGGCATCATGATGATTGTGACTCCAGAAGTGGTGTTTCCTCCTTTTTATTACTTAATACTTCAGAGTAGTGATTCTGGAACAGCAAGTCTGTGAGGGTCAAGGGACCTTCAAGAAGTGGTCAGAGATGCAGTGGGAGCTAGATGGTGGAGGCCCTTGAATGTCAGGTTGAGAATCATGAGGTTTATCCTGGCAGGGGAGGATGAGAGGTGCTGGCCCATGTTCAATAGCAGCATGAGGAGATTGGCTTGAGGGCAGAGCATCAGTGGGAAGGAGCCCAGGCTATTCTAGGGCCCCCGGTGGGGGCGATGGGACCTGACTGGCATGGTGACAGCAGGAAAGGAGAGGAGGATGTATATTTGGACAAGGGTTCTCCACCGCCTGGGAACAGGTCAGAGAGGTCACCATGGGCCAGTGGGAAGCATTTTATTGTGCTGACAATGATCAGAATGAGACCCACCTCTCTGGATTATTGAGAAGATGACAATAAGTGTAAGTGTCTTTATTGAACTTATTTGTACCAGGTCTTTTGTGAACTAATCGGGTGTCATTGCTGTGATGCTTCATTTAGACAGAGCCATTCAGAGCTGGCAGTACATGAGTTCCCTGTGAACTTTCTCCCCATCCTCATGTGACACTGAGACTCGATCCCAGGAGGCCTCTTGGTAGCTCGACTAATAAAAGTGGCAGTCAGCGCTGCCAACACAGCAGTCACGCCAGTAAATCAACAGCATGTGAGAAATGCCATTAGGAATGGGGGCAAGCAGGTATTCTTGGTACGAAAGACAGCGCTCCTATAAATGATCCAGACACGTCTTATGTGTGTGTGTGCTCCGTCATGTCTGACTCTTTGTGACCCCATAGACTGTAGCCCGCCAGGCTTCTCTGTCCATGAAATTGTCCAAGCAAGTATACTGGAGTGGGTTATCATTTCCTTCTCAAGGGGATCTTCCTGACCCAGAGATCATGCCTATATCTCTTGCATCGCCTGCATCGACAGGCAGAGTCTTTAACACTTGCACCACCTTGGAAGCCCCAACACACCTTTTAGCATCTTGGTTAAATGGCAGCTTCCTGAGTTCTCTTACCTCTTCCAGAGGCAAGTTCTAAGATCAGGCCCTAGGGCCGAGTGCCTCTTCCATTGTGTTCCTGATTTGAGTTGCTAGCATCACACTTTGTCTGATTGGTCCAAATGTCTTACAGGATCCCACTCACCCACGTTCTTTTTTTCTTTTTAATTTAATTTAATTTATTTTTGGCTGCACTGGGTCTTTATTGCTGCGTGTGGGCTTTCTCTAGTCGAAACGAGCAGGGGCTACTCTTCATTGCAGTGTGGAGGTTTCTCTTGTTGCCGAGCACCGGCTCCAGAGCACTTGGGCCTGTGTGGTACACAGGCGTAGTTGCTCCATGGCATATGGGATCTTCCCAGACCAGGGATTGAACCCACGTCCCCTGCGTTGGTGGGTGGATCCTAACCACGGGACCACCAGGGAAGTCCTCACTCATGTTCTTGACTGGTCAGGGCCCCTGAAATGAAGCTAGCCCCTGGCCAGCATTATCACTTTGTGAAACTGTCTGAGAGCGGGATCCAGTATCGAATCCTAGCTGCCTCATCCCCTCCAAGCTAAATGCAACAACATTGATCTTGAGGGGCCTGATTTCAATTGTAATGAGCGCTGGGCGATGCTTTAATTGTCTATGATTGCTCTAGGCAGGAATTTACCATGTGGACAACTGGCCTGTTCCTTGGAAGTAGTGTGAGCTAATATGATGTGGTTTATTAGCCCCAGTCATGACTCTGTGCCCAAGGCAGGGGGTAGATATCAATACTTGTTTAAAATTAAGGCACTGGTTTATTGTACTGCAGTGGAGCACAAGGACCAAGTGTGGTTTTCATGGACTGTGAGCAGATGGACCTCCTCATAAAGACCTATAGGAGGGGAGGGATCCACATGACTATTGGCAGCATCTGAGGCTTCCAGCCTTTGGGCTGGAGCATCCTTCCTCCAGCAGCCCCACAGCTAGATCCATCCTCTTTCAGGTCTGGGCTCAAAGTTCCCCTGCTTAGTCAGGGCCCCCCAACCGTCTTGTTTTAAACTGCAAACCAAACACACACATACACACACACAGTCACACTTTCCTGGTATCTCTTCCCAGTTCTTTCTTTCCCCAATCTTATCTTTATTATTAATCCTATTCTATGTTATCTGCTCCCCCCGCCCCGGGATGAATGTAAGCTCCATGAGGGCAGACTTTTGCCTCTTTTAAAATTTATTTTATTTATTTCCTTACTTTGGACTGCACAGGGTCTTCATTGCTGTGTGCTGACTTTCTCTAGTTGTGTTGAGAGGGGACTACTCTTCATTGCAGAACTTAGATTCTAGAGCGAGGGCTCAGTGGTTGTGGCACACAGGCTTAGATGCTCTGCAGTATGTGGGATCTTCCCAGAGCAGAGATCGAACCCATGTCCCCTACACTGGCAGGCAGATTCTTAACCACTGGACCATCAGGAAGTCCCTTGCCTCTTTTATTGACTGTTGTATCTCAAACGCCCAGAGCCCCAAAAGAAGGAAGGTTGGGTTGGAAGAGCCTCAGGCCTCTGCACAGCTGTGAGAAAAGTCTCAGCTGGGGCCTCTCGTGAACAGGGTCTCATGTTCTGCAGGAATGGGCTTCACCAGGGCTCCTGTCATGCTTGGTCATCCTGAGAACAGCTCAGGAGAACCTTGGCCTGGGTGTGGACACAGTAGTGGCTGCGGAGGGGGACAGCTGAAGTTGTTGGTCAGTCGTGCTCCTGCTGCTGCCAATCCCATCAACACCCTGACCAAACTCACACTGGAGGCCAGTATGCATCATACACTTCTTGTCTTGGCTCAGGTGCCCATGAAACCCGACCCTGAGACAAGGATTCAAGGCACATAAATGGGAGGTGACTCCCATGAAACCCTAGAAGGGGAACAGGAGAGTGAGAGAGAAGAAGGGAAGCCAATAAGGACACAAAATCCAGCAAGTTCTCACGGCAGGCATTTGGAGCCCAGTCCTGCTGGAGAGTTATGGAAATGGTGCAGGACACATGCCTTGAGTTTTCCCAGCTGAGGGGCAGGGGAGCTGGGGTCTTCCTCACCAACTCCCTCAGTCACGCTCCAGGGCTGCCCGAACAGACAAAGGACTCTCAGGCGAAGGGCCACAGATGCTCGCAGCTGGGCTTGGCCTCTGCTGGCCCTGGGCACTGACAGAGCTGGCTCCAGATTCTAGGATTAAAAACTTCAGGCAGAGCAGTCAGTGACTGCAAATAGCAGGCCCCATGCCTGGAAGCCAGGGGAGAGGTGAGAGCCGGGGCCACCTGCAGGTCAGCAGTGTTGTCATTTGCCAGGTTAGCTTCTTATTGTTATTCAGTGGCTAAGTCGTGTCTGACTCACTGTGACCTCATGGACTGCAGCACACCAGGCTTCCCTGTCCTCACTGTCTCTTGGAGTTTGCTCAAATTCATGTCCATTGAGTCGGTGATGCTATCTAACCATCTCATCCTATGCCAACTGCTTCTCCTTTTGCCTTCAGTCTTTCCCAGCATCAAGGTCTTTTCCAATGAGATGGCTCTTCGCATCAGGTGGCCAAAGTATTGGAGCTTCAGGTTAGCCACTGTACTTTAATCCTCCATACAACACTGTGAGGTATATACAGTTCATATCCCCACTTTACAGGTGAAGAGACTGAGGCTCAGAGTGGCTTGGTCACATCCCTTGCCTTTATTTACATTAAGGAATGGAACCAGGCAGAGAGCCAGTCTGAGCTGAAGGTGAATCCACACACGGGAAGCCAGGCTGTGCTCAGAAGGAATTCCCCATCAGTGTGTGTGTGTGTGCAGCTTAGAACAGCCTTAGGCATTTAGGAAGCACCGTGATGATGATTACGTTGGGCCATTAATATTTTCATATTTCTGCATGGTCCAGGCTTTCTACCAGCAAGCTGAATGAAAAGATGATTAAATGGCAAACATGCCTTGGAAGCCAGAGATGGTGTCTTGGTCTGGAGGGATTTAAAGATTTCTTTTCCCTGCAGGCACTTGTTTACTTTCTAAGGGCAATAAAAAGCAAGGGACTTTCCCTTCCTCTCCCCTGAGAGGAGGTGTTTACACTAGAGGGTCAGGCTTCTCTTTCCATCTCTCTCCGGAGAAGAGAAGGGGCAGAGAGCCGGGCCACCCTGTACAAGCTCTGAATCTCATAATATCGGCGTTCCTCTCCTGTGGTGCAGCCGTGGCACATACAGGTGACCTTGGCCTGCATGCCATCATCCAGGAGGAGCAGGAGCAGGGAGAACAGTGCTGCTAAGATGCTTGGTGAGTCGTGACTGGTCTGTCCTCTGATCCAGAGACCTGGTGTTTCCATAGATACCAACATTTAACAGCTTCTCTTCTCTCTCCTTCAAGTGGGGGCCTCTTGGATGAGCCTTTTCCCTCCCAGGCACATCCCTATTGTTGTTGTTCTTTAGTTACTAAGTCGTGTCCAACTCTTTTGTGACCCCATGGACTATAGCCCACCAGGCTCCTCTGTCCATGGGATTTCCCAGGCAAGAATACTGGCGTGGGTTGCCATTTCCTCCTCCAGGGGATCTTTCCGACCCAGGGATCAAGCACGCATCTTCTGCATCGGCAGGCAGGTTCTTTACTACTGCAACATCAGGGAAGTCCCATAGACACATCCCTACCCACCCCAGAAATGACGGTCACAGGCTTCCTAAAGGAAGATTCTCTGATCCTCCTCATGTTCAGGATTGTAGATTCAGGCTCCTTTATTCCCATATCACTGACTGTTGCTGGTGACCAGAGCGCAGTTCTGCTTGAGTCACAGAGTAAGCACTCAGGAATCATTAGTTGCTTGCATGAATGGGCAGAAAGCCAGCTAAAGCAGGTAGAAATTGTTTGTAAAAAGCATCAGCCTGATCTGTGGTCATATATTTAGATCCATCCTTTCTAACCCAGTTCACCAGCCCATAAACTCCTTGAGAGTCTGGACCTTGATTATCTGGTTCATCTCTATGTCCCCTGCATGGGAGACAGTGCCTGGCACTTGGCAGCCTCTTGGCAAATATTTCTTGAATAAATAAATTAACGAAGCCTCCCTCTGCCTTTACACATATCACTTCTTGCCCACTTCCCTCCTGGGTATTCAGACCAAGGCCATTTGGACCTGCCAGCTACCTGCATGGACAAGGATCTTCTTGGGCTGAGATACTGTCCCTGCTGCTTTCCATTTCTGCACACCTGGGACCAAGAAGAGCTTCCTAGGTGGCTCAGTGTTAAAAAATCCACCTGCTAATGCAGGAGGTGCAGATTCGATCCCTGGGTTAGGAAGATCCCCCTGGAGAAGGAAATGGCAGTCAACTCCAGTATTCTTTCCTGGGAAATCCCATGGACAGAGGAGCCTGGCGGACTACAGTCCATGGGGTCACAAAGAGTCAGATATGACTAAGCATGCATGACCAGTATAGCTGTTCTCTAGATCCTGTCCTGGCTGAGTAAGCTCTCCCAGCCCTGTACCCCGATGGCCACAGTTGTGCAACATGGGATCCTGGCAAACCCACAGCAGATACTCTTCTTTGATAGGGTCCCACCTTCCCCTGGAACCATCTGGGGTCTCGCAAACCTTCCCAAAGAGGCTCTGGGAAACCACTGTCTGTGGGACGAGATGTTTAGCTCCCCCAGCACCAGTCACTCAAGACAGAAAATGAAAGAAGGGAAGTGCTTTGAGAGGGGCTCACAGTCTCAGGGAAATAGAGACAGCAAAAGAAAACAAAGGAAGGGTTTCGGGGAAGGAAGGAAGAAAGCAAGGGACGAGGGCGGGAAGGAAGGAAAAACGATATCATCATGTTAGTATATTTTAGAACCTATAATGAAAGTATACTACCTAGTGCCCTGGAATCACAGAGATCCATTTAGAAGTCATTCTAAAAAGCTCCATCCATCACTGGTCCATTTCAGCACAGAACACCCAGTGTGTACCAGGCAGTTACTTGGAAAGACAAAAATGCTGAGGGTCACTCCTTGCCCTGCTGGAGCTCACAGACCAGAGGCATCAGTAAGTACAAACAGTTTACGACGAGAGTCCATGTAGCACAGTGAGTGATGCATTACTGCCATTAACCACTCTGAACCTCCGTTCCCTCATCTGCAAACTAAAGATATCTAAGGTTGCTCACAGAACCATTGAGAGGGTTAGATGAGATTATATCTGTAAGGGTTTATGCCTCCTGTGTTCATATACAGTTAGCCCTCAGTAAACTCCAGTATTCTTGCCTGGGAAACCCTATGCACAGAGGAGCCTGGCCACAGTCCGTGAGGTCACAAGAGTCGGACATGACTAAGTGATTAAACCACCACCACCTCCGCACCAGTTATTATTCTAGGTGTCGCTGCTCTAAGGGAGAAATACACAAGGTCTAGAGGAAAATACAGCTTCCAAGGTGGCTTAGTAGTAAAGAAACCACCTGCCAGTGTGGGAGACACAGGAGACTCGGGTTTGATCCCTGGGTCTGGAAGATCCCCTGGAGAAGGGCATGGCAACCCACTCCAGTATTCTTGCCCGGGAAATCCCATGGACAGAGGAGCCTAGCGGGCTACAGTCCATGGGGTCGCAAAGAGTCGGACACGACCGAGCACGCACACCTACCCTGGGGAAAATAAAGGCTTGAGGGACTAAATCAGTTGGTGTGGGGAACGAGGGACATGGGAAGAGGAAGTCAGGAAAGGCCTCACTGAGGATCTGCTTCAGTGCTAAAGATGAGAAGCTAGAAATGGGTGCACTTCCTGTGTTTTCTTTCTTTTCCTTTCCATCTTGTAGACCCTGGTGATTGCGGTCCTTTAATAGTTAAACATATAAGCATCCTTAGTATGGGGAAGGTTGAGGGGGAAGATTAGAGTGATTTGCTAATAATAGCCATCTTCCTACCTGCCCGTCGTTGGCAATTTCCCACCACATTTTTGGGTCTGTTCTGTTTTCCATCTGAACTGATGACTCTGCGTGGGAGGAACACCTACACAAAACCCACAGCCAAGCATGGCTCTCTTTGTAAAGCTGAAACCCAGAGAAGAGATGACTTTGAATTCTACAGGGCAGGAAAGCCCCGAGCCTCTATTTTCCTGGTGATTTCGTTTTGCTGAAAGGCAAAGCCTGGAGACTTGATGCTGTCTCTGTTGCAAGATCTCCAGTTTGTACTTATTTGGACTCACTGCTGCCTCCCTGAGGGCTCAGATGGTTAAGAATCTACCTGCAATACAGGAGACTTGGGTTCTATCCCTCGGTCAGAAAGATGCCCTGGAAAAGGGAACGGCTACCCACTCTAGTATTCTTGCCTGGAGAATCCCATGAACAGAGGAGCCTGGTGGGCAATAGTCCATGGGCTCACAAAGAGTCGGACACGGCTGAGTGACTAACACTTTCACTTTCACTTTGACTCACTGCAGGGCCAAAATAACCCTCAGGGGTCAAACAGCCAAACCCTGGAGCGTCTCCTTCCTGGGAAAACCAGCCTGGAAGAGTGTCTCAGACACCCATCAAAGGGAAAATGCCTTTGTGGATAGTCCTGTTCTTGGTGGAAGCCTGTGGGCCTCTGCCAGCTTGGTTTGTTTGATCTGGGGGGAGGGAGGCAGGTCAGTGTGCACCAGATGACCAGAGCCTGCACTGCTCAGCTGACACTGGAAGAGGCCTCGGCAATTGATGTCCAAAGGTGACCACCTGAAAACAGGCCCTCCTGGCCAGGACTCCAGGATTTTAATTGAACTGCCAGGAGGTGGAAGCAGCGCTGGAGTGATAGCCCAGAGGGAAATAAATGTCACTTTCATTCCAGAGAATATTACCTGGGTGGCTGCAAAGTCCAATTTTCTTTTCCAAGCCTTTTCTTCCACCAAGGGCCAGGTTCAAGCAGAGAGAGACCAGCTATTTGCCTTAGCCTTGACTTGGTCTTGATACATGTGTATCTGTGTCACCATGGAGATTTAAATTTTTATCAATGAACAGAGAACAAGAGCAATTAGAAAGTCCGGGAATCCACTCTTGCTATGGTATGGATTTCTCCCTTAGCACTTTTGTAAAAATAAACAGAGCTGAAAACAATTTGGATATGAGGGTTTGATGTATACTGCTACTTTGAGAAATACTATTTGTTCTTAATGAATTTGTGAAGATGTTAATAAGACTAGCATGTATGCAGCACTTCTTACGAGCCTAGTGCTTTATGGGCAGGATGAGGATAATTTTTTAATAACTCTGTGATGTTGTGTATGGAGGCAGAATCACCCATTTTATGTACATAGAAAGAGAGGCTTAGAGAACTTCGGTAGCAAGACCTTGTGCTCACCTCAGTGCTGCTAGCCTGTGGTGGTGGTTGTTCAGTTGCTAAGTCATGTCCAACTCTTTGCGACTCCATGGACTGCAGCATGCCAGGCTACTCTGTCCTCTGCTATTTCCTGGCTTTTGCTCAAATTCATCCCCATTGAGCTGGTGATGCTATCTAACCATCTCATCCCCTTCATGGATCACAGCCTTGTCGTGGGAAGGGGCTTGTGCAACTCAATGAAGCTATGAGCCATGTTGTGTTGGGACACCCAAGATGGACGAGTCATAGTGGATAGTTCTGACAAAAAGTGGTCCACTCGAGGAGGAAATGGCAAACCACTCCAGTATTCTTGCCGCAAGAACCCCATGAAGAGTGTGAAAAGGGGAGCCTATGGACAGGTTGCCTAAAACTGGGTCCTGGCCATAAAATGCAAAACATAGGATATTCAAGCAAACATAGGATTTCAAGTGTCACTCGCCAAGGTCTCCCACCCTCCCTGTTTTTCATGTGACCCACCTGGACTGAGGGGCAGCGTCTGAATATTCCCTTGAGATCCTCTGGGGTAAGCACAACGTCTTGCTGACCTGTTAATAATCCCAGAGCAGCATGGAATGCCAACTCCAGTGCTCATGGAAGCCTGAGCCTCAGGTGATAGAGCCCCAGGAAGTCAGTTGAGAGTAATGAATCAGCAGAGAGAGCTTGCCCCATCGAAGGGAGGATGTTTCCACTCAGCTCCAGCTGGTTGCAGGCCTGTGGGACTGCAGACCCTGTGCGGCCAAATGGTTGGCTCTTTCCAGAGATACTGGGGAGTCCAGATCCATGAAATCTCTCAATTTCTCAATCACCGGCAGCTCATTCAAAATGTGGACCAACTACCACTCTGTAGGGTTGAACTTAGCCTGTGTGTAGCCACCTCTTCCCCAGAGTCTTGCAGAGTTTTTTTACAACTAGTTCACTTTCCATAAAAACTTTCAAGTTAATGAATGAGCGAATCACTAGGCAAAGAGTTCGTTTGAAGGCCCAGCCCTTTGGACACACTTCTGTTGCCCATAAGCAGTAGGATGAGCACATCATGTTATCACCAGCCACAGGAGGAAAAGCAGCCTGAGTCGGGCCCTGTTATCAACAGTTTTTGATCCTGATAAGAGTGGCTTTTTCATACTGATCATGGGGTTCTCGAGGCAAGAATACTGGAGTGGTTTGCCATTCCCTTCTCCAGTGCACCGTGTTTCATCATAGCTTCACTGAGCTATGAAGCCCCCACTGGAGCCACCACTGGAGATGACTTTTGAGAGTCCCTTGGACAGCAAGAAGATCAAACCAGTCAATCCTAAAGGAAATCAACCCTGAATATTCATTGGAAAGACTGATGCTAAAGCTGAAACTCCAATACTTTGGCCACCTGATGTCAAGAGACGACTCATTGGAAAAGACCCTGATGCTGGGAAAGATTGAAGGCAAAAGAAGAGGAGGGTGGCAGAGGATGAGGTGCTTAGATAGCATCACTGACTCAATGGACATGAATTTGCACAAACTCAGGGAGATAGTGGAGGATGGAAGAGCCTGGTGCACTACAGTCCATGGGGTTGCAAAAAGTGACATGACTTGGTGACTGAAAAACAACATTAGAGTGAATGAGTGAAATCAAAGCTTGTTGTTCGTTCATTCATTCATTCACCAGATATGGATGCACCATCACTGTGTGTTGGTAAGAGGGTTCCAGTGGTAAATGACAGACTTGCTCAAAACTAACAGTCTGGTGGGCTAGGTATATGTTGAACTGGGAGCATGCCAGGTTTGGGACAGGGCTTTAGGATGACAAGTGTTGGTTGGATGTCACTCAGCTTGGTGGTCAGAAGAGGTCCTTCTGAGGAGGTGATGTGTAACTGAAGGGTGGAGGGTGAACAGGGATACATGCAAGCGAACTGTGGTCGGGGGAGCCAGTGGGAGCAGGATGTGCAAAGATCCTGGGGCAGACAGAGCCAGGAGCACAGAGGAAAGTAGAGGGTGGCAGAGACAGCGCAGGTCGGATCATGCAGTAAGCCATAGTGAGAGTTTGGGCTTCAGCCCAAGAGTAAGAGAAAGCACCAGAAGCAATGAAATTGGAAAGGGAGTTCCTGAAAAACATCTACTTCTGCTTCCTGGTCTATGCTAAAGCCTTTGACTGTGCAACAAGAGAAATCACTGCAATCAGAGCCCATGCATCACAACGAGAGAGCAGCCCCCACTCACCACAACTGGAGAAGGCCTGTGTGCAGCAACAAAGACCCAGCACAGCCATAGATAGTGAAATCAAAGAGTGAGTGTAGGAACTATGTGGGGAAGGTAGTGTGTGTGTCCCGGCAAGAAGCAGAGTGCTAACTTAGATTAGGATGTGGTGAAAGTCAGGGGTAATGCCAGGGACACAGGAACTGTTTAACAGGTAGAATCAACACGACTTGTTTGTTGATTGACTGTGGGAGATGAAGGTGACTGCCTTGAGAACCTGTAAGGAAGGGGTAATCTCAACCATTTGCTGAGATTGGGACACTGGTGGGTGCCATGGGTGCACCGTTTTCTGAGTGGCCATTACTGACACTATAGTGTCAATGTCTTCCCTGGAGTGCTACAGCGAAGCAGCCTTGGGAGGAAGGGTTAAGAGGAAGGGACCGATTTTGTCTGGAGTTTAACAAAGAAATTAGCAAAACATCTCCAAAACCCAGTTGTAATTTTCCATTATCATCTGACCAAAAGTGGTCAATGTCAGGAAATTGAATTTTCAAAGTAGTTAGGCCTTGAAAAGAACCAGGCCTTCAATGTTTCTGAGAAAAATAAAACATGTGTTTTCTTTCAATCTTTCAGAAATTACTAATAGAAAACAGTCTTCCTCCCCTCCCCCAAATAGAAGCAAGAACTACCTTTAAGATTAGAGCATTCCGAGGAACTGGGAAAAGTAGAGTAAGGGGTCCAGTTAGATGTCTTAAGACGCATACTAGCTCAGTGTCCAAATAAACCCATAGATGCCTGGAAATCCCCGAATCCTGGGCTCTCACCCACACGACCTTGCCCTTCCTACTGCCCTCACTGTGGGAAGAGGGTGCACCCACATCCTGCCAAGTATGACCTGCTGTGATCACTGCCACATGATCACAGTATGCTCTCGCAGAGACAAGACCCCAAGGAAGAGAGCTTTTTTCAAGGCCTAATAAAGGGACAGAAACCCTCCCCAAACTCATTCAAAGAAAGTTCTGAAGACAGATGAGACCAAGGATATAGAAATCATTCTGGTCTTGAAACAAAGACACCATGAAAGCTGAGAGCATCTCTGAGATGCTGAGGCAGAAGGGAGGAAAGGAATTGTTGCTTTCTCTAAGATGATAGAAATAGCTAACCTGGTGGAAAGCAAGACCATGGTCTGGTCCTGATGGTCCTTATGTCGGTCTTTCTCTGTGTCTTTAACTATTTTCCTTCTCATCCTTCATTTTTCTCAATGAAGGGGTCCCTTTTGTTTGAGGAACAAGTCTAGAGTGGTAACTTATCAGAATCGAGCATTCCCCACACACAGGACGAGGTGTTCATTGGTAGAGGCCCCCACCCACACCTCATGCCCTTGTCATTAAATGGGGTCCCACTGACTCTGGGGTTCCGCTTCCCACCAGCCAGAATGGCTGAATCAAAAAGGAAGAGACTGCACGAAACTAGCACAATATTGTAAAGCAACTCTGAAAATGACTGTTGTTCAGTCAAGTCCGACTGTTTGGGACCCCATGAACTGTAGCCCACCAGTCTCCTCTGTCCATGGAATTTCCCAGTCAAGAATACTGGAGTGGGTTACCATTCCCTTCTCAGGGGATCTTCCTGACCCAGAGATCAAACCCGGGTTTCCTGTATTGCAGGCAGATGAGCTACGAGGGAGATCCTAAAGCAACTATATTCCCATAAAAATTAGTTTTAAAAAGAAGAATAAAGAGTGTGGTTGAGGGTGTGGAGAGACTAGGCCCCTCATACCTGGCTGGGGGGATGGGAAGTCCTGCAACTCTTTTGGAAAACAGCCTGGCCGTTCCCCATAGGTCATATCCACAGCTACCTGGGGTTAGGACTTTAGCACACCTTTGGAGGGGGGGGGACATTATTCAACTCCCAGCAACAGGAGAAACAGATAATAAACACTCCTTCAAATAAGCAAGATACTCTCATAGGTGCTATAGAGGGAGTGCAGGGTTTTGTGAAGGGAAGTGACAGGAGGGACAGGGAGGCCTGAGAAGTCCCCACTCGGGAGGTGGTTTTGTCACTGAGCCACAGATGACCAAGAGGAGCTGGCCCTGTGAAGAGCTGGGTTAGCCGGTGAGAAGACTCCAATGCAGGAAGGCGGAGAGTGTGAGCAGAAATTCAGCTGGTGGTGGGGGCCGAGGGGTTAGCAGAGAGGCGTGGCAGGGGCTTCGCAGGGGGTGGTAAGGGGCTTGGATTTGTTCCTCCCAATGCACCCAGAAGCCAACAGGACTGACCCGGGTCTAACCTGGGTCTATCCAAGACTCTTTGGGTATAAACACCCTGAGGCCATGTTTCCTGCCTCCAAAGACTCCTGTTGCTGCTGGATTGATGTCAAGCTCCATTCGGTGGCGCACATGGATCCCATGTGACTTGGCCCTGCCCTTCTGCTCCAGCCTCATCACAGCATCAGGGTCTTTCCCAAGGAGTTGACTCCTCGCATCAGGTGGCCAATGTATTAGAGCTTCAGCTTCAGCAACAGTCCTTCCAATGAATATTCAGGACTGATTTCCTTTAGGATTGATTGGTTTGATCTCCTTGCAGTCTAAGGGACTCTCAAGAGTCTTCTCCAATACCACAATTCAAAAGCACCAGTTCTTCAGTGCTCAGCTTTCTTTATGGTCCAGCTCTCACATCCATACATGACTACTAGAAAAACCATAGCTTTGACTAGACGGACCTTTGTTGGCAAAGTAATGTCTCTGCTTTTTAATATACTGTCTAGGTTTGTCATAGCTTTGGAAACACAGTTTCTAGATTAGTGTCTTTTAAACCAAAGAATTTATCACTCATTTTGTGTGTCCTGCTCCTAGGAGGCACTGTGGGCTCCTCCAGCTTCACTCTGGGGCTTTTCCTGGTGCCTTCAGGGTCCCAGCATTGGAAGGCAGAACCAGAAGCTTCTAAGGAGCCCTCCAGGGGTTCCCGGGCCTTTGCACATGCTGCCCTCTTGGATGATAAACAGGGCTCCCCACTTGCTACGGAATGCTCATGACTATATTTACCTCTGAATTTAAGAACCATAATGGATTGGCATTGGCTCCTGTCCTTGCAGAAATATTAAACAAACAAGATGTAGGTCTTCAGGGCAATTGCTTTCTTTTTGATTTCCTGGGCTGATTACTATTGATTATCTGCTGTGCATTTTGTTAATTTCCTTCTGACAGGCTCTCTTCTCCGAACAGTTCCTGGGAAGGGCTTGGTTTTGTTATTCTTTCCTGGGATTAAGGCGCTATGTATTCTAAACAACCCAATCATTCAACAGAGAATTCATTCTACTGCTCTTTTCTGGCAGCCGATTTTCGGGTGACCTCTCCCAAAGTGAAGTGACAAGCTAAAGGTCACGCAGGAAGTTTGCTTACTCATCCTTAAGAGACACTGCAACAATGCTAGTGATGGGGTGTAAGTCATCCCCTCCTTTGCTGATGCTAATTGCAGTGTACTGGAGGGCTGATGATAAATTTGCAGCAACAGGTAACATTTAGTGTGTGTCATGCTCACTGCTCAGTGTTTGACAAGCTTGATCTCGTTAATTCCTCCCAACAAAACCACGAGGTACTATTATAGTCCTTGGTACTAGTCCAAGTGTTGTAGGGTCCAAAGGGAGAGCCTTAGAATATGGAAAGGCTTTGGGGCATCAGAGCCAAATGATTTTTTTAAGCCAAACATATTCCCTCTTTCAGGCTTTTGAACTTGATATTGCTTCTGCTGTGAAGCCCTGGCCTGATCTCTGCTCTCTGCACGGTCCCTCCATTTCAGCCTTCCAGTCTCGGAGCCCAGTCATGTCCTCCGAGAGGATCGTGCCTCCCCAGCCCCCTTCCCTCACATCACCCTGTTTAATTTTATTCCTAGCTCGTCTCTCTAACCAGTAGATATTTCTTCTGTTTGGGTGTTTACAGCATCTCACCTCCCTTCTGGAACACACAAGGAGCCAATCTGTGGGTTCATTTCTTCATGAGCTCAAAAGCTATCTGTTGAGTGAATGGATGAACCCATGTCCTCCCAGCCACTCACCACTTGCGTGATCTTGGCAAGTTACTGAACTTGTCTGGGCCTCAGGTGTCCCATCTGTCAAGTGGGAATACTCATTAGAATCTGCCCCCTAGGGTTCATGTGAGAATTAAGCAAAACACTATAAATAAACGTCTTAGGTCTTTTGTGGGACATAGGCATTTAGCAGCTAAAGCAAAGTACTATTGTAAATGCTAAGGATGCTTCAGTCATGTCCAACTCTGTGCAACCCTATGGACTGGAGCCCCCCAGGCTCCTCCGTCCATGGGATTCTCCAGGCAAGAATTTTGGAGTTTGTTACCATGCCCTCCTCCAGGGGATCTTCCCTACCCAGAGATTGAACCTGCGTCTCTTATACCTCCTGCATTGACAGGAGGTATTTATAGGTATTTACCACTAGCACCACCTGGGAAGCCCAGATACTAAGGATATGTGAGCAAAATGAACATAGATTATTTAGCACAGTGCCTGGCACACTGTGAACACTAAACGGTGATTGTACACAATTTTCCTTTTGGCATTTTAGGAATGAAATGTATAGCAGATGATCGCCAGTCAGGAGTGGATTGAATCCTACTCTCTTCTACTGACTGAGGTAGAAACAAATAAAATTCTGTTAACAAAGTTCAGAGAAGAGAGGAAAAAGCTCAGAAGATCTAGTGTTCTGGAAAAGCCAGAGAGCTCCTGCCTGCAGCATAGTTAGAGGAGCCCAGAAGATGCTGGCGGGGGCGGGGTGGGGTGGGGCGAAGGAGCCTGGGAGTAAATAATGCACATTAAAAGGCATAAACCTCAGTTTCAAGTGCTAAGAAATCATACCCCTCATTTTAAAGACTTTTTGACTCCCAGATTTTAAAATGAATCGTTGGGTTTTCTAAGCACAGGGTCAACTTCAGAAGAGAATGTTTACAACTATGAACATCTGTGCAGCCTTTACGAATGTAGGATCTGAATGCAAACTGAACAGCTGTAAATTGGCCTAATTTATAACAGCGTATGAAGAGGTTGGAAACTGGGAGGTGGGGGGTGCAAACAGAAGGTGGGCTCCTCTGTCTTCAGACAGATTCAAGGCTGGGTGGTAACGACAAGGCTATTCATTTCCCAATCATCGTTTGTTTCTTTAAAACCCATCAAGAGAGCAAATTTTCAATCTGTGAGCCTCACTTTCCTCATCTATTGAATAAAACAGCCCCACTTCCCAGTGTTCTGAGAATTAACAAGAAAACAATGCATGAAAACACTTAGCACAGATCCTAGCACCACACGTGCTCAAAAAATGTAAGCTTTGTTATGTTTCAACTTCATATGAACTCTATCCCCAGTAATAAAAAATCTTCAATAATTGTTCATTCACATGCAGGCGGAGCTCCAGGGCCGTACTGAGTACCTTCCAGCCATGGCTGTACCATTTCTAGTTCTGTGTCCGAGCAAGTCTCTTCACCTCCCTGAGCCTTGGTGTCCTCATCTGTAAAGTGGGCATAAGAGTGGAGCCAGCTACACAGATCTGTTGTAAAGGGTTACAGTTGCCTGGCACATTTAAAGAATGCTCTATATTCATTTGCTATTATTAGCATCAATTATTATTAGTTGGAACTAGGAGCTGTTTGCAAGGCTGAAAATGAGACTTCCACCGTCTTCAGGCAAAGCAAATGTATTTACCTGAAGTGAGCGGCTGCTTATTCATGGTTCTTAGTGGCTCACTGAGATGCGACTCCTTTGAGAACATGGACCACAGTGAAAGTGTGTGCCCTCCTCCGAGTAATTGAAGAGGCTTGTAAAAGCAATAATAAATATACCTAGGTTTCCAAGGAGACAATTATCTAATTAGGTCTTTCCTTTAATCAAAAGAGTCCAAATTTAGGAACTCCCCGAATGTTTCCTGATTAAAGTCATGTGTGATTTCCCTGAGTTGCTGGAGGAACCCCAGAGTCGAGGCATCCCCCAAGCTTTGCCACAAATACAGTCATTACAGATGATGGCAGAAAGCCTGGTAACATCTTCAGAAAGGCAAGTTTTTCCTGACGTCCCTGCTAAACTTGGTTTGCTGTGACCCTGTTCTCTCTGGCAGTCCCACCAGAGAGAGGCAACACTAATGGGTCTCAGTTCTCTGGACTGCAGCTTCTCAGAGGACTCGGGGGGTGGGGGGGGGGTGCCTGGTGGAGCCAGCATGAAAAAGAGAAAATTGCTGCCCTTACAGTGCACAGCCTTAAAATGCACAGCGTAGCCGCAGCTCAGATGGGCTGTAACATGTCAAGATGTGATGAGGCTGATATTTGGAATTTGTTACTGAACATAGTCCCTGCAGAATGCCATTTCCAGCACCTAATACCTGTCTGGGGAAAGATCAGAACATTTAGTTTTAATCTTAAAGGTCACGCAGGAATTCACCCTAATAATGGAGCCCCAAGCCAGGCAGAAAGACTGGGGAAAGCTCATCAACAGGAGCTCCTCTGTCAGATTGAGCCCCCGCCAAGAGGAAGAGCCCATGTGCAGAGCACTGATAAAGACCACTGACCTTTTCAAGGTGACCCTGAGAAGCCAGGTGTAGTTGGACCTCTTTCTACCCCAGAACATCCCTTCGGCAAAAACCAGACCTGAGGCACGAATGCCTGCCTTGATGCATTTATTGAACAAAATTGTATCTGTGTGCCAGGTCCTGAGCTAGAAAAGTTTGAGGTAAGACTCAAAAGGGACACTTTTGTCCTTGAAGAGAGAATTGGCAAACCATGGAAAAAGAAAAATTACTAAGAAATGATCCTACTGCTGTCAGTCTGAGTGTAACGGGAAAAGCACTATGGCTTGCCTAAAGAAGTCAGGGAAGGCTTCATGGAGGAGGTGGGCCTGAGTCCTGGCTGACCAGTAGACGATTTCTGGCAAGTAGGCATGGGGAGGGGTTCCTAACAGAGATAAAGGCCTAGAAGCACGAGAGACCTGGCCAGTGTGGGGAGTGTAACGGGTGGAGGGGCATGTCTCCAATGCAGGAGACACAAGTTTGATCCTGGATCTGGGAAGATCTCCTGGAGAAGGAAATGGCAACCCACTCCAGTATTCTTGCTGAGTCTGGAGCCAGTCAGAGTTCAATTCAAGAAACAGAACCAGAATGATATCTGGCAAGTCTGAATCTGAAGGAGAGGCTGGAATTCTTGAGTACAGGGTAAAGCTGTTGTCTTAGCAGAATTTCATCAAGGAAGCCTTGGCTCTGCTCTTAAAGCATTTCAACTGATCACATCAGATTCCCTTAGATTATCTAGGATAATCTCTTTTACTTAAAGTCAACTCATTATGGACTATAATCACACCTATAAAATACCTTCACAGCAATACCTAGGTGATTGTGTAACTGGAGACTGGAGACTAGCCACATTGGCGTATAACAAGGACCATCACAGAAGGGCTCTGGGGAGGCACACACTTCCTGCAGCAACTCCTCCTCTCTCCCTGCGTTAAAGATGAGGCACAACAAGCAGCATCTAGTCACTCAAGTGACTGCTTCTGTACCAGAGAAGTCTGCACGTTAAAGAAGGACAGTTCTGGGGCTGGAGGGAATAAATGCAGCTGCTGTTCTGGAGTGCTGTCACCAAGCCCACAGCCAGCCTCTTCAGTCAACTAAATGGACATAGTTCTCGAAATCTAATACATCTTGATTTCAAGCCCAACTTGACTGCTTACATGAAATTTAGCTGACTTTCAATGTTGTGTTAGTTTCAGGTGTATAGCAAAGTGATTCTGTTTTATATATAACTATAGTTATATAACTATACATATATATATAGTTATTTATATATAACTATACTTATATATGTATAGTTATATGTTTATATTCAGTTATATGTTTATAGTTATATATTTATATTCGGTTATATACATATTCAGTTATATATATGTATGTGTATATACATATTTGCGGCCTCATGGACTGTAACCCACCAGGCTCCTCTGTCCATGAGATTTCCCAGGCAAGAGTACTGGAGTGGGTTGTCATTTCCTACTCCAGGGGATCTTCCCAACCCAGGGATCAAACCCATGTCTCTTGCATCTCCTGCATTGGCAGGCGGATTCTTAACCACTAGTGCCACCTGGGAAGGCCCCATATATATGTATGCATATATATATTGTTTTTCAGATTCTTCTCCTTTATAAGTTATTATAAGATATTGAGTTCTCTGTGCTATACAGTAGTACCTTGTTGTTTATCTATTTTATATATACTGTGTGTATCTGTTAATTACAAACTCCTAATTTATCTCCCCAACATTTTAATAACCATAAGTTTGTTTTCTATGCCTGTGAGTCTATCTCTGTTTTGTAAACCAGTTCATTTGTGTCATCTTTTTTATTCCATATATAAGTGAGATCATATATGTCTTTCTCTGACTTACTTCACTTAGTGATACTCTCTAGATCCATCCATGTTGCTACATTTTTTTTGTAATTTAAAAAAATTGTTTATGTATTTTATTATTTTTTTTAATTTATTTATTTTAGTTGGAGGCTAATTACTTTACAATATTGCAGTGGTTTTTGCCATACATTGACATGAATCAGCCATGGGTGTACATGTGTTCCCCATCCTGAACCCCCCTCCCACCTCCCTCCCCATCCCATCCCTCTGGGTCATCCCAGTGCACCAGCCCTGAGTACTTGTCTCATGCATTGCACCTGGACTGGCGATCTGTTCACATATGATAATATACATGTTTCACTGCTATTCTCTCAGATCATCCCACCCTCACCTTCTCCCACAGAGTACAAAAGACTGTTCTATACGTCTCTGTCTCTTTTTCTGTCTCACATATAGGGTTATCGTTACCATCTTTCTAAATTCCATATATATGCGTTAGTATACTGTATTGGTGTTTTTCTTTCTGGCTTACTTCACTCTGTATAATGGGCTCCAGTTTCATCCACCTCGTTAGAACTGATTCAAATGTATTCTTTTTAATGGCTGAGTAATATTCCATTGTGTACATTTTTAAAAAAATCTATTAAATAAGATAACACCTTAGAGGTATATTAGTAGGTTAAGAAGCAAACATTAGTCAAGCTTGTTGTTGCTGTTCAGTTGCTCAGTTGTGTCTGACTCTTTGTGACCCCATAGGCAGTTCAGTTGCTCAGTCGTGTCTGATTCTTTGCACCCCATGGACTATAGCATGCCAGGCTCCTCTGTCCATGAGGATTTCCGGGCAAGAATACTGGAGTGGGGTGCCATTTCCTTCTCCCGGAGATTTTCCCGGATCTGGGATTGAGCCCATGTCTTCTGCATTGGCAGGCAGATTCTTTGCCAGTGAACCACCAGGGAAGCTCAGTCAGACTTGTAGAAAGTACTTAATAAGACTTAACTAAGGTTCATTTGGCTACACATAATGGGGACCAATATGAGCTAAATTAAGTAAAAGAGGAATGAATGGGAGGAATATTAGTGTGTTTCATGGAGTCCCGAGGCTTGGCTGTCCAAGCCTCGGGACACTGGGAAGCAGGATAGCCCTACGGACCTCCATAACTGGACTTTTTTGACCCTCCCTTGGATACTCTGCCATTGACCAGACTCAGCACTCAATAGGCACCAGGCTCAGTGCCTCTCAGTTCAAATTTTTGAGAGAAAGAACCTCATTGGATGGCTTGGGTCAGATGTTCACCTAGGATCCAATCAGCTATGGCCTGAGGATGGTGTCCTTGAGAACAAATATGGCTGCCACGTCTTACCCTATGGACACATGGACGCCTCAAGAAAGGTCCATTCTTCTGGCTTTAGAGAAAGTTGCTTCAGCTCCTCAGTGGGGGCTTCATAGTGCTCCCTACCCTCGGTGACCTTCCTGCCTTGACCTGGACCAATACCTTCTCATTTTTTCTCCATCTGCCCCACTGCAGACCTTATGGTCAGCTCTAGGTCTAAATGGCCCAGGACAAATTATTTACCCTCGCTAAGCCTCAGTCTCCTCACCTCCAGTATGAAAATAATACCTATCTTATAGAGGTGTTGGGACGATTAAATAATATGCATTGGGCTCTTAGCTCTTAAAAGTGGTGGTGGTGGTTGTCATTGTTGCTATTTAATCATAATTAGTATAATAGTAGCAGTTCCTGAGCTTAGGGAAAGCTAATAGCATAGGGCACTGTGAAGAGGCAGAAGATTTGTTTTTGTTGTTGTTTTTCATTCGCCAAGTTGTGTTGGACTCCAGCTGCATCTGGATTGCAACCCCTCCCTGCCACTTAGTGTCTATGCAACAGGTTACTCAGCATCTCTAAACTTTTGTCTTCATTTGCAAAATGAGGGTAGTAATAGCAACTTTGCAGGGTCCTTACATGGATCCAGTGACATCCCTAGGCATAGTGTGCTTAGCAAAATAACTCGTATATAGTAGATGCTCAATAAAAGGGAGCTCTTATCATTATTATAATTCTTGTTGGGACTTCCCTGATGGCCCAGTGGTTAAGAATTCACCTTGCAGTGCAGGGGACGTAGGTTCACTCCCTGGTTGGGGATCTAAGATCCCACATGTTGCAGAGCAATTAAGCCCACACCACAACTAGAGTCCACGTGCCACAACGAAAGATCCTACATGCTGCAACTAAGACCCAACACAGCCAAATAAATAAATTATAATTCTTACTATTAAACCACTTAGTCAAATAAGGTCCTACATAGCATGACTCCCCAACTTCATCTTACAACAGTCTAAATCTGATGTCTTTTCTAAATCTGATGTCATTCATATCTTAGGCACCTGCAGTACTGGCTGATGGTTATTAACAATTCTGGCTCATTTGCCTTCTCCCACTGGTGACTCTGTGGCGAATGTTTTCTGAGCTGGGCAGCACTGTCACCAGCTTCAAGGACATCTGTAGTTTGGGGAATGGCAGTGCGATTTTTGCATATGGCACTGAAGTGATCTGTTCTTCACCGGGATTGGAGTTAATCTGGGGCACACACTTCCTCAATCGTGTGTCCTCTGGGAACACAGAGCCGAAACCCCACGCTAAGCCAAACTAGGCTTGGTGATTTGGAACCTTTACTAGGTGGCAAGAAAATTTAGCTCAAATAAGGACCCTCTGTAAGCACACTTCATTTTCATCTGTGTATAACAATGGAAGCCACTGCCCTGCATCTAAATAACCTGATGCCTGTCTTTAAAATGTGCTCACTCACTCTCTTTCCCAACTCACTAAATCAGGATAAAGGAAAAAATACTTTCATGTACAGTAATGCCTGAACAATTTGCACATCCTGTAATTCTCACATAACCCTGGCACTCTCCCCTGTGCTCCTACAAGATGTTTAATAGGAGGATGTTGTGCTGACACTTCATATTGTAACGACGTTTTTGGTCTATGGAAATGTGCCACGGTGAATGTTCTAGTAAACAGTGAAGCACCGTGAGAAGTGCTGCGAAATTAGCCATTTCAGAGCTAACGCACGGCATACATTTAGGGATAAGAGTCAACATTTGGAATCATGTTCTGCTTTTTAATTTCCAACTCTTGACTTCAGCATCTCTAGACATAGACTGAATTAGGCATTCTTTGTGGATGTCCTTCACCACCCTTCCCAGGAGGCAGTATTGCCCAGTGAATAAATTCATAGGTTTGGAGCTCTAATTCTCTGGATCTGTCTTATTGTGACCACTTTCTACCCATGGGACCTTGGATGTATTAATATCAATATGTGTATTAATACATATATTGTACTTGACCGGTAGTAAGGAATGTTTTATGTACTTTACCTGTATTGACTCTCCTAATCCTGAGATTTACAACACTGGGAAGTAGGTGTTTTTCTTATAATTCCCATATTATAACTAGGCATAGTTGATAATTTGCCCAAAGTCAAGATGTAGTCACAACCAAGCTGGCATTTGAATCAGAGCTCTTGCCTCTGGAATCCCTGTTATCACCTGGTATGTTAGGCTTAATCTCTTGGAGTGTCATCTTCCGCATCCGTAAAATAACAGGAATACTTATACTTGCTTCTGGGATTGTTGTGATGATTTAATGTTTTGAGTCCAAGCAGGCGAAATGCTTAAGGGTTTCCCAGGTGGCTCAGTGGTAAAGAATCTGCCTACCAATGCAGGGGCCATAGGAGACTCTGGTTGGATCCTTGAATCAGGAAGATCCCCTGGAGGAGGACAATGGCAACCCACTCCAGTATTCTTGCCTGGATTATCCAGTGGACAGAGGAGCCTGAGGGCTATAGTCCAGGGGGTCACAAAGGGTCGGATGCAACTTGAGCAACTGAGCACACATGCATGCACAGTTAAAACGCTCAGTATGATGCCTGGAATATGGGTCAGTTAATGTTGACTGTTCTGCAATTAACAGCTGCTTTGTAAGGCCTCTGCCTTGAACTCCCAGGGTTCGCTGGGGACTTTTCACTGACACGTCTGAAGCTATGCCTCACTGTAGCCCTGTTAACTGGCATCATTCTGAACTGCTCAGAGCTGTTAGAGGCTGGAGAGAGACAGGAATCCACAGTAACCCAGGAAAGAGATGCTGAGACCTGACTGGGGCAGTGGACGTGGGAAACATGAGGGGAATTAATTCCATAGAAGCATCATTATTACCTGTGCTTCAACGTTTTTGAAGGATCACCTGGAGTGAGTACCATGTCAGTGGCCGCAGAAGAAAACCAAGCAAATCAGCAGTGAAACCTTGGCCTTTGTGCAGGACCTGCTGTGTAGTTTGGAGGTCCACCCAAAACGAAAACACAGGACCCTGTGTGCAAAAAGTACTACGAATTTCAAGATGGCAACAGCAGAGCATTAAACCAAGTACAAGGTGCTTTTAAGCGTGGGGTCCACTGCAGCTGTACAAGTTGTGTAGCTCCAGAAGCCAGCCCTGCCTCTGTGTCACCATCCTCACCCCCACCCCAACCCCAGGAGCTAGAGGTGGGCCAGCTGTGGCCCCCAGGCCTCCAACTTCATCAGTTCATCTGCTGGGTTAGTCTCAGATTTCTCCCAGCCAAAAGACAAGTGTGTGACAGGTAGAAAAATGTGGTTTGGACTCCAACAGGAGTGGAGCATGGAAATCTTTAGCCGATATGCACTGTGATTAACCACAGACCCCAAGAGGTGCCCCAGGGAAGCCAGGATAGGTGGCAGCTTGAGGTGGCAGCTCACAGAATCTTCCAGAACAGTCACTGTCCAAGAAGACTGATGCAGAACAAATGCTCAGAAGGTTTTCTTTGCCCTACATCAGGCTGTTAGAGTGATGAGGCATGAGTTGCAATCACCTGTCTGCATGAATAAAAGATGCACAGAGAATGGGTAAGTGCTGAGAGCACCAGGCACTGAAGGGCCCCATTAAGGCAGGCAATGCAGAGGCCTGGCCACCAGGAGTCTGCTGTTCTCAACACTCACCTGCCAAGCCAGAGATGGCTTCCCCCCCCACCCCCACAAATGCATCACCTTTAAGATGTTTAAGGAGGTCAAGCGTAAGAAGGGAGGCAGTGTGAGCTGAGGCATGTGGATAGGCACCTCTGCCCAGTACACCCCATGCCTGGGATGCTGCCGCCAGAATCCTCTGGGTTTACAAATGCCATCATCTTATTTTAATGGGTTACTCTCAACTTCCTGCAATGCCTTCCCGGGAACACTCTAGATTATCTGGCTCTTTTCTAGCAGAGTCCTGGAGGGATGGAACACAGACAGGTTAGTTTGACTTTTTTTTTTTTTTAATCCCTTGACTGCACCACACGACATGGGAATCTTAGTTCTCCAATCAGGAATTGAACCTGTGCCCCTTGCATTGGCAGCACCGTCTTAACCACTGGACCATCAGGGAAGTCCCACAGACAGACTGGTTTGGATATGGGGATGAGAGTCTTACATGTCAGCAGCACTCACTGATTTGTTCACTGGTTCATTCATTCCTTCTCTCATCTAATATTCACTGAGCCTCTTCTGGGGGGAAATGCAGGCCAAAGCTAAGGGCCTTGAGGGCAGAGGGTTGCCAGGAGGACACCGCAAAACAAACCATGTCTGCCTCACTATTTAAAACCAGAAACACCCTGGAGGCAAGGAAGGACACACCTGAAACAGACCAAGATCACCCCACTCCCATCCGCTAGTAAGTGCAACCCTACTTCTTTCCAGACCTACCTTCTTCTGCTATGCAGGCAGATTAAAACAACTTTAGGGACTTTCTCGGTGGCCCAGTGGTGGCTAAGACTCCGCACTCCCAATGCAAGGGGCCTGGGGTTTGATCCCTAGTCAGGGAACTAGATTCCACATGCCGCAATTAAGAGTTCACATACCGCAACTAAAGATTCCACAACGAAGATGGAAAATCCTGTGTGCCACAACTAAGACCCAGTGAAGCCAATTAATTAATAAAAAAAAAAAAAAAGCTTGTGTTTTCCAGCTTCTGATCCTTTGCCACTGTTATTCCTTCCCCCTGGACCACCCTCTTGAAGCCTCTCCACCTCTAGGATGTTTACTGTCCTTTAAGGTCCACCCCAAACCCTGTGGTTTCATTTCCTGGTCCCTGTGACCTGATGGGACTTCACTCTCCTATGAGCGTCCTTAGAATTAAACGTGGAGAACCCCTTGCTGCCCATGGCATATTCCATCTCCTGCCCTAGTGATTCGTTTTCCTGGCTCATTCCCTGTTCTTTCTCTGAAGCGTAAGGCCCTGATTTCTTCATCTTTCTTTTCTTTTCTTTCTTTATTTGGCTGTGCTGGGTCTTCATTGCTGCATGAGCTTCTCTCTAGTTGCAGCAAGTAGGAGCTACTCTCTAGTTGTGGTACATGGGCTTCTCATTGCAGTGGTTCCTCTTGTCACAGAGCACAGGCTCTAGGGAATGTTGGCTTCAATAACTGTGGTGCCAGGGCTCAGTAGTTGCGGCTCCGGGGCTCTAGAGCACAGGCTCAATTGTTCTGGCACACAGGCTTAGTTGTGCTGAGGCATGTGGGATCTTCCCGGACCAGGGATCGAACCTGTGTCTCCTGCATTGGTAGGCAGATTTTTTACCACTGAGCCACCAGGGCAACCCTCTTCATCTTCCTTTAACCCCAAAGTCTAGACAATATCTGGTGCATGGAAAATATGTTGGTGTAATTGAAGGATGTTCCCTTGCTAAAGGCATTGCAGGTACTCAGTAGGTGACACCTCCTCCCACCATCTTTCAAAGGTTCTTTTATTTGTTTCCTTTCTTGAGGAGTATGGTTTTCTATAACCGAGTCACCACATCTTGGTGTGCTGTGCATTTACTGATCCACAGTGGGATATGAAATAAGGGGGCTTTTCCCACTTTTTTGTATTGTGCTGTAATTCACATACCATAAAGCCTGCTATTTGAAAGTATGATTTGGTGGCTTTAACTCTGTTCACAAACTTGTGCAACTATCAGTGCTGTCGGATTCCAGGATGTCCACAGCCTCTAGAAAAATGAAGGGCTCTAGTGAGCTTTAAGTGTATGACGGTTCTTTTGTTTGGCAATCATTGGTGTCATTGTCCAAGTCCCTCCAGCCCAGGACTTGCTTTCCTGGCCAGGTTTCCCAGAGCTGGAAGGACCACTGGCTTCTGGGAGAGGTGGGCTGGCATTTTATCCATCCTGATCCTTCAGCTTCCGAGTCTCATCCTAGTTCCACCTCCGTTTCCTTTCTCAACGGCCTTGCAATGTTCTAAATCATCACAAGCCATCCTTCTTTGAACTCTGTCCCATCACCCTTCATCTATTTGGACAGCCTTGCTCTCAGCGTGGTTTATTAAGATGACATTACCCGGGGACCACCACTCACATCCTGAACGCAGAGAAGTATCAGGAAGGACCAAAGGGTCGGGAATTCCTCTTACCGCCTAGAAGACAGGTGGGTGGGTTTGGCTAGGGCTGTGCTGGGAAGACGTCATGGGGAAACATCCCTGTCAGAAAGCACTCAGCTTGCTTCTTTTTCTGTCCCAAAATATCACTTTGAGCCTCAGCCTCCGAGAAGGCTTTCCTCACCTGTTAGCTGGTCGGTACCACCACTGAAAATACCCCTGGTCAGTGGACTCTCCTCCTAGGCTGAGGAACCAGCATGCTCTGCCTGGGAGCATCCCCATGATTTCCAAACCCCGAGCCTCGGGACCTCGTGGAGGAGTGTTAGTTGGTTTGCTGGACATGCCTTCTGTCTCCCTGTCATCTCCTTCCCCTTGGCCTGAAAGCACCCAATAACCCAGCACTGAAAACACCCAGGGCTCCACGAGGACGTGAGCGTGAGCTCTGGCGAGAATGCGAAGGCAGGCGGTGATCCGGGACTGGGCAAGCTTCCGGAACATCCAGGGCCTAATCCATCGTGTTGCCTGTGGGAGGGCGGCTCCGGGCCTCCCTGGCAGAAGGAGCACCGCAGCCTTTAATCTCCGTGCGCACAGCCCCGTGCGCTTGATCCCGGGGCAGCGGCTGCAGGATTCTCGTTGTTGGCGTGTGATCTCCCCGCGTGGGGGTGGGGTGCTCCTTTCCGCAGGAGCAACTGCATTAGCCTCTGTGACCTCTGTCAGTGCTGCGGGGACTTCGATTGCCACGACTGTGACTGTCCTTTCAAAACGCCTACTCTGGCCCCTTTCAAGTTCCGCCTGATCCTCATCTCCAAACACCCTTCCTCACCCCCGCCCACCGTCAAAGCACCAGCCTGCCTTTGGCTGTCAGATTTAGGACAGGAATCAGAATTATTACCTGATTGAGAAGACAGATCATCCAAAGGTGGCCACTCACTCGCTCATCATTCGTTCATTTAGTCAGTGTTTATTAAGCACCTACTGTGTGTCAGGGCTTCCCAGGTGGCGATAGTGGTAAAGAGCCCACCTGCCAATGTAGGAGACTTAAGAGATGCAGGTTCAATCCCTGGGTCGGGAAGATCCCCTGGAGAAGGGAATGGCTACTTACTCCAGTATTCTTACCTGGAGAATTCCATGGATAGAGGAGCTTTTCGGACTATGGTCCATAGCATGGCAAAGAGTCGGACAAGACTGAAGCGACTCAGCATGCAGCATGCACTGTGTATTGGATACTGTGCTGGGTGTTAAGGAAACAGACATGCGTGAGACTCCATCCCTGCCTGCAAAGATTCTCACAGCCCAGCAAGCAGGCAGACCAGAGGATCAGTGACCACACAGGGGTGGAGGAGTTCTGTGGCCATCTCCAGGGTACAGTGGGAGCCATGAGGGTCCTTTATTTCAGCTTGGAAGTTAGAGTGGCTCCAGAAAGAGAGAAACCTTAAGCAGCATCATGAGGAACTAGTGGGTGCAGAAAATGGGAGGGATGTTCCAAGCAGAGGGAACAGCATGTACAAAGGCACGGAGGAAGGGAGAGCCTTGGGCACTGGGGACATGATGGCTGGGGCAGTGCTGGGGAGGCTGCAGAGGGAGATGAGGGTCAGGCCAGGCATCTTTGGGGGCAGCCTAGATTTGTTGGACAGAGGACAGAGGGGTTTGAAGGGGCCCTGGGCACTCATAGCAATTTCGCGGTCCTTGGAGATGTTATATACATGCAGAGCATTTCCTAAGGCGTTGTGGCTAATCTTTGCACCCCTCTATCCCATGCAGTTGAGTGGTTTAGGGGCTCAGAATCTGGAGCCAGACTAGCTGGGTTCAAACCCAGCTATAGTATAATACCTATTAACTGTGACCTCAGACAAATTACCTAACCTCTCTCTGCATCTGTTCAAGCGGCTGTAACGTGGAGATGAGGGTAGGAAGAGTCTAGTCATAGAGTGTGTGAGGATGACTTGAGTGTTCTTGTTGTCATTCAGTTGCTAAGTCATGTCCGACTCTGTGACCCCAAGGGTTGTAGCCCACCAGGCTCCTCTGTCCTCCACTTCTCCCGGAGTTTGCTCAGATTCATGTCCATTGAGTCGGTGATGGTATCTAACCATCTCATCCTCTTGACTTGAGTGTGTTTGTGTGTAAATAAATATATAAAGTACATGGTACACAGTAAGTGCTCAATAAATACCTGCTCCTATTTCCCCTGTCATGGAGCCTTCCTTAGCTTTGTGTCATAAGACAGGTCAGAACAGGACCCAGTTTGTATTTGAAACCAGTGAAAGCTTGGGGTCGAAGGGACCCCTGAGTAGCCCCCAAGAGTGCCCTCCATGTGGTCTCTCTGGAATATCAGCCTTCCCATCTCAGGCCTTCCTCTTCCAGCACCCTGTGAACCCACATAGCCTGCAGCCTCCACTTGAGGAAATTAAACACTGGATTGGTTTTTTCAGCATAACCAAAAGAAATACCACAGGGCCTGACCTTTTGTTCATAAGCAGTTATAGAAGTGGCATTTGCTAACGTTCCACCTTGAGCCTCTGCTTCTCTGCTTTCCTCTCCTGGCTCCTAAGGATACAGCCTGGCTTGGCAGTGGCTCCCCCAGCCTCCCCCCAAGCAGGGTTTTCTAGGTACCCTCTTGTGATTGTAGCCGTCAGGGGTCAACAAAGGGGTCACCCACTTCATGAAAAGCCTGACAGGGACTTCTGGCCTTAATCTACACCAGACACAGTGAAGAAACAAAGAGATCTGGGGAATGCCTAAAAATTGCCACAGCATCCAAAATGATCTACCATCGCTGGAGTTTCTGCTATTAGAATCATCCACTGTCATTACAAACTGTCAAAAGGCAGCAGATCTCTGGACTTGAGGCATCCCAAGGCTGTGGGTCTTTACCCTCCTAAGCCTGAGTTGACTTCTCTGAAAAATGTGTGTAGCCAGTGGTGTGCTGGTAAGTGATCAACAACCAGCTCTCTCCAGGGTGGTTGAGGGGGCGGCTAGTTGTAGCATTCATCACACTCTTGGGAGCTGCTCAGGGGTTCCTTTGAACCCAAGCTCTCACTGGCTTCAAATCAGTTTCCATGGAGTAAATACTTAAGCTACTAACTTGGCATCCCCAATGGCAGAGCTAGGAAGGGATACACACAGTCAGCCCTGAAGAGCGCAGGAAGCTGGCTCCAGCACACCCGTGGGTAACACAGCACCTGCCTCACAGTGGGTAAGGACTACATAAGAGGCAGCATATGCAGACACACGCTACACTGAGCGGTGTGCAAACGGACTACCAGGAGACCAGGAACCCAGGTCTTACAGCTGGTGGGAATGGGCATAAGCCCAGGTGCAAACTTTTCTACTATGTGCAAGGCATGGAGCAGTGCTCACCTGGCTCATGGAGATTGATTCAAAAGGCTTTTATATTTTTGATTCACAGATTTGCTGTGCTCCCCACAATTTCTCTTCAAACTCAGACTTCATGGCAAGCCTCACAGTGGGTGCTGTCTACCATCCATCACAATGTCTGAAATGAACCCTGCATCTGCCAGCTCCTCCCTGCCACCACTGCCCATGGGATCTGGTTCCCGGCTACTCCTCTGTCCTCATCTCCTGCCATGCACCCCTGCTCATTCTGTACGAGCCTGTGGTCTCCTTGCTATGCCTGTGACGGGTCTAGCATTTGCCTCCCCCAGGGCCTTTGCACATGCTCTCTGCTCCTCTCCTCATCCCCCCTTCCCCAAAGCTGGTCTCTGCTCAGATGTCACCTTTCACAAAGCCTTGTCTGAATGAAGTAGGAATCCCTCTCTCACATGCCATTCTTCATCTGCACAGCCTGCCGTATATTTCTTTCTGCCTTGTATATTATAGGTTTGCTTGTTTATTGCCTGTGCTTCCCCACTCCCTCCACGAATGGTAAGCTCCTTACAGAAGGAAGTCTATCAAGCACTGTATGCCTCCATCCAGAACAGCACTGACCTGTACATGGGCCTCTCTGGCACTCCTCTCCCCATGTGAGCCTCAGAATTCTGCAGCCAGAGATCAGGTTCCCCCATTTTTCACACTCAAGGCCCACATCTCAGTGAAGCCATGTGTCTCAGATTAGCCGGGACAGCCACGTGTCCACCTGCCACGTGGATGTGAGCCCCGTGGGGACAGTAACCTTATCCTGTCCAGCTCTGACCCCCCCACCGTCTGCAGCTGGCACCTCGTAGATGTGTGATGAAGACTGGGGGAGCTGACAGTTCTTCCAGCAGCCCCATGTCTGCTGGAGAGTTCTAGGTGCATTTCTGTGGCGAAAGAGCACAGAAGAGCTCTTTCTGTGCTCAGAGGGTTGTGCAGGCTCAACTCTGCAGGTTGCCATATTTCGGAAGACATCTGTCCCACCGTTAGTAAGTGTGACATCATGAAAGTCTGTTCCTTGGATGTTTCTTCAAAGGACTGCCTTTTGTAGAATATTAACAGTCTTCACCCTCTGTCTCCTGAAGGAGTGAGAAAGGAAGGGGGTGAACTTAAGAAAGACACAAACTTGACAGAAGGAAAAAAGAGGCTTGAACAGACAGCGTGACCTACCCTTTCTCTGCAGCGCATCTGCAGCAGAGAAGCAAGACTTCAGGAATCTCAGCGGGGAAAACAGTTCCCAGATCCTCTGTGGATGGAAAATAGTGACCATGGCCTTGGGGTTCCAAAGCTGTGAATTAAGCTGTATGGATGTATCATTTGGCGACCACTTGAGTAACACACATGAAGGTAGAAAGAGAGAGGGTGGTGCTGGGTTGTTGTTGTTGTTGTTGTTGTTGGCTGCACCAGGTCTTAGTTGCAACACATGAGATCTTCCGTCTTCCAGCAGGCGGGATCTTTAGTGGCATCATATGAACTCTTGGTTGCAGCATGTGGAATCTAGTTTTCCGACAAGGGATGGAACCTGGGCCCCCTGCATTGGGAGCATGGAGTCTTAGCCACTGGACCACCAGGGAAGTCCCTGGTGCTGTTTTTAAACTGTGTTTTGTCCAAGAAGTACTAACAGGAGGACAGGGCAATGGGATTCTAGAATCCATTCCAGGAGACAAGAGTCTACAAAAATGGATCGATGGGAGAGGATTAGAAAGTATGTTGGAACCAAGAATGTTAAGGGACTAAATGAAGATGAAGTGCAGAGTTTACAATGCATTAGATCAAGAAAAATGGGCACCACGTTGCTCACCTAAGCCTTTTTATTTAGTTTGTTCTGCATAGAGGTTACACAGCCTCAAGGCAAAAGGATGTCAGCCCTGGAGTCAGGAAGACCTGGGTGGAAATTCTAGCTCCACCTTCTGGTTATTGGACCCCAGGGAGGTGACCTCTCCAAGCCTCACTTTCCTAATCTGCAAAATGGTCATCCTAATATGCCTACTTCATTGAATTGTTATGAAGATTCAGTAAAATAATCCCTAGTTCAGACTCGAAGGATGCTAATTCATGATTTTCTTATCAAATACTAATATAGTGCTACAATGTGCTAGGGAGCTTTATAGGTGCTTGAGAGGCGTTAATTCAATTATTCTACACTGTACACCAGCAAGGAGGGTCTATTAGTTCCCAATTCACAGATGCAGAGAAGGAAATGGCACCCCACTCCAGTACTCTTGCCTGGAAAATCCCATGCACGGAGGAGCCTGGTAGGCTACAGTCCATGGGGTCGCTAAGAGTCGGACACGACTGAGCGACTTCACTTTCACTTTTCCCGTTCATGCACTGGAGAAGGAAATGGCAACCCACTCCAGTATTCTTGCCTGGAGAATCCCAGGGATGGCAGAGCCTGGTGGGCTGCCGTCAATGTGGTCGCACAGGGTCGGACACGACTGAAGCGACTTAGCAGCAGCAGCAATTCACAGATGAGGACAAATACAGAGAGGTTGAGAGAAACTGTCTGAGTCACACAGCTCGGGAGTGCTGGAAGCAGGATTCAAACCCACAAGTGTAACCTCTGCCTCTGTGCTCTTTTGCACAGTTCTGGATCACCTGCAGCATGCTTGGCCCTGTGGTAAGGCACAAAAGCTGATGGAAAAGGAGTAGAAAATACAATCCTGTCTTTACCTGGCTTTCACTCCCATTAGACAGCTCACGGTCTCATGAAGTCTTTAACGCAGAACACAGAAAATAACGATGTAGCATAGCATCCAGGCAACTTTGGGAAGTTCATCAACAAACATCCTCCTCTCCATACAGAGATCAACAGTCCTGGTAGGTTAGCTTTGTTTTCTTTTTCAGAGTTAGATGAACATAGATGCAAAAAGAAATGGTCCACCTTTTAAACCTCTGACATTTGGTGGGGTTGTTTGTTACTGCAGGATAACCTATCCTACACTACTTTGTGTCTCATTCTGCAATACATGTTCACAGTAGGTGTGACTACTCATTAGGTGGAAATGAACTGCATCCATGCAATTGCTTGAAGGCTCCAGAAACAGAAATGCGTATTTTCATCTCTTCTGCCCAGAAAGGCTTCCTTTGAGACACCTGTGGGAATGACTGTTTTGCTTTTCTTTGATGTTAGCCGATTTTTAAAACTTTCATTAACTGTGATAAATTATTCAAAATGGAGTAACACCCAAAACCTCTTTAGAATATTGACAAGGTCCAGCAGTAAATGAGTGGAAAAGCACCTCCAGGTCCGAGGCTAACTTCCATTTAATTTTTAGAAGAACGAGTCGAGTTGTTAAAATGATCAGAAATGGGCCTGACCAGAGCCAGTTCTGCAAGGAGAGGATGTTATTGTCTCCTAGACCGTTAACTTAATCAGATCAAGTCAATGTCAGGAAAACAAAACTTCTCATGTCATGGGAGGGGCTCGGGATAAATTAACAAGTGAATTTGACTTTTATCCGGAAGCCCTTTAAGAACATTTTTTTTGAAAAGTAGGCTTTAACTAAATAAAAAAAATTTAATATACAATTTAGTTTCATTTCTGGAATTTTACATGATACAGGAAGCCTCAGAGACCCTAATCAGAGTTCTTTTCCTTTACTTTATTTTCATATCTTCATGTAACTAGTAAAACAGCATTAGATAATAGATGTCCCCAAAGGCCATATTGAAGTTATAAGTATTTGACATGATTCTTCTTCTGAATTATGGAGACAACATCAGAATATCTATGTACCTGGAGAACAAGTGTCGTGGGGAGGAACTCAAGCTGGGCTATGAATAGCTTTGAAAAGACTTGGTTGTGTTGAAGGTAGAATGGCAGTTCCATGATGAGCCACATGGGAAGACAGCAGGGATTTAGGGGGTGCAGAATTCCAACCTCGAAATGCCCCAATCTGTGATCTCAAGGCTTTTATCATCTTGAAACCAAGAGCTACATGTGTGTGTCTGTGTGTGCTCAGTAGTGTCCAACTCTTCACAACACTATGGACTAGCCCACCAGGCTCCTCTCTCCAAGGATTTCCCAGGCAAGGATACTGGAGTGGGTTGCCATTTCCTCCTCCAGGGGATCTTCCCGACCCAGGGATCGAACATGCATCTCTTGTGTCTCCTGTACTGTCAGGCAGATTCTTTACACAAAAGCCACCTGGGAAGCCTGGAAAGAGCTACATACGACCTAGCAATTCCACTCCTAGGTATATATATCTAAGAGAAGTGAAAACCTATGTCCATATAGGCTTAGTTGCTCTGTGGCATATGGGATCTTAGTTCCCTGACCAGGGATGGAACCCACATCCCCTGCATTGCAAGGCAGATTCTTAACCACTGGACCACCAGGGAAGTCCTTCATTTCTTTTTATGGCTGAAAAATATTTCATTGTTTGGATAGACCACATTTTACTTTACTGCTCATCAGTGGATAGACATCTGAGTTACAGCCTTTTGGTTATTGTGAATAATGCATGGTCATGAAGACAGAACTCAAAAGTGATTTAAAAAAAAGCTGAGATGTTTTTGTTATTGTGCCTAATACTGTGTCACGGCTACCACATACTGAGAGTTAATTATACAGCAAATCCAGCACTAAAGGCCCCCCCTTCATCCACACAGTGTCCAGAAGAAGAAAATTTTGTTGTCCCCATTTTATAGATGAGGAAACTGAGGCTCAGAGAAGTGAAGAAAGTTGTCTTAGGTCACCTCGCTGGGGATTAACAGAGGGAGCATTCAGACCCACTGACTCTTCACCACCATCCCCTGCTGTCTCTGTGACTGATGAGCAGTCCCACCATCTGGCCAGTGCCATGCTTGACTGTCACCTAGTCCCCTGCATGCTCCATGGCCCTGATACTCAGAATCAGAAAGTCCTTGCATCGGAGGTCTGTCCAAACAGGACCAATGAACAAGGTGCTGAAGCTGCAACATCAACCCACCCCCACCACCAAACATGACCTCTGTCACAGGGGCCCATAGTTCAGGCTATTCTTCATGAATATTCTCCTCTGCCCCTGACTGAGTCTCTGCATCCAAAATGAGGCAGAGCCATAAGGGGGCCCCATAAATCCAGCTCCATCTGGGGAGTCACTCCAGTGCTTTACAACTGTACTGTCTATGTTCTGCTCTCACTGGGGTGAAAGAGTCCTGGCCTCACTCCGCTGCCCTCTGCTCCAATAGGCCAGCACTTCACTGTGGTCCCCTAGGGCAACAGGGCACAGCCAGCAGGCAAGAGCCTTGGTGGCCTTCTTCCAGGGTCTCATCCACATGCCAGGACATACAGAGCCCCAAGGCAGACCTCATTTCCTAATGAACATGGAGCATTTTACCTGAACATACCTACACCCCAGAACCCAGCAAGATAAACACCCTCCACCCCAACACAGTCCTAGTCCTTTATCCTCTTTCCAGCCTCCCGCCCATCTCCAGTCCCGTTCCTTGGCCTGCCAGCTCCTGACCTCGTGATATTGGCCTCTGAGTCTAGCTCTAGGGCTCCCAGATGGTTTAGTTGGAACCCTCGGTGTCGTGTTTGGATGTGGTTCTGTGCCGCTCTCCTCTGCCCTTGGCTCAGAGCAGCTCTAACTAACATCAGGCAGGATCTTGGCAAGAAAGAGAGACCAGCCTCAGAAAAAATACAAGTCAAGGGGAAATTGAGTGGAAGGACGTGGCAGAGCTCTCCAGTCAAAGGAAGAGCTCATGAGTAAGGCTTGGAAGGGTCAGTACTCAGAGAAGCTCAAAACTCCAGGAAGCAGGGATGGTCTTGTCTGGGTCTGCTACTGGGATGAATGGACTCTGGACCTGTGAAGATTTTGTGTGTGTCTCCTGAAACTCCAGTGCCAGGAGCAGAGGGTGTGTCCAAAGGAAAAGGACTCTTCCTCTCTTCCTTTCTCTTGACGGGGAATCATATCAGGTTCTTTGTCCCAACCTTTGTAGTTGTTGTTGTGCTGGGTCTTTGCTGCTGCTACTCAGCCTTTTCTCTAGTTGCGGTGAGCAGGGACTACTCTCTGGTTGCAGTGCACGGACTTCTCCTTGTGGTGGCTTCTCTTGTTGGGGAGCACAGGCTCCAGGGCACGTGGGCGCAGTACTTGTGGTGCTCGGGCTTAGTTGCTCCACAGCATGTGGAATCTTCCCGGACCAGGGATCAGACCTGTGTCTCCTGCATTGGCAGGTGGATTCTCCACCGCTGAGCCACCAGGGAAGCCTTGTCCCAACTTTTTAAAATGTACAATTGTAAGGAAAGAGCTCTTACCACAGACTCCAGGTAGAGGCATGAGCTCTGAGTCGTAGATCTGGGCATATACTTTGGTCATAGCCAGATTTGGAACCGGTCATAACCATATTTCTCTTTCATGAAAGAGAAAATGCACTTGTAGCTTGTCTGCTGCCTTTCAGGACTTTTGTTACAGCACCTCAGTCTGTTCCCCTGACAGATTAATACATCTTCAGTGTCCACAGTAGCTTTGAAAGATAGGTATGACCTTCTCCCCACACTATCAAGGAGAACTCCAAGGTTCAGGGAGGCTAAATGACTTGCCCCAAGTCATAGCAGTATGAAACGGCAGAGCTGGAACCCAGGTCCAAATCTGGTGGTGGTTAGGCTCTGAGGAGAAGGTCATACCTATCTTGCAAAGCTACTGTGGACACTGAAGATGTATTAGTCTGTCAGGGGAACAGATTGAGGTGCTGTAACTTAAGTCCTGAAAGGCAGCAGACAAGCTGCAAGTACATGTTCTCTTTCATGAAAGCTAGGGGAGTGTGGTCCAGGGTAGCTCTGCCCTGGTTTTCCAGGGACCCAGGTTCCTTCTACCTTGTTGCTCTGCACACACTGAGTCCTTGCCTCTTAGGTGAAGCTGACTGTCCATGCCCTTTGCAGCCCATGGGACAAGGAAGGGGAAGTGGAGATGGATTCTTTAAAGAGCTGTGACCCGTAAGGTCATGAACCTCTACTGGTCACCTTCCATTGACCAGAGCATGCCATGTGGCCGAACTAAGTTGCAAAGAAAACTGGAAAATTAGGGTGTCTGGGCTCCCATGTTCCCAGCTAGATTATGGGAGTTTGAGTGCAGGAGCAGGGGCTGGAGGGAACATTCCATAACTGCACAAATATCATAATAGTATATTAACACACAGACACACAGACACACACACACACACACACACACGTCTGTGTGTGTGTATATATATGGGCTGGGAGGGAGGTTTAAGAGGGAGGGGACATATGTACACATATAGCTGATGCACAATGCTGTATGGGAGAACGTAACACAACATTATAAAGCAATTATATTCGAATAAAAAAAACAAACAATCAGCACAGCCTTAGTGCAGAGTAAAGACTCAACAAATAGTAGCTGTCATTTCTGAAAGACTGAATTCTTAGGAGGAGTAGGCAAGTATTTCTCATCTCAGTGTTCCAGTTCTGGCACCCAGATATGAGGGTCCAGCCCCTGATTTCTTTCTTCAAGGCCACTCCTCTCACCTGCCCCAGAATGTGGGAAGAACTCCCCCTGGGCCCTCTGGACTGCAGGGGGAGCCCACAGCCCCCCAGCAAGACGGGGGGGGCCCCACTTCTACCAGGTGCTCCGGAGACCTCTGCTCCCTTTGTCTCTGCGTCTGGTGCTGGTTCCTTTCAGTCCCATCACCCCTGAGGAGCAGCTAGGTATGATTGGCATCCTGTGGGAGGGGGTCTTGGGGACCAGCTTGGCATGTCAGCCAGTGCCCTGCCGTGTTCATTTTTGTTGATATTTAATTATATTTCACTTTCATCAGCTGTCAGGCCAGCTTCCTGACAGGCTGCTGAATTATGCTTGAAGCCAGTCATCCCCTGCAGACACCTTCTTATTTGGGCCTTCTCAGCTTACGGCCCTCGGAGAAAACAGATACAAGGCTGATTGGCAGGGAAAATCCTGGGAGTCAGAGTGTGCGCAGCCAGGCACCCCCTTCCATTATCTTCACTGTCATTGACACCCCAAAACCACACCAAGCCTCTTGATGGTGCTATTTTTAAGGAATTTGAATATAGTTAATTATGTGTTGATTGGTACAGAATTGAATATACACCTCTATCCTGAGCACCACCATGCGTGTCTAATCTTAAGCTTTTATCAGGGACCAGCTTGAGAGGGGCCAAGTTTTGCACCCATAATAGCAGACACTTGCATGACTTTCCTGGTGGCTCAGATGGTAAAGAATCTTCCTGCGATGCAGGAAACCTGGGTTCAATCCCTGGGTCAGAAAGAAACCCTGGAGAAGGAAATGGCAACCCATTCCAGTATTCTTGCTGGAGAATCCCATGGACAGAGGAGCCTGGCAGGCTATAGCCCGTGAGGTTGCAAAGAGTCAGACACTACTGAGCAACTAACACTTTCACACTTTGCAGACACTTCCATGGCACTTACAGTGTGCCAGCTACAGTTCTGCCTGTTTTACATGTCTGGGTTTCCCTCTCTATCTGTATTGATTCTGTCTCTGAGTTTCTGATAACAAGCAGCAAGGGTTTGAGTAGAGGAAATATTTAATCCTCTTGACAACTGTGTAAGATGTGCCCTATTATTATCTCCACTTTATAGATGAAGAAACTGACACATACTGAGTTACATGATGTGCTCAAGGCCACTGGGTTTGTACAAGGCAGAGCTGGGTTTGAATCTGGGTGGTCTGACTGCATTTGTACCATAGCCGTCATGCATGTGGAGAATGTGAACTCATCAACTATTCCACCCTCGTTCTCATGAACCTACCTGTCCTGCAGAAACAGGAAAGCTGGGAACTAACTGGATGTCAGGACTCCCTTGCAGCTTGAGTTCTGCAGGAGATTCAGGTTTGGCCACACAGGTGAATTCCCATGACATTTGGAAGAGAGACTGAGGCTGAGGCACATTCCTGGTGCTTCTGCACTTTCAGGACAAGCATGTTCCTGAAGTGCTCGCTTTTTCTGTGGTCACTTCAGCAGTTGTCCCTGTACAGCATGAGGCTTGCATGTTGCTGCACATCCACTGTGCTGATGCTGGTCTGGGCAGGAATGTGTGGTTTCAGAAGCAGCAGGAGGGGCATCTTCCTGACCGTGGCCAAGGAGGTAAAGTTTGGGGGCTGCCAGCACCTGGTTTGTGGAAGAGAGCAGATCTGTTAGTGGTTCAGTTTGGTAGTGTGGCTTTTCATTCCTGAAAGTTGTTTCTTCGACTCTTCCTACAGTGCTATCACTCATTTAATATCCTATAATAAATACCTTAAAGTTTTAAAGTTGCTTAAAGCTGCCAGAAGAGAGCCTGGTCTCTGAACTGACTGACTGAATACACAATGCTAAACCAAAATATCATCTTTGTTACAGATAGAGCTAACACTAGAGAATGTGTCCTATATTGGCAGCAAATAGGGCCCCTAATTAAATATATTCCCCTACCCAAGCACAGGCAACACCGGCCTGGAGCAAGCCCCACCTGCTCAGGGAGAGGCTGCCCTTATAAGTTTGTGGGGGAGCAGAGCAGAATGTAAACCTTCTGGAAAGCTCACTCCCAAGAGGAAGGTTGAAGGAAGGACTGGTTATGTGTGCCCAGTTCTTTATCCTGTGCTTACCAGGTAAATAAACCAGACCTAACTCTGGTGGGGACAGAGATGATAGTCAATGAATGAGGAGGTTATGGGGGGAACTGGCTCAAAGTGCTGTTCTTAAACACTGAGAGTCTATGAGTCTGTGACTGGAGATTATAAGCAATAAATTGCTCTGTGAAAGCAGAGATAGTATATGTCATAGATCATATGCTCTGGGTTCATTAAAACAGAGCAATTTTGTACTTTGTGGAACACTTGAGGGTGGGGGATAGCATCCCAGGTTAAAGAAGTTTCTAAATAACTGATGCTTTGTCCATTTTAGAGATGATACCTTTTAAAATGTTAACCTCTAGGCATGGACATGTTTCTGAGAGTATTATTACAAAAAGAAACCATATTATTTAGGATGCTTTGAGCCAGGTAGCAGAGGCTTAAACAATTAATGTGTTTAATTTCTTTTTTAAAAAATTATTTATTTATTTTTGGCTTAGTTGCCCTGAAGCATATGGGATCTTCCTGGACCAGGAACTGAACCCTTGTCCCTGCATTGACAAGTGGATTCTCAACCACTGTATCAACAGGGAAGGCCTGCATTTAACTTCTTACATAACAAAATTCACCAATGTCATCGAGGTCCCAGATTCTTTCTGTTTCCTTCCCTCCATCCTCAAGTGTATTTGGACAAGCCTTTCCTCATGGTCATAAAATGGCTGCCACAGTTCCAAACCTCACATCTCATCTCACAAACCCATTTCTGAAATATAAAAGAAAGAGAGATGTTTTTTAAAAAAGATTTTCCAGTCATGTGGCTCTCTGCTTTATCAGAGAGGAAGATCTTTCCCAGAAGCTCTCAAGCTGACATACTCTTACATCTTATTGATTAGAACAGAGTCAGGTGTCTACTCCTAAGCCAACCACTGGTAAAGAGGAAGGGGTTGGCCATGGCTTATTTCAACTAGTCTTATGGCTAAGCACATTATCTCCCAAACAAAATTAGAGTCCTGATGGCATGGAATAAGGGTCATGGGTATTGGTGGGGAGACAGCAACAGTGCACCTGGCCTTAGTGTCTCAGTTCCATGGTGTGTGATACAGAGGTGCCTGGAGAGTCCAAATAACTCCTGACCACATGCCTTCTGGATTCTCTCTCCCTCCACATTGCTCTTCTTCCTTCCCTATCAGGCTGCCTGCTGTCACTTCCTGCTCTTGCCTCTGTGCTATTAGAGGCAGCATTGCTCCCTGATCCTGATTTTTTCCCTTTAAACAAATGTGAGTCTAGAATTTGGGGGGTGCACTTGCTGGACTAGGACAGTGTCTGTTACTGAACTCCAGGGGCATGGTCTAGAAAGTATTCCTGAGCCCATTTTCCGCAAAGCTGGCTAGATTCCTATTTTGTTTGATTTTGTTGTTGTTGTTTGTTTTTAATCTCTACTTAGCAGAATGAGCTTTATTGGGATAGCCTAGGCCAGGAGAGGTGAGATATGAAGCCAGTCTCTACAGGGCACCCTGCATAGGCAAGCATTGCTGCATGCCCACCATCACAGGAGATGCAGGGGCTGGGGAGTGGCTCTCTGATGTCACCCATTACAGGCCGTGATGCTGACAGGTCTGTTCATTAAACCAGGTCCCTTCCATGAGGGTTTTCCAGAGTCATCAACTCTGTGGTGTTACGAAAAAACATAATACAGGGTAATGGACTAGGTCAGGATTTCTCAGCCTCAGCACTGTTGACATTTGGGGCCAGATGAATCTTGAAGGATTTGGAGGCAAGGGGTGAGGGGTACTGTCCTGTGCACTGTAGGATGTTGAGTACCATCCCAGGCCACCACCCACTACCTGCCCCTGACCACCCCCACTCCACAGTAATAATGTCACTAGACATTACCGAATGTCACCCGGAGGGTAGAATAACCCCTAGTTGAGAATCTCTGGGCTGGAGAATCATGGGCTGGGGGCTGAAGTGCCTTAGTGAGCATGACCTTCCCCGATCGCCCTTCCTAAGGTACCACCGTGGCCCCCCTACACGTCCCATCTCTCTCCAGTCTCATTTCTTGCTTCGTTTTCTCCATAGCCCTTGTCACCCACTTAGTGTATCTTATTTTGTTTGTTTGTTTGCTTATCTGCTCCCAGCTCTGGACTCTGTGGGAACAGAAACTGGATTTGGCTTCCTCATCACAGCATCTTCAACACCTGACAGTGTCTCCACGTGGTGGGGGTTCAACAAATGGGGGGATCTTACTAGGAATCATTTAATAAGCCCCCGTTCTGTTCCCCCAGGACTTCCTTGGTAGCTCAACTGGTAAAGAATCTGCCTGCAATGCGGGAGACCCGGGTTTAATCCCTGGGTTGGGAAGATCCCCTGGAGAAGGGAACAGCTACCCACTCCAGTATTCTGGCCTGGAGAATTCCATGGACTGTATTCCATGGGGTACATGGGAGAAGTCCATGGGGTCAGACACAACTAAGCGACTTGCACTTTCACACTGTTCCCCACACTTAGAAGGGCACTTCCTCTACACAAGCTCGTTACGCCTTGCAAACAGGAAACGGAGGCACAGCAAAGTCCAATAACAAAGCTCTGGTAAATGATGAAGGCAGGATATAAACTCAGATCTGTCTGATTCCAAGGCCTGGCTGGTTTGGGGACTGCCAGGCCGCCTCCCTGAAGACACCAGGCCAGCATGGAGGGACTCTTTCCTGCGCTGTGATTGGTCAGTCCCAAAGGACCAAGAAACCAGAGCTTATTTTCCCCCCGCACCGGATGCATTGCCAAGGCTGCTTTGTCCTACCGGGGCCGTGGGACGCCCGAGGCCCCAGAGAGCTTATGCTTTTTTCGGATTGGAAGAATTATGGATCAACTGCTCTTTGGTGGCCTCTAAACTATTTCTTTTTCTTTCCAGGGGAAAACCACAATCCAAATCTCTCAGTCGTGGCCGCCCCCAAAGCAGCTTGGGAAACGTGGCCTGAGGAGTCCGCCCCTCCCCCCACCCACACGCAACTGTCAGAAAACCCTGACGTTGAACGGGATTTTGTGGCGTGTTTGCGTCCCCACCCACCTCCGCTCACAGTAATTAGCGCTTCAGCTTTCTCTCGAGGTCTTTATGTGTTTAGACAACACAGTTCATTGTTTCCAAATGTTAGTCAATTCTAACCATAAATCAAGCCCCAAATCTTGAATCTCATTCAAGGGAAAGCTCACAAGTTGATTCTACACAGATAAATCATAAGAGGATGGGAATGTTATAAATGGAGAAAAGCAATTCAGACTCATAAGGCTGTAAATACAGCTTTTTGAACTACTTAGTGAGTACATTAAAACAATTACATGAGGCTTGAAGGATCTAATAGCGCATCAGTCTTTAGGATGAAGTCATTTGAAAGTTACTGTGCCTAAGAAGAATTAATATTTTTAGTGCTTTATAGTTTACCAAGTCTTTTTTTTTTTTTTGGCCGGTTATTTAATTTAATCCCTCACAACACCCTTTTTATATAAGCAGACAAGCTATTTAATTAAATTCCATCAATTTCAAGACCTATTTTGTTTCCATTTTTCTCTCCGAAAGCAGGATACACCTTAAAATCAAAGACATGTCAGTTTAATTGGCAACTTTATTTCCTTAGTGATCCATAAAACAATGGTGCATGTTTTAAATGATAGTGTCTTAGACTTAATACAATGCATGTTATTATGATCCCTGTTTCACAGGGGAGGTGACATGTCCCGAGATGTTACAGATTTGGCCCAAAGTCATGCAGTGAGTAAATGGAAAAATCAGAACTTGAGCTCAAGAAGGGCAAGTCTTTTAAAACAGGAGTCCCCACCACCAGCATCTAACTCCTGGTTATCTGAGGTGGAACTGATGTAATAATAATAGAAATAAAATGCACAATAAATGCAATGTGCTTGAATCATCCCCAAACCATCACCCCTCCACCCTGATCCATAGAAAAATTGTCTTCCATGAAACCGGTCCCTGGTGCCGAAAAGGTTGGGGACCACTGCTGTAAAGGGCATATAAATAGCCTAAGGATACATGATCACTTTTATGGAAGGTGGTCCCAATAACTGAGAAACTTTTGCTTTTCTGAACAAGATGCAAGTTTGGAACCAAAGCAGAACTGCTTGAGATGTTAGAAAAGAGATCAAGAGTTGTCATATTCTTCTCCACCTTTCCCTTGAAATGCTCAGCTTCTCCTCAGGATAATTTAGGTTGCTTGCTTTGAAATTGGCTTTGCAGGTTAGCCCTTGACAACTCACTTGAGAAAATTAGGAAACAACACCCTGACTCCAGATGGATTCAGTCCCTCATCAGACACAAGTTTCAGAGAGAGAAGCACAAACTGAATTTTAACGCTTTTACTGCTCAACTGGTACCTCATACAGTGTGCATCCTGAGCAACTGTACACAGCATTTCTGTACACCCCCATGTCTCCAACTAGTCTTCGGTGGAAGATGGGGGTGGCAGGACAAGGATGCTTGACAGAGACAGGGAAGATATGGACAAATTCAGGAAATAGCTTTCTAGGTCAGATCACATTCATTGTTTAAGCCTGGTTTCGGTGTTCTGGTGAAGTCTTAGCCTGTGAACACTTCGACCAAGCTTGGCTCTCAGAAAAGAAGCTTAATGCTTGGGAAAACTCATACAGATTTAAGAAATTCAAACATGGTCTTATTTTTAATGGTCTATCTGGGCCTATTTCTGAAGATACACCTGATTAGCTAAGCCAACCAACCATTAGTATTAGCTTACTGGTTTGAAGTACTATTTGGTAGAGTAGAAAGAGGTTATGTTCAGAGCTTATGCAGAGCTGGGTTCAGACTTGGGTCTTTGCTACTTTCCACTGCTCACTATGGGAAACTGTTAAATGTCCCTAAAACTTGAGTCTAGTCTCCTCATCTGTAAAATAGGTATAGGGGATTAAAGATAGGGCTTCCCTATTGGCTCAGATGGTAAAGAATCCACCTGCAATGCAGGAGACCCAGGTTTGATCCCTGAGTCGGGAAGATACCATGGAGAAGATACTCCACTCCAATATTCTTGCCTGGAGAATTCCATGAACAGAGGAGCCTGGCAGGCTACAGTCCATGGGGTTCCAAAGAGTACATGACTGAGCAGTTAACACTTTCACTTTTCATCATTTTCAGCAGATTAAAGATAAGTGCACTTTGTTGTTGTTCAGTCTCTAAGTTGTGTCTGACTTTGCGACCCCCTGAACTGCAGCACACCAGGCCTCCCTGTCCTTCACCGTCTCCATGAATCTGCCCAAACTCACGTCAGTTGAGTCAGTGATGCCATCCAACCATCTCATCCTCTGTCGCCCTTTTCTCCTCTTGCCTTCAATCTTTCCCAGCGTCAAGGTCTTTTCCAGTGAGTCAGCTCTTCCCATCAGGTGGCCAAATTATTGTAGATTCAGCTTCAGCACGAGTCCTTCCAATGGATATTCAGGGTTGATTTCCTTTAGGATTGACTGGTTTGATCTCCTTGCTGTCCAATGAACTCTTAACAGTCTTCTTCAGTCCCACAGTTATCAATTCTTCTGCACTCAGCCTTCTTTATGGTCCAGCTCTCATATCCATACATGACTACTGGGAAAACCATAGCTTTGACCATATGGGCCTTTGTCATATAGAAATGGATAAATGGAACCCTGGGGGTGTGAATAACAGCTCACTCAGGGCTTGTGTTGGGAGGTAAAGGAAATTTGTATGTCAAACAGTGAGTGTGGTACCCAGCACAGAGGAGACATCCAAGTAAGCTGAGTTTTCTTTCATTCCCCTGACTAGTGTGGGGTCTACTTTGTTACTAGTTGTTCTCTCCTGCTTGGACTAGCCTAGTTGATTGAGGAATTGGGTGGCAGGAGTGGGGAGGGGGGTGCAGGACATCACCCTGACATAGGGCTGATTGGACCCCTCATTGCCATCTGTAAATGGTTAAGGCCAGCTCCATCAGTCATCACAGGGCACGTTTGCTGTTGGACACAAATCATCATTAGTCCATCTTCCCCTGATGCCCAATAAGGAAAATTTCCTTAGATTTAATGTTGATGACTTCCCTTGGTCATCATTGATGGTGAATGTGATAACATATTGAAGGCTGAATCTTCTGTCATTCCCTACTGCCAGGTCTCTGCCTGTACTCTGACCACAGGCAAGCAGGAGTCTGGCCTCCTGGTCACTCAGAGACTCCCTCAAAGACCCCACCAGGGCTCCCACCTGGCCCTATTGCAGAGCAGAGACCAAGTGTCCAGCTGTCCGCACACCTGGCCCCAGGCCCACGGGGGCACACTGGGGCTTCCTGATGCTCTTGGAGTTTGTTATGTCTGCAGTGCTCCCCCAGCAGAGCTCTAGCCCAGCAGGGGTGATGGAAGACATGAGCGGTGAGGTGGGAATGGTTGGGTGGGCTTCACGTATCTAGGGGCCTGTTCTGGTTAGGACTTGGGCTTTCAGTGTCCTTCTCACACTCCTAGCAATGGGGCAGGGGCTGATGGACCTGCTAAGACACATCTCGTGTAGCAACCAGGTCACAAAGTAGGAACTCTGTAGGTCACTGGGAAGTTGATCATGTTGTAAAGATAAATGCCACAAGTGCATAAGGGGGTCTGTGGAGACAAAGCCAGGAATTTGCCCCTCTGGGTGCCGGATGTCATCTCAAGTGGTGACACTGCAGTCATTTGACCTCTCCAAGCCTCAGCTTACTCACCTGCAGCATGGGTTATCCAGAGCCTCCACTTCTCAGGGTGTCCAGGGAGTTAATTGAGAGACTGTCTTTAAGCCTTGGCCAGCCTCGGGTACAAACTTCTGGGTAATAATGTTCACAAGAATCTTCCAACCACCTTCTGAAGTGAATCTTGTTTCCTCCACTGTGACAGAAAACCAGAGGCTCAGAAAATTCAGTATTGATCACTCCAGACCTGGGCAGGGTTGGGTGGCACAGGAGGAGCAGAACGAATCATTTTCTGAACATGAGAGAAATCAGAACCATTTCAGAAATGATGGTGAACTTAAATCAGGTGAGTCTGGAAACATACCAGACATTCGTCCCCTTTTCTATGCCCACAAACCTGGGCAGCCGGAGGCATCTTTCAAGCAGATGGCAAGCCAGAGCTCTGTGTGGTCCACCTTAGGCCATGATGCGGAAACAATAAGTCTGTTATCATTGGCCTTGTGGTCCTGAGGTTCTAGGCAGATGTTGGGGATCCCAGTGCCTCTTCTCAGCTGCATGGCTGCAGCTGCCCACCTTGAGGCTGGTGAATCCAGAATGCACGCAGCTTGGAGCATCTGCTCTTCTAGGAAGTGTCCTTGGGTGATGCTTCTCATTCCAAACCCAGGCATCTTAGCAGGGCTGACCTTACTGCAGACCCAGAGCCTCTCAGGATGCCCACCTCTGCTCTTTCGGCTGGGACGGCGGGAGGGGACATACAAGAGGAAATCAGGAGGCTACATTGATCTGTCCTCTGCTGTCCTTCACCTCCAACTTTCAGGACCTACTATGCACCACCATCTATTAGTTATCTACTGCTGCATATAAATTGCCACAAGCTGAGTGGCCTAAACACACATTTATTGTTTCATGTTTCCTGGGGGTCAGGAGTCCAGGCACAGCTTAGCTGGGTCCTCTGCCCAGGGTCACATGAGTTACAGCAAAGGAGGCGGCCAGACCGTATTCTTACCTGGAGGCTTGACTGCAGAAAAGAATCTGCTTCCAAGCTCCCTTGGGCTGTTGTCAGAATCCATTTCCCACCGGCTGTGTGAGTGAGGCCCTGTCATCTGGCTGGCTGTCAGCTGGCGGCACCCAGGTGCTGGAGGCTGCCTGCACTTCCAGGCCACGTGGGCTACCTCAGCACCACTGCTGACTTCATAGAGCCAGGAAGGATCTCTCTAGTGTGGACGAGCAAGACAGAGTCATAGATGGATGGATCGGTAGATGTGTGTGTGTACAGACAGATATAGATACAGACATAGATTGATGGTAGATAAATATAGAGACTGATGGTAGATAAATGTAGATATGTACACATATAGAGAGATAAAGATAGGTAGGTAGAGATCGATAGATGATTGATAAATATAGATAAGATTGGAAACATACATATATATTCAGACAGATAAATATAAATAGATTTGTGGTTGTTTAGTCACTGAGTCATGCTGACTCTTTGTGACCCCATGGACTGTAGCCTGCCAAGCTCCTCTGTCCATGGGATTCTCCAGGCAAGAATACTGGAGTGGGGTGCCATTTCTTTCTCCAGGGGATCTTCCCAACCCAGGATTAAACCCACATCCCCTGCATTGGCAGGCAGATTCTTTACCACTGAGCCACCTGGGAAGCCCAGATAGATAGGCAGATAATAACCTAATCATAAAAGTGCCATCCTATCACCTTTACCATAAACAAGTCACGCTCAAGGGGAGGAGATGACATGTGATGTGGCACGAGGGGGTTGAGGTCAAGGGGGCAGTCTAAGAATTGTGACTGAAACCAGCACCTTGAGAGTTAAGTTGTATCCTTCTCGTTTCTAGATGGGAAACTGAGGTTTAGAGAGAGAACTTGCCCAAGCTCCAAGAGTGATCTTATGGCCTCGCTGGCATCTCAGGCCATGCTGGCCCACTTCTCAATGGACGTGTCTTCTTCACCATTGTGACCACACTTCTCTCACTGCCCTGGCAGAGTGGTACTGGTTACCAGTGTGCAGATTTTGACAAGTGGGGCCAGAGTGCTTTCTCAGTGGCCGCATCCCTCGTGCTGATAATGTATGTCTTCAGTGTGTATCTTGTCTCTGCACCCCTACCGTGTGCCCCCAAAAGGCAAAGACTGCCTTCATCTTGTTCGTGGCCCCATCCCTCTACCTAGAGAGGTTCTTGGCCTATTGCATGCATTCTGTGAACAGTAATTCAGTCATTCAACAACCACTTGTGGAGCTGGCCTGCCTACTTTAGAAACAAAGATGACCAAGACACAATGCTGCCTTCACAAGCCCCTCCCCCTCTAGCAGAGCACAGACGTGAAACAAATAAACTACAAGATCGTGTGGTATGGTATGAAGATCACAGTGGCCTCCTCAGGCTTGCCCACCCCTGCGTCCCCAGGGCTATAGCAGTGACTGGCACATAGTGTGTGCATGCTCAGTCCCTCAGTCGTGTCTGACTCTTTGCAACCCCTTGGACTGTAGTCCGCCAAGCTCCTCTGTCCATGGGATTCTCCAGGCAAGAATGCTGGAGTGGTTGCCATTTCCTCCTCCAGGGGAATCTTCCTGACCCAGGGATTGAACCCACATCTCCTGCATCTCCTTGCGTGGGCAGCTGGTTTCTTTACCACTGAGCCACCTGGGAAGCCCCCAGCACATTGTAGGTGCCCAGGAATGTCTGTTGACTGTTCTGGTTCCCTTATCCAGCATGCCTTGCTCTCTTCTCTTCTGCAGAGGGTAGAAAATAAAAATCATAAAAGATTAAATGCTCAGGTAAATCCAAAGAAAGTTAAAAAAAAAAATACATAATGACATTCTACACTGGCTTTGGAAGTCTCTGATGCAATCCTCGGATCCTGGCACCTCCCTTTTGGAGCGGAGCTTTGCATTTCGAAAAGGAAAAAAAAAAAAAACAAAGATTGTAATTATTAAAATTGTGTATATAGGAGAATTTAGCCTTCCATTTGAGGTGTCCTAATGACACTTCAACAACTGCTAGGGAAGATAATACGGTTTAGAGCAATTACACAGTCCGTCAAATACCGAACATGAGTGATTCAGATTCATGCTTGGAACTGGAATGATTCTCGGCAGTTTTGCTCATACACAGCTGTTTCATTTAAAATATTTTGGCAGAAAATTGCAAAGTGGGCTGTGCTGGCCATCCCTGCATTGGAAGCTTAACTCCTTCCACACCCAGTGTCATCCATCTCTCCTCCCTCCCAGATCCCCACCTTAATTACTGCTTGGCCAAGTTTTTGAGCAACATATTTGTGGAGTTAAGACTTGGGCCCCTAGCTGAAAGATCTGGGGGGTTTGTTTCTCCTAAGCCTGCTAGAAGTTCTGTGTCTTTCTCCCTCTTTTGATTCAGTCAGTAGATATCATTTAATCACCACAGGCCAGTCCTGTGTGGGCTGCCAAGGTCTATCGGTCAGATGGCCAAAAACAGATGGTGCACTCAAACTGGGTGATTTGAGAAGAGTTCTGTCTTAGTTCGAGCAGCTCTGACAAAATTCTTAGACTGGGTGGCTCAAACAGCAAACATCTATTTCTTACAGTTCTGAAGACCAGAAAGTCCCACGATGCAGATCCTGGCTGATTCAGTGTCTGGCGAGAACCTTGGTTTGCAGATCTTGCTGTGTCTTCACAGGTAGAGAGAGGTCATCTCTCTTGTGTCTCTTCTTATAAGGATGCTAATCACATCCTGAGGACTTCACCCTCATGACCTGATCACCTCCCAAAGGCTCCACCTCCAAATACCACTATAGTGGGGACTAGGGTTTCAACATATGAATTTGGTGGGGAACACAAGTATTTAGTCCATAGAAAACTCAGTTAAAAGAGCAAAGGTTACAAGGGTTCAGTTTGAATTTAGAGATGCCCACAGAGACAGTGCAGTGCTCCAGGGATGTGATAGCAGGGAGCTGATGGCAGCTCAAGGAGCAAAGGTAGGGAGATGTTAATAGCATGTGGAAAGTGTACCTGTACAGGTGGGGGGCAGACCCATAGGAGCCACAGCACTGAGTTTCAGACATGTAGTCAACCCCCCAAAACAATTAGGGACCCCTGCCCTCTTCTCTCACCCTCCAGGCTCCTCCTGGTGTCCCCCATTGGTCCAACCCAGCTAGAGGCCAGAAGTCAGAGCAGGTTGCTGATGCATTCCATACAAGTCAACCTCCCAGAGTTTTGAGAAATGGTGAGAGATGAATTGAAGCTAATCCAGCACAAAGGGGGTCCAAGATGAGTAGACTTGTGTCCTCTGCCCTCGGGGAGTGGATCCATCTACAAAAATCTTACAAGCACCTCATGATGGGTTGCTGTGGTTGCAGGATAAGGGACTCATGCAATTTGCCTCAAATTATTGGGAGTTCACTGTCAGAGAACTCAGAAAAAGCCAGATCTTCCAGCCTCAGAAAGAGCTAGACATAACTGTAGTGGTTGAATTTTATGTGTCAGCATGGTCATGCCCTAGTGCCCAGTGTTCAGTCAAATGCCAGTATAACTGTTACCGTAAAGATAGTGTGTCAGTGAAATTAACATCTGTAATCAATTGGCTATAAGTAAAGCAGATTTCCCTCTAGAATGAAGGTGGGCCTTGTCCAATTGGTCAAAGACCATAAGAACAAAAACTGAGGTTTCCCAAAGAAGGAAGGAATTCTGCCCTCAAGACTCTAACATAGAAGTCCTGCCTGAGTTTCCAGCCTGCAGGAGAAGCTTCCACAACCATGTGAACCAATTCCTTAAAATAAATAAATAAGCAAATAAATATCTCCTATTGATTCTGTTACTCTGGAGAACCCCAGCTGATACACCCTCAACAACTTCCCATTACAAGTAAGATGATCCCAAACTCCGTGCCGTGGCCTCTGAAGCCTCACATGGTCTACCTCTCACCTCCCTGCCTTCTCTAACCTCATTCCCTAATCCAAGGATTTTCTGACTTTAATGTGCACAGGTTAAAAATAAATAAATAAAAATAGATTTTAAAACATTTAAATATGCACAGGAATCACCTGGAGAACTTGTGAAAACATGAAAGTTCCATCCCTAGAGATTCAGGCTCAGAAGGAGGGGGTGGGGCTTGAGTTTGCTTTCTGACATATTCATGCAGGATGTTGATGCTCCTCAACCATGAACAATGGTTGGAGTAACACTGCACAATCCATTCAGTCCTATACACCCAGACTTTACCTCTTGGGGTTCAGTGCTTTTGAGAGTTACTTAGCTAAGTCACTGCTTCTGCTCTTGGAGCCATCTGCCAATGCTGAGTGCCACGTTGTCTGGGTATCCTGAGAGCCTGGAAGCAGCCATGGTGAATGGGATGTGTTTCACTGGTCCCCATTAGCACAGTTGAGTTTGTTCTCCCAGCTGCAAACCCAGGTCCTGGGCTGCACAGCTGCCTGAATTAAGCTGGAGCATACAGAATGAACCACACAGATGATCAAGTTGTATTTCCCACTCTTGCCCACAGTAAGTTGGCAATGCCTGGCTGATTGGACTCTGTGGTCTTTAAAGGGGTAATTAAGGTAAAATGCAGTCATGAAATTAAAAGACGCTTGCTTCTTGGAAGAAAAACTATAACAAACCTAGATAGCATATTAAAAAGCAGAGACATTACTTTACTGACAAAGGTCCATATAGTCAAAGCTATGGTTTTTCCAGTGGTCGTGTATGGATGTGAAAGTTGGACCATAAAGAAAGCTGAGTGCCAAAGAATTGATGGTTTTGAACTGTGGTGTTGGAGAAGACTCTTGAGAGTCCCTTGGACTGCAAGGAGATCAAACCAGTCAATCCTAAAGGAAATCAGTCCTGAATATTCATTGGAAGGACTGATGCTGAAGCTGAAGCTCCAATACTTTGGCCACCTGATGCAAAGAACTGACTCATTGGATAAGACCCTGATGCTGGGAAAGATTGAAGGCAGGAGGAGAAGGGGGCGACAGAGAATGAAATGGTTGGATGGCATCACAGACTCAATGGATGTGAGTTTGAGCAAGCTCCAGGAGTTGGTGATGGACAGGGAAGTCTGGTGTGCTACAGTCCATGGGGTCCCAAAGAGTGGACACGACTGAGCGGCTGAACTGAACTGAAGGTAAAATGAGGTCATTAAGGCGGGCCCTGATCCAGCATAACTGGTGTCCTTTTAAGAAGAGGCAGTTAAGAACTTCCCTGGTGGTACAGTGGATAGGAATCTGCCTGCCGATGCAGGGGATGTGGGTTCGATCCCTGGTCCAGAAAGATTCCACATGCCATGGAGCAACTAAGCCCATGAGCCGAAACTACTGAAGCCCATGCTCCTAGAGCTTGTGCTCCGCAACAGGAGAAGCCACCTCAATGAGAAGCCCGTGCACCACAAAAAAGAAGAGCTCCCCACCCACTGCAACTAGAGAAAGCTCATGCAGCAACTAAGACCCAGTGCAGCCAGAAATAAAGAAATAAAAGTTTTTAATAAAGAGGCAGTTAAAACACAGGCACACACAGAAGGAAGACCACGTGAAGACACGAGAGAAGACGGCCATCTACAAGCCAAGGAGAAGAAACTTCTGAGATGAAACTAACCTCGCTGACACCTTAATCTTGGACTTCGAGTTTTCAGAATTATGAGAAGATAGATGTTTGTTGTTCAGGCCACCCAGTCTGGCACTTTGTTGTGACAATCCTAGAAAACAAATACAGTCACCCAGTCGAATCTCCAGCTTTCACCCAGTCGGGAATATTGAGGCCCAGAGAGGGCATGCCATCCATCCAAGTGGCAGAGTCCAGTCCTCTGTACAGGGCTCTTGACTTCAAGCAAGTGGTTGGTTGTCCCTGGACCATGCTACCTCCTCCATCATGAAATATTGACCATCTCCCTGCCTACAGTTTAGTTTGTTCAAACAATTTGCTGCCACTAAAGCAAACTGGCCTCTGTTTGCTTTTTTAAGTAATGATTTTCTCCCGGAGCTCTCAGATCCTGCAGAGACCAGCAGCACACTCTTGCCCTGCCCTTCTCGAGTCATTCCACTTCTGGTCCTGACAGCCCAGCCCAGAAAAATCGAGTTTTCATCCCACTCAGGTGATATGTTGAGGAGCTTCTCCTGTGACCCTTGGTGGTGAAAGTGCCATGGAGTGTTCAGACAGAAAATTCAATGAGGCAATCAGGAGAACTGAACTATACTCAGGAGAGAGACTGGACCAGAGTTGTCATTTAAGAGCTGTCAGCCTGGAGATGTGGGTTTGAAGCATTGTAATGTTGTGAAATCAGAGAGGCAAGAGTTCACAAGAGCAAGAGGAGAAAATGTGTCTTCCTCAAGACACTGCGGATTCCAGCAAGAGAATCTGCCTCTGGCTTGCTTGAACAAAGAGGAGGATTTTTGGAGAAGACACTGGAATTGCACAGAATCCAAAGAGAAAGTGGGCATTCAGGCTTCAGGGTGGGGAGCGGTGGAGAAACCAGGTAACCCCTCCCTCGGTCTCTGGCTCCAGGGCCACAGATCCTTTTGTCCCCGTGCATTGGTTCTGATGCCTCTGCACGAAACAAAAGACTCTGACTCAGCCAGCCCAGGCAGTAAGAAAGATGCATTCCCCCACCTAACAAGACGTCCAAGAGGAGAGAGGTCCCAGTGGGTTTGTTTCCAGGCTCTGCAGTGTTGACAGGCCTCTGGATTTTCCCATCTCTCCCCTTGGCCAAGCTCAGTAGTTGACTTCATCACTAGTTCATTAGCTCAGTCCCTTCATGGTCTCAAAGTGGCTGCCACACGAAGACAGGGCAACTCTAACCCAAGAAGGGGACCGTTTTTTCCTGTGTGTCTCCTTTGTATTAGCCTCCCAGGAGCTCCCCCCAGCCCTCCCCTAGGCCTCACTGGGCCACACGCTCATCTCTGAGTCAGTAACTGGCAGGATAAATGGGATCAGCCCATGGTCCTATGGAGAGAGCAGGCTTCTGAAACAAAATAGGGATTCTGTTGGAAAGCAGGATAGGGTGCTCTGCTGCTCTGAACCCCATCTTTGCTCTCCGGGCTCTGCAGAGGAGCCCTGTCTGCACACAGCGCTACACTTCTCAAGTCCACGTTACCTTGGACACAGGCAGGCAAGCTCCAGCTCCCAATCTTTAATTCCTAGAAGAGGGAATTTACAGCCAGCTCAAGTCAGGTGACCACCCTGGCCTATCACAGTGAAGTCCCACCAACACAGCTGTGGGGTCACCTCTGAGAGAGAAGGGGCCGTGTTCAGAAGGAGGTTATCTGTGACTGTGAAAATACCCCAGTGGTACCTCCTGTGCAACCTTGGAGAAAATGGAGATTAAAGAGGATAGACCCATGGCTACCATGGGTCAGCCATGGCTGGTGTCCACCCACACCACCACCAATAGGAAGGATTCAGAAATAAGGAAGGAGGGGGCTGTGCTTGTCACCAGCCTGGGACAGCTCTTAGCTCTGAGAAGGTAGTGGTGAGGGTCCTGAAATGCAGAGGACAGTCCCTCACAGAGGAGAATTGTCCTTCCATGTGCGGAAACTAAGAGCTGGAGAAGGAATATTTCATGGAGTATGGGGACAGGAGATAGATAGCATGTATGGAAGCCAGAACTGGGAAGGCCACTTGGGTTAGGGGCTGGAGAAGAGGAATAATTCTTAGAGCTCCAGAAAGCCCAGGAAGATGACCTGAGAGGGGATGAAAATGAGGCCAGTGTGTGGGTGGAAGTAGAGGCAGCATTTTATTATCAAAGCTTGGTTGATCTGCAATGTTCTGTTAGTTTCTGGTATACAGCAAAGTGATTCAGTTATAGGTAGGTAGATAGATAGATTGGTAGATAGACAGATGATAGATAAGCAAGTACATAGGTAGATAATTGATAGATAGTTGATAGATACCCAGGTAGATAAATGATGGATAGATAGATAGATAGGTAAATGATAGATAGGTGATAGATAGATAATAGATATTCTTTTCCATTATGGTTTATTATAGAGTATTGAACATAATTCCCTGTGCTGTACAGTAGGACCTTGTTGTTTATCTGTTTTATGTATGGTCGTTTGTATCTACCAATTCCAAACCCCTAATTTATCCCTCCCCCACCCCCTTTCCCCTTTGGTAACCATAGGTTTGTTTTCTGAGTCTGTGAGTCAGAACCAGCATTTTAAATGCTGTTTCAGGAAGGGGTGCAGTGCAAGGGGAGGGTTTACATCCTATTAGTGACTCTGGAAAGATGAGAAGGAGGCTGGAGAGAAGGGAGAGGGAAAAGGGGTGAATGGGGGAGGAGGGGAGAGAGAAACTTGGGTTATGACTTTCATGAGCTTTCTCTGAAGACACTCTCAATAAAATAGATGGACTCTATATCCTGACAGTTGAATTTAAGAAAAGCAGTGAGAGCCTTTTGCCATGCCTGAGTTGAAGGAATGGAGAACTCAGAGGGTCGGGCACACATAGCCCAAGTTAGGTGGCAGAGAGTGCAGCTCTGAGCAACAGGGAGGAAATGACACAAGGTTCAGAGTCAAGGGATCATCTTGACCTTCACCTGCCTGCTCATAGGTTGTTCTGAGGATTAAGAAAAGAAGACACCTGATGTGGTCCCCAGATCGTGGGCGCAGTCTTGGGAGCGGTGGCCAAGGTTGTGTCATCAACTCCATCATCATGCCCCTATCACCTCAACCACTGATGTCAGGGGTGGATCTCTCTGGCATTTTTGTCCTTGTAGCCTCTTTATATCCAGTTCTGTATGTAGACTTCATGACCTTCTGCAGCAGTGAATTCCTTGGCTGGGGGCCATGAACCATGAGGGTTCTTTTTTTTTTTTATCCTTTAGCCAGACCACGCAACTTACAGGATCTTAGTTCCCTGACCAGACACTGAATCTGGCCACTGGCAGTGAAAATGCCGAGTCCTAACCCCTGGACCACCAGGAAATTCCCAGGGTTGTTGTTTTCATGCCTGTGTTTACTAGCTGTTGGGGTGCAGACTTCTCTGATGGGGTATTGGGGCAGGCTCTGGCGGTTTGGCTGAGAATGCACTGAACCTTTTGCTTCATCCCCTCTCTGTACCCCTCCAAGGTGTGCTCAGAGCCCTTGCTTCTCTTCCACAGTCTCCTCCAGCTCTCACTGCTTCCCCAGGCCTAACTAGGGAATGTTCAAGCCTTTGGCAAAAGCAAGAACTGCTTTCGATTCGAGTTAACTCGAAGGCCTGGGTCATCCATTCCAAGCGTTGAACCACAGAGCACAGCCCAGCTCTTAGGAAGCCTGGGATGCTCAGACACCCTACAGGATGCAGGTACATGACTCCTTACCCCACCCAGCTGAGGCTGCCTCCACCTGACAGGTCTCTGCTGGTTGCATTTCTCCTCGGCTGTTGTAGGAAATGATAGCTCTGCTCCTTTCTTGTGGTTTCTGCCACAGTGTTGCATGTAATAGAATAGTCTCTGTATCCAGGAGTAAGTGCTTTGCAACAGACCTCATGTCATTCTTGCCATTTCAATGAGTCACTTTAATCATCAGCCCATTTTTCAGAGGAAGCAAACTGAGACACAGAGAGGCAGAGTCACTTGCCCAAGGACACACAGCTAGTACGTGTGTCTGGGACTAGAGCCCAGTACTCCAGAGCCCAGCCTCTGCTTACTCCCCAAGCCCCTCGTCCCTCCTATGGACCTTGACCTGCATGTCCTTGACCCTTCAGGACTGGCTTTCCTGCTCCAACTCCCTGCTCTCAGGGCCCTGTGATCACAGCTCTTCCCCTCACTGGCCCTTGTCAGTTTAGCTGTCAGTCTGGCCCACCCCTCCAGGGGGACACCGGGATTCCCAGCACTTACCCCAAGGCCTGGCACATGGGGGACAGCTGGGTGGATGGCCAGGACACTCCCAGAGGTTGAACAACTCACCCAAGGCTGCACAGCGAGCAGCTGTGAGCAGCTGGACTCTTTCCCAGGATCTTGGAAAGCAGGTCTGTGCCATCCTTCGAGTCCCCCTGACTTTTGGGAGCTGCATGGAAGTGTTTTTTCAGCAGCCTTCTGCTTCCACACCCCTGGCTGCCTTCTCTGGTTGTTCCTCCCAGGTTGAGAAAGGAAGAACAGGTGAAAAGAAGGGAAGAATGTCCCAGCATCTGATGATAGACATGTACGAATGATCTGTTGATGCTCAGAGCGGTCAGGAACTTGACGCACTGTCAGGCGCTCTTGAGGCTGGCCATATGGATTTATTTTTGTGGATCTTGTGTTGCGAACTAGAGTTGCTGTTAAACACAGGGTGAGTCATCATCTGCTTCCGCACTTGCATCCCAGCCTACACTGCCTTCCCCAGAAAATTCGACAGAGCGCCCTCGCTGCTCCCTGGGGGCAGATGCCTTGTTCCCCAGGAGCTCCAGCCCTTCCTCTGTGCTTCCTGAGCCTCCAGACCCATCTTGGCCCCTCCTCTGTCACATCGGTGGTTTGTCAGTTTTTTTATCTATTTCCCCAATGATACTAAGTTCTTCTGGGGCGGTAACCGGTTTATTTTTTTTTTTTTATCTCAGTTGCCAAGGTGCACCTGTTGAAGGATGCCCACATTGCCAAGGTGCTCCTGTTGAAGGATGAATGCCAATTTTATTGACTTTATTGCTGGTGTGCCTGGCTGGGATACGTGTGGGCTAAGTTGATTCAGTCATGTCCAGCTCTTTGCAACCCTATGGACCATAGCCCGTCAGGCTTCTTTGTCCATACGATTCTCCAGGTAAGAATACTGGAGTGAGTTGCCATGCCTTCCTCCAGGGAATCTTCCTGACCCAGGAATTGAACCCGCATCTCTTACCTCTCCTGCATTGGCAGGCGGGTTCTTTACCATTGGTGTCTCTGGTGGTCCAGATGGTAAAGAATCCACCTGCAGTGCGAGAGACCTAGGTTCAATCACTGGGTCGGGAAGATCCCCTGGAGGAGGGCATGGCAATCCACTCTAGTATTCTTGCCTGGAGAATCCCAAGGAAAGAGGAGCCTGACAGACTACAGTCCTTGGGGTTGCAAAGAGTCGGACACAACTGAGTGAGCAGAAACACCTGGCTGGGAACCAAGGTTAAAAAGAGCTCAGCAGTGCTCTGTGGTGACCTAGATGGGTGGGATGGGGTAGGGGGTGAGAGTGAGGTCCAAGAGAGAGGGGATATATGTATACATAGAGCTGACTGACTTTGTTGTACATAAGAAACTAACACGACATTGTAAAATGACTATACCCCAGTTTAAAAAAACAAAAAGAACTCAGGTGGCTTTTGTTCTAATCACCCACATATAGTTTCATGGAGAACAAGTTAGTGCAGGAAGAATAAAGACTTGGGTTTGGACTACACAGGTTCAAATCCAAGTTCGAGGACTTCCCTGATGGCCCAGTGGCTAAGACTCTGCCTTCCCAATGTAACGGGCCTGGATTTGATCCCTGGTCAGGAAACTAGATCCCACGTGCAAACTAAAGATCCCACAAACTAAAGATTGTGTGTGCTGCAACAAAGAGGTGACTCAGCCAAATAAGTAAATATTTTTTAACAATCCTGGCTCAGCTGCCATGTGATTTTGGGTCCACCAACCCCTTCAAGGGCTTCCTTGGTAGCTCAGCTGGTAAAGAATCCACCTGCAATGCAGGAGACCCCAGGTTGATTCCTGGGTCAGGAAGATCCCCTGGAAAAGGGGTAGGCTACCCACTCCAGTATTCTTGGCCTTTCCTGTTGGCTCAGATGGTAAAGAATCTGCCTGAAATGCGGGAGACGTGGGTTCGATCCCTGGGTTGGGAAGATCCCCTGGAGAAGGAAACGGCTACCCACTCTAGTATTCTGGCCTGGAGAATTCCATGGACTGTATAGTCCACGGGGTCGCAAAGAGTCAGACATGGCTGAGTGACTTTCACTCACTTCAACCCCTTTGAGTCTCAGTGTCTTTTTTTGTACTGGGGGAATCCATCTCAACCCACCCAGAGGAGCTGGTATCAGGACTGAATAAAAATCCTGCATGGAGGGCTCTGCACACCTCAGCCTTTCTCCTCACCTGGGAAAAGGACAGGGACTTGTGGGCCCAGTCCTGAGGCATCTGTGTCACAAGTAACCTCCTCTAAGGCAACCTTAGGGGTCTGACCAAGCTAGTGACCCACTTGCAGAGACTCAGGAATGGACTCTGCATTCTCAGTGCAGGATTTTGTTAGCTTCACCCTCATCACAGGCCTGACAGATGATAAAAGTACTCAGGCAGTGACTGTTGGATTCAAGAAGAGAAATGGGGAAAGGGGGTTCCAGAGAGAGATCCTTTACAACAGAGGTCCCCAACCACCAGGCTGCAGTCCGATACATCCTGTTAGATCGGGGCCAGCATTAGATTAGAAATCAAGTGCATTGCACAATCAGTGTAGTGTGCTTGAATCAGCCCCAAACCACCCCCTCCTCCCAGTCTGTGCAAGAATTGTCTTCCCTGTAATTGGTCCTCGGTGCTACAAAGGTTGGGGACGGCTGCTTTAGAACAAACTCCAGAGGGTCCCCTTCATCCAGATCCTTCACAGAATATTCACAAGGGTCTCACTGCCAGCAAGTTTTCTGGATAAAGCATGCATCCAACTTTGAGTAGGTTGGGAACAGGTGACAAATGGAAATGTTTATGGGGTTTATAAACCTTCAGCCCTTTTGAGGATGGCCTTTCTAAGATGGGACAGGAGCCCACATTTTGAGTTTCATGTGTCACTAGAAATAGGCTGGGGTTTCTTTTGTTCTTCCTGTGTTTGCCTAGAAGTCGGCTGTGTCCACTTCTTGTCTGAGGATTAGGGTTAACTGATACAGCTACAAACAGAAGGCCAGTTTTTAAGCCATTGGTGACAAATGCCAGCATGCGTGCCGTAACTCACCCATCTCCTGCACATGGCAGACATCCACAATCAATCATGGCACTGTCTGATGCACAAGTAGTCGATCCTTGGTATGGACTACCAGTCACAGTGCAGGGAACTTGAAGGTCAGAATTGTAATCATTGCATTTTCTGTTAGCAAACACTGTCTCTTTAAAAAGGGGGAAAACAGTATACATATTACAATTAAAACATGTACCACTGCACTGTGTAAATGTTCAGGACCCTGGGGATTCCATCTCAATAGTCTTATTATCAGCCTATTTTACTTGAGTATAAACAATAAATGCATTGCAAATTATTAATGGAAAACCACGTTTAGGAATCATGCCGATTACCGATCAATTGGATGGAATAATTACTGTAATTGCTGGATGATTAGATTCTTCCTGGTCTGAGAAGGGAGAGTATGAGTTCTGAAATTGATTCCTCTGCTTAGCAGAGTCTCAGAACCTGGAAGACAGAATCCTGAACTCCAAGACAGTCATGTTGACAACTGTAAGTTGAGACAACAGTCGCTAGTAGCCATGAAAAGGAAGATACCCACATCCATTACTAGTGTTTTCAGTGAAATGCTACAGAAACCCTGACTAAAAGCAGCTTAAACTGTGGGGTTTGTGTTTTTGTTCTCCACCAAATAGAAATCCAAGAGGTCAGTAGAACTGAACTGGTGAAACATTTCAACAGCCACACTCAGAACCAGCCTGTGTCCATCTTTCCAAGTTGCCATCCAGAGATTGGTGGTTTATCACTTCATGGTCACAAGATGGCTGCTGATGCTCCAGGCACCACATTCCCATTTAAGGCAGGAAGAAAGCTGAAGAGACAGGGACAATAACATTTGTCCTTTTTCTTTTAGAAAAGCCCCTGGGAGACTTCTACTTATGTTTCATTGGCCAGGCTAGGGTTACATGTCACTCTTACTGCAAGGGAGACTGGGAAAGTGGAGGACAGGGTATCCTGGTTGGCTTAGGCCAATCATGAGCCTTCCCCTGGAGTTGAGTCTATTGTCACTCTGAACAGAAGGGATTCTGTTAGCAAAAAAGAAGGAGAGCCTGGAAATTAGATAAACAATTAATAGTGTCTGTGTCCAGTACTCCAGGAGACCATGCCCTACTCACAGGCATCAGTAATAGAGCTATAGATGACTTTATTGTTCATTCATTTATTCATTCAATATGTATTTAATCAGTGTCTAGTGGATGCCAGGATAGGGGGAGAAGAACAGAATTGTTTAGGAATAAACAATAGGGATGGGGGACATCACAAAAATCTTTCTAGGAAAAGTGACATTTAAGCCAAGAATAAAATATAAGTAAAAATTTGCCACCTTATCCTGTGTGTGTGTGTAGTGTGTAGTGTGCATTGGGATGCTCAGGTAGATACATCAGATGTCAACAGGAGGAGAGGTGAGTATTACAGACAGGGAGTGACATGTGTGAGGGTCTCAAGAAAGATGCAGGCTCCATTTCCAGGAATGAAAGGAGGCATAGCCAGAGCATGGGAAATGAGCCTGGAAAGACAGACAGAGACCAGAGGGTCTTATGAGCCACACTGAGTTTAGACGTTGTCCTAAAGGTCTTGTCTGCCTCAGCTCTTGCTAGTGGGGGGAGAGGGGGAAAGTCAAAGTGGAATTAGCCTCTGACTCCCAGCACGTGAGCCTTCATCACAGCGGTATTGGTCAAGACTCTGTTGGTTAGGTAGCGGGGAATGGTTCAATGTTAAAAAGATGAGGAAGGGGAGTTATTGGTACCTATTATTAGAAAGTCCAAGGGTAGTTGGGTTCTGGAACAGCTAGATCCAGAGGTTCAAATGATGTCATTATGAATCTCTCTTCTAGACTCTTCCTTTATGTTTACTTTCTTCTCATATAAGCTCTCCCTAAATCATAGCAGGTGGCCATTAGAGGCTCTCAATTTATATTCTATGCATCTTGGACCAGAAAGGGAACAGTAGTGGTTCCAGCTCTAGTGAGAGCTCTCTTTGGCCCATCTTGGGTGACATGGCCATCTGTGAGCTGATCACTGAGGCCCAGGGATGCCGTGCTTTAGTTGGCAGGCACGCGTCAGGTGCCTGCCCCAGGAGCCTGCAGAGTGAGCCAAGAGAGACAGGAGACAGAAGAGATTGAGGTGCTATTGTGTTCTTGTAGACCCTGAATGCCAAGTGGCCCCTCTTGCCTCATTCTCACCTCACCTATCATTGTCTAGTTTCCAGTAGTCATGTGTGGATGTGAGAGTTGCACTATAAAGGCAGCTGAGTGCTGAAGAATTGATGCTTTCGAACTGTGGTGCTGGAGAAGGCTCTTGAGAGTCCTTTGGACAGCAAGGAGATCAAACCAATCAATCCTAAAGGAAATCAACCCTGAATATTCATTGGAAGGACTGAAGCTGAAGCTCCAATACTTTGGCCACCTGATGCGAAGGGCCAGCTTATTGGAGAAGACCCTAATACTGGGAAAGATTAAAGGCAGGAGGAGAAGAGGGCCACAGAGGACAAGATAGTTGGATGGCATCATTGACTCAATGGACTTGAGTTTGAGTAACCTCCGGGAGATAGTGAAGGACAGGGAAGCTTGCTGTGCTGCAGCCCAGGGGGTCACAAAGAGTCAGATACGACTGAGTGACTGAACAACAACAAATCATTGACTAGACCACTCCTATGTTTGACAGGCTCCTGGCCTCCCATGCCTCTTCCTGCTGCCCATCCCTCTGACCTGATGACTCACGTGAGCTCCCCCATGTGGACCCTCGCTGGTCCTGCACCCAGGTGGGAAGTGCTTCTCTTGTTCTGTATAATCCTCAGCTTTAGCTCCCTCTGCTCTGTTGCTATGGCCCCCTAAGGGAAAATAGCCCCACCCTTCCTGCTGCCACCCCTCCCCCACCTGGCAGAGCCCATCCAATATCACTGGTCAGCTCTGTCATTAATAAAGAAAAATGCAGCAGCCTCCTCTGTTTCATAAAGCAGGGACATGGGCCCTGTGTTTTGTCTTCGGTTCAGTAGAGATTTCCAGCAGCCTGGCCCACGAAGGCATTGATTTATTCTGCCTCACACACAGCAACGCTTGTTAGTGCTCTCAATTCAACAAGAAAATATTGAGCCTACCTCCGAGGTTCTATAGAATTATGAATAGAAACCCATGTGGAATCTGAGTTAATAGTGTTTTGCTTGATCTATGGAAAAGTGAGACAGACAAGTCACAAGCAACTTTGCAGAGGTGCACGCCACCCCCACCTGTCCCTTAAGGCTACCTCCAGTTTCACCTTCTCTAGGAAGCCTCCTCTGAAATCCTCACTATGTTACTCAGGACTCTTTGGGTTGCAAGTGACAGAAACCCAATTCAAACAGGCAGAAGCAAACATTAGTGAATTTATTAGCTCTTGAAAGGGAAAATCCAAGAGTATCTGGCTTCAGGCATGGCTGAATCCTGGGGCTTAAGTGTTGTCATCACTGCTAGATTCTCTCTGTCTCTCTCCTTCTTCCCCACTCCAGCGCAACTCACTCATCTCTGGAATCTGCTGTCCTATATGTGGTCCTGAAGCTGGATGTCTCCCATACTATCCCCTGGGATTTCCACGATACATCTTTATAGCTTAGCAGCCTCAAGAGGAAAAGGCTGCCTCTTTCGTAATTTCCCAGTAGACATCCTGCAGCTGATGGTCTTTGTCTTGGATTGGTTCAGCTTCTGTTATGTCTATACCAGTCCCACTACTCATTAATGCATGGCCCACAAACTAAGAATGCTTTTTACACTTTAAAATGGTTGGGGGAAAAAGGAAAGAACAATAGTAGTGTATGAAAATTATATGAAATTCAAATTCATTGGAACACAGCCCTGCTCCTGTCTGTGTATTGTCTAAGGCTGCTTTGGTGCTGCTACGGCAGAGCCCAGTAACTGAGACAGGTTACATGGCTCACAAAACTGAAAATATGTGCCATGTGGCCCTTTATAGAAAAGTCTACCAACCCTGGTCTACAAACTCCGTGTAACCCATAGGATGCTTGGGTCAAGAGCTCACCCTTGGAGTCTGGTTGGGGGGAGGGGGCAGGGAAGGGGTAGAGTCAGCCCAGGAGACCACAGGATGAGAGGGCAAGGGGCTTCCAGAGGGAAGAGCATGAGTGCTGTATCCAGAACAATCGATGCCCACTCTACCTGCCATCTTAGACCAGAAGCCAACTCTGAGGCAAATATTGAGCACTTGTCTGTTCAGTGGTGGAGGGTGTCCTAGGAGCATAGGTAGGGGTGGAGGGGAGTGAGACAGTGGAGGGGAGGGAGGAGAAAGAGGCCAGTTTAGGGTACTCTCTTGAGTGGTTACCATAATGGGCATCTGGGATCATCATGTTGAAGGGGTCTCTGGTAGACAGTGTAGGGCACACGTCTCATGTATCCCAGTCCAGGGTCAAGGGAGCAGGGTGTCCATCCTCCAACCCCTTCCAGTCCTGATCATCGAGCATATGGGTCTGTCTCTTCTGTGATGATGAGGCAGTTTCCTTTTCCATACTTCATCCATTTGTGGCTAATTAAGTCTTCTCAATGCACAGACATCTGGGAGAAAGAGAGGCTGAAAATTAAAGCTCTCTTGTCCACCCAACCCTTGCTGGGAGACACCAGAGCAACTATGTTACCCACCTCAAGGTTTTGGTGAGCTATGCACATAACAAGCAGTTGGTGATGGTCCATTTCAGTTCCTAGCCTGGAGTTTAGGTTTACCAGAAGCCTGGGCTCTGGGAGATGAGGATGCTGTCAGCCATGACTCCATTGTTTGCACTCAAGAGGACTTCTGTCCTTCTGAGCAGCATCTATGCCCTCCTCTTGCTCCATGTTATGACATATTATGAGAATGTGATAATATACATGTAGACATGAAAATGTAATAGAGATCATCATTTAAAGTTTATTATCATCAATTCAACAAAATTTATTGAGTACTTTATGCCAGGCACTGGGAACATACGAGTTGAGGGTGGGGGAGGGCAGGAAGTAGCCAAAAATGCCTGCCTTCATGGAACTTAAAGCCTAGTGGAATTACTATCATTATTATTATACAATGATGGTCTAATAGTGGCCATTGTAATAATATTGAGTCTAAATTGGGTAGATTTTAAAGTGCTGGTTTGGGCCATTTTTCTATTTTGAAGATTTTCTGAGGAAGAAGACTTCTTTTACCTGGACCACACTATAAAGAAGAGTAGGTTCCCTAATGGTTCCATGTCTTTCTGTATTTGGTTAAAGCTATTTTGACAAGGAAGTTTTAAAACCGTTTTTGTCATAAACCAATGAGTCTATGACATTCATTCATTAAAAGTGTCCATCCCCCAGCAGGACTAGGTTCTTCACTCCAGAGTGATCTTGTATTCCTATCAAGGGAGGTTCTAGAATTCTCTGCCTGTCTTTATATCTGCTTTGCCCTGTGGTCATCACCAATGCATTGCCCTAACGGCTGCAATAAGGAAAGATGATGGTATCTGGGGCCATCATCATTTTTCTTTGAGAAAAATTACAAATCACAGTAAAGTTTCTTGTTGTGCAGCCCACCAGCATCCTCTGTCCATGGGATTCTGCAGGCAAGAACACTGGAGTGTATTGCCATGCCCTCCTCCAGGGGATCTTCTGGACCCAGGAATCAAGCCCACATTTCCTACATCTGCTGCATTGGCAGGCAGGTTCTTTACTGCTAGTGCCACCTGGGAAGCCCAAAGTTTCTTGGTTACTGCAGAGCAAATCCAAAAAGAAGGAGAGAAGGAAGAAAGAACTGCAGTTCCAGAGAGCATTTCTACACATTCTTTAAAGTCCCCTGTAGACAGAGCTGGAGGAGACCTGAGGGTGGGGTGGGGATGGGGTTTCAGCCTGAATTCCCCCAGGATTGCCTCTTTTAAATTGGTTTCATGATGTTTAATTAGTACATTTAAAAGATCCTATTGTTGTTGTTTAGTCACTAAGTCCTGTCGGACTCTTTGTGACCCCAAGGACTGTAGCCCGCCAGGCTCCTCTGTTCAACGGATTTCCCAGAAGTTGGTTGCCTTTTCCTTCTCCAGGGGGACTTCCCGACCCTGGGATCAAACCTGCGTCTCCTGTACTGGCAGGCAGATCCTTTCACACTGAGCCATCTGGGAAGCCCAAAAGACATTATTAGTGAATATGAAATTTTTTAAGTCAAAAGTGTTTAAATAGCACCCTCAGACCCACCACCCCATTAAGAAAGTAGAAAGTGAGCCACCCTGCTGAGGTCACCAGGGGTTCCTTCCTCATCCCAACCCCCACCCCAGGTAACCACTGTCCTGAGTCCTGTCCTTCTCAGCTCATCTGACCTAATCACACACAGGTTCTGTCTTGAATTTTATCACCTCTTCGCTTATTTTCTTTAAAATCTCACCTCATGCTTTTCGATCTCTAAATAATTGTTTTTTAATTTTTAAAAAATTCACAAAATGTTGTATTTTATGTAGGCTTTTGCACCTTGCTTTTTTCACTCGACATTTTCTTGCTCAAATGCATCCATGTTGTTTTATATAGTTGTGGCTCATCATTCTCACAGATGTGTAATATTCTTTTGTGTGGATATCAGATGGTTTAATTAATCATTCTACCCATGAGGCGGTATTGTGGTCTGTCTGGGGTGGGAGTCGACGATTATCAACAACGCTGCCTTGGATGTTCTCACCCATGATTTCTGGAATGTCTCTTGGGTTTAGAGCTAGGAGTGACATCTATGGGTTGTAGGATATACGGTGAACTGGCAGGTCTCAGCCCAGGAGAAACAGCGACACTCATTTGACTTTACAAGATCATGTTCCACTGGGTTCCAAAGTGGTCCTCTTGTTCCATGCCCTGGTCATAAGCAGAATTAGTTTCCTGAATTTTAAACCTGCTCTGGGGGTTGCACTTTATCGACTTAGCTTTGGGGAAAGGAGAGATGGATAAGCTGCCCACATCTCCCATAATCAACTCCTCCCAGGGGCATCATGCAAATTCCATGCTTCAGCTCAGCCCATAGGAAGAAAGCTGTCCAGCTATCAGTGTGCTTCCCAAAACTGCCCCCTTCTTCCACCTCAGGGTCTAATGCTTAGCTTTTCCTCTGTATTATTCCTCATACTCATAGAAGAAAGATTTTCATGAGAAGGCTGTATGGAGTAGTGGTTAGGACCAGGGTCTCTGGAGTGGTCTGTCTGGGTTTAAATTCTAGCCCTATCTCTTCACTGGCTGGGAAACTTCAGATAAGTTCCCCTACTTTCCCTGGCCTCAGTTTCCACGTGCTGGAGATGAAGAGGTCCATTGAGTCTCATCATGAAGATTAGCAGAGGATGAGATGGTTAGATAACATCACTGACTCAACAGACATGAATCTGACCAAACTCCAGGAGATAGTGAAGGACATGGAGGCCTGGCATGCTGCAATCCATGGGGCTGCAAAGAGTCGAATACAACTTAGTGACTGAACAACAACATGAAGATTAAATGAGGCCAATATATTCTTAGAACTCTGACATAAAGGAGACATTCAATAAATGCCAGGCATCATTTTTTTTGTAAAATTAATAGCCAGAATGTACGCAGCAGACTCTCCTAAGCAAAGCAAGTCCTTAATAAATACAAGCTATTGATGTGATCATTATAGGTACTAGGAAACCTCCTATTCATCCTTCAAGACCCAGCTGAGATATCCCTCCCTCTCTTTTCTGACAGCATTTGGTGCAGAGCTCACAATCCCATCTCTCGGTGCTGTTTTTATTTCTCTGTTGATGGTTTTTGTTGCTGTTGGTGATATGATATATTCCAGGACAGGGACTGTATTTCTCTTACTCATCCCTATGTCCTTGATGGCCTGCACAGAGTAGGTGCTCAGTTTGTGCAATGAAGGAGCAAAGTCGAGAGAACGCTGGGTCTTGGAGGCATGTCAGGGTCCCTGCAATGTGCTTGCAGAAGAGGCAAGAAAGACAGCCAGCCCAGCCATATTCGTTCATTCATTTCCTAGTCATTGCAGTAATTCTGAGGGAGGAAGAGCCAAATGGTCTCTGTCCGGCCTCCTGCCCTGGCCAGTCCCTCCAGGAGCTCTAGCCAGACGCCAAGCTGAGCCTCCAAACTCGCCCCCAACCCATTATTTCTCCTGACCCTCCTCACCACCTGGCATCACAGAAAACTGACTTCCCCTCAAATTGTATTGTTCTCATTGGCTGCTTCAGACTAAGACTCCCTTTTGATTCTTAATCAAGTCCAGGAGAGGACTTGCATGGTGACGACCAGGATGAGCGTGCTCCTCTGTAGAGGTTAATTATTTCCTTTACTTAAATAATAGCTGTTGAACCGATTAGGCGGCTGGGCCATAGGAAGGCAGGGGTGGGAGGTCTAATCACACAGAATCGCTGTCATATCATCTCTTTTTGGCCTTTTCTTCCTCATCACAGCTGCTCCTTCCTTTTTGAACATTTGGCCCAACTGTCCCTGCTCCAGAATTCGTGTCTGTAGGAATACAGGTGCAAGGGAGGAGAGACGTTTAGTAAGCACTTTCAGTTTCTCTTCAACACGAACCCGAGGGTGAAGGCTCTCCTGATGCCGAGAGGAGATTGCGTTGCAAGCTGCCTACTGAAATGACTCTTGCCATTCCTGACAGGTGACAGAGGGGCTCGGAATGTGATTTTCTGAACTGTATTAAATGGGAGTTGCCACTCGACTGTAGGCTGCCCTGAAGCTGGAAAATCCAATCCTCATCCAGGCAGAATGAAGGAGCCTCATCCGCCTGGTCATTTTTAGCCCAGAGGCTGACTCTTGCTGACTTACCTCTTGTCCACCTTGCCTCTCACTAGTCCCTGATGGAGACAAATGCTTCAAATCCATGCAGGGGCTCATTTGTTTAAGTGCCCATATTGTAGGCATCAGGGCTTCCTTGGTGACTTAGCGGTAAAGAATCCGCCTGCAATGCATGAGACCTGGGTTCGATCCCTGGGTCGGGAATATCCCCTGGAGAAGGGAATGGCTTCCCAATCCAGTATTCTTGCCTGGAGAATTCCATGGACAGAGAAGTCTGGCAGGCTACAGTCCATGGGGTCACAAAATGTTGGACACAGCTGAGTGACTAACATTTTCACTACTTTTTGTAGGCATCAGACAGAAGGGTCATGGATTTTTTTTTTTTTTTACTAAATTTTTTAATTTACTAAATGCATTACTTCTATGCACCAGATGCTATCTAAGCATTTGGAATGGATATAACTCTGCTGGGATGCCAGATATCATAGGCCATGATCACCATCATATAGTAGAAATAGATAGGTAGATACATATATTCATACATACACAGGTAGATAGATAATTTAGCTGGCGATAAAGGATGTGAAGAAAATTTATAAGGGTAAATATGAAGAGAGCAGTGGTATGCAGGGGAGACCAGAAGAACTCTCAAGGAGGTACATTTGAGCTGAGACCTGAATATTGAGAATGAACCAATCACACAAAGAGCAAGGGAATAATATTCCAGATGCCAAGAACAAATGTGAAGGCCTGAAGGGCACTAAACTGGGCAGATATGGGGCTGTGCAGACTGTCACAGGGAGTTCACTTAGAAATAGAGCCATATGTGGGCTTTGTGTCAACCCACAAGGCTCAAAATCTGGGAAGGATATATCTTGTCTAAAGCATTTAAGTGAAGAGTCCTGGGGGCAGGGGGCAGCCTTTTTAAAATCGCTGTATCCTTCAAGGTGTAAGGCCAAGTATAGGCAATGGGAGGCTGGATTCTAGATACTGGAGTCAGATGTTCCCATCCCTTCCCAACTCTGCCTTCAGTGACATCACTGTAGAAATCAGCAAATGCCACGATAGGGAGTGGGGATTGTACAGTCAGCTTTTAAACATTTGCCAGCTCACCTCTGACTATAAGGCCTCCCAGGGAATGGATGCACTGGACTGGACCAGCCCTCTCATCCTCCACTCTCCCCTACTTATCCTGCCCTAACCACTCCAGGCTCTGGCCAGTCCTCTAACCGGCCGGATGGGCTCTGGCCTCCAGCCTTCTGTCCTTGCTGTTCCTCTCTCCCCAGATTTCTGCAGGCCTGGCTCTCTGAACTCCGTCAGGCTGTGCTGAGACACCTCTTCCCAGTGAATCCTTCCCTACTGGTCCCCTCCCTGCAATTTCTGTCCCTACCCCACCCAGCCCCGCCATGTAATGCCCAACGCCATCTCTCTCATGTATCTTTTCCTGATTTTTCTTTTTTATTCTCTGCCTCACTTCTAGCTAGAAGGTAAGTGCCAAGAGGAAAGGGGGATTTTCTTCTGTTGGTTCACTGTTTTACTGTTTGTAGTCACTAAGTCGTGTCCAATTCTTTTGTGACCCTCCTGGACTGTAGCCCACCAGGCTCCTCTGCATGGGATTTCTGAAACAAGAATACTAGAGTGGGTTGCCATTTACTTCTCCAGGGGATCTTCCTGACCCAGGGATCGAACCTGCGTCTCCTGCACTGCAGGCAGATTCTTTACCACTGAGCCACCTGGGAAGCCCCTCACTGCTTTCTACCCAGCGCTTTAAACCATGCCAGGCACACAGTTAATGCTTGCTCACCTTCTGTTGAGTGCGTGAACGAATGGCTGGGTCTGTGTTTTTTCTCTTTTCTCTTTAGTAGATCCATCTGTCTGGTATTGTCTCTTATTTCCAGGACCAGGTAGACATGCAGGGCCAGTTCAGTTCAGTTCAGTCACTTAGTCGTGTCCGTCTCTTAGCAACCCCATGGACTGCAGCATGCCAGGCCTCCCTCTCCATCACCAACTCCCAGAGTCTGGTCAAACTCATGTCCATTGAGTCAGTGATGCCATCCAACCATCTCATTCTCTGTCACCCCCTTCTCCTCTCGCCTTCAATCTTTCCCAGCATCAGGGTCTTTTCAAATGAGTCAGCTCTTCGCATCAGGTGGCCAAAGTATTGGAGTTTCAGCTTCAACATCAGTCCTTCCAATGAACATTCAGGACTGATCTCCTTTAGGATGGACTGGTTGAATCTCCTTGCAGTCTAAGGGACTCTCAAGAGTCTTCTCCAACACCACAGTTCAACAGCATCAATTCTTAGGCATAGTCCAACTCTCACATCCATATGTGACTACTGGAAAAATATAGCTTTGACTAGATAGACATTTGTTGGCAAAGTGATGTCGCTGGTTTTTAATATGCTGTCTAGGTTGGTCATAACTTTTCTTCCAAGGAGTAAGCGTCTTTTAATTTCATGGCTGCAGTCACCATCTGCAGTGATTTTGAAGCCCCCCAAAAAATAAAGTCTGCCACTGTTTCCACTGTTTCTCCATTTATTTGCCATGAAGTGATGGGACCGGATGCCATGATCTTTGTTTTCTGAATGTTGAGCTTTAAACCAACTTTAGCAAAAACAAGACCAGGAGCTGACTGTGGCTCAGATAATGCAGGGCCAGACAGACCTCAATGAGGAAACTAAGGCAGTACAACGGGAGGAGTGGGGGTCTGGCCTGCAGCCAACCCTACAGTGACTGTCTGAGCCAAGGTGACTCCATCCTGTCACGCGAGGTAGCAGCCCTGAGAATGCCTCATTGTCCTGCATCATCTAGTGAGATACTCCCCTTAGAATTTTGATATCTAAAAGTCATTATTGTGCTGAATGGAATTGACATCTGTTTACATCATCCCTCCGTTCCTGATTTCCATGTGAAGTCTGTTTGCCTTGATGCCATGCTATCATCCTAGGGCACGTTACACAGAAGGATCAGAGGAGCAATGCAATTCACAGTGGGGTTTTTTTTTTCCTCTCCTTTGCACTTTTCTTATTTTTTTTAATTTTTACTTTTATTAAAGTAATACATGCACATGATTAAAAAATCAAAGCGTACTAAAAGGCTCATAGTGAAAAATGCCAATCCCATGCCCACCCCTCCCTCCTACTTCCAGCTCCCCAGAGTAAACTCCTTCTCACACTGTAGCTGTTTCTTTTGCTCCTTGTCTCTGTATTTTGAGATAATTTGTACGTTGCTCTTTCTTGGCTTATCCATGGTAGACGGTATCTGTTGATGTCCTGTGATGGTAGGTGAAAATGTAATGCTCTTGGGACCCCTTTCACCCACCCCTCCCTCCCTGATCCTTCCCATACAGTTAGATCCTGTTTGCTTTGCTGAAGTCTATGCTCTCAGCTCTCATTAGCAAGCCTCTGACATCTCATCTGGATTGAGGCTGTTTCTATGTGCAGCATCCCTGGCCCAGCCTCAGAGGCTGCTTTGGGTGTGTATAGGAGCTCTGGTCCCTCCACACCCTCACTATATTTCCCCAGACTCACCTTTTAGGCAGGTTGCTTTGCTTCTCTGAGCCTCAGTCTTCTCATCTGTGAAATGGGGGTAATAACTAGACTGGCCTCCTAAAAGGTCACTGTGGTAGATAAAGTGCTACAAGCTAATGTGTCCTGGGTACCTGACAACTGTTCCTTTCATTCCCTGCCTCACCTTTCCTATTATTGACAGTGACTCCTAAAACATGCTTCACATTTTCTCAACTTCACTTTATAAAACCACATCCTTCCTCAGCTGTCGGCCTGGCTGAACATGTGCTATAAGAAGTGTGTCTTATAGGCATTCCTATGGGCACAGATGAGTGCAACTGTGCGGTAGTTTGAGCATTCTTTGGCATTGCCTTTCTTTGGGATTGGAACGAAAACTGACCTTTTCCAGTCCTGTGGCCACTGCTGAGTTTTCCAAATTTGCTGGCATATCAAGTGCAGCACTTTCACAGAATCATCTTTGAGGATTTGAAATAGCTCAACTGGAATTCCATCACCTCCACTAGCTTTGTTCGTAGTGATGCTTTCTAAGGCCCACTTGACTTCACATTCCAGGATGTCTGGCTCTAGGTGAGTGATCACACCATCGTGATTATCTGGGTGGTGAAGATCTTTTTTGTACAGTTCTTCTGTGTATTTTTGCCACCTCTTCTTAATATCTTCTGCTTCTGTTAGGTCCATACCATTTCTGTCCTTTATCGAGCCTATCTTTGCATGAAATGTTCCTTTGGTATCTCTAATTTTCTTGAAGAGATCTCTACTCTTTCCCAATCTTTTGTTTTCCTCTATTTCTTTGCACTGATCGCTGAGGAAGGCTTTCTTATCTCTCCTTGCTATTCTTTGGAACTCTGCATTCAGATGGGAATATCTTTCCTTTTCTCCTTTGCTTTTCACTTCTCTTCTCTTCCCAGCTATCTGTAAGGCCTCCTCAGACAGCCATTTTGCTTTTTTGCATTTCTTTTCCATGGGGATTTTCTTGATCTCTGTCTCCTGTACAATGTCATGAACCTCTGTCCATAGTTCATCAGGCACTCTGTCTATCAGGTCTAGTCCCTTAAATCTATTTGTCACTTCCACTGTATACTAATAAGGGATTTGATCTAGGTCATACCTGAATGGACTAGTGGTTTTCCCTACTTTCTTCAATTTAAGTCTGAATTTGGCAATAAGCAGTTCATGATCTGAGCCACAGTCTGCTCCCGGTCTTGTTTTTGCTGACTGTATAGAGCTTCTCCATCCTTGGCTGCAAAGAATATAATCAGTCTGATTTCGGTGTTGACCATCTGGTGATGTCCACGTGTAGAGTCTTCTCTTGTGTTGTTGGAATAGGGTGTTTGCTATTACCTGGTGCATTCTCTTGGCAAAACTCTATTAGCCTTTGCCCTGCTTCATTCTGTACTCCAAGGCCAAACTTGCCTGTTACGCCAGGTGTTTCTTGACTTCCTACTTTTGCATTCCAGTCCCCTATAATGAAAACGACATCTTTTTTGGGTGTTAGTTCTAGAAGGTCTTGTAGGTCTTCATAGAACTGTTCAACTTCAGCTTCTTCGGCGTTACTGGTCGGGGCATAGACTTGGATTACCGTGATATTGAATGGTTTGCCTTGGAAATGAACAGAGATCATTCTATCGTTTTTGAGATTGCATCCAAGTACTGCATTTTGGACTCTTTTGTTGACCATGATGGCTACTCCATTTCTTCTGGACATGGAACAACAGACTGGTTCCAAATAGGAAAAGGAGTACGTCAAGGCTGTATATTGTCACCCTGCTTATTTAACTTATATGCAGAGTACATCATGAGAAACGCTGGGCTGGAAGAAACACAAGCTGGAATCAAGATTGCTGGGAGAAATATCAATAACCTCAGATATGCAGATGACACCACCCTTATGGCAGAAAGTGAAGAAGAACTAAAGAGCCTCTTGATGAAGGTGAAAGAGGAGAGTGAAAAAGTTGGCTTAAAGCTCAACATTCAGAAAACTAAGATCATGGCATCTGGTCCCATCACTTCATGGGAAATAGATGGGGAAACAGTGGAAACAGTGTCAGACTTTATTTTTTGGGGCTCCAGAATCACTGCTGATGGTGACTGCAGCCATGAAATTGAAAGACGCTTACTCCTTGGAAGGAAGGTTATGGCCAACCTAGATAGCATATTTAAAAGCAGAGACATTACTTTGCCAACAAAAGTCCGTCTAGTCAAGGCTATGGTTTTTCCAGTGGTCATGTATGGATGTGAGAGTTTGACGGTGAAGAAGGCTGAGCGCCAAAGAATTGATGCTTTTGAACTGTGGTGTTGGAGAAGACTCTTGAGAGTCCCTTGGACTTCAAGGAGATCCAATCAATCCATCCTAAAAGAGATCAATACTGGGTGTTCATTGGAAGGTCTGATGTTGAAGCTGAAACTCCAATACTTTGGCCACCTCATGCTAAGGGTTGACTCATTGGAAAAGACCCTAATGCTGGGTAGGATTGGGGGCGGGAGGAGAAGGGGACGACAGAGGATGAGATGGTTGGATGGCATCACCGACTCGATGGACATGGGTTTGGGTAGACTCCGGGAGTTGGTGATGGACAGGGAGGCCTGGCATGCTGCAGTTCATGGGGTCACAAAGAGTCGGACACAACTGAGCGACTGAACTGAACTGAATGGGCACAGAGCCAAGATTTAAATGAGATTGTTCTCAATGGAGAAAATGTGAGCAGCTGTAGGATATATTTTTGTTCCATCCAAATGGGCATCAGCTCACATGACAGAGCCCCTTTTCAACAGGGAAAATGGAGCTTCTTCCAAGGTGTCTTCTTGTCTTCCACTGTGCTGGCAGGGCAGCCTGAGGAGCTAGTACCTTCATACTTAGGAACTTTGGTGACTTGTTCAACATCCCAACATAGTGTTTGGTTGATTTAGGGGTTGGGAGAGTAGATAAGCAGATGGATGAGTACATGCTTGGATAAATGAATAGTTGGATAGATGGGTGGAAGGATGAATGGATGGATGGATGGATGGATGGATGGATGGATGGATAGATGGATGGGTGGATGGATAAATGGGTGAAATGATGCATAGATAGAGAGATAGATGGGTGGAGGGATAGATGGATGGGTGGATGGATAAATGAGTGGATTGATAGATAGATAGATGGATGGGTGGAAAGTTGGGTGGATCGAGAGGGAGAGAGCAACTCATTTCTTTAGTCTTGAGTGTCCTTGATGGGCAGGCTGATACTTTATTAGTTTGTCCTCAGTTCAGGTCAGTTCAGTTCAGTCACTCAGTCATGTCCAACTCTTTGTGACCCCATGGACTGAAGAACACCAGGCCTCCTTGTCCATTACCAACTCCCGGAGTCTAGTCAGACTCATGTCTGTTGAGTCGGTGATGCCATCCAACCATCTCATCCTCTGTCGTCCCCTTCTCCTCCCGCCTTCAATCCTACCCAGCATCAGGGTATTTTCCAATGAGTCAGTTCTTCGCATCAGGTGGCCAAAGTATTGGAGTTTCAGCTTCAACATCAGTCCTTCCAGTGAATATTCAGGACTGAGTTCCTTTAGGATTGACTGACTGGATCTCCTTGCAGTCCCAGGGACTCTCAAAAGTCTTCAGCACCACAGTTCAAAAGCATCAATTCTATGGCACTCAACTTTCTTTATAGTCCAACTCTCACATCCATACATGACTACTGGAAAAACCATAGCTTTGACTAGACAGACCTTTGTTGGCAAAGTAATGTCTTTGCTTTTTAATATGCTGTCTAGGTTGGTCATAACTTTTCTTCCAAGGAGTAAGCGTCTTTTAATTTCATGGCTGCAGTCACCATCTGCAGTGATTTTGGAGCCCCCCAAAATTAACTCTGTAACTGTTTCCACTGTTTCCCCATCTATTTGCCATGAGGTGATGGGACCAGATGCCATGATCTTTGTTTTCTGAATGTTGAGCTTTAAGCCAACTCTTTCACTTTCATCAAGAGGCTCTTTAGTCCTTCTTTGCTTTCTGCCATAAGTGTGGTATCATCTGCATATCTGAGATTATTGATATTTCTCCTGGCAATCTTGATTCCAGCTTGTGCTTCATCCAGCCCAGCGTTTCTCATGATGTACTCTGCATATAAGTTAAACAAGCAGGGTGACAATATACAGCCTTGATGTACTCTTTTCCCTATTTGGAACCAGTCTGTTGTTCCATGTCCAGTTCTAACTGTTGCTTCCTGACCGCCATACAGATTTCTCAGGAGGCAGGTCAGGTGGTCTGGTATTCCCATCTCTTGAAGAATTTTCCATAGTTTGTTGTGATCCACATAGTCAAAGTCTTTGGCATAGTCAGTAAAGCAGAAATATGTGTTTTTTTAAAACTCTCTTGCTTTTTCAATGATCCAACGGATGCTTGCAATTTGATCTCTGGTTCCACTGCGTTTTCTAAATCCAACTTGAACATATGGAAGTTCATGGTTCACATACTGTTGAAGCCTGGCTTGGAGAATTTTGAGCGTTACTTTACTAGTATGTGAGATAAGTGCAATTGTGCAGTAGTTTAAACATTCTTTGTAATATCCTTTCTTTGGCATTGGAGTGAAAACTGACCTTTTCCAGTCCTGTGGCCACTGCTGAGTTTTCCAAGCTTGCTGACATATCGAGTGCAGCACTTTCACAGTATCATCTTGTAGGATTTGAAATAGCTCAACTGGAATTCCATCACCTCCACTAGCTTTGTTCATAGTGATGCTTCCTAAGGTCCACTTGACTTCACATTCAAGGATGTCTGGCTCTAGGTGAGTGATCACACCATCGTGATTATCTGGGTGGTGAAGATCTTTTTTGTATAGTTCTTCTCTGTATTCTTGCCACCTCTTCTTAATATCTTCTGCTTCTGTTAGGTCCATACCATTTCTGTCCTTTATTGTGCCCATCTTTGCATGAAATGTTCCCTTGGTATCTCTAATTTTCTTGAAGAGATCTCTAGTCTTTCCCATTCTATTGTTTTCCTCTATTTCTTTGCACTGATCACTGAGGAAGGCTTTCTTACCTCTCCTTGCTACTCTTTGGAACTCGGCATTCAAATGGGTATATCTTTTCTTTTCTCCTTTACCTTTAGCTTCTCTTCTTTTCGCAGCTATTTGTAAGGTCTCCTCAGACAGCCATTTTACTTTTTTGCATTTTTCTTGAGGATGGTCTTGATCCCTGTCTCCTGTACAATGTCACAAACCTCCATCCATAGTTCTTCAGGCGCTCTGTCTATCAGATCTAATCCCTTGAATCTATTTGTCATTTCCACTGTATAATCATAAGGGATTTGATCTAGGTCATACCTGAATGGTCTAGTGGTTTTCCCTACTTTCTTCAATGTAAGTCTGAATTTGGCAATAAGGAGTTCATGATCTGAGCCACAGTCAGCTCCTGGTCTTGTTTTTGCTGACCAAAGCTTCTCCATCTTTGGCTGTAAAGAATATAATCAGTCTGATTTTGGTGTTGACCATCTGGTGATGTCCACGTGTAGAGTCTTTTCTTATGTTGTTGGAAGATGGTGTTTGCTATGACCAGTGCATTCTCTTGGCAAAGCTCTATTAGCCTTTACCCTGCTTCATTCTGTACTCCAAGGCCAGATTTGCCTGTTACTCCAGGTGTTTCTTGACTTCCTACTTTTGCATTCCAGTCCCCTGTAATGAAAAGGACACTTTTTGGGGGTGTTTGTACTAGAAGGTCTCGTAGGTCTTCATAGAACCATTCAACCTCAGCTTCTTCAGCATTACTGGTCGGGGCATAGACTTGGATTACTGTGATATTGAATGGTTTGTCTTGGAAACGAACAGAGATCATTCTATCGTTTTTGAGATTGCATCCAAGTACTGC